>JAKFHU010001798.1:3750000-5000000 GCA_023783475.1 Daubentonia madagascariensis | reverse complement strand
TGCTATGTACATATATACGGAAGGGACAGAGCTTAATGTATTTTTAAAATATAGTTTTATATTTTTCTCCTTGGCTTATTGCTTTAGAGACAAAGTACTCAGAATTATTTACTAATAATTTACTAATATTTAAAATAACGAACTTTAAGTTGAATTTGCTAAATATTACAATTTTTTTGAGTGTAGACTGATACGTAAAATTTTAGTTTATTAAGATAATAGATAATACATACATGTAGTAATTTTTAAGCAGTACAAAAGCAGTTCAGAGGGTACAGAATGAAAACACGTCCTTCCTTTCTACCTCCATTCCTTTCACTAGAAGCAAATAAATGAGACTTTAAGAAAATCACTTAGGATGCCAAAAAAAAACCCTACAATTTCAGATAACACGCTAGCCCTTTCCCATTTATGGTCTGTATATGCAGAAAATACAATAATTATATGAGATAGCTCGTCTGTCCTTCCTTCCTCACAACTTTCTCATATGATTTGTTTTAAGTTTTGTAATAATAATCAGAAGTGACGTTGTTGTCTTTCCTAGACCTCAAAAATACTACCCTTCCTGTCCTAAATAAGGCCTTCTCTTTTCACAGGCCTCAAAAGACTGAGGGACAGCTTGAGTGGGACTCACATCCATTTTGTTTTGGCTTCATATTTCATCCTTGAGTTACATTATAATTTTATTTTCAGTTGCCATTACTCATTGTCAATGTAATATTTAGTATTTATCAAAGGTTCTCTGGGTACAATGTGCTATGGCATTTTCAGTAATGTACAGATTAGCTGCTTTTCCAGACTATGTCTAGCTTGTAGTCCAAGTAGGAAACAAACAAAAGCCACTTTCAATATTCTATATACCCAGTGGCACATTTTCATAATGAATGGATGGGGGAAAGTGGAGCAAGGGGTACTCAATTTATGCAAAATATTTATTCTAGGTACCTTGTGTTTTGAGTTTCATTTTATATGCTAATACATTTTAAGACTGTGTCTAACACGAATTGTCTAAAGTGCTACAGTATGCATAACTTAATAAGCCTATTACTTTATTTTTAAAATTAAAGTTCTCTAGGTGCTGGTAATATGCAGCATTTGATTCATATGAGACTTCTTAAGAATCATCATGACATAGCTGGCTTATTTTAGAATTTAGAACATAAACTCTAGAAGCAATTATTGCCACTTACTAGCTATGTAGTCTTAGACAAGTTCTTTAACTTCTTGGTGTATCAGTTTTCCTATCTATAAAATAGGGATGATAATAGTACCTATCTCACAGTGTTATTTTAGGGATGACATTGAGTTAATGTACATGAAGTGCTTAGTTCCCTGCATGGAACACAGTAAGAAATTAATAAGCATTAATTTTTATTATTTGAATGATAGATTACTGTAGATCTACCCCAGTTAATCATGATGCTTTATTTTAATTCATTCTCATTGAGTAATGACATATATTTTGAAACTAAGTATCATATAGCTCTAATAGTGAAAATAAATGTATTTCATAATTGACAGTGAGCAGTGCTAATGAATAGGACTTATTCTCTTCTAGTAAAAACAAATGTTTCCAGCTTGTGTAAACACCATTGTGGTAATTGAAATTGAAATTCATCATAATATAAAATACATGATTCAATAAATGAAACATTACACTTAAATCTATATAAATGTATTTATAGCTGAGAATTGGTGCCTTATGACACAGAAACAGTGGCTTAATGCTCTTTGACTGTTATTGTATTCTCATCTTAAATAGCATCCTCTGTTATTTTTGGTGTGTGTTGTAAATGACTAGGCACTATTTAATGAAGCTTTGGCTTGCATTCTGTCAAGGAAGACTGTAGCTCTGATACAGGCATTTGCATGCTAAATGCTCCCTCGGTAACAATTCCTCAGGTGATAAAGTGGGTAATAACATTTATTATTACATCTGTGTGGAGAAAAGGAATGTTTCATCCCCACTTGTTGGGAAGAGGAGAGTTGAGAGCTGAAATCAATTCACCCAGGTACTCTAGTAGCCCTCTTAGTGATAGTTTCATATTAATTTCACCAAAGTTAACAAACAGAAAAAATGAAAAATGAAAATAAATCACTCAAATATTATGACAAGAAGATTGAAAAGGTGGCTTACATCTATTTTTTAATAGAAAAAAAGCAACAGTTAATGAAGTAACAGGAATCATTATAGCATATTTGATGATACCATATAAAATCTTATAATATTGGCCATGAAGAGAGACATCTCAGCACTGTTTATAAATAAGGACAACCTGAGAGTTAGTTCCACATCTTTGGGTTAGGGAGGCAGGAGGAATGGTCTGGGGATGGTCTGGGGATTAGTCTGTTCTTTTTTGCTCAGGGCTCTGCCAACTGTGATTGTCAAGGAAATGCTGGTGAGAAATTTACCAGCATTTTTCTCTTAAATTTAACAATCAAATCCAATTCAAATCTAAGTATATTGAAAGTAATGCTGAAACAGTCTGAGTTCAATAAATGTGTTCTTTGAGGCTTTTAATTACATATGTAATACAAGAGAGAGGTTTTATCAGGACAAAGCACCCAACATAAGGCTCTAGGTCCAACGAGACTTATGTCCACAGCAGAGATTAGCAAATTTATAGAAAATATACTGTGTACTCTGTTGTTTTCTAAGATAATGACTTGTGAATTTTAATTTGGTGGTTCTGCTTTTACTAAAGTTATTAACCACCATTTGTACATGTCAACACCTTTTAATTGGATGAGGGCTTCTATTTCATTCCAGGACATAGGTGCAGCCAATGCTTAGTTATAATAAATAACACTGCTAATCAGTTCATGAGATCTTACTTCAGTGAGTGATCATCTTCTGTCATGATAGACCTGAAAACAGTTTTGTGATGCATGAATTTATCAGTTGTCTTAAGCTAGCAAAGAAATTGCCTTTCACTGTGTCTGTAGATACAATATTGAGATATTCATTGAGCCTATACTTAATATCCTATATTGTAATTTAAGAAAACTAACTTAACTATGTGCAACTAAATTGTACATTTCATTAAAATTTGAAATTCATGGTAACAAGACAGGGACTTCTGAGTTATAATCAATAGGGCTAATTTAATTTAGGGGTAGCTGAGGAGAAAGACGAAAATCAAGTACTGTAGTTTGAATTATGGAAAGTGTCAGATTTAATTTCACAATTGGTTCTGGTGTGTTTGGGGATTTAGAATAATTTTATACCTTAACATTCAACCTTTATTTTACAGTGAATAAGCTAATTTTAGATGACTGCTCAACCTGTGTCTGCTTGCTATTATGGAATAATTAGCTTTGGAATAATGTGGTATAGCAATAATCTTAACAGCAATTAATAAGGAATTGGAATCATAATTTTAGATGTGAATAAATTGCTTCAAATTATAACATGTTATGTAGTTTATATAAATTGATATTAATGATGGGAAAAGAATCAAGAAGGCAAGCTGCTGATTTCTTTCACTTGTCTTGGTTCTGCTTTGTGCATATATGTTGGAAGAAATGGGTTGTGAATTTACTAATCATGTGAACTTATTGGTGGTTGCTAAATACAGAGATGCATGTGAGACAATCTCAAAACACCTCCTCACCTGTCAAATCAGACTGTATACCAGCAAGCCACTTAAGGTGAAAACAGCCAACTGAATTTTATACAATTGACTCAACAAATGGCCATTCAGGAATAATTTTTTATTTTAAAAAAGGTTTCCTTCTTTATTAGCTTTGAGTAGAATTTAAAAATTAGTTGCTTCAGCATAAGTTTAGAGGTTATTTTCGTTAGCATTTTCCTTCTCTCAGTTGGTAAATCTCTCAGCCATATTCAGATGTTCACATTTTGAGTTGTGATAGGGCCAGCATTGTGCATGTTAGATAAAAGCACAGAAGGCTTATGGGAACATGGAAATTAACCCAATAAAAGTCACTGAAATTATTTTTAATTGATTGGTTGCAACTATAATAAGTAGTTGGCAAGTGAATGTTTATGTATGAAATATAGTCTTTGTGAAAACTGTATTTTTCCCCTTAAATAATGTTGTTCAGAAAGGAAGTTTTAAAGGTGAACAGGTAACACCTCACATATAGCAGACACTATTTTTGTTGGGACTATTATGTGTTCATTACTTATGCATAAAAATGTTCTAAAGTAAATTTGCTGAGGTTATTTGTGACTTTGGTGGGTTCATTTTCAAAATGGCTGCTCTGTGGAGGTGGAGTTCATCCTATGACTTTACTTTTATACAGGAAAACCATTTCTGCTGCAGATATTCACCACCAAGTTGTTGAAGTTTATAGAGAGAATTTTTTAGTCAACAAAGTAGTAAAAGTGATATGTGGAATTTGGCAAAGGAGTACAGACACCTCTGCTGGACCACATGTCTAGAAAGAGAGGAAAAAAACCAGTCTTTTAGGCTAAGCCTAAACCAAACAAGTGATCTACTTTATAGTAAAAATTGTGCTATCAGTGTAATTATTACATTACACTTAATACACTGATAGTTCTTTTGAATTCTATTAAGTCTGCAGTCTTATGGTGAAAGAATGAAAATTAAGAAAGTTGCATGATGTTCCTCAATATCTGGTTGGGTTGTTTTAAAGAAAACGTCTGAAGGGTGTTTTTTATGCAGGTGGGAATGCTAAACTTTGACCATTGACTTTTGTCATTATAATGTGGTCTGTGGGTCACTTTTCCCTTCACAGTAACATTCCCTTTTAATTACAGCATTGATTGGTGTTTTAATTTTACTTCTGAAGGTAGGATGAATGCCTCAATAAAATTAGGGTAACTGTTAGTGATACTGTAAAATCCAGTTATATGTGATAAAGATCTGTTTCAGGCCTTAACTCTTTATGTATTTCTGGAGCAAATGAAATTCCATTTTAAGAATGTGAATTGGATGAAGTAGGCGACTCTCCCACTCGTGTATTGGGAAAAAAATTCTACATTTTTTGGTTTCATTTTACTGATGATCTTTGGAATTTGGGGAGGATGTGAGTTAGAAACTATATAACCCTGTTCAAAGAAATGAATTTTTAAAATCCTAAAAGCCTTTACCACAAAACTTCTTTCTTGTCATTTTTGGATGACTAGAGAAAGAATTAGCACATCCTTAGAATCATAAAAGATTTTTCTGCCTTTGTGATTTCTAGTATCGGCAAGGTAGTGAAGTAGTTTTAAAAATTTTTTTTTTTTTTTTTGGTAACTGACTGTCCCCCTCCCCTTTTAAGAAATGTTTTTGGAAGTAATAAGGCAAAATTACAAACAATAAATTATTGTAATGGTGGCTGTTCACCAGCCTGCCCACCCATTCATGCTGCAGAGTCCTTCATGGAGCGTTATATTTAATATCACTTAATGAGTCCTTAGAACTGGTGTGCTCTCAGACACTTTGATGGGCTGTTAAATTTACAAATGTTCTAGGGCTGTAAATTATCATTAAACATTAGGAAAGAAAGAGTTTTTCTATGTATTTCACATGATTTAATTTGAACTTCTAAGCCTGGAAGCTGAAAATAGCTGAGGATTTGGTGCTTCTGCTCACATTTTGGAATTTAATCTGAACTTGGTATGTTTCTGGATCTAGATCAGAGACAAGTTTGTGTGAAAACACATGTAAACTCTTATTAAGTAACTCTACATCATGGTTAAATGAAAGTGACTTTCACTTAGTCCACTATTGAACGAGCAAATCATAGGACCGATGAAGTAAGGCGAACTAGTGGTTATTTGGAGAGATTAATCCTAAATATTACTGGTGTCCTCCTCCTCCTCCTTCCTGCCTCATCCTCTCACTGCACATTAGCATCTTCACTGGCACCTCTAGATGAAATGAAAGGAGGTAAACACCTCTGGAGAGGTAGTACTTTGTGGTTGTTAGGAGAACTGCCTTAGATTTAGTCAGTTCTGGGCTTGAATACTAACTGGTGAGACTCCAAGTCCATACTCAAACTCAATCCCACCTCAGTTTTCCAAGAAGTAAAAAGAAAATAATAATATTGACATCAGAATGTTGTTACAAGGATTGACTTGGAGAATATAGGTAAAGTGACTTGAAAGGAGCTTACCTAGCGTAGCAGCATAATGGGGATATCAATAAGCAGTTGCCATTATTATTATTTTTATATTAGTTATGCCATTCTAACAGATCCTTGATAGAATAAGACACTAAATAATATAATAGGATGATAACGATGTATTTAAATCAATGAGTTTTCAACCCTAGCTTCACATTTTTATTCACCTGGGGAACTTTTAATACCCGTACCCAAATATCTATATGTTGGCTCCAACCAAGCAATTGTTAGGATATTTGAAGCTAAGGCATGGGTATTTTATTAAAAGCTTCCTAGGTGATTCTGTGCAGCCAAGGGTAGCAAAGCAGTTGAGAATCCCCCTACTCTGCCATTCCTTAATATGTGGATTTTGCCCTGAGGGCTCATGACGGCTACTAGGGCTCCAGTCATCACACTTACCTTCCAGGCAGCAGGATAGAAAAAGGAATGAAGAGGAGCATGTTCCCTCCCTCTAATAGGTCCCATATATAGACTTTTGCTTATGTCACATTGGTCAGTGCTTAATCACCTAGCTGCCAGAGAGAGAGTAGGGTGTAACATAGAATTTTGTTTTTTTAAGGCAGCCAGGCATTCAGTTAAAAATTGGGAGAATAATATGGGGATACATTAGTAGTTCTGAAAACTATCAAATCAAGGGAAAGTCAAGTGTAGGGGTATGATATTATCACCTATTTAAATGCCTACATCTCATCTGTTTTCACCATTAAAAACAGCTCATCTAAAACCAAACTCACATCTTGTTTTTTCTTCCATATTAATATCAACTAAAATCTGCCAAAATAGTACCTGTGACACCCTCCTCTCCTTCCTTTTTTTAATCCCTCATTATTTTATCCATGATTATTTAATCATGATGATGACAATTATATATTTTTTAGTTCGATGCTCATTTAATCCCCATAATAAACCTATGAATTAAGTATTATTTGTATTTTACACATAAGAAAACATATTGGAAAGTAACTCCCTCCTGGTCAGGCTGCTCCGAGGGGCAGAGCCAGGAGTTGGATTCAGGTTTTGCCAATCCCAAAATGCATTCTCTAAGGCTTTGTGTTCTCTGACCTCCCATACATAATCAGTTATAAAATTTTGTTGACTTAACCTTAAGTAGGCCACATTCTTTTAGTGAGATTCTTTTGGGTGAGAAGACTAAAACATGATTCTCATCACTATTTTTCTTTTGCCCTTGAATCGGGCACCCTGCCCTACTGTGATGAATGACTGCCTCCAGGCAGAGAGGGGCCCCACACTCCTTCCTGGTGCAAGTGCTGAGGGCTGGAAGCAGCAGCTGGCTTCCCAGCCGTGGACCTTCCTGGTAGCTTCTTCATGCCTGTTTGTCCTTCCTTACTCCTTCCCCCAAATCCATTTTCTCTAGGTGTTTCTGCTGAAGTTATCTTCTGCTAGGCCGCTCTGCCACAGGTACCTTGCAAAAATGTTAATCTGATCACATCTTTCTTTCTTTAAAAATCCTTTGATTGCTCCACATTTCCTAAATGGTGATTCTTTACCTGCTAGCCCCACCTTTATCATATTAATGTTCACCATTGCCCTCCCACCATTTTCTAGACATAACAAATTACTTTCCCTTCCCTTAAAGTTCCATGCTTTCTTATCTTTTTTCACATGTGATAATCCAGATATGGAAATTTTATATCCCTCTGCTTCACCTTACTGGTTCCTGTTCATTCTTCACTTCTCAGGCCACATTATCCTGCTTCTATCTATGGGTCTAGAGTTTTGTACACAAAACTCCTGTACTAATTATTTCATATTGTTATTATTTGCCTTTCTCATTCTCCTTTAGCCTTTAGTAGTTAATAGTAGGGACTTTCCAAGTCTGTTTTCCCCCACTCTATTTGCTTAACTAAGCATGGTAGAGGGCACATAGTTCATGCTCAATAAATATTCACTAAAGAATACATATCCTGAAATGATTAGCTCTTGGAATATGGAGAATAAGGGTCTTTTGTGGGGTTGTCTTATACTACATTAGGTTACATTTGCCCAATATAGTGAAAAACAATTTGACTTTGCTCTTTTGAAAAGGAAAAAGATTGTGAAGCCGTGCTGAAAACACAGAACCCATATTAAGTCAGAAAAATGTATTTTTTAACTATCTCTTTTAATTGACTTGGCACTTGTCTCATTTGGGAGACTGTATGTATAGACTTAAGGCAATAAAGAAATGATTTTTAACTTTCCGTGTATAATATTCATAAATATGTAAATGCACAATCAGTTTGAAATAAGTAATTTGGAGTATTTGGTAATTTACGGTACAAATATTGACAGATTGCTGCTGAATTGGTGGTGAAAGTAAATGAAACATGGCCAGCACAATTAGGAATTGCCCAAATGGAGATCTTGTTTTTGTCTTTTAGAAGATGAGAGATGCCAAATGTTAACAAAGCTTTTGTCAATATTCTTTATTGTTACAGATTTGTGCAACTTCATTTATAAATGAAAATCAGATGAAGGTTGACAGCACAGGAGTTGTTAGAGGACTTGAAGGGAAGCATGTGAATGAGGCACTCTGCATCCCCTATCTGAGCAGCTCACTGGGGTTTGCTATTGTCAGCCTGCAGTGCTCCTGCAGAGAGCTACAGCCACTTAGTGCCCTCGGGCTGATTTCTTTTGGAGATCTATTTACAAATGGGAAATTGGAGGAGTCAGGGTTTTGTAGCCAGAGGTAGAAACATGGGTCTTGGCTCTGTGTAGTGCCTCTTGGAGAACTGATTAAGCTGTTTCTTCCTTATCCACAATTAATAGAATATGGTTGTGGGAGTGTGTGTGGGGCTGGGGAGAGTGGTGGTGGTAAAAGACAGAGGAAAGTCCAGTGTGTGTAGAATTCAGAAAGGAGTATGATTTAGATTAGCATTTGCCTTCTTGTGTTTTGATTTGCTTTGGTTTTTAAAAAAATTTATTTACCAAAGCTAATGGATGACATGCAAGGTCAAGTAGAGGTGTATCATATGATAAATTATGCTAAGTTTTGGTTTCTGAACAGTTTTGCTCTACACTATTGGTTCATTCACTCATACGACACACATTTATAAAAGTATCCAATTGGTGTAAGGCACATGAGGAATATGAAGAGGAACGAGGCTGGGCACATGCCTTGAAGAGTGGGTAGAATGGTTTTCATAAGCAAAAATACTAAAAGATACCTTAATCCTTTTAATCTTAATGAACATTTTCCAAGTTGTGTGTTTCATTAATTAGGTAGTCAGGTATTTTGTACCATCTTTGTTAGAGACTCAAGTGGCATGTCATACATTTCTTCTTGTTGCGTGTAGTAGTTGTCTCCAAAATCACAGAAAAAAGTGGTTGTTTTCCTGCTCATTCTGACCTGGACTCTGAAACTTTGGTGTGCTAAAACTGTCAGGAAAACTGTGCCTATCCTGTCATCGCCGAACCTGACATTTCTGAAGATTATGCCAAATGTGTTTTCTGACACATTTCAGTTGATTCAAGCTGAGAGGTACTTCTTATCTTTTGATTTGTCAGTCTACTGGCCTGAGGAATATAGCTACAGTCCCTGGGAATCACATGACACTCAGAAGCTGAATCATTGTTTTCAAGGGCTGCCAATTAGTGTTTGGAAATGGAAGAAAAAAACCCAGTGCATGAGAATGTCACAAGTTCATATAATGAATTTTGTTTAAAATGAATTTCATGCTCACACATTTTCTTACTAATGTAACTGAAATATATCAAGATTTTATTATCAAATTATCACTGAAAGCCTCAAATTTTTCTTCTCTGGCCTTACTTGTTCAAAATAAAGAGAGGAGAATTGCTGATCAGGCTGAATATGAAATCTTTGGACTGCATATATATTATGCATATTAGGATAGTGTGCCTAGAATGGGCTTCGCACATAGTCGGAGCTCAGTAAATCTTGGTTTAATGAGTAAATGAAAGATTACAGATCATGTGCTGGGTTTTTTGTTTTGTTTTGTTATATTTTGATTTTTTGGTACTTGAAATGCATGATTTTGAATCTAAGTATTTCATAGGTTCACTCACTTTAGGTGGATGCCTTTCTGGAAGGCAAAAAAATTTAATTGTATTTTGTTTTCACTTCTATTTGAATGTCACAAACATGGCCCCAGCGGAGCACTTCAGTCCACAATCTGCATTGCCCATCTCACAGTTCTCCCAGCAGAAGGTAGGAAAGAAGAACAGTACTTATTTTACTAGTAGTTTTCAATTCTTCCTCTTTACTTTTGAACAAAGGCAAACTCTTTGGGAAAAAGTTGCCTTTCAGGAGGCATTTTCTTTTCTTTCTATTTTATTTCCTTTTGCCCTTGTCATTGTCAGGTCTAAAGTTGTAGATAACGGGGCCAGGTAAGTTGTTGTGAGCATTGGGTGGTGGTACTGGAGGTGACTCTTTTACCTGCTTCTCTGATTAGAAAGTCAGCTTCCCCAGAGCAGGCAGAAACCTGTTCTGTCAATTTTGACATCTCTCTGGGTTTCTAGCACACTGACCGGCATCTGGTTGGTACTGAATGAACGTTCCTAGAATTAATGGTTGAGGGAGTGGGAATACTGCTCAGTTCCGTTTTCTCCTATACTTGGAGACTCTGTGGTTCTGTGTGTGTGTGTATATGTAGGTATAATGTTCACTTTTTTATGAATTGAAATTTGATGGTAAGGTAGGATGAGAATGGTGGTATTTGCTGAATCAGGGTTAATATTCTCTATGTGAAAGCTGAAGATCTGCAGTGTGCAAAAGCCTTTAGATTTGGCTCTTTGGCAATTCCTCTGTATAAGTCCATTAAGGGTGGGTTGGAGTTTCCTCCACAGGACTACTGATGTGCTCTCTGCCCTTAGACGTTAAAATTAGGCAAAGAAGTAGAAATTGATCCCCAAATGGGCTCCTGGAAGAAAATGAAAATGTTAGGTCTGGCTGTTCTTGGATGTAGTCAAAAGTACCTGAACTCACTCAAATTAATATTTGGATTTTTAAAAATGTGATTTTTATTTCTTGAATAAAAAGGATTGGCTCCTAAAGTTTTCTCTGTGGCATTTTCTAAGACTTCAACTTGTAACGAATAGAGTTGATCTTTACATAAAGAAGACTTTACTGATGCAGCTAACTGCTCAACATGTAACTACTGTTCAGATACTTCTTATTTGACAAGATACTTTCTATTAGCAACTGAAACATGGCTCTTTTCTTTCTTGCTTTTTAAAAAATGTACAGTATAAGCTCTGTAGCTTTGTTATTTTTGTTTTTTTACTTTTTTAAGAGAATGTGTGTGGAATTTATTCATATATCTCCTACACTGCATCAGCTCCCATTTACCCATATGTGGTTTATTCAGCTTTGGGATTTATCTGCAGAAATTTTTCAAGTCCCAGGCTGCTCTCTGCTATCCTCATTTGTATGAATTATGTTAGTGTCATCAGTGTATGCTGTGGCTGTGCAGCCTAAACCAAGCATAGCTGGGAAGGCAAATCAACGCATCCCCTCTGTATTATATTTTAAAGCAAAATATTTATCATTTTTGTCAATCTTTAGAATCATTCTACCCATTATCAGCACAGTTGACTGTGAATTATGTGTGCTGTGATTAAAGAGAAAGTACCATATAAAATAAAATCTTATAATTCACTTTAATTCTCCAAACTTTCTTAGTGAAATTAAATCCTTTTGACTTGATCAAAGGTGATACATGGGAAGGTTTGATTGAACTTGGGTTACTGGTTTCAATATAATACATATTAAATCCAAACATAGTTTCTCTAACTACCTCTCTCACTTCTTACTTAAATAAAATGCTAGATCTTGAAATGAAATATAATTTGAAGAACAATTTATAAATGGAAAGTTATTCTTTGTTATTTTAGATGTTAAGCATCTTTGGGCTTTAACCATGCTCTATCTTTCTTATTCTATGTAAATAATATAAGGTGTGTCTAGCTTCTGACCCATTCACTCAGTGTAAAACATAGCTTTTGCCATGCTGGAGGGAAGAAAAGATGGAAGAGACTCCCCTCCCCCAATCCCCACTGTGCTGATTACATCTCCAACTGATGGAGGTTTCTGATCATGGGATGAAAGAGTGATTAGTCAGATTTTAAGTGAAACAAGCTTTTAGAGTGCAAGAGCATTTTTCTTGTTTGTTTGTTTTTTGGTCTGCTCTCTAGAAACCCGAGAGGAAAGGACGCATAATGGGATGCTGTACTTGTGCATTTCGGCAAAGATCTAATCTTTTTGAATTCATTGCTTGTGAGTTATTATTTCTAATCATACGCTTGATTGACTCCAGCTAAATGACTGTCTGACTGCAAAGGCAGGGGTGTTAAATCCAAAACTGTAAGTGCGCATTTTAACTGAAAATAGGGATCATCACAGAATGCCTTCTCAATCAGTAGTGCCTGATACCACTCCCCCCCAACCCAAATGTATTTTTAAATAGAAATCCTCTCGCATCCTCATGTAGGAACAGAGCATCACAGAGCATGAATGAGCTCCAAGAGAGAAGATTGAAACCCTGGAGGAGACATCAAAATGATAAAAACTGAGGCTCCCACAGTGCCACAATGAGTGTAGTTAATATGCTACTTTAGTCTGACAAGCCAGTCAGATGCCCCTTAAAACTCCAATTTGAGATTACTTTGTCATTTTAAACATTAAAAAAAATAAGGAAAGAGGTTAGTGGTAATATTTTTTAGAAACAGGACTTGGCTATTCCTTTCCATGCTTTTTGCATGAAAATGTAGTAGGTACCTGATTTTCTTTTGGCAGTTCACACAGGTATTTTCCAACATAAAAACATGGTGGCTTCTAAATAATTTGTTTTCGTTTAAAATAGAAAAAGATAAAGTAAAATCCCATGTATGAAAAGGAAATGGCAGTGAAAGCTGAGCTCTCTTCACATTTGGTATAATTTTTTGGTATTACTTTTTAAAAATAGTTGTTAAGGAGTTGTTTGAACATTTAAATATATTGCTCATTATATTATCATAGCTTCTTAATAAGATCTGTTCATTATATTACTTAGGTCTTTCCCTTTCTTTCTTTAATATTACACAAATATTCAAAAGTTCCTTCTGGATTTTTGTGAGAGAAAATATTTACACAACCAGGAGTCTTACGGGAAATTCATGTGAATGTATTGGCGTGGCTATCCTGAAAGCTAAGATAACCATTGGTCTTGGAGAAAAGAGCCTTATCTAGAGGCAGCTTCAGGTACTCAAAGATTGTGTGTGTATGCTGCCTTCAAAACAGGCAGAATGATAAATGGACACATGATAAATAGTCTGAACACACCTCCACCTAGGAGAAAGCCATTTAAAGCTAAGTGTTTCCTCATATGACTAGCTTATTTTTTATCAGTATATTCCAATGGTAATTTAAAATAATTGCATATTTTACAGTAGCCAAAACTTTGTATATGACTTGAGATTCTTTAAAACACTACCTGATTTAATGAAACCATTTGAAATTTAAACACTGTCAGTATTAATATGTTAAAATATTCAGTTGCTCTATGGATTAAAAGTAAATTTTTAATTTTATCTCAGTATCACAAAGCTTTCTTCTAGAAGACCCATCTCATGCCTGGGGAAGAGACCGAAGTTGCTGTCAACCAGTTCCAGCAAGAAGCGTTATCTGCGTAATTAGCACAGTGAAGATGTTGTGGGGAATATGGATTATGTGTGTAAACTGTACAGGGTGTGATAGTTGGGTGTTAATCTTTTTATGAAGGTTCATTGGATGGTGAGTAGGAACAGGTGCTAGGACGACTATGAGTTCTCTGAGGATCAAAAGGTTAGATAAACTGCTTTTAGGATTTATGCAGGGTAGTGATTTTCATGTCAGTTTAATTGTCCTTATGTTTTACAAGACTGTCAATCAGGATGCCTAGAAATCATATGGAATTGGAGGCTCTGAAAACTTTTGAGTCTTTTCTGATTGGGTTTATCTGATAATCATTCTTTTCATGATGACCTTAGTTGAAATGAAGAGCTGTTAGAACTACAAGGCCTGCTTTAGTGTCAGAAGAAGATTTAATCAGGAGTCTATCATCCAGTGAGAAAAATGCCTTTCATTCTCTTTTCATTTATTTGAAATTACTTAGTGATTCAGGAATCTCTTATTGGGGTCATTACTTTGATTTTTAACTTAGCAATGTAACTCTTGAAATACTTTATGTAAATGATTTCCTTCAAGGTGCACTGTGTTTAAAAAGCTATCAATCAGTTGAAAATTGTTTTTAATTTATTTCTCTCTAGAAGCATAATCTGTCAGGAAGAAATGGAGAGAGAAGTTCATACCACAAGGGTCATGCTGTGCCATCCAAGCACCAGTTTTTAAACGAATTTTTAGTGTTTTCATCCTTTTTTTAGGATACTTAAAACATCTTGAAGATTATTTTAATTTGGTGGTATTAATTGCACTGGCCACATTACAGTTAATAACTTGCATACCATTTCTGTAACCCCAAAGGCATGAAAATAAAAAGAAACTTATATTAAAAAATAACTTCAGCAATTTTTCTAGACCCGTTACTTTTATAAAACACTTGAGATTTTATTTTTATTAGTGTAAGACATTTAGAAATGAGTAACTAGCAAATAAACTTAGTGATATAATTCAAGTTTATATTGCTTCTTTAATAAAATGTACAAAATCACAGCCATTCCCAAGATTTTCCTTCATCATTCTTATTTTTTTTATTGCAAAAGAAAATTGTTAAAGTTATAGTCTTTCAGGAAATTATCTTTAGTTGTTTGTGTTACTTTATCGCTGTTTGTAGATGATAAAGCAAATTTTGTGGCTTTTGCCAAAGCAATGAGTCTTTTAGAAATTTTATTTGGAAACTATTTGTTTTATTCCCTCTTTTGCTACTGAGTTTGTATATCTAGAAGGTTATTTCCTTTAACTTTTATTCATGTAAGATCCTGGGATCTTACTGCAGATTTTACAGTCTGGTAAACACAAAATGTATTCTCGTAGTGGCTCTGTTCCGTTCTCAGCAGTTCATTAAGTAGGCTTCCCCTGTATTAATACAGTGACTGACGGGAATATCACAACCTGGGCCTTTATGCTGGAGAGCTGCTCGCAGCTTTGTTCCGGTTCTTCACTGTGCGTTGCAGTGATATGCTTCTCTTTGCATTAAAAGCCTGATTAAACAAAGAGCATGCTCTCCTTGATAATTTTTTAATACTAATTCTGTAAAGGGCCTCAACAGTGACCAATTAGGCTTAGTGTCTAATCAAGGTAAATATTTTGGATAAGCTTTTATTTTTTAAATGGTATTTCAAATTGTATTTTAAAAAGAAAATTTTCACTCAGCCAGTTTTTTTCTTGCTTAGACTATTGATGATTGCACTTTCTAATAACAACTAGGCTTTTCTGGTTGTAACTTAACTTTTCCGGTTGTAACTTGCCTGGTTTTAAAAGTTCAGAGGCCACAGTAAGATGGCCTTACCAGACGGTTCCTCAGTAATTTATGTATTTTCCTGACTGTGTATGGTTTCATTATGTTATTATAATACAGCTCATTATAAATGGCATGGAAGGTATAATTAATCAAGATTACATATTTATCAGTAAAACTTACTTCCTAAGAAACATCAGAAATGAATAAAAGAAATAAATATAGTACTAGCGTAATAACCTGAAATAATTTTTGTGCAGATGCTTTTATATAACATATACCACAGCAAAAGATAGCTGGAAGTTTCCTACTGAATGATGATATTTGAGAAATGTAGAATTTATGCTAAAATCCTTTGTTAACTTCTGAAGAAAGTAGATACATTTGGAGGATATCAGTTAATTATGGCTAACTCCCACTTTGTAGTCTATGTTAATGTTAATATGTTGTCCGAATTGTTGCATAGCTGGGAACAGCAGCAGTTACCCAGTCAGGTTCCTTAAATGAAATCCAGCGGAGAAAATGATTTGACATAACTACTCCTTGCACATCCATTCATTCCTTCATTGCCACTAATGTCCTTTTTGTTACTAATCAAGTCAAGGACTTGGGTTCAGGCCACGTTAGACTAGCTAATTTAATTCCTTTCCAGGGCCAAAAATGCCTGTCCCAGCCCTGGCCTGCTTCCTCACCAATAATTTATTTTTTGAACCAATGGAAAGATCAGTGTGACTACAGTAGCACAAACCTATATCCTCTATGAAAAAACAATTATAAGCCCATGCTCTGTGTCCTATCATATTCACACATCTGCAGTTAGAACATAGAATCCTTAAAAAAAAAAAACCCAAAAACTAAAGGAAACAACCTTCTGGGCATATGTGTGTATCAATGAAATAGAATAAAGAAAAGCTAATATATTTACATATAAAATCTGAAGGATCATCAAAGTAATCTCAGCTTCCTTTTACTGTATGGAGCACCAAGCTAAGCCAAAAATTGAGCCAATTGTTTTAACTCATTTTCTGTGGAATTTTTACAAACACAGGTTTTTGTAGGTAATGAGTGATTTCACATAGAAAAATGTGTACACTGACACAGTATTTGGTTCATTGTGACTGAAAATATTTACTAATGTTTCATTGTACTTACCGATTGATTATAAAACTTTTAAACATTCTCTTCTGTGGTATGATTTTTGCAGCTTTTCTTAAACTATGGCATTTCCAGCTTGGTTTTCATGTCATTATTTTTGTCGGTGGGCTCTGGCTTCATACGCGTGGTGGAGTGATAAAGCTGTGTTGCTAGGCAGAGTTCTTCCAGGCAGTTCATGCTGGGCTTCATATCTGTCATTGCCCCACTTTCATGTTTCTATGAGGATGGAAATGATTTGAGACAGAATATCATTGGGAATAGGCGCATAGTTAAATGCCCAGGTCGCCTGATTCTCCATTGAGTCATCATGAGTGTCTCTGAACAGCGCCAGCGGTATTCTTGGCACGCGAGGCTCAGCGGGAATAACACTGAAATAGCAAAGATCGAAACCTGCTTTGCTAGAAAATTCTCTGCTTGCTATATGACCTTTTCGGTCATACACCTTTGAATATGTGCCTATGCCTCGGTGCCGCTCTGGAAGGCTCAGGGCTGCTGTTAAATGTGCCAGGGAGAAGGCAGGAAAGATGTGAATAAAATGAACAGTTGGTGATGTGATAGAATTAATTTTTTTTAATGCTCATGGAATTTATATCCAAACTTGGGACTTTGACACCCTATGCATTGGAAAAGAATCAAAGGTAATTGTAGTTTTTCAATAACAAAATTTAAGAAAGTGTTAAATAAATGAGATGCTTTTTGTGACAATTCGATGATGGCATGACAATTCTAGAAAAGAAATAGAGTGGCCCCCAATCGTCTGCCTTCATAAAGACAAGGTATCAGGTTGTCTTAATAGTTGACAAAAATAACTGAGTCTTTGCTTTTTCACACAAGGTGTTTGGCTGTATGTACGTATAAATTAACAAGACCTTGCAATTGAAGTGCTATGTGTTTATTAGACTTTGCAAAATGTCTGCCAGGCTCTGGAACCTCATAAAGAAAGGCGGTTGCTTCGTGAGGCTGGTCTGCTCAGCATTCCTCTGTAAATGCTCCTCTCATGATATGCCTGAAAACTTCCAATGTTATAATAATGCTAATAAAAATGGAAAACTCTGAATTCTTTATAGATGCATAAAAGAAGGGTAATTTCCCTGTGACCTGAATAACTCTTCGAATTGCTGCTCTGGCCCCTTTGAAAGAAGGCAGCTCTACTATACTGCTTTGTGTTCCTTTGAACATCTTGCTATCTGACTATTTTAAGGATAGAAATAATAGGAGAGAATTTAACTTGGGGTTATGCTTTGAAGGACAGGTGGGATCCCCCCCCCTCCGCCCTGCAATCTCCCCCCTCTTCTATTGAACGTTGCTATCAAGCCTAGCTTCTCAAATGAGAGGTGATCTTGTTGATGAATAAAATTAAATGATAATACAATTTTTCACTTATTCAGTCTCTTCCACTTTTTGGTTTTGTCCCTTTGAGAATCGTAAATTGGATTTGTTATCGCGACCTTTCAAGAGGCCCTGTTCAGTCATCTCACGTTAGTCGGCGGCGGGCAGGGGCACGGTGGCTCACGGAGCGCCAGGGTGGAAGGCAGGATTGTTTTTGTGGAGGCCTGTGGCCTTGGGAAGCAGGGCAAGTGCAATGCAGGTAAATCTGGGGAGAAATAATGATAACAGTGACCCATTCTCCCTGCCTGACATTATCAATGGTGGGGGCCCGGGCGAGGCCCCCAGGTAGGCTCTGGAGCGATGTTGCTTCTCCCTCTTTGCATGGATCTGCACTGGGGGCATTTGCTGTGTTTTAAACCCTCTTCTGCTTAGGAATTATTATTTTTCTCATGTTGACGTGGATCTACTACTCCTGCCACTAATGTTAATAACCAGAGGAGAAAGATCAAAGCAGGGCCAAGTCACCGGAAGACAGGAGGAGGCCAGCTGGGGCTGGCATGGCAGACAGTTAGTCTTAATTACCAGCTTTATAGGTAATTTTAGTAATGACAGATTTCAGTTATTGCTTAAATGAATGGAAATTATCGATAGTAAATTTTCATTGTTTTTGTTTCTTTGTGTGATATCAGATGCTGGGGTAGAAACTGTACCCAGTCATACATGGTAAAAATCAAGTGCATTTTATTAGAAAGTTAGAGAGGACACCCTTTTAATTACCCTGTGTAATTTTAGTTGGTGTTCTTCCAATTTCCCTCTTATTTAATTTAACAGCCACTTGATTATTTGAGATTTTTTTCTTTTATAAATTATTGTAGCTGCATATAGATGTGGGTAGAATATATAAAATCCATGTTTCGCTGGAAGAAATATTACACTCAAAATTCAGTGTGTGAAGGGAGAGACCAGGAAGTTTTGTAGTTCCTCATTTGTTGACTATATTACAATTGGAAAGCACTATTTAGGGTCAAATGAAAAAGCCTAGAGCCCTCCCAATTCTAGTAAAGTGTTCTGTTGTCTCGGTATTTGGACCTTCACAAAAACTGATCTCTTCGTTCAGCTTCTGGAATAAGCTGAGCCTTGGGACCAGCCTATTTATGGCCATGATTAGCGCCATTGTGGATAGAGGGTGAAGGCTGTGGCCATGTGGGGCTCTGCGGCCATGTTGTGGAAGGTGAGCCCAGCCTGAGCCCAGCCCTGAAGTTGTGGATGTGCCTTGCCTAGCAGGGAGATGAAGCTCAGTCATGAGGTGCTTCCATCTCCTGTTTTAAGGAGCCCCTCTCCTGGGAACTCGGGATCCTGCTGCTCGTGGGCTCCTGGCATTGTGACATGCAGGGGACAAAGAGAATATTTTGCAAAGAGCATATTCAGTGGAGATAGGCAGGCAGCAAGACATAACACTTGAGAGTATGTCTGCGTGAGCGAGAGGGAAGCCTAGGGTTTGAGCAATGAATTTCTACAATGAATGAGGCTTAACATTTTTAGTTGTGTCTGAGGCTGTGGGCCACAGCATGGGAATCTGTCATCATTTTGTTGCATCCATGGCTAGATCAAGTCTCCTAATACAGTAGCTCAAGAGGAGGTACGATATGAATTGCAGAATGGAGGAGCCATTTGGGGACTGAACTGAGAAGCAGGCATTCTGAGTAGCAAACAAGACACCTAGAGGCCAGCATCTGTCATTTAGTTTTTGAAGCCCTTGCTTCAGGGAAAGCTACACATTTCTGTAGTATAAGTACTGCTCATGCTTCAGAATTAATTGCAGCAGTAGTGATGTAACGTTGCCAGCCCGCTTCAGAGAAGGACTGGGTGTGCGTTCGTTTTGACGTTGCTGAACGTTGTTTTCCTCATATGGTGCTGAATTTTAAAAACTCCATGAAATTTGTGAGCAGATGGAGAGTAGATCGCTTGGACTACCAGGCTTGGACAGCTTATCTGCATTTTATTGTGAAGGTGGTGGCTTTGGGAGTATGAGGGAAGAGTGTTAGGGAAAGGAGGAAATGTTGAGGGATGGAATAGTTTTGTCTGCTCCAGGTCTTTTTATAGACGTGGGCCATGCCCAGTAAGCAAGGTGAGGTCCTTTGTGACACTGAAGATTTATTCATTCTTTACTTTCCTCTCTCCTGTGTGGTTACACACTCCCTCCGTCCCCTCCCCCTCCACTCCCTATGTCAAGTTTGGGATGACCTCTGTTGAGAGGTGAAGAGAAGGAAAAGAAGACAAACTTTGAATTTTTAGCTGAAAAGATGCAGGTTCAGCTACCAAATATCATGGTCTCTGTCATGATGAGTATTGATTTAAAATGTAGCTACAGATTATTATTTTTTTATTGTTTGTAATATAGGTTAGTAAAACCTGAAATTTATGGGAAAAAAATCATTAGTTTTAAAGGTTTGTACATGAAATGGCAAGAAAGTAAAATAGATGGTGTTGTCTTAAAACAGTTTTTTTAAGGTATTGATTAACTAGGCTCAAACTCTACTGCAAATGTTTGGAGAAGAAAAGAGTGCCGTGCCCTCTCCAGAAGGCAGCGAGTTAGCCCGCTCACTGTTTTAAGAGTGAGTGCGTGTGCTTCCCACCGAGGCTAGAAGTCTCACAAACCACTCCCCTTTTCTATCCTAATGTATTGGATTATATTATTAGTCTGTTTCAGGAATGATTTCATTTGTATTTGTAGATAATCTCTTTTAGGTTATAAAACTTTATATTGGCTTTCACTGCAGTGGGAAATTATTAGCATTTTAAACACAACTTAAAAAGTCAAGGATAATGGCAGGATTCCTACATTTATGGTTTTGTTTCAATTGGGTATCTATTACTAATATAGTTATATTAGATCCCTGTTCCTTTGAGAAAGGTTGTGTAGAGAAACAGAAAATATCAATGCATTAAGGTCGGAGAACACAGATTTGTGAAAGAAGGGGTAAGAAGTATTTAAATAAGAAACTGACAATAGAAAAAACTTGGGGCTGTTGCCAGCATCAGCAAACTCCCAAAGAAACCCTTTCCTATTCATTGATCTATAAAGTCTATATTCAAAGGATATCAGAGTGCCCTGTACATGAGAGGGGCAAAGATGGGGACTAATTTTTATAGAGTGCCTACTACTGCTGTGCTATTATTTCGTAGCCTTACGAGGCAGGAATCATCATCTTGATTTTGTGGAAGAGGAAATTGAAGTTTTGGAGATAATTATGTAACTTGCTAAAGGTCACACAGCTGATCCATGGTTCAGGTAAAAATCCTGCTGCCTACATTACTAGCAATGGGTGGTGGGTTGTACCTGCGCATGTGTCTATGATTGACATAGAGTAGTAGGAGCTCTATTATCAAAGCAGTTAAAAACAAAACAGGGGCCGGGTGCAGTGGCTTACGCCTGTAATCCTAGCACTCTGGGAGGCTGAAGTGGGAGGATTGCTTGAGCTCAGGAGTTTGAGACCAGCCCGAGCAAGAGCAAGACCCCATCTCTACTAAAAAATAGAAAAATAGCCAGGCATCTGGGTGCACGCCTCTAGTCCCAGCTACTTGGGAGGCTGAGGCAAGATGATCGCTTGAGCCCAAGAGTTTTAAGGTTGCAGTGAGCTATGATGACACCACTGCACTCTACCCAGGGCAACAGAGCGAGACTCCGTCTCAAAACAAAACAAAAGAAAACAGGTATGTGGATAGATGGATGGAGATGGAGGGAGGAAGGAATTAAGTTTCCCTACATGAATCAACTGGATTCATTTACTCATCTACCCAGTAGGAAGAGAAAAGCTGTTTTAAGAGTTAAGGCCAACACTATTCTAGTCTGTTCTTTACTCTGCATTAAAGCTTTATGTGTAAGCAAATCATATGAGCTGGAGGAAATAAATTTAGGTATTTGTTATGTGTTATAGGTGATAATACCAGAGTTTGGGAAAGGACTTTTTTAAAAAGTTAAGTTAAAATGTGGATTCATTGCATTAGGTATTTACAACAGGTATTTGTCTAGGCAATAGAATTGTTAGATTTGCTGTCTTTGAGTAGCTGGAGGATTGGGCAGAAGGCTTGGTTGTTGTGCTGCGTTGATTGGGAGCATGTGGGGCCTGTTGAGTACTATTCACAAGTGTAGTCTCCTGCTCTTGTCTGTTTTTGATCACCTTCTCACCGTGAAGTGACCTGAGTAATATTATATAGGAAACAGGAGTTTTATTAAAATAGGAGTGATACTCCATCCCCTAGAAAACCATTTTATTCAGTGCCAAGAGAAATAGAAATACTTCCCTTCCCCCTGCTTCCTCTCAGTGCCTGGTATGGGCTTTACAAGGAGGGAAGAAAGCCCGTTATTGAGCACAATATTGAAGGGAAGAGAGGTCAGAGCAGGCAGGGGAAAGGGAGATTCCTGTAAGAACAATACATTCTCTGTGTTATTTAAAATAGTATGTGACTTTAATTCTCAGCTAAAGCTGAAAGTCAAAGCCTCTTGAAATATGTATGGATCAACAGAACCACTTTTGCACCCAAGAAAGGAGAAAGGTTCTGGCACCGAGCCATATTGAAATCTTGGGCTGAGAGTTTGAAGGTGGAATTGAGGAGGGGGGTTGGAGAGGGGGGCATAGGTCACCACGGCAACAGGATGTACCATTTGCAGACTAGTAGGTCAGCCTTAAATCTCTAGTTAGCTCAGGTTTATTGCTCCTTTAGGGTTTCTCTCAGTTATCATGACTGCTATCTGCTAACTGTGCAATTTTCTGCTGTATTAGTGTATTTAGATAAAAAAGGATTTCAAAAAATTATCAAATAAAGGTTTACCTCATTCTCCTGGCAGGTAACTTTTATTTCTAATGTGCTGAGTTATGGTCTCCAGCCTCATGTACAGTCAAGAGAGCTATCTTCTCCACTGGGTCATACGTATGCTCTCCTTCCTAATACCCATAAGAGGGTTTAGGGGGAAGGAGAAGAATATAAACACAGAAACCACATCCTAACAGCTGCCTCTAGTTAGCTCTGTTTTTCCCCCCTAGCTTTTAAATCTTACAGCGGCACCTAATTCGTCCCACATGGCTTTCCTCCCAGTGGAGCTGCTGTCCCTTTCTTTGCTGCCCTATTTGATCAACAGCAAACAGTTACGAAGAGTTGACTAGTTTAACTAGTGTAGGTCACTGTCATCAGGCTGCTGGTTTGCAGGTGCCTGTGAATAGGAAGGAAATAACCATTAGTAAACTGAAAGAGACTAGAGCAACGTCTGAACCCATTTAGGTACCAGCGGGCCTATCCAAATATCCCACAATTAAGCACTCCATGAAATTATTAATAGTCCATCAAATAAGTGAGATGATGAACCCACTGAGTGGGCTACTGTGATTTGAACAGGTGAGTGGTTTTGACCTAGTGGGGTATATGAGAATCACGAAAGGCGCTTAAGCATTTCATACACATGGCCAACTCCTTGTACTTATGTTCTGTCTCTATTTTAATAAGCCTGGCAGTGATGAATATAGATAGTGCAGATCTATATTCCAGCATGTCTCCACGGGAAGTGGGTTGCGACTTGCATTATTATACTCACTTTTAAAAAAATGTTTTAATTATTTTTTTCTTATATGTGTTACTCATGTCTCTATTCCATCCTCCATGCTATTTTTTTAATACAGTGAGGCCAAAGACAGATGTTTATAGGGCAGACAGAGTACTGAATGAAGTTATTTCCTTCACCAAGACTAGTATTCTGTTTCTTCCTTCCAGTTCCTGTTTACTTCTTATTGCTACTGAGAAGACATGAAATCCCCACAGTCAATGTCTTCCTCTTGTGACTTTTGAAAAATGAAATTGGTCCAGTTTAAAAAAAAAAACAACCAAGATTAATATTAGTGACAGGGAACAGCCATTCTCTTATAGATTTTTAGCTCTCAAATAATTTATCATTCAAGATTTATCGATTATCTGAATTTTATTGCATATATGTGGAATAATATTGGTTCTTGTCCCCTAAGATTTGAGAAATGTGCATACTTCACCTTGAAAAAGAGGTACCTGAATTAGTCCTTACAAAATTACCTTGTCCTGATGATTCTGCTAAAACTGATACTCTTTTTGTAAAGTAAGGAATAAACCTATCGCAGCTTTCATTGAAAGGTCATTGTCTCTTGCAAAGTAGATTAACTCAGTTTGTTCTATGAGCAGGAACCATGCTGCTGCTGTGTAAAACTATACATATAAAGTAAATTTTTGCTATCATTTTGGCTTGCTCGTGTAAAAGAAATTTCATGGCTACCAGTTTTCACTTGCTTAACCTAAGTCTCAGCTTCTCACAGTTAGACTGTCAAGACAGATGAGAGTAGTGTCTATAGTGCTTCCACTTCTAATGTTCTCTGCTCTCAATAAATGCAGTTTACCAAGCATGGGAAACATGTATAAAAACACTGATGACAAATTTGGTGATTTAATGTTTTTGATGGTGTTGGAGCTGGTAGTTAGTAGGTGAGCCACAGTGGTAATTGAAATGAACTTGCATTTTATGGAAGTGAATGACTAAAATGGAACCTTCCCTTTGGTTCACATGTACCGTTCAGAATGAGAGCACTGTTCTCCTGAGGTATGGCCTATTAATCTCTGTTAAGTATAAATCCTCGTGTATCAGAGACAGCGATTCATCCTGTCACTTAGAAAAGCCTCTAAATTTTATGTGGAAGCAAGGGATAAAAATTGCCATGATATTTTCTTGAAAAACTATGGTTAGTTCTGTGTATTCTTTCCTTTCTAAACTAAGAATGGAATGGGGGAAAATTCCATTAAAAATAATAGTGACTGGGAGCAGACATTATGAAAGGAAAGGAAAAAAAAAAGTAATAGTGACTCTTTGATACACCTTAAACTACAACCTTCTCTGCAGTAGCTAATGCATCTGGAGTGTCCAGGAAGGAGTTCTGCTTAAATCTGCTTAAGCCTTTAAACAATGAAACAGTTATAGTTGCTCTTATTGCAAATGTTCTAAAATGTCACAGTCATTACAAGACGTGGTCCGACAAAGTATGGTGAATTCTCTCAATGAACCAGGACCCTCATTAAGAACACCAGTTACTGAACTCTTCGGTAATACTGGAATGCACGCTGGAGCCTTGGAGGTCTATAGGTTTAGCGTGACTTTTTTATGATTTTTCCCAGATGGCTGCTTCCCCCGCCTCCTGCCAATATCTAGGGCTTTTTAATCCCAAAACCCATGGCCTCTAGTCCCTGTGCTCTTCTAATTAGTATTTTTTTCTTTCTTTTTGCTCCTTCATGATCATTTCCATTCTCCTCTGCCACTTTTAACCACTGGGAACCTGCTTTGACTTCCAGAATCCCAAATCAGCTTTTCTTTCCTTTTTCCCGCTTATAAACTAGGACCAGTTTGAGGATTTCTAGTTGAAACCAGA
The DNA here is from genome assembly GCA_023783475.1 of Daubentonia madagascariensis. Classification (NCBI taxonomy): domain Eukaryota; kingdom Metazoa; phylum Chordata; class Mammalia; order Primates; family Daubentoniidae; genus Daubentonia; species Daubentonia madagascariensis. The sequence continues at coordinate 4,974,589 of JAKFHU010001798.1, read as the reverse complement.
TAAGTATTACCTTGTAAGTTAGTTAGATTATTAGTCCTGCCCCCAACCTGTGAGGTGTTTGGTGGAGGGGAGAGCACAGCTGTCCTGTTGTGTCTGCTGCTGTCCTGTTAAACAACGTACATGGGCTTTTTAAGTGCTGTTTTCATTTAGCTTAAATGTTCCTTTGTTTTGTTGCTGATGTTCTGGGTTTCCTGACTAAGTGTTGACCAGAAAATTAGAAGCAATTTCACTTTCCCTTCTAAAGGCAGTTAATAGGCTCTGATTTCTGTCTTTGCCCCATAGTCTCCCTGTTTTCTTTCACGGAATCGTTATTTGTTGGGATGATACATCCACGTATATTAACAGGCCTCTTTAGAGCTAATGAGTCCCGTACCCTCCCTTCCACCCTTCATCTATATTCAGAATTACAAGCATTTTAATAAAAAGCTGGGTTTTAGATAGTTAAATGAGGTGTCTGTCCACTTTCCAAATTTAACCCCTGTGTTAAATGGAGACTGTGAAAAGAGCTCCTCATATGGAACATGTTTGTGCTTTGAATCCCATTAATAACGTGCACATTTCCTGTGATCATAAATTCCCATTTCTTCTTTGCCTCCTCTGTGAACTGACATCTCTTTCCCAAGATCAACCAGAGTGTTAAATTCAGAGTAATGCTCATTGTTAGTATTCAGTAAATTACGGAAAGTTTAAATATATGCATTAAGGCTAGAAAGGGAAAAAATAATTGGTTCTTAGAAAGCTGTGAATCACTATAACCAAAAACATAGGTTTTTGGGAAAACATCTCGTGTTTAATGAATATTCTGACATGCACAGTTTATTGTGTCAGTGAATCCTCATCATGCAGTCAAATTCACAGGATTCTAGGTTACCTCCACAAATTATCTGGGTTTTTTTCTTTGTTTCTATAGAGGTAGTAACCAAAAGTAAAAGGAGAAAATATGAATTAAAGAGATTAGAGCACAATATCTAGCAACTAGTAAATGCTCAGTTAATGCACTTGCCCTTATAAAGTCTTTTTAATGTCAGCTGCAGGCAACTCTTTATATTTTAAAAAGTCTTATGGACTCTTATTTTTTTCCCAAAGGTGGTAATTACCTTATCTGCCTAATCAGCTGAGAAGTTTTTCATGTTATTTTGTCATCTTCTTGAGATTAAATTGCATATATTTCCTAACCTTGTTTGATTTTGCATATTTGATTCACTTGGGTTGTTTTTTCAGAATAGCACTTCCTTCTGCAATCCTGACAAGACGGTGCAGCCCAAAACAGTGGTGAGCAGAAACTGGTAGTGAATTACTTTGTGCTTCCCTAATGCTATGCTTTGTGGTTTATATTATCTTCCTTTGAGAGTTCCCCACTTTCAGCCTTGCCAGCAGACATAAGAGCTGAGATAGAGGTGGGACTGCATTATGAATTCTTTGCTTGCCAATGGAGCCAAAACACTGTGGACAGCCAAGGATTCCCTTTCTTGGAATATACTACAAAGGGTCCTTGTTTCTAGTAATAATACATTATTATAAATGTATTTCCTATGAAACAATGTACACCTTTTTAGAAATGACTTTTAAATTCAGCCCATATCTCCTCTGGGAGTAATAAGTTCTCTAAGATTGCCACATACTTTATAGGGATTACTAGCTTTAATTTCTCATATTTACAAAAAGGTTTGAAGGTATTAAAAACTTGATCGTTGCTTTTCTCAGCTTTCATTTTTCTAGATAAAGGGATTCTAATCTTTATAGGTCTTCTGGGCTTCTCCCTATCTTGATGAATGTAGTTTCTCTTCTCTAGACTGTCTTCGGCTTTTCAGGGCGTGGGGTCTAGATTTAAGATGGAATCCCAGGTATAAACATACTTCAGATTTCTATATCAAGAGGGAAACATTTTTAATAATTTAGCTGATTACCTTCAGATTATCGCTGGCCTTTGGACGACCTCAGTGTTTTACGTTGTGATCTTTAGTAAATAGTCAATGTCCAGCAGTTCCTTTTCTTGGGTTGTGACTGACAGCTTGTAGCCCATTGATCATCCTTCAAGTGTAATTTATATTCATTTCCCTTAAATGCATGCCATTTACAGTTGCCCGCATTTCAGCTTCTGTGCCACTTTTCTGTCTATTCATATAACCCTGTGAAATCTCACTGCAATTCATCTCTTGTCAACTTGGCATTCATTTCCCTTTTGTCACCTTCAAACCTTGGCTCAAATTCACTTCCTCTGGGAAGTAGCCTGTGATTAACCCCAAATGACACTGATCACTCATATTCGATATCCAAGTGACATCAGAGGAACTTCAGCATCCAAGTTCTTCTGTCATTCTGGGTTTTGTTGTAATTATCATTTCTTGAATCTGTCTACTTCATATTATTTTTTACTGAGTTTGGAAGGCATTCAGAGATTGAGGAGAGTCCTGAAGGGAAGCTGCCACTTTGGACAATAGCAAATACTTTCGGGTTTTTCCAAGTGCCTTCCTTGAGGCAGTTGCCATTGAGTGGTTGCAAGGTATGTCCTAAGAGATGCGTTTCTAAAAACGAGAGCAACTCACTGAAGTCTTTATAGCAACATCACTACAGTAAGATTTTCCTGGAAACATACTGACAATTATTCTTCTTTCCTCATCGAACTTCTGAAGTTTTGTCACATGCTTTATAGGTGGCTACTTTTCATAAAATATTTGATGTCTTTCTAGACTGCAGTGATATTTGTGATTACTACATATCAAAAGGTTTTTTTAGCAATTTCTAATTGTCTGCAGATCTATTTATTTTACTTTTTAATAGTTAATACCTTCAGAAGGTTCAAAAGTTAACATGATAGCAAAAGTTACATGTTGAGAAGTCTTGCTTTTTATCTCTGTCTCCATCACCTTATTCCCTACTGGCTCATATAGGGAACCACTTTTATTAGATTTTTGAGCATTCTATTTTTGTGCAAGCACATACAATATGTATTTTATAATTCCTACTTTCTTACTCAAAGCATATCATACTCAGGGCATATTATATTATGTAGAGAGCTTCCTCATTGTTCTTTACAACTTTGCACTATTTTATTGTGTGGATGTGCTATAGTTTATTTAGGTGCTCCCTAGTGATGGGCCCTTGGATTGTTTGCAGTATTTTGCTATATAAACAATGCTGTAATGAATAACCCTATACATACATCATTTCAAATATATGCCTGCTAATCTTTATCCTCTGGTTCCCGTGCCCATTTCCTTGTAGGCCTCTTAAGCCACAGGAAAACTGAGTATGCATGTTTTTATCTCCCTTAAATACCCACAATGACTTCCTGACTAGGGAGCCATGCTTTGAACTGTAGTCTAGATTCCCCCAACCTAGACTTCTTGTGCTTCATTGGCATCTCAACCCTGGCCTCTTTGAGCATCTTTAACTGTGTGAATTCAGCTGAGAGAGAATGAATATAATTCAGAAGAAATATTCCACAGTCAGATGTAAAGAGTTAAACTTTGTATAATTTTGCCATACAGCGAAATATTAAAATTTCAATTAGGTTATTGGTTACTTTAGAGAAAAAGCATGAAAAATGTTATATTGAGATTTAAGAGTAGAGAATTTAAATGTAACTGGATGAGCAACAAATTAGTGTCATAGTATACTATACCAGTCAGGGTTCATAATTGTGATTCTGGATTCTGACCTTCGTAAGACCATCTATGTGTTGACCTATATGCATTTATGGGTTCAGAACTCGCTTTGTGGGTACATTTATAATACATGGCCTCCCAAAGGAAAGATTGTAAACTTTTCAAGTATATAATTCTATTTTGTTCTTCAATCTTTCTTTTCTTTTGTATTTCTCTTCACATCTGGTTTTGCATCGAGTCTGTGGTCTAGTCTGAACCTTGATTTTTCTATATTTAAGCATAACTAGTCTTTTCTTAGAATTTAATTTCCTCCACTCATAGATAAATGCAGTTTTTGCTTATCCTCTGTGCTTTTGGAGTATTTACTTATCCCACTCAATTTGGTGTCAGAGCCGGTTATTACGGATGTTAAAAATAATGCAGGACCCAGGGCAGGACTCCAGTATGGAAAATTATTTAACTTCTCTGATTCTTCATCTATAAAATGTGAATAATACCATGTCTCCTCTTCTTTGTTATTGAGAGAGGAGTAGTGATGAGGTATGTGGTACACAGTGTCTGGCGTGTGGTAGGTGCTCGATAAATAGTAAATAGTCAACATTGTCTCCTACATATATTACTTTATGATTTTCTATTATCTTTAAGTACTCATAGGGTTACTACACATGGTTGCATAAATTATTCAAATGATATTTAGCGATTATCCCATTCAAAATAGGAAAATGACTATAGATGTTGTTAGAGATCCGTGTTAGTGTGCTTATATATAATTATTTGGTCTCTCTGGTTTCTGTAATGCTTCTCCATTTTTCTGGCAGTTCATTAGGAATTCTGTCAGGGGATGCACTTCTATCAGCACATTATCAGCAGCTGAAGAATTTTCAGTTTTCTGCTCACTCAGTGCTTGTAAAAATTGAATATATATCGTTTCCCTTTATCATGTTGAAAATCTCTGGTTCATGGTCTGTTGAAATTCATCTTGTTATATTCAAAATGCATCTCCTGGAAGTAGCAACAATGCACAAGGCTTGAGTACACTTAATTCTCAGTGTTTTTGTTTCAATTCCTTTTCTACACTTTTTACTTGGAGATATTTTGTTTTAATCTTCTCTTCCCCTTTCTTCTAGCCAAGTTTTTTGTTTGTGAAAAGTAATATTTTTCCAAGCTATATTCTGTGTGATACAATATGGCCATGTTTCAAGATGTTCTTCAGCTCTTGTATCCAGCTACTAATTCAGTGCTCTAAAAAAACTGGATGATGTTTGTGGCGATGGGTCAGTGCCAGTGGAAGGAAATAATTTTGCGGAAGATGAAACCATTTCCAAGTAATGTTGGCTGAGTGGAAGCTTACGTTGGAATTTGTTAGGTTGTCTGATATAAACCAAATTTGACCAAAATGAGGCTGTATATGTTATCTGTCTTTGCCTACTCATGTAGTATGTACATATATAGGACATAATTTCACTTTGATGGTTAATTTTAGGCTTTAAAATGATTAAGAGTAGGTTTCATTCCCCTTACTGAATTCTTTTTTGGTAGATCTTTTAAAAATATTTTTAATCAAATTTGAAATAATGAGCTATTTTCTAAAATAATTTTTATGTGCTTGGCTGTTTAATTGTCTTAAATCATTTAGTCACTGCACTAGTCCTGAAAGAAGTGAGTGTTATTATCCCCAATTTACAGGTGAGAAAATAAGATAAGAGAAGTTATGTAACTTGCTCAAGGCCACACAGTTATTAGGTGTGAGAGCAGGATAGTTGGGTATTGGACTGGTGGGGTCCTGATCCACCTGATGCAATTCTTGATTGATTTTCTGTTTTGCCTAGTGAGGTGCCAGTGATATTTCACTTTAGGAAAGTTGCTTTTTGTTGATTTTCTCAGAAAATCTCAGTGGTAAAGTCTCAGTGGTGACAAAAATAGGATCCTCAGTATTTTCTTTCCTCTTTTCTACTTTGGACAGTGGGAAAAATGGAGGAATGTTGTCAAAACCTGCTAATTCTGTACATTTCCTATTGGTGGGAGATAGAGAAATTTCAATTTTACAAGTTAAATAACTTTCGTACATTCGGAGGCCAAAGATAAATTTGAGCTCTTTTCCAAATTATTAAAATTATAATTGATAAATTACTTCTAAAAAAGAAAAGACATTTGTTATCACTTTCTATTAAGAAAATTACAGCATTATTTACAATAGCCAAGAGGTGGAAGCAACCTAAGTGGCCATCCATGGATGAATGGATAAAGAAAATGTGGCATATATATACACAAGGGAATATTATTCAACCTTAAAAAAGAAGGAAATCCTGTCCTATGCTGCAACTTGGATGAACCTTGAGGACATTATGCTAAGTGAAATAAACCAGACACAGAAAGAAAAATACTGAAGATTCCACTTATATGAGATATCTAAAGTAGTCAAGTGATGTGCAGGCACACAGCTAGAAGTAGCAAAATGGGAAAGAAATCTTGGTCTGTCTGATTTTGAATCTTGTGCTTTTTAACCCCTTGTTGTAGTGTGGACCCTCAGGGGAATGGGTGTTACCCCTGGCATTGTAGGGAGGCTACCCAGATGTGAACCCTTCTCTAAGTTTCATGATTTCAGAGAAATTATAAAGTTGAGTTCATAGTAAATTAATTTTACCTTTCCCTTTCCCAGCTTCCCCCAATTTAGTTCTGGCTTCTTTTTCTGTAAAGAGTATTTATTAAATAATGAATTTAAAAGAGTGCATGGTGATATATAACAACTAAGCTTCATGTTAATAATATATTTAAGCTTTATATGATAGGGTGAAGTGATTTTAATTATTGGGGTTTGGTACAGGCTTATATCAAACATATCCATTTCATAATGAGCCCCTAGTTGTATAATAAGTCCTGCCTTTATTAAATTGTACAGAGAAATTTCTTTGTAAAGTATGACTGACTTTTCTTCCTCTTAGGAAGGCAGATTAATAATATTTCGCTATTAATTAGGTTCCATCTGCTCATCCTGCCTTCCATTCTAAAGGTTATACTTATTACCATATTCACAAACCAATCCAACTGTGTAATCGAAGTTTAAAAAAAAATTTAAACCTAAAGTTCAATCTTGGTTTTTATAGTGTACTTCTTTGGTTACTAAAGGGAGGACCAATGACTCCACTTCTTTCTTTCATACTTTCTTTGATTCCATTTTGTTTCTTCTTGTAATCCAGCCATATGCCACAAATTACACAAAATTAAACTATCTGATATGAGATACAGTAATAAAAGAGTGGCGCACCCACTTAGCCGCTGTTTTGGCCAGAAGTCTACTTTGGTATCCAGGTTATGAAAATGAACAATGGAACAATGGAAAGGCCCAAATGTCATCTGTCTTTGGGCATAATGATCTGTGTCTCATTCCTTTGTGTTCTCCTAAATGTAAGCAGATCCCTTCAGTGTATATGGCATAAGACAGGGGCCCCCCGTTTGCCCAGGCCTGTAGGGCCTCAGGGGGAATGCTGTGGATGGGGAAGGATGAGAAAATGGTTGGAAGAAAGCAGACCCTGACTTTGTAGCTAAAAATATGAATAAATGAAGTTCCATACCACAAATTGAGTAAAATTTGATGATAGGGGATTACTGGAACATTTTATTAACTTGGGTTTTGCTTTAAAAAATTAACTTTTGAAAAAAGTTGAATCTCTTAGCGTATGTGTAAGGGTTTGGCTTGTGGATGGTGGTGATTACAGCAGCTGGCACAGTGATCCAAACCCCTTACTGTCACACCCTGCAGTGACCTGGCTCATTTTTTCCTCTCTCCTCCTCTCCTCCTGCCCCTCCCGCCCCTTCCTTTTGAAGCCTGCCTTCCTCTTCTTTTCCTGAGGCCTCTGTGCCTCTCAGTACCTCTACCAGACAGCCCTTCTTTTTACCTCTCATTATGAGCCTGGAGTAGCTTTGGTGGCTCATCCAATTATATTATTTAAAAGGCGATAACAAATGAGTTTCTGTATATATAATCTTTAACAATCCATCTTATCTTCCAAATTGGTCTTTGATAAAAGAGTCTCACAATTTTCAACACTATCATGGATGTTAGCATTTTCAGTACAGATGGAGCAGGTTGTATCCATGAAGCAAATATACCCAAGCTTAAAGTATCATTTGAAACAAGATGCCCCTTTCTATTCAAGCTTATTTGACAAGCCAGTATAATGCAAAAGAATGAGAGACAAGCACGTACCTTGCTTTGTCTTACCTCTTTTACTAATCAAATAACCATTTTATGAGAAGCAAGTATTCTCCAGTAAGCAGAATGTAATTCTAGTTTAGTAGCTTAAAAAAAAAAAAAAAAGGATTAAAATAACAAGGATTTTCAGGTGGAGAAAGGATGATGGCAGGGTCAGGAGAGGAATTAGATCTGAGGTGTCCAGGGAGATCTAGGGTGAGTTTGTAATTATTTGGTAGTGGTGGTGAGGTCCTTTTATAGCAACATCCTGTCTTTTACTCTGCCTTTTTTCTTTTGAGTTAACATTTCCTTTCTGGTTCTGTTTCCTTTTTCACTTTAATCCTTCTAGGTTAGACCCATGGTTCAATGCTGGCTGCACATTTAGCATCACCTTGGGTGAGGGTGATGTTAGGACCCTACCCCTAGAAAGCCTGATTTAATTTGAGTCAGGTGAGGCCAGAGTATTGGTAGTTTTAAAAGCTCTCCAGGTGATTTAATGTACAGCCAGAGTTGAGCACCTCTACTCTAGAGGTTTGAAAATCTCTGACAAAAGTGGGCATGCTTTAGGAACCATAAGTAGGTTGGACTTGTAGTCGAAAGCAGTACAGCTTCCCATTGTAGTCTTGGCATTATCGACCACGTTAGAGTCATCAAACAGTTTAGCTGGAAATCTCCACTCCTTCCAGAAAGAACAGATTTGTTCTCCTGGTGCACAGCCACAGAAAGCCTGGATGCTGAAGTCCAGTCCTGTGCTGGGAAGGGCCTGCCTCCTGGAAACGGTCTGGCTTTGTTTTGACAGTCCCAGATGGATGATTAACAGTGAGGAGTGCACATAATGGCTGGGTATTTGTATCTGATGAGTATCTTCTCCCAATCATGGGCTCACTCAGCTGCTCTCAGAACTGTTTCAGAACAGGTGCTAAGGTATGCCTGTGGACAGCAAAGAATTACACAAAAACTGCTAACTAGGAGCATGAACAGAGATCACATGCTACAATCCCTTCTGGAGGTTAGTTTCTCACATCTCTTTTAATATTTTGCACTGCTGCTTTTGTGAAACATTAAATTTGACAGCTTTTGCTTCATCACTGCTTCCTCATGGCTACTCAGAAAAATTAGTCATAAGAGGCTTGGTTTTGTCCTCACTTTGGCTTGTGAGCTGAGTTCCCTCATAGAAGAAAAGTGGCAGTGGTCTCTCTGGTTTGTCATTTTGGTAGAGACATTAGCAAGTGTGATGGCTTACTTACAATCACAGATTTCACTTTACCTCCCTATCTGTGTACAGCTCTCCTGCAGGTACTGCTCACGGATGCCGATTTGTCCATATTGAAAAGGTGTTATCCCTTCGGTAGCTCTTTGGTAGTAGTGTTCCTGACTGGGGCTGAGGCTTCCCTAACCTGCATGGAATAAATTTAAAGCTATTTAAAATAAGTCATGTTGTGGGTCTGCCTCATTTCCTCCACATCAATACAAGTATAAATAATTTTTAAAACCTGATTTGATTGAGGTCAATTTTTCAGATTAAAAATATGATAGTATTTATAGAGGATTTAAAGCATGTCCATGTTAACAATAATCGTGATATTTGGCTTAGCTTTACTGAAGAATGAGGGCTGTATTTGCACCCATCAATAGACTTCTTGGCCAGATTTGTGTGCCAGATGAGTACTGTGATTTAGTGGAGATAGAACACTGGTGTAATTAAAGTTTATTCTATGCGAACTATTTTTCTAATGTTGGAAATTCATTTGAAAATATGCTTTAATACATCTATAAAACTGACAGTACAAAAAGTAACTGCTTTGAGGAATAGACTGGAATGTATTTGGGGCTTGTCTACTCTCATGATTTTTAATGTTTGATTCTTCAGTGACTCATTCATTCAGTAGATCTTTATTAAGCATCTGCCACGTGTTAAACTACATAAGGGGTCTCACAAATGCCAATACAGGCCAAGCAGGTAACACAAATAAGTGAAGAGGATAGGGTGCTGCAGGGAGAGGAGAGGGCTGTGGTCAGCTGGAGAGTACAGCTCCCACCTCAAGGGTTGTCTGCTGTTCCGCTCTATGGTTTGGCATGAATATTAATATGAACAGTGTTGCCAGATGTTACCATATTTTTGTGAGAAGCTAGTAATCTAAATTTTTAGGTCATCTCCACATCGACTTTTAAATTTTGGCTTAAGTTTTAAAAAAATTCCATGCCCACCTAGTAAGACCTGTGTGTCGGCTGAGGACCTTTGTGACCTTTGATCTTTGTAGTTCTGTTCCCTGTTCCCCCTCTTTCCCCACCCCAAACACCTGGAAACCATTCGATCAGGGCAGCTTACTTTCACATATATTCTCAGCACCGAGAATTCCATGTTAAGTAATTAAAAATTATTGGAACAACAGATGGTAGTAAAATATGTACAACGATAGCTTCCCTTCACACACACTCCCCTCTTGACCCACCCACACAACTGTTAAAATTTTTGCATCAAGAACCAAACTGGTTACAAGTGTCTACGATTATTGGTGTGGAAAATGCCCATAAATATGGGCACATAAACTATCCAAATGACTAAAGGAGTTCTGGTCACGTTATTTCTCAAAACAGTTTCTGAAAGTAGTTGTGGTTGCAGTGAGCTTGGTCCAGCCTCTGACTCTGGAAAATGAGAGATTCTTCCCTTATGTGTGCACACCATTTACCTTTAAGATAAAATCATGCCCGTGGCTAGAGATCTCAGATCACTGACATTTGACACAGAACTATAAATTCTCCTCTCTCTAGATGGAACTCATCTGGAAGCATTTCAAGAATGTCATTATTCCTAAGATTGCTGTTTGGAAGGTAGAGTTTAAAATCTAGGAAGGAACTGCTACCACGGCAAGACAGGAGATGAGTTATGCTTGTTTCTTTTAGCATTTTTATAAAGATCTGGAAAGCCTTGTTTAGCCGTTTACTTTTTATCCTATCATCTGCTTTGGTGGAAGGCACATGACCATTGCTACTCTTATACAGGTGAGGAAACCAAGGTATAGAAGTATGCCTTGTCTATCCAAATCACCGTCTCCAGTTAGAGCCATGGAGAATGATGGTTGTATTCTCTTGTCCTACGTAAATACTGTGTGGGTCATGCACTTACGTAAGACAAGGGAATATAGCTATTCATTGTTAAGAGGAGGTGGGAACATTGAGGGAATTCTTTTTCTGGAAGGGTTTCTAGGGGATATTTTGGAATTAGGAACTAAAAGCAAAAGAAGAAAAACCTAAGTCATTTAAGCTCACTTAGCAAGGGGTAAATCTCAAGTGAACAGGTGCTTTAGGGCTTAATATTCATGCTGGGCCATAGAACAGAACAACAGAGAACACTTGAGGTGGGAGCTGTACTCTCCAGTTGACCACAGCCCTCTTCTCTCCCTGTTCTTTCTACAGCACCCTATCTTCTTCACTTATTTGTGTTACCTGTTTGGCCTTTATTGGCATTTGTGAGACCCCTTATATAGATCAATAAGTGCTTCCACTGAAACCTCTCTCCTCTTCTGGGATCAATATCAGTAACCAAGGTAGAGAGCAAATAAAGAGTGTTAAAGAACGATCTCTTCTGGACTTTCTTTCCTTTTTTTTTAGGATGATGATAAAATAACAAAGAAACAGGCAAATATCCCCTTTCACTCTGAGTCCCATTGTGGGAACTGCAGAGAAGCAGATAGGTAGATGCTTCACTTACTAACTTACTAGCATTGTACCTCTTTGCAGAAGAAACTCCATACATTTCAACTGCATTCCACAGTTTTTAAGCACTTACTATGGCAAAGAGTATTTATTCTCTTCACTGGTGTGTGTATGTGTGTTTGTTTATAGTCAGTTTTTAGTTTTTTGGAAGCTACTTAATTTACTTGTATATTAGCAGTGTTCTTGATTATAGCTTTTTCCCCCTATGTATTTTAGGTCTTTCAGTCACTTTGTTTTTTATGATCTGAATAGAAAGGGATCTGGGAATTAAACTCAAATGACTGATTCTATTTCTTTAAGCAGTTTTGGGTTTAGTCTATGAGCAAGTTAAATATATTGCTTATGTTTAGAGTTTGTAGGTATCTTAATTCAGTCATCCTGCTTTCCCTTGTCAAGCATAATTCAGTTGGTTTTACATAACTAAATCCATGTCCACCTGCATAATTTCTCTGTGAGTTTATTCTCTTTGCCCCAAATTTGTGGCCTCTGGAAATGGCAAGTTTTTAGGCTGGGTTTCATTCTCACCCTGCCGCATACCTAGTAGGAGTTCAGCGTAAACTGTTGATAATGGCAGTGCCAGGATATGTTGGAAATCTTTTTTAGAGCAAGTTGAGGACCCTTGGTACCTTTTATAGAAGCCAGAGTGGTGTGCATGCTTTTCACTTTGCACTGCAGCCAGAGCACCTGTTCAGTGAGAGGAATCAGCTAAATTACTAGACATAATTGATGTTTGTGCAAAACATAGAACATTTGTTTTTCTCTCCTTGTAGTTAATGCTCAGCTTGATAATTTAAATGAGTCTTTTTCCTCTCTCTTCCCATCCCTCTCTACATTCTATGAGACACATTTTTTTCCACTTAGCCTTTGTCTCCTGGGCACTAGCAGTTGCTAAATGTTTCTTATAGAGGATAATGTATTTAGGGAACAATTTCCATTCAAGATTGTAATGCTACCTGGTCCCTTTCTACAACCCAGGCAATGAAATGCAGATATGATACAGTTATCTTTCCCAAGTTGAGTCATTTTAAAGTGTATGCACGTAATATATAGTTTTTAATAATCTCTTTGCTATGGAGCATAAACTGGTCTATGAACAGGACGACCTGATGAAACTCACTTCCCTGTAAACATGGCTCGAGCGGAATCAGCCAATTTCAAGGCAGATTAGTGTCAGTGCAGAGAGACCAGGATAAATAGGAGATGAACATCACTTGAAGAAAAGAAAAATCACGAGAAGATCTTCTTTCAGGACATGAGCAGACAATTAGAGTGACTAGAATGGGCCTTCTCGTTACATAGTCTAAGTGTAGAACAATATGCCAAAAGGCCTGGTGGCTGCCTCTGTTGTTTATTTTTTACCAAAAATAAAATCTGGTCATTTTAAAGACTAATTCAGACCATGTAAGCAGTAAGTAGAATTTGAACACTGTTTCCAGACAATGGTTTGGTTTGTCTGACTAATTTCTTGCCAACCCATATTTTTAAATGAGTTATTGCATGAGTCAAGAGAGAGAATCATTGTGAGGTTTTAGCTTCACCTTCACACATTTTAAATTATGTAGCCCTCCAAATTTGTCTAGCTTTGGTTACTTTCTCTCATGCATGTTGGTTTGCAGCCTGGTGCTTGGCACCACTGGGCCTGTAGTCATTACTTCAGCACACTGTGGGTCCACTTGTCTTCTGAGCACCTCCTGCTGCCTGGGTTGATTTCCTAATTATGAGGAAGTGATGACCCAAGAGGAGAGGAACAGTCATCATATCTTAAAATCACAGGTGGCAAAGACAAGGAGAAAATTGATGACATTATCTTAGAGCAGGATCACTGGTGTATATACAATTTCAAGTGTAAATGCTTGATTTTCATAACTTTAAAAACCATACATATTTTCTGCCACTTTTCATCCCCCTTTTTTCCCAGCATACAAGTAGGTCAAGAAGTCTTTTGAGAGTCCTGAAATAACTTTCAGGTTTCTTTGGAGGCCAAGAGGCTCTACTTTTACTACTTCCCTAATTTTCCATCAAAAGAAGGAGACAAGGATAGGAAGGGGAGTGGGGGAGGGGAGTAAATGATTTGGTTAAGCATGTTACCAAGCATCTTTATGTTTCATGAATGTTAATCATTTAAGTGGGTTTTGCATGCTGTTATGATCTTACATAGAAAATTAACCCATGTCCTCTTATTTTCCCCTGCTTTCTACATTTTGCTGAGATATAGGTGAAAATAAATGTAATCTCTAAGAGATTTTGGTACATCCATTTAGTTTACATTGACTCAGGTCTGGAAATGTTCCATAAAAAATAATTTAATTGATCTTTCTGTGTCCATGGGTCATACTTACCCCTAGTCATAACTGAAAGGCAGTTGTTAACTCCTACAATTATTTTTCCAGAAATAGAGACTCTGCAGTAGTCTTTAGTAAGGCACTAATATGCTTAAAAGCTAAAAAGTTCTAAAGACAAAATTATCTCTAATTTTTAACCTAAATTCTTTCCTTAAAATAACCCATTTTTGAAGGAGTATTCTTGATTTCCTTCTGAACAGATACACTTCACTTTGTAAAGAAGCTGAGTTCCTTTAAGATTGGTGCATTTCTATAAAACAAGGCCATTGAAGCTATTTTCCCATAAAATTGAAAGCCACATTTAAACCACTCCTTGCATTTTAAATGTATGCATTAATGGATAATAATTATTTTGGGTAGAGGAGTAATAAAAACAGTCATCAAGTGAAAACACTCTAGGGATGCCTGGAATACAGTAGCACAAGGTACATTCTCTTGGGCCCAGAGGCATGGAAGAGCAGTATGTCCTACATTTTTACCCTCTATTCATGGTTCTGTGTCCTCCTTCAGTCTCATGCTTTTAGCTGTTCTTTCTGAAGGTAGATTTATGAGGTTGGCTGTTTCAGTTGTGTACTCAATACCCCTAATTAGGGCTGGAGATTTGTTTGTTTACCATCTTTCTTTTTGTCTAGTTTTTTGTAGGAAAGGCCCGCTTACTTTTCCTGATTTCTAAATATGTGGTGCCTTTAAAAACCATTACTGTAAGCAATTATTTCCATAATTGCAGATCTTTATGTAGTGAGTTTTACTTAGGCAGGCTCTGTTCTTAATTGAGCATGATTGAATAAAACAAAAATACCTGAATTTGAGCAATCTTATGAGTTAACCAAAGAATTCAGAAACAAAGGAAAACATGGTAAACACAATATTTTTCAGGACAGTGGCATGAGAAGTCACATTAAAAAAATTGCACTCACTCCAGCATTAGTTTGATGGGGATTTTGATGTCAGTCTGATTTTTCTCTTTGAATGATCTGCTTTGCATAGTAGTCTTCATTTCAGCAGTTTTACTCACTGTGTTATCCAAAGCATTAAACATACCAGTGAACTAAACTGTCCCCAAAATGTAATTTTATTTTATACCATATAATAGCTTCCACTGATTTATCACCATCCAGATGTTCTTATGTAACTTAACTTCTAACCACAGTTCTGAAACATTTAGGGCTAATTTCTGCTATGGCACCGTCTCAACTTCTTTCATGGAAAGAGAATTATCTTTTCCATATTTGGGGTTGACTTGATTTTTAAGGGATTCACTAACTCAATAAAATCCCTTCCCCTTCCTCCCCTTTTTTGTAGTTACTTTCACCTGTCAGGTACTGGGTGTAGTATCTGGCCTTATTGATTCATCATAGGCACACTATGAAAACGTTACCTTATTTGCACTTTTTAGGTAAGAAATTGATGCTATTCATGGGTTTTTTGTTTTTATATATGGCCTAATATTATTTAGAATTTATCAGTACTGTGACTGACTACCATTCTCTCTTTTGCAAGAATTTATCTCTCCAGATCCCCAAACTGCTTTCCTGCTTGCCTTGAAGTGGCTGATGCTGCTAATAGAAATGATGAAAAATTTAGAGTATGAGGAAAAAATCCTTTTTGCCCTTAATTTGGTGCAGTAGGAATAAGCCAGCTGTTGGGGTGCCTATGAGAGGGTCCTTGGCTTTCATATTTAACAGAAGTTAACTTAGAATTTCCATTCAGTGGCTCTTACTATAAGTGAGAAGCAGAAAATTGTACCCACTGCTTATTGCCATGGGTATTGCATAAATCTGTGTTCTTCAAATCCTGTTTTGCTTTTATCCCCATCCTTTGGAGGAATGGAAGGGATTCATTCCCAGGGTAGATTTTTACATCATTTGTAGCCCATGGGACTGCCCACGTGTAATCATGATACTCACTAGTACCATAATATCAGTGATTGATTTTTGCTTCTGACCAGGGGCTATTCTCCATCTAATGTATGCTTTTTTCCCACATTAGAATAACCAGAAGGAGGCTTGCGACTATTAGGTCTACTCAGACTACCTTCTCCACCATCACGACCACTTCTGCTCTTGCCTTAGTATTACTGAGCACCCACAGTGGGTCAGACTCCCTCCATTCTTGATGTGGAGCCTTATAGTATTCTAGCAACAACTGGGTTCATTCATTCATTCATTCACTCCACAAACACTCATTAAGTACATACTGTATACTAGGAAATTCACACAAAGTCCCATATCGAGCCAGCAAGAGCACTATGAAAATTGATAGCAAGTTGCTCATCAGCAATAACTATTAGTAAATGCGCTCACTTGGGAAGGAAAACAAATGAGAGACATTAATTGTGCCCGTTAAATTTCTTAATGGTTGAGTTTTACACAAGAGAAGAGAGACTGGCAATATTCAGAAGGTGATGAAAGACCCAAATAATATTTGAGATAGAAATGTCTGGTTATTGCATTTAAGGGTTACCTATGCTTAAGTAATAAATTTAGGGAATACATAAATCTCAGAGAAAATGCTGCAGCCAGAGACCTAGACTGTGCCTTGGCTGTGCTCCTTTTTCTGAAAGGACTGAATTTTGGACTACCAGTTTTGCTATGGGGACATCAAAATGGGGCTCATCTTCAGTGGGCCTGACTCCCTGGTGTTTAGAGGCCACTGGTTTAGGCAAACATGATCACTCCTGAATTCCAGTCTCCATGAAGGTGTGAGGTTGCTTCAGAGAATAACTCAAGCAGTGTTTTTGGCTTATTACCCAATTCACTGGTCTCTTAAGGACAAAGTTCTGTCTTGTAGATTTCCTAAGGGGATTCTGATTGGTTCTGTGGGGAAATCTTGATATTCCTAGAGCAGCCTGGACTTCGTTAATAGTCCCCTGGAGCTAATTGGAACCTTTGGGAATGTTTGCATGTGGTCTCTCCCTAGAGATGTGTAAACCCTGATGGACATTGAGGCTGCATAGATATACAGTGGACTCTTCTGGAACGATGAACTAGAAGTAGGGCCCTCATCTTTGCTTTCAGGTGTAGATTAAGTGTGCAGGTCAGTGGTCACTAAATAACCTACCTGGATTTAACCTGCATCTGTCATGTCTGGTTTGCTGTGGGTGTCTTCTAGGGTTGCTGGCCAAGAGAATGAAAATACTCAATTTTTCTGTGCCTCATTGAATAATCAAATAAAAGACATATTCCATTCTAATTGGATAAGAGCTATCTTCTTCCAAATAAAGTACTTGTTAGAAGTAAGTGGTTTTCATGTCTATCTTCTGAGGTACAAACCTATTTTCCAAGGCAGTGCTGATGTCCCATTATGTAGACTGGGTTTTTCTCCCTTCTCTCCACTCTGCTTTTGCTCTGTAGCCGTAGTGTGACCCATGCAGGTGCTCCTCAGGAATGGGCCCAGCCCTTCAGACTGCCCTCTCTGTTTTTACCAAGCAAGCAGCATTTCCATAAGAGCTGTCATTCACTGGCAAGATGTCTGAAGAAGCAAGTTCACCTTAAAGAGTATGAAAATTATACCTGTCATATTCCTGTTGCCTTGCCAATGCCTAGTACATAGTAGTACACAATATTTTTATATCCAAACTATCAGTGTTCCAGTAAACCTGATATTTTCATATTTTCCCTTTTTAGGTGCTTCAATCTGAGCCAGAATATTTTGCTGAATAAATTATTCCCACTTCACTTGAGTTGTTTTAAATTTAGCTAAATTTATTTGGACATTCTCTTAGCATGCTGTATTTTTTTTTTCTTTTAAATTTATTTTTTTAATTTCAGATTATCATGGGGGTACAACACTTTGGCCATACACATTGCCCCTGTTCTGCCCGTGTCAGAGCCACAATCGTGGTCGTCTCCCAAACTGTGCTCCCCACATCCATTCAGTGAGAGTTTTTCCCATCCCTTCCACCCCCCTCCCGCCCGCCCACCCCCTGATGAATATTATTGCCCTGTGTGATGTAAGTGTTCATCAGTTAGTATCAGTTTGATGGTGAGTACCAGTGGTGCTTGTTTTTCCAATCCTGTGACACTTTGCTTTGAAGAATGGGTTCTAGCTCCAACCAGGATAATACCAGATGTGTTAATTCACTGTTGTTCCTTATTGCTGAGTAATACTCCATGGTATACATATACCACATTTTATTGATCCACTCGTGTATTGATGGGCACCTGGGTTGTTTCCACAACTTTGCAGTTGTGAATTGTGCATGCTGTATTTTTTAGGGAGAGAGGGTCACTCTCAGGACATAGAATACTAAATGATTTTAAACTACCTTTCCTCTCACTTTTTCTCAGAAAATAGTTATGAGACCCTTTGATCATTGTATACCCAAATTTTATAGGATTAAAATTCTTTATCCTAGTTCTTTATTACTAGTTCATATATAAATGTTATACATTTATAGGAGGGAATTAAAGTTTTTGATTGGGGAAATTTAGGACTTCTGTTGTTATAATATTTCAAACAATAAAGGAATCTTACTTAACTAGATTATAGTTATTTACAGCTGTTTCTCTGAAAAGTTAATCTTTTATCTATTCATCCGTTGTTTCAGATGGAATGTGGAATTATCGATATCAATCTGGTGAGAGAGTAGAAGAGGAGAGGGACAGAAAGAGGGAAAAAGAATAAGCTCATTTATTTTTAATTTTTTTTAATAAGATCTTTGTAAATCCCTTAGAAATTATGTTTAGTTTTACTCTAAATCATTTACCTTTTGGGGCTGTATGAAAATAAAAATAACATTTAAAAATTAGCTCAAAGAAATATCATCTGGACAATAATGGAGGAATCACTTTTATGTTCCAAAATATTCCACTCTGGGGCCTACAACAGCATTCAGTGGAAAATCGTTTCTGATTGTCTAGATTCAGTGATACCAAAACATTTTTTGCTTAGCTTCCTAACCTGACAAAAGATAGGTAACTACAGGTCTTTAAAATCTTCAGAAGGCCCATATTCTGTTCTCCAAACATTTATTGAATCACTTATTATCTGTAGTATTCTGTTTTATATGTGCTGGAGAGAACAAAACATAATCTCAGTCCTAAATGCACTTGATTTCCTATGTAGATATGTTAAAGGCTTCATGAATACAAGTGGTTTAAAAAATACCTGTTCACTCTACCAATATTTATTGAGTACCCGCTATATGGCAGTTTGGGTACTTGGAGGGTGCTTTACCATATCAAAAACATTTAACACTACACTAATGAAAAGTGCAAATGGACTTGTAAGTAATATTGTATCATTCTATTAGAGCTACTATCAATTTATCTTTGTAAAAATCTTTGGTCTTTTACTCTCGTCTTTCACTTGTGTATGATTAATTTTGCACGTACTTAGAATGAGACTTTTTAGTCACCAGGATTTGTTGTCCAGGTACACCCAGAAAGCAGTTCTTTTTCTTACTTTCTTTGCAAAGAAATAGGATTTGAGGAGCTTTCTGTCTCTGATTCTCTTTTACTTGTTTGCATTGACCTCAATTGATGTTGGTGATCTGAGGAGAACTCACAACATGTAGCTAAAATCCTCTTCTGAATATTAAGCAGAGATGTTTTTGCTGCTAAAATGATACAGGAGTTTTGGTTCTCATGAGGCTCCGGGACAGCGAGTTTGTCTGTTAAGATATATAAAGATCTGTTTTCCTTGCGCTGGGGACCTAGACTCTACCCTGTTCCCATTTACACACCAAGGCAGGCAGCTGTACAAGTGGAACTTGAGTCTAAATCACAGGGTGTTATAACATATGAAACTTGAATGTGGCAACTGTTATTGTCTGCAGTAGTGAACTGTCTGGGGAAATTCAATCTCAGCCTTGGGGCTGGCAGTGAAGGCTCCAGCAACACTTGGTCACCAGTGTAGATGGCTTTGGGACTGATTTTAAACACTTTTCATTGGAACTGAAGTATAATTCTAGCCTGCAGCTTAATCAGATATTCAAGGTGCTCTAGACTAGTGGAATTTTTTACTGTTTTTGGCTGTTAACATCCCTAAAGGCACAGTGTGTCTCTGTTGCTCTTTGTTATTCCTTCATATGTCTCAGGGGTAAAGGGCCATGATAATGAATAATCTCTCATGATCATATCACAGGGGGAATGAAACTTTAGCAAGTGGGGGAAAGAGTTAGACTAAATTGTTTCTGAAGTTTCTTTCAGTACTGTGTCTATGAAACAGTTTAGCCTATATTAGTTTGTTCCAAGGTGAAAAATGTGATGTTTCTGGAAGTTATTAATGCAGTTTTGGCAGATGAACATGCTGGGGAGGAGGAAACTAGATCTGAATTAAACAGCCTGGCTGGCAATGTTGTTCACAGCCTGAATTGCTCAACTTTAATGAGGTCTTGCTACATCTTAAAAATATATTTTGTATACACACATCTTAAAAATTTCTTGTTCTAAGTAATTTTCCAGTTTCATCCAAAGCACAATTTTACAGTAAAAATTATTCTCAGCGTACTGGCTCAATGCTGAGATCAGGAAATTCCCTAAGCTCATTTTTTGGAACATGCTGATTTTAAGATCAGTGATCTCTACAATTTGGAGAGCAAAAAATTGACCAAAACAGTCAAACATTTGTGTGGACACAGGCAATGGAGTGGTACAACACAATATGTGTGCATGCTTGTTTTTTTGTAGTTGTTTGTTTTCTTCTTTTTTTCCTGTGAAAGGGTGTGGATATTGTCTCCTTTTTTGCTTTGCAGTTGCTCAGCCTAATTTATCATCATTTCAGATGATCATGAAGGGAAGAAGATCCCTGCTAGGGGAAAATAAATAGCTGGAGAAAATGAGTTGATTAAAATATAGACCCTGTTCTCAGGCATATGTCCCTAATTTTAAAATTTGGATATAGAATTCTTTATATTACCAGAACTGTCTCTAAATGGAACATTCCTCACAGTGTGCATGAGGTCTTGTCAGATATTTAACTTTTAAGTATCTTCAATTGCAATGGCAGTTGGTCACTGAAAAGAACTCTTTAAGTTGTAATTTGTGTGCAGCTATATAGACTTGTCAAGTACCTTTAGAAGTATGATTATATAGTCCACTAATAGACCTTTCTGAGGAGCTGAATTATGGTTAAAATCCTCACCAAAAGTATATAAAATCAGCCTTGAAAGTGCAGGAAATGCTATGGATGATTGTAAACTGTTAAGAGATTTATGGATAAAGAGTTTTATTATAAATATTCTGAGTTGTAGTTGATTAAACATTCTACCTCTTTCTTATATAGTTAAAATATTGCTGATAACTGGGGAGAGTGTGATTCACTAAAAGGTAAAATCTCTGAAGGACACAAAGGTCAGAAGTGCAGCTCAAGCTGTTAAGGTGGGGCATGTGGAAAGTTCTGCTGGAAGTGAATCCAGGGTGCAGCCTCTTTGGGAGATGAAAACAGTTTAACTAAATGATGAATTCACCCTGTGTTTTTTTGAGCTGAAATTACCATGTCACATTGCTGATTTCTGTTATTAAGAGAGAGAGAAAGAAAAAGACTACGGCACTGTTAACTGTGGCTTTTTTATTTTTTATACTCTGCTGAATGATTTTGTTCAAGGATGGTCTCTTTTTATTTTAAAGGCTAGGTCACACAACTGTAGGTTTCTTGGAGCCTCTTGTCTGTGGTACAGATCTAAAGAGAAACACTGTGGCATAAAGAAAAGGCTTCAGCAGCAGACCTGAGTTGGAATGTTGGTTCAGTCACTAGCTGTTCAATCTTGGACAATAGTAATGATTATAGTATACTATTTTTTCTTATTCTGTGCTAGCTCTTTGTATATAATTTACTTAATTCTCTTAGCTATGGAAAGTTTTACCTTGCTCAATGTCACATAGTTGGTTAATAGAGAAACCAGAACTCTAATCCAGCTGTGTTTGTGTCCAAAATCCATGCTTATTCTTCTGCATCATAATTATTTAAGCTTTTTGCACTATAATATAATGTCCACATATATGAAATGGGGACAGTGTTAGTACCTAACTTCCAGAGTTGTTGGAAAGAATAGAGAGGGTATGTAGAGCTAGTGAAACCCAGTAGGTACCAGGAAGTGGCAGATCTGATCCCAGCCACAGTATGATTTGTGGAGACCTCGTGCACTTTTGTCTTCATGGGCTCTTTCCTCCATTAAAAAAAAATTTTAAATTCTATCTTATGAGAGTGTTGGTATAAAGACAGATATGATCAAGGCTGGATTTTACTCTTTTTAAGAATTATTTTAAAAGAAATTAACACATTGTGGGGACCCTAGGCACTGGACCTACTGTGTTCAATGTATAAGCCAGCCCATATCATCGCAGGCTCACTACTAGCTTCAGGACAGTGTCTTTTTCTTTTGTGAATCACATTGCTATTATGTCCTTTCCACTGAAATAAGAATTCTGCTCAGTGAAAATACATGAGTGTGAGTGTGTATATGTGGGGAGAACAAAAATCTGTCACCATTGGTATTAGCTGGACAGATGTTCTTAACAGTGGGTGCTTACAAGGATGGCTCTCACCTGATTAGTCTGACTTATGCCATTTATCATATATTCTTTCTGGTATTCTTTGACATATATTAAACTTTTAGACACTCATAAACTGAAAGTTATTTATAGAAAGGTCTAGAATAATTTGTCACTTTTTTTTTCCCCCTCTACTGATTAGAACTAGCAGCTGGTTTGGCCCCATGTGGCCCCTTCTTGGGCCTGTCTGGGTTGGAGGCTGGTTTCCAGGGCAGTCTCTCTTTGCCCTGTACCCCTTAAATATACAACCAAAAACTGATTATAATCAACATTTCTCAACTTTCAGAATGAAACTTGTGGTTACCTCAGACTTCATGGATTTTGGCCTGGTATACATGCATAACCAGTTTGATTGACTCATAACTAGTTTAATTACTTCGTGTTTTGCCTAGCTTAGATTGCAGACTTCTCTAGGAGAGGCATTCTTTTGCATCTTCTCAACACCTAAGCATTTAATAAATTCTTGTTGATTGAATGAAGGAAGACTGGCTGGCAAAGAACCAGTCAGTTATGTCAAAGGTGCCAATTTGATTGTGTTTAGACTCAATCCATTACAAACTCAGCTATTTGGAGAGAGAGTAGGGGCCTCACCAAAAGTTTAGAATTTGAGAGAAACCTTTTATAATCTTATCAGGATCCAGGCTATGTTCTTTGATCAGTTAAGGAAAAAAATACCAACTGTCAGGCATAACCCAGGATTTTGAGAAGTCTTCCACAGCGACGTCTGAACCCCAGCACTCCAAAAAAGGATTTATCCCTCCCGTGGATGGCAGACAATATGCTTGCTGATGCAGCTGGTGATATAATTAAACTTTTGACCACATGCATGACCTTAAGCAAAAAAGTGGCTAAAGCTCTGTGTCTAACGTGATTGAAGGGTGGAATCCAATGCTGAGGCTTCCCCAACTAATCTCTCCTTTCACAGTTCTCCAGAAGCAGACCTTCTGGGGGTCCAGAGTTTAGAATAAGACCCTTTTATACTTAAAATGTCAGCAAAACACTAAGACTAGCTCTTCCCAAAACATGAAGGGGTAAGCCTGTCCATTCTTTCCTCTTGACATTTGGTCTAATTCTGTCTCAGATAAGTGGGTCCTGGATGTAATCCATCTGGAGTGGGGCATCCTTAAATCCCCCCTACCCCTCATTTCAGCCTGCCTTTAGGATCTAACCTTTATTGCTAAAGCTTCACTGTGTTTTCTGGATCTGAAAGGGCACATAGCTCTTCTTTTTTTTGGCCTGCAGTAATATCTGATATTTAGATTTCATAGAAACTATGAAATGTTCACAGACACAACAGCCCAGCCGAGAAACTGACTTCATCTGGGAATGGCAAATTTCCCATTTTCCCAGGCTACTTTCTCAAGCAAGGTTTGGGTTTTATGTTCACAGTCGACTTGTTTCAGGGTGACCAGGTGGCCTGGGTACCTCTGAAAACCCCCTCAGGGCCTGAGGAAATTTGTATTGGCATTTATGTTAGTCATTTTGCAGGTGAGAGGTATTCTGATTTACATTTCACAATCTGATCTGCTGCCAGCCAAGAGTGAAAAACTGGTGCAATTGGCCACTACATCTTTCGCTGAGTGAAATACAGATACTTAGTATCCAGGCACAATTCTCTGACTAAAGCTAAGATAGGTGAGCAGGTTGAAACAGATTTCTGTGTTTTGGATTGGAGATAACCTTGGAATGTTAACCTTCATGGGGTGGGGGGAGTTTATATGTGCAACAATTTAACTGTCAGAATGTGGATTAGAGAAAGGATTTCATCACACTTTAGTATTGTACAACTTCAGCAGTTGTTCTCCTGAGATTCTAAAGGAAGGAGGCTTAGTATTTTTGGAGTTAAATAACACAGTAAGGCAAGCTTCTCTGGATGTGTTCCATCATCCTCATGAACTAAAGAATTTGGGTGTTAGCAGCTTTATAAGAACCTCTATAAACAATCATTGTTATATTATCCTCTCATGTGATACTGCTCCAACGTGCTGGGTAAACCGTGTTAATTGGTAAAGTCATATAGAGAGACTTTATTTTCATGGGTAAATTTATGGTCAGGAAAATAATCTGAATTAGTCTCGTCTAAGACAATTGAAAGAAATGTCAGCATAGTTCCTGATGATGGATTTTTTAATGTAATTCTTTTGTGTTTGGCATGATTCAAAATTGATTTTATGAATAGGGCTGCAGATTAACCTTTCTGTAACAGGCTGGAAAAATGATCACTTGAAAACATGGTGCCCCCTAATAGCATTCTTTGTAGCAATCAGAGATAATCTGCTTGTGCTCAGTCATGTTATTAGCTCATTTCCTTAAGCCGTTTCCTAAACTTGTTATCTGATTGCCATGATGGTCCCAGTTATTGGATTGGGGGATAGTTCCTTTACTGGATGTAACTTTTCTCACTTAAAAAGAATATGATAATGATAATGGAAATGGATATTTCTGTGAGAACACTGTAGTGAGAGCAGAAAACTAGAAAACATCCATTCACAACAACCCATTCTGTACCATGCCAGTGCATTTGGAGAACTAGACGTTTAGCATAGACAAGTTCTGGGCTGTTATCATTAATGGCATTCTTGGGTGAGCATTTAACATGACCATTTAAGTTACTGTTTGCCTGGCATTTCCTCCTTTAGGAAATGAGGCATTTTGCAGAAAAGAAATTAAATAAATCCTTCCTTTTCTTTTTATTGCCTTTGAGATTTCCATGAAAACTTTTATTTCTGGGGACCTCTAAGTATATTTGCTTCGGCAAATGCTCATGTTCTCTTAACTGAATGATTTTGGAAACTGGTAGAAATAGGCCATGCTAAATAGGTAGAATCCTAGATGCTGTGTCTGTTTACTTTTTATTTTCTTCCTTCCTAATATCGTGAATTTTTACTAAAACTTTTAATTTCTTTGGCCCAGTTTTCCTAGTGGGATGTGAACTGCATATGCTGTACTACTTGTTTTCATTGTGCATGGTAGGTCTCCAATAGATTATTTTATAGTTTTCAGGATCTCAAAGATCATGACTAACTTGCCTGAAAAAAAAAATTTCAGGCAAAATCTTTCACATTTTTACCAATTTGTGAAATTGTTAATAGAAATATTAAAAACTGCACAAAAAGCATCTTTAACATATTCTATGAACTAATTGGTATAAAAAGCCATCTCCATGTGTTCAAAGGATTCCTAGAAAAAGGTTTTTCCCTTCAAAGAATATGATGTCCTCCTTTGGGATAGATAATATGTATCCTGATGACCACAAAACAAGCCAGACATTTTGGGAAGGTGTCTACTTAGCTTTCCGGATTTAAAATGCAACTGAATGTTCTTATAAGTTTTACTAGGGTTAATCTTATAAAATGTGATATTTTTCCTGATTATTTAAAGATCACTTCCTATCTGTTGGTGGAAGAATTCCTTACAGACTAAGGGCTATTTTTCACCTCTTGGATCTCTTTGATTAACTGCTTGTTATCTTTATACCCTCAGAAGAGGACCAAAGAAAAATTCCATTTTTATTCTTTGTTACATTTGAAGAATTAATGTGCAAGAACGAACGTTGTGCGTTGTCAGGAAATGATTTTTTGTTAGCATTAGCAAAGCAAAGCAAGTGCCCTCTGCTGTGGCTTTTTACCACATTAGACAGGGGTGTCCTTCAATGTCTGCGGTGATGATGGGCATAAATCAAATTGAGAACAGTGGTATGTAGTGAATTTAGTGCAACTGCATTTTTTAATATGTAAGTAGGCTTAGGTTTTTATCTCCCTTATCTTAAGCCCCGTCAAGATCAAACTCAAGCAAGCATTCACATCCACAATTGAATCTCACCAGCCTTTTTCTTTAAGTTAACATTAGTTCAAACTCTCCCCACTGCTTCTGTCAATAGATCTTTTAAAGGCAGGCATTAGAGTTAAGTTTGCCTTAGCCTTTTTCCCCCCTTCCATAGTTTCAAGCCCAAGGGTTTCTTTTAATAGGCATTAGTTAAGGCCCAGAATTGAGTAGACATTTGTGAAGGAGACTTGAAGTTTGGAACAGAATTGGCCTTTATAGTTTTTCCATGGGGGGAAAAAATCTTCTTATGAGAATAAAGGCTGCCTACTAATCTGCTACCATCTGGAGAATGGAGAAGCCAGAGGTTGTTGGCACCAGGTCACATCCCTTATGTAAACTGTCAAATTCTTTTCATATTAATGGCATATTGAGTTTAATCTAAAGGGGTTTGGTATCAGTCAGAGCTTATTTATTGATTTTTTTTTGCAAGGGAGGGCTCTTAGTATTGTTATAATATGAGAGAAAGACACTGAGTATCCAAAAAAATCAGTTCTTTGATTCATAAAAGTCTTTTCCTTATACTCTCACATGTTGCTTATCATTTAGTGATGTTTGAAGCCATGAGTAAAAATCCTCAGAGTTCTTCCAAACAACTCTTTTCCATCTGACTTTATTGAAGAAAGTTTGAATATGTCTTAAATTCAATAAGAAAGCCAGTTGATAGTTACCACACTTATCCCGGTACTTGAAATAAAGTAGTAGTGAGCCTACGATTCTGTTTTTCTTACAGATTATTTTACAGATATGTGCATGTGAGTATAAATATAGATGTGCATTTTGGTGCCTTAGGGTATAATAGCACAGTTAAAATCACCCCAAGTCTTATGAGGCTCCTGCTATCTGAGTGGTAAAAAATAAAAATCCCTTACTTTTTGATTATGAAAACTTTAGCCTCTTGTGGACACAGGGCCAAACAGATTGGGAATGTCTTGACAGCTCTATTCAAAGGAGAAGCTTATTCCCTACACTGGTACAGATTGATTTTATTCATTTTAAAACTGTTCTGCTCTCCCCCTCTTATAAATAAAAATAGACCCACACACTCATTCTCAGACCTTTTGATAGGTAAAGGTTGACCTCTCCAAACAACAGCATGGAAACCCAAATAATCATGTTATTCCCAGGGATAGATGTCTATAGTACAAGCTAAAAGAAGTGGCGAATAAAAGCCACTATTGTGTTACATACTATACACGTAGGATATTTTGGCAAAGACAGGTCTAACATTCAATAAATGCTTCTTGAACAAATAAATAAAAAAATGACTACAAACTCTCATTTTACCTGGACAGTCTTTTGCGTGTGTAAGGAGCATGAAACAAAACCTAAAAATTTCAGCAAACAGGATTAAATAAAGAAGCTGCAGTGCAATTTCCAGCTTTTGGAAATTTTTTTAAAATTCTGAAATAAGAGCATTTGTCCTTGGGGCCCATATTCTGCTGGCACTTCTTCTTACCCCCCTGGTTTCCTATGTAAACCAGAAAATGAAAACCAGACCCGATGACCCAAAGGAGATGAAGCATGTTTGTTTTGCCCATTATATTTCTCTGCTCATGCCTAGATGCCTTGCCTTCTCTGTCCCCTGTGTTTGAAGTTGAGAGCTGGGAACTGACATGAGATTGAGGTCCCAGGGAGAAGCCAAGTTCAGCCTGAACTGGTGAACTCACTGAGACTAAGGGCAGATAACGTGAGCTAAAGATACTCACGTATGACATTTGTGTCAGTAGGGGGGAGGGACCCACAGCACCTTTACAAACAGGTTTCTTTTTGCTTGTCTTAGGGGATGGTGCCTAGCTGAACGTCTTGGCAGTTTTCCTTAAGCAAGCATCTCCAATTGATGATGATGACAATGAGCTTACACACAAGCCTGTATTATATAGGATTTTCTGCCAAAGACATCGAATACTCAGGTTCTGAGGGGAATTGTCATAGAGGACAGTGGGCTAATATTACAGAACACAAGCGTGCTTTCGCAGGAGCCCAACAACAAAAGAAATGAAAAAGAATTAGGTGACAAGAAAGAGGAGTGAAAACTTGGGAAGGAATGTGAAAATGTCTGTGTGTCGCCATATAAAAAAAGAAACAATGGGAATGCAAAACTGATTTTAGTCTTACATTTTGTTGGCAATAAACTCTGCCCTTTTGTTTGAATGCATTTTAATCCTATGCTGCAGTGTCATGTGCTAAGGATTTAAATAATTACTATTAAGAATGCCATAATAAATGTTAACTTTTAAAAGAGTAGCCCAGATTTTCTTCAGTGGTCAAGCACTGTATATGTAAGTGACTTAAGAATCTTTTTATAGCGGGTCCCCTTTGGTGGCCCCCTCCTCCCCAACTTTCTAAACTTCTCACTTGCAAAGCAGCAATCAGGTTCGTATTCATTCTTTTCAGCCTGCTTGGAGTTTATCTGACTGCAGAGAACCGTGACTGGACAAAGATTGTGGTTTGGGTGGGTGACTGCTATGATGGCACCCTTTGCTCCCACTGTGTGCTTTACAAGGAACTCGCTAGAGCTCCCTGCCCCTTCCCCTGGTCTTATCCAAGGCGATCCGAGGGCTGTCTGGAGCTGGACCAAGAGGCGGACTTCAGCGCCGCGGCCAGCAGGGGGCGCCCTTGCCAGATAAGAACGGGTTTCTCGGTGCCAGAGCAACTCACATCACGTTCTCGGCCAGCCCGTCCTTTTTAGTCAATTTGGCTCAAGATTCGACCCCAGAAGCATTTTATTTTGCCCTCTCAGTCCCGGCCCACACCTGTGTGACTGTTGTCCACATTGCTGTTTTCAGTGTCTTTTTGTTGTTAACAGTTAGGCTGTGCTTTGCCGTAGCTGCGGTCTGGTCACCTTTCACTTAGAAATTGGAGAGTGTTTTTTTTTTTCCCTGTCCCTGTATCACAGGTCAAGCTGAAGGGCACAGTCACCTGCAGGGAACAGGACCAAGTGTGTTCATTGAGCATTTTGCTGTTTTACATGACCTAGCCATAAAGGAATGTCTCTACGGGAAAGGAAAAACTTGTTTCATAATGCAGTGCAGAGCTTTGTTTTCTCTCGTCGGGGTGACAGCCCTTTGGTTCCTGCCAGTGGGTATGCGACGGGAAGGTGGGGAAATTGGATCATGAAAATTCCACGGGCTGGCGATTGCTCATTCTTTAGCCTTCTAGCCGGAGGACAGTGTCTGGTTCCCAGGGTAGCTCAGTACAGTATTTAATTCAGAGAGCCCAAACCTATGTGATTAGCATTTTATTCTTTTAAAAAAAAAATACGACCTTTGGCAATTTTTAAGCAGCTTCAGCATAGTCTGGCGGGAGGAGGTTGGTTTGAGGAAGCGTTTTGTTTTTTGAAACTTGGACTCCGTGGACTTGTTGACTGGACTTTGCTGGGTAATACTTTCCCCAGACAGCGAACCATCTGCGCAGGAAAAGTTCACGGCGCACACCCGGGGCTTGTTACCACAATGTGGTGCTTTATGGCTGAGAGCCTTTTCTCGAATGCCTGAGCCACTAGGTTCCTGTGCCCTCTGCCCCATGTTGGATTACAAGCCGCCTTGGCGCTGGAGCGATTCCCACTCTGGCTGGGGCAGACATGGGAGCAGAAACCCCACAGCAGGTGCTGATGCTTCGGATGTCCTTTTCTGCAGGCCCCTAAGCTCTCTTCCCCACCGGCTCACAGTCCCCGACCCCTGCCGCCTGAGCTCCTAATTCTTGGATTAGTTCTCAGGCAGCTGCAAATACTGATGTGCTGCCTTCTGCTAAAAGAGAGAGAGAAAAACAGAGGGACAGAGAGAGAGAAAAAATGCGCGCCTGTGCAACAGGTACCCCCCAGGGAGGAATGTGAAATTACTGAGCTCAAATCTTAGATGGCTTTCAGAAGTCTGTGTGGAGTGAGTTTATTTTGGTTTGTTTTTAACAGAAGCCAGTTATTTAATGGCAGCAGATTTCTTTGTTTTCAAGCCCCTTGGAAATAACTCTGTGGCATCTCAGCTGAATAAGGATGTAGAATCAAGACTCTCTGGTATCTATTGGTTCTTGTTTTGCTCACATAAATGGGCCTGTTTAAGCCAGTCATATGGAAAATAGGGTTGCAAAATTAAAATTTTTTTAGAAGCTGACATTTATTTTCTGTCCTCTTTTCCTACTATTAACAGAATCATTTAATGCCTGCCCCTCACCCAACACTTTTTTGTTTTAAAAGTCATCTTTAGAAGCTGTCTTTCCTAGAGCCTCATTGTTCATGAATTATATTGTGAATCCATTTGGACACCGACCAGGAACTTGCTATAATTGCTCACATGCAAGTAAAAGCTTTCTCTGTGTATTAATTAGTTGATACAAGGGATTAAGATGATTACATGAAAGGCATTGCTGCTTCCCTCTGAATAGTTAGACCAAGGTGGGTGCCAAGGCATCATTTGATCCCATTTGCTCAGCGTGTTCCCTTGATAAAGGCACAGAGTTCGAACAGTGAGGTTTCCCGAGGCAGCAGAACATGGGGATCATTTGGATTCACTGTTTCTGTTGATGTGAAATGTGGGATATTAATCAAGGCTAATTACATGCACTGGGTTTGGAACAAACTGAAGGCCAGTTCAGGGCATGGTTCTCTATGTAATTACGGCCTTTATGGTACCAGGGTAATTACTAGAAATTAGAGGCCCTTCCTTTATGAGTCTTGCCTCTCAAAATGTGGAAACAGTTTCTTTCACCATTAAGAAGTAGTTCTCTGCTCAGAGTTTGGTGTTAAACAGATACAACCAGCTTTTAAGTAGGCCTTGGTTATGCTATGTCAAGTTTCTGGAGTTAGGGTAATAATATGCATAATTCTGGCCTATTTTTTTCCCTGGCAAGGATCTTCTAATATTTGAATTCAAAATAAAAATTGGCATATGTTTGGTTACGGAGTGGAATTTGATAGTTCACTCTCCTTTTCTAGAAGACCATTTCCTCTAGCATTATATTCTTTTTAAAAGGTAATCTGTAATCTTTTCTATTAATACATTTAATGTTATGCTTTTTACTTGAAAAGCAGTAGCGTTTAGTTGCTTCACAGTGTATAAGGGTTTTGGAGTACAACAGTAACTTTTTTAAAGATGCTATATTTTTTGAGGAAGCCCCTTCCTAGAGGACTGGGTAAAACCACCCTTATGAGCTTCTTGTGGGGAGGTGCGGGTTCACCTCCAGTACAGAAAGCCCTAAAGGCCAGATTCTTATTCCCTGGGATCTCTAGTAGCTAGGGCACAGGCATGTGTCCTAAGCTATCAATCTAATGTTCCTGCCCAGGACTTGGAGCCTAGAGCAAAGAACACTTTAGAGTTCCCTTCATTGCAGTGGGCCCCAGTCTGCCAATCAAGGGCAGAGTGGCAGTGGGGTCTCGAGTCCAGCAGCTCAGCAGGGAGTGTCCAAGCATGGCCAGGGCTGCTAGCTCTCATGGCTACATTCTTAGGTTCAGGACCATTTTCTTCTAATCTTCCAGTAGATTTTGTGAGACACCTGATTTTTCTTACAGGAAACAACATTTCTTCTTAAGTTCATTAGAATTAGCTTCTACAGTTAGCAGTAAGAACTCTGACTAGTGTGAGCACCATCATAATTGTCTCTGCCCACCTTGGGGTTAATATGCTAAGTGTAAATTTAATTATATATGTACCGATATCTATTCTGCAATAAAACACACGTGCAATTGTGCATATATAGGCATGTGTTTATTATAAGCTCAGGGAAAGGACTTGGTCACTAAGCTAAAAAGAATCAGAGTGGGAGGAACTAGTGATTTTTTAAGTCATACTGTTGGCTGTCCTGACATTGTCTCTTTGAAGGACTTTCAGAACCAGTTTCCATCATAAATATACCACTGCTGAATCTGGAAACTGAGTTGGATTTGTAAAAATATGGAGGGCTTATAATAATTCTACAAAACTGAAATTTCACTATTTTATGTGTAAGGTATACTGTATATTTATTATCAAATTTTTAAAAACTATTTTTCAGGTAGCTGATTTCATCACAAGGCTCAAACCACTAAAAATTCTGAAGTTTTGTTTATGTTGGCACTTTTGATTCTTTCATGTCTCACAATTATTCATATGTTCTTCGTCCAGGAGGTCTACATCTAACTGCACATTCCTGACCCCGGTTTGAGAATGGCCAGTGGAAGGAGGAGAAAGTGCATTTCTAAGTTGAGGCAGTTAAGGACTGCACCTGGCCAGTGCCGTGTGGTTTCCTTCTTTCCTGATGGTGTTACCTTTTAATTGTTCTATCACTAAGTGTCAATGCTGCACTGCTGTGGGCATGATCCCCGTTCCTTCTCCTTCATTACCTGCCTCACCATGGCCCCTCTGTAGGACTTTGCAGGCTTCTGCCTGGTCCAGCTATCTCTAAATTCTCCTTTCTGGCTTTCCCATGGGTTGTTCCTTCCCCGTGATCTTTATCTGTCTTCTTTGTCCCTTCTTTTCCTTCCTTTGCCCTCCCCTATAGAAAGGTGGATCTACATATTGATATCTATGTGTATATGTGCTGAGGGGTGTATGTGTGAAACAGACTCTTCATTCCAAGCCACATGCTGTCTTACCTTACACTTCCAAGTGCTCCATGCCACACCCTTTAATTGCCTAGTGTATCCTAGAAATGACACGTAGACCTACACCTCGGTTTTCCCTTTCTGTGGTCAGGGAACCTGAAAGTTTCTTTCTGTTTTTCTTTTTCTTTTTTTTTTTTTTGAGACAGAGTCTTGCTCTATAGCCTTGGGTAGAGTCATCATTGCTTACTGCAACCTCAGACTCCTGGGCTCAAGTGATCCTCCTGCCTTAGCCTCCCTAGTAGCAGGGACTACAGGTGCATGGCACCACGCCTGGCTAATTTTTTCTATTTTTGGCAGAGACGGGGGTCTTGCTCTTGCTCAGGCTGGTCTTGAACTCCTGACCTCAAGCAGTCCTCCTGCCTTGGACTCCCAGAGTGCTAGGATTACAGGAGTGAGCAACTGCAACTGGCTTAAAGTCCTTTTCGGTGGACCTTCAGGTTAACAGTCCTGCTGCTCTTAGGAAAGCAGAGAGAATGCTGCTAGAACCCTGTTTGGGAGTGTCTACCCTTTGTCTTCCTTTTTTTGGGAGTTTTGGGTGTCTTGGTTTTCAGGCATTGCAGCTTGGGGCAGGGGTGGGTGGTGCTGTTTCTCAAACTCCATTTACCTGGCAGGGTGTCCTCTCACCTTTCCAGAGTAGTGAGCTGACTTGTTCAGGTCCCAGCACCTGAAGATATGCACACATACATGTGCACACACACATTCCATCTCTAGCAGGAGGGTAAGCCCAAGGTCATCAAAGTAAATCAGCAAAACTAGAAACCAGGGTTGCTGATTCTTTACCTTATTCTTTGTAGGCTCCCTCATATATTCTAGAAGGAAATCATATACATTTTTGCTCTCTCTCCTCTGCATTTTAAAGATTTATTTCATCTTTGGCTTTACAGAAAGGAAGTGGAATTTGGCCTGTAGGGACTTTTTTCTGTACAGAATTCCAGTGACATCATGGAATGACCAGGGTCCTGCTTTTTATTAAAGGACACATGGAAGGTTGTGCTATATTTACATAGGACAACTCTTTCTCATCTTGACCACTTGAAATAATTCATATCTAGTTTTAAGTTCTTTGAGACATTTTGTAAAAGTTCAAGTGCCATTGAATAGAAATTTTGTGGATTTTTAAAAAGTAAATATTTACTTATCAAATTCAAATGAGAACTTCAAGAGGGAAACTGTAGTAAGAAGGTTATTATAGATACTAAATTTTTTGCTATCATTATTCTTTAATGATTAGTCAAGATTAATCAAGGGAATCACAAAGGATTGCACTTAGGAATGTATTTGGAAATATTTATTGTGTAGTAAGAATAAGGGACAATATTCTGTTTCTTAATACTTTCCCACTTTTGCAAACATAACTGGAAGAGACCCAAAGCTTAAAGCCCTAACGATATTGCAGGCAGTGTTTATCATCTGCTGCTTCCCCTATGGTTGATAAAAGTTGACTGATGGGATTTGAAAGGAAGCCAGGAGTCTTTTTTGTATGTGTGTGATGTCTGTAAAGCTGCAGTGATTTCGGCCACTCCCCCTTGTGAAGATATGTGTACGTGTAACAAAGAATGCAGCGTTTAGATATTTGTTTATGTGTTTTAAAATATCATTAACAAAAGCATGGAAATGATAGCATGTTTTATTTCTTTAAGCTAGACTGTTTTATCATGTTTTATTCTAAGTTCCTTTTAACAAGCTGGAAACCATCTCCACTGACACAGCCTTTTTCTTTACGTTTGAACTTTCCTGGCAAAAATGGCATGTAGATAGAGTCCAGGCTAGTTCATTCCCTTTGTATGTACAGAATTAGACACATGAATGCCACAAATTAATCAAATGTAGGTCCAGAATAGAGGACTCTCCCCCACTAACATGACTGTGAAAGCTGCTTTGAATAGGAGGGAAAAGACCCATCAAATATACATGAAAAATAGTGAGTGTATGAAGGCCCAGAGATTGTCGGGCTTAGACCTGCATGCCATCACTTAGAGAGGGGCCAGAGCAGAGGGTGGGAGTGGGAGGATCAGCAGGCCAGGAGGCGGGTTTTTTCTTTTTGAATGATCTTCTTCCATGGAGAGAAACCTCTGGGAATATCAGTGAGCCCTTGCTAAGGCAGGGTTGGAGGTCAAAGTGCAGGGCCAGCTGCCAGCCTTCCTGAGGGACAATAGCAAAGCCCTTCTGTACATATGACAAAAGGATATTCCAAAACAGTGTTTTTAGACACTGAAACAGCAGTTAAATTAAAATTATGCAGCAACTTGTAAAATTAGCCTTTTCTCTTCCCTTTTCTTTGAGTTGAAAGTTAATTGATTCAGCTCTTATTTTTCTGTTTTCACCCACTTATTTTTTGATTTATAGAACTTTAATCATTTAGCCACATAAGTTTAAAAAATTTTTATGCCCTCTTTAACACTTAAATACTGATTGATGTGATAAAGGAAAAAGTTTTCTTTAAGGTTTTTGTGTTCAATATACCCAGCATTATTTGTCTATTATAAATTGCAAAAAATACATATTTCTAGATGGACATAAAATATATATATTAAACAGCAAGTTCTGTTGGGCAAATGATGAAAACATAATGTAGTAACACAGTAATGTGGTTGAAGTAAATTTATATACATAGTATTATTTCCCAGAGAAACATTAAAAATCAAAAGTTAAACTCCTATGAAAATATTAACAAAAATTATTGAAGTATTTATTCTGAGATGCTTCAAATCTGGATTTGATATAATGTAATTTATGTAAACATAAACAGAGATGAAATATGAGAAACCCCAATATTAATGTAAAACAAAATGAAAACTTGGCATTTAGGTCACATAGCGTAGCTATGCATACTATTTTCCTGACGCTATCTTGATAAAATTGAGAGTTACCCATAAAAATACTGCTCTGTAGTCTTTCAGCCCATATTTTTTGTTCTTGGTATGGTTTAAATTTCATATTGTGTTTATTTTTCTTCATTCTCTTCATCCTCACCCTGAAACCACAGAAGGCTTTCAATGGAAGGGAGAGTATTGTATCACACTTCCTGGTCGGTGCCAATTAGTTCCACTGTGGACTTTCTTTGTGGCTTTCTGTTGGAATGATATCATATTATTGGTCTTCACATTTGCCAGAATAGTTCCAGTTTTCCATCTTCTAGCACCAAATCCCTGAAAAAGTCACATATGACTTACCTAATGGCCAAGCACACATGCTGAGGGGTGTATGATTTCTTGGTAAGACGACTAAGAGTGGAAAGTTGGGCTTTTCGTGTTCAGTCCGTAGAGTCAGAATTTATGGAACTTCTCCAGCTAAAGACTTCTTAGATTGGATAGTGATAGTAAATTAATATTGGACATTTATTACCATGTATCCTTAGCACATTAATAATTTTAAATCTGAGAAAGGACCCTAGAGAAAATTAGAAGAAGACAAGGATCAGGCTAGGCGAGAGGCCCCGCAGGGACCAGCCCAGGTCATTACTGATGAGGCTGTTAGGAGAAAAGATGGCACTATTGTCCAATGAAAAGTATCAGATTAAAAAAAAAATTAAAGCAAAAGAAAACAAGAGTATCCCAACTGTGGTTTTAGCCATTTTTTCTTCAATATCTTGACATTTGACAGATGCTCATTGAGTACATACAGGATGGGTTAGGTGCTTTTGGGAAAACAATGCTGCTTAAATCCTAATAACGGAGACAGGACAAGTAGACTGTCCTCCATAAATAGCAGGACAAATACAACTAATACCATAAAACGTATATCAGATGCTGTTGGGACTTAAAGAAAGGGGAAGCTGCGTGTGATGGGAAGGTCAGGAAGGATATCGTAGCAGAGATGGGTGTGAAATGTTAGGGTTTTGAAAATTCAGAATGGAGGGAAGGTTAGGAGCCAACACAGACAGCCAAGAGGGTTCTGCCTGTAACAGTAATTTGTCAGGCCCCTTTGCCTGGAGCGTCTTTCAGAAAATGATTTACATGATTTATGCTGGACACTTGGGTAAATAGACCCAGCTGCTCAAGGCTGCAAAGCAACAAGCCTTGCAAGGTTTCCCTCCCCAACCCACCACGGGCCTCCCAGCCCCTGCCTTGGCCGCACCCCTCAAGCTGAGGAGGTAAATCTCTCTCCACAGGTGTAATCTTTTGGAGGATATTAGTTGAGACGCACTGACCAGAGAGCACCTGGTGGAGGTAAACAGTGGTCCCACTGAGGGAGGTCCCCAAATGAGAAACTCAGAAATTGTACCAGGAAGGTAGATGGGGTGGGGGGCTGATGACTCTTGAGCAGGACTGTGACGAATTGAGAATTGCAGTTGAGAAAGATTGATCTTACCGTAGGGAAAGCCTGGAGATGAAAAGCCTAGTTAGGAGGCCGCTGCAAGAGTGCAAGAGAGAGGGGTGTGAGTTTAGATACAAGTAGACTCTGGGAAAGTAAAAGAAAATAGGTGTCCCAAGACTTGGAAGGGAAAGCATCTGACCACAGGAGGATGCAAGAGGGGCAGGTGACACCCAGGTTTTAAGGATAGGGGCAGGGAAGTGTGGGGTGTCTGGAAACAAGTCAGACTTCACATAGGGAGCTGGTGATGAGTTGTTAGTGTGGAATTATTCAAAAATAGAAAATGAGAGACCTCTCTTTAAAGGTTTGATTATTAAAGAGAATGAACTGTGAATTTAGCCCTGCTCTTTCCAAAGGAGTTGGAATCGTTTTCTTTCACAGAGTTGGGTATGGCTTTAAGAAAACATGTGTGTCCTCATGATATCACCATAAGGGTGGTAGGATGGGGAGTGGGTATTTTTGTACTTCACTGACTTTTATATTTGTTTGTGAATCCACTGAAAATGAGGCCTTTCCCCGCACGTTTTACAGCACAAACAGCCTAGCAATTCAGTGCTGGTTCTTCCAATATAAATATTACACTGTGAGTATAATTTCCCATTATTACCACAAGAAATTATCTGGATGCTAAGAATAATTCGGCTTTATAAGGTCATGCACCAATATATTCTTTCCAGACCCAAACATAAGAAATATAAAGGGGGGCTCTTCTTTCAATTTTATTTCTTACACCAGACTAAAAATTTCTTGATTGGGGGAGTCAGTCTTTTGCACAGTGGGTACTCAACAAAGGTTGTTACTATGGTGAGTTTACTACGGATTTGGAATTTTTTTTCCTTTAAATATTGATGCTCATCTACTTCCTATAGGATCCTTCATTACTTTAAGGCTAATTCAGCTTTTTATGAGCCATGGGACCAGGCTGGAACACACCAGTTACACAATATCCAAACTTTGATTTCAAGTCAAAATCTGTTATAGAAATACTGTGTGTGTGCGTGCGCACGTGCAAATAAACTAATAACAACTTCCAAACCCATTTCACAAAAGGTAACCTAGAGTGTTGGTTTAGAAAAAATATAACCTCAGAAATAATGATATCTACATCTGTGTGAGAGACAGAGAGGGAGAGATACAGACAGAAAGACAGACAGTGGGGAGGGAGGGAAGAGCCAGATAGAATGATAAATGAAATGTGAAAAGGCAGGCTTCATTTCACTGGTATTAATTTGGTAAATTATCCATAATTTATTAGAGCTTGTAAACATTGTGGCAAAATTTTTTGCCCTGTCAGTAATGAATTGCTACATCATTAATTTTGTCAAGGGATCAAGAAACAACATTGCTGAGCTCAAAGAAAATTCCTAGATGAACAGAGTTGGGTCTGAAGTGTTGGTACAGTTAATGTAATTCAGCAGTGAATCCATGCAATCCTTTCCTGCCATGGGGAAACCTTTCCTCATGGATAACCTGGCCATAGCTGCCAAGGATGGTGGGGTGCACTGACCTAAATGGAGAGGATGCTGTGTGGTTGACACTGCCTTGGGTTCCTTGTGTTTACCTGTGGCACTGTCCTGGCTGGTATATATTTATATATTTCCCTACTTCCAAGTATATTTGAAGTGGTGGATGAAAAAGATACATTTTTTAGTTAGTTGAAATAAAGATTATAAAAGAGGTCAGAAATTATTGACTGATTGATTGAGACAGGGTGTCACTCTTGCCCAGGCTAGAGTGCAGTGGCATCATCCTAGCTCACTGCAACCTCAAACTCCTGGGCTCAAGCAATCCTCCTGCCTCAGCCTCCTGAATAGTTGGGACTACACCCTAATAATTTTTGTATTTTTTGTGGAGAATGGGGTCTTGCTCTTTTGCCCAGGCTCTGTTGAACTCCTGGCCTCAAGTGATCCTCCCGCCTCAGCCTCCCAAAGTGCTAGGATTACAGGCATGAGCCACTGTGCCTGGCCCAGAAATACTTTAGATGAGAATATTTTGGGGAGAATTTAGTGGAGGAATCCAAGAATATCTGTTTAAACATTAAATTTGGCTTTTAGTTTCCTAGTGACTATGGAGAAATAGAAACCTGGTTATTCATAGAGTTGTCACTTTCTGATGAAAGAGTATTTTTTCCTGGCATTTAATGACTAAGGGCTCCTTAACATAAGTGGTACCAGGTAGGATAGCAGAGTTTTCTTTGAGTTTTATAAATTGTATTTTATGGCTATTTCTTAATAAAGACCAAATTCATGATTTCATATCATAATTCGGAGAAGGCATTTCAGCAGGAAAGTTAGGTCGCGGTTGCCTCATGCTCTGAGATTGTCCAAGTGTGCTTAATTTGGGCATCTGGCCTGAAAGGGGGTAAAGTTTAGGGAACCTAGAAGAGTGAACAGGGATTATGTCCCTTATAATGTATCTATCTACTATCTGATGCTTCCCTAGTTCTTGTTAGATATAGTTAACTTATGGATAAACCCTTACGGGTGTTTAAAGCAGTTATTCTCTGTTGGTTGACAAAAGAACACAGTCCTCAGAACCTGATGTAAAGGTAGCATCACATTACAGAACCTCAGACCCAACAGGGATCCTTAGAGCAAAGTCCACGTAGTGATCCCTGGCTCAGCCTCACCTTTGAGGTTCTGACCTCAGGGAGCCTCACTGCAGGCGTTGTCAAGGCAAGCAGCTGTTAGGATGGATGCGGTCTGTCCCTGCAGTATTGTAAGGAGGGTAGTTGGGGATGGAAGCAAGG
Source organism: Daubentonia madagascariensis (assembly GCA_023783475.1). Classification (NCBI taxonomy): domain Eukaryota; kingdom Metazoa; phylum Chordata; class Mammalia; order Primates; family Daubentoniidae; genus Daubentonia; species Daubentonia madagascariensis. The sequence continues at coordinate 4,934,776 of JAKFHU010001798.1, read as the reverse complement.
AGAGGAGCACAATTCTAATCCAACCCCTTTTTTGACAGATGAGAAATCTGATATTCAGGGATGTTAAGCCACTTGTCCGTGTCATCCAGCTAGGTAGTAGCATATGTGAATCTGGAACACATAAAAATAAATAGCTCCAGTCGCGTCTGTGGCCAGCCAAGAATAGGTAAGCCCGCTTCAAAGCAGCAGGTGGGAGATAACTCAAGTAATTGAGTGGAAAGAAGGACAAGTGGGTAATATTAAGGGTGAATATTTGATTAATCAAAACACAAGAACAGGGTATCTTCACTGAGATTTTTACACAAAGAGCCAAATTCACTTGTTCTTTGTGATTGAGACTAGAAAATACCTAAACAAAAGAGGAAATTCCATCAGTCAACTCTTAATAGTTAGTTACCTTGTTTAAGGAATCAGGTAACTGGCCCTCTCTATATTATTTGAAAAGCCTTAATTGGCCCATTGTTTTTAATAACATAGCCAATATTTTAAGTAAAAATTGAAAATGTTCATATATTGACTGATAAGCATTATGTAAAATTTGAAGTTGAAAGTAATTCGTTCGTTAGCTTTTCAATGTAAAAGCAGTCTCTTAAAAATACACTTTCAGCATAAGAAGCTTGAATCTTCAGTGTTGGAGCATTTGAGAAAATAGAGTAAATCTAGTTTTATATAACTACTCTAATACTCTTAAAATAATACCAAAGTGTATAACAGTAACAAGTTTGAGATAAGATCCAATATGAATATATTATCCTCACAGCCAGCCTGTTCCTTTAGTCAATTTCAGAACACATATTAAGGAAAGCAATATATATGCCCAATCTTTGTTTCAAAGTATATTCATGTTCTCAGATTTTAGGGGGAAAAGCATTCAGCAAGAAGTATTTTTAAAGCAAATAAACTCCCCAAAGGATAATTGCCTTTCTAGAGGCATCAATGTATATTTTAATGTTTATCTTTGCAGTGAGGTACATTTCTATTTTCTTTCCATAATTTCACTCCCAGCACCAGGATGGCTACAGGAAGACTCCTTCCAGAGGTGTGATGAATGACTTTTAAACAGCTCTATTTGAGACCATATTTTCCTTCAGAGAGAATATAAATATCCTTTGGATTGTGCATATTACTTAAAACTTTATATATGTAGTGAAATGAACTTAAACAGATGTAATTGGATCTGTGATTAAAATGTAAAGTGAGCACTCCATTATGAATTATATTGTGGGAGAGAAAAATTATGAGGGGACTCTCAGGGAATCTTCTATACAAACATCATGGATGTCAAGAAGAATTCATTCATTCCTTCATCCTGTCAGTAAATACTCAGTGCTCATTATGGGCCTACTGCTATTCTATATCCCAAGAGGGTTGCAAATAAATAAGATGTCCTCAAAAAAAGGATATATCTTTTTCTTTTTGGTAAGACAGACATATATGAAAGAGTTAAATGATGGTTTAAGAAGGTCACAGTAAGTGATCAGGAAATAAAATCCTAGACAGCAAACGTCACCATGAAGAAGGATTTGGGAGGAGGTGGGACTGAGTGGGGCTGCAGAGGTGCTGAGTGTTGGGAGAGGCGGTGCTGGCGGGGGTTGGGGGGGGGTGTCGAGACAGGAATCAGGGCATATGGCCCCAGCCCTGGCCAGTCACCATCCCCGTGATTTACGGAGCCTTTTTCTGTGTCAGTTCCCTCAAACATAAGATTATCTCTAACATCCCTTCTTGCCATTCTGTCATCTAAGCACCCATCTGGCTGTAGAGTTTCTCTTCATTTCTGCTTGCAATTTTTGGCTTAAACATAAAAGTGCCAGAAAATATATATAAAAAGAGAAACACAACAAAAAACTCATATAAACCAACTTTCTTTTGTTCTTTCCTTAGATTCAGCCTGGATGCTTCTGCTCCATAAATATTTCCTATTTAGGAAGTAATTACATCAAGGGAAAACTATACATTTAAACAGATATGACTCTTATTGTTACGTGATAACTGAGTCTAAATTGGATGATTCTCATTAATGAAAGGACAAGAAAATAAGTAAGTCAAGACATAATTAGGTCACAGCATTTGGTCATTGTGACTTACTCTTCCCTTTGCCCTCATCAGCTAAAGCTTTGGCCTTAATATGGACAAAGAGCAATTTAATCTCTTTCCATTCCTATCCTTTTTCTTAGAGCTGCTTCAAATCTAAACCTCTAATAAAGAACAGGATAATAAAATAGCAGGGAAAGTATAATGGGAATTATATTGACTCTCATAGAAGTTTTGGAAGAGAAATACATTCTCTTCCCTCAGCTCTGTAATAATATAATCATAGTGTGATTTCTACTTTGCTAGGCTAGGGACTATTTTGGAAATCTTTAATGAATATAATCAGGTGGTAAGCATTTAAAAATTACTATTTCTTGAAAGCCAGCAAATTATTATTCAGTGTAAAATGCAAAAGAAAAAAGCCAGCTGTATTTTTTAAAAATAGCATAATCCATGTGGTGTGATACGGTGGAGTCGGGAGTGGGGGGCAAGACCTAAGTTTTAGCCCATCTTTGAATCTTTCTGTGTAAGCTTGGGTAAGACACTTAATATCTTTGGGACTCAGATTTTTTAAATTGTAAAATAATAATAATAGAAAGCATTTATATTTACCATGTGCCATGCACTATTCTAAACCCTTTATATTTAATTACTTAATCCCCCTACCTATACCATGGGGTAGATACTATCATATGATTGCGATTTTGTTCTTGCTTTATCTTGCTTAACATTTCAGAGAAACTACTGAAACCCAGTTCTCTTTGATTGTAAATCTATGTATGAACCACTATGCTTGACTGCCTTATTATTTACATCATTATTATAAGAGGCCAAATACTCCGATTATTCGAAGGTGGACGCATTTCTAAACACATACAATAGTAACAACACTTTGTATATACAAGCTATTTTTGTCTTTAAAGGAACTCTGAGAAAGAGATCACTTATTATTTTAGTTGTTGAGCAAAATATCTCTCATATTCATTGTAGAAAGAGGCTGTTCTTTTAATCCCCATTGTACAGATGAGAATTACAGCACACACAGAGAAGTGCTGGCAGAATGTAGGAGAATGCCACGTTAACCAGGACTGAATTCACTTCTGCACATGTCGTTTGACAAATGTCATTGTTTAGACATGAGGAAACAAAAATAGCTTTTACCACATTGCCCCAGGCACCACAGCCTCTGAATTCCTGTCAACCCTCAGCATTGGCCACTGGGCAGCATAATTCTTGAGGCAGCGTGACCTCCTCGTCCCTTCTCATTTAACAAATATTTACTAAATACCTACTTCATGGCAGGCTCTGTGATAGGGACCAAGGCAAAATGTGACCAGTAACAGACATGACTACTGTCCTTGGGTAGCTTACAGTTCAGTGAGGAGGTGGATGTTAAGGAAATAATCACACAAAGGGACATAAAATTGTAGATATGCTAAAAGTAATAAAGGAGATGTAGGTGGGTACCGGAGAGGGGTTTGAAACAGGAGCCTTGGGGTTTGAGCTTAAGCAGTCATTTAATTTCTTCCTAAGTGTTTCAACTTTCGTATGACTGATCTCCCACGTAGTAGATAATTTAGGGCAGATGAGATGTGCTGGAGGGATCTGAATAAGATCAAAATTTTGATCAAAAATGTCTTCCTGTGGCTTTTCATTAGTGGAATGTGAAATGGCGTGATGAATTGGTTTTATGAAGGCATTGGTTCAGGTAGCTTCCTCTTGCTGTAGACCACCAGATTTGAGAAATTTATTTAAGAAAACTATTATGGGTAGGGGAACCGAGTTCCGGGTTGAAGGATAGAAAATGTGAATTTTGCTTTGAGCTCTGTCGCCAAATAACTTGTGTGGAATTTTTTGCTGCTGTTATAAAATCTGATAGGACTCTTGTGAAGTTTAAGTAAGAATGCATACGTATAATAGTTCACATGATGCCTGGCACATAGTAAGTGCTGATTAAATGTAGTTCTCCTGGCTACTAGTTGGTGTGGGAGAGACCACCATAGATTAGACCACTGTGCATGGCAGGTCTGGACAGCCTAACAGGGATACGATTATCCACAATGGCAGTTTAGGATACATGTGGACCAGAGAGAGGCAGTGGGGTTGATTTTATCACCAGATAGTCAGTAAATGGTGTAGGGGTTCAGCAGGTGAATATTCTGGAGCGGCACAAAGTGTAGGGAAGGGAATACATGGGTGTGTCCACCAGCAGTCGTCCAAATTTCCTAGAATGCCTGACCTTTACAGGGGAGTATTGGCTGGTGGGTTGGCTAGTGATGCTCAGAAGGGACCAGGATGTTTCACCCTGCACCCCAAGGGAAACTTTCCTTCCTATTGTAGCCTCATGGACAAAAGATGAGAAAGAAGTAGACAGAATGCTATTTTTACTATATTCTTGAAACGGAGCTTTGCACTAAGTTGGTATCTTATAAAGAAGTTCTTTTCTGTTATTTTTAGCTTGAGATTTAATGAACAGTTGTACTAAAATCAGATTAGTTGTAGAAGAATGTGTATATCTTGCATCTAACTTTAAGCTATTATCCATTCTTTGCATTCCTTTCTTCTGTCACAGGTTAATTAAACCCATGTTGTGGTCAGCGCTTGCTCTATATGGCAGAGTGTTTAACGTTCAGTTTAAAATGACTAGATGAGAAGTAAATGGATAGAAATCTCTTTAAATTGATGACTTTAGGACTCAATTGTTGTAGAAGAGAATAATGATGATATTAAATATGTCAAAAAAATAAAATCTCCATTCCCTTTCTATACACAAAATGGCTTATAACAACAGACACAGAAGCACTAAGAAAATGTTGAACATGGGTAGCCACACAAACAGGATTACAAAGCTGCACGCTGGCCGACCAAACAGATTAATGGGTGATGTATATCTGGCTATCTCAAGGTTCTGAAGGTGTACCAGAGCAAGATAATGAAATTGCCTGTCAGGTAATCTGATTTGAGAATTCCAGTCATCTGTGAACTGGTGTGTGGGCTAATAAGCCAGGAGTTTGCCAAGACTTATTATTTTTTAAGCTGCTCTGCTCTCTACATCTGTCTCTGCAGTATATGTTAGACAAAGTGTCCTGCATAGAGCAAGAGGTGGGGAACCCGTCAGAGTGCCCAGGTTACAGAGAATTGCTGAGGCACCGCTCCACATCGAGTTGAATGTTTCTCAGTTGTTCAGAACTCAGCTAGAGAAATGCACAGCTGCCAGGCAGACAGCATGGTAACCTCTATGTCTCTCGGCTAGCAGACACTGCTGTTGCAAATCTAATAGTAAATGTCCCTCCAAAGGTGTGCAGAGTGTGGGCATTTCAATTTTGGCTCTGGTATTTAGTAGCACTTTGACCTTGGCCAAGATACATAGCCCTTCTGAGACTCAGTTTTCTATCTGCAAAGTATAGATAACAGTGCCTGACTCATAGAGTTGTTGTTGGTATTAAAGTTGACCTCACAGTGTTTGGCACACAATAATTGGTAGGTATAATTAAAGGATTAAATAAATTGAGGACTCTGTGCACATCATTGATATTTGTTTTTGCCTATCAATTCGTTTCTTCCCAACTCCTTTTTCCTGAAATGATTATAATTGTTTCCCTTCTCTTTCACTTAATGTTTCTATAAGGATAAATGGAGAAACTTTGCTATTACTTACTATTAGTATGTTTTTTTAATTAGAATCTTACATATGCTATGCAGATATTAATTGTTCCTATATCAGTGACATAGAAAAATCACTGGCAGTAATACTTCTTTTATTTTTGGTATGAGATTCAACTGGAACATCAGAATGGGAGGATTCTAAAAAAGGTGCTCCAAGCTTTAATTATTTTTCTTTCTAACACAAATGAGATGCATGCATTTAACATACATCTATTTATATTCTAGAGTAATTAATTTCTCCCTTTTATAATTTGTTAGCCTGAAAGTATTTTATAGGAAAAAAATGAAATGCCTTAGTAAATGAACTGTTATTATTGGTATGATTTTCAAAACAGTGCTAACAAATTCTAGGATAATCAGCTAGCTTTCTGGACATCAATTGCAGCTTGCCTTTTCTTTGAAGAAACTCCTTATTCTGCGTATAGAATAAAACTATTCTACTCTTAAAGGAATTATTTCTGAACTCTGAGTATTAATTGCCTTTTATAAAAGTAACATGAAATATATTTTCATATCCCAGGTTAAATAGTAATCAAAAAGGTACTGCAAATATAGAAAATATAATGATGCATGGAAGAACTTACTAGGTATGGGGTTACCCTTTTTTTCTTAAAGAAAAAAGCCTTGTAATTTTTTTTTCACTGACTCTATGAAGAATTTCTCAGAATGATTATAATGTATATATAATTTAGACAAAAAATATCAGTATTCAATTTGCTTCATTTAGTAGAAGGAAAACCGTAAAGGGAATCAACTTCTCATCTCTGTTATCTAGTTAGTGAATTCTGTAGAATTTCTATTGGATATGGAAGAAGATAGATTAATGTCAATAGCAATGGCCACAAAGCGTAGTGTCCTGCCAGATAATTGCTCTATCCGCTAGGAGAAGGCAGGCTCTGTTAGTCCAGCGAGAGCTTCTGTTCAAGGTCAAGGTCTCCTCTGAATGCTAAAATAACTATACCTTGGGGAGATGAGAAGTGGAGATGGTTTCTCCCCTTCAGGGATATAAGATCTAATGGATGGGCTTACCTTCCCTGGGGTTACTATGGCCTTGACCTTATGGAATAGATTACTCTCACCAGGCTTTGAGAGCAGCGGATGGTGGACTGGGGGTAGAGTAGGGGTGAGATCTTTCTTTCCTGGCTCCCATCTTTCCCTTCCCTGTGTCACGTATTCTTCTTCTCTGACGTTTCCACAGCCCAGCCATGGCAGGGTCGCTGGTGATAGCAGAGCAGGTATTTAGTGCTCTTCCCATTGTTAGTGGTGGCTGCTGCCTGCCCACAGTTTAATAGGGTCCCTGGGGAAACCCAAGTAAATAGGTTAAGTTCTGGGGTGTTTAGCTGAACTGGGTCAGTGGCAGAGCTTTTCCTCTCGCCATCGCTCTTTCTTTCTTGGTGTGTTTATATTGCTTCGTGGTTAGGATTTCTCCTCAGAAGGGAAATTTATATCTAAAGCTAATTCCTCAGAGGAGAGCTATAATAATAAAATAGCAACTTGCGTTTATTTATCTTTTTACAGTTTGCAAAGGGCCCTCGTTCGCATTGTCTCATTTATCCCCCAAACTAACCCCCACAGGTAAATTATTATCGTCTCCATATTACAGCTTATAGAAATTCTTGCTCAAAGAGTCCGAGCCGGGAAACGGACCTGGAAATCCTTTCCCACTACCTGGGCTAGTCTTTTCCACTTCACTGTGCCATAGAAGGCTGTCTGCAATATCTGGTGCATGTGACCATGTTGAACCGTTCTTTTCTGGATTTAAAAAAGTCTTTATCTCCTTGGCTTTGTAAAATAGAGAGCTTGATGAAAACACAGAGCTCCTTGGTGAGATGGAGCCCATGCATATAAACAGGTTTCAGGCTGATAAGTTATCAGTTACATATCAGTATAGTTACATTTTCCATAGAACCTTGCTCTAAGTAGACACCAGATATCGTTCATTAATGGAACAGTAAGAATGGTTAACATAGACCTTGGAGCCTGTAGTTATAGTTGAATCTGTCACTTCCCAGCTTTCTTCTCTTTCATAAATTACCTAAACTTTCTATGCTTCAGTTTCCTCACCTGTTAAATGAGGATAATAATAATAGTATAGTACCTCCCTTATGAGTTGCTTGAGGTTCAAATGAGTTCGTATATGCTGAGAACAATGTCAGGCTTATAATCAGCCCTCAGTTAATATTGGCAACTGTTACTATTATCATTCTCAGTATCATTCTCGGTATTGTAATTCTTTCCCCTCACTTTTGCTACTCTCATTTACCATAAAGCTAGTATGTGGGAGGCATTTTCCCACTTGTCCTAGCAGAAGTTTACAGAGACAAGGAGAACGCTGGTCATGTATAGTGTTATGAGCCACAGTGAATGGTCAGGGCTGTATAACTCTGCTACAGCCAGAGTTTTTTTTTTTAAGTCATTTTTTATTGTGTATGTATTTGGCAATATTAAAAAAGGTTTGGGTCTCAATAAAAAAAAAAGAGAGAGAGAGCCACAAAAGTACACTTTTGGCTGAAAGTGTTGGTCATGGGGGGAGAGCAGTGAGGATTTTTTCAGCTTTGTAAAATCGAACAGCCTTTTTAAAACACACATATTTTGCTTATAGTTCCTTCTTAGACCTAAAGGAATTGTCATGTCCTAGGAGATTTTTCAGGACATGCTTTATATTAAAATTTTGCAGGGAAATTTTAAAGTAAATGTTCAGAGACATCAGTCCTGGTGGGATCAGAGAGAGATGGAATGAATTGATGCTGCAGAGAGGAGTAAAATAGGTGTCATAACTTCTACTTTGATCATCCTGTTCCCTCAGTGTCCTGTTTGGTGGAGGAGAAGGTGGAGGAGATTGGCAGGGAGTTGCTAAAGTAGATCCCAAAGAATCCTTGTATGGATCCCTCACTCCAGACTCCAGGCACGTGGGAATCTCCTAGTCTTGGCCGCTGGGTATTTAAGGGCGATACTCATTGTGCTTCAGTTTTCTTGCTGACCAAAGGGGAATAATAGAACATGTCATGGCTACAGAAGATTATTGTGAGAATTGAATGAGTTATGTGAAAAACTACTTTGAAAAATACAAAGTGTTTGAGAGGCAGAAGAGTATAATGGTTTCAAGCAGGAGCTGGCAAAGTACATGTTACAGATTATCTATGGTAGAGACCATGTGGCCCACAGAGCCTGAAATATTTACTCTCTGGCCTTCCAAAAAAAAGGGGAGCAAACCCCTGATTTAGAGCATGGACTCTGATGCCAGTTGACCTGGGTTTGAATCCCAGTCCTGCACGTATTGCTGTGAGCTCTTGGGCTGGCTAGTTAATGCCTCTGTATCTCAGTCTCCTTATCTGTAACAAAAGATAATGATGACACCAATGCCATAGGGTGGCCAAGACTATGAAATGAATTAGTACACATAATTATACTGTAAAAAGCTCTTAGAGCATCGTCTTGCATTTATTAGCTGCTATATAAAATTTACGTGATATTATTAAAAACACTTTACTAATGTAGGGTACTATTGGATTAAATGACAATTTTAATAGGATTCTGATTCTATAATGTGATATTTACATACTAAAGCTTTTTAAAATTACTAAATGGATAGTTATGGAAATTGACTATTTTTTTTTATTGTACTTAGCAGAAATACTACCTACGATACTACTGTAATCTACCTAGAATATCATACTGTCATAGCCTGGAAACATCCTAAGGACCTATGGAAGTCACACTGCAGTTTATCAGATAATGGCATTTGAGGTGGCTTCCGCTGAGACTAGCCTCCCTTATGTTGTCCAAATTGAAATGAAACTACAAAGTTTGGTATTCTATGTGAGTAGAGATGTCAATTAAAATGCATAAATCTTATTTCAATATAGAAAGTAAGAATAAAAATTATACATGCCTTGTAATTAAGGTATGTTACATACATTTTATCACTTAGCCTTCATACCAACACTGCAAGGTATATGTTTTCCTTCCCATTTCAGAAATGGGGAAATTGAAGCTCAGAAAGACTAGACAGTTTGCCTAAAATGGAGGTGGTAAGCACATAATCATTCTCCTCTACAATGCTGTCAAAGAGGAATAAATTCAATTCTGTGTTCATATCCCAACACTGTCTCTCATACTTATCAACATAAGGAAACTCTTACAGATTATATCAATGGCAACATATTATTAGTATCATTTAATTCAATCATATTAAACATGCTAAATTATTGAGTTGTTATACTTTTCTATAATATTGACATTTGACATCTTAGAATATTGCTGACAGGAGTTGTTGCTTGTGTTTAAAGACCAGCAGTTTTGTGTACCCATCAGAAACCAGAGTGCATCTAAAAGCATCTCTGCATTTAGTGGAACTGTGTGAGAGCACTTGGCCCGTGATGAGAGCTACTTTAGAGTGTTCTTTGCTAATGTCTTTCTGCTCTAAAAAGACCCCACAATGAGCAGTTCCCTACTTGAGTATAGATGGTCATCCTAAATGCGTGTGTGGCAATCAAAAGTCCAAAAGCTGACAGGGAGACATATACCTTGTTAAGAAATGACTTCTGTTTCCAGAGAGCCGTAAATACAAACCAGTCCCTTTTGACATTTGATAGGCACTGTTTATGTCTGAGTCAGGTAGCCCTGTGGGTGGTGGGAATCTAGACAGCGCAGGGGCCTAGGTAGGGGGCTGCTCGGCCCTCATGACCAGAGAAGACAGGGCTCAGGGCTCAGGGCTCAGGCCTTAGCCTGAGGCAAGGCCCAGGCCACTGCCAGGATTCACACAGGGACACCCCTGCACAGAGGCATCCTACCTCTCTGGCCCTTCCCCTTTCCCTCTGCCCACTGTGGGAAACCTGGGAGCCATCATGTTTCAGATGGTATCTGAAAATATTGAACTTGGTGCCTGTGAGATACGAAAAGATGTGGGTGCTCAATGTGGATGAGCGCAGAATGTGATCGTCCAGGCCCATCTGTTCACAAAAACCTCAGTTTACTCCTAGGGACTGGATACTTATCTCTTCTTACTCCATCTGCTCCCAGGGACTGGAGAGCTGCTACTTACTAGCTCTGTGAGTGTGGTATATTATGAGCTTGCATCTCCTTACCTGTAAAATGAGGATGATTCTTGCCTTGCCTGTCTTAAAAACTGTGAAGATCAATGGAAATAATGTCTGTTTTATGTTAGTAAAAGGATTATGGCATATAATTCTTCCCTGATTAATTACCAGACTGATTGAGATTGGTGAGGTACCTCTATATATTTGAAAGACTCACTATTTATGACCACTGTTAATTATTAATCAAAAAGAAAAATAAAGCGTTCCAAAAACTATCATGTAAATCAATTACAATTTGGTCTTTTTTTGTTTTGTTTTGTTTTTTACTCTAAAATATGTCAGGACCACTATTTTAGGAAATAAGGCTCTTGGCAAACTTTGAATGAATTTTTACTTCTCTTGAGCTTGATTGCATAGAAAAGATCCAGCCTGCAAAAATGTGTATGTGTGAGTGTATATGTTTTCCCGCTCAGTGTGTGAGTTATGTGGTTTTACTTAATTCAGACAGTGGAGGGCTTGAGGATTTTGATCTTGCCTGGAGCAAACCCTCTCAAAGACTTTCGCTTGGCTAGGCTTCTGCCAGATTCCACTTTGCACTGTTGAACTTGGTGGAGTCCTAGTCCCACCACCATAATCCGCTAAAGCCAGCATACTTTTGAAAGACTGCCTCCTACAGATGAGGAAACTGACAGGTGCTTTCGCATTTGGCACATCTGGTTCTAAAACAAAGGACTGATTCAATAGATACTCAGCATCAGTCTCTTTACCTCTGCTAGACACTTCTACTAACAGCTCACATCAGCTGTACATTTCAGCACTGGGTTATTTATGTGACAATGTCTTATAGCCCATTATATAATAGGAATTCAAGCAAGTATTTCCCAACTTTCGAGCTTTATCGTTAATCTTTTCAGAAACTTTCCCTACAAGAATGATCTTAAGGTGTATCTGCAACGTTCCTTTATTTTTAGTTGTTGATCTTATAAAAATAATAATCTTATATTTAATATAATTATCTTATATTTACAGGAAAAATATTTTGATAATTAATGGTAGCATTGAGTATATGATATCCAATTTTCCCATACTGTTTGGGTGTGGGAAGAGAAGAGATTGTTTTAAAAGTCCATTGTTTCATAACATTTATGTCGGTTCTTAACTTCAAAAGAAATTTTTTTTAATTGGCTAGTCTTTTTTCACTCCATCTCAACTAAAATAATGAATCGCTTTCTGAAGTTTAATTTAATTTAATTTCAGCTATGCTGGCTGTGTTTCCTTGAATAGGTTAGTTTGCCTCTTTGGACTTCATTTTCCTCATTGGGAAATAAAGGTTTAGACCACATGACTTTTGTGGCTTATTTCAGATTCTGTCCTAAAGGAGGTTTACTCTTCACAATTATCTTTAACTTAGACAACAATTGCACAATTTTATATAGACCTTCTTAGGAACTCGGAGCCTGCTACATAAAGAATAAACCACCTTCTTTGAAATTAAATGCTGTTTTAGGGTATGATTTTTATTTGTTCAAAAAACAGTGATTCAATTTAAGCCAAAAGCATTTATTTTAATAGCAGATTTTTAGTTAAGCTATTTTACCAAAGTTATATTACCATGAAATTTCTGGGGGAAAAGAACACAATTACACAGCCTTACACAGTTACCCCTTATAATCATTCACAATTAGTATATATCACCAAAAAGAAAAATGCTCTTTGTATTTTTTTATGGTTAAAAATCACAGGGTACTTCATATAAATGTATAACCTACTTAATGTCTCTTTCAATGCTCTGCAGCCAACTCAACCAAAAATGTCCTGCCAAGGGTAAACACTAATTCTGTATTTATCTGCACAGCATGCATTGGTTTCATGAGGTAGGCTTCTATTTCTTTGAGCAACATCAGTGTCTTACCCTAACATTTTAAACTGTAAATCTAAAACCCCTGACCAAGAGAGCTTTGTTGCTAGAAGGCTTGGAAGATACTGTGTGACACCATCACACCTGCATTGTGGTCCCAGAGGTTTCTGTTATAGGAAGGAACAAGTATTATTAACAAAAACCAGCAAACCCATCTTCATCCTCTTCTAGAAAGTCAGATCTCTTGAGAAGAGGGAGTATGAATTTCCAGTTCTGGCATCTATGGGAAAATGCCTTGCTTAAAAGACCTTCCTCTAGGGGCCTGAAGGAAGTTGTATCTTCTCTGCTTTTTCTACTGCATTCCAATTTTCAGACAGGCCAGTGGTACAGTATATCCATGATCTGTGTACAGTAGGAGAATGAAGCTATAGTAAGTAATACAAAAAGCCACTTCTTTTGCAGCTTGATTAAAACAATCCACTTGCAGTTGCTGGGTTGTCAGCTTGAGCTCGTCTCTGTGACTTCTTTTCTACTCCTCACTTCCATCCATCATTGCAGAGAGCACAGAAGATGGAATATATATAGTGCCCTGTGCTTGCTTAGGCCTTAGCAAATATCAATTCATCACCAACTTGGCTCTAAAAGGAACCATTCATTGGCATGTTAGAACATTACAATTTACCCGGTGTTCCCTGGTGTGGAAGGAGTCACATGACCGGATCTCAAAACAAAAAAGAATTCGCGATATGTTCTTGAAGTTATTAATAAAAATAACTGCTGTTTGACAGGAAAGGCATATGGCAGATTTAAGATGCATGGCCACAGTATTTTGTTTTTTAAAAAACTCTTTCCTATGTCAGGGATGAATGTGTGTGTGTGTGTGTGTGTGTGTGAGTGACAGTGTGAGTGTGATGTACCAGAAAAACCTCCAACCCTGACAAGCCATTGATGAGGTGTTTCAGTCTTCACTAGCTTCCTATTTCATTGCTCTGCCATTGAGCCTTTGTAATACTACGATGAGTAAATGTAATCAAAGCAATTGGCTGCCTGAGATCTTTTTTAATGCACTGCTTAGGACGCAGTACATATGCCGTGCAAATAAATACAAAATTAGTGTTCCTGTTGGAGGCGTTTGGTGAGAATGAGTGATTTGTCTTGCTTATGAAAGGTGCATACATTTGCGCTCATAGCTGGTTATCAGCCAGCCTCTTTCTGTTTATGGATTCCGAGATGGAATTCATCATTTGTCAGCGCCTGAGCAGATGTGCTGGAGATGACCAGACTGATCCATGAGGATGAGCAGAGCGGCCGCACCAGAGCTAGGAGGGCGGCCCCTACAAATTGTATTATCCTTTGAGACTGTTGTCTACTAGCTCTTTTCTATACTGAGGGAAGAGAAGGAAGGCTGGCTTTTTTTACTTTTCACTTCTGTATTTGAAAAAATGGCCAATTTTGGTATAGCTTAATGAAAATGGAAAACAGCCCCAATATCTCTGGGTAGTGAAATCTACTGAAAACCCATTTTTCCAAAGGTCCACTGTCTCTCTTCTGATTGCAAGTATGTTATTTGGTGGTGGGTTTCAATTAAAAACAAAACAATAATGTCAGGACTGTGGAAGTGTCATTTGCTCTCTTTTCAAACTGCTTCGGACAAAATTTTCTCTTATTTCATAGAAATCATTTCCACCAGAACAACATTAGGAGGCAAGAGACAGTGTTTTATTGGGAAGAAAATGAATGGCTTTTCTAAAGTTTGACTTGCTTTCGGTCTCTGCAACAGGCCTGTTGAAGCCGAGTTGATTACAGAGCCATCAAAGTCCCTACTTGCCAACAAAACTCCTTTGCACTTGTGTACTGTTGAAAATTGCCATCTGATGCCAGCAGATTGAAGAGCTAAACACAAGCTGCTGAGGAGCTCCATGAGGCTTTCCAACCGCAGGTTCTTGACCCTGGCTTAAGTAATTAACCATCTAGGAGCCACATAGTCCTCAAAGGGCATCTGGAAAAAGAAACACATCTCATCCTTAATTAATGAATGGATGCAAGCATAGAAGCAGAGGTAGCTTACCTCATGAAACAGGGTTAGGGCTGACTTGCTGAAAACCAGGTGGAGCTGCAGTGTTTTCGTTGTGCTTCTGTGGCCTCTGTTTTGCTGCTTCAGTCCCTCCGTGAATATTTTCCTTCAGGTGATTTCTCTTTAATCAGATTGGTAGAAAAACAATTTCATACTCAATATACCCAACATATAAGATCATCAGAAATACTGCATGTGTTTTTGAAAGTTTGGCCCATAGCTCTGGAAACATCTGGCTTACAGCCGATGTTACTGAACCAACACTAAGGCCTTTGGCCAAGCCCCAGTACCGTGACAGGCAGGTAATGTTTGTGAAAGATGTGGCTTTCACACACATCTTTAAGGCAAAGGTTTGATGTGTTACTTTTATTTCCTCAGTTAGTGGAGAGGCAGGACTTTAGAAGGTAGATAAGAACATATGTTTCTGCTTGTCATTCGCCTTTTAGATGTTGTCAGTTATGTTTGTCATCAGTGGTGTTTTTACGAGTCCCATGGCATCATGGAGAGACATGGACAGTGATGACTAAAATGATGGCGTAGACATTTTATGAGATGCAGAATGATCAGAGGTAATGGTAGTCTTTTGGAGTTTGTTTATTGCATATCTGAGAAAGGTTTTTTTTAAGCGCATATTTATATAGCAACTAAAATGTGCCAGGCATTGTGCTAAATATTTGGGTTATGATTTGAATAAGACATTCTCTACTCTCAAGGCATTCAGGGAGGGTGGCAAGTAAATAAATAATTACAGTATGAGGTGGCGAGTGCTGTAACTGAGGGATATTCCAAGAGTGATGAGGAGGGAGTGGTTAATTCTGTGGGATCAGCTCCTGACCTGCTCTTATCCCTTCAAATTGTTTAAATTGGCTCTGAAAATAATTTTTAGAGCTTACAAGGAATTGTTATTTGCTTTTTTCAAGTGCTCTGCTTTTGTGTAATTTGAAGTTCAGAGTTTTATTTTCATTTACAGTACACAGCTTCTCTCCAGGGACATCCTTGCCCCTGGACTGCAAGGAGCCCTTGTGTTTGGTACCCCCAGAGATCACTTACAAAAAAATGCATGCTTGTTCTGCCTGGTTCTCAGGTGTTCAAGGACACCATGGATGCTAGGTGATGCTCTGTGCTCTGCCCTCTAAGAGATTTTCAAAGCCCTCTGTAGGACTGAGCCCCAGCATTTACTTGTGTGTTTTATTCAGCAAATGTCACATCTCCACTGAGCCATCGTAGTAGTCAGAACTGTCTGATTGAACACCAGCAAGTGCTCTCTAGGAGGGAGATCCTTATTGCCCATTTTCTCTGTTTCCTAAATGATCTTAATTGCTTGGGTAAGGAGGCATCCATTCTAAATCTCCCTCCCACCAGGGGCGATTCACTAGTAACAAGGTTTAGATTACCCCAAATGTCAGGACCCCCACAGATATAATGGGCTTCCCTCCAGGGCCCACCTGACAAGCTGCTTCTCTTTCAAATACCTGTACTGCCCAGAACACACTACACCCTGATTTCCTGCCCCCTTACTGAGTTAGGGGGCCAGAGCTGCCTCTCTGGACCTTTTGATTTTTGTTTTAATCTTCAGAATCGGTGGAATGTATGAGATGCTTATATGTAAGTATTTTAAATCCTGTTTTACAACATATTAAATTTTAAAATATATATGTGATAGTCTCACCAAGGCTAATATTTAGGATATATGAAAGTTATAGTTGTAGTTTACATTTTAGCTTAATGGCTTCTGAAAGTAGGAAAAAATTTCTTTCAAATTATACTTTGGCATAGTCACCACTTTGTTACCCTCTCTGCAATCCGTGTTCTTCCTTTGGCCTGCTGTATTCCCAAACGATAACCCTGGAAAATTTTGTACACTCTCTGTATAAAGTTGATTTAATCAGAGCACTTTTATGACAATGGTAAGTAAATGGAAAACAGCTAAATTAAGAACACTGGAAATAAAACATTTGAATTACTTGCCCTTGCCGAGATGTTCTTTGTGTAAATTTTTGGGTGAGGAAGATGACTTCCCCCTCGTTTCCATCAAGGCATGAGCAAGAAGTAGGGGCAGAATAGCGTTGTCATATTTGAAAAAGGGAATGATTGACAGTGTCAATCATTAAATTGAAATGTCTTCTTAAAATAAAATAAATGTAAAAGGGCCTTTGAAGAAGTTACTTTGAAAATGTTTTTTTTTTTAACCTGGAGTCCCCAGCTTTTTTCCCCTTCTACTTTGTTCTCTGTTAGGCGGAGTTAGCTCCATCACAGTGGAGGCTCGGGGAATGTGCACAGATGCATCAGGTGTTGTGCAGCTCTCCAGACAGCCCTGCCCAGAACAGGCTAGGAGCAGACCCCTGGGTGCTTCCCTGCTGGCCTCTTCCACTGCTTGGGAGCACAGGCTCCTGGTGCTGCCAGGCTGTGGAGCGCTAGTGTAAAGTACCTAAGTGGGCCTAGCGTGCGCCCATCACTTTTATTGTAACTTGTGACCACCTGTCTTCCCTCTGAGCATTTGAGCTTAGCAATTCAGGATAGAAAGAACACATCACACATGTGCTGCCTGTTGAGGATGTGAGGCAAAGCCTGTTTACTTCCTCTTAGGCAATTAAAAACACTCTAACAAATGAACTGATATTTATTACAAACGAGATTAGAAGCACCTTCATAACCCAGACGTGAAAGCTGATAGACGTCTCTCTAAATATCAGCCAGAGTTTCTGGATATTTGGTGTTCTAAAATGCCAAGAGGCATGTGTGAGGCCGGCTGATAGCCAGGTAAGTAGTTTTTTCCTCCTCCCAGTACACACGTTAGTCATATTTGCCAGCAGAGAAGGCATGACCCTCTGTCCCTCCCACACCTACCCCCTGCCCCACCCTTGTACCACACAACACAGATACAAAAAAGTAAACTGGGTAGTTTATGAGCAGCCTGCATGCAAGCTGCAGGATCTACTTATGGAACTTGGAAATCAAAGTTCATCATTTTCATTTTCAAAGGACAAATCCTAAATAACCACATCCTTTCATCACCATCTTTTACTAATTTGACACCAGCTGTATTTGTCCTTCCCACAGGAAATTCTCACTGTGCTCACAGGACCAGAGAAAATGGCGCCCTTCTAGGAGTTGACTTTATGTTCTCTTTGTCCATTTTCTTTCAGTACAATTTGGGAGGCAGGGGACTCTCATTCTTTAAGACTTTAACTTTTTTGTAAACAATCTTATGATTCCAGAAACTTTTAAATTAGACAAGATTTAAGAAGACATGCTGTGACACATGTATTTTTGTTCCTT
Source organism: Daubentonia madagascariensis (assembly GCA_023783475.1). Taxonomy (NCBI): domain Eukaryota; kingdom Metazoa; phylum Chordata; class Mammalia; order Primates; family Daubentoniidae; genus Daubentonia; species Daubentonia madagascariensis. Next base: position 4,916,829 of record JAKFHU010001798.1, on the reverse strand, counting down.
TGAATGTGGCCCCCATTGTGTCATGTGAACTCTTTGAACTTATGGGAAATAGAAGGGTTGGGTACAATCAGATGTTAACAACATGTCATGATTTTTTTTTTGAAAGTTAATTGTTCTTCAAGAGTTTTCAGTGTTAAATATTTTTCTATACCATTTGCTTGAGAACTTGTGGCTTTGAAGGATGTTCACTTTTATTCTATAACAACACATGTAAAAAGTAAAACTATAGTCTATTTGCCAAACATTTACAAGACAAAAATAACTTAGATGTTTGAAGATAATAGAACAGAGAGAATAATTAAAATGGTGGCTGGCCTATTTCTACAGATCAGCCATGAACAATTCCACATACATAGCTCAGTCAAGTTCCCAAAGGATAGCTCTTATTTCTTCCCTATCCTCTTATCAAGTACAAAATCTGTGAGTTTAGTGTTCGGCTACTTTGAAAATTTCTTTTTTTCCTCATTGCAGTATATTGGGCTTGAAGTTGAGGTGTGCCTGCCTCAATCTGGGATTTGTATGTGTGCATACACGAAAGTTTCCTGCCAGACAAAACCACTCAGCCCTAATCAATGCAATCTATAACCAATACAAGTTTCAGGTCAATGTTATATTAGAGAAAACTGACCGTGTCAGCACTGAACTATTTTGTGTTATTTCTTCCTAAATAATTCATGGCGTAACTTTGTGGTAATTTTTTTATTGCTATTTTAAGAGTTACAGACTTTGATTACATTTTTCTGATTATACATTTATCATTAGTAACATATTTGTAAAATTCTAATGAGTTAAAAGTAAAATAACCCATAAATAATTGCTATTAGCATTTTGATGCATTAACTTTCAGAATTTTTTCTGTATACATATGAAAGTTTTGATTTATTGTTTGTTCTTTCTATCTAGCTGTAATCATACTAATGAATATAATTCTGTAATTTAATTTTTCTCACTTAATATTATTATTTTTACATGTCATTGAAATCTTTATAAAGTTAATTTTTTTTTCTTGATTAAAACTTTTAAACAGAAATCTTTATTTATATTCTGATGATTTCCTTAGGGTAGATTCCCAGAATTAGGCTTTCTCAGGCAAAGTCTATGAATATTTTGAAGAATTTTTTATTTTTAGGTATATCGAATAATTGCTTTTGATAAGCTCTTGCAAATTTTTACTCCTGAAGCATCTGAGGGTATTGAGTGATCTTTTCATTAGGTTTAATAATTTGTAGCAAAAATGATTGACTTTCAACATCTTGAATTACCTCATTGGTTGGGGGGGAGCATTTTTATGTGTATTATAATTGCATTATTTCTTCAGTCTTCTCATATTCTTTACAATGCTGTTTTTGTAAAATTTGAGCAAAAAGTTTGTGGATAATCAGCTCTTTTCAGTGATATAATTTTCATTTCAATGAGACTTTTTTCCTTTTTTAAAATATGTGAAAGAATAAATAGGATTCTTTTTATATTGTATTCTTTTACAGCCTTAGCAAACTTACATAAACACGTTTTGTCATACATTCTCGATCTGGTTTTAGGTTATACATTAGAATAACTATTTCGCGCTTCCTTTGTCTTGAGTGTGTATTTTAGTTACGGGCGTAATTATGTGCGTTCATAAGGCTGGAGAGTGGCATGCCCTGTGTGTTTCCCTTGTCTGCTTTTGACTCTTGCCGCCTCCCCCTCCTTACCCCCAAGACAGAGCCTCAGTCCCTTGAGTCCATCTGTCAGATCATCTGTCTGAGGAGTTAGCATTCCCTGGCCCTCCCAGCATCATCCAGAACAAATAGTTCATGGCTAAAGAAGAGCTGGGAAGCATTTCTGCTTGAAAGACAGATTTATCACCTTAAGGATCCCTACGTGTAGTTCGAGGCAAGAAGCCATTGGCTAAGGTGTGATCTCAAAAGCCACATCCAAAAGCCTTTTCTGACCTCAGGCTCTGGCACTAATGCTTCTTTCAGCGATTCCCCTACCCCTTTAACCATAGAGTCCTCCTGCGGTGGTATGCTGACTGGTTAGAGTCCTTTTAAAAGCTTTCCAAGCCCCTTAAATCTCACTTCCCTTCCGTGCGTGGTCTACACGCCTTTATTGGTCATGGATTGAGTACATTACGCACAACCGTGCCACAGCTAGTGTTTTCCGTTGCTCTCTCTTGCCCAGTGCCAAGGAAGCAGGACGACCCTTTGTGGATACAGAGCTGGGAGTAGCCCTTTACGTTCCGCTCCCTTCACAAAGGGTGCAGCTCTTCTTAGCACCATAAATTACATTAGCACATGTGGCCTTAAACAGTCCAGGCATGTAAGGCATGATTATCTTTCTGAGAAAATGATCAGGACCACATTCAAAGAACCTAGTGTCTCCCAGGCAGCTCCCAAGGACATGTCGGTGTGGTGTGAACTTTCAGGGGCATGAATGGGATTTTAAAGTCTGCCTTTTCATTAGTGTACTAGTGTGCATTCTGTGTATTTTGCCTTGCAAGCTGTGAATGTTGTGACAGTGGCTTTTGTTCCCATGCATGCAGTCGTTAATTGTATAAGCCGGAAATACAGACACCGTATCAAAGCAAGGCAGCCTTAACACAAGAGAAAAGCTGAGTGCCTCAAAGGAACCACTACATAGAAAGGTGCACATTCTCCCCCAGCCCCACACCTAAGACCCAGATGCTTCGTATGATGTCATTGCAGCTGAATTCAGACTTTATTGATGGAATACAAAATTATGAACATAGCGTAGAGTAACCGCTTCATCTCTTCTTTGACCTTCTATTCCTGTTCTACATTCCTGGTGAAATTTGTATCTCCAGTGCTTTACACAATTCCTAACACAGAGTAGACACTACACAAACTATCAGATGAGTGCTGAATACGTTTTACTCATTCCATCCTTGTTAGCATAGCCTGTGCTGTTAACTGGCCAGGACTACCAACCATCCCAGCATCCAACTCATCTAAATCCCACACCTCTTCTGTACATTCATTGCACTGACTGCTCAGACCATTCTTGTGTTCCTCAGTAATGGAATATTTAATTTGGGCATCTAAAAGTCTGTGTCTGTGCCCAGTGAGATTGGAAACTCTTAGTATAGACAGTGCTTTGTATTTGTCAGAGTGGCAAGCATAGTGCTTTGCACATAATAGAGACTCAGGAAATACCTTGATGATTAATTCATTATTTTTTCCTTTAAGAAAATGAATTTGCATGGGTAAGTCTGAAAGAAGAATCAGGTGCTCCCCTATAGTAAGTAAACTGGGCTATAATGGTGAACTTTTCTTGGCCTCAAACATTACTAAGTGAAAATTGGAGATGCATCCTTTGTGGAATTATTCTTAGCCTGACCTTTCCAAACTGACTATAACAAGACAAATTCATACCTCCCTTCTTCCTGCTTTTTTTTGAGCTTCTACCTCCCCTCTTCCTGCTTATCTATTAATAGTTTTACCCATCTTTCAAGACTCAGCTGAAGGTCCATCCTATAAAAAAAGCCTTGCCCAACTTTCTAATCCCAATCTGCCCTTCTTTTTTTTTTTGAGACAGGGTCTCACTCTGTCACCCAGGCTGGAGTGCAGTGGCATCATTATAGCTCACTGCAACCTCCAACTCCTGGGCTCAAGTGATCCTCCTGCCTCAGCCTCCCGAGTAGCTGGGACTACAGGCACGCGCCACCATGCCTGGCTAATTTTTCTATTTTTAGTAGAGACGGGGTCTCGCTTGTGCTCAGGCTCCAATCTGCCCTTCTTTGCAGCCCTGGAGGACAGCTGACTCTCCTCCATCATTTAGTATCTGTAAATACTACAGTGTTTACAAATATGCTAATCGTTTGTGTGTATCTGGCTTCCTTCCATAACTAGCTTGCAGCCTCCTCTGAAGTCTCAGGACCATAGTCTAATCCTTTTGCACACTGCACAGTAATTAGCATGATATTTGTCCCTGGATGTAGGGGAAAGCACTCAGAAATTTGGTTTGCATAGCTCTGTTACCTAATAACTGTGTGAGCTGAACAAATCACTGACTCTCTGAACCTTAGTTTTGGCATAGGTAAAATGTTCATGATCTCGAATAGGATTATCATGAAGATTAAATAAGATTATGGATGGACAGGTGTTTTAAAACTGTAAACCAATATACTAATGAAAGAAATCGTTGTTGCCACTTGTTGATTAACTTTTTTAAAAAATCTATTTCTTATCTTAGAGTATAAGTTCCTTGAGGGTGATCTGTGTTCTATTTCCATACTGAAAATTGTGCCTCACATATAGTCAGTGCAGAAAAATATTTTTTGATTGACATATTGGTAGGCTGGTTGGAAGACTTTTAAGCTTCTCTTTGATGTATTTTTAATAAATATGCTCTGATTTATGAATTTGGACATACCATGTCTGTCTTCATTTCAGGGGTGGCATGTCAACCATCCATTAGAAATAAGATAATAAACAGTGTCCTAGGTATGCTAGGCATGCAATTTAAAAAACAAAAATATTGTATGATTTCTAATAGCAATATACATGACCACAAGTTGTGTAAAAATACAGTTGAGTGGCTTGTGGTAGGACATGAAGGATTTGAAAGAAGTTATAATTCTTTATATCAGTAATTTTCTACCCTAGTTACATATTAGAATCACCTGGGTTGCTTAAAAAAAAAAATTCAGATGCCTGGGCTCTGCTCCAATTTAATTAGGATTTCTTCTTTGTGTAGAAGGTCAGCCCATTGTTGCTACAGGTAAATGGTATGAAACAAACAGATTATTTGAAGAGTTCCACATGCTGCCATTTAATGTCTTATTATTAAACTTACCTTTTTCTCTGGCAGTGAGAATGTTGACAAGGAATAGAACAAAGAGAATTGAACAACTGTGTGGCACCATCTGAGTCTTATTAGAAGTTTGGTGAATACCTCCTTCATATCAGTCAGGTACACTGTGCTAAGTATGCAGACTCACGCAAGAAATGGTTCCTGCCCTTGGTGAGATTTTGGCCAGTGGAGAGAGGAATGCAGAGATGCCATGGGATGGGAGTGGAAGAGAGAAGGTACACTGTGCCTTGAAAAAGGGTAAAGGAAGAATGAAATAGAAACTTCCCAGATAAACAAGTGTACACTAGACATTGGGTGAGAAATTCTGGCTATTTACAAAACAAACCATATTAGTATTTCCTCTAAACCTTGCACACAGTGAATGTTCCATTAACACTGATTGGGAGTAATGATAGTGATGATGTTCATGACTAAAACTAATTGCTGACTCTTTCATACATAAGGACCTTAACAGACAACTGTCATTGAGTTGGAAAATGGACTAGACAATGCATTCTTTGCCTATGACTTTTCCAAATCTGGAAATTTCTTTCCAGAAATAAAATAACTAATAAAAGTTATTTCTGCGGTTATGAGAGAACTCTATATTCCATCCTAAATTTAAGAATGCTGAGTTTATGTTCTCTGTAAAATATTATTTTACATAATGAAGATGAATATATTTTTCTTTTCAAACTTTATCCTAATTGTATTAATCTCTTGGTTTAATTTTCCAGTCTTCGCAAATTTTTGTTTTATTCTTAACTCTATTTTTTCTGTATTTTTCTTTAGAGTCATCATAGTCTTAGTAAGGGTGCAATCAGGCCCGTATATTGTAGGAAGATTACTTTGAAGTTTCTCAGTATTATTTATCATCTGCTACTACTGGTAAATTACTTTCTTTTTAAACTGCACACTGTAGTGTTTGTTAGATGGGGGTCATTAGGCCTCCAGACTCTTTTCTCCTGAATCTACAAATAGTCATTGTTCACCTAGCATATGTGACATTTATTTTTCCTAAATCTGCAGTCTTCTGTCTGCCTACCTGCCTACCCACTACTGTTGAGTGCCACACTGCCATTACCCTCCTCTCGAACAATACAGGTTATTATCCTCTATTTATACCCCAGGTGTGAGAAAGAACTAAATGAAATAGGTACTAATACTTTTGTCCCCTTTTCTTCAAAAAGGCGTACATATAGGAGGGTATAACATAATTCTTCACAAAAAGTATAGAAAGTCACTTTTAAAAGGAAAATGGAATACTTTGCTTAGTGACAAACTTCCATTATGCTTTTATTTATTTATTTTCCATGAAAGAAATTCATGCTTTATAGAATCAGGCTCCCTTTGAAGCTATACCATTTCCTTTTCTATCAATTTTGTTTTTCTTTACAACATCATTTAGTTGATAAATTTCCTAGTATCCTGTTTAGCTGTCAGATTTTGATAAGCTTTCTGGGGAGCTCACATACACTGTTCATTTCACCCCAATTAAGTGCTGTTTTCCTTATCTGTGGTCCACCAGAAGTAACTTGGGGTTAAGGTTTGGCACTTCTGCCTGGTGTTTTGGCTTTGGTGCTGCAAAACATATCACAAAGCAGACATAATACGTGTACAAACAGCTAGAGACACTAGTAGAATCTTGTCAGCTAAAAAGCAGAAAAGCCTCTGAGATGTGAAAAGGAGAAAATTGTGCTGAGTGTATTTCTGATAGCATGTTTGAGTCTATTATTGCAACCACAACTAGTATTACGTATTAAAAACTGACCTAGATTTACATTCTTTATCATCGTTTGCTCTCAAACACTAGACATAAGAGTAATTAATAGCTCATGCAGTTTGCATGTGTTGCTCTCTCTTGGCTCATGCATTGACATGGAAATACCCACCCACGTACACAAAAGGAAAGAGGCCTCAAGCAATGTTCCTTACATAAGGGAGATAGCATCAGACCTCTTATATTAAATAGTTTATACATCCTCAAACTCTATTTATGGTGAAAGTCAAGATCTTGAAGTGTTTGCTGCTCCCAGGTTTAATTGGTTTTATCTGCCGTTATCATAACAACCTTATCTCTGCAGACAGTTGCATGGATAATATTTGGAGATTAGAATTCAAGCCCAGACACACAGTGTCATCCAGCAATTAAATGTTATTTGATAGTTCTGTGTGTGGCTCAGGTGCCGGGGAGCTCCTGCCTCTGGTTGACAGTCTTTATAGCGTCATAAAATGGTTCTCAGGGGAAATCCGGATATGGAAAGCTTTCCGAATAGAAATGGCTAGAAAAGCCAAGGTAAAGAGTGGCTTAGGCTCTCGTGGCAGTTCCAGTCATTGACTGCTGCCTGATGACTATGCAATTCAGGTCTGAGAGATGTTTAATTATTTCTGTTATTGCATTTTGGTGACAGGATAAAGAAGCTGTCTGGCTCCGTGACACGGATGCTGATGTGTATTTTGGGGGAGTCCATTAAATGGATCAACATTACTTTCTGCATGCCCAATTTAATCCCTATATGAGAACTACATAAAACATACCTTTTAGGAGAATTCTTGATGGATGTTTGGATCTAATTAGATGCAGAGCAAGACTTTCCCCAAATGATTAACTGGCAAGATTAGGTAGACCTTCTTTTGTTTTGTTGGGATTTGGGCTTTCTTCCTGTAATATTCCTTTTTATCTTTTAAAATGAGTTTCTGAAAGCAGAAATGGAGGCAAAGCAAGCACTTGACACAGCTAAGGTTTGAAGAGTATTATAGTTATTCTTCTGGGCTTTTTCATGAGTGGATTTAAGTTCCTATAGCCTATATGGGGGAGATAGAGAGAAGCCCAATTCAGACTTCTCTGTAGGTGAAGCAGTAAATTGTTCTGCTCATTATATGTTTTAATTGCTCAGTTGTGCCTGGAATGTAGATTAACTCCCCAACACCTGAGAAAAAGATTCCCCCTTCCTATCGAGAGCAGTGAGGATGAGAGACAATAGGATGACAAATGAGATCACTAAGTGGAGCCCTGATCAATAGAGAGTGCTGTCCATTTGGGTAATGGACATCTTTGTCATCTCAGCTGTTAAAGAATTCAGCAGAGATGAGTCCCCAAAGGTCTGCAAAGTATAAGGCATCCAATACAGGAAACATTACCACCTCCCTTCCCCAACCCCAATAAATAAAAAGGTACATCTCAGGAGCTCAGTCTTTAGCTGGAGTAAGCTGTTGTGCATGGAATTTATTGTACTCTATTTTCAAAAATCTGTGCACAAAGCAGAAAGACAACCTGGAGACTGGGGGGATGGTCTTTGTTTCCTCAGACCTTAGTGGTGGTGTGAACACCTTGGGTAATTTTGTGTCTGGCAGGGAGAAAAGTCTTCAGACTTAAAATTATGAGACTGTTTAAATTGCTCTTTTAAAATGTTCTCCCCTCCACCTGGAGATTTAAAACCAGCATTATTTGGCAACCAGGAAGCTTGACGAATCGCTTTTGTCAGACAGCCATATGGCAGATGGGGTGGAGGTCACTGCAATGCCCGGCCTTCCTTACTCAGATTAGACACATTCGGTCCACACGTCCAATTCTGACAGAGGACCGTTCATGGTCTTTCTTTTCTAAATACCTTCAATATGGCCAATCTCTGCTTCTTAGAACCTCCAGGCTTCTTCTATCCCACGTCGTATGGTGGTGGCCGGATGGAGTCTATTTCTTCATCTGTCTTGCCACTTCTCGTGTAACCCTGCTAATTCCCAAAGGGACTGTTGCAGCCCCTGGCGGCCAGACTCCCTGCTGGAGTGTGCCTGTGAGGGTTTCCGGACAGTTGTGAGGAGGGGTGCAGTTTCACTGGGCAGTCAGGTGTGGGTCATTAATTTTCAGTACCGTTGCTTGACTATTAATGAGGTCATGGCCCCAGGGCCAGACTGACTTTACCTATCAGATGTCTCCCATCTCCCAGCAGGCCATTCACCTTTAGTCAGAGCTCTCCACTAATAATTGTCCCATGCAGCATTCACACGCCATTGCCTCATCTCTTAACCTCAGCTTCTTCTAGATAAGAAATAATTCCTCCTGCCCATCTCCCCCGTCATCCATCTTCACCGAGGCCCATAAAACAAAGCCGTTCCCATTTTCCATTAACCTCTATGTCCTGAAACTTAGAGCCATATATACTTTCTCTTCGTCCTCAGCAAGGGGCATCTATTTGCCATCATTTTCAGGAGGTATTAAATTATACAGAAAGGCAGGCATCACCTCTGGTGACCCAGCCACCTACTATACCTTTTATTTCTCTCCTATTTACCATTGCAGTTGATAATTTGTAGAACTCAGTAAAGTAATTCACAACTGTCAGCATCTTTATTATATTGCAGCCAGCAGCAGAAATCATAACCTGAAGGGATATCTACTAAATCAAGATTTCTGTAGCATAAGCAGTGTAAATGAATTCCTGCACATTACATTATTATTTTTATAATGTCTTTATTAAAAAGGAAAGGAGACGATGCCATTTAGAAGTACAACACATCCAAAGGCTGATAGATTCGTGAGGTTGGAAAAAAACACATTGGAGATCCCAAGCCCGAGTTTCCGCCCATTTGGAACCGCTGCCATATCCTCGGAGATCAGCAGCTGGCTTCTAGCTTGGCCCTGAGCTCACCAACAGTCATGGGCTAATTCCTACCTCTTCGTTCTCCTCCTGTTCTCCAGAGCAGTGCAGAGAAAGATCTATTCTACGTGACAGCACTTCAGGTATTGGAGGATAGGTATCATGTTTCCCAAATCAGTCTCTCTTCCAGCCCAAATATCTCCAGTTTTTTCAGCCATTCCTAATCTGTCATGCTTTCTGAAGCCCTACTGTCCTGTCTGCCCCTTTCATTTGTCAGGGGCTTAGAAGGTGGTGTCCTAAGCACTGCAATAAGTATGTGGTCCAGCTGTACAAAATAAAATATAAGGCATTGGTTATGTCCTTTGATCTTGACTCCAGGTTTTGATTAAAGTGGCTAAGATTACCTAGGGTTTGGGGGACACCCCTATCTCACTGGTTCCTGGTGAGCTTGCAGTATCCATAATCCCTCAGACTAATTCACATGAACTTTAGTTAAGTGAGAGACCTGTCTCCCTTTTGGCTCTTGTGTAGTTGACTTTTTTGAACCTGAGTGCAGGGCTTTAAAAAAATATCTTTATTAAAGAGCATTTTGTTGAATTCTAAATCTATCATCTTTTACAGCTTTGATTTGTAAAATTCTCTTTATAAGGTAGTGCATCTGTACTGGTGAAGTACACCAATATGACAAAAGGAAATAAAGATATACCTTGGTGCTTCTTTAGAAGACAGGCAATGCACGGGTAGAAACCCATCAGTACCAGCTGCCTTTTATTAGTGCCTACTGTGTGCCAATCCCAGTATGAAACAGTATCACCCATTATTTCTCATCCTTACACAAAACCTACAAGGTGGGTCTGTTGTTTCCCCTTTTATAGGTGTGGAAACCAGACCAGGAGCTATTAAGTGACTACCTTAGGCCGTGATGCTAGTAAGTAGCATAACCAGGACTTGAGCCCAGATCTCCTACTCTGTCCCTCTTTTCACTCTGCCTTGACGCCTGCATTAAATTGTGTATGTTCATTTGGCTTTTAAAATAAGTTTTCAAATTCTCCAATATTTTACACAGGCTATTTGAAATCACAGCAAATCAATGGGTTAGAGACCAAGAGCAAAATGTTCCTGTAGTGGAGATGACTTTATTCCATACGCTATTTGGACGTTTTATGAAGTTTTAGTTCTCTTACTTTCTGGCCATATGGTTGAGTTGCACTTCCCCACCCACTTGATATTTGGTGCGACTAGGTGATTAGTCATGGTCGACGAAATGTGAGTGGAAGCGGCACATGCCACTTCTAGGCAGGAGCTTTAAGAAGCAGTGTGTGCTTCACCATGCTATTTTTCCCCCTCTGGCATGACCATGAGCAACTTTCAAGATAGTAGTTGTCTGACAGCCTAGTCCCTGAGTGACTACAATGAGCAGAACCCCTTGCTGACTTACAGTGGGCATGTAATGTGAGCAGGAAATCAATCTTTATTGTTTTAGGCCACTGAAATTTGGGAATTGGTTGTGATTCCTTCATAATCTAACCTATCCTGACTATTCCAACTAGCTTACCAAAGCTAGGGCATGGGTGAGATGCCTATAATGAATCCTAACCCTTGTTTAAGACCAAAAGATAGAAAATTTGCACTTCCTAAAAACTTCTTGAGATTAAAATACATAAGGCAATGCTATGTACAGGCAATACCTAAAACCTCTATTTTCTCATTATCTATGTTATTAATACACAGTGGAATCTGCATTTATATATAGGACACTGTCTTAGCCTGGGCTTCCTAGAAAGCAGACCATGAATCAACAGCTTATATGCTAACAACACTTCACTGGTGAGGGAGAATGGTCAACCATACAATTCCAGGGAAGCAAGAGTGAGGAGAAAAATGAATTGAGGCAGGAAAGATGAGGGAGCAATACAAAGTGGTGTATTACTAAGCTGGCCATAGCTCAGCACAAAACAAAAGTAGTCACTTGGTCACGTGGAATGCACCAGAGAGGCTGTATCTCAGAACCTCTCTGCCTTGGTGCAAAGAGAAGAAAGACAGGCAACTCATCTACTGGATCCTTGCCTTTTCCTGTTTGCATTCCCAGGTTGTGCTGCCTTTACACTCCCAGGCAGCTTCTGGGGAAGCCAGAGCCTCTGAGGGTGCAGTCTGGACAGTGTGTGGGCATGGCGGGTTCTCCTAGCCAGGTGGTTTCCTTGGGCTGTGGTGGCAGCTAGAGTTTACCCAGCCTGGTGCATAAATTGATTTAGTATAGATATTAACAAACCTTGGGTCTGGGGCCCTTCACCACTCAGGACTTCTGTGAACTAGGACTTAGATGATTTAAAAGGTCCTATTAATTCTAACATCCCAATGTTTGACTAGTTTTTTAAATAGTACCAACCATTTGTCTACCAATATTGAAATAATTAGTTGATCAATTTTATCGTTGAGAAAACTAAAATAACTTGAATCTGAACAATCTTAAAAGAAAAACAACCTATGAAATTTGTATCCTAAATGGTGTTTCTTAAACTTATTTTTTATAATGACCCAAAGTAAGAAATTAGTTTTATAAATGGCTAAGCAAACAGATACATACAAACATACACATAATTGAAACAAAATTTCATGAATGAATACTTCCCATATAATATATAAGTAACTGATGTGTTTATTCAGTTATATTCTATTTTTTAAAAAAGCTGCTGCTCACTAATGGATCATAATCCACAGTTTGAAAAGTCTAGAACATATTATATATCTACTTATCTATCTGTCACAATTTATTGCTTATGATAATATAACCCCCTAACCTAAATCTGTATATATTCCATAACTAAAATATTAAATTTTATTTGCAATACATTTGTCCATAATGACATTACTGAGAGAAATATTAACGGATTTAATTTTCAAATGGTTTTTGTTGTTATGTTAAGAAGAACATTCTAGCTGTGACAATGACAAGAGGCAGAGAGAAAATTAATGAACTCAGTACAACCAAGAATAGAGGTATAGGGAAGTTAACTAGAGAGTTTCTTGTTTTTGATACTATCACTTTAGACTCAGTACACACATAAGACTGTCCTAGTTTGAGTGATCAAACAAGTTTCATCCTTCTATTTTTATTAAATTCTGAATCTTTTTCTAACATTATACAGTTATAAGCACACTTAGGCGATGCTCTGAGTAATTTAAATTGATACTGACTGTAATGGCAATAAAAAAACAAAAGAAATCAAAACTATCTCCTAACCATGAATAAGCTGTGTGTCTGTAGCTTAGTAAAACCCATTGTTCTTCCTCTTATAATAACTAATGACCCATCAGGTAAGGACCAGAGTTCTTGTTTCTGGCTTAGTTGTTTCGATATCGAGCTCTGGGGATGAAGAAAGATGTTCTCCCTTGTCATCCCAGTCAGTAGTCACAGCAGCCCTGTGAGGTGATCCAGGTGAGTACTGCTGTTCCCATTTTACAGACGATGGTGGTGAAGAGTAACTTCATTGGCCTTTCTGTACATTACCAGCTCCATGTCAATTTAGACATGCGGTTCTGTGCTAGCAGTGACTTGGCACTATTTCCTCCAGTCCCTCTACCTGCTGGGCTTTGTTTCCTGAAAATCATTTTATTTCCTGGTTTCTGAAATAACATTTGTAGAAAATGTTCTGAACAACTTTTATTTCCGGGGGAGAAAGTTGTGACATTTTTCATGGGCTAAAGGGGAGGAGAAAGCCCAGGGGTCAGACCTGGCTGCCTGACGAGGTCATTGTCAGCCATCACCTGACCTCCATCATGTCTTTTCACGTGTTTCCATCCTAGTTTTCAAGTCTGTTAAGTGTGAGGTTATTCTGGAACTTCCCTACCTGCCACATATGGGTGTTGGGCATCTGAAATATAGTAATATACATGAGAGTACTCTGAAAAGGTAAGTTACATACACACATACAATCTAGATGAATCTTACATAGTTGTTTTAAAAGAAAATAAAGGTTATTTGAATGACCAACTTACACATCTACTTGTACGATTATATTATACCATTTTGAGTTCAAATTTCATACATGAAACAAAACAAGAACATGAGATGCTTTGTTTTTCTGGCTCTTAGACAAAAGGTAAGGTCATATTTACGGCCGGAAACTTAGGAGGGAAAAAAGCACAAATAACTTAACTTTTCCTGGGACAAAGGTATTTTTTTCCTGATTTACCCAGGAGAAAATAGTGAAAATCTGGCATTTTTATGGTTAATATAGTTGGTTATTCTGTATCAGAAATGTAACTGTGGTACCTATCTATAGTCATTATATTAAAAGAACAGCATAGGTAAAGGCCCTATTCTTTTCACTTTAAACCATTTTGTCATAACTTGTAGAATTTTCTAATGGTTTTACAGTATTTTCCTGGCACTATAAGCTATTGTATATTACTATAATTGAAGAAACTAGAATTTCCCGTTGTACTTACAGTTTGTCCTCATACTCCCATTTTTACTACATGACCTTATTATTTAGGAATTTGCTCTCCTTCTGATCTCCTTGGGATAACTTGCTGCTCCACTGATTTAGTTGTTAGAATAAAATAATGTACTTTCACATTCAGAAGTAAATCCTGTTCTATTCTTTTCTATATACTTTTCACTTGGGAAACTATTTAATCAGAGAATCTATTTATAATCCAAGACTGAATATAAAGGCATATATAAAGATGATTTCTAGAAAGGCAGAATTCATATAGCTTTTGTCTTGTGGAATAGGGCAGAGTAGCCAGGGGGTGGCCATGCTCAGATCCAGCCATGTCTGGGCTGTTTGCTTTCTCCTGTCAGAGTGAGCAGAAACTACATGTAAGGCTCAGTCCTAGTTTCACGAATAATGTTTTCTTGTAAACCTTATTCTGGAATGAACTGATACAGAGAAAATGTAACTCTGGCTGGCTGTAGACCTGCAGAGCTAGAACTGGGGTCAGGCTTCTCTTCCCTTTGGAATCTTTGAGTCTTCTAGGTGAAATCTACTGTAAATGCAAGAAGCAGTGTCCTCATTCTAAAATCTAGAATCTAGATTCTAGAATCATCCTCAAATAATGCAAGGCCTGTGGTGAACCAGTAGAAAACTTCCTAGATCCCTTTAACTTCCTGGATAAACTAAATAACAAATAAATTTCTTGAACTCCTGGTCTCAAGCGATCCTCCTGCCTCAGCCTCCCAAAGTGCTAGTATTACAGGCATGAGCCACCACGCCTGGCCAAACTTCTGTTGTTTTCTGTAATCCTATATTGATGGTTATAAGCAAAATAGCATTGTATCTTCTTTTGATTGACCTGTGGGAACAATTTCTGGTCCATTTGCATGTCCATTGTAAATATCTTCTATAGGACAGTATAAATTTTATTGCTAACAAAATAATAGCTTTGAAAGAAAATTTAGAAATAAGGTTTAAGAAAATTAGAACACCTCCTGTTGCTTCAACTTTAAGTTGACCCTTGAACAACACAGTTGGAACGGCTTGAGTCCACTTACATGCAGATTGTTTTTAATAAAAGTTACACCAAGTGTACCTGCCTCTTCTGCATCCCCTGCCTCCCCTGCCTCCCCTCCCACCTCTCCCAGCTCTTCTACTATCCCTGAGACAGCAAGCCCAAACCCCTCCTCCTCCTCCTTAGCCTACTCACCATGAAGACGACAAGGATGGAAACCTTTATGATGATCCACTTCCACTTAATGAATAGTAAATAGATATTTTCTTTTCCTTATGATTTTCTTAATATTCTTTTCTCTAGCTTACTTTATTGTAAGAATACAGTATATATTTAATAATACATATAACATACATAATATGTGTTAATCGACTGTTTATGTTATCAGTAAGGCTTCCAGTCAAAAGTAGGCTATTAGTAGTTATGTTTTTAGAAAGTCAAAAGTTACATGCAGATTGCATGGGAGGTGGGCACCTCCCTCCAACCTCCACATTGTTCAAGGGTCAACTGTGAGGTGCTCATTGCTTTAATAAAGTTGAAATTGAAATATTTACATTAACATGGATTAGGGAAAAAAGAGATAAGAAAGCAACATATATTGAGTGTTTGCCATGTACACTGTGTGCCCACTGTCCACATATCTTCTATGTGCCAAGAACTATGTTTTCTTCAATGCATTAGCTCATTAATCTCACAATCTCATTAATATAATCCTTGCAGATTGTAGTATAATTGTCTTCATTTTTACATAAGAAATGGAGGCTCAAAGAGGTTAAATTTTCTGTCTAAGGTCTCCCAGGCAATGCTGGATGTGAAAATAAAGTCCCTTTAGGGTGTCTCAGACTCTAAATCTTATGTTCTTTTCCCTTACACTGTGCTATTACTCAGATTAATAGATTCAGAAGTGCAATTTGTGTCCCACACAAACATATATGCCTAATCTGTGTTAACAGTATGAATTTTATTAAAACTATGAGCTCACATGCTACTAGTTTTTATAAATTGAATTATTTACTACAATTAAAATTTCTAGGGTAACTTTCTTATGAGTATGAAGAACTATTCAAATAGTTATTAAAGATGCAAAGTGGCATCATTATAGGCAAAGATGGATGCATACAGTAAAACAGAAGTCCCTTCTGCACTTTTGGGTTTTCTACTGATTCACCACAGGCCTGAGAGGATACCAAGGAAAGTTACCTCTCCTTGGATTTAACTACGAGGTCTGACTATACCTAATGTGTAAAATCCCAGTTTGGCTTTTAGCGAGGCAGATAATTTCAAAGTTTTCCTCTATATTCAATATAGCTAGCTTCATTACACTTGTATTTAGTTGAGTTTTTTATTCTGTTTATCAATACTAAGAAATATGTTTGCATTAATGAAGTGAATAGTAAATGGTATTTAAATAGTATAGAATGCCCATTGTTTTTCACCTACCTAAGCTGTTGTTGCATTTTTAATGTGCTTAGACACTTTCCTATTTTAAGGCACTTTTTGGCTGGCTATGACTCACTCAACCTGTGCTTTGGGCCATTTTCTGTGACCAGGCAGACAACGATGTTTTGCCATTATTACCCTCCCCACCTATTGAGTAAATTGTTCCTACTGGAACAGCTGGTGCCAAGAATGGCTGTATGTTACCTACAGTGAATTTTTTGCTCGGAAATCTGGTCTGCCAGGAATATCGGTGAGTAACTTTAAGTTAAAGAGTCATTCATGGTAATTTCAAGTTAGAGTGTGCATGGCTCAGTGATTTCATCTACCGTAAAGATTGGCGTGGGTGGAAAAAGGTTAAACAGTATTATTTTGGTTGATTAACTACATGAATTACAAAACAGAAGAACCCAACAGGTTGACTTTCAAGATCCAAACCGCTGGCATTAAAAAAGAAACTTTTATTTGCTATCGTGCATCTCCTTAAAGATATTCAGAATCCAACCTGTTACTTTAAATTGCTGTTCAATTTAATTATTTTCTATTAGGACAGTGAAAGGAATTGGAAGGTAAGAAGGGAGATACATCTACTGTTGTTAATTGCAAATGTTAATCCACAGTCTGCTTCTGCTACCTGTTGTCATTCTTACCCACCAACCAAATGTAAAAGCACCCATGCATTGCTCATAAGTCACATTTGTTATTACAAAGGGATTTATTTCAATAAGGAAAATGAAGGTATGACAGCTACATGCCCTTAAACCTTTTGAACATTGCAGCAAGCTTGTAGTATTTGGGTAAGTGAATATAATCTCTGTATTCTCTGTTACTATTAGAGCCTCTTGGACAGACTGAAGTTGTGCCTGGAACCATAATCCTTTCTTTATGTCACCGCATTGCTTCTTAGCAGGCAGAAGACACAAACTCATTGCTGATTCTTTCATTCTCCACCTGCTGGCCCCCTTGTGAACCAGAGATTTGGGTCTGATGTAGCCTTTTGGGTATTTGCACAAAGGGTTGTGGACATTTGCAAGTGGTGTGTCTGCTGCAAAGCAGTGGGACACAAAAGGCTTAAACGCATCTTAGATTGTTTTGGGCTTAAACGAATCGAAGACAAACAAGGTGAATATCTGAGACTATTTCTAAAGAAAAAGAAAGCATGCATTTCTAGTTTTCATAACTGATTAATATCATGGCTATTTCCCAACTCTGGATAATGCTAAGATAGCTGCCCTTCCAGAGGTGCATGGCGTATGTAAAATCTTGCAAAAGCAAAGGTAAGAACAAGCCAAAAAAAAAAGGCGGGGGGCAGTCTTGTCCAGGCTGTGTAAAGATTGGACATTGTTGATTTTTTTTAAAAAACAGTAGCAGTGGAGCTTAGTAATATGAACTTGGTAAATTAAGCCAGTTTGTCTCTTTTCTTTATGTCTTGTGAATCTGTATCAGTGAAAATTAAATGGTCTTTAAATTTGATAAGCCCTGTTCAGGTGTTGGGAATGGCCTTCTATTTGTTAACAAGGCAAGGTCCCTGCCCTCGTGGGGTTCATTTTGAATGGGGGATACAGACAGACTTCAAGTAAATGAATAACTAAAAGAATTGGAGATTCTAGTGAGTGTAAATAAAAAATACAGTTTATAAAGAAAAAGAGATGTGATAGAGCATAGAGGGTGGATAAAGGTACCAAAGTGGCTTGGGTGGTCAGTGAAGATGATTCCAAGGTGGTAATATTTGAACTGAGACCAGAAAAATGAGAAAGAACCAGGAGACATAGGTTTTAGTGGCTCTGTGGGGCATAGAGTCCTGGGGTCTTCACATCCCCTTATATCACAAAATTTGATGGTAGAATATAAAACATGTGCAGATGTGCCTTGGAATACATGTGACATTATTTTCCCCAAAGAATATGCATGATATTGGGATTAGGTAAAATAAAATTTATATAAAATATTACTACAATAGAAAACTTTTTGTCATTTTGCAAGAGAAGTACAACTACTTTCACGGAGAAGTTTTCATTCTTGAAAAGATTAGGAACCATTGCTGTATAATATTGTTAGGTGAATTTCTGCTGCATGAGGATGATTTGGCAACTCTTCCAACAGAATAATAAAGCATAAATTAATATGCAGATGGGCCCCAACTTACAATGGTTCCACTTATGATTTGTTGGCTTTATGATCGTGCAAAACCAATAAGCATTCAGTAGAAACCATACTTCAAATTTTGGATTTTGATCTTTTCCTGGGCTGGCAACATGTATTATGATACTCTCTAGCGATGCTGGGCAGCGCAGTGAGCCACAGATCTTAGCCACAGGATCATGAGTGTAAACATCTGGCCCTCTACAGTGTACTGTGTTGCTAGATGATTTTGCCCAATTGTAGGCTAAATGTTAGAGTTCTGAGCATGTTTAAGGTAGGCTAAGCTAAGCTATGATGTCCTGTATGTGTGTATTAAGTGCATTTTTGACTAAGGATATTTTCAACTTACAGTGAATTGGTATATAACCATTTCATAAATTGAGCATCTGTATAGGTTTAGTGATAAAATGCACATGATTATTTCCAACTTAGATTTAAAATCATATTACATTTATCTGATAATATTTATGGACTAAATTTAAGAAGATGGAAGCTTGGAAAATAGACAAAAATGATGTTTTATTCAATGTGATACATTTAAATATTGCCCATGACTGTATGTCCAGGGTATGAATGACTACTAACTACCCTGAACTATCACTGTAAAGATAATTTATTAAAAGAAACAGCAAAAACATCTTGATTTGCAGTCATTACTATCAATTCACTCTGCTTTAGGCAGACCTGATGGTACTAAGCAGACAGAAACATGCTCTCAGGCATTCTTGAAAACTTGCTAATTATAGTTTGAAGGACAGCTCTTCTTGTACTGTAGGCTGTTCAGAAGAAAATCTTAAGATGGCAGACTTATTCAGTTCAATCTAACAAACATTTAATAAGTTTTTAAAACTCAATAGGTGTTCCCAGTTGCCTACTAGGTAAAAGAGGGAATAGTTGATTTGGACTAACCCAAAGACAAATACCAATAGATGCTCAGTATTTTGTACCTGTCATCTTGAGAATAGCAGAGCAAATATAGCCAGATAGATGAGATCATAAAATGTACCATGTGCATACGCTTTTTAAAATGTGTTCAAATTTTAAGTATTTTCATTTCATACCTGAGACATTGTATTTCGATTTTTTTAGTAACTGGTTGCTTGAATTCTTTATTAAGAGGACTTTATTGTTTTGAGAGTGAAGGCTCCACCCTTTTCTCACTCTTACTGATTCACCGCATTTATAAAGCTTTTAGTGACAAACCAGATGTGGTATGCAAACAGACTCCACCAGCAAGTATAGTGAGAGAAAGCCTCAGGTACAGTACATGAGACCAGTTTTGTTATACCAGAGTGACATGGTGATTTATGAAGTGTCAAACCCTCTTGCCTTTGAAGAATTCCAGTCTTCACATCTGTCTTTTGTTTTTATTTCAGTTGCCCTGGTGACACACTGTCCCCCCTAAGCCCTGAAATGGTTCTGTGGACCTTGTGGCAAATGAATGAAGGGCCGTTTCCCCCTCTTTAAGAAGGGAAACAAAGGTATGAATGAGAAATCAGGACAGAATGGGAAAGTGAGTCACTGTGCTTTGTCATTGTTGCACCCACTTCATCCCACCTGGCACGGCCAGAGCAGTGCTTACAGTTCAAGGGGGAAAGGAAGCCTTTCCTGTGAAGATTTTGATTTGGTTTGAGGATCTCAGAATGAAAATGCATTAACAGCCCTCCCTTTTCTTAAAACTTCTTCATTTTTAAAGTGAAAATGTTCAAATAAATTCACTTAAGCAAAGTTGCATATTTTCTTCAGGCTGATTCACGGTGTTCTGGTAGATGTCTAATTTTGCACTTTTCTGCAGTATATGCTTTCTGATGGGATCCTTCACTCAGTGCCCCAAGGAAACAACACTCGTTTTCTCAGTATTTTATTTTGGAAGAGAGAACACTGTTTTAAAGACCTCTGTATATTTTCCCCTTAGAACTTTGACACCCTACATGTCTGTTTATTGTTTCTGTATCACATAGAAATTCTGAACAGGGCTTTCTACAGGATGAAATGGATTAAGTGAGAAAAAGTTTTCCAAAAGGATTAAGCTGGGGAAACCTGGTGTGACCTTGTCAAGACAAGATTATTTTTATTCCTTTGCCTCAAGAAATGGTCTTGTATTTTTGAGTAAAAAGAGTTATGAAAAGGTAAATATCCCATTTTGTAAAAATCTGCATTTCATCAAATATATGCCTGTAGTTTTACTTAATGTTCTATGAAGCAGAATCATCAATTGGACCTTGATTCTGCTTACCAGGTTCTGACTTTAAGAATGAGAGTTTTTGGATAGTTAGAGCTTTGCATGGGCAGCAGCTGATATGTGATCTCATTAATAAGTGGAAATCTAGCACAATGACAAGACAACACAAGTTCTTGTGGCAACCATCTTTGTGTACCTGGATGAGGGACATCTTCCGTGGCTGAAGTCATATTCGTTAAACTAATGTAATAATATATTATGGAAATACATTTATTCTCTGTAACCATATATCCCAAACATCATTATATCAAATGAAACAGGCTGGCTATTCTTGTTAAATTTGGGTCACAGGGATCTTCAAGGGTAAGAACCTTGGGAATAATTAACATGGTTCCTCTCAATGACTGGAAAATAGTTTTCACTGAGTTTCTAGGAATTCAAGTGTGACCAGGGGATAAATGTAAGGTGGCTTTGTGATTAAAAGCTGTGGTTTTTTGCCTTTCAGACATGCCTAATGAAAATAACATTGCCATACATTATAGAAACCAGTTTTGCTTTTCCAAAATGACTTGAGCTTCAGCAGTTCATAAGGATGCTGGTGGGAGCTGAGGTTACTGACGGGTACCTAATGAAAATGGCTACCGGGGTGCCTTGTCTTTGGCAAAGGAAGATCCTTGTCCTGGGAATTTTTAGTTTTCTTTTGTTGGCATGGTGTTCCTCGGCTTCCCAGTGGGTCCTAATTGACTGGGACTGTCATTTGCAATCCTGAACGTCTTTCCACCCACCAGTCCCCCAGGCTTTGCCTGTTACATTGTTCTCCACAGTGGCTGCCCTTCTATTAAGCATGGTCAGGACTTCAGAGCTCTCCTCTTGAGAGATGTGAGTGCATTATCAACCCTCCTACCAACACCAAAATCCTGTCAATCACAGTGACCTCGGGCCTCAAGCAAGCCTGGTAAACAAGAGAATGATGTCTGCAATGGCTTTTTATTCCTTTTTTTTTTTTTTTTTTTGAGTGGGGCTTTCTAATTACTCAGTTGTGTATGCAAACACTGAAGGAGCATTAGGCGCATCAAGTGGGGCTCTGCTTTTATTAGGAAACCCTTTTATTTTCTAAATAGAATATGTCAAACATATTCTTTCCTTTTTAGACAGTTAACCTTTCATCTCTCCTGTAAGAGAAATTCCAGTCTCTGGGGTTTGCTAATTTCGTATTTGAAATATTCTAAAGCAGAAGAAAAATGCTGTTTACAGTGTCTTCCTTAAAAAGCTTTTAATCGCATTTTGTTGTCGTGGCAGATATAGTTTGGATCCCTGCTGGGTACACTTCATTGCATGAGAAAAGTACAGTATTTTTAAAAGATACACCAATCAACCCAACCCGATTCTACTTTGACCCTGACAATAAAAGACAAAGCACTTTTATAGTGTTCTTACTTAGTAGATTATAATGAAAATATGAGTTCAATAGATCCTTAAGAATGTGTTTCTAAGTGACCTGCAACTTTCTTATTTTTGAAGAAATCTTTTTATGTAGCCTACTTAATTTTTTTCTCACACATTATCTCATACGTCAAATAATATAGTAGTGTCACTTCTAATGGGACTTGTCTTAGAACGTAATTCAGACGTAATGCACTCTGATTCTTTTAACAGTTAGTGCTTCTCATCTTTTTCCATATTGTGACATATACAGAAAACGATAATCTTGATTGGGCACAAAGGGATAATAATGATAGCAAGCACTTTAAAGCATTTTTCAAACATTGAATTTAATATTCACAACAACCTATGAGGTCGGTACTGTTAGTATTTCTGTTTACAGATGAGGAAACCAAAGCATAGGAAGTGCCTTCAAGTCACTTACCCCGAAGTCACAGAGCCAGTAAGTGGTAGACCCAGGCAGTCTGGCCTGGAGTTCAATGCTTTTGCCACTGTGCTTTGACTGACACACCTGTGACCCTCTCCTGAGTCACTGTGAATGTACAGGAGTGGGAAAAAGAACAGAAACCAAAACGTGCATGATGAACACTGTGAGGTAGCATCATTTCCTCCCTGCCCCATAGGCTCTTACAGATACTGGACTTTTTTTTTTCCTTTCACTTTTTTTTAAAATAGCTTTATTGAGATGCAATTTATATACCATAAACTTTATGAGTTTTAAATGTATAATTCAGTGAATTTTAGTATATTTACAGAGCTCTCCAATCATTACCACAATAGAATTTATAACATTTCCATCCTAAAAAGAAGCGTTGTGCCCATTTACAGTCATTCCCGTTCCCACCCCCACCCCCAGCCCCAGACGACCTGTAATCTTCTTTCTGTCGCTATCTATATACTTGCCTTTTTTGGACATCTCGTATTAATGGAATTATACAAGATGTGTTCTTTTGTGTCTGATTTCTTTCACTAAACATAGTATTTTTGAGGTTCTAGATATTGGATTTTTATGTAAAGTGTTTCATTATTTTCAGAAATTATGCAAAGGTTTTCCAAGCCTGCCTCCAGAGGAGCAAAGGAGTCCTGGCTTTACTAACTAAATTCTGTGGTTTGCAGCTGTCTCACCAGATTTAAGATAGCCCTATGGGAACCCTGAAGAATTTACCATTGAGGGGAAGAAACATCATCACAAGCTTCCCAGATAATGAATTAACTGCTTAGATGTGGGCTTCAGACTATTTAAAACATCCTTTCATTTTATAGCTGTATCTGTAGTGTGTCAAAGAGGCAGTTTGGGAGAAACAGCAGTTGTGACTTCTGTGAAAAAAATAAATCGAAGTGGTTATTTCTCATAATATGGTTAAAACAGTTGTTTGATGAACAGATTAGCAGACCAACAGGTTGTTTTGGGCATTATGTAGACACAGACTGAATCATTCCCTTTAATAGAGGTTTTACTTTTTGACTTTTGAGGCATAAGCTCTCTTAATTCCTGTATGTCCTAGCTGCTTAAAAAAACAAAACTCTACATAGTCTAGGACTCTAGGTCATTTATAAGGATAAGTAACACAACATAAAAGGTAATTCAACAAATGGATGATATAACAAGGTATATGGTAAAATCAACTTTGTTATTTTTAAAACTCCTTTACAATGATTTTCAGTTGCCCGGGCTTGGATTCTCCTGTATACAATATATCTAATAGATAGAGACATACCTTTGGGGCGTGAGCATGAGTAGGAAGAGGTTATAAGATTAGGAAGTACCCAGAGTTCTATATTGTAATACATTGATTTGATTTGTGGAATCCAGGCCTTGAGTAGATAAAACAGCACTCTGAAAGCCACATCTTGCAGTCATGTGGAAAGCCAAATCATATTTTAGGTTGCATATAATTTAGGAAGATAACCTCCTCAATAAATAATAAATTTCCATTCAAAAATAACTTCTTGAACAGTCTCGTTATGAGCCAGGCACTGTCCTAAGTGCTGGGGATACAGCAGTGAGCTAGTTTAAGTGCTGCCAAGCCTGGAAGGAAAAAAGAAGGGAGGGGCATGGGAGAGCTGTCTTAACTTGATGGTCAAGAAAGTTTTCTCTGATGAGGGAATAGGGAAGAGAAACCTGGGAAGTCTCAGAGTAAGCCAGGAGTAAGTCACGCACGCCCATATCTAGGGGAAGATGGTTTCAGGCAGAGGGAACAGCAAATTTCAATGTGTTGAGGCAGGAGCATGTTTCCAGTGACAGTGGAGTGAAACGGCTATGAGGAAAAGAGAAGTAGGAGATTAAGTCAGAGAAGCATGGCAAGAGGAGACTGGGAGGCAGGTCACAGAGGACCTCATTGAATCATCAGAGAGACTTAGGCTTTCACTCTGAATGAGGCAGGAAGCTACTGGAGGGTCTGAGTATTCCTTTCTCTCCCTTGTGAAGAATAATTGGCTTTTTTTTTGTGCTTGACTATAAAAAAGGTTAGCACATTTCCATTTTTAGGGTTACCATTGGCCTTTGGGTTGATGGTTCCCTTCTCATGAAAAAATAAATCTGCTCTTGTATGTCACCTTCCTGGGTTCTCCCACACACTCATCAGGTTGTAGAGAGGTTTGAATTAAAAACAAGCATTTCACAAATGACTCACGTTCCAGGTGGGATGACGTGCTCTCTGCCTACCACGGAGAAGGGGGAAATCACTTCATGTGAAACAGTAACGTTTGCTTTCTCTCCACATCCTCCTAGGAGCAGAAAAGCACACAAATGCTTTCTTTCTGATTGTGTATTTGAAGTGTTCCTTAAGATGGATCTCTGAATTCCCAAGTGAATAATCTGTATTTAGTCTCAAATTCTGACAGAAAAGAAAACCTCCACCTGATTTGGTGTTTGGGGGGAGGGGCGCGTCGCTCTGCTGTTTTCTTTACGTCTGGGAGATCAGAGATGCTTCCTAACTTGGTGCCAGCAGAGAAGGGAAGATTGATTGGGGTTTTATGAGGTGGCAAAATACATAGCTAAACCTGGGGACAGGGATGTCATTTAGCATGACAGAAACAGCAAAAAACAGGGATGGTGCTTTATTTTTGTTGTTTTTGTTAAGGCAATGTGAGATTTGTTCTCCCCCCGTGGTCCTGGCTGTTTTTGTATTTAGCACAGATGTTCAGGAAACGAATTCCAGCGCCAGCACCTGTGTGAGGCTGACCCAGGCCTACCTGGCAATATCTTCTCTTTCTGTATCATGCAGATCAGCTTACATGTGACACTTATTTCCTCTCCCCTCCGCTTATCCATCCATACCTATCCACTGAGCATTTCTCTCCCTCCCTCTGAGTTCTTGGAATTAAAGAAAATACAACATGGAGCCCAGTATCTCAGTGGCAAGTCTGTTTTTAATGGACAGGTACCACCAGCCTTTTTCTGTTTAGAAGCATCTTATGTATCCACCAGTGCAGTTTTGTGGGCTTGCAAGAAGCTGGTGCCCCACAGCACCTGTCATGTAGAATAAATAAATGAACAGTTGATTTCAGTGGGGTGTCAATGTCTTATTTTTAGAACACCATGTTTTCATCAAAGACCATTGAGGTAGTTCTCATTTTAAAATTCTAACATCTGCCCAGCATACGGCTTCTGACATCTGGCTTCTACTTGCTATACAAGAGAGACCCTTTGACTAATTTCCCCATCTTTGCAATGGGACAGTATGTGTTTCTGGCATGCTCCGAAGGGGGGCAAGTAGCAAATGATGTGAAAGCATATTGGAAACAAAACCTGCAGAATCAACATGCTCATGACATTTTATTATTAATTGAGCTCCCAAGTGAGTGTTTCCTTATAAATCTGGGCAGGCATTTTATTTGAAAGAGTGTCTCTCTCTCTCTCTCTCTCCCCTACATCTCTTCCTCTTGGCTCAGGAAGGTGTTACCTTCCTGGAAAAAGCCTCCTCTCTCTTTTTCCCAGTCCAAAATCTCTGACTTCAGCAGGACTTAAGCACGGCAGCTGGAGCTGGACCATGTCATCCTGGAAGCTTGAGGTGCTCATGCTGTGGAGGCATGGTGTCAAGACAGATGGGGGAGCACAAATCACCCCTCACCCTGGGTGGGTGAAGGCCCCCAGGCCTGTCCCTGACCAGTCCTCCTGGCAACTGGGTACACGAATGCTCATTAAGAAGGGGCAGAGCTTCTTTCTAAGAGTAGAACAGTCCAAAGCATCAAAAGAGACCTCATCAAAAATAGTTCACTTGGAGACTTCTTCATCAAGGAGCATAGACTTGGATTTTCTCCACAGCAATTTTCTGTCTTCAAAGAGCTCCACAATTATTTTTGTTACATTTTCTTGGTAAGCAACCCATGTTGAGGTAGTTCAGAACGAATTACCTGAGGTGTAAAAGAGGTTAAGTGATTTACTCAGAGTGGTTGGCAGGGTTACCTTTGAATTCAGAACAGTATTCTTGGTGATTACTGCATGATGGAGCTGTCCTCCTGGAGTTAAGGTCTCATGTGCACTTCTGTAAAATCGCCACGGTGTTTGTATTGGTCTGGCAAAATTTTATCTCATTGCTCTATTTTAATGTCCATAATCACTGAAAATCTGCGCAATGTCCTCAGCTTCCTAACCTGAGTGAGATGTTTCAGCTTTGTTCCTTCTGTGACTCTCTGGAATTATGGCCTACAAGAACTGTGAACCTCTCAGGAGGTAGAAAACAGGCAAGAGTATTTACTTCAGGTTATGTGAAGAAGAAACCAGTTTGGGGATTTTTTTTTTTTCCTCCTCAGCTTGCAAATCAGCTGCTTATACCTAGGTGATTGGAGCCATTTACACCCTACTGAGGAGCCTACATGGGCTTCTTTAACCACTGAGGGCGGGCTGATTGGCAGCCCCCATCTTCAACTACAACAGAGATGGATTGAGCGCTTATACGTACTCAGTGGGGTAGGACTTCCCTGTTGAATGCTGCTTTATATCTTTTCAGCCCAGTGCTATTTACATCTGCCCACCATTTGAAATCTCCTTTGACTTTCTACTTCTTAGAAAAGGAAATAAAACAAGTGTTGCAGCAGCAATAGATAGCATCATGGCATTTCCTTCATTTTCTCAAAATGCACCTTTTGGGTGTTTTGTAAGCAAGATCTTAAGGGGAGTAGGTCTTTTCAAATGAGAATTTTATGAAGTCTTACTATGATGTAAGCTAATGAAATTTGGGGGAATGCATTGTGAGCGTGTGGGGCTATAATTGTTTCTTTGACCTTTGAATAAAGCACATCTGCACATAGCATGTTCAGGATGCCACATTATTAGTTTTTTTTAAAGAAAAGTAATATGTGAGTGCATTGATAGATAATAACAATGGTTTTTTGATTCTTTTTAATGGACAGTTTTGATGTTAAATAGGCAGTGTTGGTAAGGATGAGTTTAGAGCTATGCTATTAGACTAGGGCACTTAATTTACAGATTAAAATTTAAATGAATGTTGTACTTTTTTTAAACCTTGGGTTGGGATACAGAACTTATCAATAGATATGCATAGAAAGTCACCACAGCAAAATACAGTACAGTTCAAAAGCCAGTATGTTTCGCAGGATGCCATTTACTTTTTAAAATAGGTGTTCAAATGTCCTTGATCTCATCATCTTTTCAAACTTTGTGAGAGGCTTTTATCTGGACGTGCAACTATGTCAGAATAATTATGTAATTGTGATGACCATCCAGCCCACATGATTGGATTAACCATGTAGTTTAAATTTTTTGTATCTGAGAGTATTGTAAATCAAGAAAAGATTTCTGGTCCTTGCAAAGTCCTAAATGAGTAGCTCATTGCCATCCTAGTCTCAGTATATAACTTTGGAGAAACTAATCACAACTTTTTTGAGACCATGTTAAAACTGGCATTCAGGAGGTTTATAAGAAAAGATTGGGAAATGCTTCTGGTCTTCAGCACCTCATGACTCATTTTCCAAAATGTGACTCAGTCTTTGTAGTTTATTTCTTCATCCATTTATTCAAGAAAACTTATTAAGTACCTATTTGTCATTAACATTTAAAACTTTTTGGTAGCTACCATTTAAAGTGTTCACATTGTAGCATATGGTGAAATGGTGCTCATGTAGCATATTGTTAATAACTAATGGCCTCACCATTACCACGAATTATTCAGTCATTAAACATTTATATTTTGAGTGCCTATTTGCCATGCAATAAACAGATATTTAATTGAGCATCTACTATATGTCACACAGGACTCTTCCGGTTCTAGGGATATAGCAATGAATATAACAGGCAAAAATTTCTACCCCTCATGAAGACCTAGTGTTTCTCATCTACATTTTCAAATCATTAACAACCATTCATACGTATATGAGTATGTTTTTAAGGGATGTAGAAAGAATTGGCACTGATTTTTGTTCTTTTGTATTGATTCTTTCAGATGAAAAGAAATAATAGTTGTTTCAAAGAGTGTGATAGGAGTATCTGAAGACATCTACTCTTATATTTTAAAGGAATATAAGAAAATTTTCAGCAAAATTGAATTAAAGACTAAAATATCATACTAGTCGATATTGTTATCTAAGTGACACAAATTCTGATTAGCTCAGGAGCAAAGTTAGCCTATAAATAAATTTATAAGAATAGCACTTTGTCCAAATACAATTAAAAAAACCCTGAAGTTTGCTCCTAGGTAATTAAACTAGATTATCTGAAATATCTGTTTAATTGAGGAAATATGAATATCAGCACTATATGTAATAAGGAAATACTGTAAAAAAATGAATGATGATTGAAATGTTTCAAGTAGTGAATAGCTTAATTCCTCAATGACACTGGACATGAGCAAGCAAATTATTAAAATTAAATATGGAAACACCTGTAAATGGAATTAACTTCTAGAACTTTTTTTCTCGTTATGATAAAAACAGGATTTATTCATTGCACATACTTGTGTTACTAGCTGTTTAGCATACTCTTCTCTGTTTGAAAATAGTGTTGGTTCTCGCTTGATTTATTTACCCTTAGTTTTGAGAAGAATCTAGTTTAACTAAGGTCACTGTTATATCTCCATGGCCAAAGATGATTAGAAAATGGCAGAAGTGATCTTGATATTTCAACTCTTGCCATTTTGATACTGTAAAACCATTCTGAAAGTTTGTCTACAATTCGTGTATACGAGGCTGGTGTAATATAGATGAAGACCACATTTATATTTAAAAGCTTTAAAGAAATTGAAGAAACTATGCATCAGAAGACATGCATGGAAATAGAACTTTACACCAAAGAACTCTGTAATGATATCTTGTGTGTGTGTGTGTGTGTGTGTGTGTGTAAGTACATAATTATCCAGAGAGCTGCTTCTATAATATGGTGACCTCGCGCATGAGGACTTACAGTGTTCACGTGATAACTGTGGTCACTGAAGGTGGATGCTATTCTGACAGAAGGACTGGCATACTTTCAGTTCTATTCTAAGAAGCCTTCCATCTGCACTTCACTTGGCTCACAATTCCACAGAGAACAAACAGAATGACAAACTGCAAGTTTAGTTAAGTGGGAGGAGGGAGGAGACCTGATTTGCCCAAGGCATCGTATTTGTAAAGTTCCTAAGACGATGGGAGAGATTTCTTTTTCATGGGTAACTCCCCACATTTTTTCCTGTGAGATAACATAATGCCCTGAAGACTAGTCTTTCTTTACTTCAGATTCCTATCTCTGTAGTGGTTAGATTCCATCTTCCCTCCTTTCCTGGCCTTCTAGGCATGCCCTAGCCCACAGCTGGTTAATTTCATTCCTCCTTCGCCAGAGCAGCATTGTCCAGTAGAAATACAATGTGAGCCATGCATATAATTTTAAGTTTTCTAGTAGCTACATTTTTAAGCTACATTTTAAAAGTAAAAATAAAAATGCTGATGAAATTAATTTTATATTTCATTCATCATACCCAAAATACTATTATTTCACCATGTTGTCAATATAAAAATATTAATGAGATGTTTTACATTCTTTTTTTATACTAAGTCTTCAAAATATCCAGTGTCTATTTTACACTTATAGCACATCTTGGAGACTGTGAGCATCTAGAAAGTAGAGCTTGGCATCTTTCATTATTTATATCCAAACCCTTCTTCTACCCCTGCATTGCCTGGCTAGGTTCTTAACACATTGACTGTCATGAGAGTTGTATTTAATTCACTCTAGTTTTGACCCTGGGACTGCGTGAAGCATATATAAAATCTTACGTGATGTTCTTATTGTTACAATTAATATTGACAATTTAATTCTAAAAACGTGGATTAAATGAATAGAAGTCAATAAATTTCGGTTTTTTGTTTATGTTTGCCTTTAAATTACACTCGAAGTTTTTATTCTGTTTCGTAATAAAACACAGTGGCCCCAAGGAGAAGTTTCTGGCTTTTTTGTGTGGCAGTCAATGTGTTAACTAATATAGGCTGATGAATGAATGAATGAATGAATGATCATTTTCATTGGCTCTATTGTTTTAATCTTTTAAAGTTCATATGGATATTACTAAAGAGTTATAATTTGTTTTGCACCAAAATATACTAGAAATTCTTTTTCTAGTGTAGTCGCATTTATAGCTATGAAATACAGCAGAGGCATCGAAGTAGAACAGAGTTAGGAAACTAGATTTATAATCCATATTATGCTGGTAACTTTCTCTGTAAGTTGGAGCTGGTCTTTTGCTTAACTTTTGCTTAACTTTTCTGGTCCTCTCAATCTTCTCATCTCTAAAATGCTGTGGAATTAGATTACTTCTAATGTCCTCTCTCATTTTCTGATTGTATAATTTGTTTTTGAACAAAAGTTATTTTTCTTTTTTGACAGATCATATTATATAAGAGTAATAGCTCTCTTTCTGACCTTCACAAACAAACCTGTGATCATTTTGAGTTTCTTTTCTATTCCATATTCTGTATTTCATTTTCAAAAATTGAGATTCTTATTCCTGAAGATGATGGCATTATTTCTGTATCCTTACCCCATAGGATAATAAGGCAGCAATAAATGTTAAATGAATTTTTACTCACATTAAAAACTATTGCTTACAGTTTGCTTGTTGGAGAAATAAGGATTTTTCAGCAGGTGGTGAATATTTCAACAGTCTTTTCTTACTGAAGACGGATTTTGAGTAGATTTCACCCTCAAAAACTAGACATTGTCTATTTTTCCTTATTCACCTTTGTCTTTCCTGCAACCAAAAATGTTTTTCCTGTCTTGCTCTTGTGGTGATGTTATCTCTATGCTCAAAATGCCAGTGCCCAAAGAATATATTTGAGATTCCTTAGCTTGCCATGAAAGTGGCTGCTCCCCACCTCCCTGCCCCCACCAGACACGCCTCAGCCATTGCTCCTGCTTATCTGCCCCCATACTGCTTCTCCCCTTCTCTTACCACCTAAATCATTCTCATCGTGTAAGGCGGGTCGGAGTCAGGTTCAAGCCCCATCTTTACTCCAGTCTGTAATTTAGCAACCTTTGCTGAGATAACACTTACTTTTGTCAGTATCGAACGTAAACATTTAGACTAATAGATTTTGAACTACCTCAACTAAGGTATAATAGTCTAAGGACAGGTTAGTCTTTTATTTAACTAACCCTATTGGATGCTTGCTATGTGCTAGATGCTAGGCCAGGCCCCAAACATAAAAAGGACAAACCTGTAGGAGAATAATTATAATGTATCTCTGATAAATACCAAAATTGGAACATGTACAAGGTAACTTGATGAACCATAAGGGAGAGTAGACAACTGTTCCTGAGGAAAATTTGGGAAGGGTTCGTGGAGCTGCTGAGTCCTAAGCTGGGAGTCATTTCAGGCAGTGGGGGCTGTAAGAGTGTGACTCTGGAGCCTTGCTGCAACCTGCTTTTTCTCCCTCTAAAGCATCAAGGCCAAAGAGCTTGGAGTGTTACCTGTGCCTCCTCAATGTTCTGCTTTAGAGCAATACAGTATAGTGACTGAATGTGTAGACTGGATCACACTGCCTGGGCTCAAGCCTTGGCTCTACCACTTGTTAGCACTATCAATTTTGGCAAGTTACTTATGTTACACTTCAGTTTTCTCAAATGGAAAATCAGGATGATTGATGATAATAACAGTAGTAACTATTATTATTATTTCCTTCCAAGAGAGAAAGTGTGCGTGTGTGTATGTTAGGAAGGGGGATGTTAAATGAGTTAAATTAAGTAAGGAATTTAGAACAGCAAGTGCTTGATAAATGTTAGTTATTGTTATATCTCTTACTATTGATTCTCATAGTGTCATAAAAAAGTACATAGTAGGTGCTCAATTGATATTTGCTGAATATTGAACATTTCTACTAACCAATCCGTTATATATTCACACCTTTTGCTATTACAGCGTATATTTACTAGTGGTATCTCTCAGTGACATGCTACTTTTTTGAGGGTATAGGAGTGGTGTGTGTGTGTCAGTGATATGTGCTGCATTCATACTGGCTCACTAGGGGAAATATTCCAGTTCTAAGATCAGTGACCTCAATCTCCTTGTCTGCTGTGATTTCCAGCTGCCCAGATTTCCCATACAGCATGCTCTAGGCAGTGTTTGCAGATTTGTTGCATGGAGAATCAGTACACCGTGCACCTTGTAGTTTCGTATCTTTTGTGTAGGACTCAGTTCTTCTCTAATGAAATGTTTATGAAATTAATAACATAGGGATGCCGTGAAGTCCTCCAAAGTCCTTTTAACTTAAATCATTTGATATTATTTAAAATTGCCTTTCATATAATGAACAATATTTTTTCTTGCAGTTATGCAATGCCTACTGCTTCACAAATTATAAACTATGAATATTTACTTAACATATAGCAGGTCCCTCATCTTAAAATTCATGGCATTTTTGCCTCGAACCGAGATTATTGCCACGTCCTTGTTACGTGCTTTCTCTTTACAGAGCTTGTCCTTTATTATTAATGTCACAGTAGTTTTTCAGAACAAATTGCATTAAAGATACAGAAAAACAAAGACTACTTTTTAATACATACAGTGGCTTATTGAAGTAATAATTGAATAATAAATATGACAATATTATAGTGTCAAAATTTTACTATTAGTTATAGGTTTTTCTGGTATAGCTATATTTTTGAAGGATTTTAAAATAAGTGAGGGTTATTCCTAAAGATTACAATTCAGAGTCTACTAGAATAGTAATGAAAGTCATTATAATTGTACTTCCACAGATATGTGCCAGACCTCTTAGGCTTGGTGTCTAAATAGGCTTCATCAACGCTTTTTCATGTGCTCTTACCAAATATCTTGGGGATAGGTAGGGAAGCTGTTCTAGTGATTTTACAGATGGGTAAACTGAATCACAGAGCAGTTAAAGGATTTGCCCAGGGTAATGTAATAATTAGATATCTGTATCTGTGTTCTTTTCATTAGATTATTCTGCTCCTCCAAATGTTTATTCCTGTAAGCATGAATATTATTTGTACTTCCATAATTCATTTTCAATTTCTATATAAGAGAAGAGAAGATAGCAGATAAAGTTCCCTATAAAGAGGGTACATATTTTAGTAAGGTGAGTCTAACATCTAGTTCTTTCTTTATAACATCACTAAAAATGTGTCCTCCTTGAATATAGGGACATATTTTGTTTTATTCATTTAACAGCATCCATTTAACAAAAATGCTAGTTTCATTTCAAGTCAGCCACTTTTTAAAATAGTTATATTAAAAGATATTTTAACACTTGTCAGCCTGTAATTCAAACCTTTAAGAATGAAGCTCTTTTTTAGTTAATTTAAAAAATATCCCTTCCCTAAATATTTACTTTCATCCTGCCACAGAAAGACCTTTCTTTTGGGATTTCTTTTCTGTATGGCAGAGAGTTGCTTGCAACAAAAATGCTTGAAGAAAATAGAAAGCTCTTCAGACACTTCTCATATAACTGATGTTTGAAAATGTTAGTCTGACTGATGTATAAAAATGAAATTTTCCATAATGGGATTGTAAATCATGAAGAATAAGGAAAATTGCCTCATTATTAGTTTAAAGGTAGCTAATTTAATGTGTGCTGTCATATATTTTAAAAGCTCTATATTGCAAATACTGAATGATATAAAATACTCACAAAATACACATCCTTTTATTTCCCAGGAAGATTAGAAAACAATAAAATATTATTAGAAATTGAAGTTTTTCGTTTTTTTAACTGGTTTTTTTAATGAGCAAACAATTTTCTCTAGTGATAAATAATATTAATGGTTATGAAGATAATAATTTTAAAGTGACTGCCGATAGTTTGGGTTACAAATGGCCTTATCCTTTAAGACCTTCTCCCTTTAGAACTTATGTGCTTTTAAGGTTTTTTTGCCTCATTTACTTTTATAGTTTCCTTATACCGTGATTTGCGTGGGTGGCATGGTTCTTACTATGCAGGTTGTGAAACAAAGCCATAGGTTAAGTGATTTACTCTTAATTTTATGCTGACTTTTTTTCAGCCAATTTCTGAAGCTTTATGTTGTTCTTATTATAAGCAATGCATAGTTCAAAACAGTGAGGAATTCTGGGGACAAACATAAGGATACCAGTGATTAGAAGATCAAACTATTCATGATCCTTAATGACTCTTGCCTTTTGAATGACAGATTTTCAGTGGACTTAAAAACTATTCCTGATGAAAGTAGGATGGGGAAAACTGTTGACATTTTACAGTGAACACGAAGTGAAGGCATTGTAACTGGGCAGCACACGTTCAAAATATCAGGTTATATTTTGGTCACTATGCATCAAAGGCAAATGACTTCATTAGCTGGTGACCTCTTTACCAATTCTGGAAGTTTTGATAGTGAGGGGAAACCATCTTGCGTGGTAGACAAGATTATCGGGCATAGATGACCTGGTAGTAAATAGTGAAGTTCACAGCAGGGTCTTCTCCCCCTGCTGGACCCTTCCCAACGTGCTGTGATATATTTCGAGCTCTTCCATTTTAGCTTCCATTATCCACCACCCAAGTTCTCAATTCAATTTCAGACTCAGGCAAAAGCCTGTAATTCTATTTGTTTTGGGTAAATTTAGCAAGCTGCTCCTG
Source organism: Daubentonia madagascariensis (assembly GCA_023783475.1). Taxonomy (NCBI): domain Eukaryota; kingdom Metazoa; phylum Chordata; class Mammalia; order Primates; family Daubentoniidae; genus Daubentonia; species Daubentonia madagascariensis. The sequence goes on along the minus strand of JAKFHU010001798.1, from coordinate 4,881,747 downwards.
ATTACACCTTAGCCAGAGACCATCTGTTGACTGGCGTGCCTCTCCGAGGAGTGGTTTCTGCAGGCGATGAATGGGAACTGCTCCGATTAGTAAGCAGATGCACCGTACCGGGGTAGTCCTTCCCGCCTTTCAATCTGCCAGCTCTCTGTATTGATGGAGTGTCGTATGCCTGCGAGTCCTTCCATCCTGAGGCAATGAGAAGTGCTCTCCTAGGGCCCATTTATCAAGTGCTTCTACTGGCATTTGATGGAAAGGAATTTATAAGTCATAGTTTGATACAGTTAGAGCACGGCCACATTCTTCCGTGCACGTCCCGAGTATGTGTATGTACGTGCGTATATATATCAACCCCGTGTACATGCTTTTCAGCAGCGATAGTCCTGTGCTGTCAAAAGCCTCACAGACAAAACAACAGGATACAGCTGTGCTTCATAATGTAATGCGTAAACCTCCACAGTGTCAGGATCACAATTCTTTAAAGAGCTGCTTCCTCTAACTAAAATGATTGCTGGTTCATTTGCATCAGATGGGGAAGACGTGCTAGATAAATTCAGAATGTTGGGGAGCAGTTTGATGCTGACTGCGGCATGATGAGGGTTCTTTCTAAATGATGATGATATTGTTAGCTCATGGCTAAGAAGAGACTGGTCTAAACACAACAGAGACAGCAGTTTCCTGTTGCAGTGAGGCATGAGGGGAAATGGATAGAATGAACATAAATTAGCTCTATCTCCTTTTCTGAAAGAATTGGAGAGGAGGGGAAAGGGAAGGGAAGGAGGCAGTGGATTGCCAGGGTGCTTGAAAACTGGAATTAGATCAGTGAAGTAAGAGGATTGGTTTCCGCCCTGTGTTGGATGAAAAGGAGTACTCCTCAGCGCTAACAGCTGCAGGTTGGTGTAATTAAGTAGCTTCATAGGAAAAGCCCAGTGTTCATCTTACAAACCCATCAGAAAGGGTATTCCTCATTGGGATCAGAATTGTATCCCAGCTGTAGTACTTTTCTTTAAGGCAAGAAAGAGTTTAAATTTGATAAAATCTCACAGGATTCTAGATCCACTACTTTTTTTAATCTAGTTGTCGCCTATCATTTTGACTTTATGGCCTTTCTTTCTTTCTTTGTTTAATAGGGTGAATTAAAGTAGAGTATTTTGCTCCATCCCTTTCTCTCACATACAAAGTCATCATTCTTTAATTCAGGTTATGAAAATCATTGCAGGTTCAACGACAAGAGGGTTAAGATACCACAATAGAAATGTAGTCTATAGTGTGTATCTTAAATTTTAGTTAACAATGACTTTATTAAAATAATATTATAACAGTTTTAAGTTTGTCAAACAAATAGTGAATGGCTGTGCAAAATAAAGCACTGAAATTTTTTTAAAGAATTAAAATCACTAATCCTCACCTGAACAAAATAGTTTCTGGGAATTTCTTTCCTAATCAGGACAATTTGGTTCATTGTTACCAGACTGATGAATGAGAGGCTGGTTTAATAAGCTGTAATATTTGCACTTACATGTCATGTCTGATATAACAGGATATGATATATTTAAAACTGCACATCATCACCACAGCAAATAATGATTATTACACAAATAGAATAACAGGCTTAATTTGCAGATAAAGGCTATATTTTATTGATTATATTGTTGATGTTGTGCAAGCAGTAAGAAAATCCTGAATGAGATATGGAATATTTTACAATGAGGCTTAACCTATACAAATAAATTGTTTTAACAAGGGTCTGTGGCCTTTAGGAATGACACTTGATGGATACACTGTAGAAAGCTTGTAGAAGTTGTCCTCATGTTAGTTGATATTATGCACACAATTATCTCCTTATATAGCCTGGTGCTTGCTCTAGAACAGGAAGCATAGAACCAAGATGGCACCAGGTATGAATAAATAGTAAGAGTTAGGAGCTGGAGCTGACTCCACTGTGAATTCTCCTACCAGTTCACAGGACAGGGTTCTTCCTGCAGGGTTAGGATGAACGATCCTGGCTGAAATGTTCACAGGAAACACTTTTTTTTAAGGAATATTTTTCAAGTTCTTGTTATTTGAAGAAACAGAGTCAAGGTGATTTAAGGGCAAGTTGAATATCCCTGAAAGACCTTTGTTATAATATAGTCCTTCTATCATATTGAACATATGCTCAGTTGCCTGCAGTGTCTCGTGTTCTATTCAGGGCAGAGCAGGCTAATTTCTAAGGGACATGTGCATCAATAACACAAATAGGAAAATAAATAAGACTAACAAGTGTGCATTCAGGATAGATTTACAAGAAGGTAAGAGGTGAGACAGCCACACCCTGTGAGAACAGTGCTGGTTGGAAACAAGACCAGGCTAACAGAGAGCCTTGTCTCCTCTTGTCTAGAGAAAATTCAATTCAGGTCAGTAAATAGTGCAGCACTGTGGGAAAGACAAGTACATGATAGGGTCTCTGCTCTGTACAGGGGGTCTCTGCTTACCTAAGCAAATTATTAGAGAACAAGAAAGACTTTGCAATAAAGAGCTATGGTAAGAAGAAATGCAAAGTTACAAAAGCATTCTTTAGGGGATATATGTATAAATTGTAGGAAAAATATAAAAGATTGGCCTTCCTGCCCTACAGATCACAGTTACTATTGATGCATTTGTGTTAGTTTTGCCTTATTGCAGATTATAAACAAAATGCTAGAAAACAACTACTAGTAATCAACTTATAGACAGATTATATTGCATTGGTCTCTGAGCATGGAGGATCTGTTTTGAGGGACAATACACAAGAGTGGCATTTGGGAGAATTAAAAAGAGAGGGGAAGAGAAAAGCAGTAACTGAAGCATTAGCTAGACTACTGTCAATGCCAAGTCACAACTGCCTTGCGCCGTGGATTCCTGCCTGCAGGCCGCAGGATGAATGATCTGGGCTGGAAACACGCACAGTACACTGCAGAACTGAGACCATGACCCATGGGCTTGCTCCTGCTGGCCCCTCTCAGATACTCCAGTTGGTGTTGCTAGCTTTACAGTCTCCATGGGCCTATTTACCTTGGTAATTTGCACCTGATGCATTTATATTGGTAATTTTTTTCTCTTTGGAACCCTGGGATCTCATTTATTCACTAGTGCAATAAAGTGGTGGAGTGAAAATCCCTCCCTAAAGCAAGGAGGGAAAGAATTGTTCAGGGAAAATAGCAGCTCTGCTAACTGTGGCTCTAATTAAAACACCAAAAGAAGACTTGTTCTTATTTAGACAGTGGCTAATATCTCTGTGCACATATAGGCCAACACTAGTCCATCTGTGGGCATCACTGCTAACTTTGCTTTTTTTTGTTGTTTTTTGTTTCTTTTAAAATCCAGCCTTAATGTGTTTTCATTTCAAAACAAAATAACAGCCCTAGGATTGAAACACAAAATTTCTTTGGCCACAGCTTGCAAAAAATCATGCTTGGTAGTGTGTGCCTGTGGGGAAAATTACTTTGAATAACAAAAGCACAAACAAGAACTGATAGAATAATAAGCAATTAAGATGGATTAACAACAGTTGCTGAATTCCAGCTGTTGGCTGCAGATGCAAATTCAAACTAGTTGCAACCTGTTGTTATTCAGAGACCAAAAGGGAGAGGAGTGTATTCCTATCAGTGCCTACATCAGGGCAACTTTATTGTCAACCATTGTGAGGGGATTTAAGTATTTAGAGTATGTTTTACTTTCTCCTGATTTCTTTTAATATTATTCATCCTCCTTTGCCTTCTGTTATTTTGATACCTTCCTATGTGTATTTTTTGTGTACTTTTTGATTTAGAATGACTAACCAAAATCTTTGTGCTTGCTGTTTGGTTATGGCATATTGAAAACAAAGAGAAGGGAGCAAAGCAGGTGTCTGTCTCTGTTTCCAGTAGGAAAGAGGATCTCACAGGAAGAGAAATTCAAGATTCCTTTGGCTGCTATATACAAGTATCTGGATTGTTTTCCCACCTAGCAGCTAGGCCACACTGGGAGCCTTCTTAAAAAGGACATGCTCATGTAATTAGCGGCCCAACCACACAACCTTGGGAAACTGTATGAACAGGTAATTTACAGGGTAATCAACATAGTCTATCCCCTGGAGCCTTTGTCACAATGTGTTCATTGGCATCAAACCTACCTCCTTGGAGGCCTTGTTATTGGTATTCAGGAATAGGCCCTCTCACAATAATGGCCAGAGGTCTGAGAAACAGGGCTAACTGTACAGTCACACAGGGCCTGAGCTCAACAGGGCCCCATACTTGGTTTAAAGCTCTGCTGTCACTGTCTCAAAATTCTTAATTTTATCTTTGAACTAGTGTTTTGTAAGTGGAGCATACACATGAGCAGAGGTGATATGTGCAAAATGTTTCTTTGCCCATTGCAGCAACATTTGCATATCCTGTTTACAATGCCCCGTAAATACAGAATTCTGGTAGACTACGATGGATGGGGGTTCAGGGAGACTCCAAGTGGAGTACAAAGTAAACATGTTACGGGGTCTGTCTGTTTCTATACAGGATTGGTAGAATATGCATGGATCAAAAACTAAAATTTATAGGTTGAGTGAGTTTCAATTTAGTTAGTTTCGTGCAGTGTTTCCACTGCTCTGGTAAGAATGAAATAATATACATGTATAAGCTATCAAATAAAGGTTGTGTCATTTTGGCAATTCCAGGTATAAGTTAAATGGTCTTATATTTGCATTTATACTGTCATTGTACCACATAAAGATAAGTGGTATTAATAAAATTCATGCTAATAATTAAATATTTTAGTTTTTCTTTGTTTAGAATGACATTAAATAGCAAATTTTAAAAATCATGAGAAACTGAGAGAGAGATCGTGAAAGAAAGCAAAAAGCTTTATAATTTAGTGTCCTTAATGGCACTTTTTTCCCCTTGCTTTTTGAACAGGGAGTCCTGAATTTTCTCTTGTACTGTGCCCCACATGTTATATAATGGGCCCTGCTGAGGTGGTCTATAGCCTTAGATTTAACTGAAACAAATTGAAGGTTGCTAAGATCTCCCAGTGTTCCCCAGGAAGCCCATGAGGCAGAGACAGCAAACAAATACACATCTTGTGCCTTATTTAGAGCCTTAGCTGGTGCAAACCAGACAGGTTCCCGTTTATTCAGATCCCACCACATTTCAAAGTTTCTACCTGTTCAAGGAAACTTTTGCAGCCTTTATGTCTAGGCAGCCTATCTTTTTCATGATTGTTCTATTTCTGATAATATATGAGGGTCCTTTTACCTTCTAGACATGGTTAGCAAAAGGAGGAATTTTGTACCAGTACAGTAATATAAAATGCCCTCTCTGCCCAGGCCTCTGCCTCTGACCTTCTCCTGATTTTTCTGTTTTCAGCATAATGTGAACCTATTCCTGCAAATGAGTTAAGAGATGTGAGCCTGTTGATTTATTTGCCCTCATGAGCATCAACAGTTTATGGTAAACACTGCTCTGACTCATGCCTTGCTCATGATAACATGTAAGCCTATATAGCGCTCTTACCCAAGGCAACTTACTAACCAGCTTCTAAGTGCAAACTGTGTGAACAAATGGAAGCAACCTCAGGGAGCTGGTTCTGAAAGCACAGGGCCCTACTCTGGGCCAGTGGGAGTGCTGGTGTGGAGGAGGGTAGGCAGTGGGCCACACCAAAGGAGTCCAGGGGACATTGCCTCCCAGTTTAGCATAAATCCAAGACTCTAAACAGGGAAATGACTTGCTCCTAGGAACCAATCACATGAAGTGTCTACTTGGTGCTTTATAAAAACCACTTTATCTCAGCAGGAGAGATGAGGGCAAATACATCTGCAGGCCCACATCTCCTAACTCATTTGCAGGAATAGGTTCACATTCTGCTCAAAACAGAAAAATCACAAGAGGGTTAGAGGCAGAGGCCCAGGCAGGGAGGGCATTTTATGTTCCTGTACTGGCCCACTGTGAGGAGAAGAAGCCAAAAGCCCTACCCTATCTGGGTTTTGTCCTCGGTTTGCTGACGGAGGTGTCTTCTCCAGCATTTTCGTCCCTAGGAATAGGTCATTCACTTAAGGAAGTTGCAGTTTTTCTTTACGTACTTTTTTGCTTAGCAAGCCCCAAGCAGACAGCATCAACTGTTGTCTGGAGCAGGAGTTGGCAACATTTTCCCAGGAAAGACACGTTTGTTTATTCTGCTCCAAATCTGTTTTTGTGAGAGCAGGAGGGAGTAGGGTAGTCAGCCCTACTGATAGGTAGGTAAGGTTGTGATAAAGGACTTCACGTTCCCTCCTGTGGGCCAAAGGATCATGCTCTAGGGAAATTCAAGCAGCCTGAAATGGAATAACTTCCTAAAACATTACATCTCAGAAACTTGGGATGAAGCAGACCCTCTGATCTTGTCTGTGGCAAAGAGCTGCTGGGTAGAGTCTTTTTGTTTTGTTTTGTTTTTTTAGTTAATTTTGGAGGAATTGGGTGGAAGTTAAGGGGAGAGGAAAGAGATGTGGACAGGCAGTGACGAGGTCCATTTCTTTATTTCATCTCAGGCCAGTACTGGAGGTAGCCAAGGCTTCCTGCCGGCCTTTGACTGTGGAAGCGACCTGTTCCCTGCTAGACTGTTCTGGAATCCACTTCTGGCTAAACTGGACCCAGCGATCCAGTCAACATCAGGCCTAGAACTGTTTTTTACCAAAGGCCGTGGGTATTAGGAGATCCTGACTTTCAGGAATGGTTGGAAATGTGGTCTTTTTAAATGTTGCTTCATTACTTTTTTATTCTTCTTTTGGAGGAGAGAAGGGACCAAGGAATTTCAAACTGCTTGAGAACATGCATTATTGGTCATATCTCCTCCCGTTCCCCTCAAGTATCTGACACAAGAATTTGCATATTCTGGGGAATCAGTAGATGTTTACTAGAAAATGAATAACATTAACAGATTAAGAATTCATGGATACTTGCTGCCTGAGTCAGGGACATCATAAAAAGTGTTGAGTTAAAAAATTTAAAGCGGTTGTTTAACATTTCATTTCTGGTCATTTTAGAAGAATTAAACTGATTGTAAAATAGTGGTTAGAATGCATACTCTGGAGCCAGACTACCTCCATGTCAGTCCCATTACTGACACTGAATAGGAGTATACCCTTGGGTGAGTGTCTGTGCTTCAGTTTCCTCATCTGCAAAATGTGGATAATTATCATATCAACCTTATAGGGTCGTTGTGAATATTAAATGATTTAATGCATGTAAAGCGCTTAGGACTGTGCCAATGTTCAATAAATATACACTACTGATAATATTCTAAAGGCAAAGTATACCAGTTATGGCCAAGGGAGTTAGAAAAAAGGGCATACAGCTCATTATAAAGTGTGTGCAGGTAGTTACTGAAGTCAATCTGTTTGCACATGAAGGTTCCTTAAAAGTACAAGTTAATATTCTGCTGCCATTTAGCAGTTTGCAAATCCAAATAAGTATAGTGTAAATGTAGGACTTTGGTTTTCCAGTCTTGTTATTTACTTGGTTTTCCTTCTTGGAAAAGGAATCTAAATTCCTTGGAGCCATGATGTACTGAGGTTCTTTCGTTTTCTTTAAAAGCAGGCCAGTAGGAACGTGATGACTGTTGGTAGGGCCGAGCTGAACAGAAACAAGGTGTGGGAAACACTCTGCCATGACCTCACACATTCAGCAGTCTGGGTCCTTTAATTTCTCTTATCAGTAATTCACTTCAGATAACAACTCTGGAGATAAAATAGGCCTTAGGGGTTGGCTAAAGGGAGGGAGAACAAAGGTTTTATTGGTCTTTTATCTCTTATTTACTAAAACGTGTTTGGTTGTAAAAGATAAAGACAAAACTATTGTGTCTGCTCCAGAAAATGAACAAATAAAAGTAATTATTGCAGAGAGGCATTAAGTGTAACAAATAGGATATATTTACTTTTCCCTAGGTGGTAGCTTCAAATCTAGAATGATTATTATTATTGTTGTTATTATGTTAAGCATTTTTTGGTTCTCCTGTTGAAGAATCTCACAAGAATAAGCCTTAAGGCTAATTTTCTTTCAGAGTGAAATTGAGGGGCCTGAGGTATCCTCAACCTAATTTTGCTCTAGGAGGATCATAAAGTGGTGGCTTCTTTCCCTAATGAAAGCCTAGCATGTGAAAGTGAATGATGTGGTAAAGCACATTCCTGAAGCTTCTTGAATTATATTGGAGAGAATAAGATGATCACAATTGATAAATGAAATAATGTGGATTTATTTGAAATGCTGAATATTTGTCAAGAATACCTTAAAGGGAAAAATATCAAGCTTTTCTTTAAAAATACTGTTGTTTTAAATCTCTAACTTTTATAATGTCAAAGTAGGTAATGATCTTTCTGGCTGAATAATAATCATAATAAAAGGATGACATATGACTTTCCTAATGGTATCCAGGTGCAGTGTTTTAGATATAAAGACTTTGAAGCATTGTTATAAAATCAGTCATGAATATTGGTTTGTTTTTTAAGGATTCAATTTTTTTTTAAAGTTTTTATAACTTTATAAGGCATAAGATTTCCTTTAAACAGAGTTTAGGAAAGTTTGTGGGGTTTTTTGCTCTTATTTATTCTTTTTAAATTAAACTGCTTTTATTTTTTGAGTGTGTAATACATGCACATGGTACAAAATTCAAAAGCTATAAAAGTGTATGCAGTGAAAAATGTCTTCTTCCCACTCCTATTTTCCATCTATTCCGTTCCCCTCTCAAGAGGCAACCTTTGTTCACAGGTTTTGTGAATACACATATGAAGCCATAAAAATTGCAGACTTCCCTTATTCCAGTTACCAAGAAAAAAGAAAGAACACAGTAGAAGCCCTCTGTATTGCCATTGAGAAAATGCTAGCATTAAGAGTTCTGCTGCCTTGAGCACACACCATGTCATAATTTTTAATATGACCAGAGGTAGAGATTTGTCCTCTAACCATTACCCTGGAGGCCGTTTGGCTAGGACACATGGAAAACCCAGCATGTGTCCTGTCCCCAATGGTGACAAAGCCAAGAGTCCCCGAATATTTCATAACTGAATTTTGATAACACATGTGCTTTCTAATTCATAAATCACTTCATGTCAAGATGTGGTTTAAATGAGAATAAATGTAAAATATGTTCTTAAGCCTTCAGCAAGTATGAAGCTTATTTTGCTGTCTGAAAGCTGAGTTTCAAGATTATTAACTAAAAGGGTTAATGAAATCTCATCCTGTTTTCAAATGTATAATAAGTAGCATCTCTGCAAGGTGCCATCATACTGCCATAATGGTTAAGATACTGTCCTGTTGGAGCTTGTGTAACTAGGATTAATACTGAAGTTCTTTTCCCCACTGAATGGTGGCCCAGCAAGTAAAGATGAATCTGAGCATCCGCTGTAATGCATGGTCATGACTGCGCACTTGCAGACTTCTTTACCTATATGAGCATCCTTCGCCTATGTAGTGACAGACACAGGTTAATGTTTAGTGGTGTTCCCTGCCCCCCAGGGAACTCCCATGTCTGGACTTCAGAGTGCAGGTGGCGGCCTGCCCTGCCCTGCCCTGGAAGGTGAGATGAAGGTTATACCCACTTGCTGGCAGGCCCACATCTAAGAGCTGTAGTGTGAGGGTACAAGTATTGCTTGACTTCCTTTGAAATGATTGATTTGATGATTCTTTTAGGAAAGTGTAATGCAATTCATGGAGATAGAATAATTGTTTGACTAAAAGCGTGGGTGAAGTGGGTTAAAAACAATTGCTGGGCACAGTGGCACACACTTACAGCTTCAGCCTCTTGGGAGGCTAAGGTGGGAGGATCCCTTGAACCCAGGAGTTTTAGTCTAGCCTGGGCAACATAGCGAGATCACATCTCTAAATATATATATATATATTTAGAGAGATATATACTGGAAAGGCATAGTGTGAAGCAGTTTCACTATGAACTGGTTACCAATTTGTCTGAGTCCAGTGAGACAGAACACCCATGCACACAAAAGTTACATGAACCAGGTTTATTATTTATAGATAGGCAGCAAGGGATAGTGAATCCTAGGATTCATTGCTAGCCTGTCCCCCAAGGCTCAGGAGAGCTGCCCAGGGAGGATGGAGTCTCATCTGTGCATGCCCCACTTGAGCCGCAGCTGAAGGACCCTGGGTTTTATACCTTGAGGCATGAGACATGCTGGGATAAAGCATTGAAGGGCATCTTGTTCTGTGGGGGGACTGGAATGGAACAGAGTCTGACTCCAGCTGCCCCCTTATCTCAGGATGTTATGCTCCCAGCACATTCTACCATTCTACGGTTATTCTTGAGAGCTACAAGCAAGAAAGGGCAGGAGAACTGAGTCAGTCCAAGGCCACGCAGAGAACTGTCTTGCACATGGTCTTTGCTGTGGACATGTGCTTTTCATGTGCTTTTTCTCTTTTTGTCACAAATAAATTATATAAGAAACTGATACTGTTCAGGTGCAGGAATGAAACATTGATGTTAGACTTGTGGGTGGGTAGGTGGGGGTCAAATCAACCACAAAATGCTCAGAAGTTTTGGGGTCCAATGAAGTGAGTTCTAGGTACCTTCTAAGTCCGCATTAGAATAAGACTTTGTCAGGTATTATTTTAAGATTAACCCATGGAAAATTTAAATCTGTGAAGTTTTGTTTAAATTTTGTCTGGTCCATTATATGGGTTTGCTATAGATTAAGTGACACATTGAATATGTTAGTAATAAAGGTAATGGTTAAGTTATTAATAACATATCATGCATACCTTGAATTCTATTTCAAATATATATTTTACTTTGGGAGATTTAAGATTGAATCCCTCAGGTTCAGGCTTTGGAAAATCTTAAAAGAGATTTTCTGGTTTTCCCGGTTAATGTTTCTTTTATGGGTATGATTTCACTGGCTCATTTGTGTGTGTGTGTGTGTGTTTATATGCATATATTCTCAAGAAGGGGCTCATAATAAAACCAGGTATAGCTTCTGAATGGAGTTCTGTTTTGGGGATTTGTAAAATAATTAGATGCCTGTAGGATTCCATGCTGATAATTGTAGCTTTTTTAAAAAAAAAAAGTGCTTCAACAAGACAAGGCCCCTGCAAACCCTTTCTGATAGTGAATAACCAGAGATATCTGGGAAAGCAAAAACAGTAGAAGAGACAAGCACATCATTTCTTTACTTCGCTCACCATCTTTGATTTTGGGGATTAAGTGAATAAGGTCAATGTGAAACAGATAATAGTTTAGATTGACTATTGAATAAACTTAGGAAACAACATTGCCTTGTACAATGTAAGTAATCTATAAATATAAAATGAATGAATGAATCAATCAATCAATCAAAAAAATTTAACCAAATGTCAAGGTAGGGGATAAAATCTGCATACAGCAATTCGTGTTTCTAGCTGCTTGTAACTATAGCGTATTTACTTTTGTCATCTCCCTCATCTACTCCGTGGGAAAAACAAACCTCCCTCCCAACATTTGTGTTTTAAATATACCACCATTTTTCCAGGACCCCAGGCAGAAAACATTAATTTATATTAGTAAATATAAATCTGATTGTGCTGTGCAGATATCTCATAGTTCTACTTCCTCATTTCCATAGGCACTACCGCCTTTAAATGCATTTCCCGTGTAATGCTGGATATAATACAATAGTCTGCTAGCTGGTCTATCCAGCCTCACAGCATAGGGAGTAATCTTTATAAAATTAAATTCAGCAAATATTTGTTGGCACCTGTTATACAAACACTGTGCTTGTTGCTATAGGGGATACAAATATGATTAAGACACAGCCCCTGTTTTCAAGGAGCTTTACAGTCAAAGGGGGAATAAGATTGGCACAAACATAACTGACATTCAAGGCACAAGGTGCTACGAGGCTGAACAAAATTTTCATCATTTCCCTGCTCAAGACGTTATAATGGCTCCCTATCACCTTTTGGATCAAATGAAAAATTCCCGTTCTTTATAATTTGACACCATCCTAGCTGTTTAAATTTACGGTTTACTGCTATCCAGCAAACCTCTACACTGCTCCTGTCCTCTGCCTAAGACTCTCATGAACACATCCATCCACACAATCCTTCCTTCCTTTGTTCATTCGTTATTTCTGCAAATACCAGCTGCTTGTCAGATCCTGTGCTAGGTACTCTGGGGAAAAGAAAAGTGAATCAATCCCTGCCTTGAGCAACTCACCATTTAGTGGGAGGAGATAGACAAGGAAACAAAGTTTTTAAGGAACAATGTGTTGTAAGAGAATGCACAAAGTGCTGCAGGAGCAGGAGCTGAAGGCCTCACAGAGGAAGTAAATCTTGCCAGAAGTTGATTAGGCATTCACCAGGGAGAAGAGGGAGGAGAGACCATTACAGACAAAAGCAGCACGGAGCAATTCATGAGGCAAAGCAGAAAGTGGCTTGATCAGGGTGCTGGTGGCAAGAATACGGGATGGGAGCTATTGGGCAAAAATAACACTGGCGAATGGAGCCAGATCACCATGGGCCTTGACTCCTATGCTCAGGAGTTTGTTCTTTATCTTTTGTGTCAGGGGAATCCACCTGAAGTTTCAAATAGAGATATAAGTCTTAGAAAGCTCTAGCAGCAATGTGGTGGATTTGAGTGAGAGATACTGGAGGCAGACAGGTCAGAGCGTTAGAATAGTCCCAGCCAAAGGGGGAAGGAGACTAAAATTATTCTAAAATAATTTTCAGAGTTAATTCCTCTAGGTCCTCCCTGCCTTGATAGCCATACATTAGTCAGGAAAGGATAGGTTGTGCTGTAGTAACAAATAGCCCCAGGATCTCAGGAGCTTGACAGAGTTTATTACTACAGGTAACTGTTCTCCATGCATGACTCAATGATAGAGGCTGCTTCAGTCTTGTGGTTTTATCATCTCAACACAAGCCTCCATGTTAGAGAACATGGAAGGGTCTTGCTTCAGCCCACAAATAACTCACATTCTAACTCTGCCTAACTATAAGGTAGTAGAGGGGTATGATACTCTCATGTGCACAGGAGAAGACAGTAGATATGGGTGAACTCTAGAAATCCGTACCACTTCATAATCTGATGTCTTTTTTTTTTCTTTTATATTCTTGGGATTTTCATGTATTACCTGAACCACCCTCTACTATTTAGTTATGGGCATTTCCTTAAAATTATCATCTAGTTCTTCCTTATGGGTATGTCTTGTTTCTGTAGCTACCTGAACCTGATAAGTGCTCAAGGATGAGGTGATGGCTTCTATATCTTTTAGCTTTTATAGTCCCTCACGGTCTTAATCCTGAAGGAAAAGCCAGTACACTGAATGAGTGCCTGTGAATACACATCAGGTTGAATTTGGCAGGTTTGGCTTTTTTCTCTTGTAGCCTAGGTGTTCTTTTACACACACTCAGGAATCATCTGATTTGTTTTTCCTTTTATTTGCTAGTTCATGTCCATCAGATGATTGGAATTTGATTTGAACTAAAATGAATCAATAGGGGTTGGACTCTATTTTACTGTGAAGCCTTTAATGTCATTTTTGCCTGTGAGACCCTCATTTCTCGTCCTGGCGTAGGGAAAATTGCACATTTACCCTGAACTGACATTGCCTTGGCACATTTTAAAGGTGAATCTGAAAGTTTAAGGGCGTCTAAATATGCCATCCTTGCTTCAATGTCCAGTTGGCGAGGTTCAATAGAAAACAAATCAATTGCCATCCCCTGTTGAAAATAAACAGACAAAGATCTAGCTTAAAAAAAGGAATATTGCAAAATGAATTCATACACAGTAGAAGGTGAGGTCAAGACCTGTGGAGGACTTTATCTGAAACAGTGTTTGCTTACCCAGACTGAACATTTCATCCTTTCTTGGTCAATCTCTTTGACTTTTTCTTCCCTACTAAGCCTGACTTTTAAAATAAGTGAAAGTCAGTGAAGCAAACCCTGGTTCCGATTAGTTCCCCATAGTATAAAGACAGAATAAGTGAGTATCTGTAGCTTTTGAACATAATCCATAGGAAGTAGGTATGGCAATAATTATCTCTGGCCCAACACAAAAAGCTAGCAGATCAATTCACTCTTTCTCAAGGACCAAGTCTACCACAAACATTTTCCGCCCAGAAAAAAAGAGATTCATTCAGTAGTAACAGGGCTGGCTGTTTATCTGTCATCCGGCAAACTTGAAACACTTACACGAGCACACCTCAGGGGGTTACTTGCTGGTTTCTACTTCTGCCTGAGAATTTGCTACTGTAAAATGTGTGTATAGTCTTGCTTTCTTTTTTTACATCAAATTTGCATTTTAACATTTCTCATTCTTCATAGCTAAGAAGGAACTTCCTTTTTGCTAGTCATTTCTACCTCGGGACTGCTACAAGTTGAAGCTGGGCTAAAATTGGGCCACGTAGTACAGAGTCGAGATGTAGAAAAGGGATTTGAATACAAGTTCAAGGGAAAAGAACAGGATTAGGTATTCAGCCCCTCCTCTTAGATTTTTATTTCCTGCCTTTTTCCATTTTTTAAAAAATTCGGCCTTGTTCTGTTTGTTCTGAAATTTTAAAAATTTTTCTTCCATTTCTCCCATCTTCCATTTTTCTACTTGGTTTTCCTTGGTACCTTTTTTAAAATTTTTAATTTAATTTAATTTAATTTTTTTAACAGGGTCTTACTCTGTTGCCCAGGATAGAGTGCAGTGGTGTCATCATACTCACTGCAACCTCGAACTCCTGGACCCAAGCTATCCTCCTGCCTCAGCCTCCTGAGTAGCTGGGACTACAGGCAAGCGCCACCATACCTGGCTAATCTTTCTATTTTTTGTAAAGACAGGGGGTCTTGCCATGTTGCTTAGGCCAGTCTCTAACTCCTGGCCTCAAGCAGTCCTCCTGCCTCAGCCTCCCAAAGTGCTAGGATTATAAGTGTGAGCCATTCCACCTGGCTGGTGCCTTTATTTTTAAGATATATTTCCTTCTTTATATATGCCTTAATTGGGTCATTAGTGCACCTGCTTGCAAACATCCCTCATCTCTCAGAAATGTGATGCAAATTCAAAATCATAACTATCACAACAATTAACAACTCCTCATTTTCCTTGTGCCTTACCTAGATGCCCTGGGCATTAGATATACTATCTCATTTAATTCTCCATCACCAAATTTAATTAATTTGCCTGAGGTCATACAGCTGGAAAGTGGCAGAGCTGCGTTTCCTAGTGGTCTTACTCTCAGTGGCAGTGCTCTAGAGTAAAATCTTGGGGCAATTATATACTTTGTGTCATTGGCTCATGTATCTTAAACTCAGAAGAATCCTCAAGAGACCATCTGGTGCCACTCTGGCTTTGATTAATTCCTCTAATTCCAGTGTGACAACATGCACAACGTCTGTTGCAGTGGATCCATTTAAATCTTCCATGTTAGTTCTGAATCAGGTCCTCAATGTGATTTGAAAGCTATGAAGTGAGAAGGAAATTTCTTCTGTGTTATTGTTGCTGGAACCTGGCCGCTTCTTGTACTGACTCCATTAGTAGTAGGAGCAGGAGTTTGGAGAACCAGGCGTCCTCTCTCATTGTGGGCACCTACTCCATAATTCTCAGAAGACTCGAAACCATTAACCTTGGGAGAGAGCGGAGAGGGCTCCTGAGCTCAGCTTGATATGGATGCTAAAGGTGTTCAGCAGTTGCAGAGTCGCAGCTGTGTTACCTGTCTTGCACTAATTAGGAGTTACCATGAATCTGTTTGACAATTAAGGACAGAGTGAACTTTGAGGCAGATTGGTGCCATGGGACAGTAAACACTTCTGAAGCAAGCAAAATGAAAGTTTGCACCGAGTACTGTGTTTTACCAAGACTATAAAGTTTCTTTAATAATGTGGATTCAAATGTATAAATAAAGTCTGAGGTAGGTTTTCTGCCACCTGAGAAGGGTGTCTCTCAGGGAGTAACTGTGCTTCAAATCCTCGTTAGTGCATGTAGTTTTAAGTGTGCTATATCACCCACCAGATGAATAATAATTATTTCAACACTAGCTTTAACCAGTTCTTGGATTTCAGTTGCTTATTTTTTTACTATACCAAAAATATATATCATAGTATCATAGCAGCTTAGCAATTAAATACCTGTCTAGAGTAGGAAAGCACAATAAGGTTCCATTTCTCTTAAAAGTCATACTTATGAGCCATATTTTAAGATAAACCTTTCTAGGTTAAGGTTAAGTTCTTCTTAAGTTTCCTGTCCTTCCTTGCTTTTTTCCCCCAACGAATTTGTACACCTAAGTATCTATTTCCATTCACTTAGGTTTAGGTCATGAGTGCTCTTAAATCATGTTCTTTTGGTGGGCTGTAAAACTACCTGAGGGGAGATTTAACAGGGCTCTATCCTTTGAGAACCTGATGCTAAATTTCAGGCAACAGTGCCTTGTCATCACCCAGAATCTGAGAAAGAGATGGTAGCTGGGGTGTGACTTATAGCTGGGATTCAGGAAGATGTGCAGAGTTCAGGAAAAACCTGCATGCCATGTGGTATAGCTGAAAACTGTAAATATAATTAAGCCAGGTGGATTCCATGACAACAAAGAGGATTAGGGCCTGGGTGGATCTGGTAGACCATTGAGACCTGTGTGAATAGATGTCAATTTATTTATATCCCTTCTCCCCAGGGGAAAAACAACAACAACAACATAGTTTGATGTCTAAATGAAGTAATCTCTAGAAAGAAAAGGGAGATTATATTTGTTAAACTGTATAAAAAAATCAGAAGATAATATGGCTTTGTTCGTAGTATTACATAAAGAAGATTAAAGACGAGGAACAAGCTGCTTAAACACTGTAAACTAATTAGTTCTACGAATTGTTTTCCCGAGGTTCATGAGATATGAAACATTGGCACCAGTGCGTGAAATACACTCTGCCTCAGTGCTCTTTTCAATTTATTTTTCTGTTAGTGTCGTGTGTGTGTGTGTGTGTGTGTGTGTGTGTGTGTGTGGAGAGAGAGAGAGAGAGAGAAGCCAAAAAGAAAGTAGTTACAAAGGGAGACCAAATCAGAGGGATGATTGAAGCTGACATTTTGTCATCTTAAGACTGGCGCGGAAAGGTCCTCCTCTAATACCCTGTATAAATACCAGCTTCATTTTCTGCCATCACAAGCTACATTGTGCAAATGATGTCATGACAAGGCCCAGAGGAATTCCCACTGCTGCTCAGAGCATTCTGGCAGCTCCCAACGCAGCTAGACCCAATCCAGCAGACGCAGCCTTCATTTGTTTTTGAGGATCTGAGCATAGACTAGGAGGACCCAGAGCGAGGGAGGGGCTGTGTTTCTGATGTCATTGACTTGTCATTCCCTAGTTCAAATAAGAGATTTACTGTTTTCTTGTCCTAAAACCGAATATTTTCTAAGTGGAGGACCAACCAATACATTTTTATTCCCCAAATAACAGGTAAGTATATCTGCTTAAACTAAAATAATAAGCATTTTTTTATGTAGCACATTTTATCTTTTTCAGAAATTTGCCTTAACTTAGAAGTATATTATTTGGAAAGGCAGCAGGTTTTCTAATGCTTAGAACTGTGTTGTAATGAGACTACATTACCTGACTCCATCATTTCTTTTCTGTTTTCTTTTCCTGTATGTATTGTGCAAAAACAGGGGACATCCTCAATCCCTGCCATAAACATTCCCAGATCTCTTAGTCAGAGTGCATCACTACTTTCTATGTATTCTCAGAGAACTGTGTATCAAAATGCCATCCTCTTTTCATTTGACTGTCAAACTTCTCAAAGGCACACTTGCTGTTATCCTTCCTCACTGGATCCCGACCTCGCCCTGTGGAGGAGCCGTCTCAGCAGTAACAGAAGCCATCGGTATTATCAAATTCATTGATCTTAGCTCTCATTGAGCCAGGTTGTCTTCTCCACCCACTCCAGCGTTCAGTGCCACAACCTATCTTCCCCCTTCTTGAAATTCTCCTAAATGCAGGAGAACCATGGATTTTTCTCATTTGCAGCTGGACATTTCTCAGTCCGTGATTTTTGGCTTTCGCCTGTCAGCGGGAGACCCTAATTCCCTGTTGCCTGCTGCGTATGTCTTATGTCTGTTTTGGTCACTGTTGTCTCCCCAGATTCTAGAACAGTGCCTGCCATATAGCAGGAGCTCAGTAAATAGATGCTGAATGAATTACATGCATGGAAGTCTCCTGCCAGCTCCTCAAACTCCAGAAGTCAGTCACTATACCTGTTAATCTTATCTGCCAAACCTACTTGTCTTCATTTGTTCTGTCATTTCAAGCTGTTTCTCCTTCTTCCTTTTGTTTGGATTTCTGTCATTTCCAAATTCTCCTTCCTGCTCCCTCCAAGCAGGCACCCATCCTGGGAGGCCTGCTTCCCCACCATCACTTGTTCCTTCCACTCGGCATCTCTCTCACCACTGGGCCCTTGTATTAATACAAGTCCTCGTTTTGTCTTTCCTGGACTACTTACTCCAAGAGTCTTGTAACCACTTTCCCTGACTTCTGTTTAGCCCCAACTCTGCTATTGGAGAGCTCTATGAAGCTCTCCTTTAATAGTTAGTTGCCTTTTATGCACTTAACAAAGGAAGCCAGGTATTCACGTAGTTTTTTGAACACCTCCTCTCTCCCACTGGAGTGCTTCCAAGGACGAAGCCTGTGTCTTTAGTCTGGAGGTCCTTGTAGTGCCTAGACCAGTGCTTTACATATAGCCTGGGGCATTACATTTTTGGGAAATTGACCTCTAGTCTTTATTATACTCTACCATGTGTTACAATTGATGGTATTACTTGTCCCAGTCACTAAACAACTTCTTGAAAACAGAGAGCATCTTTGACACATCTTTGTATTCCCTCATAGGGCAAGAAGTAGTAGGTTGACACAAAATACAGTTAAGTTTAATTTAAATGGAAGTAATGTTGAGTGGATAAAAATGTAGACAGTTCTAGTAATATATGGATTTATGGAAGAAAATTCTTCAATTTGAGCATTAGTATATATTTCATTAAGCTATCATATTAAATTAAGTAACATATTAAAGCAATATGTTGGCTTTTCCAATTTTAGCTAGAAATTTGTAAATATGAAGCATACCTGTGGGACACTTGACATGGAAATATGTATTATTCTGTACTTTCTAATGACATTTTATACTTATATAAACAGGTACTTACAGGTTTTAAATATCACATTGTAAAATTAAATCAGCACTATTTCAGCTGAATTTTGGTATTTTATCCTTTTTTGGATAAAAGCGTATTTTCAGAGCATGTAAGTATTATACTCTGGAAATCCTACTTTTTAATTTTTTAAAAAAATATACTGGTATGGATTTTTTTTCATTACTTTAAGATAGTGAAGCAAATTAAGACTATGGGCTCTGGAGTCAGAGTCTGAGACTCAGTTTCTTTATCTGTATGATGGGGCTAATAATGATTCTACTTCATTAGCATGCTGTGAAGATTTGAGAAAATACCCATATCTTCTTAACACAGTGGCACACATTCATTCAACACATGGTTAGGTAATACATTATTTTTTTGTTTAATTAGGATTTGTATAGGGAGGGAGCTGTGTATTTGGTGGGGGAAGCCTCTGAATAAAATGTCTTGCACTTTTTGGTGCCTTATTGTTCACAAACAGCAGTGCTAGAAAACTTTCGTGTCTCGAGTAACCTCAAAACCTGTAGCAACAGTAAATCACTTGTTGGCCTGAATACGGATAGCTATATTTTAGGGTTTTTTTTTTTTTTTAATGTGTTTTCATTTATTGAGGTCAGTGCATTTGTGTCGAACAATTGAAACCTGACAAGAAAAATCAAGGGTAGCCTGGGCACTGCTCAATTATTACTCTGATCAGATTTTAATTAGCACCAGATGTAAAAGGAAGTGCTATTTTTATTATCCATTACCATGCACTTGCTTACATATTTACCCTGGGGTTAGAAGTGTTTTATTAATTATTTTTGTTGGCAGCTAAGATAATATTTTGACTTCTGAATTGAAAGTTGCCAACTTGTTTAAACACCAATAACCATCATAAGAAATGAGCAAGTGTTATTTACCAAGTGTGAAGAAATCTCTACAAACTAGAATAATTCATTGTTAAAGATGAGGTCATTAGCCTTAACTTTTATTCATAATGTTATTCCAGACCTATCATTTACAAATTATTTTACTCCAAATTAAAATTACTTTCTTGAATTTAGACCCTTTTAATCAATATGAACTGTCAACATATATTTGCATCTCTTTTAGTATAATTTCCTGATCGAAAGGTTAGCACTGCTTAATTATATGTTTTTGGAGTAGCCTTAGAGAAGTATAAAAACTTCCATAAATAAAATGAAAGTTTCATTTTAGAAAGCAGACTAATGAAGTATGAACCAATCTAATGACAATAGTAAATAGGATCATGAAAATAATTCAATCCTTTTACAAAAATAATTAGATACTAAGGGACTTCCATTGGTTCCAGAAGTAAACTCAGGTGACCCTGTCCTATTTATTAAGACCGATGAGCTCCGGTTGGTATGTTTCTTCCTTTGCCCCTGCCACTTTTCTGTATTTTTTACATGCTGTCTAGAAATTTGCAACTCTCCTGCTATATATTTTTTCCTATCTGACTTTTATGACTTCCCCCATAAAATGTATTGGTTGTCTGAGTCTCACAAATCCTAAACTACTTAATGGCTGTGGCTGCATCCATTATGCTGTACTATGTGTTTGTGTGTGTGTTCTCCTGACATCTGTGGAGATATCTTCTGAAATTTACAAAACCTTTGTAACTAATCCCATAGGTTGACCTGAGCAGGGGCAGTGTTTGTTGCTGCTAATTACACAGTGGAAACCTTTGGGAAATAGGCCCTTTGTTAATGATGAATTTGAGCAAGCAACTGAACATTCCTGAATAATGCTGAGAATATTACTCACCTAGGTCTTTATGACTATAGATCTCCTGCCTGCCTCTTCTTTCTCCATAGATGTCTGGCCACTGTGCTTGATATGCATATTAATTGCTAGATCAGGGCGGGAAGCTTTCTTTGGCAACAGGGTGTAACACAAACAGCTGTGTAATGAGGCACATGTGGATTATTAGGTATGACATAATGAGTAGTATTTCTATCATGGCATTATATATCTGTCAGGGTTTTTTGTCAGGCTTTTTCCTTCCTAGGGCTTAAAAACCTGCTCCTGTATTTCAGTGGTTATCACTAAAAACGGCCAGAAATCCCACTGCTACCAATCAGTTATGCTACCTCTAAATATCAGCTTCTGATTGATAGCTTGTTAAAGTGAGTTTCAAAACCAAGGGGAACTCTCTTTAGAGGAGGTATGTATTTGATTTAGAGTGTATTGATTTGCATAATTTAGCAAATAAAGTACCATATAGTTAAAGGTCTGGAGACATTTACTTTTACCTAACTTTAAGAAAATTCATATATTGTGGCCTAGATTAGTCACATAAGAGTCATCCTGCAAAAAGGAAACAGTGCAGGTAGAAATTAGTCAACAGAACACAACAGCCACACCTTGAGAAACCTTTCACCTCTGTGGCTTGGTTATTACTATCAGGTCCACCTAAAAGACAGTAGGATTATATAGGGAAATAAAAAAGACTGATAATGTGTATCACCAAAAGACCCCTGAAAAACAAGGGAATGTAATAAATGTAGTTGCCAAAGATTATTTTACAATTACGAATATAGAAAACTTTCTAGAGCAGTAATACCTCATATTAAGAAAGCCCTTTTCCAACATGCCCTTTCTTCTCTTTTAGTGTCTCATTTGCAGCTTTAGTTCTACATTTGTACCTGTGAACAGTCCAGAAAGATAAGGATTTCTCCAGATGTAACTGTGTTGATTGCTTGATTCAAAAGATTATAAATTACTTAATCTGCTTTAGTGGAAGAGAAATCCTTAAGATAAGCACACAGATGTCTATATTTTAATACTTATTTATTAATTTTTTTGAGACTGAGTCTCGCTCTGTTGCCCAGGCCAGAGTGCAGTGGCATCATCATAGCTCACGGCAACCTCCAACTCCTGGTCCCAAGTGATCCTCCTTCCTCAGCCTCCTGAGTAACTGGGACTACAGGCACATGCCACCACGCCTGGCTATTAATACTCTTATTACTTTGTTTAGTATGTCTTATATACACATTGACCCACTCATTAAATTTCTACTTAGATTCTTACCAAGAAAAACTTTCCCTTTCTTGATAAGTCAGTAAACTTCCCTTTTGAAACTGTGTGATGCATTGTGTTTCCCTTTTAGTTTTGGTCACTAGGGAACTCGGCTAGGTGTTGTTTTCAGTTGCCACACAGCCTGTCCTGTTCACTGCCACAGGCCCAGCAGCACTTAGCACATGGGAATACTTGTGTAACAAATAGGTACTCAATCAGCAAACTTGAAGTAGTTTTTTGTTATAGTTGATTTCCCATCCTCTTTATATCTTGCTTTTTTGTTTTTAAGCTATATCAGGTGTAATGATTTCATTATGTCTGATTCTTATTTGTGAACCACATCAAATTACTTCATGAAGGAGTCAGGATATAATAAACATGAAAGGAATATGCCTCTGTCTTGTACACTGTGACAGCATAGTTTGGATGTTCATGTGTGTGTATGTGTATGTGTGAAAATAAGCATTTTAAAGGCAGCTAAATGGACTAGGAATAAAGCATGTCTGTATGGCCTTAGAATCAAAGAATCTTAATACATAAAATTGTAGGAATTGGACTTGAAAGAAAGGTAATAAGGTGTTTCCCCTCAAATTCTAGCAGAACTTCTCATTGAATTGGTCATTTTCATTTATTGTATAGTTAATTAAACCAGACGAGAGAAATAGGACTAGAAGAGTCTGTTTTAAAACTCTAAACAAGTCAGCTGATGACTGTTTATCAGTAGAACAGCACTGGGTCTCTCTGCTTCATGAGGGAGTTATGAAAATACAGACTTACAAAGGTTTACATGTTTCTATTCTAGGTAGAATATACTCTCTTTTGCTCTCAAGAGTGTGGTTCTTTAAAAACTCTCAAGCCAGCTTGGTATGTTCCATCTCATGTTTTATTGGTTTTTAAACTGTACCATTTCAAACAGGTGCATGCTACGAAAAACATGAACATAGTTTGAAATTCACTCTTATAAAATATTTTGACATTAGGCATTTTTAAAGGATCTGGGAAGTGTTGATATTAATTAAGAATATCTCCCATTGCTCAAGAAACAATTTGGCCTAAGTATTTTGAGACTTTGAAGTAGTATAATCTCAGGTAGAACAATCCAAAGGGCTCCCACTTTGGGGTGGTATAAATGGGCTGTTCTCGTGAGAAATATTTAATCAGATTGTAGATACCCTAGACAAATCTATCTTAAGATGTATAAGTCTTATGCAAGGTTATAGTATTGCTGACATAGTTCTTGAACAGCCCTCAAAATTATGCTGGCTTTTCAGGCTCTGCACCCCTTTTAGCAATGCAGCAGATTAAAATAGCTTCGGAAGCACTTTGAAAATATTGTGCCACTGAAAGCCTTAGAATCTCTTGACGTTTCTCTCCCAGGATCCTCACCAAATCCTTTGACATGGACAGCAGTGGCATTTTGTTTCTCTTGAGTTTCTTGGAAAGTTCATATAAACCACCATCCTCTACCAAGACCCTTTACAGTTTTCTGTGCTAAATTTTCACAGGACATTACTGAGCACTACAGACCATCTGCCGTTTCACAGTTAGCTAGCTGAGGTCGATGCTACTGATAGCTGGGTAAGTGTGAAGTGTGTGAAATGATTAGCCACCTCACAAGGGTGGGGTGAGGTTGCACCGGTAGCTTTTTGAAAAGCTCATGTGTGTTAATCTAAAAAGACAAATTAATTATTAACATGTAATACTGTATACCTTACAGGGAGAAAAAAGGATTGTTTATTCACTGTGCTACTGTGACACCTTTGTTCAATAGGGAGCATGTTACAAATGCCACAGGTAGTAACTTGAGGATACATCCTTTAATAGCTTATTAGTAGTCATTTCCCTGTCAAGTAAACATCTTAGCCCAAAAGTTTATTTAGCAAGGCTCAGTCAATAGTGTGGAAGCAGAAAATAAACTCAAATTGCACAAACACTCTCTTAACAGTGGGACAGAAACTGTTCTAATAAACAGTGATTTTTATGTAAATTTTATAGCCCTTGAATGGCAGGAGCCTGGACAGTTGTAAGTCACCATAATTTGTCCTTTCACTTAGAATGCCCTTAAAATAGTAATTCATCTACTTTGTCTTTGATCTTTACTGCTTCTCCTTGCTCCTGGCCTCTGGCAGGTCAGCTAGCATCATTCTGGAACATGGTGACCTAATATCAATAATTTTCATTCCAAAACAAATTTAACAAGATTGAGGTAGTGTTCCATCCATTAGCCAATATTTGATGCCTGGCATCCTTTAACAAAGTTGGTGGCCTAGAGGTATGCTCTCCAACAGGTTAAATCTGTCCCAGGGTGCTACCGGTGGGTGAACTGCAGTTGAGCCATTCTTCATTGTCAACGCAGAGATGTGTGGTTGCATGACAACACCTCCCTGTATTGTATTAGTCATGCTTGGAGGAAAACTGATCAAGGGTTTCTGATCCTCTGGGAAATTTTTACATACAAAATTGGAACTCAGAATGTCTGAAATCCTTAAAAACTCTATTCCAGCTGTTTGGTGCTGATGACTATTTCTTAAAGTGGAAGACAATCTATAAAAAATTATTGATTACTTGGCAAACTGAGAAGTGACAGAGACAGAGGTCCTTGGCAGGGGATGCAAACCTATGTGGCTAATGTAGACAGGCAGATATCTCAGTGAGAAGATCAGGCCTGGTGTGCAAAAGCCTGGGTGAGTAAAGACCCTGCTGAAAGCCGTAGCTGCTCATCCATTCCAGCAGAATATTTCTATGTGAGAAGAATGTGGAGCCAGTGGCACCAGATCTGCTAATTTTTCAACAGAAGGTGGAAATGTGTATTTTATATGAAATCTCTGGATTTCTAAATATTGGTTCAGATTACTCGGAAACATTGTGCTGGGGCTAAAACATATATGTGGGGCTGAAATTGGTTCATAGGCCACCAGTTTTAAATCTGCTTTTTATGGAGATCTATATGTAAAGCATGATAGTGTATATTAGCTATGTGGATGTTAAAATCAAATGAACATCCAATTGTTAATGAATTCAATCATTTGAATCAAAACATGTTCTAGAGCCTGGAAAAGTATGTCCTGGTATGACATATGTTCTACACCAAATTGTACAGTTAAGTTAGGCTGTGTTTTCAGATTCGTTCTACTTTGGGAATTGGGTCTATCATAGTCACAATTCTGACTTTGGGCATAGTTCTATTAGTCTCCCCAGTGAGCTGCAGTTAACATTAAAACAAGACAGGATCACTAGTAATAATCTAGAGAAAACAGCCTGTTTGTCGTTGGTAAATACAACTAGCGCTTCTTGGCGTGTATATGCAAAATAGAATCAGTAGAATCCATAAGAAGCTGGCTGCTGTCATTTTTAGGAAATTTAAGAATGATATCAACAAGGAGAATGAATAAAAGAAATATTGAAAACTCAAAGTCCACTAACATCAGTAGATCCAGACTGTAACAAATCAGGCCTGGAATACAGCGACTGGAAATGATGTGGCTTTCTAGAGTTGTAGAGAGTATAAGTTTCAGAGGCAAAGTTGCAAACAATGTCAGCTGTACAAAGTCTACAACTTCTAACACTAGATCTCCATCAGTAACAACATCTTGGAAGAGGGCAGAGTTGTTTTCAGAAAAACAGTGGTGGGGTCCCTGGAATGAGTGAGAACCACCCCAGGAGGTAATATATAGGTGAATGAAGAGTTCAAGCAGGTGCTGGGGGGAAGGGAGGCAAGGGGCTCCATTTACTGTGTTGAGATTCCTGCTGGGGCTAAGAATATCAAAGGTTTGTTCAAATATCCTTCAGCCTTTTCATCGGCTTGACATTTGCATCCCTTGGTCCTCCCAGCTTTGTTTCAGCAGTGAGTATGCTCAGATGACTGAGCCAGCTCAAGTTACTGATCACTATCTGTTTGTCATTCTAGCTCTCTTACCTCCCACAAGAGTTGTACCTTTTTGGTGCAAATAAGCTGCCAGAGCTGGCTTGGCTTGATCTCTGTGCTGCAGATGTCTCTAATTAACTTGATTGAGACAGGTCCATGGGATCCTATTGCACAGTCTGACAAGTCCCACTGTA
Organism: Daubentonia madagascariensis; assembly: GCA_023783475.1. Lineage (NCBI taxonomy): Eukaryota > Metazoa > Chordata > Mammalia > Primates > Daubentoniidae > Daubentonia > Daubentonia madagascariensis. The sequence goes on along the minus strand of JAKFHU010001798.1, from coordinate 4,855,563 downwards.
CTGGGAGGCACTATCCTGTCACCTGATGCATGCCTATTGCTAACGTTCTCTGGGCAAAGTTTATTAAGGACTAATGTCTTCAAGTGCCCCTGCTTTTAATATGAAAGCTGTGGAGTGATGGTTGCTAATTTGCAGCCAGGAATGTAAGAATTATCTCAAGTTTAAATTCTGAGACGAAATCTCCAGAGATCTTCATTAACAACTTCTAGTGTTTTTAACATCCAAAATGTTACAATTTTTATCATTACTAATATTATTAACATTATTATTCATAGTGGCTGAGGGGAATATGGTCTTAACTCATTACAAGTATAGATCCTTAAAATAAAAAATATTTAATGTTTCCATTGTGACTTAGTGACAAAACATGTAATAAAACAAGTGTTTGGAAGTACTGGTTTGACTAGTTGTGAGATCTGCAAGATGTCCAATAACTGTAGGTGAAACTAGCCCCCAAGCATTGTAAAGACTGGATTTGTTTTTATTTCCTTTGACATCCACATTTACTCTTGTTTTTCTGGAGTAATAAATTATTCAATCATATTATATATTTTGTGTGTGTGTGGCTTTGTGCATGCGTTTTCTATGAATATCTATAGCTTTTTCTACACTTTCCAGAACTTTCTCACATCAGTCCAGACCTAGGGCTATTTATTTTGAGTGTCTGAAAGGATATCTTGTAGCAGTTATTTCTAAAATATACAGACATGGAAGTCACCTATTGAATGCTGAAAGAAACAATAGAGAAATCTTCAACTACATATAAGAACTACCATACATGTCATATCAGTAACTTTTTATTTCCTAAGATATAACACCAAGCTGTGAAGGAGAATATTGAATTCTTTGATTTTTAAATTCTGTTTTTATTGGTTACCATTTACATGTGAACTGATTTCAGTATCTTTTGGTAGAAGGTGTACTGTTGTGAATCATCACAATTCATGGTTTAGCATCACTAAGCAATGTGGCTGTGCCCTGCCCATAATTTGCAAGTGGATTAACCTGTTAGTAGAAGCAGTTCATTATCAGTTATCCAGGCCACATTATCCAGTCAGAGAATTAGCATTTCTGTAAGATATACTATAAGATATATTCTATAAGATATACTATAGATGGACTAGTATGAATTTGTAGACCATGTGCTCCAAAAGGAAGGATGAAGAGAAAACAGAAGACATGATCCTTATCAATTCCAAGGAATATAAAATGCAATTGGAACCGTGGCCCAGATGTAGAAAAGATCATCTCTATAACTGTACCCTTCAAGTATAATAACATCCTCAGTCCTATGCCATCTCAGAAAGGGAAGAGTTCTTGGTGGGCTGTGAAGGGGGGAAAGCTTTATAGGGGAATTAACCCTTGAGAAAAGTCTAGGGGAGGATGGAGGGGCTTGGAGGCAAAGGGAGAATCAATAGGCCTGAAAGTCTGAGTTCACACAGCAGGTGAGAAGAACAGGTTACAGAGGAGTCCTGGGAACTGAGGCTGAATAGGTTTAGTGCTACCGAAGTATGGAGAGTGTGAAGACTAAACATGAATTAGAATTGATTTTATAGAATAGGGAGTCATTTGGGTTCTTAATCTGGGAAGTCCTGATGAATTGAGAGGGAAAAAGGGAACAAGGCAGACCAGCTAGGAGGCGATGATGGTAATCCACACAGGTCACCAGGAGTCTAGGTGAGTGTGTGGTTAGAATAGATTCTGATAGATCTAAGAAGGATATCAAAGAAAGATATCGTCAGAATTTGTTAACAGGTGGGATTTTGTTGAAGGAAAGAGATAAAAAAGACATATTTCTCCTGATTTCCTTTTTTCTATATTTGTTTTTTATTTTTTTAGAGATGGGATCTCACTGTTGCCCAGGCTGGTCTTGGACTCCTGGGCTCAAGCGATCCTCCTGCCTCTGCCTTCTCTTGTGGACATGCCCACCAAAGAGTAGAGAATACAGAAGTGAAGTTTCAAAAAGTTCACTTTATCCATTATTAGCAATGTTAATCTTTGAAAAATAAAAGGAGAGAAGAATTTAGGGATTGTTGAAGGACTGCTGTAATTGAGGGTTGAAGAGGCACATTTTAAACTTCCCTCTGTGCATCTTTAGGAGAAAACATTAGCAATTGACTGAATCTATCAGCTTCTCTGTTTAGTCCTCCAATTTTAATCAGATAAGACTGAGATAGGCATTAATGGTTTGTCTGCTATTATACCACTCTCTCTGGTCAACTCTCAGTGCTGACATGCATATGGTAATTGGAGATTAGTCATTTCCTTGGATACCCTTCATCGTCCTGAGAAACCCTACAAAGATGATTGGGTGTCATTTGCTTTTGGTCTAGCCTGGAGGTTTAAAACAACCTCTCTGATTATTCAGATAAGCCCTTTTCAGGATCTGAGAACTGTATAGCAGCCCCAGAAGCTCCCAGGACTCCCACTGTAGCTATTTTTCAGGAGTAAAAGCAGATGGCAAGAGAGTGCTGGGTTTGGCACTGACAGGGTTATTGTTGCAGGGAAGGAGCGGCTCCTGCAGCTGTAGGTGTGCATTTGAGTTGGAGCCCCTCCTAATGCATTTTAGACTAAGAATCTCATTCTCCTGGAACTATCACTTGAGAATCAGAGTAATTATTTCCTATTGCCCTTTGTGGAATACAGTTATAATTGCATTACTGTTAACGGTATTCGCATTAACACTTAATTTGTTAATGTCCTCCTAATTTGGAGAAAATCATCACCTCTTCATATTTCATTGCCAGAAAGAGTTGTTAAACTCAAAGAGAATAATTTGAAGCTTCCAAATGGAGAAACGAGAAATGATGCTGGAATTCAGGGGTAGAATTTGTGGAATGACTTCTCTTTCTGGTATTTGTGTGCATGTGTTTGTTTTCTTCTAAGGTATTGTACGTCTGCTTCCTTTTGAGGTTAAGCCACAATGCACAGTCGTTCACTGGAAAGTAACAGGGATTCCTGTGGTGTGGAAACAGCTCTGGGGTTTATGGTAAAAAAAAAAAAAAAGGGCAGTAACTTTCTCTCATAGCTGACATCCTGTTTGAGTGTTGAAAGACACATTAACAAGAAAAGAAAGACACCACTGTGGCAAGGTCAGCCAGAAGGTGGTGGGCTACAGGCCTTGACTTTCAGATGATTGTTAACTTCTTCCCTTACAATATACTGAACTGCCTGTTGTTAACAACCCAGCCATTCCTTGGCTTAGTTCCGCAGCAGGAAACTGAAATATTTTGAGAAGACTTTATTCAGGCTTGCAAGAAAAAAAAAAAAAAAAATAGAGGAAATACCAAACTTATATCAATCTTTGAATCTGTTAAGGGGAATATTGTTTGGGGCATTTGCGGATCTATTTCATTTGAATGTAGCATGGGCAAGTCTATAACACTGGTTTGGAAAGAACTTTCTGAGGGCCCTGAAATTATGACTGCAGGTGGGGAGCTCGTGGACCAGCATCACGGAGGTTGGGCCAGTGTAGTCACACACGACCCTGCACTCAGAAGGGCCTAATGTTTGGTTTAATGCTGTGCAGCTACCCTCTTGAAGGTGCAGTGGCACGATCATAGCTCACTGAAGCCTCAAACTCCTGGGCTCCAGTGATCCTCCTGCCTCAGCCTCCGAGTAGCTGGGATTACAGGCCTGAGCCACAGCGCTCAGCATACCTGGAAGTTTTTAATACTTTTTTTTTTTTTAACAAGGGGCCCCACATTTTCATTTTGCACTGGGTCCTGCAAACTCTGCTGAGTGCTTAGTTGGTCCTGCTAAGCACTTATTGGTGGTTGTACCAGAATGTGGTTTAAATTTCACAGGTGTGCTAGAATCCAGATTTTCCTCAACCACCCATAAGTAATTAAATTCTGTACTCTTATCAACAAGCAAACTGGTTTGACAACATTTCAGGCTTGTACCTTTTAAAAAATGTCATTTAGTGAGGCAGCTGTATTTCCTTAATGCTTACATGATGCCAAATAACCTGCTTGACCTATTTTTTTTTCTTTTCAACTGGTTATTTCTATACCACATGTAGCTTACGGATCGTTGTTGAAATATGAAGAATTAATTAATGAGTTTAGTTTCCTAAATTTTAATGTATATTTTCAACCAAAAGAACTGTTGAAGCTGGTAGACTACCAAAAATGGTGAGGTTTTAACACTTGTACACCCAGGGGCACATTCCTTAATTTCTAAGGGTGTGATTGTTTAGACCTGGAAGATTTCAAAAGCACCTCCAGGCTAGGAGTGCCTCCTTCTAAGGAAGGTCACCTGGCACCATTACAGTTCAGAATGCACCTTTAAATGATTCCTGCTAGCAGAGCTTGATTCCTTATCAAGTTATGCACTGACAAGTGAGAAACTACACCATCCATTTTATTTTGCTCTGTGACTCATTAACTTTATTTCTCATAAACACCCTTCCCTTGCAAGTACAATCTAAAAAGTTCTGTCATTAAAAGCAATTTTGTTTTTCCTGCCTAAGGGTGACTATTTTCAAGAAAATATGTGCATTTTGACAATGTGAGTCTTGCCTATTTAAAGCTGTAAGTATAATTTCTTTTTTATTGGGTGATAAACTTTCTTTCTGACAAAACAAAAAACAGCCAAGATTTCTTCCCTTTTAAAATATTGTGATTTTGCATTTCTTTTACCCACATTTTAAAGCACATTCTCATAACGCTTTTAAAAGAAGTTAGATGGCTTTGTATATTATCAGTTTAACAAAGCTGTCCATGATGTTGAGCATTAAATGAAGTGTAAATAGATCATGAAAATAGAACAAAATTGTGTTACATTTGAAAGTTTGGATTTAAATGCTTGATTCCTAAAACTATAGTATGATGATGAATTTACTATTAAAAAAGCCCAAAACCTGATTTTGATGTCCATATGTATGCATATATTTGTTACCTTTTTCTGATTATTTTTGATCTGCTGTGCAAAGGAAAGGACCTTCAACAGTGGGTCACTGGTCTCTTTCCTGCTTCTGCCTGGGAAAGACAGCGCGGTAACATTTCCATGCCCTGCCTCTGGTTTGCTGCCATTAGTGCTCAGAGCTGACTTTTCCTTGCTGACTCTTGCTCTTACATTTTACTTCTGGGTCAGTAGAGCCCAAAGGTAAAGCTGCCTGATGAACAGGCTCTGAGGCAGGGTTTCTGAAATTTTGTTTATCCACATTCCACCTTCAAAATGTTTGCTATGTGCATATGTCACCTATGCCAGAATTTACTTAATATTTTTCCTTAAAACAGACCTTAACGTTTTTTACCTAATATTTTTTTCATGGAAACTTTATAGCCTTACCTAAATGTCCCTTTGCCATGAGTAAACATTACTTGCCATAAGTAAGCCAACAGGCTCTAATTCTGAAGCCTACTCTCTCTGTCAAAAGTAGAGATTAGCCAGTGTTAGAGAGATGTTAAAGACCTATTAGCACCATGCTGAGATTTTTTTCCTTGACTACTTGAAAAAGGATTTATAAAGGAATAATTTTCTCATTATGTGATTCCTTGTTTGTTAATGCTATATCCACATATCACCTGTAGTTCTGGTAATACCGCTAGAGGTCTAGGCCATTCACTGTGAAAATGCCACCTTAAGTGATGAGATTTGATAACTCCTGGGAGGGCCCCTCCACTTGTCATGTTGTCCACAATTCCACCATTATAATCATTCCTTTAGATTTATATTTTGATTTTGTTCAGTAATTACCTATTTAAATGTAAATTACTTTGTAACTTCTTAGTAGTCTTCTAAAGATTGGTTTTCCTTATTATTGAGACTAAGGCTCCACCAAAAGACAGAGGCCTGAGATCTGGGTTGTTGAAGGATAAAAGAAATACTTAAGACAAGTATAACACTCTTTCCAATTAACTTAGGATTGTACTCTCTCCTTGGTCCTTTCTTTTAGCCTAGGATAGCCTCTCTTCCTTCCCCCCAGCACTAGCTGTCACACTTTCTACAACACTGGAGTCAAATGCTAACACTTCTGGAGCCCTTCTCCATGGCCCACCCCAAATGGCAAGGGCTCTGTGCATCTTGCTTACCAGACTCACCACACTAACTTACGTTATAGCTATTTGTGAGCTCACTTTATCTCCTCTTATAGACACCAAGTGAGTGGTGTATAAATAGGAGACATGACTTCATTAACTGTGACAGAAAGTGGGAAAAGCAAGTGTCCCAAAGCAAGTTTCTCTAAGCTGATTTTGCAAGAATATTCCTCATGCAACACAGCTGGGAAGGGCAGCATTCCATCCACCCAGATTTGGCCCAGTGATGTCAGCCTTATTCCCCTACGTATGAATCATTAAAACAGGCAGACACTTAGCCTTGCCGAGGTGTGGGAGTGGAGAAGGGAATTTGAGAGAGAAAACCATTTCTAGTATTTCAGCTCTGGTGCCCAGCTCTGCTTGAGCTATCTTTTTCCAAGCCTAGCTGACTACTAGAATATGTGGACAAGGAGGATGAAGTATTATCTCTGCAAAGCATAGCAGTGACTCAGCAGTTAATACCTGTACCTTTGACACAGATTATGGCTTAACATGACTTAGGAGCTGTCCATTGTCTCTAAATCCACAGTGGGAATTTGGTATCATAGCAGAAGCTTTGGCAGTGCAAGGACAGACTATTTTAGCAAAGGGATGCATCTCTAAATAACTTGAGCACCATCTTTGGAATCTTGGTGTCATGAAAAGTGCTTTGGAGCCAGAAACACCTGGGGTTGAATCCTAGTTCTGCACTTAGGAGCTAGGTGACTTGATGTGAGTTAGTCAGCCTCCTAGTGGTCCAGAATTTCTTGTGTAAGTTAGAGATGATGATGATTCTTACTTCACAGTGTTGCTGGGTGTACTAGGTAAGGTTGAATGGTTGTAGAGCACACAGCGCAGTGTCTGGCACCAGCAGTCATGAACCCTTGGTTCATTCCCCTTTTCTTTGTTTTTCAGTGAGGATTTCAGGCTCTGTCTTGCTTGGATTGTGTGTGTATCTTTGTGAGTGCCACAACGGTACATTTAAAATGAGGGAACATCTCTGCAAGCAAACTGGAATAGTCAGAGATGGAGCGAAGAGTATCACCGTTATTGTATTATTACATTTCTTATGCTGCTGTGATGGATTTGCTTGGGAATAAAACCTCTAGTAATTATTATAACTGCCTATTTATTTGATTTTCAATTAAGTTGGACTTAAGTTCTCACAAGCTAACTGCCATAACTTCATGATCACCACCCTGGCTTCACTGTCATATTTGGCTCACACTTCATGAGGCAAAGCCACATTTATGTGGCATCTTTGGAGTAAAGCAGTAAAACCTCAGTGTTCTGCCATATTAGGAACTGTCCAGGACTCATTTTTAGGACTCACCTGTCTATATTAATTCTTCTAATGTTCTACATAAGTTGTGACAAAACAAGATGTAGGAAACAGGAAGAAATGACATTGGGTTGTCATCTCAGGTAATCTTCAACCATTATCTTTAGAGGCTTAAATGTGGATGTTCGCTCTCTCCCTCTCCAGGTATGCAAGAAAAGATGGCCTTGGGAGGGACTTGGAAAGAAGTGAAGGTGAAATCTGGCATAATATAAGTCATAATTTGGGTCACATTTGAAAATAAAAAGCTTTACTGTCGCTGTTGGTAACCATTGGCCTAAGGAAAAGCAGTCGTTCAGAAACTTCCCGTGAATTGTTTTTTTAAAAAAAAAAAAAAAACTCATACAGAATGGAAAGTTTGGGTCACAGGTGTAAACCCTTAGGCCGTGCTTCCTCAGTGAGCTCAGTGCTGTTCTCAAGGACAAAAAAGAGAGTGAGAAAAGGAGTTTTGCATTAAAAACAGATTTACCTCTCCAGGCAGAGGGATGGCTGTGAACACAGACTCTGTCAGGACGCTGAGTGAGGAGGGAGAGTTGCAAACAGTAGTTGTGGACTTGAGGTGTTTATGTTTATTTCCCCCTCTCCTCTTTCCTGGCATGATGAATTTTGCTCATGGATTTGGTTTTGCTTCAGAATTCTCTCTGTGATAAGTGAAGGTTAGCTACTTGGGGACTGGTAGTTAATTTGAGCCTATGGGCAACTCCCCTCTTGCCTGGGATTGTGTTTGCAACGTTTTGCTCTGTAGGTTTAACTAAACTGTCAGGACAACAGAGGGCTGAGTTACCGTAGTTCATTGTAGAAAGCTCACGCAGGAAATGAAACCGTTCACCTTAGAGGAGAGTTGCAACAGGGAAGGAGAAGATCTGGGCCCAGAATCCTCTGTGATGCTTTGTTTCTCTGGAAAATTAAGTGCAGAATTTATCCCCTTGGTCCCTGAGGACGGGCACGGTCTTGCTCTTTCTAGTTTATCCCGGGGTAGGGACAGGTCTGATACTTGTCATCTTCATCAGAATGTATCGTGGGGCCGGAGCTGTGACAGGGGTAATGAAGAGTGGAGGGGTATTCTGAGACACATACCCCTGGAGGACAACAGAGTGGACCAAAGTTTCCTCTTAGCTCTAAAATTGCTGGAGTGCTGGCCCTGGGGCTGAATTCCAGCCAGCCCCGCCTTCAAAGGTTGGAAAGTTGGGGGAGGGTGTGCTAAGTTTTTTCCCTGCCTCTTTTTTAATCCTCATAAAGTTCCTATTGTCCCCTCTCTGTGGTCATTGCTTCTGATTTAAAGATTGATGTGAAAACTTCCCAAAAGGTCTCCTGGGCTTTGAAATTATGTTCTTAATACTTTTAACCCACATGTCACGCTGCTCACATACAGAGTGAACCTCGATTTATAATATGAGGTACTTGATGCCACATGGGACATTCTCGCAATTGGGTGCTTAGATGCAGCTCTGTAGGTGTCACTTTATACCTTCGGAGTCAACATTAGTAACTTCAAATCATCCTCACAAGGAACCAAAATGCATATAGCAGTTGATGGAAAGAGAGGATATGGAAGCATATGAAAGAATATAGAAAAGCTCACTGTTAACGAATTTTACATTAGCTACAAGAAAATTCTTATAGGTGTAGCTTCCCTGAATTAATTCAAGCAATACTTATATTTTTTCTGTGCCCTGAGTTTATCACTCCATTGGTTGTCAGAATTCTTCTAATCCTCCTAACAGACTTTAATTTTTATTTGCTCTCTAAAATGTTTAGGTCAATTGTTTTTACTAAGTGTCACACTTCCTCTCACTGAATCTGAGCGTTTTATAAGTTGTATGTATGCATAACCAAATATGTATGTATGTAGCAAATTTTTTGTTGGGAAAATACTGGAAGACAGCCCTGAAAATAATTAGGTGTAGTAGCTTAGCTTTTTAATTTTAATATTATTTTTCTGATTACAAAAGAAATGTATTGTCATTGAAGAAAATTAGAAATATGTGTTTTTTAAAGTGCAAAGATTGTGTATATATATAAATGGTTTAAAACGTATGTGTCTGTTTGAATATTAACATGACTAAAAATATTCTATATATTATATTGTGATCTGCTTTTTTATTTAGTGATATTGGCATTTATTTTACTGGAGAAATGACCAAACTAAATTACCTCAAAATCTTTTGAGAATGACTGTAGTTATATTTTAGAACAAAATTAAAAGTATATTACCTAGAATTAAAGAATGTAGAGCTAGAACTGCCCCTGCCTCTTGATCTAATTTCAGCCTTCTCTTTTCGTAGATGAGGAAGCTAATCCCTGGAGAGTATATGACATACTCAGGGTCCCACTGGACGTTGGTGACAGAGTGGGGTCTAGAACCCACGTCCCCTCCCTCCCAGTCAGCTGCGTTTTCTCTCCAGTACAACTCTTTGTGTGGTATTTCTCTTTACTCCATGAATGAACTTCAGGTTCACGAACCTTTTGAATCTTAGCACAAAAAAGAAGGTGTGAACCATCCATACAACGGATTTGGGAGTATGTGGAAGGAGAGGAGAACCAAACTCTGTTTAGGTGAGGCCACCGCGCTGCTTATTAGACAGACGTGATGCTTCTTGGTCTGAGGAAGCAGACATTCTGGGTAGCACTGTCCCACGTAGCCGGATACAGCTTTACACTTTGCCAGGTGTTTTCATCTCTAGTCTCATGGTTTGATCATCGCAGAGTCTCTGGGAGACTGGTAGGGATGGTGTTTCTGTTGAACTAGTGACTTAAATTCTGGGAACTCAAGAACATACGAGCTCCACAAGGGCCGTGCTGTGCGTGACACTTCAGGTCTGGCTCAGAGTGTGCACCCACAGCTGTTTACCCTGCGGCTTCCTGCATTGTGGGTCCTCGTTATGGAGCAGAGTTTCTACTTAAAATGGTGATCGTTCAGCAATGCAACCTTTGTCCCATTTGTTCATTGGATTTCTCAAGATAAAAGAAAAATCTCAATCCAGAAACTACTTATATAAACACCAAACAAAAGATGGTCCTCTTTGGTTTTCTCCTTTTTTCCCCATCTTTTCCCTTTTCCTTTCTTTCTCATTCTCTGGTTCTTTCTTTCTGCAAACCTCCTCCCATACGCACCCCGTCCTCCTTTCCTCTTCTGAATTCTCTCAGTTCTTCACTCTTTGCTTTGAAGATGACAACTGCGTACAGTTTTAGGACCATGGAGTTTTTGCATGGGGTATGTCTGTCTGTCTGTCTGTCTGTCTGTGTCTTGGTATTTTTAGGATTTCTACAGTGATCCCAGGGTCTAACCACACATACCGCAAAAAGAACATTCTGAAGAATTGCAGGAAATAATTGATGAAAAGGTTGCTCTGTGCAGGGCACATTGGAATTTACTTAATGTGTAGCCTGAAGCAGAAAGTGCCTGGCTGCTTTCAAGGCCCTTTGAACACATGTACAAGTATTTGGTGAGAACTTCAGAACTCAGCTAAGCTTTGTCTTTGATTCCAAAGATATCCCTAGGGCCAGTGAATAAATTACAGATGCTTTTTTTAAAAAATTTACTTAATGCCTATATTAAATAATTGATTCTTTATGAGCCGACGTGACTAAATAGCTTAATCAAGTTATTGCTGGATTTGCTCAATTCTCCTCACTTTTTAAAATAATGCCTTGTTTAGAGAGGTAATAACAGGATCCTTTGTTATCCTTGTATAAAATTAAATAGTTTGACCTACAGAAGCAATGCTGCATCTATAAGCTGATCCAGGTTCATTTAGTTGAGTGCTGGTTCTCCCCTGTTCTCTCCTGCCTGGATTACAACCTGTAGAAAGAGGATTTTTTTTCTTTGTATTTAATATCTGACATATAGGGCCCCTCTTTAGAGGTATATCGACTGGATTCCCAAAGATGCTATTTGGGGCTTGAACTCAGTGACTTACTAAATGGTACCTTGGTACCCTTAAAGAATTCTACTGAATAGTTTTCTCTCTACTCTTAGGCAAGTTCAATCTCTACGTGTGTATACTTTGTCCTTGCTTCATCTCAAAACTGCTTAGAACTACATGTTGCACTTACGGGTGTTTTAACCATGCTTTTATTTTCAATCTCCTTCTCTTTTAGGAAAATCTTAACTTTCCTTGTTCTGTCTTATTTTCTTTTATTTTTAAATGTCAAGGTCTCCTGGAACCTGGGAATTAGAAGAGATCTTAGGGGTTATCATCAAGTCTGATTCCTACCTCTGTCATTTAAATGTGCAAATGGTCAGCATTTGAAATGTCCCTGCTCTGAAAACACCAAAAATACGGGGCAAGTTTTGGAGAGACTGGACTGTTGTGCCTGAAGCTGTTACTGTTCTCTTTGGTTTTAATAGCAACACCCACCATATTTGTATGATTGATGTAGAAAGAATGCAGAGTGCCCTTCTGAAGTTTTTCTTGTTTTGCATATCCTAGAATATTTTTCTAAAGTGGGGGGTAGTTAATAACAAGCTCATTTTCCCTTGTTTTAATGACTTAGGTATATTCCTCTAACAGTCATAGACACCTATATGAAGACACAGCTTTCCTTGGGGAATCTGAAATTGATTAGCATCTCTGATGAACCTTCAAGCTTTATAATAATATTGTTATTATTTATCCTCTCCCCTGTCCTTTTTTTTCCTTTAAGATCAGAAGTAGGTCAGCTACAATGAAAGCCACTTTCAACTTTTTCAGTATTTTAAATTACAAAGGGTCTTAGTTTGCTCAAATTTATTTTTTACCAAAAAAAAGTAAAGAAACAGCTGATACTTTCTCTTAAGAATGAGGCTTTACTCACTCAAGTTTTCGATAAATCAGTTACACACTGATATGCTTGCTGTGTGACAGACTGCAACTGAACCTCATTATTCATACATGTCTGTGTGATGTTACTGAATCAATTTGTGCTGTATCCATTTTGCACTCATGGATAGTTCACGGTCCCTTATGAGCAGAAATAGTCAGCAGGCAATAATAGAAGACACAGAGCAGAAAGGGATGGGGCCCATAATCCTTGGTTCCATGGTGCTAGATCCATTTCTTAAATTCATTTTTAGTGTCTTTTTTTAAAATTCTGGTCTCATCAATAGGAGTATAGCATCAGCAGAATCAAAAAGCTTTTACATATGTTCTGCTTTTATTCTAAGACGGATTGGTGAATAAGGGGACAGAAAAAGTCCTACCTCCTGATTAGTAGAGCAGGGCATTCCCCCATGTAATTCCTTATGGCTACGGTGGTCTTCTATTGTATACAGCACAGTATCCTTTTCCTGATTCAAAACCAGAAAAGCCAAAACTGCACTCAAAAATGTTACCTTTTTAGTGGCTAAAGAGTTCCTAAGGCTAAGTATTCAAGTCGAAAAAACAGAGTAGAAGAAAGATTATGAAAAGGTGATAGCCTCCTGTAGCCACTACTCTCAAGCAGGCTCTGGTGTCTGTTGGCAACTGGAGACGGAGTTATGGCCATTAAAGCCAACTCCAGTGAAGCCCTGTTGTCAGCCGATGTTGGCCCCACTGAGGAAGTCGTGTAAACTCACCCATCACACTTGAAGCTAAGAACTTTCTTCTGCTGTGCCATCGCCTGACAGCTAAATTCTGACCACTCTCCTTCTGTTCTTGTGCATTGATCACTTTCCAGAGGAAGAAAATGTCAACCACACAAGGTCTTCAGCTCTTTTATACTCACAGAGCTCCAGGAGATAATTTTTGTAACATTGCCCTGGCATTCGGGAATTCACTCTACTATGAGCTCTGTCATTAATGAACTTGGCGATCTTGGCCAAGTGACTCCACCTCTCTGGGTGTCAGTTACTCAACTATAAAATATGGGCATAGGATAAAAGATCCTCATGGCCCACTTCACTGTAACCTTCTATCTGTCTGTAGTTACAGAATTTTATTGTTCTGTGGGGGCATTTCATTTTTTTGTGTTCTCATATTTTAAAAAAATGTATGTTGCAATTGATATTTGAGGTTCTAAAATAAAACACTTAATTTAAAAGTAACTTTGAAGGAAGAAATGCTCTTTAGGTCAAAGAATAAAGAATTATCATGTATACATTTATGAAAAAGTATATTTTGGTATCAGGGTAAAAATGAAGACGAGGGAGCCTTTATAGAGAATCAAACAAAAAAAGATCTAGAACTCATTTATTAAAATATCAACAATATCCTGAAGTTTTCAAAAATGACTAAAATTATTGGGGTTTTTTCTCCTGATGTATGGTGGATAAAGTTTTTGTTGCAAACAATAGAAGACAATAAGAAAATACTTCTTTAAAACTTCACTCTTCCTATCACCAAAGTGACTTGATCACTTTAGCAAATGTTTTAAATGGTGGTGTGAAATAGAGGGGCTTCAATGCTTAGTTTCCCTTATTTTCAGCAAATAATTTAGGATACTGACCCACACTGAGGTTGTTCAGCACTCTGGTTTTGCCTCACAAAACTGTAACAATGTATTTGTTTATAACTATGGTTTATTGTCTCATCACTTCCAAAAAGGCTTTAGTAGTCCATGTTCTGGGCATCCTGTTTCTCACCTCCATACCTTTTGGTTCCCTCATGCTGTGTACTCTATCTAGAAAGCCTCTGCTAACTTTAGATGGCTTCTGCTCAAACTTTGACTCTGGCAAACCTTTCTTATCTCCAAGGCTATATTTGGGATCCCACCTTTACATCTCAAAATGTAATTACAAGTTTTTGGGTCTGTCCCCTGACTAGGCTGAATTCTGTGAGCACAAGAGTCATATCTTACTCATCCTTGTACCCTACTGTCCAACATGATGCCTAGCCCATAGTTAAAGGTCAGTGAAAGCTTTCGAATGACACTAACCAAAGGCATATCACATAAGACCATTAAAATAATATAATAACAATTACAAAAATGTAAAGAGGTAAGAGAAAACAAATATATCAAAAAGCAATATCTTACTCTTATTGAGCATTAAATTTAGCTCTAAGCTGTCTGGTATCCAAGCCCAACAATAAATATAATGTGACCAAAATATAATAGAAAGCAGTGTGGTTTAGAGGGAGCAGCATAGGATTTGGAGGGAGAGAGAAGGGGATTTGAATCCTGGCTCCACTACTTACTAGTAACTTTGAACAAATTCTAAAATCTCTCTTCATCTCAAGTTTCTTCATTCTCCAAATGGAAAGAACACCCACTTCATAGAGTTGTTATAAGGAGTAAATGAATTAATATATGTGAAGTAAACATAAGTTGCTGCTCATGTGTGAGGTAATTCAGAGGGTCATTATGCTTTTTTTTGTTGTTTTGTTTAAATTAATAGACTTTACATTTTATAGCAGTTATAAGTTTATAGAAATTGAGCAGATAATACAGAGTTTCCAAATACTACTTCTCTTTCCTGCTCAGTTTCCGTTATTATCAGCTGGTTTTTTTTTACATGAACTAGGCAACTTATTCAAATTATATGATAAATTCAGTGGACCCTCCTTATATATGGGTTCTGTATCCTTGAATTCAACCAACTACAAATGGAAAATATTTGGGAAAAAAATTGTGTCTCTACTGAACATGGACAGACTTTTTTTGTCATTATTCCCTAAACAATACAGTATAACAACTATTTACATAGGATTTACATTGTATTAGGTATTGTAAATAATCAAGAGGTGATTTAAAGTATATGGGAGGATATGCGTAGGTTATATGCAGATACTATGCCATTTTATATCAGGGACTTGAGCATCCGTGGATTTTGGTATCCTCAGGAAGTCCTGGAACCAATCCTTGACGAATACTGAGGGATAACTGTATGTAATTATGAGAGTCAGAAACCGAGCAAAGGGGCTATGGTGCCTTTATTTCTGGGGACCATTCGGTCATTTCCTACCACTTCCATGGAGTACAGTATTAAGTTGTAAATGACCTTTCTTTTGGAGAAGATAACATTCAACCATAACAGGTCAGTGATGACAGAGCAGAAAAAATTGTGAAAGTTGTGTTTCAACAGCATATGGAATTTTAAATTCATACACTTTAAATCTGTTAAAAACACTAAAATGGGATTTTCAAGTGGAACTGAGTGGGCCACTGAAGCTGTTCATTGGTAGGTTAACTGGAGGGCCTGTGACTTCATGGGCCCAGGTGATCTTGGGCAAACAGGAAAAAGGTGCAAAAAGTTTGACCTACAAGAGGGTACTCCCCACCTGGAAAACCACAGTAAGTGTAAAGGGAAGCAGTGTACATGGGCTGAGTGACTGCAGTAAGTGTCAGAATGAACGTTCAGGGTCATGCAGATTCTTGGAACACTTTCTGAATATGTAAGCAGCATTTATTTAAAAAATTGGATTTAAAAGCCGCAAACATCAGATTTCTTGCATGGCCATCGTGAACAAGGGGGCAAGATAGCCCAGACAGCTCATCTGCACAGGAAGTGAGCATCAAGAGAAGCAGGAGGCTACGGATCAGCTCTGTGCAAAGCAGCAGTGAGGCCCGATTGATTTGCTGGGACAAGCATGGTTTGTTCAACTAACACAGACACATGCCCCAGCCACTGTCAGGGTTGCAGCAGCACTTGGTTTCAAAACATCTCTTCTTAAAATGGAATGTTTTTCAGTTCTCTGGAGGCTTAGCAAGATCTGAAAAGATTTTGCTCCTGTTTGCTGGCTGTGACACATGCCGCTTTTTACACCTTTACCTAGATGGAAAGCACTGTAGTCCACTGCTCTGCATGTTTGAACAAGCCTGCTTGGAGAGATGACAGTGCACTAACAGCTGGTTTCTTCAAGAGCTGATTCGCACTGCCCTGACATTACCTAAACAATCATTACTTACGTTCTTTCTTCCTTCAGTGCTTAAGCAAGTTTCAGCATATTAGAAGACAGATATATGGGAAATGGCCTAGAGCTCTGGGATAAAAATATATATCACACCGTAGTTAGCTTAGGTTAAATTAACTTTAGATTGATAAACATGGACACCTCCTTTTAGGAGCTAAACCACCAACCCACTACCCCAGAGCTCTTAATTAGGCCTCTCTATGTGGAATATGGACCTGTAGCCATTCACTAACTTCCTAATTCTTTCTCAATTAAGGGTTCTAAGTTAAAGGGGCAATTAATATCTTTAAATTTTATTACTTCTATCAAAGCTAAAACTGTTAAAGAAGAGCAGAGTATGAAGCATTTCTAGGCAGTTGATGGCATTTTCCTGCAGGAAGTACTCAAAACCAGAAGTTTGACTGCTTCCAGTCCAGGCAGCTGTGCATTAAAGTTATTCTGAACATATGCTAATGCTAACTGGACCAAAGTGTTAGTTTTACAGATCATTATGAGGCTTGTGGAAAAGAATCCTGCACGTTGAGTAAAGTGGAAAGTGTTATCTATTACCAGATTGCAACAATGAGCTTTAACAATGAAGAAAGAGACATTTTGGGTGCCTTATATTATATATCTTTGTGTTGTCCTAGGGAAGTGGAATAAGACAGGTTAAAGAAAAGAGTGAGGAATTTTCCATTCTGATCTAAGGCCCTATTTCAGATAATTTATTTGATAATGTCAATGCCTACTTCTGAGCTTATACAGTATGTAGTGTCTTCCCTCAATTAAAGATTTGCAAGGAAAATGTTGGGAGGACTTGAACATCAGCTATTCGTGAGTTCCCAGTGTGGCTGGTTAGTACTTCCTTATCCCACAAAGAATTTTAAAAATGTGCCAGCTTATGGAGGTCAGAGGCTAACGCATGGAGGTGTTTAATGTGCATTTTTTTCTATCTCACTAATAGACTGTTGACATGGGTCTTTTGTGAACTCCCTGGCTAACTAAATATATTCATGATCTGAGTGAGGGGAGGAGCAGGGAATGCTCAAATTTCAGGATATTAGGTTTTGTTTAATTTCAGTCAATCATCTGTTGATGGCAAGTGTACCAGATGAAATGCATCCTCTGAATAAGCTCCGAGTTCCTTGGGTCTGTGTATATAAATCATCTTGCCTGCCATGACACCACATCCAACAAGCCCCGTTGACACTGACAGGGACCAGATGTGTAAGGCCATGGAAAAGACATTAGGTTTTGACATCAGTTGACTGACAGTTACATTTGGAGGCACCAGTTAAGGGTTGGAGATTTTGTCGAGTCCAGCAGGTAGATGAAAATCTGCATTTAATGTTATCACATGCCTTTAAACACTTAGCCGAAGATAAAATCACCTCTGTTTATGGAATTAAGCTTAAAATAACCTAGTTTTAGCTCTTCAACCCTAAATACTTCCCTCACTCTCTCTTTTGTTCTCCATCTTGCTCCCTTCTCACTCTCTGATAGCCACAGTGGAAAGCAAGCTTAAGAAGTAAAAATAAAATTTACAACACATTTATACATTGTTTTCCTGGAATGTATTCTTCCTTATTCTATCCCTGCCTGTATCTAAATATACTAAACATGATAAATTTATAAGCAAAGTATATATGTTACATTCTCACACTAACAAAGTTACCCTTAACTTTTTTATGAGCACTAAAAATGTTAGTATTTGCATAGTACAAAATTTCCTTCCCCAAATTTTTACCTGTAAGAGCTTAATAATTTCATAAAGTTTAATATTCCTAAATCTTGAGGTTTAAAGATTTCTAACAGGAATAGTAATTGAAGTAAATTATATTTGATCTAAGTAAAAGATTCTTTGCACAAAACTAATGAGAGACTGAAGTCATTTTAATCTGAAAGTGAAAGAAGCAGATCAAGGACGGCTTCAAATGATGACTACAGCTGATTTTAATGTAGCATTTTGGATGATCAAATGTTTATTCTTAATCTTTGTTTAAACAATAAAAGTTTAATTTTTATACATTTTTATTAAATTTTGATGAAAATAAGTAGAAACAGTTAAGGAAAAAGTTTTATTACCTTAATTTCTTATTGAGTTTAGTATAAAGTGTTTTAAAATAACTACTCAAAAATGAGTTATAAAATTTTATGACTTCAATTTTCAGTGACAAAATATGAATGCATTTTTACTTTCAGAAAGCCTGAATATCAGCGTTTGCTTTAGACTATATAAAAGCCATTGCAAAGTGACAGAAGGAAAATGTTCATGCTAATTATGAGGGGAATTATTGGCTTTTGTACGTATTGGAACCCCTTTAATGTTTTAAGAGTGGGTTAATACTGATCTGGCATTCATTCTGTTGTGCGTGCATATTGCATATACACACACACACAAACACACACACACACAACCTCAGCTGGCATTTTTGCCTACAGGCTGCTGAGAGCTGATTATTCTTCTAATCAAAACTGTCACAATCAGGGGAGACAATTAGTCAGGTTAGGCCTCTGCTGATTTTGCTTGTGGCCCTTAGCATCAGATGGTCTTGAGCACTCTTGAATCATATCAACAAGTATTTCAATAATACCTACTCCACTCCACCTGCTGCTGCTGCTAGGGTCTGCCTTTCATCTCTGGAATTGCTTGAGTTTGTGAGTTCTTGTTTATTTTAAATTGAAACCACAAGATATTGAAATTTTCAAAAGTGGAAACTTGGCAGACCTCATTGCTAGTGCCATTTTAAAATCACCTAGTCGATAGCACCAAAAATCATGAAATCAATTGCCTATAAATAGGTTTCTATTTGTTTCTGTACTTATGCACTTATGGAACTTAGTTTATAGAGTTTGATTCCCATGTAAAATGCATACACATATAGTGCATAAGAAAGGGTCCCACGTATAATAGGCTCAGCATATTTAAAGCCATACTAAAATCAGGATGACACAAAACCCATTTGGCAATAGTACATTTTCATATTTTTCAAATGAAATAAATTTTGTTCTGAATATAAGGTTAATTTATATTACTCTGGTCATTGTCTGATTTTACCAGATATTAGAAGTTTTTTAATAAAAAAGCAAGGACTTTTATTAATTCTTTTAATATCTAATATGTCTAGTTAGCCTTTACATCTTTCTATGTGAAAATTCTGCCAGTTTTAGAACTCAATCTAGAATGTGACTATGTTCCAGGGTTTTTTAGTCAAATATATATCATGTATTTCAATATCTAATTTAATAATATATTATCATCTAGAAGTAAAGTGTCTTTAGAAGGAAGTCAGAAGATCAAATAGAGATTTATTTAAAACAATGTAGGGCTTATTATTTGTTATATGAGGATACAACATTCATATAAATTTTTTGAAAAGAAGAAGAAAGGAAGAAACCAGATAAGCATTTCTTTTCACTTATTTGAAGGAATAAGGTGTTTTACTGAAATATAAATTTTATGTTTTTGAGTTAGGCATTTGTGTGTGTGTGTGTCTGTGCATTCATGAGTTTTCTCAGGTACATACTGTAATTGTTATTTTTGGCTAATGACTGTAACAGGAAAATCGATTAGGAAATGATTCTTTAAAAGTTTAACACATGAGAGATAATAATTTGTTGTTTTTATAAAGAGATTTTTCTTTCATCGTAGTGCTGACCATTCAGTGAAAACGGCTTGAATTTCTGTAAGTAAATGTCAGCTTTCTGAGTCTGACGTTTTTTAAGTGGACCCAGCCTTGTGTAATTTAGGTTTTCTCTCTGCATTTGTTCATTCATTCATTTAGACTTTCGTTTATTTCTTCACCCATTCATTCATTCATCCATTTGCCATGGATGAATTCATTCTCTCTTTCCATGTAAATAAATCTAAACATGTAAGTGTACATGGAAGAGTATTCATTCTCTTCCTTTAAAACAATGAAAGTTGATATCTCCAAGTGTATTTTTGGAGGATATTTTTTCCCATTTTGAAACATTTAGAAATATTTGTTGAGTCTATTGGTGGTTTATAGGAAAACTTTTTTATTCTAATTTTTGCAGTTTATAACTGAACAATCTTTTTTTTTTCCCTTTACTTTACACATATGCATAGGCAGCTAATACAAACCAACATAGTTGATTTATCCAGTTGCTCTATGGGCAATTAAACCAGGAGTATTATCTCAGCAGGAATAAGTGGGCAAATTACACATGTGAAGTAAATGGATCTTTGAAGCTTGAGCACATAGGTATTACTGTACAAGAGGCTATGTTAAGATTCCTATAGAGATCAATGGGAGTTTATTGATGAATACCAGAGAAAAGCGAGGTGATGTAATAAACTTTTAATAGTCTAATAAACTATATTTAACGTACAGCTTTTATGCACAGAATAGGCCTACAGCTTTTATGCACAGAACAGTGTGGTCCTCTACACATCGTGAAGAAAGCTCTCTGACTTCCCAAGAGATTAACCTTCAAGGGTCAAATGCTAAGGCCATGCAGCTCTCAGTTTCTTGCAGTTGTCTAAAGAAAACGAAAAGCCTCCAGAACCATTACATTTGTTCTCTTAAGAAATGGGATGAATGATAAAGCATTGTGACTTTTTTTAAATAGTAGATTTGAATTGCCACATATGAGAACAAACTCTCATATCCTCGTTGGTTTGAGTGGTCTCTGATTGACCCCAGCAATACTATATAATTTTAGAATTCTAAACACCCCCAGTGTCTCTTACAAAACAGAGTCCAGTTCATGTGAAATAATGAATACTTTGTTAGAGCATTTAGTAGATGAACCAAATACATCCAGTGCCCTGGCTTTCACCCTTAGCCCTCTAATTGCTCAGTGCTTCATGCTTTTATCAATTATAGGCAAAATGTTAGGAGCAAAAGTAGAAAAAACATTTGAATTACTGAGCAGTACTTTCAGGCGTTAGGCTCTCATGAATGTTACGTATGAGTTATAGCTTTGGACACGCTTAAAAGACATAGGAGGAGAAAATATTTAGTCAACGAAACCAGTTTAGAAAGAAGACGAGAGAGGGAGAATGGCAGAAGGCATTTCACAATTCAAGTCCTGGTGCCTTTATTTAAATCATGTCACAATTAGGCTGATAGCACCAGTTGTTCAGGAAGTGAAAATTTCACTGTCATCTACAGGAGTGAAGAACTTTGCCTTTGGAATCCTAAACAAACACACAAAAGTCCCAGGGTGCTCAAAAAGCCATTTTGTCTCAATAAATCAAAATGACCAAAACATTTTATGTTTGGCATATCCCATTCCCTCTCCCCTCCTTCCTCCTAATGCTGAAGTTGAAGCATATAAATATTTCAAGGCTTTCTGTCATAGTTAATACAAATTTATTGGCAAAAATAACATCATTTGAAAGGACACGATTTGCCTCACCTTTGGGACCTGCAAGTCCATCTACCATGCAAACCAACAAAAACATTTATGTCAGCATATCCTTCATCAGAGCCAAGAGGGAAAGTTGGAGAAATAAAAGAAATGACCTCCATCTGCTTAACATATTGTCAACAGTTTTGGAGATGGACAAAATCTTAAATTATCCCTGCATTTAAGGCATGTAATTACCATCCAAAGAACTTTGGAAGAGAAGAAGTTTTATTTGTCCAGAGAGGGTAATGCAGATTTTTTTCCTATCATTTTTAGTAGGAGGGAACAGGTGTAAAACAATTTTGATTAAGTGTACATTATATATTTATATTTCTTTGTCGGGGATGTGGGAACCTGGAGAGCTCCTTAAGGACTTTAGATGTTATGAGACTCCATGAAACGGTTCAGAGGATACTTGGGGGAAATTATGAAGTGGTGACCTAACTGATTTTTCTCATCATTATACTTGCCATTTCCTGTTGTGCTGCTTTGGCTCTCAGTAGGGTTGAGTGCAGGTGTGGGGGGAAAATGGTGATGTGATAAACTATAACTACAGCTTCTCTTGTAGCTTTTCATCAATGGTGACATTTCCATCAGGTGTCACCAACTAAATTGTCCCTAGTTCTGCCACTTTCCAAGGAGAAAGAGAAGAATCTTTTTTATGGTTTTAGCCATACTTTTGGCCTTCCACCTTTCCATAACAGTCACTGGACACTCATCATTATGATCTCTTTGTGCCCCTGGGCATCAGACACCATGCCACCTTTAAGTGTTTGGTTATAGCTGCTCCTTACCTTGGCTGAAATGGTTGCAATGAATGGAAATCCAGGAGTGGAATTAGGCATAATCTCAGTGTTCTGCTAAATATTATCATTAAGTTTCTGAAATAATTCACTTACCAAATCTGCAATAGCTGACTATTCTGTATGTTCCCTGTGCTAAACTGAAATAGCATCATAGAACCTTTAGGACAACTAGTTTTTCATTTATTTATTTTGGAATACAGAGATACAGAGAGATTAAGTGATTTGACCAATTGACAGAGTTTATAGGAGGCAGACAGTGTTTAAATTCAGGTCTTTATCTTTACATTCGTGGTTCTTTCAGCTGCTGCACAATTATCCCCTAACACACATAGTGATCCATAAGAGCTTCAAAATAATGAACAATGTTGGGGATTATTTTTAACCCTCTTCTGATGTTCCTGCCTCTGTATAACCTTTCTCTTGTTCATCTCCTTTTCTTGAAGCCCACAAATGCCCTACTTCAAGCTTTCTTCAAATCTAGGCAGTCATAGGAAGCTGATGTGAAGAGTTTATGTCTAACTTATTTTGTAGCTTTCCACGGTGCCAAGTATCTAGCATACAATAGCGTCTCTACAAAGAGTCACTGAATGGATGAATAAGTGAATAGTTTATTGGCAGGTGCCCAGGAATAAGGAATCCTAAACTGAAGCCTGCGAGGTCTGTGTGTGTGTTTGCCTCATCTATTGCGATAGACTCCTTAATGATCTTCCTGCTCTAGGCTTTCTCCCCATCCAGTCTGTCTTCTCCCAGGCTAACAGAATGATCACTTTAACTCACAAATCCAGTCATGTTCCTGTGCCTTCTTAAAAATCTTCCCTCATTCTTAATTGCCTGTCAAACTCCCTTTTCAAAATAAAATTTTAATCCCCCTTGGTGGCCTTGTCTGCCCTCTCAACAAACTCCTTGCTTTCAAGCCTCCTTGGGTTTGTACATTTTGCCTTGCCTGGGAAGCCCACCCCTGCCCATCTCTTGGAATAATTCTGTCCCTGTTCCTAGACGTGGCTCCTCTGTGAGGTCTTTCTAACTTTAAGTCTGTTGCTGTTTCCTGTTTTCTATAGCATTTGGTACAAATGTATCTTACAACATTTATCACCCTCTATTGCAGTGATTTATTTGTATGACTGTCTCCCACCACTAGATTTTCAGTTCCTCTAGGGCAGGACTATGTCTTGGTTCATTTTTGCTTCTCCACCTTCAAGTACAATGCCTGAGCCACAGGGGGCAATCAATATTCTTGCCTTAAATGAATTAATTAATTAACGAAGAGAGACAAGACATAAATACATGAAAAGTCAATCAAATTAGAAAACGATGGAAGGTCAACCGAATATCATATTGCTCGAATACAGTGTAATTTTAAAGTTTAAAACAGGCTTTCCTTAGAGAAATGTCATTTAGTCCAATGCAACAACGTGAGGGCTTAGTCTGTCAAACTGACCTCAGCAGAATTAGGAAGTCTCAGTGTTCCTCTGTTGTCTCGCCCTGCATCTCTGTCATTCTGTCTGGTGCTGCTTTTGCGAGGTCTTTCCTCATCAAAATTTACCCATTGTGTTCACTAGTCTCTCAAGGGTCTTAACTCTGCTGGGTGACAGGTATTAATGGGTCAGAGAAATGAAAATACGTTAATGCATTAGCTGGCAAGTATGATTTCCCTCCCAAGCGAAATAACATTTTACACATTTTTAAGGATTGACATTGACTTTGGGGAAGGAATTTTTGTTTAAAGATGGCCTTTGTTTGCCAGAAAATCACACCACATAGGCAAGTGCCCATCCTTGCTCTGTGTAGTGTATTTATATATCCTGCACGCTTCCAAAAGGTGACTGATTTGTCTTTTTGTATGCATAGGCAACCCCTTGAGAGAGTCAGCATCTTTTTCTCCTCCAATCTGTAAACTTTTTTTTTTTTTTTTTTGGGACAGGGTCTCACTCTGTCACACGTATAGTGGTGTGATCATAGCTCACTGCAACCTCCAACTCCTGGGCTCAAGTGATCCTCCTGCCTCAGCCTCCCGAGTAGCTGCAACTACAGGCACGCACCACCATGCCTGGCTATGTTTTTTATTTTTTGTAGAGGTGGGGTCTCTATGTTGCCCAGGTCAGTCTTGAACTCCTGGCCTGAAGTGATCCTCCTGCCTTGGTCTCCCAAAGTGCTAGCATTACAGGTGTGAGCCACCATGCCCAGCCATAAACTTTTAGAAATCACTTTTCCCTACTTCACAAACAAAAATTTGTTATAATTACACTCTGCCTACTCAAGATATATTGCAATGACTGCTGAAATTTTTATTTCTAAAGATCTTTGAGATTCTTAGGATTTTTTCAAAGAACTAAAATTTCTTTGTTTTTAGTGGTCAAAAATACCTTTTTTGTTATGTAAATAGTATAATTGTATGTATTCCTCTTACCTTGTGTTAATATTTATTGAGCACTATTTATCAAGCACTATACTATAAGCACTTCACTTTTAGTCCTCATTTGCTCAATTTATTCATTTAATCCTAACAGATGTCCTACGATTGAGGCATTATTGTTATTCTAATGTTTCAGGTGAGAAAACTAAGACCTGGAGAGATGATATAACATGCCAAGGTTACGCAGATAGTAGTAGCAGAGCCCAGATTTGAAGCCAGGCATTTGACTGTGTATGTTCCTTTCTCTTGACCCCTTTCCTGTGCTGCCTGCCACAACCCATAAGGTAGTTGCTTCTTCTCAGTTATCAGATAGATGGCTATAAAGTCTGAAAAACGAAGATAAAGTTGAAATATCTTTAATCAACTCTGATTTCCTTGATAACCACCAGACATTAGCAAAGTTTACATACCATATGTGCTGAAAAAGCCAGGTGCCATGAGAAGGATTAGAGATGAAATTTTCTTTCCACTCTGATTTCCACTTTCTATTAGTGACACCTCCCAAGTGGTTCAGAGGATGCCTATTAGTGTTCCTGGACATCTTGTGCTATTTGCAGCCATCCTTAGAGAGGTCTGGGTGGCTGAACTCCACACCTGCCAGGTGTCCCTCTGCCTCTGTCGAACATTCCTGCCTGAGCAATTCTCGAATGCTCAACAAGCTAAGCCTCCCTTTTCATGGGCTCACGAGCATCTTGTGATTTCTCCGTAGCTGAATCCCTGGTGCCAGTAATCACCCGGAGGAGGCTGAGACCAGATTCTCTCCGGACTTTCACGTTTCCTCTCTTCCTTTTTGACACAGATAAATTAGTGAAGTGAAAACAAGAAGTAACAGTTTTAAACCCTTCAATAGAGCACATGTGTGCTCTGTACAAAGTGGATTAAAGTACTCTTTGGGGTTTAAAATCACACCTCAAGATGATAACCTTTGTATTCTTGTCCTATGATCAACAGCTTTTAGATCACTTTATATTTAAATAAGTTGTTTTATCATTATTCCTCAGACTAAAATAGGATTTTGTTTGCTTGACAATGCAAATATGTTTATGAAACAGAAAGCATTTAGACTAATTAATATTGAATATATGTAGTGAGATAAATATACACATACACACACACACACACATATATATATCTATCCCCAATGAAAAAGTAAATCAAGCATTATTTGAGACTGGCAGCAAATAAATAGCAAACCATGTCTGAAAATTGTTCTCCTGGGGCTAAGCCCTCTTGCCAGTTTTCATACTAAAGGAAATTTTACTTCTAAGTTTGACTGTCTTACACAAATGGATTTGGAAAAAGGAGGGCCATTCCTGTCCTGCATATAGCAGCTGTGCTTACTGGTTTTATAAACTGTAATCTCAAATTGCGCTTCTATTTTAATTTCGGCATGCCTGAAGCACGAGATTCTTTTCAAATGTTCAGACATGACTATTTAAAATTGAAAAGAGAAGTTCAACCATTAAGTATTCTCATCTTCTCTGAGATTTGCTTTCTGGTGTGATGATGTGAAATACTTTTTCATGTCGCCCATAATTTCTACTTACACTGTCTTGCTTATGCAAACTTTTAAATAGGCTATAGATGCAAGAGCATATAAAAATCTGTACAAATTTTGTCTGGCTTTGCATTATTGTTAAGTCAGCAAGGATCCTAATGGAGTACAGGGGATGAGACAACAAGAATCCAATCAATAGATGCAAAAGGCAAATGAACTTGCATAAATTAGCACTCTAATAGGAAAAGATAAATGCATCTTCTCTTTCATCTTTCAAGAAATACACATTATTGAAAGAGGTGTAACAGATACCATCCTGATTTATTTTTAGCTTTTTTCAGGGGTGCAGGAATGAGAAAATGCAAGTAAATTGAGCATTGGGGAGACTGTTCTGAGCCAGTGACATCAGATCAATGTAGCAAATACAGTATGTGAAACTCAGCATGTTGTGTCCACATGGGTGATGCTATGGTCCGTGTTTCTCATAGATATATGAATACTCACAAAGATCTCTAGAGGAAGCATTATTCTATGACCAGAGATTGTCTTGGAGAAACTAGTCTCTGATCGTGACATTCAGGCATTTCCAGTGTACTCTATGTTTATATCATATCCACTGAGGAAATGGCAGGAAGGACTTTTCAGATGCTGAATGTCTAAGTGTCTAGAACCAGGGCAATCACAGATCATCTGCTTCCATACCACCATATGGTAGTTTCATTAACCATCACAAGCTTAACTCAAGAAATGCTTGAGGAGTGATAGCAATGTGCTCTATTTTCCATTATTCCAATTATACTCTGTTTTTTGAGGAGTATACTGGGTCTGGCATAAATGTCAGAGGGTAGCAAGTACCTGGCACTACAGCTTCAAGCTGTAATATAATTAGCAACACCGAAGAATTTTCTCTATCACTTTTGCCTGTTCCTTCCAACTCCTTGCTTACTACTTCTACCTATGGGAAAGGAGCTGGGTGTATAAAGGGCTGCCAACTAATCTTCATGGCCTTGCTAAAAGGCAGAAACCTCAGCCATGGATTTGGCATCTTACTTGGCCAGCCTCCTGCCACACACAGCAACCTGATCATTTGTGTTGCTGGTTGATTTAACAAAGGCCAATAAGCAATGCCCTAATGGTTTCATAATGGCACTTCTCCAAAGAGCTCACCCACAGACAGGGAGAAACCTATACCCCAGGGAAAATTTGGGTATCCTCTTTCATAATATTAAGAGAATACTTTGGTTTGAAGTAGGCATTTTTTTAAGATATATGTGAAATTCACACTTATTTTTTTAGTACCTGGGGGACTTTTGCTCTTTGGGAAATCTTCTAGAAATTCTATCTTGGGGGAAATACCATCTGTATTGTTGGAAAAGAAAGAATTAATTTGTCAGTGTTGTTTTGATCCCAATCCAGAAAGCCAAAAAGAGAATTAAAAAAAAAAAAAAGTCTTCTGAGTATCAGCATTTCTTATCTTTTTCTTTGCATATTTTAAAAATAGGTCTTTCTTTAGCTCTCTTCCATTATGGTTAACTGTAATCAGTACTTTATGGTTATATTATATAGCTTTGTTTCATTAGGGCAATGAAAATGGTATTGAACAATAGCAATATAATGCAGGGAAACAGTTTGCAATTCAGTTGGAAATTGCTAACGCAGTAGATAGTCAATAATACAATCAGCTGAACTTTCCTAAGAAAACAGCTAAATTTTTTTCTACTTTTCTCTCAAATTTTCTTACAGGGCAGGGTTGAGGGAATTGCTCTGAACTGCACTGGAAAGCTGGGTGCCCTTGAAAAGAGAATTTCTTTATGCACTGAATTTTGAATGCTATCTATAGGTCCTGGGAAGAGCTACTATTTAAGACTGAAATTCTCCTTGGAGATTTTCAAAAAAGGAGACTAGATAATTAACAGTCCTGAAAGGAAACAGCTGGATGAGATGATGCCTCAAAATTCCTTCTACTAGTATATCTCTCCGTAGTCTTGATGCAGAAGTTGGGTTCTTATGAAATTATTGTCGAAAAGCAAGTACCAAGGGAAAATAAGCAGGACATCTCTTTACAAGCTCATGTTGTGCATGCTCTGTGCATTATTAATTACTGTAGGTTAAGAGTAGTAAACATGAGTAGTGTCTAGGAATTACAAAGTAGTGTCTAGGAATTATTTACAAAGGCAAATAACCTGGTGTATTGAAGGAGTGGTGAGTTAGGATTTTGTTGCTCTCGACTGTAGTAATTTGCTTGTAGTAGCTGTTGTTGAGTCAAAACCAGATTATTGAAAGTTTTATGTGAGAGGAGTTCATAGACTCAATAGCGTACATAAATACTTAGCTGCAGATATAATGCTGAGAATTCCATTTTTAATTTAGTGAGTGCTTGAGGATGCTGGGTTGCAGTTTACCATTAAGAAAAACAGGAGTGATGTGTCTAATTTTGAGTTGTCCTATAACTTTTTCTAGTCATTAGAATCAACACAATTTTCTCACATGTGATATGAATTTTTAAATGTTCTAATGGTCAAAGAATAGCAGTATTTCATGTTTCCATAGAGTTCCAAACATCTCTGACATCTTTAGAGATATTAATTATATCTTGAAGCCACCACCCTAATTAAAAAATAAATAAAACTAAATTTAATGCTCTAACAGGAAGTGCTGCACATATGTAAGTATATTTTTTCAGTTTTTATGTCAGATATTTATATTTAAACAAACAACAAAAAAAAAGAAAACAAGAAGTACCTCCCATAGCTCCTAATTTTCAGTTCATTTCCTCTAGTGGGTTAAAATAATTTGTAGCTTCTTAGGATTCAGAATCCCAAATTGAGGTGTATGTAAGCTTTAGATCATGTCCCAGTCATATGGTGGTAAACACAATGCCAGCACAGCTTAACTGCCTGCACAGGCAGATGGAAAAGGTATTTCTGTGGGTAGGACACCATTCTCCCTTTCTCCAGCCTTGGCTATAAGTGAATGCTTCAGGGCAGGCTTAATAGCACCAACAGTAGGTATATTCCTAAACTGTGCTTCCAGGCTGCCCACCTGGCCAGCTCAGGTCATATGTTATTTTCCCTAGTCATGTTTATAAAACCATAGTAATCAGCACTTTTAGTGACCATGACTTAGGGTTTTCGATTAATGACTGGATTCATTAAAACATCTTTTCGTGGGTCTTGGTTGTTGTGAATCTTTTCTCAGCTACAGGGTGTACTGAGCCAGAAAATCTTGAGAGTATACCAAAGTGAATTCCCTGTTTGCCTATACCTTTACTTCCCAGAGACAGGGTTGAAGGGTATACTTTATAGTTGTGGAGTGGGGGAAAAAAATCTGAGTTCCTTGTGGCATATAAAATCGGTTATGATTTTAATTAAATATTTGGCATGTACTAATCTAGTACCTAGATGTTGCATTAAAACATCAACAAATGAAATTGCCCTATTCTGAAAATAAATTGATCAATGAGATATAGTCACATTTACATTCACATTGGATACAGATTCTGTGCTGAGTCCCAGGCTCATTTAATATCTCCCATAGGTTTCATAAACCCTTTGTTGTTTTCTGACCAGCTCATCAACACTGAGTTTGTGACCAGCAATAGCTTGCATTCTCTCTTTCTCTTTGACTTGAACAGTGGCAGCAGCTATAAAATGTTAATGTGCACATCGTGAGACTTTGGGATCTGGGACTGTACTACTGAGTGCGGAAGAAAGTCAGTTGTGACCCTGTCTTCTCAAAGCTCGCAGTGCTGAGTTGTCACCCAGCATAGAGTGCCCATTATCACCCTCTTATTTCATCATCTGTGTGTCTTGGCATTAACCATCCCTCTGAAACCTCACAGCCTGCACAAGTGGCTCACTCAAAGCCTGCAGCAATACCAAAAATTCTGAAAGTTCAAGAGGAGGATCATGTGCATTTGCTTTGAACTGTAGTTCTTTTCCAAGGTAGACATTTTGAGAGTAGAGTTTATTAAAATGAAAGTGGAAAGAGAAAAACAACAACTATATTCTCTGTCATTGAGATAGACAAGCATTTAAGTAGGTAGAGATATTATAGCACTTGAGAATCCCCTCAAGTGCTTAGATTTATTCCTGAGAAATAAATGGTAAATTGTTTTTTTACCTTTTTCCCTGTAATGATTTCCTTGGATTATGAATTATTTCTTATTTTGTATGATTGCATTGTTCTGGACTATAATTTAGTACGGGCTAAAAATTAAAGGGGCCAGTTATAAATGATGTGGGGAGAAATAAAATATTTAGTGAAAACCATTTTATGTGTGACCTACGTACCCTCTTTGCCACTCCCATCTAAGCACGGCCTCAGTAAATGTTCTATTGACGTTTAAAATTGTTTAACAGGTTATGTTTGTCCCCAGAATGTACTTATATGATTGGTGAGTGGTGTTGGTTTATTTCGTTTCAATCAGGGTCAAGAAGGTAAATGGATTTGACTTTTCTATAACACCCACCCTTCATTCTATCTCTGGGCGAAAGCCTTGCAGAAACGGTGAGATAACACAGTTGCCAGGTGATAATACAATCGTTTTCATAGTGCTATGAGTTAATTCAGAGGTGAAACTGTCCTTACTTAGGAAAAGAATATCCCTTCTCCTCTCAGACCAGCCATTTGCTCTGGATGTTGGGCATCTCCCACATGCGGGGCAATGTAGGAGGTGCTGGTAGTGGCTTAACTGCTATCTTCCCTTCCCCCATTCCCTTCCTTCCTGGCCAGTTTTACTTAGTTGTTTTTCATTAATGTTTTTAATATCTCTGAAGTCACTGGCAGTAATGTAATTCAAAACCACCCCTCCCCCAACTGTACCACTAATTTAATTTTAAACTGCCTGTATAGGTCTGCTCAGGCTTCCATAACAAACTACCATAGACTTGGTGGCTTAAACAACAAATTTATTATCTCACAGTTCTGGAGGCTCGAAGTCCCAGATCAATGTCCAGGAGTGTTTGGTTTCTAGTGAGGGCTCTCTTCCTGGCTTATAGGCAGCCACCTTCTCACTGTGGCAGAAAGAGAGCAGACTGGGCTCTCTGTTTTCTAGTCATATAAAGACACTAATCCTATTGGATCAGGGCCCCACCCTTATGACCTTATTTATCCTTAATTACCTTCATAAGGACTCTGTCTCTAAATACTGTCACGTTGGGGATTGGGGCTTCAACATATGAATTTGGGGAAAACACAAGCATTCAGTTCATAGCATTGCCCAAATAATAAGAGAAAAAAATCCTAAAATAAAGAAGCATACCATGACGTAAACTTTGTAGTAGTTACTAAACTTTTAACCTGATGCTGTATGCTTCTTCCACCTAGCAATAGCTCCTGTTAACACATTCTAGTGATGGCTGCAGGGGAGAGCTTGAGAAGTCCCAGGATAAAGCCAAATAAAGAATATCAAATACCTGCTTGCCTTCCCCTCTTCCAACAATGACCTGGGGTGGTTAGTAGAGGGATGGAAGGAGAGATTTTCTAACCTCCAGATACACTAGAGACTCTGGCCTTTTAAAGCCCATGGGCAATGGATTGGTTCTAGTCTTTCTCTACAAAGATTCGAGTCACTATTTGATAGCTTTGAGGTGACTCTGCCTGGTTCCTGAGAATGTTGGTTTCCTCTCCTGACCCTGGCTTAAGGAACAGTGACTGGATGTCTGGTAGGAAGAGAAAAGTCTATATCCCCCATGACTCCTGCTAACCAGAACAAATCCCTGGGCCTGTCCCAGCCTGGTCTAGGCTGACCTGAGCAGAAGGGAGCCTCAAAACCAAAAGATCCTCTGAATTGCCAACTCATGGTTGCTGGGACACAACTCAGAGCAGAACAGTGGTTGGCAGAGGCTGAAAAGGGAGTCTTGGATGTTCCTGCCAATGTGATAGGCGGTTGCAGGATTTTGTGAAGCAGTCTGATGAACCTTCTCAAATAGAGGCACCTAATGCTGCTCAGCTGTGTAATTGGGATGGAAATGGGCCAATGAGAGGCAGCAGTTTGTGCTTAACCTTTTGGGAGGCTTGTTCCAGGAGACTGTGGGGCGGGGGGGGAAGAAGCATTACAAATAATAAGCTTCTCTGCCTGATTTGTAATGAATTAGTAATAAATGGCCTAGCGCTCTACGAAAGTCTGACAATTACAGAGCAGCTTTAGCTAAGTGCACGGGACCACATCTTATTTTGATCAGCTGTAGCATAGCAAAGACATGTAATTATCATAATCTAACAATTAGCCTGGCATCACTTTCCAGTGTTTAATTACCCCGATAAATGGTAATTGAATAGAGGACTTAATGACAAGAGAAACTTTCATTCTGCCTTAGGTGCTTAAGTTGTCTACTTGGTTTAGGCATAATTTTCTAGCATTGCTTGAACAACAGTCCTGATTATCATTTTCCTTTTTGCAGCCTACCATTATTTTGTTTCCTGATCTTGACTTTTGTTTATAATATTATTTAGCTCCTCTCAAAATTCGATACTGGGACCCAGAACACAGGAAGAGATTATTGGACACTTCACACAGTTTTCCTGCTTTTAAGCATTGCTTCTAATATCCTTCAGCTACAATTTCCCTTCTTTGGACGTCTTATGTAGTCACTACTATGTGGAGGTACTGTGCTAAGCACTGGGCATATAGACACAAATAAACACCAGCACTCTCTTCAGGGAGATCTATACATAAAAAGAGGTCTATATAAAAATATGATAATAATAATTACAGTGATTTGCTTTCAGCACAGTCCCACCTAATAGGCAACTACCACCTAATTACTCATGACTTCAGGTCTCTTTTCTCTTATTAGCCTCATTCCCAGTCCCATATTTGTAACCAACTGCTCAGAAGTTCCTAACCGGCCAAATAAAAGTAATTACTTCTCACATGGCAACTTGCATAGAAACAGCAACAATTTCTGCTTTACATTCTTAAGTTTGGCATGAAACATTATTATTATTATCATGCCCTAGCATTACCAGACATATGCTTCTCCTTGTCTTATGAATATCAAACATAAAAGAATAAAATATGTATTTCCTTTCTTCCAGATTGTTGTTTTTTATTTAACAATAAACAACAGATTAATTCCATGCCATAAAGGTCTCTGATGTCCCAATTTTTGAAAAGTCAGGGCCAAATTTCAGACGTAGGTGGTAATGATTCCAATAAGCTATCATCATCCCCTAAAACAAAGGTTTATTTCACTGTTCGCACACTGAGTACTTAAGAACTATTAAGTCATTATTTTTCAAAAATCCCTCTTTGAGTTGGGTAATAGGTAGGAAACTTATTATTACTCTTTGATTATTGTTTTATTTATGAAACTTTGAATAGCATGAAATTCTGCTGGGTAACTATCCTACTAGGATACAAAAAGGACTACACGGAAGGTATCACTTTGGTAGGTGGTTTATTTGTTTGACTGACTGGCACATCCCCTGAACAGAATCATTTTGTTTAATCCTGTTCTTCTAGGTTCGTGGCTGGATAACCTGTTCATAATTTTCTGCATCTCCTTTTTTGCTGAGTCTGTGTGTATGTGGTAGGTGCTCTGGTCCGTGTTGACGGGATGTAAAACTCTGGAGATAAGTTAGGGTGTGAAGTACAGCTTTGTCAGGAAGCTCCTGGCCAGCAGGAGTGGAGAAATAGCCTGTTTTGAATTGTGGGAGTGATCTCTGTTAGGACTGTACTGATCACCAGATGTTAATTCTTCATATATTTTTTAGATCCCCTTTTGAAAACCATTTGAAGTGATCTGTGATATGTTGGGTCTTTAGAGCTCTGCCTGGTTAATTCTTTGGCTGACTTGGCCTGTTGACATTGACACACTCTTACTCCATGCCCGAGGCCTCTTTGGGGGCTTAGAAGCAATTAGACTGTCACCCAAAGCTCCCAGTCCTTTCCTGAAGGAAAGTCTTGTTTAGGCTCTGCCAATTTAATGCTTTGTTTCCTTTGGTGCTCCTCTGTCAAGCTAATAAGACGAACTCCAAATGAGTTAAAACATTGGAGGAAAGAACATTTTGTGGGTCCTGTATTTCAAACAGGTGCTACTCCTGGGAGATAATTTTAAAAAGTCATTCAGATTGACATGACATGTACTAGAAAAGAAAGTAACAAGCAAAAGCTATTTGAGATGCTTTTTTTTTTCCTTTCTTTTTTTTTGAGACAGTGTCTCACTCTGTCACCTGGGCTAGAGTATAGTGGTATCATCATAGCTCACTGCAACCTCAAACTCCTGGGCTCAAGTGATCCTCCTGCCTAAAACTCCCTAGTAGCTGGGACTGTGGGCATATGCCACCATGCCTGGCTAAGTTTTCTATTTTTTATAGAGTCAGGGGTCTCACTCTTGCTCAGGCTGGTCTCAAACTCCTGGCCTCAAGCAGTCCTCCCACCTTGGCCTCCAAAAGTGCTAGGATTACAGGCGAGAGCCACCGCACCTGGCCTATTTGAGATTCTTATCCATCTATTTGATATGGGTAATTAGTATTAATTGTGGGACTTTTAAACGACTTGTTTTTAAAGTACATGCACATACACACATACACACACACACACACGAGGAAAAAAAGTGTCTAGTTAATATACTAAACCACTGATAAATTCTAAATATCTGGCCAAGAAAATGATGTCTTATTACCATTACCAGGTTATTGAATTCAAGGCAAAGCTCTCATGCTGCAGAACTTATAATTACCAAAACATGCATGTGCAAGAACTCTGTTGGAACTTTCATTAATGGATAAATAGAACACCAACTCTGGGTTCCTAATATTTTGTCAGTATCTTATGTTTCATTGGATGAAAATGTTGGTGTTGTAGCATACTGCATTTCTGCTGCAAAAGAATAAGTAAAAAACATCTCTGAAATTCATCCTTGAATTTTTTTTTTTAACTTGTAAGTCTTCACTTCTCTGGGAATATTAGTTGTTATTGGTATGTTCCAGAACCTGGAAGAGCTGGATTGGACTGTCTGAAATTACAGGTTTCAGTCATCATGCAGTATCTTTTCAGCCTTAACAACTGGTCTGGTAATGGTGAAACTGCCCATGACTCTGATTCTCTCAGAGCTGAGAATGAAGGTCAATTAGCAGTACATCTGAAAGACATGTTTCAGCCCATGAGAGAGAAGAAAAGTTTAAAATTAGCAAAACAAATATTTGTTCAGCCCATAATGATGCTAATATTATTTATCTACCCCAAGTTTGATTTGCTGTTTGTATTTCATGCTTTAACCTCTATAGGAAAACCAAAAAAGAGCATCTTCGAATTTAGAATAGGGAAGCCATAAGGCTTGCATTCTGGGCTGAAAGGAATAACAGAAGGAGGCAAGAAGAAGCATGTTATGCAACAGAGACTGCTGTCCTGCCCATCTCCTCACAAAAACATATTCATAAACTAAATCCGTGTCTGTTGCAGGACCCATTGGGCCCTTGCAGGACAAATGAGAAATTTTCCTGATTACAAAAAGACATCTTATTCTGAAATTAGCCTTTAAATCAGTAATAGTAGAATTTGAAAGACAGTGCTCCCAAGATATATTCACTCTAGATTTGGTTTAATATTTTGGAGGAAACCTAAGCTGATAAATTTGCTTAATCTTTGACCATAAATCATATCCTTCTTTTACATTTCAATTTCAGAATGTAATACATTAGGTTGCCTTGTAATTAAGGAAGTGACACTGGAGTTCTGTTCAAATAAAAGTATTAAAACAATCACCTCTTTGACAGATTAAAATACATTTCAAATGTAATAGTCAACTATCCCGTTCGTGGGAAATAACATTTTCATTATTGAATTCTTTAAAACATTACATGAAAAGGATAAAAGTATCTCACAGCTTCCTGACCTCTAATAGCACAGTCTCCTTCCAGTGTGTTGTTTCTATATTTATGGAGAGAAGAAACTTCACTCAGGAGCTGCTTGATAAAATACCTCAGTACATATTTCCCTGGAAGCAGGCTCTCTGCTGTGCCAGCAACATATGCTACAGGCCAATTTAGAACGTTTTAAATATGCACCATCCCCTTCCTTTTCCAGCTACTAAAATGAAATGCATTTTGGCTTTAGCAAATGAGGATGGAATGAAAGGAGGAACACTGCAGGGAAAGTAGCTAAAGAAGAACTCAGAGGAGGAGGATTATGGTGCTATTCCTCCACAGCCTGAAACCCAGGGCTCTGCCAGTGTGTCCTTTTGACTTGGCCTCCCCAGCAGCCAACATCCATCCACAACACAAGAGCATGTGGTCGAGGAGGAAGTAAGGTTGGCGCCATGAAAAAACATCCATTGAGAAAGAAAGCTAGGTGATGTCTACTCGCCTTAGCAAACAGGGACAAAACAACAGGGTCAGGGTAAGTTCAGAACTTACACTTCAGGCTGGGGAAGGACCTGCAGTACTCAAGTACTAGATGTCCCTTTTTTTCAGGGATCTAAGTTTGAAAATAAAGTACTTGGGGTGGGGGAGGAGGGGAGGAGCAAAAACCTACCTAACGGGTACTGTGAACACTATTTGGGTGATGGGCGCACCTTTAGCAAGGACTCAAGTATTACAAAAGTGATTCATGTAACCTAAAACATTTGTACCCCGTTAATATTTTGAAGTAACAAAAATAAAAGTACTTATGAGGACAAAGTCCTTATGGTTTAGGCCAGATAATGTCATCAAGCAATGCTTTGGTTCTTCCCCCAGTAGAAAGGTGGGGGCACACTGTTGATAACTAAATGAACAGACAGTTGTCAACTGTTACCTTACCTCTGTTGTCATTATTTCATTTGAATTCTGAGACTCAAGTCGTGATTCACTTCCTCCAGGTAGGTTAACTAAAAGGAGAGAGATTAACAGTGGTTTTAAAGTGATAATCAAAATTGTATTTATCAACTTGTCTGCATATAGAGGCACATCTTTCAGCTCTAATCCCAGCTTCTGTTGTTACTTTTGTTATCAAAAGCCCCTGAAATGTGCTTTTTATCCAGCGCCCCAGGTGGCCTCTGGTTCATCAGGAACTACCATAAAGTACATAATTCATTTTTGGTGTTTGAGATGATTACAAAAGACTAGTTGCCATACTGAATTTTATTCTTCTTAATTAACTAAAATGACCCATTCCTAATGTATATGATATTGATTCTGAATCTGTCTCCTGCCAAAGTTTGATAAATGTATAAAATGTATTCTTGCCATAACAGAGTATATATATACTGTTACAGTTGATCCTTGAGCAGCATGGGGGTTAGGGGTGCTGACCCCTCCTCCACAGTCAAAAATCCACATATAACTTTTAACTCCCCAAAACTTAACTACTAATAGCCTACTGTTGACCAGAAGCCTTACCAATAACATAAACAGTTGATTGACACATATTTTATATGTTATGTACTATATACTATATTCTTACAATAAAGTAAGCTAGAGAAATGAAAATGTTATTAAGAAAATCATAAGGAAGAGAAAATATATTTACTGTTTGTTACATGGAAGTAGATCATCATAAAGGTCTTCATCCTCATCGTCTTTACATTGAGTAGGCTGAGGAGGAGGAGGAAGAGGGAGGGGTTGGTCTTGCTGTCTCAGGGGTGGCAGAGGCAGAATAAAATCCATGTATAAGTGAGGCCACACCTGTTTTGTTCAAAGGTCAACTATATATGTTCTAGAATATTGATTTAAGTAGCCATGCAACCCAGTGGGAAACAGGGGCCCTCTTTCTATGTGTGCCAGATTTTCTGGCTCTTGAGACTTTTGCATGGTGAGAACAGGCAGGGCAGTAATTGTTTTACTCAAACACAATCACTTTTGTAAATGTGGTAACTGTGCATGCTTTTACATTGTAAACCACTGTGATAATTTAGTAGAGATTGTGTTGTGTTGTAATTATTGCCGGCTTGTTGGTGCACAGCCAGATATTCTTATAGTTAAAATTATGTGGCGATCTCAGAGAGAAGTGTAGAACCACAGATACAATGGATGGAATTAAGGATAAGGAGTAAAGAGATGACATTTATAAGAAAATTTTCAAGAAATTTACAAACGTGTTAAAGCAGTGGCCGTGTTACACATGGCATTTGTAAATATTAGCATGCAGAATCATTCTTCCTCGATGTCAATTTCCTCTTAATATGCACTACAGCTCATGAAAGTTGTTTCCCTATGGAAAAAAGATCTCTTTATGTGAATGGCTGCTGAGCCTAACAGCACTTTATTCTGTGAAAGGTTGGAATGATGTGCATGAGTCAGGAGCTGACCTTGCAATCTGAGGCTTATTCTAAATGTTGACACCCTTCAACTTCCAGTTTAGGAGTTTGGGACCAACCTAGTGGGGAAGAGAGTAAGGCTGGGACACCTTGCTGCAAGGCTCTGCTAGAAGATCAGTGTAAGTATAAGGTAACCTGATAGTACTCAAACTCTTTAAGAGGGAAATTACTACAACTGGTAAAGCTTTGGAGCCATTGTGGTTAGGAAGACAGAATATGCTTCAGAACCATGTAAGACTTGGGTTTGGATCTTGTCTCTGCTACTTAATTGCTGTGAAAAATTAAACTAAGATTATATCATTCTCTCTGAATGTCCTTTCCTCATTGGTAAAGTGAAACTAATTATAACTATCCCATAGGGTTGTTTTGAGGATTTCATATAATAACATATGTAAAGCACATAGCAGATCCTGGATGCAGCAAATGTTGTTACATCAGTGAATGAAGGACAGGACTGAAACCCCATCAAGAATGAAAATGGTTCCCTCGGGGGGAATACGGAGCAGACCTAAGGACTTTAGCAATTTAAGCGCCCACAAAGTAGAATAGTGAAGAACTTCAGTCCTGAGGTCAGAATGGGTTTGAATTCTGCCTCCACCTTTTTTTACTAGTTGTATAACCTTAGGCACATTGCTTGACTTCTCAGTCTCAGTTTCCTCATCTTTAAGTAGGTTTCTAATAATAGTGTCTTCTGTGGGAGTGCGGCGGAAATTAAATTAAGACAATGAATGTAACATAATAAGCACTTGGTTATTATCCACGCTCACGTGCTTCTTCACGGCGTGGCCAGAAAAGCGTGGTTCAGGGCTACTTTGTACCCAGAGAACATGTTTGATATAGTATTAGAATCTCTAACTCTAAAATTTTCTTTGGATTGTACTTGGGTCTTTATACAGATGCCTTTTATGAGTTCCAGTGTGTCATTGTTTTTATGTTTATATTGTCCACTCTTTGACATTTACATTTAAATTTACATTACATTTGAAATTTACGTTTAAATTTACACATAAATTTGAACTCACATTAGAAAACTAATTTATATAAATTAAGGATTGAAACAAAAGTGAAAATTGATTCTATGGCGAATCATCATCTCTTCTTTGTCCTGTGGATGGGAGAGTAGAAATACTAATTCTGGGACAATCACATGTTTAAAATAGGTGCCACTGTAATTCACTCAACACTCTATATAAAGTAAGATGTTACTGGATGGGTTAACAGGTCCGCACAATGTAGAATGGGTCTTCAGTCCCACAATTTGCTTTATTAAAATTTTAGCAAAATTGACAGGCATAAAAGTTAGAAAAGGGGAGCTAAATTTGAGGCATCAAAAAACTGTGACTTTTTTGAATTGTAGAATAAAGGAATAACAGAATGTGTCCGAATAATGGCAGTTTTAATTTTTATTTTCACTTTTGAGCAGTGCCAAATGCTAGTAGAAACTAAAATGAGTGACACTTAGGGAAAGAAAAAACTTCCCCCTTGAATCTCTTTAAAATCTATAATAATAATATAATAATATAAAGTGCATCTGGGCATTGCCTTCTGCTGCAGTTCTTGTCTGGCTCTTACCCAAAACTGTCAGGCTACTCTGAGTGCTGATGATTCATATCCCGGCACCCTTTTATCTGAACGTTGCAGTGTCTTTTCTTTGTACTTTGGCAGTGATGTTACCTTGATGTTCAAAAATCTTTTAAAAGCAACACAGGCTTTCCTTGCATCTTGACAAATCGTCGTCTGCCAGTAATGAAGAAAAAGTAAACCGGTGATCATTGTAAATATAAAGACCTCCAAGTGTTTTTTGTTTTTAAAAAACGGTTATGTATTTTGGGATCTTCTAACTGAAAAGTGAATATTCTGACAATCTTTCCTTGTTTCTTTTATATAAATCAGCATGCTGCTTTTCAAAAGCATGGGTTAATGGAGTTTCTATGGATCATTTGATATTTATGGACAGAATTTAAGATTTTTATATGATTTCCTTTCTTTTTAGATTTTTAAAAAGGGAAACGTAGGTATTATTTTTATATCCATTGAATGTTCTTACTACTGTTGTTTTAAAATTAATGTTTTGTTATTTATTTATTTTACTATATCTTATTATATACTGACGATAGTAACAGTGCTTTACATTCACATGGTATGTTTCCTCATCCAAAGCTTGCAGCATCCATGTGAGGCCAGCAAAGCAGGTTCTTATTATTATTCCAATTTACATATGAGGAAACTGAGGCTCAGGATGATTTATGACTCTCCCACTCAACCAACAGCAGATCCAGTCCTTAAATCTAGGTCTACTTGCTCAAAATGAATGGTGCCTCCACTTTTTTGCAGTGTTGTCTCTCAGAAGGGAATCTCAGGTTTGTCAATGAATATTTAGCATCCAGAGAAGAAGGTGGTATATTTCTACCAGGGTGAACATTGGTCACAAGCTGTCGGAGGTCTTTGTTATATTTGGGTGCTGTATTTAAAGAAGAACACACTGGGAAACTGGAGGACATGACGAGGGTCAAGGGGCTAGAATGATGAGGGGCCTGGGAAGTATACTAGAAATAATCAAAGGAATCAGGATTTTCATGTCTGGAGAAAGGAGGAGACAGAGAGACATAGCTGACATCTCCACATGTTTTATAGACTACCTTGTAGAAGAGGAATTGGATTTTCTCTTCATAATTCCAGGCAGCTAAAGTAGGATCACTGGGTAGAAATTACACAGAAGCAGATTTATGCTCAATATAAGAAGAAACTTTCTAACATTTAGAGATGTCCAAAAATGGAATAG
This sequence comes from Daubentonia madagascariensis, assembly GCA_023783475.1. NCBI lineage: Eukaryota > Metazoa > Chordata > Mammalia > Primates > Daubentoniidae > Daubentonia > Daubentonia madagascariensis. Next base: position 4,814,292 of record JAKFHU010001798.1, on the reverse strand, counting down.
ACTGGCTCACCATCACCGGGAAGTGTTCATGCTGAGACTGTCCAACTCAGAGATTATGTGACTTTATGAGTGTTGTATTTCAGCAGTAACACAGTTTTATGATAAAACTGCTGAGGGCTCAGAGAAGAATTTCCTCACTAGCTAAAAACAAAGGAGTTTTCTAGGCTTTTCCGCCATGATTTTAGACTCAGAAAGTTGTATCCGTAACAAATTCTGTTTCACACCATTGTGGCCTGGGAAATATTGTTCAACTGATGGGGAAAAACATACTAGTTAAAACAGATAAGCAAAACTTTTATGAGATGAAAATTGAAGCAGACAATGTAGTGTTTGCAGTAGTATGTGTGTGTGTGCAGGTGCATGTATGTTCATTTGTAACTATTTCGGGATGATTTTGATGTGGTGTTTGCTATGTTTTTGCTAAAGACAGTGACCTGGGATCCAAAGTTTCCAATCTAAGTCTAGGTCAAGCACTCACTGTTTCATCTTTATGACTTTTTATTTTTCCCTCAAATGAAAGTGTTATTCTAGGAATTTTCTTCCCAACTTTTAAATTTTATGATTCTAATTCTCCCAATTTTATGGCTTGAATTCTCCACATTTGCATAGAAAGTTGAAAATGGCCTCATTTATGACAAAAATAATTCATTTATTTGTTTTTTAATTTACTCATTCATTTACTTAAAAACATTTATTAAGTGAAACTATTATAGAACTACAAATAGTTTGTTTCAATATATATGATTTTAAGAATGAAAGAAAAAAATGGAAAACAGTGAATCGATACTTTCATACACTTCCTCATTTTGAAAGAGTGATATTTAATGTAATACTTAAAATGAAAGTGAAGCACTTCATTTACAGGATATTTTGAAACAAATATAATAGACTCCCTCTGTAAAATGGCTTGTTGTCACTTAGATTTGGAACTGCAACATTTCAAACCATGCCACAGATCATAATGGCATTCAAGAAGAACTTATACTAAATCCTTCAGCCTCAGAATTATTGAAGGGTTTAACCACTGATTCCAAGCATGAAGCCCCTCCTCTATGAGTTATCACATCTTTTTCTTCTTTTTCCAACAGATTCCAGAGGGGTGACTATCACATTGACGTGTGTATTAATGACTACCTGGATGTTTTCTGCCCTCACTATGAGGACTCCGTTCCAGAAGATAAGACTGAGCGCTATGTCCTCTACATGGTGAACTTTGATGGCTACAGTGCCTGCGACCACACTTCCAAAGGGTTCAAGAGATGGGAATGTAACCGGCCTCACTCTCCAAATGGACCACTGAAGTTCTCTGAAAAATTCCAGCTCTTCACTCCCTTTTCTCTAGGATTTGAATTCAGGCCAGGCCGAGAATATTTCTACATCTGTGAGTATATACAGATTTATCATGTTGTAGGGCAGCTGCAAGAATCCAGATTAATTTTTTACCCATGTTTCAGAGAATTGCAGAGAGCTGGACTCTGCATTACAGATGCCTCCTTGTAAATGCCTACATCAGGATCCCTAGATACATTAGCTGGGAATTGACAGTACAAATTAGATTAAAGACATAGCACCTCTCCCCCTATGAAACTGCATGTCAGCCTGTTCAGTGAACCACTGCTGACTTGTATTTCTTTTAAATGAAAATTGCCAGGACTTCTCCAAAGCTCAGGAAAAGAAAAAAAGACTCCTGAAAAAATTAAAGGAAATAATTAAATTTACATAGCTTAGAGTCATTGGATTTCTTATTCAGGTGTCAGCAATATCCTTTCAATCATCCACGTTTTCAGTGGAGAAAGCCAAAACTCCTGCAAATGTCAGCATGCTGATGATAAATACTCTCTTTGCACCAAGGAGAAAAGACAATTATTAAGAGCAGCTGTGTCTTTAAACAGGAAAGAGCGTGAAGAAGTATCTAGAAGGGGTTCCAAGGAAACTGGCATAAGTGAGTTTCCCACCTGTGAGCATCGAAACCTTGGTATTAATCACAATGCCATGGCCTTGTTTCTTCTCCATTACATATACCATCACTTCTTCAGGCATCATACTATCATATATTATAGGTAAATGCTTCTCAAACTTCACTGTGCATAAGTGTCATCTGGGGATCTTGTTGTAATGCACATTCTGACTCAGGAGTTCTGAGGAGGGGCCTGAGGATTATCTGTAGGATTAAAGCTCCCAGGTGATGCTGATGCTGGTGCTGCTGGTCTATGGACCACACTTTGAGTAGCAAGGTTACAGGTAATATCTACTTTAGGCAGCTTGCTGTGTGTCTGGACTATCCTTTAACTAGTATCAAATATTTAAACCATTTGGCCTTTCCCATGTATTTTTACTGTCAACTGAAGAAGTTAAAAGTTTATTTGTTCAAAAATGCATTTATATGAATGGCCAAATCTTGGCTCAGAAATGTCAGGGGATGCAAGATGAAAAGACATTCCCTGTTCTTAGGGAGTTACCTTCTACTAGGGGGCAGATACGTAAGTAGGCAATTAAAGTATAAATAGACAATTGCTGAATGAAGATAAATGCAAGGAGCAGTAGGAACATGGAGGAAGTTGTGCCTCACCTGCTTGGAAGAATCAGGAAGTGCAGCTGCACACAGTGGGTAGAAACCCAAGTAATACCACCCAGTATGCTTAGCATCAACTTTTCACCCTGACTTGCCAGACAAACAAGAACATTCCTGTTTTTCTGACTCATTTCTTTAGTACAAATGTCCCTACCCATTCGTAACCCACACGGTTTAAGTCTACAGGAATTTCTAGCTCGTCTTATCCAGAAAACAGAATTTTATAATAAGTTGGATTTCACCATCACAACGGCACTCTCACTTATATTGGAATTGAATTTAAAAAGGAAATTGAACAGACCAGTTTTATTATTTCAGTACATATTTCAGTCATTAGTCATGAGAAAACATGTAAAAGCCTTGATGCTATCTCACATTCGATCCATAAAATAAGAAAAGGAATGTTGAGTCGCACAGATGCAGGAAACACTGGCACACAGTGAATTCACACGTTCCCAGGCAGCATGCTCTTGACTTTGGCTGATTTTTTACTTTGTGAAAGAATCTCATTCAGCAAATAAGAAAAAGGAAAGAGGAGGACTTCAGTTGTGGGACAGCATCTCATTAATTGCCCAACTGTAAAATACCATACTGATGTAAGAGAAAATTATTGCTAGTTTTGAAATTTTCTTATTGGCTTCTTAGATTAAAAAACAACAACAAAAGCAAAAACCAAGAATGAATAGAGCACACCAAGATGGGAAACATTCCCAGCAGCTAACTAGTTGATTGCATGTGTTACATGCCTCCAAGTGGAGGTTTTTCCATGTTCTTGGTGACCTTCGGGAAAAGAATTTCAGGATGCACCACGTAAGCCAAGCAAGGGAAAGCTTTTTTTGAAAGCTAAAGTACACTCTCAGAGAGAGAGCACAGGCAGGCTCAAAAGAGAGCAGTTGCACTAGGAAGAAGTGGTCTTAGATCTTTTGTAGTTTTACTAATTGAGGGAAGGAATATTCAAGGGGTTGGCTTTTACTAAGAATTTGGGTAGTAATTCCTAGAATTGGGTTCCCTCGCATTTTCATACTTTATATGGTTGTCTCGGAACGGTCATAGTGATTTCAAGGGTGGAGAAATTTTAAAACCGCAGTGTAAATGATGTTGTAATTAGCCAAAGTTCATGTCAGGTGACAGAGATAGCTGACAAGCTGGTTGAAGCCAGTTCTTGCCTGTGGTTATCAGCCCCTCTAGTTAGCTTCTGCTTGAGGGTTGTTTACTTTAACACCTGCACCCAGTCTGCAAGCCCCTGCCTCCAGTCTCAGCCCTGTCTCTGAGTCTCCTACTCTAACACATGATTATTCGAAATTAGAGAATTCGTTCAGGTTCATAAGCAAGATGTTATTATTCATATATACCCATAGTGCTTATGACTGGCTTTTCCTCATTTGTGGTTAAATTCAATATTTCACTAAAAATCATTATGTGTCTTCTATAACATTCATTTAACGGAGTCATTTAACTGTCAAGGGCTTCCGTCAAAGTAATTGTTCCAAAATGCTTCAAAATATGAAGAGCTTTTTGCTGTTCAGCTGAGTTTAACTTGAATTACTTTTTTTAATGAAAGGTAAAATAGCACAAAACTAGCAGCAAAGAGATGTTCATTTAGAAGAAGCACAGTGGCCTGGTGTTCAGTTAAATTGAATTTTCAACCATGTTTTCAACCCACAAAAGCATCCTTCCCTGTCCTTTTAGTAATGAAAGGGTTTCCTCTCTTTCACTGCTGAGATGAGGAGCAGCAGAGCAACATGGATGTCTTACAGACATTTAATGTACTGTGGTCATAATTAAACTAAAAGATTCTTAGGGGAGAATTGGCCCTCAGTTGAATTTTCGTCTCTCCTAATATGCGTGGGATGAACAAGATGATTGGGAAATGGCTCTTTTCACACTTATTACGTTATAAGAAGCTCTACTGCCGATCTCAGGAACAAGCTTGACTGCCCACCAGTCAATTTTACAAAATGTTCTTGCTGGGATGAGAGTACATTTAGCTTCTAACAGCCTTAAAAATCTCTTTTAACTTTTCCAAGAAAAAAGAAAGCTGTAGCCTTTTCGCCATCCTAATTTAAGGTACGCAAGCTTACATTTAGTGCAGACTGTGGAGTGCCAAAATTTAGATCCAAACACAGATTTGGGAGAAGGAAAGATGAGTATTTTGTAATGGGGTATTCACCTCGTTACTTAGAGAATTCTTATTAAGTTCTGCTTTATCCTGAACAAGATTGCTTTCTTTCTTAATTTCCTTGAGTTATATAAAATTAAGAAAATGCAGTAGTTGAAAGTGTCTTATATGAAGTTTCCAATTTACTTTAAAAATAAAACATCCCTTATAATTCTCGATTCTTTATTTGTCTCAAGCATAACTCTATGCTACATTCTCTTTTCCTTGGGAACAGACAGTATATTAAGTGGTTATAATTACTGATTATTGCTAAGGTAGACTGGGCCATTCCTGAATCTGACAAATACTGTTTTTAACCTACAGAAGTTATTTTGGTAAGAGATAGGCATACTAAAGTAATTACAGAAAGTTGGTGGTGTTTCTATCAGTGATAGATATGCAGAACTGCCAGTCAATTGATTAAGGCAATAGTTATTTATTTGGACTTCCTAAAGGAGAAAGTAATTTTAGAATCTTCAAAAATATTCATTTTAGAAAATTCAAAAATATTCACTTTAGAAATGATGCTCATAAATATTAACCTAATGAGAACATGTTTGAAAAAAGTTTTGCTGTTGTTTTTAAATCAGAAGAGGTAAAGGAAAATCATTTAAATAGGTTATCTTTGTAAGTCCATAAAACACTGCTTTGAATATGCCCTTTTGTAAAGTAGGGAAAACTGAGTCCCAAGTTCTTCTCTTGACCTAACTAGCTATGATCTTGGATAAACCATTTAATCTCTCTGGAGTTCAAACTCCACATCTATAAAAGAAAGTGGTTGTAATTGATGATTTCAGAAATCTCTTAGAGCTTTAATACCTTATCTTATTTTATTTAATGAGGATCTTGTAGCATTAGGGTAAAAGATGACATCTGTACAATGGCCCAGCCCAGCACTTTGCTTAGGAGGTGTTCAATAAATGCTAATTAAAGCAAACTTTTAGGGAAAATGTAGAGTGGAGGGGCGTATTCGAATTATTGAACTAGTTCTCTCCCTGCAACCTTGTCCAAGCCACCATTATCTGTGGTCTCTACTTGTGCAGCAGGCTCCTGTTTTCCCCGCTTATATCACTGCTCTGTCAGAGCCCTCCAGCAACTTCCTGTCTCACCAAGAGAAAAATCCAAAGTCTGTAAACTGGCCAGCAAGATCCTCCATTGCTGTACCTCTCCCTGCCACCCTCTGCCTTATTCTTCCTGCTCAGCCACCCACGCTCCTTCCTGTTCCTCTTACCCGTTCAGTGCATCCTGACATCAGGTAGTTTAAAGTCCCTCTGCCTAGGCTTCTCATTGCCCCAGGCATTCATGTCCCTTGCTCTCACTCTCTCTAGGTCTGTGCTCAAAAATGTCTTTATCCGAAAGACTATTCTGACCTCCCTATATAAAAATATCTTTATCATTCTCTACACTCTTACTCTGCTTTACTTTTCCTCAGGCACTTATTACCCCTGACATTATATATTTATGGCAGGTTGTTCATGGCTGTTCCTGCGTTATGCTCTGTATTATATTGCTTGGCACATGTAGATGTTTAATAAATAAGGGTAACTAGTGTTTACATAGCACATACTCTGTGCCAGGCACCATTCTCAGCACCCTACAATTCTCAGAACAGCGCTACGAAGAACTGTACTTTTGTCCCATTTACAGGTGAATAAACTGAGGCACAGCAAAGTTAGGTAACTTGAAAAAGGTTCACACAGATAAGTGGCTAATCTGAGAGGAGATTAAGTGGGTAAGCAACTAAAAGAAGTAAAGAGATAAAGTCTTGGGTCTCATATACTTAAAAAGGAAAAACACTTTATATTTAAAAAAAATTAGACACAAATAGCACTCACTTTGACATTTACTGTTTAGAGAACACTACTTTATAAACTCTACCTAGAAACCCCAAATCAGATAATGGAAAGATAAATTTTAAGCACATATCTGTATTTTTAGCTCTCCAAAGGATACTTTTCCATCTCCAGAATATATTTCAACTGTATCTTCCCAGATGGTTGACCCTTTTAACCCAGATAACTTTAGAAGCCAGAAAAGTTTCATTTTCTAAGAAATGCTTTTTAAATTTAGTGAATATTCACCATCCAGACTGAATCATGATTGCATACTTGATTCAGGAATTAGTGAGTTTTAATGAGAGACCTACAATAAAGATGACAAATGTCATTTTCTGAAAATGATGCTAAAAAGGCAGAGAATTCTTTTAGCATTTTTTATATCTAAGTTACAGTGGGGACATTCTGTGTTACTATGGGCATCATTCTTAAATCTATAGTACGTAGCTACTTTATGCATGTGGTTAAGTGCTAATTCTCTGCTTTATGTATTTTGATTAAAAGTTTACAGTTTTGTCTTAAGTTGTTAAGGCAATTTTAATATGCACTACACAATTTTTAAAACTGACAAAATAAGTAACCTAATTTCCTAAGAGATATTATATTAAAATGATCAAGATCAACTTCAGAAATCATTTGATTATACAATGTGGTTATTGATTAACCTTTTAAAGGTATAAGAATAGTCAGTAAAACTAGGGAATACTAATGTAAATAAAGTTTTTCACTTGCCAATTGGATGTGTTCCAAAAGCTTATCTGCAGGTGAATTGTTTGGAATGTAGAGTATAGTTTCTCATAGAAGTGTTTATAAAATCAGGCAAGTTCTCCAAAATATGGATAATCTATTTAGCTATTATATTGATGAAAAACTGTATTATTTCAATGAAAAATTTTAGAAAACAGCATCCAGAAGAGTTGCTCAATAAATATTTATTGAATGAATAAATGTCATAATAGTAAACCCCATATAACAAATAACTATTAAATTTGAAAATTTCTTATATGGTAATGTTTGAGAAAAGCAGATAAATTAGAGGCCACAGATTTTACCGTACCCTCTGCAATAGTTCCCAGTTTCTTAGTAATGTTTTTTAATCATATGCTGAGGATACATCAAAGGAGAGAGTAGAACATGGTTTAAAAAAATAAAGCACAGACTCTGGTAAGTGCAGCCTTGGGCCCAGATCCTCCTCCTATACTCTTCATAGCTATGTGACCTTGGGCAATTCACTTAACCTCATGGAGCTTCACTTTCTTCATCTGTAAAATGGGTGTAATAATCACAGTGCATTATCATAGTATTTCTTATTTCTAAGACTCAATTAATGAAATATTTTTTGAAGAACCAGTTGACTGCTAAAAAGATACCTTCAATCCAAAAAGTTTTTTATCCTTTGAAAAATGAAGGCAACTTGAATAGCCCAGATTGATATTTTAGTTCAGTAAAAAAAAAATTCAGAAATGCACAAAGATTAAATTTTAAGACCATTTCCTATGTTCTTAAGGAGCATTATGCTAGGATTATATATGCCTAAGGAAATCTTCATTCCCCTTGATGTCTGGTTTTTCAGTGGCTTACTTTAGTAATCTACATTAAGAATTATTTTGCTCCTGACAGTTCACACCAATCCACCTTTTTACTGAGTTTTTCTTATGGAAATACTAGAGTGTCAAAATGGCACAATTATCAAAGCAGGTAGTAATCATTTTCACTGTTCATAGTCTTTTACTCTTGCAGGGGAGGTGACCTATAAGTACAATGTACTTCCTTAAAATGAGCAACTCAATATTTACTTCAGTGTGTGTGTGCATTTTACTTTTATTCTTGAAAAATGTTTTTGATTATTGAAGTCTTATTTTAGCATTATTTGCTCTAGCATCAACTTCTCTGAGATTCAAGGGGTTTATACCTGATATTTTCAGTAGGTCTGTGGTCAAATACTAGTTTACTTCCTATAGTTTTTGAGGTATGTGGACCAGTGCATGGTGGTTCAAGACATTATTTATATTAATATAGAAAAGGGTTGAAGGGCAGTGTTAGGAAATTGACAAATTTTAGTCAAATGGTAAGTCCCAGATATAGATGTAGAGTATATCTTAGTCACTAAAAACTATTGAGGTTTTTTTGGCCAGGTGCGGTGGCTCATGCCTGTAGTCCCAGCTACTCGGAAGGCTGAGGTGGGAAGATCACTTGAGCCCAGGAGTTTGAGGTTGCAGTGAGCTATGACTGAACCACTGCACTCCAGCCTGGGAGACAGAGTGAGACTCCATCTTTTAAAAACAAACAAACAAACAAACAAAACTATTCAGTTTTTTTAAAGTTTTGTTTTATTTTGAAAATAGAATGGAACAGGTTTTCTCCACTTGAACACTAGAAATTTTTCTGTGTCAGGTCTCTATCTGAAAATAATTTTTCTATTCCTTTTATATACTTTCACATTTCTTCAGTGAACCTGGAAGAATGCACCTTTTTATTTAAAGAATGAGTCTAGATAATTGTGTCTGTTGCAGGTTGTCCCTAGCCATCTTTTAGGAAAGCATTAGTGGATTTCAAGGGCTCTTAAATGAAGGTTAAATAAAGAACATGAAAGAGGATGTTTAGGGACTTCAGAAAACTTTTGTGTGTTAATTGTAATTTTCTCTTATGAAAACAGTTGTTTGTTGCCAGGTGCCCCGTTACCCTTCTGAACAAGAATGCTCGGCATCAGCTCAGGTGCTGCCGGAGCACAGACCTGCACCCCTGCCTTGTGGTAGTGGCTTCCTCCAGTGCATTTCAGATGGTCTGAGTAAAATCAGAGGTGGAGGCAGCAATTGATAGGAACACAGGATATAAAAAACTACTTTATTATTTTTTAAATTTTGAGCAATATCATTTGGTCAAGTAGTGAGAATTTTAAAAGGAAATGCATGCCTTGTTGAATGACTGAAGGATGAGTCTAGTTTAACTACCATTCAAAAGAATCAGAAAAATTAAAGGCAGGACTTTGAAAAAGGAAGGTGGAGCAAATATCACTGCTTAATAGGTTTTGACACTGGACCATTTTTAAAGTTTGCAAAGGGAGACTTAAAAGCTATTGAATAATTGGGATTTGATAGAAATTCACGGTATCTGTCGTAAAAAAACAAAGATTTCTAAGTACCTTTCCCATTGTCTGAATTTTTCAAAGGCTGTGACTCTCAGATAAGAAGTTCAAAAACAGTAATTTTTATTTTTACTCCTCTTAAGAACTCAAAATGCTATTATGAGACTGAGGAAGCATGTTGAGTTCTGACCTCCTAAGGGAGAAGAAGGAATTATGTCACCTTTTGCTTCCTTTTACCCCACTGAGACTAAATGCTGAAATGGAAACAAATTAAAGATTGTTCTTTTTATCCCTAAATGTCAAAAGTGGCCACATCTCCTAGAGATATAACGCACCTGATTAATTGTATAATTTCACAGGGAAGCAGTAATTCTCAGCCTTATAAACATGTAATGTACTAATTTGGTTTCTGAGTTAACTGAAAACAGTTTAATGAGCTGCGGTATCGCGTGTATGTACAGTGTTACATAGAGCAGATGCCAGGAGGAAAGGAAATAACACGCCAATGACACTTGGAATAACAGTGTTTATACTTCATTGACTTTGGGTTGTCAGCATGCTATTCTCTGTGTTTCCCTTAGTAACTTATTAAGGCAACTGAACTTCAGTGTGATGATGTCTAAGTGTCATTTGTTGTAAATTACACAAGCATGCACACACCAAATGCATAGTCAATCTTAAGGAGAAAAATAATACTTTCTAGTATAGACAACCAAATATTATCCATGAGATATAGACACAGAGTGAAAGGTGACTCTCAGAACCTTGTGCATACTGGAAGAACAGTAGTTGGGCCTTTCATCAGAAGAAATACTATTTCTACAGATTTTCCCACTCATCTATTCTTGCTCTATTTTCACAGAATGGTCGTGTAACTCTTGGTTTGAAAGTTGTCATACAGCCTCACAGCAGGCTTATATTATCTACAGAGTTCTTTATGAGGAAATATAAATCACCACAAATGAGACTTTTCACAGCCAGAGATATGTAGAAATTTGTGTCAGTGTTTTGCTGGCTTGCTAAAAAATATCTCTAGGCTCCGAAGCTCTCACAACTCATCCTTGCTCCCTACCCTTTTGGGAAGCAATTCTCAAAACTTGAGATTTATGGTCCGGAGAGCTGATAGTGGCTATAAAGTTTTCTATTTTCTCTTTTCTTTAATATTAATGCAGAGAACAAGGCATTATCATTCATTATTTTAGTTCATGAGTATCCTGTGGGCTTGAAATATGGTTTCTGGGCTATGGCTTACCTCTGTTTAATAGGGGAAATATGTGGACTTTGGCAACAGCTTCTTTTCCATCAAATATTTTTAGTCAGATTGTATAAAATCCACATTAGGAACAGAACTTTAATATATATGCTATATCCAGACTTGGTTTTAAAATTTAAAGCTTTACAAAATATTAATTCATTCTGAGCCCCAAAAGTAAAATATCGTGAGTTGGAAAACAGCCAGCCAGTCTATTATTGTTAGAAATTGGAATGATAATATCTTTTCATTTTACTATTTTCAGAGATGTACAGTGTTTCCAACTAGCTTTATCTACATTAATATTAGCAAAGTTTCAGTTTTTAGTTAGTATTCCCTTTTACATGCAAATCCTTAAAAACAAATAACATGCTCTGAATCATCTAAAAAAAGAATATATATTGTTTTTAACTTAAACTTGCCCAATTTTTAGTACTTTCAATATCAAGCTTCTAATGTAAATTTGCTTTGCGTGATTATTTTTACAGAAATTTTTTAAAGTTAATTTTCTCCTGAAGTAAATTGTTACAAATTCTGACTAAAATCTGAATTGATGAAGTTTCACTATATGTTTTGCTATAACAATTTCAGTGGGCCCTCAACCTTGAATTCAGAACTTGTTGCTCTATTTTTGATGGAATTTTTATGGGACAAATCTAAACACGGAGAGTTTACTAGAGGCCAAAAATGTGAATAGGCAAATTTTTTACTTTTAATAGATTGCTTAAAGGTCTTGCTTTAAGCAATATATACCTTGGAGCAGTTCAATTCAGTCAGTTTTGGGACAATACCACGAATACTGCAATGATTTAAATGAAGTTGAGTTCAGCCTTTTGCTAAAGGCTACTCATGCCTTGACTAATAACTGCTCCCCTAACACTTGTTTAGATAATCGTAATTATAGTGATTTAGCATTTATTACACATGCTACATGCCAGGCCCTGTACCAAGCACTATACCTGTTTTCATTCATTGAATTCTCATCTGTGAGGTAGGTGCTATTATACCTATTGTATAGATGAAGAAACTGAGGCTCAGAGAGGTTAAGTAACTTGCCTGAGATCATGTACTTAGTAATGGAGTTGAACCTATACAGTTTGACTCTAAGCCTATACTCTTTATACACTTAGTTCATAATAAATATTTTAGAAGAAGTTAAAAGGAGATAGATTTAAAGCACCATTGGCAAGTCCTTATAGAAGTCCTACCTATATCTTGGAACTTAAGGCAGACCTTGTTCTAAAAATAGCTAATGTGAAATATATAGGAAAGTTTCATGTCAACTTATTCTTGAAATTCACATACTATTAGGTATATGGGTTTTAAAACAAAGTAGAACACTATTGAATGGTTTGTGGGGTCAGAACATGATGACAATAAAATGTGTCATTCATTATTCCTGCTTCAATTGTGATGAAGACATTTAATGATTAGCAAGACTATTGAAAGTATATTTCTCTTCAGCGCCCTGAGTCATTTTTCAGAGGTTAAATTTCATTAACAGAATCAATAGCACAGTGTAGGGCATTGGTGGATATATTGCAAAGCCTTGTGAACAACTGTCTTAACTTTGCAGCTTGATAATATGACCTGCAAGGGATTGCCTTACCTTATCTAGCCTTAAGCAGCACAGCAGCTGCAAATTATTGTTTCAATTATAATAATTAGTTACAGTTGTTACTGTTGCTATTGCTGTTGCTATTGTTGTTATTTAAAACCCACCAGTTTTTCACAGAGTTGGAGTTATTATACATCGTTGCACAAGAAAGAGTAGAGATTCTATAAGGGAAGGACAACTTTGAGAATTTATAACATTGAAATCCTTTAGAATGAAGTTTAGGAATTGCAGCAACCATGTGCAGCACCCATATTTTACACAGAAGGGGTCTTGATACTGGTTTATGAGGGTGGTTGCCAGAGTCAGGGAGACCACCTGGCAGCCCTCCAGAGAACAAGCTTCACACAGCTCATGTGGATTTCCTCTCTCCCCTTTCTCCCCTGTCCTGATAAGGAATCAGAGCAGCAAAAACTCAGGGATCAATGAAAAGATTGGTTCTGACTGAGATGGAAAGTATTTGGAAAATAAAACTGGATGGATTGGGTCAGATTATGGAGGGCCATTAATTCTGTTCTTGAGGAGTTTGGAATTTATGTAACAGGCAGTAGGGAGTAATATGTTCTTTACGGGGAAAGTGATATGGGGCTTATCATGTGAATACATTGAGATCATTTGTTTTAGGGCTAGGTGTTTGCTGGTTATATAATAATAGCTAGCGTATAGTGAACACTTATCCATTCCACATGTTTATATATTTAGGTTATTAAGTATGATCTCTGATTTCCTTAAGTACTAAGTTTGACAGTTGATATCTCTGACATTTCAATTTGACATTTCTCATTTTATTTTTATTGTGAGGGTACATCCTCATTATTTCGAACGCATGGTTTGGCTTGTGATTATCTTTCAAATTTTTTTAGAGCAATTTTTGTGAAACCATGGATAAGTCAAAAATTCATGTTATTTTCCAATGTGAGTTCTATCGTGGAACCAATGCCGCTCGAAATATCAACGAAGTGTTTGAGAAGGATGTGGCTAATGAATGCACAGTACATTGATGGTTTGAGAAGTTCTGTTCTGGTGATTTTAATCTTGAAAATGAGCCGCGTGAGCAACCTGAGACCAAGGTGGATAATGATGAGCTGAAAGCTATAGTGGAAGCAAATCCATCTCAACCTGCACGTGAATTAGCAGCAAGATTTGACGTTACTATTCCAACAATATTGGACCATTTGAAACAAATCAGCAAAGTAAAGAAGCTGGATAGATGGGTTCTGCATGAATTAAACAAGTGTCAGAAGAGAAATCGTCTCGAAGCTTGCCTTTATTTGCTGCCACGACATAAAGGTGAACCATTTCTACACCTTATTGTTACGTGTGATGAAAAATGGATTCCTTTTGACAATTGCAAGCATTCAGCCCAATGGTTGGATAAAGATGAAGTGCCGAAACACAGTCCAAAACCAAATATTCATTAAAAAGAGCTAATGGTGTCTGGTGGTCCAGCACTGGTATTATACACTACAGCTTAATGAAACCTGGTCAATTGATTACAGCGGACATCTACTGCAACCAACTGGATGAAATGATGAGGATACTTGTGATTAAGTAGCCAAGATTGGTTAATAGAGACAGGCCAATCCTCTTGCAAGACAAAGCTCAACCACATGTTGCACATACAACCTGCTCAAACTACAGAAGCTGGACTTAGAAACTCTGTGTCATCCACCATATGTATTTACCAGACCTTGCACCAACTGACTACCACTTCTTCCAGGCTTTGGACCACTTCTTGCAAGGGAAAATACTCAATTCTCAACAAGCTGTGGAAAATACCTTTCACGATTTCATCGCCACTCACTCTCCAGGTTTTCACTGCTGGCATAAACAAGCTACCATTAAGAAAGCAAAACTGTGTCGATAGTTTAGGTGCATGCTTTTATTAATTGTACTGCTTCTTGTTTGAAATATAATAAACTACACTTTTTATTCAAATCAGACATTTCATATTTAATGACCTAATATATCATCCATACCTTATCACAACTATGTATCAGGCACTATAATTTTTTCCATGTTACAGATGAGAAAACTGAAATACAGACACGTCAAATGACTTGTTTAAAATCACACTTTTCATGTGTGGTGTAGTCCAGATTTCAGCAAAGACATTCTGACTCCAAAGTTTATGCTCTTATCCATGTATGACAAGTAATGTTCAAAAGCTTATTCCATAAATAGTACTGGTACTTATGAAGAAATTATTTTAATCTCAGAGATATTAATACCCTTTACTTGAGTTTCTGTTGTTTCTATATTGCCTTCAGCTTCTTCGCCATAGGTGTAGAATTTTAATTTTTTTGCATAGGTTTTTATGATATTTATATGAAGTGGAATTGCTAAATCAATAACATTTGCTGGATTATTAGTTTAATCAAATAGAAGAATTTCTGACCTTTAAATACAATGTGTTAGTTTATTATTAAAGTACATTTTAGAAAATTTATTGCAACTTCCTGAAATATTTATATTCAAAATGCTGTAAAATTCATTTATTAAACTCTTCTTGAGGCTGTTGGTACTCGTGTGTCATTGTATTTGTAGAAAATCTACAGTGGCTATAGAATGACACACTTCAGTATTATACATTACTTTCTCATTAGTCAAACAGTTCATCAATACCTGTTGATCTATGTTTACCCAGCAGGCCAATGTAGCAGACACTGTAGGGTGACAATAGGAAGTACTCAATGTAATCTTTGTTCTCCAGGAGCTCACAATCCCATGTGGAAAAATATATACGTGAAAATAATAGCAAAAAGAGAAATAGAGTGAATAACAAGATTAATGCTGGCCATAAAAGAGAGAGAGCGAGAAAATTGTTTCAGGAGGAAGGGATTAGTTTAGTTAAAGATACGGTAGAGGGATTTAAGGGACAAGGTAGAATTTAGGTCTCAGGCTTTAAGACACTATTCCAACCTTAGTGATCCACCTGCAGAGGGAGATAAAAGTGCAGATTCTTGGAACCCACTGCTAGAAAGTCTGATTCATTTGATTTTATGAAGTTCCAATGTAGGGATCCATCTTTAACATGCTTTGTAGCTGTTTTTCCTGCAGGTAATTGTACCACACTTTGGGAACATTGACTTAAAGTAGGAGTGGATGGGTCGAATTCAAGACACAGAAGAAGTCGTCAGTACTAGTGGATTTGATTGAATGGAAGGGTCATGTCAACAGTGGCATCAGTCTCGAGAAAAGGCAGTCTTTGTTATGTGAATGTTGGCATAATCCAGGGCCCTCTGGTTAAGGAGAGACTATGACAGTCTAAGATAAAGGCTAAGATAGACTAAGATTCTGGGAGTCATCTGATCTGGGTCTTGACTCCCCCGCTCATTAGGTATGTTAAGTTGGGCAGGATACTTCAACCCAAGCTCATGTTTTCCATATGTAAATGAGTTGAAGTGCTAGTTTAATAAATGATATTCTTAATATTGGTATTTGAAAGGCAATTAGTTACTTTCCCACTTTCTCTCAAAATTAATGGTAGCTTCCATGATAAATTTTTATGGGTACTTTGAATTATACATGTGCATGTGTCAAAAATAGTTCCTATCATCAACTAGTTTGAAATACAGTAGTGGTCAGAAATAGCTCACTGTCATTTACTCACAAGGGTATTTTTATCACAATCTTTGCAGAATCAGATATGGCCAAAATATATTAATTCAGTTCAAAAGGCACTAATTCAGTTCACTGTGATTTGTTTAGATTGTTCTATAGTGGTAAAGTCATAGA
Organism: Daubentonia madagascariensis; assembly: GCA_023783475.1. Classification (NCBI taxonomy): domain Eukaryota; kingdom Metazoa; phylum Chordata; class Mammalia; order Primates; family Daubentoniidae; genus Daubentonia; species Daubentonia madagascariensis. Next base: position 4,798,037 of record JAKFHU010001798.1, on the reverse strand, counting down.
AATATCAATCCAGTCACTTAGAGAACAATTCTTTGAGTCACATCCAAGTCTGCAGTGGTCAGTTGAATGTGTACAAAATATTTTCAAGGGCTAAGTAGAAAATTGCTGTACCATTGGCGGGTTTTGTACACCTGTTTTTTTCCCCATAGAGTCTCACACCTGAGAAACATGGAGAAATGTTCTTTTTCTAAATTGCAAAACTCAGCTGTAGTCTAAATGAAATGGGATAAATTATCTTTTTCACAATTATCCATTAAAGAGAGAATTAGAATTAATATTAATCACAGATGTTTCATCAAGTTTTATTATCAACCAGATTGACTGCCAAAGTGCTTTCTGGAAGACATTTCCTCTCCCTCCCCCACCTGCTACTGAGAACAAACTATTATGGGTCCTTAGATAAAGATTAATGGTTTTGGCAATTCATTTGAGGAAATTTGTATTTTACTGTACATTCCACTTCAGTTCAAGGCATAACTGAAGGGCATGGTTTGTCACTTCACTGATAAAATTATACATTGGAGACACAAGATAGGATAATTCTTTCTACCATACAGGTTAATCAGTAAGCCACCCAAGGTTGGTATCACCCAATCCATATTTTTTAAATTTTGGCAAGCCTTGTTTGTAGATAAAATAAGCAAAATGCTTGTGTAATCCTGGTATTTTAGGAGCTATATTTTTACCCATCACAGCTAACTTACTTTAATATTACTTTTCATTTTTGTGTCCACTCTCTGGAATAATTCATTGCCAAATGTGTAACCCTATAATAATTATGAACATTTGCTAATGCCTCATCCATTTGCAAAGTACACCACATATGAGTATTATATTCATTAAGGTTCTCCATTTGTAAACAATATCTATCAACTCCAGCTAACTTAAATAAACAGGAAGTTTATTCTAAAGAGGTTGATTTTTTTAACTGAAGAGCTCAGGATGTATGGGAACCAAGACAGTGCCGATAATCTGAAACACAGAAACAAGTGGATGGTCTCATCAAGACAAAGCCATGCTATTTTCTCAGCTCAAACATCACTCTACTTAGGATTCAAGTTCCTGAGAGAAGGAATTTGATTGGCATATATGCCTATCCTTAGGAAAGAATAAAGAGCACCTTAATTGACAGCCCCAAGACTGCATGGAATAAGGAAAGAGGAGTTCTTCAGTTTTTCTTGTTGGTTTATTTTTTAGCATAAGGAAGATTAGGTAGTGATGCTGAAGAGGCAATAACAACCACTAGCCAAAACAAGGGTGTATTTTATTAACAAATAATAGTGTAAAACATGCAGAATGGTTCAAAATCTATGTGATACGTCCTTTCAGTCCAGCGGGGGCAAGGATCAATTTACCATTTATATTTCTATAATAGTTTGTTGTACATAATATTTTATCTTTATCTAGTACTTTTATATTTGTCTAGTACTTTTGCAGGCTTAACTGTGGCCAAAAAATTAAAGAGTGGCTCATATTTTTCGGTTAAGATTTCTCTCACATTTAATTGCTTTCCTTTCTTTTAATGGATATAATATGAAAAAGCAAAGGCTCCGAGACAAAGAATGGAAGACATCCTGCCTCTTAATTTCTAGCTTTATTTCATTGGCATCAACAGAGTATAAGACATGTCGTGGACTGGGTTAAGTCCCATTTCTGCCACGGCCCAACTCTTGTCAGATCTAGGGTCAGTCATATAACTAAGTCTGTTTCTTCAAATGTGAGAGAGGTGGGTGGGCTCGATTGGGGATCCAGAGGTGATTTCAAGGAACAAGAAAATTACTAAGATGTTATAATTTCTAAAGTCAAATTTAAGTTTGGGAAATTCTGTTAAAATTATTTTTTTACTGCAAAACTTTCTGGGTCCTTAAATATGATACTGTGCATTGTAACTCTCCAAAGAGAGTGGTACAATATGCAGTATTCACCAAAATTATTAGACCTGGGAACCCTTTTTTCCTGAAGCATTTTGAAGGACCTGGCTTCCATTCACTAGGTTAGATCATTTGTAAAATTCCATTCAGATTTAAAATATACTAAGTATATACTTCTCCTGGTCATAAAAAGTATGAAATCCATTTTACTACAAGTTATTATCCAGTCCTTTCTATCTGGTCAGTGCAACCAGACTTTGTGTATAGTTGAACACACATTCTTACATCTAGTCCTCTTTCGAGATGAGCAAAAAATACAGAACTAGTTGTCTCTTCCTTCAAAGACTCATGTCGTTGTAGAGAATCATGCCACTTCAATTCCTCTGGCTGTTCCTGCAAGACCTGTTTTAAGTTTTTAAAATAACTTTTGTCAAGGCGGGGCACAGTGGCTCGTGCCTGTAATCCTAGCACTATGGGAGGCTGAGGTGGGAGGATTGCTTAAGGTCACAGGTTTGAGATCAGCCTGAACAAGAGCAAAGCCCCATTTCTTCCAAAAAATAGAAAAAAATTAGCCAGGTGTGGTGGGGCACACCTGTAATCCCAGCTACTTGGGCAGCTGAGGCAGGAGGATCGCCTGAGCCCAGGAGTTGGAGGCTGCAGTGAGCTATGATGATGCCATTGCACTTTAGCCAGGGTGACAGAGTAAGGCTCTGTCTCAAAAAAAAACCCAAAAACCACTTTTATCACTTTTTTCTGGAGTCTTATTTTAAATGTAGATCCAACAGATGAAAACAAAACTTTTGTTAGATCTGGTAAGTAGACCAGTTTGATGCACACTCAATTTGTAGTCAGGGTTTTGTTTTTCCCAAGATAGGCCTGTGCCTAGTCTGCTATTTTTCTGTACCTATGATAGACTTTACACTTCGGCCTCATAGCATGTTCTTTATTGTTTTTATTGAACTTCATCCCACTTTAATAAACAATTTCACTAGTTGGCTACAAGGACTAGTTACCTCCCCCAAATAATTTTACTTAGAACCTATTCTCAAGTCCATCTCACATTCTTTGATGAAAATATTAAGTAATACCTCAAGAATGACTAAGCTAGGGGGCTAAAGGAGGAGAGGCACTCACTAATATGCTTCCAAAGTTGGTTCTGAACACTGATAATACTATTTTTGCAATAAATAACTAGGCAGTTTTGCATTTTCCAGTAACACATAATAGTTTTTCATCTGGTGTCTCAACGTTCTACAAAAGGTAGTGAGTGGCCTACACAGTTGTACCAGAGCATTGATCCAGCTGCACTCTCATGAGTCTGATCTCTTCTGATCTCTCACAGGCCTGATGTTGGGGTCGGGGGTTCCCTTGTTGCTTTTAATGATTGGGTTCTGACTGCTGGGTTCAAAAGGTTCCCCAAACCTTGATACCTTCTAAGGCTACTCTAAGATGTGGATATATAGGTGCTTCGAGCATCCCAAGCACTGGTAATTCAAAGACAAAAGATGAGGCATAATCCTATCTTTATGAGTCCATTTCCTAGGGTGAACATGGTATAGGCATTCAGTCAATGGTTTTTGGATTGTTTCGTGTCTGGTACTCTCTTCAGATTAGCGAGTATGTCCAGATTGCCAAAAGGCCCTAATTGAACCTGCCTTTTGGAAGCTTTTAATGTCTTTGTGCTCAAGCTTGATGTGGCGTTTAGCACCTTGGACTAGGTCCTTTGGTTCAAAGTTGATGTAACTAACCCATCCGTAGAGAACCTCCAAACCTCTCACATGTTCCTTCAGAACGACGACAATTTCAAATTTTGTGTCTTACTCTTTAAAATGGCAGGTCCTGAGGGAAAGGACTGTGTATCTCTTCTTTCATGTTTTAGACATAGTAGCACATGGAAGGGAAGGAAAAATGGATAAAAGATGGAATGGTCTGTCCATGTGAGAATCGGCATTCAGAGCTCTCTCAACATTTGGGCAAGGATCGGAGCCCACCAAGGCTTTGACAGGAGAATTCTTGCTTTCTAGAATTTTTGATCTGTGCAGATATAAAGAGAATGACAAGGCAGATGCTGCCAAGTATTTCTAAAATTCTGTTTTCTATTCTGGAGGAAGTTTTCAACTGAAATAGAGTAGAAAGAAATAATTAATGTTGGTTTTATGCCCTCAAGGAAATCTGAACAGGTCTATATCATTTTAAACAAGCATGACATACGAAAATTAGGATTTTTACAAAAGACAAATTGCAGAGTGATCATTCCATTCCACAAAAATGGAATTTTTTTCAATCACCCTAGAGCATTTTAAAAAATGATTTGATTTCTAAAAATGTAGTTTACATATACTTTTCATTATCAAATTGGTTGTAAGGATAAAAATAGTTAAAATTTTTAAAAAGATAGCTGTGGGTGAGTGGGAAGAACATTTCTGTGAGATTGGGATAAAATTCTTGATGCCTGAGAATTGAGATAAAAATTTTATAAACCTTTTCCTTAGAAAGATGCGGTGGCAGCAGTGGTGGTGGTAGTGGTGGTGGGGGGTGTGCGTGTGTATGTGTGTGTGTATGTTGTTTTGCTGAAGGCAGGTTGTGGTGGTAGTGCTGGCCTTGGCTGAAGTCATACATGTATAAATACAGTATTACACTGTGTAGAAATAGGGGCTAGTAGCTACTTATGAGAAATAACAGTTCTATAACTTCATTAGTTTTTCAAATTAGTATCACAGACAGCTCCCACTTTTCACCCCTGTGCTTTCTGGAAATAGAATCATAAAGCAGAGAGTTGTAAAGTGCCTCCCATTTTCCTTCAGGAGTAATGTCTTAATTGAGACTATGTCTCTGACCATATATTTGAGAAAAATAAATCATAGCTATGACCAACCCTATGTTAAAGGCAAAGATGCAGTAGCCATAACCTTTCACAGTTATTTAAAATAGTAAAATTATACTCTTTTCTATAAAAGGGACATAAATGTATTATACATTTTGATTTTACATGCAGTCTAAAGAATATGTTCAGCAAATAAAAAGTTCACTAAACTATTTCATAAATTTTAGCAGAACTAGCTATAATATAAATTCATTAAACATTTAATTCCTAATAATTTGGTTCTTAATATTTAAGAAGAGCTTTGGGGATGACTTCTTTACTCTAGTTCTGTCCCAGGTAGTTTGAGTGAACACTTTTCTTTTGATAAATGTCCTTGGGCTAGATCAGCCTGTTCAATATTTTTCTCCTGAGTAGGATGAATTTTGTTGAGCTACTTGGCCTTTCTTAAGTGCTAAAGCCCAGTTTCTTAAGCTTGTAAAATGAGGAGACTAAACTAGCTAGTCCCGAAGGGTCACGAACTTGAGTTTTGTCATTCAGTGATTTAAGCTTCCGGGTTGATCTGAAGATGCAGAAGTGCTCATTGTTTAGATATTGATGATGGTGATGATGAGAATCTCCTCTAGGTCCCCCTGTCACTCCTTTGTGCATTTCCAGGCTAGTCAGGGCTGCCACTGCTGCTCAGTATTGCTCCAAATAAAGGCCACCAAGGAAAAAATCAAGCCCTTTCTTGGACCTGATGCTTGGTTGATATTTTGCCATCATCTGCCTTCACCCTTTGCAGGAATTCCTTGAAAACAATCACCAGGTTATTAGTAGAAGTCTTTTCAAAGGTACTTTAAAGTTATTTTGCTTTGTAAAAATATGGTTTAGTACATCTTAATTGGATATGAAGAAAACCCTCAACTCTATCTTGAAAAATAAGTCACTTATTCATATTTATGGCAGTCGTAAGAACCTACTTACATTGCATGAGACTCATGTGCGTACTCAGTGATTGGATTTTTTATTTTACTTTTTCTGCTTCAAGCTTGTGATTTTGCAGGTATTGATAGTAGGTCAGTGAGTGAACAAGAATTTTTCTTGAAGTGATCTTGTCTTTCATTCATTAATTCTTTCCTTCCTTATGTCATTCATCAGATATTTACTGAGTGCATACTGCTGACCAGATAGTATTTTAGACTTTGTGAATACAACAGAGAAAAGAAGAGGCAAAGGCCCTGCTTTAATAGAAGCTATACTGTAATGGGAATGGGAGTAGGAAGGGCATAAACAGACAGATAAGAAATATGTCACGTAGGTTGTAAGTGCTATGATGAAAAAATAAAGCAGAGTAGGAAGAATAGAGACTATGAAGGTGGGGGAGTTGCTATTTTATATATGTTTTTAATATATAATTATATATAGTATATATAAAAATATCTTGGTCAGGAAAGGCCTTTCTAATAGTTACCATTGGATGAGGCACCTAAAAGAAGTGAGGAAGCAATCCATGTGTCTTGTCTGGCAAGAGAATTTTCCAGGCAGAGGGAACAGAAAAACAGGCAGGGTCTGAGGAGACTATGTGCCTGTAGGAGCAGCCAGGAGGCCCACGTGGCTGGAGCAGATTGAACAGGGGGAGAGCTCTGGAAATGTGTGCAGAGAGTGTAAAATGTATGTAAATGTGTGTGATGGAGTTGGGGGGTTCATTATAGACCATCGTAAGGATGTGAGATTTCACTCTGAGTTATGTGGGAGCCACTGGAGAGTTTTCAACACAGAAGTAATATGATCTGATTTAGTTTCTATCAGGATCGCTGTGAACTGTTGTCTATTTACCCAGAGTAGAGCAGAATCCTTTGTTTCTCTGGCTGGATGAGATCCTGTGGATTCAGTCTGTTAAGGTAAATAATTTTGGGGGAATAGATGGTACAGAAAAATATTACATGTGCTATTAAATGGGACATTCATTAACCAAACACCTACACTGAAGGAGAAAAAAATAGAAAGATACAAAGTCACCCTAGTGCACCTTATCAACAACCATATCTTTATTGAATTTAAGGTGAAAATTAGTGACTGCTGCATCTGTTATTTTTCTGAGGCATCAGGAAAGGCCCTTGACTCTGTCTATATGTCAATAGGCAGGTGGGTTTGAGCTCAATAGGCCCCTCCCCCAGACAGAGGCTTCTCAGTTGGGTTGGACAAGAGGAATTTCTGCTTTATATGTTACTTTTGGTTCTTGTGGCACAATATTATCAGCTAGTTTGCTTTTCCTGGCCAGGGGTAAGGCACTCCAGTGGTGGAAGCGGGCAACAGCTGCCCAAATCTCAAGGGATATGCCATGAGATCAGAGACTGCAAGGCCAGGCTGGGAAATCTCTCCTTTTACAGGGAGTGTGTACTAAGTGTGTACACTACCAGTTTTCCCAGTTTTCTTTTTGGAACATTGGCTTACCTTATTTTTTTCCTATTCCCTCCTACCATGGTGCATATAGGTACTTAGGAGTACATCAGTTATAGTAATATAATATTAAAAGGCTTTTTCTTGATATGTACCTGATTAGGAAATATGAAAAGGGTATGCCTCTGCAGGCAAAACCCCTTCTCTTTCCTGCTGAAACGTATTGCAAATGCTTAAGATTACACAGTCAAGTTCCACCAAGTTTTAACCTCCCCCCCAGACTTTTTTGGAAGGACTTTTAAGAGCTTCTGAGAAATTATGTAACGAATATTTGAAGTAGGGCAGTCATGAAGAAAAGTAAACTTTATACTGTAAACAGAGGTTATATAGTTTGGGCATCAGAAAGACTTGGAATTGAGTGTCCATTTTGTCATATGCTAGCTATGTATGACATCGGCTAACTATTTATCCTCCCTAAGCCTCAGTTTCCTCATCTCTAAAATGAGGATAATAATACCTACCTCAAAGAACTTCTCTGAGGATTAAATTTAATAAACTTGGCACAGTGCCTAGTGCATGGAAATAGATAAATGATAGCGATTATACAAATATTATTAGTATTGTGCATCCTGAGATGAAGTTCCCTCCCACCAAGCTCTATGTCAATTAAGAAATAATTTCATGTTTCTAATTTGTATTTGGTCAAGTTAAATAGAGAAAAAGAAACACTATAAAGAAATAATATTCTAGAGTAATTAGTGCCAAAATAATCCTAAAATAAAAATATATGTCTTGTTATTAATTCCTTAAAACAATCATTTGTAACCATTCTGCGACAGATTTATTGACTACAGCATTGATTTAGAAATGTTAAACTAATGAGAACTTGCCATTAGTTGTGATAATGGTCTATCATTTCTAGCTTGAACCATGTGTACTTATTTGGCCTCATTTCAGAATAATAAATTATTTCAAACTCATTTCATTTCTTGAAAATGTTCTTATGATTTAGGTCATGAGTTGGATTATATGAGTAGTATTCCTATAATCCATCATCTGAAGTAAACTGTATGATTCTGGGCTATTTTAAGATTGAGAAACTTCAAACATTTTTCAGAAATTACATAAAAGGGTTATAGGGTTTCTCAAGGCTCTAATTTTCCTTTTTATGCTCATGCTTGATTGTTGTTCCATATTAAGGTTTATTTTCCTTTTAAAATAGCTCTGCACAAAGAGAATATACTGCTAAATACTACTGCAAGGGAAATGTTTACAGATGCAAATGACTTCTATTTAGGGAGCTCATGATTAAAATTTGAAAGAATGTGGCACTAGAAAACATGTGAATAACCTTTGAAAAATCTCACAATAGAACTGAATATGGGATATTTATAATCCAGGATTACAGCTATAAAGCTATGGTGAATATGTATATTCAATATGCTGCAAAGGACCTCAAATTGAAACTTGTTAGTCTAATGTTACTTTTCTTTAATTTAGATAAATTAACTGTCAACAGAAAAATATAAACTCAAAATAATTCAGAGAGGTTTATTTTGAACCAAATGTGTGTGACCATGGTCTGGGGCACAAGTTCTCAAGAGGTCTTGAGAAAATGCACCTGAGGCAGCCAGATTACAGTTTGGTTTTATACATTCATGGGGACAGGAATTACAGGTAAAATCATAAATCAATATATGGAAGGTATACATTGTTTGGTCCTAAGAAGGTGGAACATCTCGAAGCAGGAGCTCACAAGTCACAGGTGGATTTTAGGGATTTTTTAGTTGACATTTGGCTGAAAGAGTTAAGCTTTGTCTAAAGACCTGGAGTCAGTAGAAAGATTCCTTTTAACTTGAGTTAAAATAGGGGTCTGCTAGGATGCTTGAGTTAAGATAAGGGGTCTTCTATCTCTCATATGATGCTATACCAGAACTAGGTTGGGAAGTAAACCCTACATCAGATTGATAAAACCCGTTTAGTGAGATTTTATCGTTTGTAGGCGTGACTCACCAGGCCTCTTAGAAAGGAATCTGGGCAAAAGAAAAAGGTCAGAGTTCAGTCCTCATAACTATTTTATTATTGTGAAACTGTAATGCAGAATGAACTAAAATGCTGGTACAATAAAAAGAACTAGTGTTACATTTGCCTGCAACAGGTGAGCCAGGCATTTTCCACAAATCTATCTTTCTGATAAAAAGAAAAAGCATAAGACATCTAAGTTCTTTCATTGGGCCATTTCAATCTCTCATAGATGCTTTGAGACTGAAAGGATATTTCATTATTTTATTTTTTATTGCTCACAGAGCAGGCTGCTGATAAAGTTAGAAAAAAGCTGTATTCATTGGCAGACATAATGTTTTCTATATATTTCTGCCCAGAGAAGATCTGCTGTTTGGTTTCTTGTTTTAAAGACTAACCTTCTGGTGTCATCAAAGAGATCACTACAAGTTGTGTGTTTCATTCTGGTGGAAATTGTGTGTTTAACTCTTTTGGGTGTAGTAAACACTCCTTCTACTTCCCAATGGCTGGTGCTGGAGACTGCCCTGGTTCAGGCTCTGGCTGTACACAGGAACTAATGAACATGTCATGTGCATCTTGAGTTTTCCAGTCTCTGGCACAGCTGTGGCACTTTCTCCCCCTGCTGTGAGGCACAGCACGCTGGCCATTTGTTGGCAAGTTCATATTTCACACTGCAGGGAATTGAAATGATTGAACAGACAGAAGAAGAGTTTTATTTGCAGTAGCCTACGTATCCCCAGACTCTGATTTGGCATAAAACATCTGCTTCATGATCTGCTTCAAGGCCAGTTCCTTTCCTCCAACAAAGGTTACGACTTCAGGCAAGCTGTGCTTCCACTGGCAGGAGGAAATTTGCCCGAAGACTTGATTTAGTCAGAATCAAAGCATCCTGCCACAGAATTTCTTTTTTCAATTATCTTCGGAGAGGCAGCCAGACTTTAAATGTATCAGTATAATAAATGTAATGAAATAAGGAAGACACTCCTTTCCCCCTGTTGCTGTCGATGGGAGGTTCATATACAGTTGTGCCTCCACACCTGGAAGCCTGTGAAACTTACCTAGCTGTCTGCCAGCACTCATATCTTGGCAACAGCACATTGCAGGGATGGCCTTTAGATTTCTTTTGGCTCATCAGCATGATAAATAAATGCATGCGTTGGTTTTACCTGCAGTGTTTTCATCTTTCACATTATAAAAGCAAATTGACATGATGCTGAAAGTAATTATTATATTACTATTTTTCAGAGTGAAGAAATATCATATAGCCTTTGCTTTGTGTTATGGTCCTAATTACTAATTATACTTACCCACATGACTTTGTTGTGCATAGTCATATTTTTTGTTCAAGACAGCCCTCGCTAGCCTTACAGACATATATACAAAATTAAATCTTGGCATTTTATTATGCTAGAGCAATTAGATGCCATCCTCATAATGAGAAACATGACATCTTCATCGCTCTCCTCTGTATTTTCATGTTGTTTTAATGCAGACATTTACCAGAATGGAATACAGTGTTCCTCCTGAAATACACACACACACACACACACACACACACCCTAATTGAATATCTGCATATCTCCAAGGAGTCCTGTGGGTGAAACCATGTATTCATCTTCTTTAGTTCTTAGGCCACTTTGGTTTAAGAGTAAGAACTGTTGCTTTTATGAAGTGCCTTTTTCTATAAAGTCAAAACCTCACAGCAGTGCACAGAAAGCCGATGGTATAAAGGAGCTAAGTAGAGTCTTTAATAGAGAGAGCTGGGTTGTAAGTGTTTTTGTTCCTACAGAGCAGATAGATTTGGCTCCATCTGTTCCATATTCATAACAAAGGAGCACACTTACAGGAGGGCCAACTTCCCCGGAGCCGCCTGGTAATGATCTTTTCACCCGAATGAAAGCATCTGAACCCAGTGGCTTGGCCCTGCAAAAAGCAGCTAGCAGGATTGCCCTTCAGAATCCTGATTTCCTTGTAACTCAGGTTGACATAAATTTTCCCAATATATAGAGTGGGAAAAAATTACTGATTTCTCATCTTCCTGCAGCACGGTGTTGTTGGAAAGTTCAAATCTATGTGTTTTACCTTCCCCTCCTGCAACCACAGAAGATTTCTAATTAGATAGTATGGGGGAAGTTTGCACTTGAAGTATCTAAAGGTATCACAGGGGAGAGGCTGTTCTTCAAACTTTTAAGTTGTTTCTATTCAGGTTTTTTAATCTTTTTAAAACTGGGGTTAATGAATAGAAATATGAGTTACACCAAATAAGGAAAAACCCCTGTTGAGTTTTGTAATTAGCAAACTTCAAAGCCCATTTCAACTGAGACCTCTTAGATTAAAAAGATAAGTTGACCCAAGAGTTTTCTTCCACTAAGCAGAGGAAAAATAGAATGAATGTTTCCCCCAAATGCCAAGGAATACAATAAATCTCCCTATTTATATAACATGTAGAGTCAGCATAGAATCATAAATGATTCCTTAAAAATTAAATAGCACGTTGGTATTAATATCAAGCCTAATGGATAAAATGCTTGTTTTTATATGTTAGCCTTACAAATTTCTTAGGAAACAGAAACATATGTTAAAGGATAGTCGTCCTTTTCTCCACTCCCCAGACTTTTCAAATACTAGAAGCTCCTAAAAAATACAGCATTGATTTATTTACTATACTTCATGTTAAAATTGTAATTGTAATTTATCAACCTTTTATTATCCATCTGTGCATTATCTGCTTGCTAAACTAAGATTTCTGGCAAATCAAATAGTAAACAAATCTCTCAAAAAGTTTGCAGCAGCAATAAAGTGGGTACAGTTTTCGTCTAGCTATCTATGAGATTGCTCTGTGCGTTAGCAAGAGGAAATATAAAAGGCAATATTCACGGAGAGTGAAAAACATAGCAAATCAATCTGTGAAGATCTCAAGTTTCTAGAAGACCTTGGTACCTTTGGTTATTTTTTGTAATATATGGACCTGAATATTTCTGGCTCATTGAGTTTTCAGTCCATTCATTTATTCATTCCTGCAAAAATATTTTTTGGGTGCCTACTTTGTGCCAAGTACTATGTTAGATTTTGGAAACACTGTAATGTATTAAAAAAATTTTTCCTGCTCCTGGAGCTTACAGCTAAATCGAGAAATAGACAATAAAGCAGGAAACAAATGAATGTATAACTGCCAATTATACTAGGACCTGTAGGGAGCTGGATGCGAATGAGAAACACGGAGATAGCTCTTGATTAGGTGATCATGGAAGGCTTCTCTGAGGAAGCCGTGGCCTGAAAGGAAGTTTCAAGATGAATTGAATTTTTGGTGCACAGAGGATGGTTTTGGCCGTTAAAAAAGATTATTCAGAGGGCTCCTTTGGATTTAAAAATTGATATCTGACTTATGAAAGTTACAAATAAAAAAATTCTTGTTAAAAATTTCAAATTTAGCCTATTCAATTTCACTTATACATCTTATTCTATATATAAGGGTAGGAAATGTAAGTTTTTGCTTCCATTTACAAACTCGGTTAATTAAACTCCTTGAACCATTTTAAGTTGAACTTAAAGATTTAATTATTCTCTACCCTTTTTAAATATTTCAATTGTCTGACTGTAAAACCTCTCCCCACGTACTTAAGTAATTCTTATCATTATACTAAATTAAACTTAAAAGTATGATGAAACTTCAGTACTCTTAAAAGTTCTAAAACTGTAAGTTAACCTGAGATTTCACTTAGTTACAAGTCTAAATCAATTTTTCCACTATATATTTTAAATTAGAATTACATGTCTGACTGGTAACTTGAATTGGCCAAAGTTGTCCTACACTTTTAAAAGTGAAGTTCCACATTCACAGATGCTTTTCTTATATGCAAGAAATACTAGTTCTGTGGTTTTAATTCTATTAAAAATGCGTACACATAGTTTTTAAACTTTGCTGTGGTTAAAGGATAGTTATATCCCTCAACACAATTACATTCTCATGTAATGTCTGAGGCGCTTTAACTTGCTGAGGCTTCTTGAGGATTTCAGCCAGGATGACTTCACCCTTACCTGTGATCCTGGCCACCCAGTGCCTCCTTTTTATCATTACTCAAAGAGGACCGTGGTTGCCTTGGTTCTAGCCTTACCCTGCCTTTCTTCTCCTGTTCACTGGGAGGGGCCTGCAACCCCTACCCAAGCAATCATTTCATTAGCTTCTGCGTATGTTTGGTTCTAAAGATGCCCTCATTGCTGTCACTTACTTCTCATTTCTTGGGACCATACACTCTTACAGATATTAAAATGCCACCTGCTTGAATTTTGTGTATCTCTGGCTTTGTCTGATTATTAGATCACAGTTTCCAAGATCATTCTACAAGAAGGAGCCAGCAGTGTGGGGAGAGGAGCCTTCCAGGAAAAGGAACTTTTTTTTCCTTAATTTCTTTGATATTTGCCACTATCCCTCTCTTCACTTTTCTTTCTTGTTCTAATCCTGACTTTTGGTTCATATTTGGTCAACAGATCACTTTGCAGCTAGACATATTTTTTTAATCTCTATATTAATTCTTCAAATCTTTATTGAACACCTGTCATGAACAAAGCAATAGACTCCCCAGAACCAAGAACCCAAGAACCCGGCAGGGCCCCTGGCCTTGGGGAACTTGCAACTCCAGTAGCAGAGATAAGATGTAATAGCCAGCTCTAAAACAAAACAGAATGTAGTAAGTGCTATTAAGGAGATAAAAACAGAGCCCTATAAGAACCCAGAAGAGGGTTATTGTGTTGGAGAAATGGGAACATATCTCAAGTGGCCAGAGGGAGCTGGGATTTTGAGAGTTGAAGGAAAGATCATGTGAGAAAAGGCAGACTTTCCAGAAGGTTCTAGGAGGGAATATTGTTAGGACTAGGTATTAGTGGATACTGAAAGAGGGAAAAGAGGGGGAGAGATAAAGAAGGAAATCAAGGTTGGGGCCAGGTTATGGAAAACCCTGGCTGCTATGCTGTGGGATAATGGATGGGTATGCACAGCCCTTAACTTTTCTGGAAATGATCCTACTCAGAGACAATCAGAGTAAGCTAGAATTTAGTCCCTGAGATTGGCTTTTATTTTATTTACTCTATCAACATAAAACCCTCATCAAGGAAAACATTTTTGGTATGAAAAAAAATGCACAATCTTGGTACCTAAATGACTCCCTCCTTGGTAAAATTTAGTCTTCTAAAGAGAGAACGTTAATTTGTTCATGCCTCTAGGTTAGGAGCCCAAACAAATGGATATTTCTGCCTAGATACTGGTATCACCACCAGAAATGACAGACGTGGGGAAGACCATGGCCTACTGGTTAAGAAAAACAACCAAAGAAATCATTGATTGGCATAAATATTATGCAAAAGAATATTGAAAATTGAAATAAGGGCCATTTATATATAGCAGACAATATCCGTGAACAATATCCATGGGCACAGTGTAGTGTCCACACCCACCTTTAGGCTGGTTTTCTTTAGTGCCATCAATGTAGTGTGTCAGGTTCTACAGCAGCAAAGGCAGTGTCAGTGACCAGCCTGGTTGCTTCTCTGGAGGATTTATATCCTTGTCTTTGGTCTGCCATCCCTCTGGTTTAGTAGCATCCTCACGCTCCTCAAATGGATTGAAAAAAGAATTCACAGACTCTTAGCGTGATTTTCTAAAGGAACAGGGTCTTCCAATGCCCTTTCTAATTCTCTAAACACTCACCCCAGCCTCAGTGCACATGCTCACATAAACACCTTCATCACCACCACCATCACCCTACACACACACACACTAACAAATGAAACTATGGTAGAATCCAGTTTTTAAAATTTAGGCTAGAAAGGATCACACTTGTCCCCCTGGTTTTTCTTATGACTTAAAAATCACTTTTTATCACCACCATCCATACCCGACCCCCTCCCCCTCCGTATTTGTGCTCAGAACTAGAGACCAAAGAAGCCCCCTTGCTTAGGGAAATCCCTGTGCAGAGGGAGCCATAAGCACAGAGCTGATGATAATCAGTCTGTAGAGCAGTGAAATAATATTCTAGATCTGTAGGGATCCGTCACCTAAGTTTCTGAGTGCGCTGTAAGATTGTATAGCCTTTCTAAAGGAGATCATACTTGAAATTTGTTTGGAGAAGGGGAGGCTCATGAGGAAACTCATGAGGCATAGGTAGGTTAAGCTAAGTACCTGGCTCAAAACCACAAAATAAGTCAGAACGGGTAAACCAGGGAGAAAGTTAGAGCATCATTATGCATGTACCAACCCACTAAACCATGTCCCTTCCAAATACCCTCAGCAAGGAGGATAATGATGAAAGGAGTTATGAAAGCCTCAAAGAAATATTAACTTTTTTCTAGGAGCTTCTTTGAATTGTACTAACTTGATGATTTATTAGTAATTTACTGTCACGCTACATTAGTGCTGTCTGATAACGACATTGTTTCTGTTAATACTGTACAAATGAGTAATGGGATTTGTGGCTTTCATTGCTTCCAGTTAACAGTCACCCTCATGACAGTGGCACAAGGAGGCTATGGAGGAGGAATAATATAACTAATTTCTCTTGTGGGATTCTAGGAATTCTGCCTTTTGTCAGAGTTTTGTTTTTGTTGTTACTACCTTTAATACAGGGGCTTCCAGCTGAAGGAGAGTCTTTCTAAGCGAATAGTTCTGCTTATCTGATCTGTTGTTGTTTTGTTTTGTTTTGTTTTGTTGATCAGATAATGCCTATCTAGTACAGCAGGGGGTTCACCAAAATAACCACAAACAGGAAAGAAAGAACCATCTGACCTTAAAACCTGATACAGCCATTGAAATAGTGTGGCCTCCTCATGCAAGGCCAGGTCTCAGAGAATAGTTACAACACGAGTTGATAATAGGAACCTTATTTTTTTCTAACTCTTCAAAGATGTTAAAAAAGTGATTTTAAAAAAGTAGCAAAATATCTAATAAGAAACTTAACTATATTTCTTCACATGTAAGGGTTTTTTTTAACAATTAAAAGGATATCTAAATGTTACCTTGCTCTGTGTAATCCATGAGCATCACTGAAGAAGGAGGTAAAGTCCAGATTCAGAATCTGAGATTTATTTAAACTGTCTTACATTTTCCTTAGAAAGAATTAGTAATGCTTCTTATAGGGAACATTTTAAAGTTAGTCTCCAAAACCCAGGTTATTTTTTGTTCGTAGCTCAACAGATATCAAAGTATATGGGACAAATCATATCCTTCTTCAGCAAGCAGTAGAAACAGGGTTTTTGTCACTGAGCTTTTAAAAGTAAGTAAAAGTTTGCTCATACTTCAAATAAATGTGTACAAAAGCATGATAATGCCTTATTTGTTTATTCCTAGAAACCAGTGACAAGAAATTTGTCCTCAGCCATTTATTTGAGGTTGCTAAGAAAAAGTAATTGATCTACTGAGACTTACCTGCTGGATTTAAATAATACTTAAGGTAGCATTTGCAGTGAGAACTTTGCCTAAGAGGGTAGAGAGATGGTTGGGGGGAGCGATAGGTGGGATGGGTGGTACTTCCCTACTTCTCTGTCGTCTGTGCCTGCACAGCTGGAACTCATTTTACCTCCTTTGCCCTGAACTTTATTTGTTCCCAGTTACAGTTCCCTGGTGTTGAAACCAAGTTTTAACTTGTAGAGTATGTTTTTCTACCCATCTTGTTATATTGTGGGAAACACATCCCTCTTCCTTTTCTAGTTTTTTAAAAGAAACATCCCCAGAGCCATATCAGAGTATCTCTTATTTTTAATTTCTCCAAGGCCTCCACCCTTACTTAAGTAACCTCCTTTTCAATTTTTACATCGGGGGCTTTGACCTTCACCTGACCATGATTTAAGTCTTGAGACACTTCGGGCTGCAAGAAAAGAAATGTGTTAGCAAATTCAGCCAGCTCCTAAGGTTGCTCTGAGGGTGTAAGCTTGGTAAACCTTGGGCCATGAGCAAGTCACTGAAACATGTGACTTTTAGATCTCAAAAGGTAGAATAGTGAGATGTATTCCATCATCACCAGTGATTTTGGTCTTAATATGAAAATTAAGGATTGTGGCGATTTTAAAAAGGCAGATAGCCAGTTGCAAATTGTTGCTGGGGTATTCTTCACCAAGAAGAGGCCTAACTGTTAAGAATTTTTCTGCGGGTCTGGTAACCATTTCCAGGAAGTCCATATGGCTTTGGTTAATCTCTATTCTATTCCCACCACTGCTGTTCCCTCCCCCTCTACCCATATACACAAAATGGATTTTATTGATTCATTAAATTCTAGGAGATATTTCCAGTAGTACCATGTATTTAAATGGGCTTTTTTTCTGCATTCATTGTGAAAGGAATATTAATACTTAATTCTGTCTTCACCTGCCTAATTTGCATATATTTGTGTTGTATGTTGAACCACATGCAAAACCTACAGGGGAAAAAACTGGGCCCTGCTAACAACTAATAGCCTATCTTTTCTTTTGACTTGCACAAATTGAGAAATATTGCCTGTGGCTAACATAATGGAAAACTGCATTTTTAATGCTCCCACACACACTCATTTCTTTAAAAAGAAGAAAGCGGCTGACTATTGTTAAAAATAAAATTTCCCAAAGTACCAAGATTGACATGGGACACAGAAAAGGAAAAGGATTTTGGCTCTCGGAATTAAGATTTGAGGCTGAATAACGTTAGGCAGAAATGTTAAAGTTGACCAATGAGTACAGTATTGGTCTTGAAAATGTGAAAGATAATATGCGAGTCTTACCCCACTCCTGCCAAACTTTTGGTTCTTCATGAAGAAGAGTGTTTGTTACCTTGATTATCAGGAATTTTTGAGTTGCTTGAAGTCTCATAATGTTTATGTTTAATTTGATGGCCTGTGTAAAAGACACTTAACAGGAGTTTTTTGACAGTATGAGTTTTAACTTGTTTTAAAATCCTTTCATTTCACGTGTTTTTAAAGCTCACCTTTACATTCTATTTCTCTTATTTGAGGAAAGGCATTCTCTCTTATGATTTAAGTTCACATTTTGTATCAGAACTCATCTAGGTTCACCCAGCAATTTGGAGTTAAAGTGAGACATCATGCTAATTGCAAGGAACAGCACAGGTTGTCCGCATTAGCAAAAACAAACTAAGTTGCACGGGAAGGAAAATGAAAAACAGTTTTTAAATGCTGGAGTGAGAACATTTAAATAGATATGTCTTGTCGTGTTTCTTCAACAGCAGTTTATAATTATCCCTCTTGAAGGCATATTTGAAGTGGACTTGTAACAGTAGCTTGAAATGTAAACCAATAAGGGATCCAGTTGTTTAGGCATGGCAGCAGAATAAGGAGTGAGCAGCTCTGTGGGAGCAAGGGTATGGTTGTCCATTAGCAGAGTATGCTGCAGTGCCTTAGTCCTTCATTCTGAAATCGGCCATGGGAAGCCTTTGATTGCACAGATTTGTTTGTGTGCAGCATTGTATCAGTTAGCTCTTGATTAACAAATTACCCCAAAACGTTGTGGCTAAAACATGTATTATTTCACAGTTTTCTGTGGATCAGTAATCCAGGTGCAATTTAGCTGGGTCCTCTGGGTCTTTCAAAAGGCAACAGTCATCTCAAGGTTCAGCTGAGGTTTCACTTTCTAGCTCACCCACATGATAGTTAGCCAGGTTCAGTTCCTTGTGGGTTGTTGAACTATGGCATCAGTTCCTTGCATGCTCTTGGCTGGAAGTTTCCCTGAGTTTCTTGCCACATGGCCCCCTCCATTGGGACTCTCGCAACGCCGCACCTTGCTTCAGGAGCAAAAGAGAGAGTGTTAGCAGAAGGAAGTTGCAGTCTTTTGCAACATAATCAATCACAGATGTGACATCCCACCACTTTTGCTGCGTTCTACTCATAAGGATCAAGTTACCAGGTTCAGCCCACCCTGAGGGGAGGGGATTACACAAAGACCCGCATACAAGGAGGTGGCAATCACTGGGAACTATGTCAGAAGCTGCCCACCTCAAGCACAATCCCTGCATTCCCTTGCTGTATCTGAATAAGTGACCTGTGGTGAATTGTGGTGTGACTATTACATATATTTGCAATGCTAAATACAGCTTTTAGAAGTACTAATTTGGGGGCACTGAATGTGGTCCCCTTTATGTACCACATTGGCTGATAAGTGCTAAATCGTGCTCACCTGAGCCCCAGGAGACCAAGGGAATGGCTGAATTTAGGGCCCCCGTCTGAGGTCATGGAACAGAGGGAAGATAAGGGGCCCTTCCGGCCTTATTAGCATGGTACTCTAAACCCAGGGAACCAGAGCCCTCAGCTTATATTTCATTATGTGTTGCAAGGTTTTGATTGGTACTTTGCAGCTCATTAGGGGGAAGGGACTCTGTGGATTGATTTATAAAGTTGCTATTAAGATAATGGAATGGGAGATTGTGCTTGTTTTAATGGTCCCTGTATCCCTACTCCCAACTTCCTGACTCCAAATGTACGGTTTCAGCAGTAAACTGAGAGTAAAGGGATGTGAACTTGGATTATGTGACAACTGTTTAAGACATTTCTCATTTTAATTTGAAAAATTCTATTAGAAAACCTATGTATCTTTATAGGAAGAATTCACGTCTAGCTTTCCCTCACTTGTATGCAGGTTAATACCTCTTTTTGGTTGCCAAGGCTTCAATTTGGGAATTTAGGGATGAAATGCCTTTTGTTCTAGTTGCTATTGGTTGGCTTCTGGAGGACCTGTGAAATCTCTGGTAAAAGTCCCTCTGACAAGCATGTCTGGGATACCCTCACACTCCCAGACAAAGCTGACACTGCCTGCCCAAAGCTGTGCTGGCTCTTCATGTAAACCTCAGGTATCACACTGATTCCTCCAAATATGAACCATCGTTCATATTTATGTCCCAGCTGGAATAAGCATAACACAAAAGCAGGAACAGTGTGTTTTATACATCTTTGCACCCTCCCCATCTAATAAAGAAGTTGGTGCCTAGTAGACATTTTCAAAGTGTTTGAAATGATGGATGGAGCTGCAGTAATATATAAAGGATTTTGATAATTATTCACTATCAGCTTTTAATGCTGACTATTAATTTTCTAAGCAAAGGAGCACAAGAAGTTATAGAATTGTATAATTTATGTATGTATAAAAATTCATATATTAATTTTCTTTTAACTATGGTAAAGATAATGTTGGTCATTATAAAGTGACGTGTCTCTAGGGTCACAGGGATTAATGTTACCTACCTCATGACAAAAGTCAGGCATGTTCTAAGATTTTCCTCCCTCACTTCCATCCTCAGCTCTATTGTTGGCTCATAATTGATCCTGAGAGAATTTTCTTTCTATGTTTACTTGGGGGAATATTGCATATTTCAGTTCCTCTGTTATTTTGTGGTTTTAATGCTCAGTCCTCTGCCTTTTATTTACTTGTGACTAGTAAAGCACTTTTGTATTACCTTTATCTTCAAATATTACAAATAATTAATCACCTGTATTTTTAAGTGGTATCAAGGCATCCCTACATTTGCTGGCCAAGAGTTGTGGGGTAAAGAAAGCTTGGACATAACATGGAGTAAATCAACACTCTCACTTTTTTAAACATTGCATAGCAATGGAGTTTTGCTGGTATATGGAAAAGGTTTTTATCTTTGGGGGTTTTATTTTTGTTTTTCAATGTGGTAAATAAGGAACCCGAAGTATACAGCCCTCATAAGGCACACCTCTCAGGTTGGCTCTATGGGTTAGGAGTTTACGCCGTGAGCTCAGGCTGGAGATTGTGGAGTCACCCCGTTTAATATAACCTGTACTGTGTTCTAACATATCACATTGTATGCTAATATTCTTTGCTCACAAATTTTTCTAAGGATTAGAGTATAATAGTCAAATAATATCACAACCATCAATCACATTTTCTGGTGAAAATGAAGAAGTTAAGGGACAGGTTGATGGGGAAAAGAGGTTTTTATTTTATATTTTCTATAAGTATAAATGCATTTGAGATTTTTAATTCACAGAAGAATGTAGCTTATCCAGTAGCTAAAGCTAATGTCCCTCCTTGAGAGCTGATGAGAGAACTCTCCAGTTTTTTCCTGGATGGCTTAGCATTTGCTGCTGTTCAATTATTCCCATGTGCCCTACAATGCTTTTTATGTCCTGGATTTACTTCTCCTAAATAAAAATCTGAAAGACCTGTGCTAAATCCAAGAAGCTCCTCACTAAAACAATTAGCCATTTGATTCTGCCTCGAGCCTGTTTATCTTGCAGTGTCATCTGTAAAATCAGTTATTTGCATGTGGCAAATCAAGTTCAGGAGGCCTGAAGTGAGTTCATCTCAGCTCAAAAATCCATAGACCAGCAATGTAAACATCCACGTGCCACTTTTTCACACTACCTCTCATGAATAAGACATATACTCCCTCTAGAACCCATGGATTTTCTAATGAATTGGAGTCACCTATGTGTACTATATTTGTGACATGCACATTTGCAGTTGGGGTCCACCGGAAGGACACCATTTCCTGGATCAAACCACAGAGTGCAAATATTGTGCCCTAAATAACACACTAGTTACTGTAAATGTCAGTAGAGGGAGTTTTTCGACTTTGATTTAATGAAAGCCTACAGCAAAGCCAGCTGTTAGCACTTCTTAACTACTTGTCACAGCGACCAGGGGAGATGGGGAGGACCAAAAACATTTTTTCTCTGTAGTTTTGTTTTAAAATTTAAAAAGTTTTCAACAGGTGTTGAATAGCAACACTGGAGTTCCTTTACTGCTTGACATTATTTAGGTGGTGAATTTATAAGTTCTCCTCCAGAATAGTTACAAGGATCTGGAGTTACATAAGGAGATTCATGTAAAATTAGTTTGGAAGTTGCATCTTGAATCTGCTACCTGCAAAATAAGTGTTTGTTTTTTTTTCTGGGCTCCCCATGAGGAATAATAAAAAAAATAAAAATAAAGGAGAGAGAAGGCACACCAAATGCTGGCCCTCTCTTTGTCACTTTGGATATTACCAAACTAATTATAAGCCATGTGTGTTTTGATTGATGTCATCTGCTTTTTCCAAACAAAGAAACCACTTGAAGCAAACACACAGGGAGGAAAGTATGCAGCGCTCATTTCTGTAATTTTTGTCATTTCTAGAATGCATTAGTAAACATATGTGGTTGTTAAGGGTCTTACCACCCTTGGAAATCCTGTAGACATTATGCTGTGTGTACTGAGAGGAGATAATCTTTCAAAATGTAGGGAAAGTTTAGTCTTATTATCTTGAAAAGGAGAAGAAAATTTCTTCCTCAAATGATTTATAACTTGAAACACGTTGTCATGTTTTGGTAAGCCCACTTTATTAATTCCATCCTTCTCTGTGGCAAATTTTTAAAAAAATAAATGTAACAGTGCAACATAGTACTTTCTCAATAGCATATTGTACTTATAATAGCATGATGGAAGTGGCTGGGCTCGTCATATAGAATGCGGAGCCAAGTTCTGAGTAAAACCTCTAATTGAATTACCTGCAAAGCACTGACAGACAAGCTTTCAAGACAGACAAAGCTCTGCTTTCCCCAGCAGAAATAGATCATGCTTAAGTCTGCCGTTTAACTATCTGTTATTGGTTTCTGCCGGCACTTTCACCTTGGGTCCCTGTCGGGCCCCTTTTCCTGTAGCAGAGGAGGAGTGTCTCTGTGAAAGCAGGAGGGCTCAGGCATTATCCTCTTGATTTAGAGAAAATTGATAACAGATCAAGTTAAATGGGAGAGCCTTTGAAATAAAAATCCAAAGTATTTTTTTCACAGATTACCGACATTCTTGCAGGATCTTTATTGTATTGCAAAGAGAAGATGGGGATGTGAAAGTAGCCTTCCTCTAGAAGTTAGAGCAATCTGAAAAGTATTGTTTGTTTTAACTTTTGAGAAGAATGCCAGAACGGCTCCTGTTGTTGGGGTCAGGGAGGACTTTATTATCGTAGACCATTTGTATGTGAAAATGAAGAGTAATCTGTTCTCCCCCTTCTCCCTCTCTCTCTGCCCACAGCCTCTGCAATCCCAGATAATGGAAGAAGGTCCTGTCTAAAGCTCAAAGTCTTTGTGAGACCAACAAGTAAGTTCAGTAGAATGAGCTTCAGAGGGTGGCTTCACTGCGCATGCTTTATCGTGTGGTCTGGTTCACAGCGGTAAAACTTTTTTTACTGTTAAATCTTGTGTGGTATCTTTTTTGTATATCAACATCCATGTTTTAGTTTTCATCATATTTTTTCCCATCATTCTTCATGATGCTTTTATTTAAGTACACAGCAGTTGCTAACTTGTTGTTTCTTAGACTGTTGTACGTGCACAGCAAAGGGGAACACTATTGGCATTTGAATACATGCCATTGATTGTAAAACAATCTCTACATAAATAAAAGGAAAAATAGAGAGAAAGAAAAAAAGAAAGAAATGGGAGTTTAAGGGTGTCTTCACTAACATATTTGGCTGTTATCTCTATTTTTGTTATAGATAGCTGTATGAAAACTATAGGTGTTCATGATCGTGTTTTCGATGTTAACGACAAAGTAGAAAATTCATTAGAACCAGCAGGTTAGTATGCTTAGAGAATCTCTTTTAACAAGTGCATCTATTTCTCTGATGCTTCAGTACTTTTTTTTCCTTTCTTCCTCTCTGCATGTTTGCATGTTATAGTTGTTCTGCTTTTGCTCATTGCTAGCAATGCTAATATGACTTATATCCTACCTCATTTCTCCGATATCTTTGTGTAATGCATGTTAGATAAAATACGACTTTTCTTTTTTGGACATGGGTTTGATCTAATATGGTATCCTAATATAGAAACACCATCAGAATGCTAAAATCTCACTGCCTTTTACCATATCCTCAGAGCATGCTGGTGAATCACTGTGAATATTAAAGGATCTGCTTTCATATGAGACAGAAAACATTTCTATCGTATATGTTTATAAAATTTTCTTCTTTATTATGTCCAAATCTGTGGATAAAAGTAATAAGACTATTACACAAAATAGCAACTAATTCAACGTATTTAATTTTCTTTAGAAATTCACATGCATCATTGAACTGACCTAAGGAACTTCATTTTATTTCATTTCAATATTATTTGTGCTGTTGTTATCAATAGTAATTGGTCTGGAGAAGTATAATCATGTTGCCACCACAAATTTACACACCTGCTACTCCCACGAATGTACCAGTAGCTTGTCGAGCCACTTGTGATCCTTGATTACTGAGGCAAAATAAATTTTGAGGATAAATAAATTTTTCTACTATTGACTTCCATACACCTAAACTTTCCCACCACTGTGAAGAAAAATAAGACCCACAAAAGTGCTCACTGAGGCATTTACTTTGTAGCATACTGTGGGTAATGTAAACCTGTGAACTCTCCATTTGGTTATAAATTTAATCTGGCCATTTAGTGTGCATAGATTGATTGGGAGGTGCAGTTGCCCTCTGTCTACTGTTCGTGGAGGAGTGTGCCTCAGAGCCCCTGGGTGCACTGCTTCCTGGCTAGTGTCCTTCATTCTCTGCTTGAGATCTTCACTGCTGTCCTTACCCATCTCCCATGACCATCTCCAAGCTTAAGGGAAATAAAAGTATTTCCTCTTCACAGAGAGATTTGAGCTCCCTTACGTAAATGGAGAATTTTTGTCTTTTTGTAGTAGGACTTTTCGTTTTTATGGTCCTACAAATTAAAGGGTTTTGAGGTCCACTTTATCCTCTGAGTATTGGTAATGAGCCTTACCACAGTCGATGAGCCTTAGGGAAACTTACCCTGAGTAAATGTGGTGCCGAAGGACATACAATAGCTTTCATGTTGTAACTGATAGGAAGAGTTAGTTTTTTTCCCCAAGCATTCTTGTTTTTCTAAGGCAGGCATCTCACCCAGAGCACTGACAATGAGCTCTCAGAGGTCTTAGTGGCTCCCCAGGGATCAGTTAGCCACTTTAGAAAGTTGCAAGGAATGATGTAGAGATATTTTAATTGTGTCCTGGAAATCTGGAGATGTTATCGTGGCTTTTCAAGGTGCCAGACTCCTCGAAAGCTCGAGGACTTGGGACATCGGAGGGTCTGCAGGTCAAATAAAGATCACAGAGTCCACACTGTTCCTTCCATGACCGAGGAGACTTGCCCATGCCACATAGCTAGTTAGATAGATCCAGGTTTAATATTTCAGATCTCTTGACTCCTGTTCTAACATTAGTATCAAAATAGTATTCTCTTACCATTACTAGAGGTATAGATGTTCACAAAGAGGACTTTAACTCTCTTGGCTTTGTTGATAAATCACAAGTAGAATGGCCAGCAGAGGAAGGCATGTTATAAACAAAAATTACCCAGGATTATGATTTTTTGATACACGATATGCAGAATGTAGACATATCTTTCCCATGAGCTTTTTTCCAGGTAAACTCCACCACCTGTCAAGAGAGTAACAGGCTGTTTAGAAACATAACAGATTGCATGTTTTTCTCTGGTAATGAAGAGGCACACTGCAGACTATTCTACCATTAGGAAAATTACCTTTGAATTCAACTAATGATAAAATGCAAGATATTAAGGTGCTTTCGTACATGAACATATTTCACTGTCTTTGGGGAAACAAGCTCTTTTTCACTGAGCATTTAAAATTCATTATGGCCCAAAATCTACAGACCTACAGCTGATGGAAGTTTGCAAAAGACTGATGGAATGTAGTTAAGTATGTGCATGCATGTGTTGGGGACTGGATCATAGGTTTACACACAGGAAACGCTCCTTGAGTCAGTCATAACTGTATTTAGGGGCTTGCTGGTGAGCATCTTTACTAAAAAAGGTGAGAGAAAGTCAAGCCACAACTCCTGGCAGTGTGAATACAATAACAAATTTGAGTACTTCACCTTATTCCTTAGAAAATTCAGTCCAATTTGCAGCTCTTCACCACTGGGTTGAACCATTGAGTGAAATAATATTCACCTTTACCCAGTTCTGAGTGTAGACCCAGACTTTATGAATCCAGCAAGCCTGAAGGGATCCTACTGCATGATCTTAGCAATGTGTACTAATTCACCTGTCTTTGGAATGTATTTGTCTTTTTTGTTTGCTTGCACACTCTGCCTGCCAGTTTCCTATCATCAGGGATGCAGGATGATCTCAGGGCAGACGTAACATGCTCCAAAATATCACTAGTGTTCTCTCAGTTAACCATTGAAACCCTCATGTTGTGGAATCCTGTAGTCAGGAGGCAGGACTTGATTTGGCTTATGAAGAGGAACATTTTCATCTTCCAATCCATGTTCACCATTATAAGTGTTAGAAATTCTCTCATATTTAGAGGTAATTTCCTTTGGGATAGATTTTGCTTATGAATTCCTCAGAATTCTGAAATTGCTCAGATTTACCCAAATGACAACCAGTTTCTTATTTCACTCTTGGGGGCCATAGAATCTCCCAACATTGAGGCCCTGTTTTAATCAAAGGATGCTTTGTAGAATCCTGAATGAGGAGCAGCATGTTGCAGGAAGAAGAGAAGAATTGTGACGCCCTGATGGGACAAATTTTCTCCTTTGGGGGCAAGATGATATATATTTGTTGGTTACTTATAGAAGGGTTAATTCCAAAGATTGTCTATGATTAAAGGACTGAAAGGCACATTTAGCCTCATGCTTCATACAGATGAAAAACAAAAGCCCTTCTTTCAATTATCCGGTGCGATTCACTCACTGTGTCTCATGCTGAGTGGTCCTGGAGTAATGGACAGCCCTCACTGAGCATACTGGGGACCGGGGGCGGTGAGGAGACCTCCCCTTCATGCTCACACTGAGTACCTAAGTGCTACTGGAGTAGCTTTTAGCAATACACTTCTAAACTATACAAGCAGAAGGATTGGGTAATATGTTAGTAAAAATAAGGTGGAGAAGAACCCAATAGCTGATGTAATTTCAGGTGTATAAATATAACTGATGTTACAAAATGAACTCTGGAATCCTCAGGGTTTATAATTCTTTCACAATTAAGCCTGAAGTGCTCCATTGTTTTGATTGACAACATATTGGTGCTCTTAAGAAAGTCATTTGGATTTTAATTTCAGAGCTATTAAGGGCCTTTACTAGAACTTCCTGTTAACTACAGATTTAATTAATACATTTGCAAGGCTGAAAAATAGCAGAGAAAAGAGGAGGGTCTGCAAGTATTTGGCTACATTGTGCAGGACTTTACATTTTCTCTGCATCTGTTTATCTTCCCATTCTTGCTTCCTAACCTTTTCTAGTCTCCTCGGCTAAAACCACTACATGCAGGTTTGCTAAGGTCCAGGAAAGGGGAGCAACTAAGACAGAGGGATGCAGCAGCTTCTGCGTGAGGGTGGACTAACAAGATAAGAACACTCCAGGGCAGAAGACTCAATGCTGAGAAGACATATTTCTTAATTCATCTTGGGAATGAATGTGATGCACAGAAACATCCCAGATGAGCATATCTGAAGGAGGGACCAGTCTGTGAGCCTGAAAAGCAGTTACTTTAGGACAGATAATAGGAAGTGTGCCCCTACCTAGTAAAGAAAAATCATCCTTATTGTGACATGTTGTGTGGTAGGAAAATATAAATGAGTTTACAGTAATGGACAGTTAACCCACTATGGGGTTTGAGGTGGGTCATTTAGGGGTATTTAGGGATTATCCTTTAAGGTCAATATAACTGAGAACAACCACCAAGTCTCACTTGTTACCACACTCTCTGATTGACCATTGAGTGAATGCTAGATGGCAGTTGCTGGGCACCTATGGGAATTTACCCTGATGCTGAAATAGAAGTCTGCACAGAGGCCCACTGTTGGCCCCCAAAACATGTCATTCAGAGATCACTTAGTCTAAAAGCACAAGTTAGGCCAGGTGGAGGGAAGAAGACGGCAGCCCTGGAGCACAGCATAGCTTGTAGGCAAGCCTCCAACCTTTGGGTACTAATTGCTGCAGAGTTCCCGTTTTGAAGTTAAGCCCGTTAATCATGCAGATCAGGAAGGCTATCCAAAGTCAGAGGCAGCCTCACAGAACACTTTATAGCTAAATAAAAGAAGCTTAACTCACTTAATCCATTTTATTTAGAGGAAAATTTGCATCCATGCTGATAATTTATGTGCCAAGCTTCAGCCTGATAAAAATAAAAATAGTTAAGTTTAAGTAATTTAATCTTGGAAATACAGGGTTTGTAATGGAAATGGCACCATAATTGATACCTACTTGTAGGCAAACCAGTGGGCGCCCATTTTTTGAAGTTTACTGGGCATTATGTATAGTTTGTTTAAAATGCTGTTGTTTTGGCATTTAATTTTTCACATTTGACAATTCATCTAGGCATCCAACAACCGGGCATTCAACACTAATCCTGTGAAACACCTGAAAAAAGGAAAATGGGCAGTGCATTCTGGTTAACCCTTAATATGCCAACATAACTGCCCCTTACTCCACCCCCACCAACATGTTACTTGCCTTCCCGCAGTATCTTAGGTTTAAAAGGCACATTCAGATATCTCAAGTTTGTGCAAGGGGTGTTTGATTGCTAGCAAATCAAAGTAGCTCACGTGCCAAAGGTTACAGTGTATGCACAAATTTTCCCCTCCATTTTTAAGGAAAATATTAATATTGCTGAGAAAGTCCAATTTTCTCTGCCTCTTCTTTGTTTGCTGTAAATAATGAGTGATTATGCAGACATGAAAGTCAATGGTGGCACAAGGTTCATTACCCTACTTTGCAGAGGGTGGCGAGGTCTGTTAACAGCAGGCTGCTGCAGGAGAGTTATTAAGGATGTGAAATCTCATTGGAATGTGTGCTTTCTATTTGAACAGATGACACCGTACATGAGTCAGCCGAGCCATCCCGCGGCGAGAACGCGGCACAAACACCAAGGATACCCAGCCGCCTTTTGGCAATCCTACTGTTCCTCCTGGCGATGCTTTTGACATTATAGCACAGTCTCCTCCCGTCACCTGTCACAGAAAACATCAGGGTCTTGGAACACCAGAGATCCACCTAACTGCTCATCCTAAGAAGGGACTTATTATTGGGTTTTGGCAGATGTCAGATTTTTGTTTTCTTTCTTTCAGCCTGAATTCTAAGCAACAACTTGGGGCTGGCAGGGGCTAAACTAGTTACTGCCTCCCTCACCCCACCCCCAGCCCTTGCCCTTGACTTCTCTCACCCCTCCCAAATTAAATGGACTCCAGATGAAAATGCCAAATCGTGGTAGTGACACCAGTGGTTTGTCAGCTCCTGTGCATTCTCCTCTAAGAGCTCACCTCCGTTAGCGCACTGTGTCAGCAGTATGTGGACAAGGAAGAATAGTGGCAGATGCAGCCAGTGATGGCTAGGCCCGGGAGGGTTTTGCTCTCCTATGCAATATTTATGCCTTCTCATTCAGAACTGTAAGATGATCACACAGGGCATCATGTCACCATGTCAGGTCCAGAGGGGAGGTATTAAGAATAGATATAATATTACACCATTTCCTCTAGGAGTGTATAAATGAACAGGCTTCTAAAAGGTTGAGACACTGGGTTTTTTTTTAATATGACTGTCTTAAAGCATTCTTGACAGCAAAACTTGTACTCTGTAAAAGAAGCCTTTTTTTTTCAGGAGGCAGCTTGGGTACAGAATGCTAACACAGAGCAAGTGTGAAAACAGAGAAAACTATGTTTGTTGGGGGTGTGTATGTGTGAGTGCCTCTAATTTTTTTGGTGACTGGGCAGTGCACACCAGATTTTTTTTCTTTGAATACAGATCACCATGGTGCTACAACTTTTTTTTTTTTTTTTAGAAACTCAAAGAGGCATTTTTATGAATAAAGTGACCTTCCCCAAGGCTGACAAGCCAGGGTTGATGAGTGTGTAGTGGAATAGCTTTGGATGCTCCTCTGGGGGATGATATGTACCAAGGAAAGGATCTCAGTGGCCAGAGGAGATGTGATTTGGCTTTGCTGGAGCGCCAGTGTGCTGTGGCCTTTCCCCGACTCCCACCCTAGTACCTACGTTTTGCTCCACACTCCACAACAGCAGGGGCTCAGACACAAACCCCTGTCACCAGGAGAGTCAGTCAGCACTACTTGGGAGGGCTAAAGGGAAATTTGGAAATAAAATTCCAAAGTTTGGAATAAAAAAATCTTTAAGTGTTGATTTTATATTTTTTCCCTTTCTGACACAGCCTAAAGCGTAGGGGGAACATGTGTTTATCTGTGGGAGATAAACAAGATGGAGTCCCAAAGACTTTAACAAAATATTTTTTTAAAAATCCACTAGAATAGAAAATACATTATTTAGATATACTTTATGCTGAGAGTGAGTATATATGCTTGTCCTATTTAAACTTGTGAGAAAAAGTGGTATCCCTTGATACATTTAGAAATATGGGGGGCTATCTTGTTTCATTGTGGGGGTGGGGCAGAAGGTGAATCAAAGCAGGATGACCCTGTTTAAGGAATCTTAGCGTGGCCAACAGGGGATGTTTCTAGTTGATTACCGGGAAATGCAAGCCCTGGGGTTTCTACTGGTGGTGGGGCTGTCATGAACTTTAAAATCCAAAGCCTAGACAGGGAAAAGTGTTAGACCAATGGAAAAGCAATTTAGCCTTTTTTGCTATTGCACGACATGTCAATAGAAACCATGCCTTTCAAAATAAAAAATAAACGTGATAATCATGTAAAATGTGAAAAATTGAAAGCATTCCAGCAACATAAGGATTTTTTATATATTTGTTTTTTAAGATGTATATGTACAAAAAAATAGGGAGTTTCAGACTTCATTGAATGGGAATATGCTTAAAATTGTGAGTAGTTCTGAATTAGAAAAATATGTGAGTGAAAAAGGCAGCTGTAAACGTACTGCACCCTGGAGAGTTGTACACATGTTGAAATGTAATCTGGGCTTACCTGATCCATTTGGAGTGGATGTGACTGCTGAGTCTGTTCTCACGTGGAACCACGTGCGTGGGGTTGCCAGCCTGGCAGATACAATCAATCTGATTCCCCCCCTGACATCAGGAACTTCTCTGGAGTGGCAGAGTCTTACCACAGAAGGCAGCCACCATTTCACTGAAACAAAAGTTCACAGCATTTGATTCCTTTTTCCTTTAACAATTTATATGCTCAATAGTCTCGATAATATCCAGAAATACTTCTTTTTATTAATAGTTACAGGCTTGTTGGCCCTGTGGGATTTGAGTAGGGGGAAAAAAGATACCTTCTAAAATGGATCAATAGTCAGAAGCAAAATAATACTGCATGTTCTATAACCACAAGGAAATCAAATGATCCTGTAATGAGTCCAGTTAGTCATAGCTACATTAGCAGTGCTAATTTCATTTTAGAAATGGTGACTTCTGTGGTTTTTCTAGCATTCGTCTCTAACAAATGATGGAATAATTACTCATGGCCCTCTCTGCCATTGTCTTTCATTTTTCACAGTGAAATCACACCCTTTTACTTTACTATTGTGCCCCTGCAAATTAAGGAAAAAGGAAATAGCAAGACTGTCCACGCCAGGAGACAGCGTGCTTCCCTATCTATACATGACGTAACCATAGCTAATGCACTCGCCATGGAGTTTTCAAGAAGATGATTGGTGTCAGACAGTTTTCGTTTTGTTTAAAAAGTGTTGGTGGCCTTTTGTGCTGGTGTTACAATCCTCTGGGGGCTTAGGAGGATGTCGATGCAACTTTGTAGCAGCTTTTAATTTCAAAAACAACTCAAAAGTCTGAAGGGCAGCTATAGCTGCCCCTCAGCCCCAGTTAGTCAAACCCCAGCGACCTTTGCCCCTGGTTGCCAAGGGCTTTGCAACATGAAGCAGGGAAATAAGGATCTGTCTGTTTAGTGGATACCGTGTATCCTTTAATAGACCAGGTAACAGTTCGTGTTAGATTAGACTATTGTTTTGTACTGTACTTTCTTGGGTGGCAAAGGAAAGAAAAGTAAAACGTTAAAAAAAAAAAACTGCGTTCTTTAAATTCTGTATTATTAGCAACCTCTGTTGTATATAGTGTTTGATAATAAAGTATTAATTTGATTCTTATGTCTTTTGTAAGTGAGAACAATAGACTTTCAGGATACAAAACATGCATTGAGGCTTTGAAACATCCAATATGTACCGTGGCTGAGAAAAGAGTCACAAATGGCTGAGACACTGCTCCATACAGGACTCATGTGTGGTCATCGCCCACCCAATCTTGCGACTCCATCATCTTGGGACCTGGAACAACATGACTTTTTTGATCAATATTTTGTCCTCAATGTTTTCAAGGTCTGATGTTGGAGCCCTGTGGTCCCCCCCCACTGCCTCCCCCAGCATGTTGGTTTGAAAGGGTTAGGGAATTTAATAACGGTTCTGTACTTTGGTTTGGTTTGGTTTTCTGTTTGTGATTGTCTTCATTGACTGTTTTATTTTTTCCCAGGAAGAGTCTTATCAATATCATGTGAAGCTCACGCGTGGGAATGGTGGCAAACCAATCAGTTTAGGAAGGTTAAATGGGGCTGTTTCCCCTTCTGTGTCGTTGTGAAAGGAAGAGTCACACAGTACCTGTGGATTTTCAGGGACTCTGTTTTTCTCCCGTGCCTTAGCAACGGCAGCAGCCATTTTTATTAGTTTCAAATAATTAAAAACTATTTTAAACTCCTCCCTTCCATTCATTGCTCTCAGAGTTGTGGTCACTAGCTTTTCTTCTGAAAACCACCTCCACCAACACCCCCGTTTGCCCACACCCCCCCCTTTTTACTTGTTGTGTTTATTTTTTTGTCTCTTGCCTTCCTCCCATGTTTTATTTTCCCTCAGAGCCGTGAATGGGCAGGTCTGTCTCTGGTTTGGCATCACTGAGTTTTTCCCATGCATTTGCCCCAGGGCTGCTCGGATGTGAGACAAATCTCCCTACAATGGGCTTGCTCCCATTGTCTGTACAGTTTAATAGATGCTGGCATGTTGGAGGTTACCCATGAGTCAAAATCCGCTTTCCATGCTTACTCTTGACACCCCATTGAACCCACTCATTGTGTGTGCGTCTGGGTGTGAAGTCCAGCTCCGTGTGGTCCTGTGCTTGTACTGCCCTGCTTTGCAGTTCCTTTGCACTTACTCATCAAGTGCTGTTTTGAAATGCTAACATTATATAAACGTAAAAGAAAATGTAAAAAAAAAAAAACCCACACACAAACAAACCCATACGATCTGTATTTGTATATACACGTGTCCGTACAAGTATACCTAAATAAAAATTAAAGATTTTCATCATTTTAATTGGATCCCTCCTTCTACTTCTTTGTTCCTTGAATGACGCCTTTATTTCAGGGGCTACTTGTACTCTGCTGATTTTTCAAAATCTTTGTGGACAGGAAAGATAATACGACATGCACAAGAGAAGGCCTGGGAAGCTCAAAGAATGCAGAGTTAGAAATGGCCAAGTATCTAGGCACATTCCAGTTATTCTGATGAGAGAATGGTGAGATTTCAGTCTGGTCTCTGAAGTTGACCCTTAAAATAGGCCCTATGACAAGCCCTGCATCCTAAAACAGCTGTTAAATACAACAGGAGCTAGACACAAACTATTTTGTTTCACTTTGCCTTAGTTTTTTCACCCCATCACGCAAAAGACGAACTAAGCATTTTCCCAGCACACATCTTATACTTCAGAAAGAAATAATGAGTAGTAACGATAATCACTTCAGTACAGCCCCAAACCTGAATTCTCACTATCACGAAAGAATTAACTTACCACTGTGTGACCTTGAGCAAGTCACATAATATCTTTAGGACTCAGTTTCCTCATCTGTAAATAATGGTTGTATAAGAGATTTATTTGATTTTCTGAATTCTGCCCTTCTTGGGCACTGCAAAGCCCATTTTGCATCTGAGTGATGCGTGTTTTTGTCTTTGATGATGACATTGCTATAAGCACAATTTGACAATTTCATCTGTAGAGGGAAACAGCATCAAATATCTGACATAATAGACACCTAATGCATTTCAAGACTTGGCTTTAATTACCCCACGTTAACATTAAACTCATTGAAAGCTTTTTATTACACTTAATTATTTGACAGGGCACTAAGCACTAATTATAACTTACTGTAACCTTTTTTGCTAATGAAGAATGACAGCTTTATAGAATGAGAAACAACTCACATTAATAAAAAAGATGTACTGGACTACTTATATGACATTTTCAAACCAGAACAGCATCACGCTATCATTACCATCTTCACCATCATCATCAAAAGCATTTAAGTGATCATGACATTGTGCTCAGCGCTGTGCGAAATAAAAATGTTTACAATCTGTACTTTTAAAGTTTACAACATAAGGCAGTCATTACGTGTAAGCATGACATAGTGATTTATAGAGAAAAAATATAAAATTCAAGCATTTATATTATGCATAAATAATAGGGGAGATAGATACTTTTAAAAAAACAAAAGTGAGTGAAAACAAGTTGGGGTTGTATGATTAGATTGAGTTAAAGGAAATCACCTTTCAAAATAGTCAAGTTGGGGTTAGGAGCTTCTTACAAAATAGAAAACTTGATGAGTTAAAAACCATCGTAGGTTTAAGAGAGTGCTGGAATGCATGGAGGAAATTTTCATAGTAGCTACAAAGGTGACTGTGAAAATGAGAACACCCAAGACAACATCTGAATATCACTGGAGCAAATTATGAGGCTATTGGTCCAGAGAAATCACCATTTCTTTCCCTATGGAAGTAGGGGAAGTGATGCAAAGATGACAATTTCAGATTCTGCTTTACAGAATAAGCAGAGAGCTGCGAGATGTTGAAAGCCTCATCGAAGGTGAAGGCTACACATACACACACACACACATTAGGGAAAGGGGACAAAGTGCAAAACACGCAAAATGGAGGGTTAAGATAATCTGAAAATAATTGTGAGTCCTTGATTAAGAGGGCAATTCTCAATAGTGCTGCAGACTGTAATGGGAAAGTAGGCTGGCCCAGAGATGGGATGCTGAGCAGTGCTGCACGAACCACACTCAATTTGGTAACAAAACATTTGGAATGCTTGAGTCATCTAAGGTGTTATATAAAAAGAATCATAGGAAAAATGTTGGGGTCTAGATTTCCATGCAAGTGGTGAATAAAACACACATGTATGTATTTGAATCTCTTATAGGAATGTATATAATCAAGGTGTCGTAGAAAATCTTAATATAATTCTGATGAATTGTTCATTGACCTTTCTAACAGTTTGCAAAACAATTTCTTAGAGATTGTTTGCAAAGATTAGTTTCATATTCTGCTGGTAATAACCATTCTTCAGGAAAACATTGGCAAAAATGCTGTGAAAAGCATTATAATTTTTGCACAGTCCCTTTGGAAAACAAATACTTCTGCAAATCATTATAAATAACTAATCATGCCAATATTCTCCATCAGTTTTTAGTTTGATATATTCTGCTATATCAGTGAAGTCATTCAGTGGTTAGATACATATGTGATCCTGTTTTTAAAATGGAGTTGTAACTGCTGGACCCTGTGAGCAGTAAACTGGCATCAATTGTGTGTCCTTTTTTTAATACAGATGATAAATAAATGCATAAGATTTTTTTAAAAGGCAGGGAATAATATGTCCAAGGAATTAGTTAAGGGCATCACCTAGGGTTCAATTTGGTGGGGTCAGCGGGTGGTGATTAGCCAAGCCACTCTTTAAAAAAAAGCAGTATCTAATTAAAAACAGTAGGCTTGCTATGCAAATACTGCTTCCAGGTAAGCTCCCTCCTCCTCCCCCGCCTTTGCAAACAGAATGCGGTTTCTAAGCCCTTTCATATAGAATTTCTGTAGCCACCCCTTAGAACAGGGAGAAGAAAGGGGACTAAAGGCATATTCAGCATGTTCAGCATATCCCAAAATAACGACCCCTTCAACAATTTTCATCACAGATTGTCACACTCTCTTCCCAACAGCCTCAGTACATGCTGAGAGTAAAACATGATTTCACTACTTCTCATTGAAAATGACCCCCTGCTCCATTCTGAGTGTCCCATGAGTTGTTCCATCTCACTCCCAGCAATGGCATTAGTTGGTGTCCACACCGAAGGAAGGTCAACAAGGCAGTGCTACCTACTTCAAATAAAACTTCCAGTTCTTCTTGCCGTCTGCTTTTTTGATTCAGAATTTAGTTCCGAAACATGGGGTTTCCTGTAACATTAATGAAAGAAACCTTTTTAGCTACATAACCTGTATCACAACGGTCCTGGACAAAGATGCCAGCACTAGGGCTATGGTAGGGAGATGGGAGGCCCTGACCATTGGGAGTAAAAGTACCTCACTGATATTGTCATTGTGAATTCAGAAGAATTCAATCTAGTGGGTGGCTCTCCAACTCAATAATGTGCTTTAAAGTACCCTGGATTTTAGTCATGATTATTCAAGCAAGAACTTCATGTCACTTGGTAACACACGGATGCTTGTCAATCTTGACAGGAACACAAAGGGAGGGACAAAAAAAATCTTGATGAGAGATTACAATGGGAAAATAAAACAAAATATTCTTGCATGCTGTTTTGTTCACAAGTGCCAGGTGCTCCCTCAAATCGCATATGGAATTTGAAATGCGGGTGGCCAAAGTCGTTTTCTTTCCTTCACAGCCATGAAACAAGATACTAAAATAAGAGAAAGAACATGTTTCTTTCTGTATACATCCTAGAAGATGCATTTTATCCACACTCTGGTATCCTCTCCATTTTGTGTTCAGAGCTTGTTCTTTTGGACCAGAAAAACAAAACAAAACAAAACAAAACAAAAAATCCCCATGATTTGTGTAGCACAGAGTGCGGAACAAGTAACTCCTCT
This sequence comes from Daubentonia madagascariensis, assembly GCA_023783475.1. Taxonomy (NCBI): domain Eukaryota; kingdom Metazoa; phylum Chordata; class Mammalia; order Primates; family Daubentoniidae; genus Daubentonia; species Daubentonia madagascariensis. Next base: position 4,761,156 of record JAKFHU010001798.1, on the reverse strand, counting down.
AAAATTTTAGCTCTGCTTTACTAAATCTGGACACATTTTCTTCAGTAGACAGAACAAGACGACCTGTGTCTTTTTTACTTTTTCCTTAAGACAGTGTGCCAGCCAGAAAGCTGACTGCATTTATTTCTCCTGCAGGGAGCCAGCGTGTTCCTTCTCCTGGAAGATACAGGTACTTAAAATAGTAATAGGCTTTGTGGTTTATTGAGAGTATTTCATCCCAAGATCTTATAGGCATAAAGAATAAAACATAAACTAACAGCTCTTTCCAACAAGCTTGGGAAGAATTAACTGGAAAGGAGGATTGTCATCATTTTCCCCTGGAGAAACAGAGAAGAAAGCTACTTAACTCAGGTAGCCCAGGGAAAGAACAAGAGTCAAGCTGATCCGGGATTTGGACAGATACCCCCAGTCTGTTACTCTTCATTGCTAAGAATTTAAGAGCTCCAGCTGAAGGAAAAACAAATGACGTGTTTATCCCCTCTTTAGGAAGTTTCGAATGCAACATAATTGGGAGAGGGGCTTGAGACAACTTCCAAACTTTGATTGTGAGTCAGTGGTTTTATCATAAAAGTGAACTTTTCAAATGTAACTGTCTTCTGTAATTTCTCAAGATGTCTTCTGTGCATATTCAAACATATGTGTAAAAATTAGGAAGAATTTAAAAGAAGAATAATTTGTCTTGTCACTTCTTTCAGCCGTTCCCTCTGCCCCCCTGCCCCCCTGTGCCCCATACACACACGGTCACACTCTCTTACATTTTCTCTAATTTTGTGTATTCACAGCACTTTTTTCTTGGCACTGTCTGTGCTAAGTAGTGTGGTATTTGAAAGGACACTGAGGGTCACTTTAGACACATTTAAACATCAGTCTGATAACACCTAAAGCCATAGGGCAAAAGTGTGGTGGTTAAAAGAGATCATACTGGGAGGTAGCCAGCCAGGCACTGTGGTCTTCTCATATCTGACCGCACTGTGGAGAATTTCCTAGAGCTCCAGCTGGAAAAAGAAAACCGTCTATGCTGGCAGGGAGCTTCACTTGGCATTTTGGATCTTTCGTGTTTTTTCCTCAGCTCAGCTGACTTCCCCACCCACAGAGTTAGCTCCCCAGCGTTCCGAGGCTGGGCAAAGTCATCGTTCTGTCAATGTTTGGGCCCCAAACTTTCTTAATGGGTCTAGCTGGCCAAGTGTGAGAATGTGTAGGCACTAAGCAGGAAGACTAGGATCTAACCCACAAATATGTACTATTATTATGTTATCAATAAAAATATTTTTAAAGAAAAAAAAAAGAGAGAACTAGGATCTGCACCTTCAAAGCTCTGACCCGTCTGGGCACAAGGATCCACAGAGATGACAAAAATTCAGGTTGGTTTTGAGTGTCCTTAAATTCACTCTCTAGGTTTACCTTAGTCTGGACTGGATGCTGGTGCAAATTGCAAACTCTCAATTTACTCCTAGTTCAGATTCTGAGGTTACCACAAATTAGAGTGCCCTGCATTCTATGTGGGTCCTGCCCTTCTCTGGTCCCTGTCAGTATTCAACAAAGCAAGTTAATCTTCCTGGTAAGTGACAGCTCTGCCCCTTGTAACTGGCATGGAATCAATTTTTTTAACTTGATTTGAAAAGTGAGGAGAGTATCAAGAATTCAGTACTAGCTAGTGGATTCATTAGCAAGCTGAATCAGTTGTAGCTGGAATCTGTTTGGCTGTCCACATCTCTTAGTTCTGCTTTTTTTTCTTCTTATCATCGATCGTGCCCACAAGACTTATTACCTACTCTGTCTACTGAGGACTCCAGGCTCCTTCGCTAAGCTGTTCACAGCACACACATTCATATCATACTGCTCTGGTCCGAACTTTGACAGCTTCATAGGAAGGAGCGAGAAAAAACGGGTTCCCAGATATTGACCAAAACTCCCCAGAATGCTCTGAGGAAGCCAAAGAGAGAAATAAAAGGGAGCAAAGGTAATTGTCATCAGAACACAGCAGGTATACACAACCTTCCAGAAGCAGCCCCCCAAACACAAGAAAGTTTTTCTTTCCAGAAATATGGAAAGAATCTACCCCAAAGGAATTGACATATCTCTTTTTGGTGGGAGATTTTCCAAAAGGAAGATTGATTTTTCTATCACTACAATATTTCCTCTGCTTCTGTACCCATTCTCTGCCCTGATCAGGTTTATGAATAGACAGGCAGAAACAAGTGAAGATGATGACTCTGTAATGGGAGGCAGTCCAGGCAGGGATAGGCCTTTGTCCAGCACAAACTTGTACTTGGTGCTACATGCCTATGCTACCCGCTGTGATCACAGAGCCTTGGTGCAATTGTCATTTGGAGACAATCCTATCGAGAACTCTGTATGAGGGACTGAAGCATAGTCACACAGTGTGCCTGCATTTCCTGGGGGGTAAGGGGCAGGAGATGCTGAACTATGCTTCCCGACCACCAACACTCCTGATGTCTGCCCATGGCCTTGAGGAGCACACAGTTTAAAGGTAGATGTTCTCATTCTGAGGGAAGGTCTCCAGCCTTCCCTCTAAAGAAATAGGCCCCAACCCCCATTGAAACCTGAGTACAAATGTATATTCTTTAAAAACAACTTGTTCCTATGGAAGCTAGTGGGGGTTTATCCTATAGTCTCTTATGAAGACTGTAAGGTATTAAAGAGAATGGCTGGAGTCACAACAAGTTTCTCACCTTGAAATAAGTTTTGGGCCTCATGTCATATCATATTAACTTGCTGACTCCACCACAATGACTTGATTCTTATAGATCAAGGACAAAAATCTTCTGAAAAGGGCAGAGGGAGAATGAAATGCACCATGTCTTGGAACCCAGAACCCCCTGTAATTTCCTGCTGTTGACAAGTAAATGATATCAAATCACATCCAGACTGCAAGTTACTTCACTTCACCCAAAACTAGCCCCAGGAAAGAAGAATATAAAGATAACTTATTCATTGAGCCATAATTTATGGAGCATCTTCTATATGTCAGAACCTGTGCTAAGCACTGTGGATATTTTTAAAAGGAGACTGGCCCCACCCAGGTAAAACTCCCAGTCATTATGAGGCTGCACACATCAGTTATGGAAGGTTGTCATACCACAGTCCCTTCTAAGGAAAGAAAGGAGGCTGTCACCAGACTGCCAGGTAATACAGCAAGTTATCACATCTGTGGTCACAGCTGACTGGACAGGGAGTAGTGGGCACCTGACTCAGAGGCAGACAATCGTCAGCCTGGTCAGTGTCCTACATGTATCTGGCAAGGAGAGAAATAGCTCTGCCCTAACTTGTTATTTAGTAATTACCCTGGACAATTCGTACATCCCTCTTGAAAGGTAATATAAATAGAATGAGTCAGAAGAAAGGAGGATAAACAAAAAAGGAGCAGATATGCAGAATGTATCTTAGTCTTACTTCTTCTAGCAAAGCCCTAACTTCCACTGCTCAGTTCCACAGAGCTGCTTCCTTAAACCCAGAACCACCTCCTACTTCTGGTCACTAGAATGCCTGGTCATTATCCGGCTTTTATTTTGAGGATTTCATGAAATTCTGACTCCATTATTAACATAGGCATCCTTAAAATAAGCCCTCATTATTCGAGCTACCCTGTGAGAACCACAGCTCCTCGCAAGCAAAATAGTCTATTAAACAAATAGGATAGGGTAAGAGGGATGTGAAGAAAGTGCAATGGAAGCACAGAGGGAGTAATTAACACTACTAGAATTTTAGAACCTGATTTTGAATTTCAATATTTTATAGTTCTGAAGAAATGTGCCATATTTCAAAGGTCACATCTAAATTGACACAATGAATGCTATAAAATGGCACACATGATTTTCTAGAAGATTTAGGCTTTTTTTTTTTTTTTGGATAGGGGCAAATATAAAATGAATAGTGAAAAGAGCCCCTTCTCCCTGCTGATGTCCCCTATCAGTCAGCATAGGGAGGAGTCACAAAAGTCTCATTAGAGTGTCGTGGAGGTGGGCCAACAAATGATGAGACCAATGCCAAACACTACCACAAATGAGCTCAAGGATCAATACTGGAAAAAAAGGACCCACTCTAAGTCCACAGGAGCGGACCAAGGAGAACTTTCCTTAATTGCTCCTCTGCTTGGGAACCCAGAGCGCTCTCCCATTAACATGTGACATTTCCTGATGAAGTGATGTACACGATCAGCCAATCAAATACTCGAATTGGTGGCAACTTGTTTCTACTTGGCATAAACCCGCAGGGAAATCAGAACTTGCTGAGCAGTCCTGAATATTACCGATATTTTCCTGCACCTGTTAGCTGTTATGCAGGGAAAGCAACTCATTATCAAGCATAAATGCTGTCAGTAATGGCAGGGAGGAAACCTAAACGAGTGCAGGCAAGGAGCAATAACTTCTACAGGTATAAATATTTTCTTCTACGAGCTCACACCGTTTAAAAATTCCTTTTCAGTGGTGAGAATCCTTAAGCTGAAAGGCAGGAAAGAAACGTTGCAAGGCCAGAATTGGTGGTATAAAACAAAAGACGTCCCACTGGTTTAAATACGTGTGCCCTGAATGGGGGGCACGGGGGTACAGCAGTGGGAAGCACATGATTCCAATTCCACTTGGTTGCTGGGGAAGTTTGCTGGGTTCTCTATTACTTGGTGAAAAGCTCTCAGTACTGATGGGAGAGTGCACGGCTTCGATAAACTGGATTAGAAGAAGATAGAGATGGATATAATTCTTTCTCAGACACTAAAAATGGGGTGGCTGCCTGCTATAATAAGTCTGAGAAAAGGGCCACGTTTATCTCAACTCCAACCTGATGTCAGTAATTATACAGAACATAAGAAGAGAAGTCCCTGTTAACCAAAGCAGGGGGTTTATCCGGCCTTTGTAGGCTCCTGGATGACTCCATTAGCACTGCAGCCTCCCGACTCCCCTCTTGCATGCAGTACCTTGCTTACCCTTATCTTTTGCTTGACACAACAGCACAATCAAGACAAAGCCAAAGAATGTGTGGCTCTTCATTACAAGCCAACCGCCTCCCCTGCTTATCTCTTTTAATTATTATTTATATTTTGCATTTGTTTTCAGGTTAAAATAAAATAACATAAAGTAGAAAAGCCACCCTGCATTTCCTGGGCTCTGGTCTCATTAGCCAGATTTCCTTAAAACTCTGGTACTTCAGAGAAGTTTTGCCAAGTGGCTAAATGAAATGCATACAATTGCAAAGTGTTATGAATATTTATGATGGTTTAATGATGGGATTTTTTGCATCCATGAATAATAAAGATTTTAACAAGAACAGATAACGAGATGGGGACAAAACAGTGAAGTGGTTAATACAAGGGCTGCTCTTGGAGGGAGCCCACTGAGAACAGCAGGAGCTGACCACCTCCCTCCCTCTCCACCATAGCCAAGTGCAAAACAGGGCACAGGGTGTAGGCTCTTTTCTCCCCTTCTTTTAACAGATATCTTCAGCTAAAATAGGCATTTTGTCCACACTTTGTGCCTGAGCTCCTGGTCTCCCCTGGAGGTGAAGGAAGCACAGAGTGATGGACAGCACCTGTTGTAAAGTGACCTTCCACTTCTAACGGCGGTATTTATTTCAGCTGTGGGTCTGCAGCAGCATTAGCTGCTTTGCCTTTTCTGAGCCAGCTACTAATTAAAAAGCTCTTGATGGAGGGTGAAGTTGCTGGGCCCCTCTCTCTGGAAGCTGCTATCTCCCAGGCCACCAACCTCAATGTGGGGAGGGCCTTCATCATAATTTTCCAGAAGGTAAATGTTAAAGTTGCTATTCCCACCAATATTTCATGTATTGAAGGCAAGTAATTCCAGCGTGACCCTGCCAGTCTCTGGCATTTGGGGATGCTCTCTGTCCCAGTGCCTGGTCTCTAGCACCCTGGATCATTCTGCCTTCTCACACACAAACCCTAGCAGTGACTCAAAGGAGAGCCATGGACGTAAAGGGGGTTAACATGGAGGAGTTCTGGGCTAGCTGCCACCTTTGGCTTGTGTGATTTACTTATGTGAGGCAAACTTTCCCCGACCTCCCGAGATCATTCATTCATTCATTTATTCATTCAGCAAATATTTATTAGCACCTACTATGTGCCACAAAGTTTTCCAAGCACTCATGATACATATGTGAAGAAAATAGAAAATGGTCTGCTCTCAAGAATCTTACACACTGGTAAGTGGAGACAGAATATAAATAATAAAACAAATAAGTCAATGGTGGATCATTGATAAAGTGACCAGGCAATGAGGAAATAGAACTTCCACATTTATCTTGCTAACAGGCTTGCTTTATGTGGTAGATACAAAAATTCCAGAAAAGTTTCATGAAAATCAAATGATATTTTTAAAGCACTTAAAGAATGTGTGAGTGTGTGGGTCTTATATAGAATTACATGGTGAATCCCCCCTTTGAATAATGACCATGTCTTGCTTTATCTCTTTAGGAATCTGAATTTCCGTATACTGTTTGTTATACACAGATATAAATGTCCACTCTTCATAAACTATCCTTGGGTTGGAAATCTTTAATAACAAACCATGATATTGCCTTATATTTGGTTAACTCCTTTGTCAGAAAATGGACAACCATGCCCTTAAATCTGTTGATGCAAATTCTAGGAAAACAATTCTCATCTGGAAACTCATTTAGAGTAAATTAGGTGCAGGGAAAGAATGTCCAATATAAGAAGACCCTTATGATTCCTTTACTTCTCTCCATCTCTAGATTCCTCACCAATATTCTCACACAGTCCGACATCGCTGCTGCCAATTTTATTAAAGCCTGCTGTGCGGGAATTTCCTTTCTCTGCTTTACTAGCTACCAAGACAACCCTGTCAACGTGATTTTTCACACATTTTCTCTTCCTGTGTTCCACATCTGAGTGAAATTTCATCTCCCTGACTCACTGTTAAGTGTTTCTCATCTGAAATCACACTCACTCGTAATCTCAAATAAAGTGCAAAAAGAGGAAGTCACAAAAGGAGAAAAACAGACCAAAGTCCTCCTCGCTCCAATTATTCAGACATTAAGCAAAAGCTACATGGGAATTGCCCAGTCAACCAAGACTGAGCACCAACACCTACCGAACAGAAGATTACTCTTGGCACACAACCCTCCACATCCCACGGCACCTCTCTCTTAATGGAGCACACACATCTGTCTAGGTACTAAATCTGAGGAACCGATACTAGGTGTTTCATAGAGCAAAAAGAGTAATTGGAAATTGGATTCCCGCAGGATAGACCCTAGATTGCCTCCCCAGGGAATTAGAAACAGAGCTAGAGGAGGGAGAGCCAGAAGGGAAGGAGGCAGAAGGAGGAATGAAGAGGACGGAAAGCTCATAGAACTGAGGCTGAGAAGTGGTTTTGAAAGGAAGTTCCTGCCTGGACCACCTTACTGGCAGATAAAACTCAAAAAAGTCTCTTGGAGAAAATAAGCAGCTTTCTATTGTTTATCATACAAAATGGAAAGCTTCATCGCCAGCAAAAGCTGAGATCATGCAGGCACATTCTAATTCCAATATTCCCAGGAGCCCCAATAATTTATCTGTGCACATGTCCAGTAATAACTGACAGGATGAAAAAAATTATCACCATATTTAGGACAAAGAGCAGGAACCTGGGTCTGACTTTTGCTTCTGACCAGTGCATCACGGTTACAGTTGGTGAGTTGGAAGTCCTTGCGTTACATCAAGAGCTGTGTGTCGTGTTAGCCAGACATGAGTTCCACTACTGAGGACTTGGTATCTAAACCACAAATAAAACATCTATGATAGAGACTGAAGGGAAATGACTAATTAAAATAGGCTGTTTGTGTGGTTATGTGTGGTAAGAGTCAGGTGGAAGGAACACTTCCTGCTTTCTTGCTCCTTTTATCTCAGTTCACAAAGGAAGAGTGGGAAGGGACGTGTGGGATGAGACAGAAAAAAAAAAGAATTGGAAAACCCAAGGCCACCATGATCTGTGGAAAGAGATCAGTGCTAGGCTGTGTCAACTATTACCATTCACCAGGTAAGCAAGTAATTTCTAACGGTGATCTACCATGGCATAGCAAGTATTAAGGTCATGGGAAAAATAGACATGAGCCAAAAAACCTATGTAGAAAAATTTCACAGAGTTTTAAAAGGGAAGTTAATCAATCACATAAAACAGCACTAAGTAGTACCACAATGGCTAACTGGTTTTAACCTAATTGAGCTAGTGGGTCCCTTGATCCCAGGCATATATATACTTTGAGTCTTTAAGAGATGGGCCGAGGCTAAAAAAAAAAAAGGTACCTGATGGAATCAAATTTAACAGAAATCATATGACACAGGCTCAGAGCCACAAATAGATTGTCCAAATCCCCTGAGAAAGGGTCTTTTTTTTTTTTTTTTTGAGACAGAGTCTCACTCTGTTGCCCCGGCTAGAGTGCAAGGGCATCATCACAGCTCACTGCAGCCTCCAATTCCTGGGCTCAAGTGATTCTCCTGCCTCAGCCTCCCAAGAAGCTGGGACTACAGGTGCTCCCCACTAAGCCCAACTAATTTTTCTATTTTTGGTAGTGATGGGGTCTCCCACCTCGGCCTCTCAGAGTGCTAGGATTACCGCGCCCAGTGAGAAAGTATCTTAGTTGTATCTGAACATGCTGTCTTCCTAAAAATTACAAGTGTGGTGTTGGTTTCTGTTAGTTTCTTGGTGCAATTTGAGAGATCATTGGCTTTGGAATCAGAGAAACATGAGTTTGAATCCTAGGCCGTTTACTTACATAAAAAAATTTCTCCACCTCTTTGTCTGTAAAGGACTGGTAAGGACACCCCTCTTAGATGCCCTTATTAAAAGGGATATATAAGATATTTTATGTCAAGAAACAAGTATGGTGATTGGCTCATAGTAAATGCTTAAGAATAATTGTCACCCAGAAGAACATTTGAAATAAAACCTGGGAAATATTTGAACACAGGAACTATTTTGTCCCACTTTGCCTTTTATTGCTTATCTTCTCCTGTTTTCTTTTCCCTACCTATTTTCCCCTTAACACAAGAGACAAATGTGTAGCTTGCTCCAATTCTCCAAACTTCTACTCTAGTCTCTAATGCTTGTCATACTCCCTAAGAATGGAGGAAATGATAAAAATGTTCTTGTCTGACAGAATCATGAAGCTTCAGCAGATGGTATACCTGAGATGACCACTTTAACAAAAGTAATCCATCAGGGTGTATCTGGCAAATGAGAGTCTCTTGCTTTAGAACAGTCCTCTGGGAGGTCATTCACATACTCCCAGTGTTGCTACCTTTGTTTAAACATCTTTTTTAAAAACACTCCCCTTGAATTAATAAAATGTGGTATATGTATACCATGGAGTACTACTCAGCCATAAAAAATGAATTAATACCTTTGCAACAATCTGGATAGAACTGGAGACCATCCTGGAAAAGTGAAGTATCTCAAGAATGGAAAAACAAACACTACATGTACTCACTGTTAAACTGGAACCAACTGATCAGCAGTCATGTGCACAGATGGAAATAAAACTCAAGGGAAATCATGCAGGTGGGAGTGGGGAGGAGGGGATGGGTGAAATCACACCTAACGTATACAATGTACACTATCTGAGTGATGGGCACACTTATAACTTTGACTCAGGCAGTACAAAAGCAATCCATGTAACCAAAACCTTTGTACCCCCATCATATTCTGAAATAAAAAAATAAAAAATAAATAAAATCACTCTCCTTTTGGAATTGCTTTCAGAATCTTTTCAATGTCTTCAGTGATGATAAATTTTTGTGCTTTAAAGGTACATTTAATTTTGAGAAGTAGTCAAAAGTCCTTGAAAGCAAAACTGATCAGTACAGAGGGTGAGCTATCTGGGTAGTACAATTTTTACCCAAAAATGAGATGGAATTTGTAAAACATCAATATAATTTTCTTGCATTGATTTTAAACATTTCGGAGGGAAAGTCCAGTGATATTTTGAATACATCCAGTATTTCTGGAATCAATATGGGTTTCTAAAATTACTCCTTTGAAGGATAATTATTTTGGCCGTTTAAGTCCCTTTGTATTTTGCTAAAATACGCACATAGACAGTCATCACTCTTCACTTTGTGTCACTCCTGACATACTCAGAGATGGTGACATTTCTCACATTGGTAATATACCAACTAATAAAAAATGTGTGAAAAATTTATCAATTAGAAATGTTTACTATGGAGTGAATCAGACTCTTTATTTGTATCAGCTTGAGATGAGCGTTTTATAATATATGTTGTGTGAAAGTATATATGGCCTTTTGGAAACCTCTTGGTCTAAAAGCTGGTTAATAATACTTGCAAGGCATGTGAAGGTAGATGGTGTTGCGTATAGCATAGCAAACTTCTGTCTCTGGACATCTTATTAACCAGAATGCTCTTATTAACCAGTAATTTTTGGCAGTATGATGAAAATCTCCTATGATCATGATAATTGCAAGGCTGTACAAGATAGTGAAGTACTTTATGAAACATCAAGGGAAAAAAAAATGATGTTCCTTATAGTTGTGGTTTTGAGTATATTTTATTATAATTACATTCTTTCAAAACTGACAATTCATGTTGATTCATGTCCAGTTTGCAGAGCAAATTTCTATCATTGCACATGTTTGATCAACCATCCCACCCCACCAGGCAATCATAAAGGAACAAGAACGTTGTCTAAAGTCTCCAATTAGCATTCAGTTCTCCCCTTCTGCCTGTCACCTAACCAATTTTCAAGCTAGCTAAGTCCCTTATGTTGTCTCTTGCATCTTTGTAACAACAGAAGGGGAAGAAACTGAGCTCCAGCAAGTTTGGGTCCTTTGCCCAAAGCCTCCTGCCTCCTAAGCAGTCGGCAAGGACTTGGAGCCAGCTGTGGGTGAAAACAAGAGGCCCTGGTGACTCAAGCTGGGTTGAGCAGAAGCCATGAACTGACCTTTGGAAGGGTCTTAATTGAATGAGGGGAAGAGGCCACAGTATTACATAACCAATCCATGAGTTTCATGACTGCTAGTGATGCATTTTGTGATTCAACTATGTCCGCCCTTGCTCCTTCAGGTTTTATTAGCCACGTGCTTTCTGGCAGCCTTAACTCTGGCTTTATTCAGAGTTTACATGTGGCTTCTCATTAACCCCACTCTGTTAGGGTAAGCAGGAAAAGGCAAAAGAGAGAAACTAAAAAGATATTACCTCAGTTGTTTATCCCTAAATGCTATATAATTCACACCAACACAGTCAAATATTAAGACACTTTTTTTTGACAACTTCCTTTAAACAACAAGAAGAATTCCTTCTGTCTTTTTCACTTATACAAACTATAATTTTCTTCTGTGTGTGGGTTTGTCTACAAGCACAGAATTTGAGATTATTTAGAAAAATATTTGGTTTCTTCATTTACTTTCACATGTGTGAAACTCAACTGACAATTTATATAGGGATTTTCTTTTTAAACTCTGAAAATTGGTGTTTAATTTGGGCATCTTACCAACTTCTTCCATTTGTTGTTATCCATGATAATCTAGTGTTCCACTGCAATAAAAAATTAAGGGTTGCTTAATTATGAAAGACTAATGAGCAATAATGCATATGATTAATTGGTCATACTCAATAGAGCTGAGAATAAAGAATGAATAACATTCTTGATTATAGGACCATGTGTTTCATTCCATATATTATTTACAATTCAGGCCCTTGAAATGAAAATATATTTAATCTTTTTAAAAAGTGATCGAATAGGTTAACAAAGAGGACAGGGCTTGGGCACAATTGAAGTAGGTAGGTAACTGTCAGGAAGTTTGCATTTTAAGAGGGACAACAGAAACTTCGAGTCATCTACCTCTTGGATGAGTTTATGGGAAAAAACAAAAACCTTCTAGTTACCCATCCAATAAATATTTACAACTTTTAAAAAAATATCAAAAACCCTGAATTTATCCAGGGTGGAAATATTTCCAAGCAAAAAGTTATGGTCAATGAGATGTAAGCAAAAATTGTTTGGAGAACTTCTGAGGAAACACCACAAAAGGGTGACAGCTAGGATTCATTTATACTGCCCCCCCAACCTGGATGCACACATGACGACAGCACCCATCTTAGACCAGGAAGCAAACTGTGCTTTAAGGATAAAGAGCAGAAAAGTGGAAGGAGCCTGTATCCCTGATGAGTGGAGGAGCCCCCAAAGGCCTGGCCTGCCTATCACTAGACTTCCTTTATGTGAGAGAAACCCACTTATTTAAGCTATTCTTATTTCTAGTCTCTGTTACTAGCAAACATAATTCCTAATTGATACCTGGAGTAAAATACTCACCCCTGTCTAAATTTAGAAGGCTGTGGTTCTTGTTGGTCTTAAGCTTTGATCTCTGTTGAAGTGCAAAATCCCCTGGGAGAGTTAACAGACTGAGACTGTTTAAGGTCATTTCTGTATAGCAGGTTTGGCAAACAAGAGCAAAAGTAGAAGTGTTCAGAGTGAAGATAAGGGTGCTCATAGGGGTCATGGTGGGCATATCCCATAAACAACTAAAAAGATAATTAAGAATCTGCTCATTTTAATATAAATGGCAGCGTGATCGAGAAACTTTGCATTGAGATTTTGGGAAGATTCTAAAGCAAAGGAAAAAAATAATGTGGACCACTTCAGCAGGGGCAATCTGTGCGAAGCCAAGAGAAAAACAACGAGGTCCTGTTCATCTGACATGTTTCTTCCTTGAATTTTATAGTCACATTCTCCCCTTCCCCCAGGAACGGAGATTGACTAGGCAAGAAGGCTCCAGGGAGCACCTTCTTATCACCAGATATTCAGCCCCTCCCTATCACATCTTTAAATTTTACTATGTTATTCTCATATCGATCAGCTCCTGCTGATTTTAAGAGTCAGGGATTTTTACAAAAATATTTTAATACCTTTCACTCTTCTTTCCTTTGAAGTTCCAGCCATTATAATTCAGCTATTTCTTGGCTCATAAACTTGGCAAGGCTTTCTGGAAAAAAAAAAGTCATCTCATTGGCAGAGAGGTTTCTCATATGCTGACAGTTTAGCTTATATGAAATCGCTGAGTAATAGGAAGGATAAAATAAGGATTGTAAGGGGAACAGGAAGCAGAATGCCCTCCGTAAATGAATCCCAGAGACTGATTTTGCTTATCGAAGAAGATGAAGGGCCTTTCCTTTGAAGCAGCTTTTCATTGACCTCTTGCTAAAATTGTTTATTCAATGTGATTTCTCCACTGGATGGCGAGTGGTCTCGTCTTCTTCCCCAAACCTTTCCTTAAGTGCCGTTTCAAACGTAATTCCATGCAGTCACATCGTCAGCAGCCTTCTCTAACCCCTCTGCAGAAGAACACAGCTGGAGGCTTAGGACCACTTAGGATGCCTCACATTCAAGTAGCCCTTCATCTCAAAACAAATCTCTTAAAAATATTCCTCGGAGCGGATCTTTGTAGACTGTTCTATTTGTGACATCTCAAAAAGACTGAAAAGAGGAAGCTTTGTGCACCTCTGAAGAGAGCACATCTCCATCTTTGCATCTGAAGCACATGGAAAATACTAATTAGCTAAGTCCTTGAGTACACAATGCAGGAGACATCTGCCCTTGTTTTCTCCATGCTAAATCCCTTTTCCATACTTACTATAACTAAAAAAAAAAAACCACAGGAAGTAAGAATGGTTCAGATTAAAACCACTCTCTTTCACACAACATCCTGTCCTGCTTAACAGTGCCATAATTCTACTGCGCTGTAAACAATTAGATAGGGATATTGTAAAATTAGCTCCAATTTGCATAATAATGCTTTACTGTTATAATTTAGTGACTGCATTTGCACAAATTTAATAACAATTCAGCTTACATATTTTGTTTTAATATATTTTATACAAATAATGTCAAATTTATAGATTATTAGGTTCCCTGAAGCAAGCCAGATGAGCACATTGCATTTTTGCAAGTTTAATGTACCACATGATATGATAATTCTAGCCTTCTTAAATTAAAGGTCACCTCCTTTCCTGATCCTGTTTTTTTCCCCCTTGCTTAAGGAAAAAAGTTTTTGAGACTTCTAATGATTTGGAACAAAGAAAAATGTACCCATTGTACATACACCCAGTAACATCTATACCAGGTTAAAATATTTTAAATGTATTTTTCTCCATTTTGTTTTCAGGGAGCTATAGAATTTAATCACCCCAAAGTTTTTAATATCAGATCTTAAGTTCAAAATCAATCACATTTGAATCCTGGGCTGGTGGAGCAAATTGCATTAAAAGGTGTTTTGTTTGTATTTATTGTCACAGATGTTAATTCAATGAATCTAACCATTATTGTCTTTTGGATTTCTGGTATAAATCCACTTGATGGAAATCAAATTGCCACATAAGCTCAGCTCTTATTTCAGGCTTTGTGCACCCAGGGCCACTGAGTCAATGATGAAATCATTGCAAGTCCTGAATCAATGCTTTCCTTGAGGAAAATTTTAATGATCATTTTTAAAACAGGGCATTTTTTTTCCACAAATGAGCCAGCAGTGTTTTTTTTGTTTGTTTGTTTTTGGTTTTTGTGTGTGTGTGAAAAATTAGAAGGGTTATTGGTACATAGGGGTAAAGGACCTAGTTTGTCAAAGTAGTTGGTTAACTATTAAAAAGACTCTCCTGACATTATTGGTTGTTAAACATTCAAATGAATTGTCCAGAAAAGGTGCAAAAAATATCTATTCTTGGTGGTGCTTCAGAAATCCTTGGTCCTATTCAGAGCTACTCCTTACAGTTGTGCAGGTTACTCGCTAAGGGAGGGACTAAGTCAGGGCTGAAGTTCAGCCTGCACTTCACTTGCCAAACTGGAGCTGCATAAGCCCAAAGGAAGAAGCGTCTTCTCCAGTTTGCACAAGCTCACCCTGTGAGCTCACGGCAGCCCTCAGTGGATGCTCTAGGTTGGTGTAAATGTGGTTTGGGCTAATGAATGAACTGCATCCTAGGTTCTCCCCTTAGCACAATTCCATAATTTCAAATAAAGGCTTCATGGGATATAAACTAGAATAATTTAACTCAAAATACTAATCCCACAATAATTGTAATAAAGAGAATTGTGGAAATCATCAGTAGTAGCATCCAAGTCTATCTTAGTTCAATGTACATTTCTAGCTTCTTACTCATGGTTTCTTTGAGAAATTCTCATTAAATGTGTACCTGAAAAGTGCTGTTAACACTTATCTGATGAATCTGATCAATGTGAACAATTGATCACAGTAATCTGGCCCCAATCCAATACCCACCTCACCTCCATCTGCTTCTAAGTGACAGTGGTTTGTCTCTTATTTTATTTGCCTCAACTCTTAGATAAGTACTTCAACTGTACACTTTGGTTTTCTAAATAATCAGGCTATCCTTCAGTCTTGCCATCTCTGAGGCAGGCTAGTAACATTGACAAAACTGCTCCATTCATAGAATTGTCTAGAAGATTTATTGATAAAAAATTGCTAGGTCCAGAGAGATTTTGCTCTTTATAAGAATCTGTGCAATTATTTGCGGCATGAATAGCTTTATTTTCCATGTATTCTGGTTTACTAAAAGGCATCTGGCACATTTAAATAAGCAGATAGAAAACACATGACAAATAAGAGATAGTTAATACAGATTTCAAACCTGAAGAGGAAAAAAATAGATAAGGTAATAAAACAAAAATGCATGTATGGTTTAGAACATAAATGTTCATTTTATATGTGTGTCTTGCACATATCTATTTCATTAGTGGTTTGGAAAAATATATATTTGAATTAATCCCCTATCTCTGGCATGTCTTTCTGTAATCAGCTTTGCAGTTTGCAAAACTTTCTCTTAAAGATTACTTCATATGAGCCTCTTCAGGTCCTCATATATAAACCGTCAGAGTGCAACTAAGACATACTTTGCAGAAAGAACAAAGATGATACGAATTTAGGTGCATGCATTATAAACACAATATTATATGAAAAAGAATATGACTGAAGCCCTCCTTCAATTAAGCCTAGAATGCTAGCTGAATTCTTGTTCTGAATTTTCTCTGATGAACATTGATCAGGAGTTTTTCTTCTTAATAATCACACCCCATGAAGAGGCAGCTCTAGCTGAAAGCCCTCTAGGACTGATTTGAGGAGAAAATATAACCTTATCAGTGAATGCTAAAAAACTAGGCTTTTCTGGTATTGCTATTATACAGTATCAAAATTTTAAGTATCCATACAAAACAAGAAAGACTGCATTCAGTTACTCTTTAGGCCAGAGAATGAGAGGTCCCATGTGCTCTGCAGAGGCCTAGATAATGATTCTCAAACTTCAGTCCTAGAGTTTCACATTTTCATTTTTAAAATCTGGATACTATTTGTATTATTTGCTTACATTTTTCATTAAATGGCTTTTTTTCCCTCAAAAAATAACCTAAATGCAATTTTTTTAAAAAAGAAAATTATGTCACTATTATAAAGGGAAAAGTCACTATACTTGCTTTAAAATAACTATAAAAATATTAATAAATATAATGAATATAAACCAATTTTGGTAAATTCCAATTGCTTGTCCAATGCTCTGAACCCTAGCCTTTTTTTTGATAAAATGAGAGGGAGGTGGGGGGCAAGTGTGGGAGAGACATTTTAGCATCTTCTGAGTTTTTCTAAAGCTTGGAAGACATTTAAAAGAGAAATACATTTCTTCATATGGAATTCAAAGTTGTTTCATGTCAGGTCTGTCTACCACTTAGAATCATCTCTAATGGTAGTAGGGGTATGGGTCCCAAACTTTTGGAAACAGTGAGCAGGAGTTACTGATGTCACTGCCTGCCCTTCTGCACACTTCTGACTCAACACTCATTCCCCACATTTGCCAAGGTACTTAATGGAATGGCCTTGATGATGAAAAACGTTTGGTAAGAGCCAACAAATAATTACCCAACCTATTTATTTACTTGCTCAGGAGACATATAGTAAGTGCAAACTAAGGGAAGCACTGTACTAGCTGATGTGATTGCACAGATTTAGTCCTAGTCATTTAAGTGCTTAACCCAGTGGAAGTCTATTTATTACCTAACATTTTAGAATTGCAATTAAAAAAAAAAGACAAAAGAAAGAAAAAAATCTTGCATGTCCTGATATTTTTCATTAGGCATTTCTTCCATCCTCTCTCTCTCTCTCTCTCTCTCCCCCGCCCCCATATATATATATGAGAGAAACAAAAATGAAAATGTTTATCTCAGGTGATCACTCACAATTCTTAATCATGGTTATCCTATTCTCACACAACTATTCAAAATTCTTTCTAAAATGTGTTAGTTGCTAATATATGGAACTACCCATAAAATCTGAAAAAAAGAAACCCCACCATATAACCCTATAATACCACAGCAATAACTTAACACTTTGGTTTTATAATTTTCAGAAACTGACATATGTACTTTCTTATTTGAGTCTCATGAGGTTCAGATATAACTTGGAATCCTGTTTTATAAGGTAAAGAAATTTAGTATCCAAAAGGTTGCTGGTTTGCCCATGGGTCCCTTGGCTAATAAATGGGAATATTAAGGCACAACTTTATGGCTATTCTCTCACCAAAACATTCTCTCATCATGGATAGTTTTGGTGCAATCCTTCCTCTGTACAGTTTTCTCCTCCATGTTCAGGTCAGTTTATATTTATTGGATACTTCACTTATGCCACACACTGTGATAGGTTAGGATATGAAGATAAGTAACATGAGTAATACTACCTGCTTAATTTGGGTTCCTCCAGAAATGAGTGCCTGAGGCAAAGGGCTTATGGACCTTATATGCCATTCTTATGTGTGATCCCTGGGATTAGGAATGAGGGACACAGAGCAGTGAAGCAGGGAAGGAAGGAGAGCATGCCAAGGAAGCTTTACTCAGTTGGCCAACACTAAGCGCAACTGACTGCTGGATCCCTTGGAACTGTCCTCTAGAAGCTTGTGTTTCAGAACATCACATGGTAGGTGTCGGAAAGTTGTAGAGAAAGAGCAACAAAAGTATCTACCGACTCTTTTCTTCCATTGGCTGAAGGTTTGCTCCTTGGCATATTAACTTCCTCCATTTTGAGGTTGCCCATTTGTGAGTACCTTGGGGGTCTGTCTTATCCTTTATCTTTGTGTTACTGGGGAAGCCTCAGGGGAAGAGAGGGGGATATGGTGTAGGCATAAAGTGATATGCTGTCGGGTGGTTTTAGTTGAACTTGCAGGTTTTCCCCCAGTGGGATGATGGAACAAGAGTCAGAATAGGCCAAGTGTGTCTGAGGTGGTGCAGTAAAGGAATCTTGATATCATTCGTTGTGAAGATTTCTACACTTTCTGTCCGTATTTCCAGTCCTTACAATGCTTATCAGGAATCCTCACACAGGTGTCTCTCAGTGTCTTCAACTTATACATTTCCAAACCAGAAGTATTCACCTCCTACCCCTCAAAGTCAACTCTCCTCCAAAACAAACAGCAACAAAAAGATTTGTCTTCACTATGAATAAAGTCAGTTCATTCTTACAATTAAATATCCCATGATATAGATAGAAGAAAATGAGACATCTAATGAACGTGGGTCTAGAAATAAAACTTAAGTGTAGTTCACTCAGCCACCTAACAGTGAGAACTAACATTCTCTGTATTAGGCTTTGTGCTAGTAGGTGCTGGGATACAAAAGCTAATGTCATCCTTGCCTTGGAGAACTGACTGACTCCCTTGGCTATACTTGAAATTCATCTGGGGAGCTGGCCCCAGTACCGCCCTAGAGACTTGGGTTTAATTGGACTGGGGTGCAGCTTGGGCATCAGAATTTTTAAAAGCCCCCATGTGATTCTACTGTGCAGGCAAATGTGTTGTAATCTGTGATCCAGTGAAAACAGGCTACAGTCTAGCCTAGAGGATCTTATACATCAGTGCATCAGAATCACCTTGGGAATTTGTTCAGCATGCTGATTCCCAGACCCAAATCCAGAATTATGATTCACTAACTATAGGATAAGGCAAAGAGATCTGCATATTTAACATGTGATCCAAGAGAATCACGTACAGAGTTCTTGGACCTCACTTTGAGAAACATTTCAAGTCTTAAGAGGGTAATGGCAAGAGTGAAAAGAGTTCAGAAGAGAGCACAAAGGTTGTTCATGGATTGAAAATTAGTATAAGGAAATATTAAGATTATTTATTCCAATGACAGGGTCAAAGGAAGATTTAAAAATAAAAAAAGGCAGCTAAAGGTTGTTCCACCCAGAGAGGAAGTGTATTGTATGGTGACCAGCTGTTCTCTATCTCCTCTAGAACAGATGAAGGAGAAAGGCCTTTAAACTGTAGCACATAGGCTTTAGGTTATGAGCAAAGAAGGAATTCCTGGCAGTGAGAGTTGTTAAGCATTGATTTAGGTTATTAAGGAAGGCTGTGAAATTTTTTTCTCTGAAGATTTTCAAAACCAGTATAGATTTTCGTCTATCTGGGCTGGCTAAGGTATTATCCTGCCCAAAGGCAGAGGGAATAGACTAGATAACTCTTTAAGCTCTTGAATGGCTTATGACTCATGGATTTGCAGCTAACAGCAATGGAAGTTAAATGTAAGTGTGGAAAAGCTTCTAGAATGGTGAGGGAGAAGCCCGCAGACACTGTTCTAAGTAAAACGACCATTTAACTGATGACAATTATAAAAAGCCATTTAAAATCTCTGAAACTTGTCATAAGGTCATACAGCAAATGAAGAAACATTCTTTTAAGAAAATCTATTGAGCAGTAAGAACAGAAAGAATCTGTGGCATTTAAGCCATGACTCTAGCCTCCCCCACAGCACCATGTTTGGGAAACTATTTTCTGGTGTTCTACTCTGGGCAGGTGCAGCCAAGAAGATGAGAGGGAGGTGGGGGGAGAGACAGGAGCTCCCTCTTCCCCAAGGTCCCAGTCCGGGGCTGCAGTTTCATCCTGCCCACCCGCTACAGCTCATGTTGGAAAAACTCTATTCAGGGCAAGCATAGCTGAAAGGACTGAGGCTCCCACCCCTCACCAGCCCCTACCATAGGGCAGAAATTCTACCCCAGGTGTGGCAGGCCCTGACTACTGTGGCCCCAGTTGTTAATGCCCCAGCAGTATGGAGGTTCTGTGCTTGTATGGGCAAGCTGAAAAGATCAGGGGATACCACCCTATTCTAACACCCACCTGTAGATCAGGGGTGTCACTCCAGGGGAAGTGGGCCACTGTCCCTGCTCCCAGCTCTTGTACAGTGGTTTAGAGGTCGTGCTCAGGGGAGAGGCAGGCTGTAAACAGCTCAGCTAGAGGGGACTGACTTTATTTGGAATAGAGCTTGGGGAATTCCAGGTCTAAGCATGTTGAAAACAATGGAGATCTTGGTGGAGAGCAATTAAAAGGTTGTTGGTGGCTTCATGATACTGGTAGCAACAAGTAAAATAGCAAAATAGCCAGAACTCTAGCGGAGAGAACCATAGAAAGAAACAGCCAAGAACAACCCTCCTGGGATCACAGTCATAGGCAGTTCCTATCTCTTAGGCACCTGTTCAGGTGCAATCAAAACTGGACTTGGGGGATACTTGAAATCATTCCCTAAGCTGCACACAGATCTATCAACACAGGGCAGAAGCTTCAATGATGCAAGGGGTTTAAGCACATCTCTGCCAGAACACGGGGTGAACAATAAGCTACCCTGGCCCAAGGAAAACTTCTAGGAAGCTAGGCTTAAAAATAAAATCACATGCATTTCTGTGTGCATACCCAAGGTGATGCCCTCTCAGGAGCAATCAGAGAAGGAACTTCAAAGCTACTAGTCTCTGGGTAATTGTGGAGCAAAAACATCAACCCTCTGAATTGTGATAGCAGCCTCAAGCCACACACACACACATCCAGTGGTAAAGGGTAAAAATCTAAGAGACCATAGGGGCTTAACACAAATTTTGACCAATAAGCAGCTTATGCTGACTCAGGGGCAACTCCTAGGAAGCCAGGCTAAAATATAAAAACAAGGGGAAGATAATCTGAGCAGAAACATCAGAGGCTACCCACTACAGGGCAAATAGAGTTAGTTCAACTGAGTCACAGAGTCACAGAATTAGTTCAACCGAGTCACTAAACAAATAAACAATGATCAAGCAAACAACAAAAATATCAACCCCCAGCAGATATTAGTATCCAGCAATATAATAATACATTGCTTCATTGTATTATCTAAAATGTCCAGTTTTGAAAAAAAAATTAGACATGTACAGAAACAGAAAACTGTGACACATGCACAGGAAAAATATCTGGCAGTAGAAATTGCCTTTGATGGACCAAGATGTTGGATGTAGCAAAGACTTTAAAACATCTATTAAAAATATGTGCAAAGAACTAAAGAAAATCATGTCTAAAGAATTAATGGAAAACATGATGACAATGTTTTGTCAAATAGAGAATATCAATGAAGACACAGAAATTCTATCTTCTTTATTCCCTTTTCTGCATTTCTGACTGATTGGGTTAGTTTGAGAACCTTGTCTTCAAGGTCTGAGGTTCTTTCTTCTGCTTGGTTTAGTCTGTTACTGAAGCTTTCTGCTGTATTTTGAAATTCCCTAAATGACTTTTTCATTTCTTTAAGTCTATTATATCCTTTCTCATGTTTCTAGCTCTTTAGTGACTTTACATTTTTTCACTGATGTCATGAAACCTTTTTTTGGCTTCTTTTTGTCGGTTTTCAACTTTCTTTTCAATTCCATTCATCTTATTTACCATCCATATTCTGAATTCCATTTCTGACATTTTGACAATTTCCTTTTGCTTGGGGTCCATTGCTGTAGATCCACTGTGATCCCTTGGAGGTGTCAAACTGTTTTGTTTTTCATGTTGCCAGAGTTCTCGTGCTGGTTTCTTCTCATCTGTATCTTATTCTCTCAGCTCAGGGCTGATAGGTTTGCAGGGCACCTGCTCTCCTTTGCAGGAAACTCTCCTACTTAGGGAGAAGAAAAGGAGGTCCCTAGATGGTGCTTTTTTCTTACTCTGGAAGATTGAGTGGGGGGACGCACGGGGCTTGGGGGGCGGGCTCACTGAGAGCCTGTAGTGCAGCTGTTCTGTTTTGTCCTGTTCCCCTGTGATTGCCACAGTTCAAGCTAGTGCTGGATGATCTTCACGTGGAGTGGTGGGGTTGCTCCCCAGGCCACTGTTGGAAGCTTGAGTTGGGGGCTGGGTGAGACCCTTTCCACAGAGGCTGGCATTGTAGGGGATTGCTCTGCTCAGGTCTCACCACAGCTGCATGAGGCTATCTAAGCAGTGGCCAGGTGTGTCCAGGCTGTGGGTGTTTGCTTGAACTGGGTCCAGGTGTGATGGTGGCTCCTTGGACCTCAGGGCAGTTTCCACCAGGTGGCCAGTGGAAGCATTTGGGCCAGGGCCATGAGGCTCTATGGCAGCAGGGAGCCTTGGAGCTGGGTGTGGAGGGCCAGTGGGTGCTAGAGCTTTGGGAGAGGAGCTATGGGGCCCTGCAGCTGCAGAGGAGCCTCGGGGGAGGAGCCAGGGGCCAGGGGCAGTGGTTGAGCCTTGGAGGTGAGCCTCCAAGGAGGCAGGAGGCACTGGAGCCTTGGGGTTGGGGCCAGGGGCCTGGTAGCTGTGCTGCAGCCTCAGTGACGGAGCAACAGGCCCAGTGGCAGCAGTGGAGCTGGAGGTGTGGCTTGGAGGCAGGGCAGGAGCTGCCGTGGGGTCAGACAGCAGTGTGGGAACTGTGGAGGTGAAGCCACATGGGGAGGACAGAAGCTTGGGCGTTGGGAGTGGGGCTGTGAGGCCAGGCCCGCTGGGTGGCTGGGGCTTTCTCCTGTCCAGGTCCCATGGGGGCAGTTCCAGCAAGGCTTCCCCGGTGATGTCTGTGGTGTCTGCAGACCTGTTCTGCTCGAATCCCCTGTTAAGGGGGAGGGGTGCTCGGCTCTCAGACACAGGACACCGCAGGGGAGATTGTCCACTCTGCCCACTCCTTTCCCAGTCCAGCGGGGGCAATGCAGAGGTGGCTGCAGCAAAGCTGAGCCCTGTGTAGACCTGGTGCCCTGTACCTGAGAGCTCAGAGTGGCATCACTTGCAGTAACCTGGGAACCATAGCTACCAGATCCCTGCTATACCTGCTTTCTGGTGCAATGTCGCTGCACAGACTACAAGCAGTTCCCTGATCAGACCAGATGTCTGTGGTGGTGTTGGGAGCCCCCTCACATCTTGGGATGCAGTGCCTGTCGGGGGAAGCGTGCAGCCCAGGGCTTTCTTCTCCTGTCCTTCCCCATATGTGGACGCCTCCCCCAGGTACCTTCCGATGTTGCAGAATGAATTGCCCAGTCACCTTCTCTTTCACTCTGAATGTCCCTCGTTGCTTTTCTGGTGTTCTACAATGCTCTTTCCAAGAAGGCCCATCCATAGGTTGGCATCCACCTGCAATTTTCCATCCTCTCCTTGAGAGCGTGGTGCGCTGGCAGCTTCTAGCCCACCATTTTGCCCCTCCCCCATAGAGATAGAAATTCTAAATAAAAGAAAATAATGGAATGGAAACTGTGAAGTTGAAAAGTATTACAACCCAAATGTAAAATTCACTAGTGGTGCTCAAAATGAGCAGGGAGAAGAAAGAATCAACAAACTTGAAGTTGGGTCAATAGAGAGTATGCCATCTGAAGAACAGAGGAAAAAAGAATAAAAAAAAATAAACATTGTCTGAGAGAAATGTGGGACACCATTAACACAGCAACATATGTATAATGGGAATACCCAAAGGAGAAGAGAGAGAGAAAGAAGCAGGAAAAGTATTTGAAGAAATAATGGCTGAAAACTTCCTAATTTAGTAATAATCGTTAATCTACACACTCAAGAAGCTCAACCAACTCCAAGTAGGATAAACACAAAGAAATCCACACCCAGACACAACATAATCAAAATGTCGAAAGCCAAAAATAAATAGAAAATCTTGAAAACAATAACATAAAAATGACTCATCATGTACAAGGGCATTCCAGTAAGATGAACAACTAACTTCTCATCAGAAACGATAGAATTCAGAAGGCAGGACAACATATTCAAAATGTGAGTGTGCAATAGGGGACTGGAATTTGTGGACATTATTCCCCACGATATTCATGCCACATATATGTTTTTCTTTCTCTATCCTCTATGATTTCCTCATTATTCCCCACATGGGTATCTTCTGACGGTTTCTGAATCTGAGAAAGGGAAATATTTTATTGTTCCAATTAATACAAATTCATCAAAGTTTTCAAAAATAGTTTTGAACCTTCCATATCCTCTAGGATTAAGTATGTATCTTTGATTCTCACCTAAATAAATAAGATAAATGTTTTAAAAGAATATTATCTTATTTGCGGTTTGAGGGAACATACATCTCTGCTGAGATCTGCTGTTTTTGCTTGTTCTGCATCTATTCCTTATGATGATGATGATACATGTTGGTGATCTTTTGGGGAACCATGCCCCTCTTCTCAGTCCAGGTGGCTTATCTAGGGCTGATCCAAACTTCTGGCTCCGTGTGAATGTATGACAGAAATTAGGTCAATCAGAGATTTGTATTACTCTGGCCATACTGATAGGTTCAGGGATGGACATATAACCCAAACCATGCTAATAAGACTCAGTTTGGGGACTTTGGCTAGAACAATTTGAGAAGAAGGAGATAACATTTCTTTTTTTAAAAAAATTTTTATTATAAATGGACAATTTACAGTTGCATATATTTATGGTATACAAAGTGATGTTATGATTTATAAATACAATGTGAATAATTAAATCAAGCTAACTAACATATCCATCACCTCAAATACTTATTTTTTGTGGTAAGAACATGTGAAATTTACTCTCAGCATTTTTGAAATGTACATTATTATTAACTATATTCACCACATTGTACAATAGGTCTCAAAAAACGACAGAGAACCTATTCCTCCTGTCTAGCTGAGATTTTGTACCCTTTGACCATCATCTCCCATTTTCTTCCACCCACAGGAGATGACATTCATCAGGGTTACCCAGCTGGTAAGATGTAAGCCTGAGGCTGTCATGGGCCACCAGGAGGAGGGAGCCCCCTGAGATGTAGGCTGACACAGGGAAAAATAGAACTGAGAGATTGGGAGAGAGAAAACTTGTCTTCATGTCATTATTTGAGCCCATGGATCCTGCTGTGCCTGGTGCCACTTCACCTCTGATTACATGAACAATATGTCTTTTATTGCATATCAAGTTTGAGTTTAGTTGCTATTAGTCACAACTAGAAGAGTCATGAATAATGATGTTTTCTTCTACACTTTTATCTATAAGTCTGTGTTCATTTTACAACTGAACAAAAGACTTTATACAAGAGACAAAACAGAAATAGGCACATACAGACTCAAGATGCTATCTTAGAAAGCCGTTTTCTCTTTTTGTGAATTTTTTGTTTAAAGCTGGAGGAACCTTAATAATGAATTCAAGAAACTGATGCCAATTTGATCTTCTAATAGGTCATGTGTTGGATAAAGCCCAGTAGGTGATGTTCATCTAAGTGTGAACACATCCATCATTAGTGTGCTTATTTCCTGTTAACTATCCAGGCCTGGGGAGGTTGTGGAGGTTAGGGTTGAGGGCAGGGTGGGCAGAGGTGATGAGCAAGAAAGCCCTGAACATTAACTCAGGGCCTTGGTGAGCTATGTAGGACATACTAAAAGATCCAAGGAGGCCACATTTAAAAATAGCATAATGAAATTAGTACACTGCAGTCTGCCCTGAGGAGCAGACATGACCTGACTTGATGAAGCTTCACATACGAAATGGATTTTATTTTTAGGGCATTCTATCTAGGATAACAATGGCTCTGCTGATAGGAAGGTGGTGGGTATAGTTTGTCTTAGTGGCTGGCACTTATGCTTGAAAAGAACAAAATAGCATATTTAAACTGTCAAGCTCTAATTGTTTCATTAGATGGTAGTAGTCTTTGACAAAACGAGCCGGCTAACTGCTGAAAGCAAGAATGATGAGCAGTAATCCTGGCAGGGCACCGGGCCCTGCACTAGCTACCTCTCCTCCTTTGTTTCTTGCCGGTTCATCTCTGTTACAAGGGGAAGTCTCATTTTCTAATGTAATGACTGTTATTAAAATCAGTTAAAAGTCTTTCATGAGCTCTGTGGTATATCTTCCCCATATTTTTAGCTAGGAATGAACTACGGAGGCAAGTTCTAGTATTTTTATTTATCTATTGGGTCTCCAGCATCCCGCTTAATATCAATTATACTAATGAAGGATATTTATTTAGGACTTTGAACCCAGCAGGATCCTAAAATGATTTACACATTTTATACATTATGATGAAATGTTTTGTTTACCACTAACTTGCAGCTCCCTCACCTCTGACAGCGCATACCACACCACCACCCACTGCCTCTCCTGTATGGAAAACGGAGACCCTCCTGTCCGACAGAAACATAGGTGGACTTTTTGGTAGGCAGAAGGTGAGAACTCAGCTGAACACCTTGACGGGTCACTGTAGACAAAGCCCTGGGCTGGGCATGTATGGTAAATAAAGCAGTTTCCACATATTAATTGTATAAAGCATTTCTGGTCTTCCCTCTAATGCTGCACATCTGCGAGGTATCAGGGGAGAGGCTGAGTGGGGGGGCGGGGGTGGGTGAGGAGGGGAGTTCTGATTTATTTCTTGCTGCTCAGTGGAATAAAGACCCACAGCATGTTTTCCATTTGCACATATTTGAGAATTTAGAGGCTGCTTAGAATGAGAGGGTGGTTATATTTCATCAAAAGACATCATAAAAGCTTTCTCCAGTTTGAAACACAAAAATCTGATCCCATAGATAGCTATTTTTTCTCAGGTACAAGGAACCAAATGTGATTAATGCCTTTTTCAAGGGCCCCAGCCTGCCTTTCCCCATCCAGAGAGGGTTCACAGAGGAATCCTCCCAGCCGCCCCAGGCCTCTGTTCTTGGCGGGGAGGGAGGGAGACTCCTCCGCTGTTGGCTGGGTGGGACATCTGCTGTGGAGCGCCCTTTCAAGCTGTTAAACTTTGATTCGGTTTTAAATTAGCCTTGTTTCAAACCATCTATCTTTTCCAGGGCAGTTTGCTTTTAGTTCAAGCTCACATTACACAGCTGATATTAAATTTCCGAGTTGTTTCCAATCAGAGTCTGAATGTGAAGACAAGTTGTCATCATCCAGCTGATAAGCAGCTTGTCCTTGTCAGACATGGATTCATTGCTCCACTTAACAGAATTTGTTGTAAGAACCGACTTAAACGCACCTCATAACTAGGTGGATAGATGAAGGGTCTTAGTAATTGAAAAGCTTCATTAAGTGAAAGAAATCAGTCGTAAAAAACGTGGAAACTGTGTTGAAGAGGAAAGAGACTCCCTGAGCTTAATGAAACTGAAGTGTCGAGGTAACTTGCGCTTCCATATCCTGAAGAAGATCTGCAAACTCCGATCAGGGAGACTCCCAAGGATAAACTGCAACCGGAGCAGAACTTGTGCTACAGGTAAGCAGGCAGAAACTGACTACAGGTGGAGAAACAGGCATGTTTGCGGCAAACTGTTTCAGCACGTTTTCTTGTACAGGTTGGACGGCTTTAGCTGCTTACAGGCTGTGCCTGACCGGCTTACCACGCCATTACCAGGGCCCTTTGCCCAGGCATTGCTCCACAGCTTCAAGTAAATGAAAAAGGACCAAGCTGGCCGCCATTGGGGACGATTTGTGTTTTGTTTTGTCTTGTTTTTTTGAGACAGGGTCTCGCTCTGTTGCCCTGGTTAGAGTGCGGTGGCGTCATCACAGCTCACTGCAACCTCAAACTCCTGGGCTCAAGCGATCCTCCTGCCTCAGCCTCCCGAGTAGCTGGGACTACAGGCTCAGGCCACCATGCCTGGCTGATTTTTCTATTTTTTGTAGAGATGAGGTCTTGCTCTTGCTCAGGCTGGTCTCAAACTCCTGGCCTTAAGCGATCCTCCCACCTCAGCCTCCCAGAGCGCTAGAATTATAGGCATGAACCACTGTGCCCAGCCCATTGGGGACTATTGATGAGAGGGAAACACAGTATCATTTTCAAATGTGTATTTGGCCTGACACAGGTAAGAATACATATCAGTGGTCTGATCTGGCAACCTGGTTTTCCAGGTAATAAATCCAACAAAAACTTCTAAAGATTATTACCATTCACCATTTCTATAATTTTCCAACTGTATATATATATAAAAATAGATGGGGGGATAAAAGTATTTATTTACTGATTATATGTTTTTAGCTCTGGAAAAAAAGTCTAGAAATTGAATATTGCATATATTCCCAGTTTGTTTCTTTCCTAAAATGCAAACAAATAGCCTGGAAATCTGGAAGCTATAGTTAGTAACCTGGTTGTAGATATTGCAGCAAATTGCCTCATGTAAGGTGAAATTAAAATATATGGAAATAAGTTTCTTTTAGGTCTACATAGGACTATACTATTGGTCAAATTTGCCATTTGTAGATTAATAGGTACACTTAACTTTTTCTTATCTTTGTTTTTTTCACTCAGAAAAATTAGTATTCACATTGTTTTCATGGATTGTTGTATTATACACATGAATTGATCAAATGTTAAATAAGCACTGTAGACAGCAGCTTCTCTAAGTTTAAGCAGTTTTCATCAAGCCATTAACAATAACTTGCAGTCCCTTAAAATTTCCAGATTGTAATCTTGATTGTAAATTGAATCAGGAATCTGCTGTCACAGACCCTTTTGACAGGCTTCATGAGAAGACGGTCTCAGAATATGTATGGAATTATAGAGTGATGGAGCTGGAAATAAATTTAAAAGCAGCTAACCCAACAGAGGGGGAAATAGGCCTATTGAAGTCAAGCAAGTGGCTAGTTAGAGATAGAGCTGGCCTCCATTCATCCATTTGAAACTAGAGATCTTCAAAGGCCATCTAGGAGTATCAGCTATAAAAGGTAAAAATGATCTTAGGACACTGTTGTTATTTTTGGGACTTTTTTTTTTAACTAATCCTTCAGAGATTTTTAGGAAAAAGAGTGGTCAAGCTTAGTAACCACGGTCTTGTGGTCATTTTTAAATGTTGTCTTTTACAAACACTCAAATACAAAGCCTGAATTTCTGCCCCAAGTGGGAGCAGAATAATGCAAGAAAGAGGTTCCACCCAAAGAATCCCTCAGCACCAGCCCCAGCCCTGATCCTTTCTAAGAAATGTGAGCACTAGAGGATCACTAAAGTACCCTTCAATCCAGAGGATTTCATGATAAAGCATGTGGGGAGATGCTATTTGCCAAATGCTAAACTTATGGTTCACCTACACAACATTCTTCCCCCTCATTCCCTGCTGCTCTTACTTTAAATCTTCTAGTCTTACTTTTGTTCACCTAGGACATCCGTCTCTTATTCTTGTGATTATCTAATTCAAATTCAAATAATTTGCCCAGGATTGGAAAATACCTTACAGTTTTAAATAATCCTGTGTTCATTTTTTTGGATATACATTCTAGATTTTAATAATAGTGGTGTTATAAAATGGCTTCAGCATACCTGCTAAGACTGAGATAACAGGAGGGAAAATCTAAAAACATTGGAATTTTCTTATGTTTCAATACACTTGCATGGAATAATAGTGTATGTAAAATATTAATGCTTCAAACTCACACTAGGTCATGCCTGATATCATGTCACCTCCCCTTGAGTATCAGACGTCAATAGTGAGGCATCTTCTTGTAATTTCAACTGTAATATGTCTTAGATAGAATTTCTCTTGCCTTTGAGCTTTGTTTTCTAACTCTCCTGTCTTTGATAAAGATCTTCTCTAGGTTACCCAAGTTTGAAATCCTGGAGTTACTCCTGACTTATGCCTCTGTTTTATTAAGGAAACCTGGTTATTTTTCTAAGAATTGACTTGTTATTCTTTACTCGTCTTTTGTTGATGCTATTATTGTTATTTAAGCCAATCTCCTAAATAACTCATTGGCATCCCATGTCAGGAGACTAAATTTACTGTTCACTTTTCCTCTGGGTTCTACAAATCCATTAAGGTTCAGTTCAAGACATTTTTCCATGCAATTTTGCTGAATTTTGCCAAATTTATGCCCTTGCTCTTCTTCTTCTTTAGTCCTTAAGAATAGTTGATTTCTACCAAAAAAAAAAAAAAACACCCACTAAATTCTTGCCTGCATTATGACATTTGATGTTTGTGCATAGTATGGCCTTCCTGTGGAAATGTAAGCTCCTAGGGTACAGAGACTATCTCTTGTGTTTGTTGTAAATTTCCTACAGAACCTAGGTGGTGTTGGAAAAGTAATAGGTATGCTAAAATAGTATGTGTTAGTTCATATTTACTGAAGCTAGCAAAAACATCATTTAAGTTTTCTATGAAAATGATCTTCATGCCTAGTTTCAGAAAATTTAGGGTGGCCCACACATGTAAAAAAATATGTATGTTTAAATTTCAGATATTTTTGTTTTTATCTTGAAATCATTTGGCATTTTGGCCTCTCAAAGTGTGGGTATTATTGAGGTCATATCAGATTTTATGTTGAGGGTTCAAGAACTGATATGTGTCAATCAGATCCTGATAGTCCAATAAAAATTAGAAAGTATAGTAAAAATGTGGATGTTTAAAAATTCTCTCATGTTCCATGCTATATTGAGGTTGTCTTCTATAACATCTTAGGTACATTAACACAAATAGCTTTATCAACATGTTAGAAAGACAGTTCAGTGGTATAGATGTCATCCAAAAAGAGAAGATGAGCAATGATGCATCTGATTCACAATAAATCTGTGTGAGACTTTGAATTTTAGGTAATAGCTGTATTTATTTTTATTGCATTTTTTTATGAGGAGCCTTTGGAAAAGCTTATGTTCCATGATCTGATGTTTATGGTCAGTTCAATCTTTCTTTGAAGATGAACTATACCCATAAAATAGGCTGTGACTCATCCGCATGCTTGTGACTATATGATGCTTATTTGTAAGGTTCAAATCTTTACAACCTATGGACACACCTCTTTTTGACAAGCTTGAGGGGCCTGGACTCAGTAGGGATGTAAGTATGTGTCACTACGGGCTCAGGAATGAGCATGTTCTTCCATTATCCAGGCTGACCTCAGTGTCTCTGCCTATATAAACTAGTCTGTCTGCTCTAAATATTAATCATGTTGGCTTTAAACTTGGGAGTCTTTTAAAAGAGAAGCTTCCCACTCCTCAACAATAACAAACAATTTAACATTGTGTTTAGCGACTTGTCAGCTACTCCATCTCTGTCAAAGGCATTTCTTTGGTGATTATATCTCAATCATGGCTGGGCCAGTTGGTAATATGCATTATAGAAAAATGAGGTGACCATATACAATTTAATAGCATTTCTTAATGTGAAGAAAAAAGTAAAAGTGGGGGAGAGAGAGGGAAAAAATGGAGAATGGCAACAATAACTAATATTCCTTGGACTCTGTTTTCCAGAAACTTTTAAGAGCTTCATGCGGATTGACTCATTTAATCCGCACAACAATCCCATGAGATAGCTACTATTAGTATTTTCATTCATGTGATAATTTAATACATCCATATAATTTGTAAAGATCAAATCAATGTATTTGGGATACCCATCACCTTAAATATTTTCCTTTTCTTTATGCTAAAACCATTCAATGACTTCTCTTCTAGCTATTTTGAAATATAAAATGGATTATTGTAAACTATAGTGACCCTACTGATCTATCTAACACTAGGTCTTATTTCTTCTATTCGTGCCCATTAATCAACCTCTCTTCACCCCTCTACCCTTCTTGGTCTCCAGTGACCACCAACCTACTCTCCTATCTTCATGAAATCCACTTTTTTAGTGCCCATATATGAGTAAGAACATAGGATATTTGTCTTTCTGTGCTTGGATTATTTCACTTAACTTAATAACTTCTGGTTCCATCCACATTGCTGTAAATGATAGAATTTCATTCTTTTTCATGGCCAAATAATATTCCATTGTGCGTCTATATACCACATTTTCTTTATCCATTTACCCACTGATGGGCGCTTAGGTTGGTTCCATATTTTGGCTATTTTGAATAGTGCTGCAATAAACATGGAAGTGCAGATGTCCTCTCAATATATTTATTTCCTCTCTTTTGAATATGTACTCAGCAGTGGAATTGCTGGATCATATGGTAGTTCTATTTTTGTTTTTTTGAGGAACCTCAAACCTCCATACTGTTCTCCACAGTGGTTATGCTAATTTACATTCCCACCAACAGTGAGTGAAGGTTCCCCTTGTTCCACATCCTCACCAGCATGTGTTATTGCCTGTCTTTTTGATAAAAGCCATTTTAATTGGGGTGAGATGATATCTCATTGTAGTTTTGATTTGCATTTCTCTAATGATTAGTGATGTTGAACATTTTTTCATATACCCATTGGTTATTTCTATATCTTCTTTTGAGAAAAGTCTATTCAGATCATTTGCCCATTTTAAAAACAGATTATTTGCTTTTTTTTTTTGCTATTGAGTTGTCTGAACTCCTTATATATACATATATATTTATTTATTTTTAAATTTCAGAATATTATGGGGGTACAAACAATTTGGTTACATATATTGCCTAAGCACTGCCCAAGTCAGAACTACAATTGTGCCCATCCCCCAGACAGTGAGCCCCGCACCTATTAGGTGTGAGTTTACCCATCCCCCCCACTCTCTTCCCACCTGCCTGACCCCCAGTGAATATTATTTCCATGTGTGCACATAAGTATTGAGCAGTTAGTACCAATTTGATGGTGAGTACCAGTGGTGCTTGTTTTTCCATTCTTGTGGTACTTCGCTTCGAAGAATGGGCTCTAGCTCCATCCAGGATAATATCAGATGTGTTAATTCACCATTGTTTCCTATGGCTGAGTAGTACTCCATGGTATGCATATACCACATTTTATTAATCCACTCATGTATTGATGGGCACTTGTGGGTTGTTTCCTCGTCTTTGCAATTGTGAATTGTGCTGCTATAAACATTCGATTGCAGATGTCTTTATTCTAGAATGTCTTTTTTTCCTCTGGGTAAATACCCTATAGTGGGATTGCTGGATCAAATGGTAGTTCTACTTTTAGTTCTTTGAGGTATCTCCATACTAGTTTCCATAGAAGTTGTACTAATTTGCAGTCCCACCAGCAGTCAATGAGTGTTCCTATCTCTCTGCACAACACCAACATTTGTTATTTTGGGACTTTTTGACATAAGCCAATCTCACGGGATTAAACTCCTTATATATTCTGGTTATTAATCCCTTGTCAGACTGGTAGTTTGCAAATATTTTCTTTCATTCTGTGGGTCATCTCTTCACTTTGTTGATTGTTTCCTTTGCTGTGCAGAAGCTTTTTAGCTTTATATAATCCCATTTGTCTATTTATGCTTTGGTTGCCTGTGCTTTTTAAGAAAAAATCTTTGCCCAGTCCAATGTCTTAGAGCATTTCCTCAATGTTATCTTTTAGTAGTTTCATAGTTTCAGGTATAAGATTTAAGTCTTTAATCCATTTTGATTTTTACGTATGGTGAGAGATAGGGGTCTATTTTCATTCTTCTGCATACAGTTATCTAGATTTCCCAGGACCATTAATTGAAGAGACTATCCATTCCCCATTGTATGTTCTTGGCACCTTTGTTGACGATGAATTGACTGTAAATGTGTGGATTTATATCTGCATTCTGTATTCTGTTCCACTGGTCTATGTGTCTGTTTCTATGCCAGTACGATGCTGATTGGTTACTACAGAGCTCTGCAGAAAATTTTGAAGTCAGGTAGTGCAATGCCTCCAGCTTTGTTCTTTTTGCTCAGGATTGCTTTGGCTATTTCGGGTCTTTGTGGTCCCATACAAATTTTAGGATTCTTTTTTCTATTTCTGTGAAAAATATCATTGGTATTTTGATAGGGATTGCATTGAATCTGTAAATTGCTTTGGGTAGTATTGTCATTTTATCAATATTAATCCTTCTAATCTATGAGCATGGAATATTTTTCCATTTTTTATGTCCTCTTCAATTTATTTCATCAGTAGTTTATAGTTTTCCTTGTATAGATCTTTCACTTCTTTGGTTAAATTGATTTCTAGACATTTTATATTCTCTGTAGCTATTATAAACGGGATTGCTTTCTTGATTTCTTTTTCAGATTGCTTGCTGTTGGCATATATAAATGCTACTGATTTTTCTATGTTGACTTTGTATCCTGTAACTTTACGGAATTTGTTTATCAGTTCTAACAGTTTTTTGGTGGAGTCTTTAGATTTTTCTATGTATAAGACCATTCATCTGTGAACAAGGCTAATTTGACTTCTTCTTTTCCAATTTGGATGTCCTTTTATTTCCTTCTCTTGCTTAATTGCTCTGGTTAGGACTTCCAGTATTATGCTGAATAAAAATGGTGAAAGTGGGCATCCTTGTTTTGTTCTAGATCTTAGAGGAAAGGCCTTCAATTTTTCTCTGTTTAGTATGACATTAGCTCTGGATTTGTTATATATGGCCTTTATTATTTTGAGCTATGTTTCTTCTATACCCAATATGATAAGGGTTTTTTATAAAAAATATATTAATATATTGAAATAATTGTATGGTTTTTGTTCTTGATTCTGTTAATGTGACACATCATGTTTATTGATTTGTATATGTTGAACCATCCCAGGGATGAATCCCACTTGATCATGGTGAATGATCTTTTTAATATGTTGTTGAATTTGGTTTGCTAGTATTTTGTTGAGAATTTTTGCATCTGTGTTCATCAGTGATATTGGCCTATAGTTTTCTTTCTTTCATTGTGTTCTTGTCTCGTTTTAGTATCAGGGTAATGCTGGCCTCATAGAATGAGTTTGGAAGTATTCCCTCTTTCTCAAAATTTTTAAAGAGTTAGAGTAGACTTGATGTTACTTCTTCTTCAAATGTCTGGTAGAATTCAGCAGTGAATGCATTAGGTCCTGGACTTTTCTTTGATGGGATATTTTTTATTACGGCTTTGATTTCATTACCCATTATTGGTTTATTGAGGTTTTCTGTTCCTTCCTGGTTCAATCTTGGCAGGTTGTATGTGTCCAGGAATTTATCCATTTTTCTAAGTTTTCCAATTTGTTGGTGTATAGTTGTTCATAGTAGTTTCTCATGATTTTTTGTATTTCTGTGGTCTCAGTTGTTATGTCTCCTTTTTCATTTCTGATGTTATTTATTTGGGTCTTCTCTCATTTTTTTAGGTATTCTAGCCAAAAGTTTGTCAATTTTATTTTTCAATAAACCAACTTTTTGTTTTGTTGGTCTTTTGTATTTTTTTGGTTGTTTCAATTTCATTTATTTCTGCTCTGATCTTTATTATTTCTTTCCTTTTACTACTTTGGGTTTGTTCTTGCTTTTCTAGTTCCTCGAGGTGCATCATTATGTTGTTTATTTGAAGTCTTTCTACTTCTTTGATATAAGTATTTATTGCTATAAACTTCCCTCTCAGTACTGTTTTTACTGTATCTCATAGATTTTGGTGCGTTGTATTTCCATTTTCATTTGTTTCAAGAAAATTTTAATTTCCTTCTCAATTTCTTCATTGACCCATTGTCCAGGAGCATGTTTAATTTCCACGTGTTTGTGGGGTTTCCAAGGTTCCTCATGTTATTGATTTCTAGTTTCATTCCACTGTGGTCAGAAAACATATTTGATATGATTTCTACTTTTTTGAGTTTGTTCAGACTTGTTCTGTGGCCTAATATATGGTCTATTCGGGAGAATGTTCCATGTACTGATGAAAAGAATGTGTATTTTGCAGCAGTTGGGTGAAATGTCAGTTAGGACTATTAGGTCTAGTGTGTAGTTTAATAACTCTGATGTTTCTTGGTTGATTTTCTGTCTGGATGATCCGTCCATTAATGAGTGTGGGATATTAAAGTCCCCTAATTTTATCATATTGCAGTCTGTCTCTTCCTTTAGATCTATTAATGTTTGCTCTATATACTTGGGAGCTTCGGTGTTGGGTGCACAGATATTTATAATTGTTATAGCCTCTTGCTGAAATGACACCTTTATCAATATATAGTGACCGTTGTCTCTTTTTACAGTCTTTAATTTGCGGTCTATTTTATTGGATACAAGTGTAGCTACTCCTGTTCTTTTTCAGTTTCCAGTTTCATGGAATATCTTTTTCTACCACTTCATTTTCAGCCTACATGTGTCTTTGTAGGTGAAATGGGTTTCTTGTAGGCGGTACATAGGTGGGTTTTTTTTCTCTATCTATTTAGCCACTCTGTGCCTTTTAGTTGGAAAATTGAGTCCATTTACATTCAGTGTTATTTTTGATAAGTAAGGACTTACTACTGCCATTTTGTTGCTTGTTTTCTGGTTGTTTTGTAACTCCTCTCTTCCTTTCTTCCTTTATTGCTGTCTTCCTTTGTGGTTAAGTGATTTTCTCTAAAAGTATATTTTAATTTGTTGCTTTTTATTTTTAGTGAATCTATTATAGGTTTTGCATCATGGTTACCCTGAGGCTTACAAAAAACATCTTACAGATATAACAAATTGTTTTACAGAGATTTAAAGATATAACTTATCTTAGATCACAAAGAAAAAATAAAAACAAATCAACGAAAAAGCAGGAAAAAAATTTCTAGACTTTAACTCCATCTCCCCCCACCATTTGACTTTTAGTTGCCTCAATTTACATATTTTTATATTACCTATCTCTTAAGAGGCTGCTGTAGCTATTATTGTTTTTGATATATTTGTCTTTGGTCTCCGTACTAGAATTAGGAGTGGGTTGCATAGCACAATTATAGTACTAGAATATTTTGGGTTTGTCCATGTACTTAATTTTACCAGTGAGTTTTATACCTTCAAAAAAAATTTTTTTTGTATGCCATCGTGTTTTTCTTTCAGATTAAAGGACTCCCTTTAGCATTTCTTGTCAGATGTGTCTGGTGGTGGGAATTCTCTCAGCTTTTGTTTGTCTGGGAAAGACTTTATCTCTCCTTCATATTTGAAGGATAATTTTGCTGGGTACAGTATTGTTGACAGTTTTTTTCTTCCAGCACCTTGAAAATGTCATTCCATGCCCTCCTTGCTTGTATGGTTTCCATTGAAAAGTCTGTTGCCAGATGAGTTGGAGATTTTTTATGTGTTATTTTTCTCTTTCCTCATGCTGTTTTAGTATCCTCTCTGTGTCCTTGACTTTTGAGGATTTGATTATTATATACCTTGGGGTAGTCTTATTTGGGTCAAACCTGCTTTGCGTTCTCTGACCTTCTTATACCGGGATATTTATATGTTTCTCAAGTTTTGGAAAGTTTTCTGTTATTATTTCTTTGAATGAGCTTTCTACCCCTTGCTTTTGCTTGACTCTCTCTTGAACACCAATAATTCTTAGATATCTTATAGGTGATCTTAATTGCTTTTCATTCTTTTTTCTTTTTTCTCCTCTGACTGTGTATTTTCAAATAGCCTGTCTTTGAGTTTACTGATTCTTTTTCTGCTTGATCCATTCTGCTCTTGATAGCCTTTAATGAATTTTTCAGTTCAGCAAATGTATTTCTCTGCTCCAAGGTCTGTGTGATATTTTTATTATTTCAATCTCTTTGTTAAATTTTTATGATAAATTTCTGAGTTGGTTATCTGTGGTTACCCTGAAGATCACTGAGTTTCCTTAAAACTACTGTTTTGAATTCTTGATCAGAGAGCTCACATATCACCTTCTCATTTAGGTCAGTTGCTGGTTTTTTGCTTTGTTCGAGGAATCATGGTTCCTTGTTTGCCGTTGTTTCTTGTGGATGTACATCTATGTCTTTGTACTAAGGGTTTAGTTTTTTATTCCAGTCTTCTCTGTTTGGCTTGTTTTGATTTTTATTGAATATATTTGCTTAGAGGTTCTTTATCGCTAGGTCAATGCCTGCTTTTTGGCTCTAGGTGGTGCCTTAAGCCCAGGTTTGCCTCAGCTCTAGTAAATGATTGGAGTGCTATCCTGGAATAGTGGAGGTCCCAAAGTGGATATCCCAGCAATGTGGGAAGGCTGGCTAGGGGTTCATGCCCAGAGGACTTGCGAAATAAACCTCCTACGGTGAGGTGTTGCTGAATGGCCATTATGATTTGCCATTTCCTTTGGCTGACTTACAGGCAAGAGTTTCCAGGGCTGGGGATGGTGGTTCCACCCCTCCTTTGTCTCTCCATGTCTTCAGGGATATTTCTCCCTTCAGGCACTTGTGATGCTTCCTGTGGGTTAAGGCAGGGACAGGTCTCGTGCCAGGGAACCCAAGATGGTGGGGAAGCTTGTTGTCCACCTTGATGTCACTTTTTCTAGTGTAGAAATAGTGAGTTGGGGGAAATCTTTCTACACACTTGGTGCCAGGCAGAATGGCACAGAGGGGCATCATGGATGTGGAAGTCTGATCCTCTTATTACCTGCTCAGAGGTTTTTCATTTCTCTGTGGCTCAGGGAACTATCTCATCTTTATATTTGAGTTCTGGGCTATTTCTGGTGATAATCTCAGTGCTGCATATTTCTTTTTGGTTTTCTGGAGGGTGTGTGTGTCGGGGGGGAGTGAAGCCAGCATGCTTCTACACTGTCATTTTGGAACCAGAAGTCTAATTTTCTCTGATGAAGAAATTGAGGTGCAATGAGTAAGTACACATTTAGGATTTGAACCCAAGTAGTCTGATAACAGAGTCTGAGTTTTAAACCTTTATGGAATATTTCCTTTCTACATAATAATTGCCGACTGCTCTTTGAAAAGCACAATTTAATTAAAAAAATATTCATAACACACAATAAATTGGGGTTTAAATTTTCTATCTGTTTAAGCATAGTTCCACAAGATGGCTAGACAATCAATTGAATGTTGAAAAATTTCACCAATCATTTGATCTTGAATCCATGAGCTGGAGCTGTTTGTTGGCTGATGGTGAGTGGAATGATCTGACAAAAAGTTTTCACAAAATGGGGAAACAATGAGTGTCATTTGAAATCTCATAATGATTAAGAAATGCATCTATTTTCTTTACTCCACTTGGCTTCTTTTCATCAAGTCTTATTCTTGATCACTTTCCTAATTTTATTTTAGAGTTTCATGCAGATGTGCCCCAGACTTTGTAAATGTCAAAGCATTAGCTAGCAAATATTAATTGATTAAATGTCTTTTGATGTACATGTCTAGAGAGTAGGGTCTTGTGGCTACTTTACTGAGGTTGATTGTTAGAATTAGTCATTAAGCTAAAAGTAAAGGATATAGCACAAATATGGAGTGTGTAATGTTTTATCTACAGACCACTGAAAAAATGGCTTGGTTTTGATAGTCAATATCTGTTCATGTAAGGTTAGCAGAGCAAAATTAGAAGATTAGAAGATTTTATTGTCTTGTATGAAATTATTACCAGTCATCACTAGTTGAGTACAATGTTAAGCATGGTAGAAATTTGTTGTGCTGCTTAGCATCCAGGTTTTCTACTGGTAGAGCCTCTTCTTCCCTGGGGTTGGCTCCTGTGCTCCTGGTAGAGTTGGTTGTGTTCCTGGTTCTAGGGGTAGAACTCGTGACCAAAGCCTAAGCCAATCAACATATCACATTCCTTTAGCACTTGTCCTTCATTCAAATGTGAGCTAAATTAATCCATTAGCACTTTTGAAGACTACTTGGATTCATGAGAATGTAGCCATGGGAGCTTCTGGTAGCCAATTTGAAGCCATGAGAACATTGAGGACATCAAGTTAAGAAAAGATGGGAAAAACAAACCCCCCAAAAACCCCCAAAACAACAACAGAAACTCCTGGGTAAAACCATTCAAGCTCTGCATCAATCCTTGCTTGAATCCAAAAAATCTCTGTCTTGTTTAATTATATAAGCCAGTGGATTTAATTTTTTTAAAGCAAATTTGAATTGTGGTTTCAGTTACTTGCAATTTAAAGAATTCTAAATATACAAAGTAAAAAAAAGTAGTGGAACAGGAAACAAAGGACAAACTCCTTAAAGTATATTTAATTTCCCTATCGTGATATTCAGGTGGTTGAAGGTAGGTAAGACTATCTGAAATCATCTTTCACCTTACTCAGTGTTTTGTTTTGTTTTGTTTTGTTTTAGCACACACTATCTGGGCCTAGCAGAAGCTCTCCTAAATTTCCATCAATGTCCTAGACAGCACCTACTGAAGCAGTGGGCCCAGAAGGCTCTGTTAGTCACATGTGATATTGAGCCCCTGCCACCTTGTCTGGAGACCTGACAAAAGTTCAGTCAATCTAGAGACCAAGCTGAGCCAAATGCTCTACCTCATTTGAGAATTTAAACTAAGAGACAGAATTATAGCCAGAGAATGATCACTTGAACTGCAGGTCGTGCAGAGGCTGGTGGTAATTTTCAGCTGTGTGCACGTTGACTAGTAAACAGAAAAAGCAAGTCTGGAGAAAGAAACAGGAAACTTCAATTGATAAACAGAGAGAGAGAGAGAGAGAGACCCTACAATAGATGAAAGAAGTCATCTAAGTTTCTGACTTCCCAGTTTCACTCCTTCTATAACTTGGCTAAGTGTCCTGCTTGTCCATTCATTCATTCACTTGTTTATTTATTCATTCAACAAATAATCACTGAGCTACTGCTCTGTGTCAGTACTATTCAATGTTCTGCAGATACAGTGAAACAAGACAAAGTTCCTGCCTTTGTCATGGGGCTTAAAATATGAAAAAGAAAACTGAAATAAAGAAAGGAAAGAAGGAAGAAAGGCAGGGAAGAAAAAATAAAGGAATATATGGACGGAGAGAGAGAGGAAGAGAGAGAAAGAGAATTAGAAGTGCTTTGAAGAAAAATGTAGAAGGGTAAAAAGATAAGAGTGACCAAGAAAAGTGTGTGAGAATGGTGGCATTTTTATTGGCTGGCCAAAGTTTGTGTCTCTAAGGTGACATTTGGCAATTGAAGTTAGTGAGGAAGTAGCCACTGTGATCACTGGAGAAAGAGAGTTGCAAGGAGAGATAACAAAAATGCCAAGACAGGAAGGAGGGTGGTGCTGGGGAGCTGCAAGGTCAGTGTGGCTAGAGCACAGCAGCCGGGAGGAGGGAGGTGGATCTTGAGATCACAGAGGTACATAGGTGGAGATTATGTAGGGCCTTGAAGGTCATGCTAAGGACATTTTGAGCAAGTGAATTGAATTGCTTTTGTTTTCCAATAAATATTAGCTCAAAAATTGTGAAAATTTACTATGAGCTAGCTTGAGTAGGTTTCTGTTTCTTGAAAAGAAACAAGTCCTGACTAGAAGAGTTGTAAAACGTTTTTCATAAAAGAACCAATTTCTTTCTAAATCGATATCATGTAAAAACCCTTATGTATAAAAGAGATGAGAGCAGTGTTACTGCTGAAAAATTATTTTAAGAGTTCATATTAGTAACATTTACTCACTGTAAAGCTGAATTAATGAGAAAATGATACTTTTAATGAGCACAAAAATGTGAATTCTGAGTTACAGATGATAAAGGCAGTCCCAATCTTTGGTTTTATTTTTGCATTTTGCATTGCTTGCATGATATTGAAAAAAAAATTCTGATTCACAACAATAAATAGGTGCAAATGGTAAATGATTTTAACAGCTCATCTTGAAACCTTAGGATTTTCTTCAAATAAACTGACCTAGAGACTTGAAAGTGGAGCAATGGTTAATTTTCTTTAAAAATTTGAATTATTATCAATATCTAACATATTCTTCATCATGAATATAAAAGGAAGCCAATAAGCTTACCAAACTTAAAGAAAATAATAAAACTATTTACATTATGGTATCAAAAGATATGTGTTTTAGGATTACTTGTTACTGTGTAGCTGACTGTTAAACTGGAGAGAATCCATACCACCCGCATCTGGCTGAGTCCCAGCGGCCATTAACAGAGCGAAGCAGGCTTGTACTGAAGTAGGTTCTTCCTCAAATCATTTTCACAAAGTGCATAAAGGCAGGAACAAATTTATCGAAAGGCCGGGCCAGAGCTACAACCTTCTTTATCGATAATCCAGTTTCAAGAAGTTCAAATATGTGCCTAGAGATCATTAAGAGGCCTGTACAAATACATGTTAACCTTCATGCATAAGTTATTCTGTTGGTAGTTAGTTTCCAATGGGCTAAATTTTGGTATAAAACATTATTTGACTGCACTTTTTGCTTTATTATATTTTAAAATAGTTTTAAAACTATTTGAAAAATTAAGTTTTTCAATTAAACTTTTGCAAGATCCAAAGCTTCTCTGAGGAATTCCAATGATATCTGAACAATGCTTTATAAATTTAACCTTTAATATCACAGATTATGAAAGTAAAGCCAAAGTGAGGGAACTTGGGAAGATCTAAGAGGTTCTAGGACTAGCGTGTGGGTCTGCTGTTCTTGTGGTTTACGTCTTCCTGCTTTGCCCACTGCAAATTTTTTTTCTCAGTACCAAATAATGAAAATATGTTTCCAGATTTTTGACCTTCTAACAAGTAAAGTTTTCAGGCCTTCTGGTATAGTTTAGGAAACTCATTATAACATCTTTACATTTATTTCTATGGTATCTATAAAAAGATGTTAAAATCCAGAAAGAACTTCTAGTTCCTCAAAGTAACTCTTACATTAAAATACTTATGTAGTAGGGAAAATGCCAAAAAATCTTTTACACCCAACTGGACACCTTTTGCTGAACTGAAGCATTGTTGTCTATCTCTCCCTGCTAGTATGTTATTTCCACAGAGTAAGGACTTTGCCTTGTTTACTTTAGAATCATCCGCTTCTAGAACAATGTGTGGCATGTAGTAGATATTTAATACATTTTTGCTGGTTTTTTGGTAATGCAACCAGAAAAAGCAGCTCAAGACTTAATTCCCATTAGCTTTAGCTTAGATGAGTGCATAAATAAAAAGTGTTAAAGGTCAGCTTTATTGAAAGTGAGGGGTCAGTTTAAATTCCAACAGTAGTATCATTTAATGTGCAGGTTCAGATAGTAAAGCCCCAGGTCATTTTCTACCCAATTTTCAAGAGTTGAGAGACCACTCTTACCTCTAAAGAGGTAAGACCTCTAAAGTCTTTCAAGTTTTCTAATTCAGGTGTGATGGAACTGCATTGTTGACGGCCAGCCGTGATTTTACCAGTGTCCTCATTTCATTTAAGAGCATCATTCTGAAATGTCCACTGTTAATGGCTGACATCCTAAATGTTGAGGGGCAGTGGACTCTGACTCATCGCAGCTGATTGTGGCTGGCATGTGGAGGTGTATCACTGCTGGCCCATTTTCCATTGATGCTATGGATAACTTGAGTTTCCTTTATTCAATGACTGATCTATTAATTATTTACTAGTTTCCTTGCCTCATTTGGAATTTGGGAGTGTGTGTAGTAAAAGCTGAAGATGGGAAAAATTATAGAATCAAAACTATATTTACATATAATTATATCTGTTTGCGATCCCACGTTGTGATCCTGCTCAGAACCTTTTTTTTTTTTTGAATAAGAACCTGCCTTTTAGGCCTCCTTTTGTTTAGTACTATGGATATCACTGATTTTGCGCAATTTACTTTGCCCCCGAGATTAGCTCCTCTCTTTCTTCCTTAGTCCAAAGCTGCCACTACTCATCCTAACAATGGCTCTTCACATCTCAGTGCCAATGCCTTAGCGTTGTGCTCATGCGTTGGATTATTGCCATGAGTGAAACTCTGACAACTTTATGGGAAATGCTGATGCCAGTGAGGCTCCAAATGGAAGAACATAATGAGAATATGATCTTAAATTTCTAGGAGCTGTTCCATCTCATAATCACAATGCCATCAGTTTTCCTCAATTGCCTCCTTCAGGTGAGTG
Organism: Daubentonia madagascariensis; assembly: GCA_023783475.1. Lineage (NCBI taxonomy): Eukaryota > Metazoa > Chordata > Mammalia > Primates > Daubentoniidae > Daubentonia > Daubentonia madagascariensis. Next base: position 4,717,405 of record JAKFHU010001798.1, on the reverse strand, counting down.
GCCACTACTCCTCCGGTGAATGATCCCACCTGAATTGTGGGAAGGCCCTGGGAAGAATGATCACTAACACTGAAGTATTGTTTCTCTTTGGGAAAGGATTATTGTCGTCGGTTGAGTTATGTCCTCCAAAAAGATGTGTTGAAGTCCTAACCCTCAGTGAATGTGACCTAATACATAAATGGGATGTGAAGGTGTAATCAAGTTAAAATGATGTCATACTGGATTAGGGTGGGCCCTAACCCAGTGACTGGTGTTCTCTTAAGAAGAGAAGAGACATAGGGAGGGACACACAGAGAGAACACCATGTGATAATGGATGCAGAAATTGGAGTACATAACCTGTCTACAAGCCAAGGAATGCCAGGGATTGCTGGCAACATCGAAAGCGGAAGGCATGGAACAGACTGTCCCCTAGAGCCTCAGGGAGAGCGTAGCCCTACTGACGTCTTGATTTTGAACTTTCTGACTTCAGAACTGTGAGAAAATAAATTTCCGTTGTTCTAAGCCACCCAATTTGTAGTAATTTTTTATGGCAACCCTAGGAAACTAATACATTCATGAAGATGAAAATAGTGGATGATCTAAAGAAAATGAATTTTGACCTTCTTAGTCATTATAATCTGATCTCTCTCCCAGCAAAACTTTTCAATGAATTTCACAAACTGCATATATTTTCATGCTTTCTCTTTTATCTGGCATAGAGAGGAGGGATCCTCCCCCAACACCGTGTTCCCAGATTACTGAGTTACTTAACACCCTTCCAGTGGCTCTTTTTGGAGCTGTCTTCTGGACCCTGACTGCACTCTTTCCGTAGCAATGCCCATGCCCACGCTCAGCACTGCATGTTCAGGATGGCTCCCGTTACTTCCTTACTTCCTTCTCCCCTCCTTTCCCTATTAAAATAGAGCTGCCTAGTGCTACCTTCCTTGAGAATCCTGAGCTCTGCCAGGAAGCATGTTATCTGGTCTGCTAATTAAATATGAGATCACTGTGTAAGTGACCATTGCTGAGTTAAGATGTAATGTCTTACAAGTAACACGTTTGTTTTAATAGAGTCCACCTTCAGGTACGACTTTGACAAAAACCATAAAGCAAGGAGTGGAAATTTCATGATGGGGAGGGTGGGGGTGAAAAGTAGGGCAGATATCTTGGGGCAAACACACCTGTCATATTCTTCAGGTTCTCTTACACAAGCAACCACCTACTGTTCCCTGTCTTTAACCCTGCTGTTGGGAGTTCAAGTACTGTCCCAAGGGCAGGCTACAGGAAGAGTCAACCAGAAGCCTAAATACAGTATAGTCTCATAATTGCCTCCTGAATAGTAAGAGCTTAAAGTTGGGTCACAGTCCTTGTGCTGTTTTTATTTGACTTTCTCCATAATCAGACACTTCTCTTTACAAAATTCGTCCTCTGCCAGGTGCTGCCTCTACCACCAAGTGATGCGAATGAAAGGCCTCATACATGCAGCAATGACACATGAAGCTGCCTGTTGCAATTATACTCTAGGTTTCTTGAATTCATCAAACATACCAATAAACAGCTGCAAAGTCTTGTTAGTGAGTATCTTTGTTGAGTGTGTGTATAGGTATGCTATATATACATATATTATACTTATGTGCTACTAAATAAATCACTTGTCTATAATTTTAAACTTTGACTAAATTTTTGACTAATTTAAATATGCAAATTAACAGATTTTTTTTTCTGGCATCGTACAGACACAGCCAATTCAAGGGATAGATGCCCAAAGTTAATTGCATACCTATTGTGACTAGTCTTACGCACCTTTGCATTTTTCACTTGTGTATTCTGGGGTCTAGGTGGTTGAATAGCAGTCCTCTCTCATTGAGCAACCACTCAGGAAATAGCTCCACGTGTGTAGTGCCCCAGCAACAAGACTTAAATAATGACAACTCCTACTGATTTTCTGCCAGGGTAAATAGCTGTAAGTAATTTTTGAAACAATAATGGTGGACTAAGTGATTATCCTCAGTTAATCAATGTGGAAGCATCCTAGGACCTCTTCAGGTTTAAAAATCCAGAAAGTATCAATCTTGAAAGGAAGGGTTTTTTTCAGGTAAAATGCTAATTTTCTTCTATTTTTGTCATTACTGACAGCAATCCTGGGGCTACTTACAAACAAGCCATTGTTTATTAACACATAAAACTAGAGTCTTCTCTGGGGGAGGAAGTACGTAAGAACACAGGCTCTGAAGCCAGAATGTCTGGGTTCAAATCCCAGCTCCACTAATATGGGCAGAACATCCGTGGGCAAATTACTGAACTTCTTTTTCTTTGATATCTTGATTCATAAAATGGAGATAATAATAGGACTTACCTCATGGGGTTGTTGGTGGTTAAGTGAGGTCATACGCAAGCAGCTCAGCATAGTGTTTGGCACATAGGAAGCACTCAATAAATGGCAGCTATTGTTGTTATCAATATTGCAAGTTTTTCTTGATTCAAAAGGGATGAGCCCTTCGGATTTCCAGGTGAGGCTGGAACTGGAGCTGAAACTCCTTGGTCAAGTACGTTCTTGCCTAGAACAAAGGCTGCTTCCAGCAAAGGAAGTTTGTGGTAAGACATCTTGAGGCCATGGAAAAGTGTGGCAGAGGCCAAAGTAGGAGCTGAGCAGCTGAGGAGAACTATGCAGCGGCAGCAAAGGAGTAGTTTCTTTTCTACCAGTAATAGCCTGAGCTCATCACCGTGATTACTTCTGAGTCCTGGGACTATGTCCGGCGCGCATACCAAGATCTCTGCTTTAGATGAGATCTTGTCATTCCATAGAGAATGACTGTCTTAGAAAACATTTGACAAAGTTCAAGTCTCTGCTAGTATATGGTTTTACAGAAAGTCAAAACCAGGCTATCGAACAAAATGATTATTCAAAAAATGATGTTTGTTACCAAGTGAGAGATAAGCACAAAGATCATGGCAGAAGATGAGCCAGAAAAGAGGAAATAAAGTCAGAATGCAGGGAGGCTGAGTCAGATGGTGGGCCATGTGCAGAAACGAGATTACTGTGGAATTGTGTCTTCTCAGGGCATTAGATTCAAAAAGCCAGCACTTGTAAGAATTGCATAGTCAAAATTATCCTTAAAAAATCCCTTTTCTCTCTCATGAAGTATAATATAGATGGTTTTGTGCATATCCTATGTAGTATATGCATAATAGAAGGAAAATTAGATAGCATATGAAAAATGGTACGTGCAAAATGTAATTTTACAGCATTTTGTAATATTCTAAACTAAATCTTCAGCATGAATAGTCAAGTTCACTTAAGTTAATGCAGCTATCATGTGTTTCTTGAAACCCTGGTTGGGTCCTGGGCTAACTCATTCTCTGGGATGCATAGTCTACCATTTTTCCTTAGCCCATATACTTTTTCATGAATATTGACACCTGAAGACTAATGTATATTTTCAGAAGCAAGGTATTTGATAAAATGTGATGTAACATGTGGATACTTTTTTCTCCAAGGTTTTCAATATTATATACACAGTTGAGTATCAGTTTTAACAAAGGTGCCTGTAGGAAAGTAAAAATAGATATTCTTGTATCCGTGTTTATTACTTAGGCGATTGGGAAGGTTTCCATGTTAGGAGCTTAGTGAAAAGAGATGTATGTGCCATCACTTTAAGACAGGTCACCAAAATGAGTGAACATCTCTGCTCAATTCTTCTTGGTTGCTTAATTCCCAGTGAGGATGTAGTTAATACAGGATCAGTCTTAACCATTGAATGAGAAGCCAGGTGACTGTGGTGTGATCAGAGGGTATCAGGGAATCTCTTGCCCTCCATACCTAGTCTATAATCAATATGGAATTTTATTGTAAGAGATTAGTTTCTTTGTTTCAAGTTTAGTCCTCCTTTGGAGTGGTAATACATCAGAATCATCAGTCACAGTCAAACTGGATGAACTCTTGTTTCTTCTTTCTGGGTACATGTAAAACCATGTTTCCAACCTCCCTTGCAGTTAGGATGAAACTAAAGAAATATCAGTGGAAGTGATGCCTACCACTTCCAGGCCTGAACGTAAAATCTTCTGCTTGGTCTTTTGAGCTGTGCTTCCCTACCTTGGTGAAGAAATTATATTGGAGATGGTGCCATTACAAAATGAAGCAACCTGAATCCTTGAGTCCTCACTTGGGGTAGAGCCTCCTAGGAGAGCTGCCCACTCACATCAGACTGTGCATAAATGGCGAATATACCTATTTAGTGTTAAGCATTTGGGATTTTGAGGTTGTTTATTATAGTATAATAGCTAATATATATATATATAAATACATATAATAGTCTATTCTAATAGAGACTTTACATCAAAAGTGGAGTACTGCCATTAGAAATCTAAATTAGGTGGTGTCAACTTAACTGTTGAAAGATAAGTAGTGAGCAGACTGATATTAGAGTCCGAAAAGATGGCTGTCCATGTGAGGAAATGGCAAAATATTTAGTAAAACTGTCACCTGCAATAAATTGGAGGTCATAATGAGTCCCTACTCAGCCTGCAGCTCTGGGAGAGATGGTTGAACTGAATCAGAGCATTAGCATTGGTTGCTATTACAGGCTGTATCTTTCAAGGTATTACAAAAAGAGATGGGCTCAGGAAAGAATTGGCAGATTTAAAGTAGAAAGGAAAGGGAATAGATGGAGTCCAGAAAAGTTTGTTTGGAAAACTGTTTTGAAATCCTAAACAGTAAAAGTTGGGTTTAAAAAAATTGTTAGTTGAATCAAGTATAGAAATTCAGGGAAAAGATCAGATTAAGGGTGCAGCCTTTCCTTAGCTGGCTATCAACTAATTCTTGCTGGTTGCTTATTGATAAGGAAGACTACCTCATCCTTATGTTAAATTGGCCAGAGAGGCATGAAGGTGAGAAAGCAAAGTAGCAAAGCTGATTTAAGAAGTATATCTCAGAAGGAAAGTTGGAAGTATTTACCAGCTAAAAGCAAATACACTGGAAGCCTATTAAGTCATTGAAGGAATTGTATTGCCAAAGAAACAATGAGTCCAGACTAAAGCAGTGTTTGCCTATTTAAGTTTTATGTAACTCTTGGATTTTGTAGCAAATGTTGTCACTGCACCATCTATATCTCTGCCGCTTACTCCAGAATATAGCAGACATATGCTATGTCTACGACTTTGCTCTGGAGGACTTTACTGGCTACGGGACTGCTTGGAGATAGTGCCCCAGAAGTGACCTTAAGTCAATAAGGGAAAGGAGCTTTTGGACATTCCTCAGCTTCTGCACCTCTCAGGGAAATTGTGTTCTGCATAGTCTCTTGCAGGGTCTTCAGAGATTTTGAGCTCCATTTTCTCTAAGTGGGTTGAATGCTCTGCTTATTGGCTTTCTTTCCTTCCATGTCTTACTTCTCCAGTACTCATAGTGCTTCTTGAGAGCACCTCCCAGACAAAGTGCTTGCACCCAAATCCTTGCACAAGGGTCTAATTTTTAGGAAATGAATAGCAAGACAGGTCTCCACCTTCCACAAACTGTGGGCAGGGCCTCAAATTCTCTACAGTTTCCAAAGAGGCCATGCTCTGAGTCATCTCCATCAGATGTGACTAAGGAGGTTAATGGGCAAGAAGGCCACCCAGAAGATGAAGTCAGAGGCCGTGGAGAACAATTGACAAGGAGTCTCTTCCAGAGAGCAGAATAAAAGCCAAATTAAGGAATTGCCTCCATCTGTCTAGCAGAACTTCAGAATTGGAATGGACCATTGCCTCCCGTGTGACTCACGTTCTTCCTCATTCCAAATGGGAGTGTTTATTGCAGTTATCCTGCTCTTATTTCACCATTGTATAGGGAATACACATGTGGGGGACAGATAACTTGTCTTTTCAGTGCATATGTGGCAGGAACTAGACTAGCCGTATTCACTTTGGTTGGGAGAGGATTGTGCTTTGCCCAGAGCTATAGGATTTTGAATGTGATGCAGTGACCAGAAGAGACTTTGAAAGGAAGATTGAGATGAATATATGATGACCAGAAGGGCGAATTGTGTAAGAGACTGATTAGATGGTCATCCATCCTGTTTCATTCTCCTGAGTACAAAAGAAAAATGCATTTTTAACCTCCCTTGCAGTTACATTGGGGCCATGGAATGTGGGCAAAAATGATGTCAGCAACTTCCATCCCTGGCCACAAAATCTCCTGTATCATTCATTGGCCATGCCATCTCTTCCCTTTCCTTGGAGAAAATGGAGTCATCTGTGGAAGATGGTGGCATAACAAAAATGGAAGGAACTATTATTCCTGAGCCACTACTTGGAGAAGAGCTGCCTAGGAAAGATCCCCAAACTTTTTGGAATGTAATGTGAGAAAAAAGTAAACCTTTATTTTGTTAAGCCACTGAGATTTTGGAATTGGTTGTTATAGCAGCTAGCATGACTCACGAAGACTCATAGAAATACATATATTAATGTATTGATCCTTCTCTTGTATGAAAGACCTGCTTAGACCATGCTTTGATCGGGGAGAAGGCAGCCAGATCATGATAGGGATGAATGAGCATTAGCAAGGGTGGGGATGCTTCTGAAAGAAAGCAGAGGGTGCTGAAAATAGATCGTACATTTCTGCCTGGAAGTGACTCTCTGTGTGTGCTTGTGTGAGTACTCATAGTCTTCTACATACATGAGGAGAGCACAGGTGGTGTCAGACATACGTAGTGCAGTAGAGCAGGTGGCCTCCTACTTTCCAGCTCTCCTGGCAGTGACCCCTTCTTCTTCTTCTTTGCCACTACTGATCCCTTCTTGTTTCATATTCAAAATTGAGCTGTTTATGACATCCATAATTCTAAGGATAGCCCGGGTTTCTTTGATGAATTAGGCTGAGTAGGCCAGCTTTGCAAGAAGGGCAGAATTCACAGATAGGGGAGGAACATTCTGGGTCATGGATTGCTGTCATTCCCAGCTGGCTATCAGCTAATTCTTGCAAAAATATGCCTCTCTCCAGGAGCATTTGTATTTCATTTGCATTTCAATGGGAACTTCCAGAGTACTTATAAAGTTTCAAGAAAATCTTTTTAATTCAAAATTTTTATTTTTAATAGGTAATATGTGGTAATACATTCACATGGTTCAAAATAAAAATAATACATACTGAGAAAAATTTGTTTACATTCTGTATCACCTCCTCCACCTCCTACAAGTTACCCCTTTTAGTAGCTGTTATGTAAATTCAATCTTTAATGATTAAATTTCAGGTACCAACAGCTAATGGGGAAATAAAATTTTAAGACAGGGAATGCTTTCTTCAAATGACACACTATAAATGGCCATCTATTCCAACTATTTACAAAATGGTCCTGAAATTGAGAAATAAACATTGAGAAATTGTCTCAATTCTGCACTCTCCAACCAAAGACCAGTCATTTGATTTCCATACCATCAGATTAAAATGGATTAATTTTAAACTCTCAGTTGCTGAGATAAACATCCAACCATTAACTCATAGCAAATTCTTTTTTTTTTTTTTTTATTTATTTTTTAAATTTCAGAATATCATGGGGGTACAACACTTTGGCCATACACATTGCCCCTGTTCTGCCCGTGTCAGAGCCACAATCGTGGTCGTCTCCCAAACTGTGCTCCCCACATCCATTCAGTGAGAGTTTTTCCCATCCCTTCCACCCCCCTCCCGCCCGCCCGCCCTCTGATGAATGTTATTGCCCTGTGTGATGTAAGTGTTCATCAGTTAGTACCAGTTTGATGGTGAGTACCAGTGGTGCTTGTATTCCAATCCTGTGACACTTCGCTTCGAAGAATGGGTTCTAGCTCCAACCAGGATAATACCAGATGTGTTAATTCACTGTTGTTCCTTATTGCTGAGTAATACTCCATGGTATACATATACCACATTTTATTGATCCACTCGTGTATTGATGGGCACCTGGGTTGTTTCCACAACTTTGCAATTGTGAATTGTGCTGAACTCATAGCAAATTCTAATTCTGAGCAATTTTATTCTCTGCAATAAAGGTTTACATATTTTTCTTATCCCTTCTTCTCACATATTTCCTATACTTCTGCTGGTATCCAAGAACAAACATGCCATAGTGATTATATAGGTAATAATATCATAGCCCCGCTGTGTTTCACCAATGTGAATGCAATCAGCTGTGCAGACGTCCTAAACTTCTTTCCTATAGATTTTCGTATTAACTTTTCTCTATGGCAATAGCCTCCTCTTATTTAGAAAAATCAATTTGATTAAATTATAAAGCCCTGAATAAATTTGGCCTTAAAAATGTATTTGATATTATCTTTTTTTAAAATTTCATTTCTTGTGACAGTTTCATTCAAAATTATAAGTATTAAAAAATGAAAATGAAGTTCTGGATGTTAAATATTAACCATGTGTTTGGGATTGTCGGAGAGGAGGTAGGTATCTCGGGGCTTTTGAATCTATCCAACAGCAGATGTAAAGATCAAAAAGGGAAAATCAGGAGTATGAATACAGGGAAAATACTTTGAAGTATAAGTGTTTTTTTTTTTACCAGAGAAAACCAATTTCCCCAATTTACTAACATAAAGTTGGGATGAATAAACCCTCAGCGTGGATGAGCTGATGCTGACATGTTGGTAAACAGACTAACAGATGGGAGAGTGTGCTGTTAGTTTGCCTGCTCATTCTCTTTTATTATATGAGGAGAATACAAAAACCAAAAAGCAAAAGCAAAAACAAAAACAAAAGTTGGGAAGATTCCTTGGGACTAAGAATTCTGAGTAAAGGACACACGGGCCATTTTGAATAACCGAGTATGTCTCTATACGCATACAATTAGTCAGCATTACTAAAATTTTAAAATCTCTTTGCTTCTTCATGTCTTAAGTATATTATGGAGGTAGATTTATGGGATACTATCCTTTTGGACAAAATTAAAAATTTAAATTCGTTTATGGTTTGGCATTTATAACCATTGTCCAAAATGTTAGCAATTTTTTGTTGCTCGTATTTAATGAGTAATTATTACCATTCAGGGATCTTCAAAGATTACCTGACCTAAGAAGCCCCAGGGAGTCTTAGAGCAAGAGAACTATGTAGTTTTTAGAACGCTTTGCTTTTTGTTTTTTATTATTCTAGGAGGTTTCAAGATCATCTGTTTCCTCTGGCTTCTCGTGAATGACTTTGTGGATGGCTTTGCCTCTTCCTTTGGTATATGTGTTATGATGATCTCAACCAACAACATGTTGGACTCTGTGAATTTGCTTCCATATGGAACAAGTTAGCAGCTATTTAATTTCTAAAAATGTTTATGAAGTCTACAGTCTATTGTTATTTTTAGAGAGGCCTGCGCAGATCTTCGCCAGACGGTTGTTTCAGGACTCCAGAGAGTCTTCCTTTTCTTTATGAAACTTCTCCAGAAAACACGCCACCTTAAGACTATATACTGAGTTATTGTAAAGATTAAAATAAAGATATTGATTCCTTACCTTATTCACATTAATTCTTTTTTGATAGAAGTAAGGTTGTACTTAGCCATGTGAGAAACAGAATTTTTAATAAGATTTGTTATTTGTTATAATCTGCCGAATGATCATGATAAAAATCATATGAAGTTGGATCATGTAACCTAGCTAAAAAACTGATTAATGCATATTTTTAAAGCAGTACTGCACTAAGAATATGACTTATCACTGTTCAGTTTCAACAGGGTATAGGTATTTTTTTTGTGGCCATAGCTCAGAGTATCGTTTTTCAGTTTGCATTTTATTCACTCATATCTTCACAGTCTTGGTATGTTACTCACAAGTGAGTTTTAATGTGAAATGAATCTAATGATACTCTTTATAGGATGCAAAATACTGTTTCTTGTTCTCAATGAAATTTAGGAGATGAAGTTGAGAAAATGTAAAAGTGAATGCATCTGTTTCTGCCTATTTGAAAGTCTGTATCTCTCTTGAATTGTTCGTATTTGATAATGTGCTTCTCATTACGTGATTACTTAGTTGTAGCTGTAAGAGAGTATTTGAATTACAAAAATGCCAGTCTGGTGGCATTAGAGAAACATATCGTTGGTGAAGCTTATCTCTGGGTGGCAACTTAAGGTACAACAATTATGAAGAAAGGAAATGCCATGAGAAGGGCAGTGGGGAAGGAAAATGATTCACGTAGGGGGTATAATTTGGCTCCTGGTAAGTTTGGAGTTGTAGGGACCTTAATAATTTTTTACACACAGTACCTGTTTTGAAGAGATCACGGGCAAAATACTAAAATGCAAGCTTTTTTTTTTTCTTTTTAAGGCTGATGGGGATTCAATGGAAATTTTTTTCTTAAAACATTAATTTTAAAATAAAATGAATTTGTCAGTCTCAGGAACCTGTCTCTCCCTGTAGATGAAAAATAATTTTGTTTTGATTTATGCATTTAATATTTCACACTAGAAATGTAAAACTACAGCAGTTATTTTATAGTGACTGAGATCAGGAAATATGGGGGTAATTCATTATATTTATTATTTTTCTTTATAAAACTATAAATCAATGTTATTGGAAATTAAATGTATATTCTACTGTAAGGGCATTTTGAGGTATAACAGTACTTTCCATAAGGCTTTCTAGGATCTGACAGAAACCTGAATTATTCATAAGAGTCTTGGATTTTCCTCCAACCTAATCAAATTAATAAAACAATTTCAATTCTAAAAGCTATTAATGCTCTGTGGAAGAGAGCAAAAAAGTATGAATTTATCTTGAGTTTCTTTTTGAATTTTGTATACTTCTGGGAATAACCAAAACCAAAAAAGTTGATTTTTAAAAAATGGTAGAATACTAGGTATTATCACTGTTACTTTGCTAGTATAATACAGTAGTGTTATAATCTTTGTCCTTCCATTGTCATTGTACTTTAAAGGAAGATTATTACTTGTGTTCCTTGAAGGGTCTTTTGAACTTCAAGGAAAAAACATACATTAAAAAAGAAAACAACTTTTTCTTTTGGAGATAAGGTCTCGTTCTGCTGCTTGGGCTAGAGTACAGTGGTGTCATTATAGCTCACTGCAATCTCAAACTCCTGGGCTCAAGTGATCCTCCTGCCTCAGCCTCCTGAGTAGCTAGGACTACAGGCATGCAGTTTTTGTACAGATGGGGTCTTGCTATGTTGTTCAGGCTGGTCTCGAACTCCTGGCCTCAAGCAATCCTCCCGCTTTGGCCTCCCAAACAAAGCACTAGGATTACAGGCATGAGCCACCTTGTCCGGCCTCATTTTTTAGAACTTTTTTTATTTTTAATTATTATGGGTACATAAGAAGCATTTTAAGTTTTTAGGACCAATTACCATACTACATCCAAAATGTTTGAAGTCCCTAAAATGGACTCATAACATGAGTAAAATGGAATCATAACATGTGATAAGACAAATATTAACAGCTATTTAAAACAAATATAAAAAGGAACAGAGATGTGATGTTACTGGGTATGGTAGATAAGCAAATTATTTAGTTGGTCACTGAACTGGATTGACTTGAAATTTTTGGCATCTAAGGCAAAAAGGAAGTAAGTTGTTACATAATCTTCATTGTCTAATCTAAAGGCAAGCACATGCATTAGTGTGGAGAAAAACTTATTTCAGGATGTAAATTTGAAGAGAATTTTTTATGTGAAATTTTATACAGGGACTTTTAATCATAAAGTAAACAGTGTCTTCAACTCCAGCTTTGTCTTGTAGAAAGATTGTTCAAATTGACCCCTCTTAAATCAGTCCTCTTTGAAGGTTGAGGATACGACATTACACCATAACTCAGTGAAGTCATTCCTAAGGGTGCTCAGATAATAAAGTATAAGTATTCCACTTGTTGAAGATCATGCTTAATACAGGGAGAGAACAGGAGAATCCTGAAGGTGGAAGTGCTTTCAAATCCCCTGGGCAGTCTCTCTCTAATTCCAGATGCTTTAAGTACGCCTATAGTAAGTACTGGATTACTGTCAATTTCAAGACACAATTCTGAATCAGAAACCCATAGATGAGAGTGAGGCACAATTGTTCAGTTATGAAAGCCCAATTTGTATTGTCACCCACCCAGAAAGCACTATGTTTTACCACAGTCATGAGCAGCTACAATGCATGAAGATAGAACCAATATGTTCTTCAAATCTTCCTATTGCCTAGCTGTTGCAACCATCGAGCACGCTGGCTTTGAATTGACCAGAAAAATGTTTATGCTACCTGTGAAAAGTAGAACTACATTTTGATAGCCCTGCCAGAAAGAGTTAGCTGCAAAATACACACACCATACCTAAATCTGTTGAATAGTATTATTTTTAAATGTCCATTTAAGTGTCAGAGGATGACTGCCAGATGTTACCAATTTTGATGGAAATGAGATCAAGTGGCCTCTTATGAATTTATGAACTGATGAGTCCAATGCTTAAAGCCTTTATTTGTTTTATTGTCAGAGAAAATTCAACTGTTTGGCCAACATAATGAAGGATATTTGGCATTTTGTTTGCTATAGCAGGAGAGAATACAGTTTGTTGATTGAATAACTCTACCATACTGTGTAGTTGAAAAATTTAAAAAGTGGGGCCAGGTTCAGCATTCTTAGAGACCAATTTAAATTTGGGAAGTGCTTGCCATGATGTCCATTATGTCCACTCACGCACTCAGAGTCTAATGGTCACACCAAGTTTGGATTGTTTGTTCCACAGACTGAAGAGAGGTGGGTGGTCTAAAAGGGAGGCAGGGTTAAGACAGTGGAAATTGAATAATAGTGCTAGAAATCAGCTTGCAGCTTAGAGTTTTAAAAGCTTGTCTAAGAAATGAAGGAGTTGAAATTCAGAACATAAAGAGTGTCCATTTGTAAAAGTTGGCTATTCCAAAGGTCTTTGATCTCCAATTTGATGGGATAAGAACACAGCAAGAATAGATTAGAAATAGTTTTGGGGATGGGAATGGGGTCTTTTAAAATCCTAAGGAATTTATCAAGTACTTTGTCTTGGATACTGTCATTGGCTCCCATCTGGGGAGGTCCATCAACTATTTAAAATACGGAGACAGTTGTGTGAGTTTAAATAAAGATTTATGCTTCCAGTAATTCTGTCAAATGTCAAATTGTAAATAACCATGCTTCCAAATCTTCACTGTTTTCTCTACGCCTGATCTCAAAGCTTCTCACTGAAATCTTATTATACACGTTTTTAATAAAATATTTGTCATATTTATATTATATAATACATCACATGTATTTATCATATGTATTTGTATACTGCATACTGAAAACATTTTGAATGTGGAAAGTAGAGGAGGAGAGAGAAGAAAAGAGGAGCGCGTTAGTTTCCTAGGGCTGCCGTGACAAAGCACCACAGGGTGGGTGGCTTTAAACAACAGAAATGTATTTCTTCACAACTCTGGAGGCTAAAAGTCTGAAATCAAAGTATTGGCAGGGCCGTGCTCCTTCTAAAGCCTAGGGGAAGAGCCTTCCTTGCCTCTTCTAGCTTCTTACAGCCCCGGGCGTTCCTTGGTTTGTGGCAGCATAACTCCAATCTTTGTCTCCGTCTTTACATGGTCATCTTCCTTCTTTGTGTCTTCCATCCTTTTTATAAGGACACTGGTTATAATAGATTAAGTGACCACCCTACTTCAGTAGACCTGATCTTAACCTAACTAATGGCATCCGCAACCACCCTATTTCCAGATAAAGTCACATTTCTGACATATTGGGGGTTAGGACTTCCACACATCTTTTGGGGAAACATAATTCAACCCATAACCAGGAATTATTTTGTTCTGTTTATTTGTTGTTTGCAGGGAGGGCATCAATCTTTATAGAATCAAGAGTCATGTGAAGCCAGACTTTTGTTTTCCGAGATAAAAGCAGTCAAGACTGGCTTTACTTCTCTGTTACTTGAAAAGGAAATGTAGAGGTTAGTTGAAGAGTTGGTGGGCTCCACCTTCTATCTGGGCCTTTTCACTACACTGTGTCTTCCTCTTATTCTTACCCGTCCAATGGTGGAGCCAGACACTCAGAAGCAATGATATTGAAAGTCAAAGTACATTTAAAGAAGGAGGAAATAATTTCAGCAGAGGCTATGGTATCAATTTGAAGAGTGAAAATAAAATAAATTATAATATTAATTGATCATTAATGCTGATGTCCCCCAGATAGCCCAGAGGCTGCCATTTAATGCTATAAAGTTACAGAGAATGAGTTTGACCAGCTATTTTTATCGAAGTTTCAAACATTTATGTCTATAGAAATAGCCCATGGGAAAGCAATTTTCTGATCTAAATTTCCTTTGCGTGGAAGGAGATGTGGATTCACCATTCATTAATTTAATGACCTTGGATAAATAAGCCCATTAATCTTTGAATTTTTTTCTGCATTTGTGAAATAGGAATAATAGTAACTTAACCATTAATTTAATAGGGCATTTTAATATGAAAGCCATTTGTACACTGTGATGTTATATACACAAATGTAAGAATTTATTTCTGGACAATGTCGCTATGGATACTTTAAGAGACACTATGGCACAGCAGTTATCAATAAAGGTTCTGAGTCAGACTGATTTGGCTTGAATCTCAGCTCCACTGCCTACTAAGGCATGACTCTGACCTCTGTGTGCCTCTGTTTCCTTATCTGTAAACTGAGGATAATAATATTTACTTCCTAGGCTGTTCAGAGGATTATACAAGTTAATAAATGTGAAGCAGTTAGGATAGTGCCTGGCACATAGTAAACACTCAATAAATGTAAATTGTAAATAAATGTTGTTATGATGATTACCATAAAGTTTGCCATCCAGGTCACCCCAATGAATGCTTGGAATATAGAATATTTAGAAGACAATGAAATTGATTCCAGACATACAGGATGTGAGTTTATATAAGCAGCATAACTATAATTACACACACACCACACACACACGAGTATATATAGGTAGCTATAAATGTTTGGAAGTTTGTAGGTAATACGGAGTGGAGGAAGGAACCTGAAGAGGTTCACGCAGGATTCGATCAGGATGAGGGTGGTAGTGAGGAGTCAGGGCCTGAGAAGAGTCAAAAAATGTTTCAAATAATCACTGTGGTGAGGGATTAAGGGTTTAAAGGAGTAATAAAAGATTGCTTTAAAAATTACAAGAATATTGTGGGCCTAGCTGAGATGGAAAGCCTCTAGTCCATGGTAGAACTAATCATGTTTGTTCTGAAACCACTAACTGGTTTCAACACTACTCTTTTGGCATTTTTACAGATTAGGAAACTGGGGCTTAGGTTAACTGAAGGAGTACAATGGGACAAGGAATAGTCAGTTGGTCACATGATTGTGATCCTAAGGATCTCAGCTTTAAAGATAATTTCAGGATTTTAAGAGACATTTTTAGGATTTACACTTAACTTGTCAATCTCATTGAGTTTAAGGACTAATAATCATCTGATTAGTCAGAAATATAGAGTGCTTTAAGCAGACCTGTGTCAGTATAGGACACTTCCACTGCAAGTGGGACAGAACCAACTGAAACCAGGTTAAGCAAGGAGAAACAACTGAACCTAGAGCTCAAATCGTGCCAGTGGTCTCTCCATCTCCCAGCTCTGCCTCTTCTTACCTCCTCCTTTCTCAGTCCTGATGGTGGCAAAAGAGCTGCACTGACTCTAGGGTCTTCATCATCTCCGAATAAATGCAGTAAGAAAGAGTGTGCTCTATCTGGTAGCTCCTACAACGGATCTAAATCTCACTGGTTTAGCAGTTTTGCTCACATCCCACCCTTGAACCAATCCTTATGGCTAGGGAAGGATGATATGCTGATTGGCTTAGAGTGGTTTAGAGACTGCGATTGAGGGAGGGGCAGAAGCCCAGATGAAATCTGGGAGCTGTTGCTTAAAGAAGGGAGGCTGGATGTTGGCAGGGCGAGTACTGAAAACCCATGGGAGGTCAATGCATCTCTGATAGTTGCCTGAAATAACCTTGACTGGTTATGTGTTGAGCTAATTATAAGAAAGTTGTATAGTATGGAAGGGTAGATTTTATTTGTGGCAAGTGCTATGAGAGGATATACCTTGAGTTATGAGAAATATGCTTTTTGTTAATTTTCAGGTGTCTAAGCTAGAGATTGCTTTATGTTTGATGAGGCAGTGATTGACAATATGGCCACCTTTATTCTTTTTCATTTCAAAATTTGGATTTAAGCTAGCCACAAAATTGAAAGGCTAATTTAGATGAGCCACTATGAATGTTTCTTGTCTAAAAAGCAACTGAAGCTTGTTAATTGTTCTTTTCATTTGAATGTGATAGATTGAAATGTTTAAAATCAATTTTTCAAGTGGCTTAGACATTAAAATTGGCTTTGATCTTTTACCATGTTTTTATTTTAAAATTTGTGTTATTGTGTTAAAGTAATGAGGCAGATATTTAAAAACTGGACTTGACAGCCAAAAAGGAATAATTATGATTTAAATAAAAATAAAAACTGTAGACATATTTTTGTGACTGCAATCCCTATAGAAACTCACCTTAGGGACTATGGACTTTATAAATTATAATTTTAAAAGTGACTATAATTACATTTACATAAAATATAATGAATTCAAAGAAAGAGTATATGGTGCCAAATTTTCCATACTATTCAAAAATAAATTGAGTTTTACTATATTACTTTTCTTTAGAGAGAAAAATAGCTTTAATGTAAAAGTATTACATAGCTGGTAAAATGTTAAAAAAAAAAGAAAGAAGAATCTTAAAATTAGGCTAATGTACATGGCTTTTCCCAGTTCTTCTTTGTAAGGAAAAAACACCAGCAATATTTTGGGAGCAAAAAAAGTCTTTGAAGAAATCACAGAGCTAGATACTGCATTGATGTATGGGGAACTTCCAGCAAAAATGTGTTCAAAAACACCATGAGAATGATTTAATAATACAAGAATTTACTCTGTGTTCCGTGGATCTAAATGTTTCATTGTATTTTGATATGTTTATTTATCTGAGTTATAAGGTAATCACTTAAGGCCACTTGAAAAGTTATATGGTTTAAGGATTTTGAAAATCAACAGATATTTTTGAACTTTTACCAGAAATTTTGTTATGGATTATTTCTAGTGGGGGTGTGGGTATTTATAAAAACTCTTTGAGAGACAAAAATGTGCTTCTTACGTGCTTTACAAGGTAGATGCTGTGCTGCTTGATGTTCAAGAATAATAACCATGAGTATGCCTAATACAATGCCCTCATTACTAAATTGTTGGCCACCCAACCAACATTCACTGGCAAACTACCCTCTATTGTGCTCTAACTTGGTGTCTGCATGAGGACAACAGTCTGGTTCAGGGCTGACCAGACTGAGGTGGGTGGTATTTTCCTAACACAGCTGGTTTGGTCCAGCCAGTTACTCCAGCAAAAATGTATGATAGGAATCACTCTGTTCTCTCACACTGAGGGGAATTTTCCAGCCAATACATCTGATAGTTCTTATGTAAACAGCCCAAGTATAAGAAAGGAAGAACTGACATAACTTTATGTGAAACCAGCTCCTGCCTGTTTCTGCTGGACACACCCAGTTCAGAATGCTCTTTCTTCAATTATGGAGTTTCTGAAAGAGAGGACAAGGCATACAGCAATATCAGTGTGGCCATAAGAGCTGTTAAAACATTGAATTACTTCTGTACTTGTTGATAAATAGCCACCGTCCTGAGTAGCCTTCCCCGCCAATAGTCCCTGGCCAGCGTGACTCCTTCCCTCACCCCTAAACCTGTCTAGGGTCAGCCACTCACAGGGTAATTCCTGGCAGAGTGGAGGACCACAAGCTTTTGCTCCAGCACTATAGACAGTATATGTTCTGATTGGTCGGCACCTGTGTGCTTCTGGTTTTCGAGTTGTTTGAATATCACACTGACAAAGAGCTAGTGAAGTATTATTTCAGCATATTAGCTGAAGACCAAAAACCAAAAGCCTTAGGACAATGACAGCAGTCCAAATGGAGGAAAGAGACCCCCACAGGAAACCAGGTGGTCTTCAGATCCCCGTGCTTCTTGAAAGACAGTCTCAGTGTTAAACGTGATGTAGTTTATCCTTCCTTACTTTTCCCTCCTCCACTTTCGGAACTGGTTCTGTTTATAATCCTTTGTAGGATTTGTAGCAATTGCTCTAAAAAGTTCCATGGTGGAATATTTCTACTAATGAGCATAGTCAGGAAATGTGTGGGTACAGTGATAACAACCCACCCACTTTTGAGCTTATTTTAGAAGAGGTAAACATGAGAAAATGAAAATTAATTAATGAGCAAATTAAGGCAAATGCCAAATATCTTGGATTAGGGATTTCCATTTTTCCTTTTTTCTTTCACCCTGAATCTTTAAAAAACCTAAATTGTCTCTTTATTGATATAAAACCCTCTAGTGGCTTCCCATTGATCCGAGAATGAAATCCTCATCTCTTATGATGAGCCACACCGCTCTCCACGATCTGGTGTGGATGAGATCAGAGCACAGGCCAGTGTCTCTCCGATCTGATTTCGTACTGTTCTTCCCCATGCTCACTCTGCATTTGGAACACTGGCCTTCCACAGACAGGCTGAGCTGTTTCCTTGCCTCAGGGCCTTCTGCACTTGCTGTTCCTTCTGTTCCAAATGTCTTCCCCCTGGTTCCTTCTATCGTTCAGTTTTCATCTCCTTAGAGAGACGTTTCCTGATTATTCTATATGACATTGCCTACCTTGCAGGCCCTTTGGTTTATCCGTAGCTCTAATCACTATCTGAACTTATTTTATTATTTAATATTTGTTCATTGTCTGTCTCCCTTCTCCAGAATGTGTTATGTGACCACAGGGACTTTTTCTGGCTTGTTACCATTGCAGTACAGTACCTAAAAGAATGAGAAGCAGCACAGTATAGAAGAGGCTCTATGCAGTAGCAGCCTCCAGAGCTAAACAACCTAGAAACTCAGTCCTACCACCTGCATGGCCTGAGGAAACAACAGCACCCATGTTGTAGGGTTTTTGTAAATATTAAATGAGTTAACGCATGTAAAATTTGCTTAGAACAGAGTCTGGCACATGAGAAGCACTATATCAATGTTTGGTAGTTTTATTTATTATTTTTAAAATCAGAATATAAGCTCCAAGAGAGCAGGATTTTGCAGTTTTGTTTATTGACAAATCCTTAATACCTAAAACAGTATCTGGCTCATTGTTGGCACTCAAAAACTAATGTGTTAATTGTTAAAAGTGACCTTTATTAAAAAAATATTAATTATAGCAATTAGAGTGTCAGTTAACTTTTCTAATTTCCTCTCTTATTTCCCCCCACATCTGTAAGCACACATTATGTTAAATATTGGCTTTAATTATGCCTGAAATTTCCCAGTTCCGGTCACTATAGTCTGAGAGAATTGCTTCTATGTGTTAAATGATAATAATACTTTTTCTTCCTAAGCTTGTCTGGGCCTTAGAAGTCCTTCTCAAACCAGTGTTGCAGGATGACAACATTAATCAGGGTAGGCACGCAAGGAAAAACTCATTACTATTCTACGATCTAGGTAATGTATTGATTCTAGGACGAATATATGAAGTTTCTTTCTTTTCTGTGTTCCTCTGGAGACTTATCTGTCTCTGCTTTCTACTGGCCACTCAGGAGTAATGTGGCTGAAGGAAACGAGGAATGCCATTTCTGATTTCTTCTGATACCATGGGACTGAGTTTTATCTTTTAAGGGGTGAGGTGTGCTCAGATCACAGATAAGAGGACTAGGAGAAATTATTAAATCTTACTACTTTAATTAAATGTTCTTCACCTGACTAATAGCAGCAGAAGAAGTGAGAACTTGAATTCACTTTACACTCCTTAGGTGTTAACATTGCCTAAATATGAAAATTAAGTACTAGTGGTTTCTCTCATTTTTAAAAAAATAAAATTGAACAAAACAAATGATGTATTTATGCAAAACATAAGTAACATGAAGCCATGGGGCAGAATGTTCCAGGAAGAGGGAACGGAGCAGGAGTCCCAAGGTGGAAAGGAAATTGGCATATTTGTACGACAACTACAATAACATCCAAAGCCAAAGTGTCTGGAGGTAGAGAGTGAAGAGGAGACAATATGATATGAGCTCAGTAGAGTGGGAAGGGTGGAGAGATGGAAGAGTGGCTTCTAGGCTATCATAAGGAGTTTTTATTTTATTCTGTAGATCAGTGGGAAGCATTAGGTACTAAGCAGAATCATAATGTGTTTTGCTTCACATTAAAACAAATTTTTTTTTTCTGAGTGGTATGTGTCCTGAAGGGGGCAGGAATGGAGGTAGGAGGTTATTGCAGGACAGAAGTGACAGTGGCTTGCCCCGGGGAGAGCAGTGATGATCAGTGGCAGTGGGCGGGTTCAGATGTGTTTTGGAGATAGAGGTGACAGAACTTGCTGGTAGATTGTTTTTGGAGTGGGGAAAAGAAGAATCAAATAGAGTTTTGGCTTGATCAACAAGGTGGATGGTGAGGCTACTTTCTGAGATTGGCGAAGAATTGCTTTGTTGGCAGAGGGGAAGAGAAGTCAAGACTTCTGTTTTAACTGTGATAGCTTTGAGAAGAGCCTATGACACATTTAGATAGAGATCCAAGTGGTGATAGAAATAAGATAAAGCAAACTGATAACATAAAAATGTTAGTTTTAGGTCACTTTTGAAAATGTGAGATATTTCAAATGAAGAAACGGAGGTTATGGAGACTCAGAATTATCTAGCAAGTTGATTCTGGAAAACCACTATGTCTGGTTTCTCAATTCTTGTCTTTAATAGTAGTCCAATCAGGAATATCATTCTCTACTGATAGAGTGTTATAGAGTAAGACACATTTTAAAGATATATTTTAAGAAATGTTTATAACATACCAGTAGGAAATTACAGAGAAAAAGATTCCTTTCTGTAATAATGGCATTTGAGCCACTGTCTCCAGACCAAAGGGTATTCCAAGCACTGAATCCAAGATAGCTAAAAAACGATGGACGCAAATTGAAATAGATTCTACCCTGGCAGATATTTGCAAGAGTACATGATGCACATAAGTTATTTTGAAAACATGTTAGGTTGTGATTCAGACAGAATATACCATATTCTTTGGCAGTCTTGTAGTTGTATTATATTTTGTTAGTACATAAATAGATTTAGACTTCCCTAGAAATACTAACCACAAGCCTCACTAATCATATCTTGTTTATAATACCGCAAGTATGAAGTATTCAAACTTATGCAAATGGGGCTTTTATTTATATAGTGCTTTAAATGGGCAGAAGGCTTTATAATAGATTGAATTGTGCCAAAAAACGAAACAAAAAAAGAAGTCAATTGTTATCATTTGGTTTCTGAAGAGAGCAGAGTTTGCAACTGAGATTTGTGTGCAGGTGGTTTATTGGGAGTGGACTTGGCAATGACACTTTTAATAGGAAGAGCGCAGCCAGATTGTGTAGAAGGAATGTGGACTGCAGTGTAGTTGCAACAGAGACCTCAGCCAATCCCCTGTGGAGCTGTCAAGCTGGAATGGCTTTTTTGAGAAGTCTTGAATTGAGGCAAAGGGTCCAGGCTTTTGTAACCCCTCACTGACTAGTGATTTAATGTGGGTGTGATCTTGGGCAAAGCAGCTTCCTGCTGCTGAAGCCAATCCTTGAGCAGGGACTCAGCTGTGGGCTGTCATCAGACAATACACGCAGCAGTTGAGAAATGAATGCCTCAGTCCTGAAAGGGAGTGTTGCTCAGATCCACTTGGCTTGTGTAATAGGTTCACCCCATCTGAGGATGACTCCTCCAGGATTCCAATTACTACAGTAAGATTTGTAGGATGAACTACAGCCCCTGCCAGAGCCCTTGGTCTCAGAGCTGCAATTGGTACTCATTATTTCCTGCCTCTGCTATCCATTCTAGAGTCCCCTTAGCCTCAGCTGGCATCTCTATTGGCTTACCTGGTGGGGTGACTCACACCTTAACCCTGATGGATCACCATGCTCTTCTCAGGTCATAGCTGGTGCACTTGTCCATTTGTTTTCAAATGATTGTCTTCTTAAGGAAAGTGATTCCATTCCTTACCAGCTGGTCACTTGGCTCAAGGAGCCCAAAGTGACAGGGCAGTAGCTTGACTCTTTCTATCATCTCCCTTCATGGAAGCATTCTATTTTAGTCAATTTCAGGCAAGAAGAATTGCTACCAGCAACAGAAACCAACACTGAGCTCCTGATATAGCACCATTCCTTGAGGAGACAAAATGTTCTTTGTGGCAAGTCTATTACATTAGGCCTCTCATATCCTGGAATTAACTGTATTATATGACCTCTTTTAGGGTGGAAGGGGTCCACTGTAACTGACTTGCCACCTTGGGTTGTTTTATCTGTATAAGAGATGATACCACAGTAGGGGCTTGGTTTTGGTCATTGTTGCTGCCAGATTGCCCATTCAGGAGCAGATTGGCTAGATAAATCATAGGGAGTGGAGAGCCCATCCTGTTGAACCATCACATCCTCCATCCCTGCCACAGTGGCTACTCTGTTCATACAAATATTGTTCCAGCATTGAGGTGGCTGATGACTTAGGCTATATGTCCTCTGTCTGAGTCACCCTGTCTCCTTTGTTAATTAGTGCCTCTTCTGGGGTGGTGGATGATCTCTGGTGGGCATTGATGGATAACACAAAGGTCTTCACATCTTTGTTCCCACTCCCATACCCACACACTTCTTTGCCTCATTGGCCCTAATCTTCAACCTTTCTCCTTTCAGTCTCCTGAACAACAAGCCAAGCCATTTGTCACTGCCCCCATAACATATGTGCCTCAGGCCACTTCTTTTTCCACACACAGTGGATGACCAGGAGCACCACCCGAAGCTCCGTTGAGAAGATTTCCTCACGATGTCTTTCATGGCTACCCTAAGAGTGTAGCTGTGGCCCATTTTTGGTTGTGTCTACATACCAAGCTAAACTATCCATGATTTTCTCATTCCTCAGTAGGTCATAAGGAGACACTCCACCCCCCTTGCAGCCATAGGACTGGTGCAATAGTGGTAGCTGATCTCTAAGGAGGTACGGAAAGTAGGGTTGGGCAGAGAGAGTGTTGAACTGTGACTCAGTTGCAATGGAGCCTTCAGCACACCCCACTGGGGGCTATGAAGCTGGTATGGACCTTCAGCAATGTTTCAAATTGAATCCAGAGGGCTGGGCCTCTGTGCCCCTGGCTAGACCACTCACTAGATATAGGGTGAGATGTAACCTTGGGGGAGGCAGTTTCCTTGTGTTCAGGGCAATACCTGTGGCGGGGATAAGCTGTGAGTTCATCAAGCAACCCTCCAGGTAGCTGGGGGAGCAAGTGCCTAGGTCTTGAGTGCAGGGTCTTGGTGGCACACAAAAGATCTATTACACCAACCCCAGCCCATGCAAATTTTCCCAGGAAAATTCACCATCTAAAGAAATAAGACCAAAAAAAAAAAAAAAAAAATACTGGACTGGATGAAGCTAAAATAATGTATAAACAAGTAGCATTTTGAATCTGGGGGACAATTGAGCATTCCAATAAACCCAATAATTGGGCATCCGACAGATAGATGTTGGGATTTGAATGCAGGAATAAAGGAGCAGAGTTTGAGATTGAAATAAAATTTATTATCACATCCGTGTCTGTCTGAATCCTGATCCATCCCCCCTCATTCTTGAACTCAGAGAAAGGCACTAAGAGAGGCACCACCATGCATGCTGCCACCTGAGACAAAAACCTGGTTATTATTCACGACTCTCTTCTTTTCTTGCTTCCACATTAGATCCAGTTGCCGTGTCCTGTAGATAGGCCAGCCACTCCCCTTTGTATCTGCTGCCTCCGTTCTCTTAGGGTCTCATCATTTTTTTCACTTGGATTGTAAACACAGCCTCCCCCTTGTTTCCTTCCTTTCCTCACAGCTTCCTTGAGCTTTTGTATACTGCACTGTACTTTAACCAGCATGATTTTTCTAGAAGACAAATCTGATATTAGGCCCCTCTTTAAAATTTACAAATGGCTATTTATTGCTTTCCTCATAAAATATAGTTCCTTAAACTGGAATACAAAGCTCTTCCTGTCCTAGTCTCTACTGCCCCATTGAACCCTCTCTCATCACTCCTGCCACGGTACCTTTTGTTTTAGCCTTATCTACTTGGGGTTTCACTCACTCTTACTGTCCTCTGGGCCTTCTGGGCTAGGCATTGGCTGTTGCCTTTGCTTGAAACTCTCTGGTGGTAGGCAGAACAATGCCTCCCCTCCAAAGATATCTATATCCTAATTTCCGAAACATGTGAATTTGTTACCTTAAATGGCAAAAGGGACTTTACAGATGTGATTAAAGGATCTTGAGATGGAGAGATTATCTTGGATTATCCAGATGGGCCCAATGTAATCACAGGGCTACTTATAGGAAGCAGGGTCAGAGTCAGAGACGGTGAAGTGATGACCCGAGCAGAGGTCAGAGTGATGTCATTGCTAGAAAGGGGACATAGACAGAGGAATGCTGCAGCCTTGAGACCCCAGAAACTGATTCTCCCGTGGAGCCTCCAGAAGGAATGCGGCTCTGCTGCACCTTGACTTTAGCTTAGTAAAACCCATTTCAGTTTTCCGACCTGTAGAACTGTAAAATAATAAACTTTTGTTGTTTTAAACCACTAAGTTTGTGGTAATTTTATACAGCAGCAATAGGAAATGAATACACCTCCCCTGTGGCTAAATTCTATTAATCATTTAATACTCAGCTGAAGCAACAATTCTGGTGGAGGAGATTCTCCTGTATGTTCCTACAGCTAACTCTATATTCCTTATACTTTATTATGGATAACTGTTTACTCTCTCTCTTTCTACCCCTCTCTTTTAAACCTCTTACATCCTGCTCGAGAACTGTACTGTGTCTTCTGTTCTTTGAGTCCCAGGTAGCAAAGGGTCAGGCACATGGGCTCAGTGGCTCAGTGAAGTTGTAGCTCCTCTTTCACCGCTGTTTGTCTCACCCCGAGCTTTCCCTCTATATGGTACTTCGAAGCCACCACTGTTGCCTGAGTGTTGACAGCTCTGCTTTCTGTTTTGAGGGCTTATGCTTATTTGGGGTTTCTGCAAAGAGGAAGGAGAGTAATTCGTGCAAGTTGTCTCAAACAACCTTAGAAAGTTCCAGGCCAGGTGCTGGGGGAGGGGATTCAGGGGATGCGCAGGCTGCGTGGTGTGGAGCGCCTTGCTCCCCAGCAGCGCAAAGAACATCTCCAGTGGCTCTTCCCCCCTGCTCGGTGCTGTGCTCCTGGAGTCCTGAGAGGAGGTGTCCAGCTTTGCCTTGAGGCCCCAGCTCTCTCCAGTACACTGTGACCACCCCCCCCAGCCCCGCTTTCTGCAGCTCCCAGGCCCAATCCACCTCAGCCTTTCTCCTGCACCTTTTCCCTGTTCCTCTGTTCTTTTACCTGCTCTATTTTTATGGCCTGAACTTGATCATTTGCTCCTCTCAGGCCTTCTCTTTCGATTCTCTAGAGACTGTCTTAGAAATTAAAAGCAAATATCTCAAATTGACTTCTCAAGGTTATGTGCTTGCCTCTGGCTGACTGGAAGGGAAGTCACAGGAATTTTAGAAAGCAAAACACAAATATTTGAAAAAATGATCTTGCTGCCTTCCAGTCTTGTTATAAATATTTGTTAAATGAATGAGTAGTGAGAAGCAATGCAAGGAAGTACCCAGGTTTCAGTAAGAGAGGTATTTTTCCAATTCTAGGCTTTTTTTGTTTTGTTTTGTTTGGTTCCACTAGTGGTCCTTACATCACTAGCTAATAAGCAGTATTTTAGAAAAGCTCGAGGGCTGAACATTTTGGCTAGAAATGGAATAACTTGGAAGAAGCTGTCAAAAGGCTGCAGTGAAGACAGCTCTGATTTCTAGGTAACCAGACAAGAAAAAACATAGTGTAGGTAACCCAGGCATCCACCCACCCCACATTCCTTCCATGGGTCACATTTTTGTATATAATGGAAAACAGGGTGGTTTTACCTTGGATATCTCTGTCTCCTCAGCACCATGAGCCCCTCTCTGTCACTCCCCTTTCCTATGGGCCAACCTTTCCTTTGCTCTAGGTATCCTCTCTGATTCTCGCAATCAGGCCCAACGGTGACGTGAATACAAACTGTCCCCCCTTATCTGCACGTGGGGGATACATTCCAAGACCCCCAGTGGATGCCTATGTTTATTCCTATACATACATACCTATGAGAAAGCTTAATTTATAAATTAGGCACAGTAAGAGATTAACAACCATAATTTATCATAAAATAGAATAATGATAACAACGTACTGTCATATGTTGACATCTCTCAACATTTCTTGTTGTACAGTACTCACCCTTCTTCTTATGATGGGAGGTGACATAGTGCGCATGTGAGGAGAGGAAGGGAAGCGAATGACATGGGTACTGCGATGTAGCGTTAGGTCAATAGGCCTTCTGATGATAAGTCAGGAGGATCATCTGCTTTTCTAGTTGACATTTTTGGACCTCAGTTGACTTCAGTTACCTGAAACTGCAGAAAGCCAAACTGCTGAATGGGGACTACTGTACCTTTTACTTTTTGCCAACACAGCCTGGCTGTGGGCAGGCTACACGTCCCTTAAATACCCTGTCCCTTCATTCTCCACACCACTGTCACTTAAGGAGGAGGTGTGACTGATATTAAGATGGATGGGGTTAACTAAAGGCAGTGACAACCCAGCAGGGGAAAATTGAAGCTGATGTTTAATATTTCTCGCAGTCCCTCAGGGAGATCACCTTCTTGACGCACCTCGGTTTGTGATCTCACTTCTCTGCACGTCTCTTGGTGAAATCAGATGCTTTACACACCCGCCCCGGGGCACACCACCAGCTTGCAGGGAACCCGAACCCACCCAGTGTCCATAAAGCTTGGTCTGATCTCAGATTCCAACTTCCTCCCCAACCTGTCCTCCTTCCCTTCTGTATTACAAAGACCCCTTCCCATGACTTTGAAATGATGGCCTGTTAAGACTTCATTATGTCCTTAACTTGGGGCCCTCAATGTCTCAGTCTGTCTCTGGGGAAGCAAGGAGAAAATTTCAGCCCTCTAGCTGCATTTGTGTCACTTGTAGATGGCAGAAAATCCAAAGTCATTGCCAAACCTCTGCTAATGGTTTTTAATGGGTGACAGCTGAAGTTTTCAGAGACTTTCCTATCATTACACTAGAAGGGAGAGAGTGAAAGGGGAACATAAAGCCGTGTTTCCTCTTTGGTGAAATCCTCATCCTGCATGGTGACCTTTTCTTTCTATTACTCAGGAAGGACATTTTCATTCTGAGGGTTGCCTTGCTTTGTTCCCACAGTGGATTTCTCTTATTCTCTTTAGAGATGTTAGATTAGATGTAGAGCGACCTCCTTCGTTCCTCCCGGCTGCACGGCCTAGAGGCTGGGTTTTTAAAGCAAGCTCAGGTATTTCACCAAGCGATGCGTCCCTGGTGGGGAAAAGTCACAGCTTTATTGATTAAAATCTTGGTATAACATCCATAATTGGAGTTTTCCTGTAATTTGGTGCCAGGTTGCCTGACCACTTTCTCTAGGGACTATATATCAAATGCTATTTTTCATGCTCCTATTTGCTGATAAGGGCCCGCTAAAACCACTAGTTTGACCTGATATTCGATTTCCGGAGATGAAAGCGCTGGTACAGATTGCCAAATGTCCTCACATACACTGACAATCCATACCAGTATTTTAAAAGAAATGTATGACTAAGGGGAAAAAAATTTCTTTAGGGTTAGGGTATGTATTTGTGTTTTCATCCCCTACCTTCAGCATGTATTTTTATCCATTGCAAACAATTTTCAATCAATAATTAAAATTGGTAAACAGATCTACAGGGGGAAAAAATCCTTCAGTTAGAGTTTAATAGATCGCCTCTCAAAGTCATTCCCTGACACAGCAAGTTGCTGAGGGAGTTTGTGCCAGTAAATAGGAAAGAATGGGGTTGATTAGAAAGTAAAACAACACAAAACCTGACATCCTGTCGTGAGTTTAAAAATAAAGCAAAATGACTATTAGCAACCCATGTTGATTTCTGTCAAACTATCTTTATCTGTGCGGTAAGGACAAGGTAGAATAACACACGGCTTCTAGTCAACACAACTTTGGGCTTTATGGGAATTCAAGAATTTTTTTTTTTCTACCCTCCAACTTCTGTCTTTTTTGTTTTCTTAGGATGTTTCTCCACCTGTGGAGACTCATGAGACACCTATTAGTCAGTCTAGAGCCTAGAGGTATCTGAGTTGCTGCAGGAGGAGAAAAGGGATGTCTTTCGCCTTTTCTTTCGAGAAGATTTGTTGCATGTTTACCAAGGTGAAAGGATTAGTGCCCTAGAGATCATTTGCTTTCATAAGCTTTAAACTAGAGCAGCAAAAGTTTCATGCCTTGATTCTCTTCCAACAGCTCTTTCTCTCAGCAAGGCATAGAGGAGCAGGCTGAGACCTACAGATTGCCAACAGACTCTTCCAGCAAAATTGCCCTGTCTCCATCAGTTAAACTGGGCGGGAAGGGAGAGCCGCAGCCAGTTCCCTCCCGTCTCTCCCACCGTGCAGCGGCGAGACACCCGAGGCATTCCACAGGGCTTTAGGATCGAGATGAAATACTCCAGATTTCTAAGTCTCAATAATACCCAAACCCCAGACCATATGTACGAATGATTCACGTACTTTCTAACCTTTGCGTTTTGCCTATAGCCTCCCTGTCAAACATTAATTTTCTAGACCTCCACATAGAATAAAAAGTTAAGACGAAAAGAGAAAAAAAAAAATTTTTTTTGGTATGCAAAACGCTGTTTCCACTTAATATAAAAAAAATAGTAATAAGGGTAGAAACTAAAAATTTTGCTCTCCGGCAATTTATAGTAGGTACTTTTCCATATGACTGGCATCTAAAAGACAATGATTTAAAATGTTGGTTTTGAAATGGAATATAATAGAAGCTAGAATGAAAGCTGCGCAACAAACAATAACCCCAAAGCTGGTTTGAAACAAATTCAAAACCAGGTAAACGCAAGCAGGTCTCTGTTTCCAAATCACTTTACTTAAGAAATAAAATAAGAAAAGCAAAGCAAAAAGAAAATGTACTCTTCATACCAACTTTCTTCCTTCCCCTGCTCTTGAACTTCGGGTGTGGCTGCTGGAGTGACTACACTCTTTTACTGAGGTGTTTATGTGGTGATGGACAGCCCGCTTTCTTTTACAAGGCAGTGATCCAATTCTCAAACGAACTCATTAAATCACCTTCTCCAATTCGAGCGCTGGAAATAAGGAAACTAGGAAAAAGCAAAATAAATTTCCACTGTGAATCCACACACTACTTTTGCCTTTGTATTGTTATGCAAGTACTGTCTTGATATCTTCAGAATAACCAACACCAGAAACTCTAGATATTAAACTTGAGTTCCATTGATCAATTCTATATTTGGGCAATTTAAAATCTGAATTATCTACCACTCCACTTATCCTCGAAGAATCATTTCATCTGTATTTCTCCTCAGGGAGAAATAGGTAAGATCTCCCTCAAATTCCTGTGTGAAACTTACAAAGCTGCCGGCCACTGCCCCATCCTCTTTTCTTTCCCTCTGTTTATTATGAGAGGGAGCCTGATGTTTCTAAGGCCTCTCCTTGCCTTTGTTTAAGTCCCTTCTTCCTGTGCTCCTTGGCTATCCCTCACTGTTCTTTCACTTTTTATTTCCATGTCTTAAATCTCTCTTCCTCTTCACCTTCTCTTCCATTTAAAAACGCAACAAACAAATATAAAAACCACTTTCTTGATTCTAGTTCATTCTCCCTCAGTCTACTGCCTACCTTTCCTCTTCCTTTAACAGCTACACTTCTCCAGAAAGTTGATATCAAATGACCTCAACCCAAATTAGCAGTTCAAAAATAGGTTATATTGGTAAACACCAGTAGGCTCTAATCCTTAGGGATAGTGAGGGCTTTACCGTGTCTCCTTATAATCTCATTTCCAGGTGCTGTGTCTCAGTTTGAAATCTGCTACTTAAAATACCAATATGTATTAGAAAATGGGCACAAATTTATACAACCAGTTCCTGTAAAAATCAACCAAGTCCTTAATTGCTGCCCTTTGGCACTTGCATGAAAGATTTACCCTAAAGTGATATCTGATAATCTGTGGGACTTCTAGTTGGATAAGGCATCGGAGCCCAGTATGGTGGAGGACACAGGAGCAAACTAAGCTGTAGACCTAGGCTGCAGTTAGAAGGTATTAGGCTCTTAGTTTTGCTGGGTTCTTTAATTTCCTTCAGGTGGTGACAGTAGAACCCATACAATCTCTTTTGTTCTCCAAATGTCATGAACTCTACTCATTGCACAAAAGAAAATTTATTTTCTAACATCCATTATGCTAATTAACTATCTGGGGTAAGTTGTAATGATATTTGAAGCACTTGCCTTAGTGCCTCTGTAGTATGGATTCCTAATGAAATTCCTTTAACTGCTAACTCCCTTCCCACTGGGGTCTGATTAAAGTTAACTTACACACACATATAAATCATCCAACCTATTCTGAAGAATTTTAAAGTATGTTACTACTTATTTGTCTAACAGTTATCTCTTCTCCCTATTTCTGCTCCTTTACCACTTACCGCTCTAGTCCCAGCTGGCTTCTGTCCCCATCGCTGCAGTGAACTGGTTCTCTCTAAGGTCGTTAATAACCTGCATGGCAAAAATATCCAGTGGACGTATCTCACTCATTCCACAACATTTCTCATTGCATTTATCACTGTTGGTCATGTCCACTTTCTAAACAACATACTCTACAGATTTTCTTCTCGTCCCACTAACCTGCCTTGACCTCCTTGGCTGGCTCCCAGGCAAAGAAGATGGAGAAAGACCAGAATGGTTTATTTCTCAAGGACGACTTCCTGGGTTCACTTCATATATCATTGTCCCTCACTCCCCTTAGAAGATGATAAAAAAACACAGGACCACCCCCTGGAGCATTCTAAAATCAGAGGTCAGCTAGATGCCTGGGAACCAATAAAGGAGTCTGGGAAATACTCTCCAGGGAGGTAGGAGGAAAACCACCACACTGGGGAGAGCAGGGAGTGTGTTTCAGGAATGGGGAAATTAGATATTATATTAAATGCTACACAAATGGGGCAGGGGTGGAATAAATGAGAGATAAGAATTTGAGAATTTCTTTCGAAAAATTTTCCTGTGAATTAGAGCTGAGAAATGGAGTGACAGTTGGAGGGGTATATGGGATCTGTCTTAGTTTGTGTGGCTAGAACAGAATATCATAGACAAGGTGGCTTAAACAATGCACATTTATTTCTGACAGTTCTAGAGGCTAGGAAGTTCAAGATCAAGGTGCCTGCAGATCTGGTCTGTGCTGAGAGCATTCTTCCTGGTTTGCAGATGGCTGTCCTCTTACCATATCTTCACATGGGCAGAGAGAGGTCTCTAGTCTCTTTCTCTTACAGAACACTAGCCTATCATGGGAGCTCCATACTCATGACCTAATTACCTCCAAGGGCTCCACCTCCTAATACCATCCCATTGGGATTTAGAGTTTCAACATATGAATTTTGGGGGAACACAAACATGCAGTTCATAACAGGATCAAAAGATAATTTTTTAAAATATAAGCAAAACTGGAGCGTGCTTGCGCACAATGGGAAAGATCAGATTACTACGTAATCAACTTCTGTACTAAATTGATTTCTCTACAGAATAATTTGTAGTAAATTATGTAGTAAAAAGGATGTGAAATCCTAGAGAGGACGAGTGGGATGAATTTTATAACACTAGTAAAGGGATTGGCCCTTGATAGAAGCAGGACAGTCCTTCAGATATAATAGGAGAGAACAGAGAAAGTGGCTAAACTTTGTAATTTTAGGAATTCAATGAATAGGAATCTCATAATTTTTAAAACTATTGGGATCTTCAAATAGCTAGAAGGTAGAATTTTTGCCTTCTGTCAAAACTGTGTGTAAATAACCTGGCAGAGTGCTGAAGGTACATTGTTACTTTTGCTCCAAGGGAGAAATTTTCCTATAATATATAAAATTATGACAAGGAATAGCAGTTGCGTGTATGTATGTGTGTGTGTGTGCATACATGTAAAGGATGTGAGATGCATACAGATTCTGGACTTTTATGTTACTGGGCTAAGATATGCATATTGTCATTCCTTTAAAAATTTTATATTTTGCTGTATGATTTGAAAGATGCCTGTTTCCATGGAAGATAACAATTAAGAGATGATGGTATTAAATAACTTTTGATCCATTAAAGTCACTTCCTTAACTAATAAGTCAAATGGTAACGATGGTGATACCATGTTGATTCTCCTGTTCACAGAAGAACAAACCTAGCAACTGAGTGCAGGTTGGTTCTAAAAGGAGGGTATGTCCTGCTCTCCCTGTAAGAATTTCAACTCAAAAAGGTGAAGTACTCGGTTTTGAAAGTTTGTGAACCAGTGGTTTTTCTGCACATTCACCACTGTCACCACACAGGATGCTCTTGAGGGAATGCTTTTTGAGGAGAAATTAAAAATACCAAGTGTCAATGACCACTCTGGTGGTTAAACAAAGTCTCAGGCAGCATCCTGCTCTAAACTTTTAGGTTCTTCATTTTCCCTTTAAATAGATACAACGTACTCTTACTTGAATTTTCCAAATACATGAGGTTTCCACTACCATTTGGGAGAAATGGAGCCAGTGTTTTGGTTGTCACGCATGGACTTTCACTAATGTATTTTTCCTCAAAGGCAACTAGATATTCATGTTACTATTGCTTTTCCTTAGAAACAGAAGTCTCCAGATCATAATTACAGGCTTCGAGCAAAGGCAACAGTAGTGAAGAAACCCAGAGCTCTGTAAACATTACTGAAGAATCATGCCAAATATGTGCATAAATTCAGGTACGGGGAAACTTTGGGTTTAATGTTCTTAAGATGATATTTGGAGAGTGTTTCCAAAAATAAGGTTTTATAAGGGATTTAAAAAATTTGTTTGTTCTTAAAGGAAGTTTTAGCCTGTCTGGTTGTGCAGATAATCTTCCCTTCCTAAATCAGTGCCTCGCTGTTTTGTTCAGTGCATGGCCCAGCAGACTGAAACAAAAGGTGTGAAGTTCTTCTCATCCATCTTAATGGGGTGTTAATGACTGCAGAGGTTGATTGTGACTATTTAAATGTGAGCGCTATTAATCAACTAGAAAAAACACAAACACCCAGCTTGAGCCACCGAAATGTAATTGCAAGGGACAGTTGGGTCCAATTTTGTTTTTGAATGAAGACTTGTATAAAAATAAAAGAGCTACCTCCAAGCCAGATTGGCAGATTTAAAGCCAAGCCTATAGGCAACTGCCTTCTAACCTTTTATTGGGATTTAAAGAGCCGGTTTCTCCCATGAACTTGCAGTGTAGCTGTTCTGCATCCAGTGAATAACTTTTAACAGCAGTGTAAATTTCTACTAGGCAGTCACTTGCCAAATTATATTTCCTTAAGAGGACTTTCAATGTATCCTTTGATGTGGAAGTGTGTGTGTGTGCCTGTGTATGTTTTTAGTGCTTCAAAGATATTTAATTCAAGGTTTAAAATAATTTCCTATTTCTACAACTTGCTTGCTCTGACTCTTCTTGCAATGTGCTTGTCCTGTCTGAAACTGTTGTTTTTCTCAGCTTTTGGGGGTGGGGATCATGGCTTTAACTTGGCAAAGTTGGCAATATTTCTGGAAAACAAAATGAAAGATCTAGAGCAGAACATCTTTTTATTGTTGTTGCTGTTTTGCAGGGTGGGCTAATGGAGGAGTAGAAACGTACAGATTCCACTTTACAGAAAATCAGGGGCTCCCAGTGTAACAGGAATAGGTTTGTTGCCTGATGTGGGTGGCAAGTCAATACACTGAGACATCAGGTTGTAGCAGAGAAAGAGGTTTAATGGTAGGGCCTCCAAATGACGAGGTGGGAGGAAACCGCAAATCACCTTCCCTAGGAGTTTGGGGCTAGGGATTTTGGAGTGGGCCGAAGCGTGGAGATGGTTGATTTGGGCCAAGAGTGCAGGGTGAAGTCATGGGAAGGGGTGATGATGAAAGTTCATTCTGATGCTGATTCACTTCCTCTGTGGGGATCTTCAAACCTGGCTATTCCCCTGGAACTCAGGATCTGAAAAACATCTGAAGCAATTCTTGAACAAAAGCTTTATTGTTCTAACATCAGAAATCCTACCAATAGGAACAATGGAAATGCAAATAGTCAGTATCGAGTGGTATGTGACTTTCTGGAACAAGGTAGTGGGCCCAGTGAAGCCTGCTTAATGCTTAATTAGAACTGTATTTCTGTCCAGAATTCTTGCTAGCCCTGTGAGCATGGCTTCACTAGCTTCTGCGGTTAGCGCTTCTATTAATGTATTCAATCAATAGAAGTAGGAGCAAGTGGTGCTAGGTTTCTGCTGGGGAATGTGGAGTTCAGCATGTACTCCCGGCCATCTCATTCACACATTGCCTGAAGTTTGAGACTAGTAATCAAGGGGTGGTTTATTTATTTTTGCTTTTCTATATGTGGCCTAAGACTACGGCAAAGTGCATGATCTGTCTTGAGGGTATGGGGATGTGGGGAGGCAAGGGGCTCTCTCTTGTCCAGTGTTCTTTGCCTGTGACATTGTTTCTCCAGCGATACCTACCATGGGGAACAATGACCTGGCCTGGCCTGATCTGACCCTGCTTTATTACAACATGAGAGCTTGGAGGGTATTTATCTCAATGCTTGGACATGTTGATTTTTATTTTTTGACAGGAGCAGCCAAGCCACTTTTGGTTTCACCACTTCTTAAATTCACCCCTTGTGTGTTGCCCAGGGCAGAAGACACTTGGAAAGTTCACAAAGGAAATAAAATACTTCAGTGGCCTCTGAAATTAAATAAAATACTTGTCTAAGGGTTAGGTTTTTCCTCCCCCCCCTTCCCAATGGAGATAGGCAGAAAAGCTCTGGATTTTAATAAGGCTAACATTCTAAGTTTGGAAAAGGTCAAGTGACCACAAATGCCTGATAAAGTATTTGCTTTTTTTCAGTATAATATTTGAATTTTAAAATATGATATTTAAAGCAATTATTCTTCAGAAGTTCACTAACTTCAAATGAGTAGGTTCTAAGGGCTAAAAATGCTCAGTGCTGTCCAAGAGTTGTCACTGATGTTGTCATTGAGACTTAAGGGAGAATCTGAAATGTAACACGTTTAAGATATTGCCAGCCCTTTTCCCAATACTTGCTGAGTGGGGAGAGAACAGGTTAAAAGGCAGTCTGAGCTGTGATCAAATAACATCAATGTATCCAAAAAGTACAGGTTATACATTGTTTGTCTTCTTCAATTCACCATTGTAAAAGTTAGGGGTGAATCTTTGGAAAAGCAATCAATGTGGCCCACTTTCTCTTTTTTTCTTTCTGTTCTATTATGGGTTATCAGTTAGCTTTTCTCTAGTCTTTCTAAATGGAAGTATTCAGAAGATTTAACATTATTTTACTTCTTCTGAGTTGATTTTTTAAAATTCTGAAGTTCCTTCTTCTAAAGCTACCTGTATATGAAGACAGCTGTTCAGGAGGAAAAGCAGGGAAAATGGACTGATTTAGTTTTCCCACCAGAAGCCCTGAACTAATTCAAATATTAGTTGGATTTCGTTCTGGCTCTGCAACTGCCTCACTGTGTGGTCTTGGCAAGATGTTCTGTTTTTGTGTCAGTTTCCCTACCTGTATAAAAGGGGGTAATTACACTAGCTTACTCAGTAAGTTGTAGCCTTGAACAACAAATGAGTGATTACAAAGTACTTAAAACTACAAGAGAATGTAGAAATTCTAAATTTATAGTTTTATTTCCTTGCAGGGGGTAATAAAGTAAAAGTGAGGTTTAATAAGCAAATTGAAATTCCTAGATGAAAGAGGCTGGAGAAGTTCAAAGTCATTTTATTATTATTAATAATAGGTGTTGTCCCTCTCCCTCTCACCCTCCTCCTCTAACCAGCATACGTTCCTTGGATTAAAGGGAGTGTTCTCTCTCCAAATTACTTTTATCTACAGTGTGAGACATTCCTTATCCTGTTTTATGGATATGGAGTTTTGAATGACTATAAACAACTCCCTTTCTTATAAACTCTTTTTTTTTTTTTTGAAAAGAAGAGGCAAGTTGGCTCTTGGTTCACCTTCCCAAACATGTGAAAATGTTTATATATGAAGCTCCTTTATGAATTCCGTTCCTCTGTGTGACACCGAAACCTCCTTGCTCATGGGTCCATATTGTTCCCTCCACAGACATCTTAGGCCATTTCCCTTTATATATGTGGAGAGATTCCAATTTTATTTATGTAGATAAAGTCTCAAATTGTATCTCTAATTTTAACACAAAAACCTCTGTTAAATCAGAATAATAAGGGAGGGCATAGATACTTTACTTTAAAATGCTTTACTTAAAAAATTTGCAAGAGTGGAGAAAGATTCTAGAAATTTCTCAAGTGAAAGGAACTTGGCACACATGACAAATGGGAGCCTCACCTGGCTAACGGGAAGGGAGGATGTGGAGCCAGCATTGGCATTAGTCAGAGTGAGGATTGGCAAATGGACGTGATCAGCTTCCAACCACTCTTGTCCTGTCTTTTACTCTGCTTGGTGAAAACTACGCTAAACAAAGTATGCAAAATTTATCTGTGCAGAGGAATAAACAATGACTTACTGATGTAGTATCTGGCAGGAAGTTCATTGGCCCTTTTATTCAAAACCTTAATAAGAGTCTTCTTTATCACCTTGAATTATGCTGAGATTATGGGGAATAGAAGCATATTTAAAATTTAACAAATGGACAAGAGACACAGTGACCCTTTAGATAACTAGAGTTAAGTAATGACGGAAAAGTGTTCCAAATCAGTAGGTAATTAAATGTCAAACGAGAGTGGCAGACAGTGACTGCTGTGGGCCTGGCCTGGCACTTTGTATATATTCAAGAAATACTTTTGAATGAATTCACAGGAGGGTTGGAAAGGCTGCAAAATCTTTGTGGCAGTTGTAAATTGAGCTGACTCTTGGGAGTCAGTTCGGGCCTAGGGATTGATGTGGAGAAAGGATAAGAAAAGGCGTTCATATTGGAAGGCTGTGGCGAAAGTTATAAGGAGGGATGATCACCATGTGTTCACGAAAAATGAGTAAATCCATGACAGGAGCAGAGGACTGGCAACTATTCAATAAAATCACTGCAACGGGTAGACTGTCCATGGAATTGTATAGTTTCTAAGTACTTTGTAATTGTCTATTAGTTGCTCAAGACTAAAAGCCTACAAAGTGGGCTGGAATTGTTGTCTCTTGGGAAGCTGAAGCTGTGTGGCCGGCACTTCGGAAGGAGATGCAGCTTTGGGACGCCTCTGCAGAGAAGTGGTAGCTAGTTTAATGCAAGTGTTGGCACTTGAGTAGAATTTGAAGCCTTAAACTAACTTCATTCCTCTCCTAAGGTAGATTTTTAAGCACTTGTAAAGGCAAGCAGGTGGGCAAAAGGAAGTCAGGCGATGAGGCAAGAACTTTAATGAGTCCTTATCTTTGCTGTGACTAAAATCATAACCAGAAACAACCTCCTACATTTTTTAAGGCTATGGAGCCCCCTCCTCACTGCCCCTGTCTGAGTGAAAGGATACTGGGGAAGTAGCGGATGATTAGAATCTGGGGCCAGAATGAAGAATGCCTTGTCACTGACTGACGCAGTATGCAGGGGCTGAGTTGATTTCTACCAACTGAAGTTTTACAGTCTCATTAATGATTGTTAAGAACACGGACAAAGAAAAATACTGCCTTGTTTTCTTTCATTGTTATGTGTGAATGTAGCTGCCATTTAATGAGTGCTAAGTTCCAGGCTTTGCATATGTGCTTTCAGACATTATCCCCGGTCCTTCCCCAAGTCTCCAAAGTGGTTGCTGCAATTCTCCTTTTATAGTAGGAAAAGGAGGAAAACAGAGCCACAGAGAGGGTTAGTGACTTTTTCATGGTTACCCACCCAGGATTCAAAACCCGGTGTGAGTCCAAAGCCTGCACCCTTTCTGCTATGCCACACTGAGTCTTCTCTGTGTAAAAATTAATTAAAAAATATATTGTCATTCTTCTAAAATCTCAAAGTACTATTACCCAGAGTACTCTGAGAATGTTTATTGTTTAAAATACCTGTTATTGAATTACCCTTACATAAATCTGGAGGCATTTTCACACAAGAGGCTCAATGCACTCACAGCCTGCACATGGTATTTATACATTCTTACATTTTTCTGCAGGCAGAGATGTAGTCACGAAGGAGAGTTAGAGCCATGTGTGAAGACTCCCTCTCCCTTCTCCTTGCTGACTCGGCTTCCCGCAGCCTGTTGTTTTGAACAGAGGCTGCCAGAACCCATGTGTGCGTGGAGTTATCAGTTCTTAAAGCAGAAGTTGGCAACACTTGAAGAATGGAAACGGCTGCAGATGTTGAGGGCTGGGGAGTTCAAAAGCAGCCCTGCTATGCGGAATCCCACATTTGAGACTCTCTTTTTCTGGGTCGGGAAACTAACAGCCCTCCAGTTTTGAGTTAAAACATTATGCTTCTTTCAGAGGAAATATAAAAGAGCCCTTGCCTTCTCTGCCTAGGCTGACGCGACCCTACCCTTTGTGGCTCGTCAACCTTGCACTTCAGCCTTGGCCCCAGATTCACACCTCCTCCTTGCAACTGGCAGTGGTTGAAAGGAAGGATCGTGGCCAAGATGTGATCTGACTGGACAGAAGGGTGTGGTGCCAGCGTGGAGCCCCTCTCTCATCTCCAACCCCCATCACTTCATCAGACACAAGCTATTTCTTTGGCTTCCAATTCTTCTATTTTTTTCTAGACTTGTCATTTTAAAACTCAATAGTATACACATTACTTATTAAGTGCAATTCCTCAAATATAAAAACATCAATAGATTGCCTATTTTCCACCTTTACCCCCAGTCCACCCTCTCCATCTCCCAGGAAGAATTCACGATCCAAAATCAATTGAACAAAACTTGGCCCTTGTTGTACTTTCCAGAACACTCACTCGTTCCACTGAAAATCCTTCTCTCTTAATTAGGTGCTGGGTAGGTAGATGTGC
This sequence comes from Daubentonia madagascariensis, assembly GCA_023783475.1. NCBI lineage: Eukaryota > Metazoa > Chordata > Mammalia > Primates > Daubentoniidae > Daubentonia > Daubentonia madagascariensis. The sequence continues at coordinate 4,678,370 of JAKFHU010001798.1, read as the reverse complement.
TGTCTTTGTGAGCCTCATCCCCTGTGCCTGTATGTGTGTACACCTCAGGCCAGTCAACCAGCTCGGTCTCTCATCTGTGTGTCAATATGTTAACCACACTACCCACTCATCAATTTTTCATTTGAGTTTCAGTCTTTCATTGCTCAATTTCTCACTTACGTTCGACTGCTCATATGACCCAGTGAATAATGCCTTTTGTCTCTCCTCTCAATCACCTTTTGTCCCAGCAATAAAATTGGAGGCTGTGACTTGGCCCTTGAACAAGCTTTAGGGCCACGTGGTAGAACTGGATGAGAAATATGGGATTAAAAGTTTGGAGACAAGAGTACCTTTTCTGGTTTAGCAACTTGGGGCTTTGAGCAAGTCTGTTTGCCTTTCTGAGCCTCAGTTCCCTCTTCTGAAAAAAGGGCTGATGATTGATCTCTACTGCCCATTATTCATTGAAGAAGTAGCGAATGAGCGCCTACTTTTTGTGTCCCCTTAGCTAGATAAAGTGATAAAGTGGATAAAGTGGTCCCTGCTCTCATGGAGCTAATAGTATCTGGGAGAATTAGCTGTCAATGAATAATTCCACAAGTAACACTTATTTATCAACCATTATCAGGGCAGCGAAGGAGAAGCACAGGGGCTACAGGAACACACAACAGGAGACACCAGTCCAGTAGGAGCAGGGGATGGGGTATGTCAAGGGAGGAACATGGGAGGTATGAGGGATGGCGCAGGAGTAAACCAGGCAAGGGGGAGGGGAGAGAAGAACACTCTAGGCAGAGGAAACGGCCAACGTAAATGCCCTAAGGCACATGGGAACAAGGTACACGGGAAGAAATGAATGAATGAATGAAGACCATCAAGGCTGAGACCAGACTGGGAAGGGGGGCGCTAGAGATGAAGCTGCAGAGGTGGAGAGCCGACAGATCAGGTGAAGCCTTGTAAGCCAATTTAAGAACCTTGAAATGTGTTCTAAGTACAATCAGAGGGTTTGAAAACAGTGGAGTGCCATGAGATTTGCATTTTAAAAAGGTCATTCTGGCCCCTGAGTGGAGAATTGATAGGAGCAAGTAGAAACAAAAGTGGGTCATCTTTAGGATTCTGGGCAAGAGAAGAGAATAGTCTACAAGAGGGTGGTGGAAGGGAGAGGAGGGAGAGAAACAGCCTGTCCTTCCAGACTTGCCTCTGATGCTTTTCTGTGCAACCCCACCCTTCCAGCCACACAGGAAGTGATCTTGACCCTTCCTGCGTAGGTCTTTGTTTCAACCTCACATAGGGCACATTGTTTACTCTACTCTGTCTTGGTTGTTCATTGTTTCGTTTTCCCCACTGAACTGGAGGCCTCTTACAGCAGTTACAATGCCTTGCTCATCTTTTTATCCCCTGAACAACCTAGCCTTATACGTAATGGGTGCATAGTGTGTGTTCCAGTGGAATCTGTGCTTTTCTTCACGGGCAACTTTAGCAGTTGGTGTGACCCCTCCCTTCTACACCCCCCCCCCCCCAGACAGAGCTGAGCTGTCTCTATCCTATAATTTGGGTTATATTAGGTAAAATTCACTCTGCCATCCCTGAGGAAACAAAGGAAGGGTGGTGGGAGGAGGGAAAACAAAGAGAATTTGTCCTTTAAAGATCATAGTTTGGAGTCACACTCTTCCCTGCTTCATGTTCTCCTGCTGTACCCCTGCCCACAGAATTCTCACACACACACAGGTGCCTACCTGTGTCAAGTGTTGTATGAGAGTGGGAGAAACTTCTAGACAGTCAGGATCATTGACTGAGGCAGACAAAGCTCACCTGGCACAGGTTAAATAAAGGCTTAATTCCTTCAGGTAGTCACTCCTTACTCTTCCAAGCACCTCCTGGTTAGAGTTGCTGTCAGTTCCCATCCTCTCCTCAGAGGCTGAGGTACTTTCTCCAGCTCCTGTGTGGCCTTTGGCAGAGCACTGGCCTTTCCTTTTCGGATCCCAGATCTATCCCTTTGTGGTGTCTGGTTGAAACTCTTGTTTGATCTGCCAGTTTCTTCAAAAATTAGGAGTCCTATGCGGGATTTTCTTTCCATGGAGTCTCTTTTCTCTAAGTTTCTTCTCTTTTGTATTCCTACAGAATTATAATAGTCATTCCCCAAGTTCTAGGACTTCAGAATAGTTCATTACGGATTTTTCTTCTTTCCCTTATCTGCTTTGTTAAAGAAAAAAAAAAAATAGAAGAAACTTTAGCTTCTGAGCGTCCTTCCTCCTCTCAGAGCCTGCTTCTAACTCCCTCCACTATAGTCCCTTAATGGGGCTCTGAAATAGCTGATAATGTGCTAAAGGCAACCTTAGTTAGACTCTGGGAAGTCCTTATTGTCTTCAATTAGACTCTTTCAGAGTCTTAAAACCCCCTAGGCACATTTAAACTTAGAAAGCTAGACCTTTGTCTGGGATTACCCTTCGTTCATATTTATTTTCTGGTGAGAGTGGTATTTTTCTTTGGCTGATAGTTTTTCAAGAAGTTACCTTAGAGACCACCTCAATTCTCATCCATGCTCTTATTCTATGGTTGAGAAGCCTGAAGGCCTGGTGAACCAAGAATTTTTCGCTAAATTGTTTAGTTATTTAGTACTAACAACTAGAATCTTTGTCTTTAAAGGCCTAATTCTCTACTCTATAATTCTCTACTTTAATTCTCTACTGAACTTCATACAGCAGGACAAAGACAATGTGTTCTCACAGGGCATTGCTTCATTCATTCCATCAACCATTTACCAAATATTTATTGAACACCTATATAAGCAAGGCACTGTGCTGGTGCATAACAAATATGCATAAACAGCTTGATTTAAATGCAAGCTGAATACGATTAATTGCCATTAACCATTTATAATTTTAAGTTCTTTCCCTAGGAACTGAAGAAATAAAAACAAAATGTTTTATAGTTCTATCATGTATAGACAATCATTTTGGGAAGGACAGGAAGAAGACTATCAACTAACTGCACTGAGTTAGGGATTTCTTGAGTTTTATGTAAATGTTCTGGTATGAAAAGAGGCAGGTTAAGTTTACGTTTTTGTGAAACAAATGTTGGAAATTGAGGCCATCCTTAGAATAGCCACATGGTGGATAAAAATTATGGAAAATTTAGATGTAGAAAGAGATTGGTAAAATGTTAATTCTCCCTGGAAATGGTGATCAGGTTGCTCATTTGTTTGTTTTACGGGTAGCCTATTATTACAGCTTGACAGGGGTGGACATATGAGTGCTGTCTGAAATCACTTTTGACTTCACTGGAGGCAAGATAGGAAGAGAAGGTTTTTTTCCGCAGCAGTCTCTTTATTAACTGCTACCTTTTGGGTATAGCCATCTGTGGTCATTTTAAATAGCAAGCATCTGAGACAATAACCAAGTTTGGCAGTAATCACAAAGGGGTGGGAGTGACTTTGCCAAAACCACAACCCGGGATAAAAAGGATGTTCATCCATTTGGAGATAGGAATCATGATGTTGTGTTGAAGGAGCACTGTGTTAGGAGTCAGAGGGCCTGGGTCTGTGCCTAATACCAGCTCTTCTTCACCAGTGTGACCTCTGAGCAGGCTGCTTAACCCTGTGAATACTCATTCCTCACCTCTAAAATACTGATAAAATCTCCTGCTCTACCTATGTGAAAGTCCTTTGAGAACTCAAAGACTTCTGGGAATGTAGGGCAGTTTTATTCCAAAAATCTAGAATTTTAACCTGTAACAGAAGTATTTACCTTGCAAAAATTACTGTTTCCCTTTTCTATGGGTGTTGGGAATCTGTGTGCATATTTTACTCCGTCGAAAGCTCTTCTGTTTCCCTTCCTTTGAAACTGGCAGAAGATACGGTAAGTGCTGGTGGGAAGTAGCAGGCCTCTCTTATCCCTTCAAAATACTGAAAACAGGACTGAATTTTATTAGAGAGGCTCAGTTTGATGGACACGATGAGGCAGCAGCCACTGTATCATGATCTTCCCCTTCCTGCAGAGTCATGGGAACACTTCATAGACAACCGATGAGGCTCCGAGTCGTGTTTGCAATGTTGCTAGCTGATGGCTGACATGAAATGGTTGTTTTTGCCAGTACTGTAGGTTCTCTTGTATCATGGTCGAAAGGAGTAAAACTCCCTTTGCACAATGCTTGATTGTGAAGAACATGTATTTTCACATTCCATTGGTTCATTTAATAAGTTCTTTGAGTGGGCACCATGCTAGGCACTAGGGATACAGGCCAGTGTGGTTGGGAAGACAGTGTTATGGAACAACTACATCACATTGTGGTGAAGTTCTGGGCTGAGGTAGTTAAAGCTGGAATGCTTCCTCCATACCTGCTTTCCCCTTACCTGGCAACCTCAGAGGGAATGTGTTCTAGAAAGTGCAGCTACAAGATGGTGGAGATTCAGTTGGTCTGACCTCTGTGGAACACAGTTTTTTACCCCCACTTCACCCTACCTCTCCTCAGCATTCAGCATTGTGAAAGTAACAGGAGTGAGAAATAAATTTGGAGTTTGTCTGAGGTAGTAGCAGTTATTTACCTCAATACGTTTACTTGACAACTATTTAATTAATAAGAGAGATCTTTGCCCTCGATCAACTTAAATTCTAGCTAGGGACACAATGGTTACACAATGTAGAAATTCCTAACATATTGGGTATGGATTCATGGCATTGAAGTTTTATTGTAAAGGGCCTATAATAATACAACCAAGCATAGTCCAAATAAATGATATGCTATTATTTTAAAAAAATGCATGTAAGAACTGTTGTGATTAATAAAATACAAATCTAATTAAAGTTTCTGAATTCACTGTGTCTTTGCACACTTTACTTTGGTCTGTGTGAGTATTTTATTATATATTTTCCCCCACTAGAGGGTAGGTTCCATTAAGGCCCTGAGTACTCAAAGAATGTTTATTAAATATTGATTGAGTGTATTTTCTCAACCGACAGATTGAGAGATTACAAATATAATGTGCTACCCCTTGAAATTTTATAAAGTTAAAAAGGTGTCCTCCTTTGGGTTGAGGTTGAGACTCTCTGAGTGTGGGTCAATAAACGAAAAACAAATAAGTTCTAGTAAAAAGATGCACATTAGAAGCAGCAGGGCACAAAGACTTTAATTTGGTGGGTTATATTAGATATGAAATGTCACCTCTGCCTTCATCGCTCATCAAGTCTTGTGTTGCTTCATGCTCCTTACATGTCTGAGAATCCTGACATGTCTTGCCTTGTGTGAACTGTACAATAACCCATGAGGTAACCAGGTGAGAGAGAGAGGCAGAACAGAATGGCTGCTGCCTGATTCTTTTATCCTAAGGCTTTACAAAGCTAGATAGTGGCAGAGACAAGACCAGAACTCAAGAGCTAGTCTGACTCAGACTCTTGCCACCATACTTTGCTAACTATTTTTTGGGGTCAGGTTCAACATTATTCAAATATTTGATTTGTGAGGAGAGAGTGGTGTAACTAATGAATTAAGGAAATATGGATTTGAATTTACAGTTCATGTCATCAAGCTTTTGTTTTCATTCAGTCTTTCAAAATATGTGCTCCTCCAAACTAGCAACAGCTTAAGAGTCGGCCAAAAATACAACTTTGTAAACTTGACATTAATGTTTACCTAATTCTACTGAAGATCATAATCTTTAAGTCAGCGTATATTTATTCTGTGAAGTTATTAAAAATACGCTACTTACCTTAATAAGAGTGAGTAAATATGTTCTTTCCTCATCATTTAGGCATTCTTTCTACACAATAATTCCCTTCTGAAGCCAATATCAATGCTAATTCTGCATTAAGAAAGATAAAGACATAAAATACAGTGTTGTAATAAATATCTGGCAAGCCACAGAGACACTATTTTAAAGAAAATTGTCTCAAGACACTTTAATGCCTTCTATTGCTACGGTTGCAGAATTACTGAGGGCACATTGCTAAGAGGACCTCTATTACATCTATTAATGAGATTTATAAGAACACTAATAGGTAAATCCAAACCTAACTCCATCAATAGTGATGCAAATTAGTGCAATTCTAACTATTCAACTCAGGGTTATAAATATTCATGCAGATTGTCTATTATAATGAATACAGACTCTGCATGTTCTAAAGATGTGTGCAAAAGAACATGATGTTTGCGTTGACATCATGACAGAAAAACAAACTATCATCTACAGGGTGAATATTCTGATTTCAGTTAAATATATAAGCTCTAGCAACACATCTGCTCATTGTTGAAGAAGAAATGTGTACTACCATCTCGAGATTTAAGGACAGACAGTTTAAATATTTTCCAACAACTTTCAATGTCATTGAGCCATAGTCTTCGTCATCAGCCCGAGTAGTACTTGTAAGACCATCTGCTGGGTTCAGAGGAGCACCAATCATTTGGTGAAGAGTAAAGGAGATTAAAAAATGATACTGGAGAACAGCTTGGGCATGGAGAGACCGGAAAAATGTATCATGGCAGCAGGATTAATCAACATTCTCTGCATGTCTGAAGGAAGAGAGAATTCTGTGTAGGTGGAAGTGAATGTGAGTCAATGCTATAAAAGTATGTGATCTTAGTGAACTTTGCCATTCAATGATTTAAGGAATCTAAATCATTTCAATTTTTTTTTTACTAATACCTTACTTTATAGCTTTCCTTAGAGATCCTGCTTGATAAATAAGATTACCTCATTATTAAATCTCTGTGATCCTTAAATACCAAAATTCATTTAGACAGAGATGAATACAGCCTGATTTTTGCTTAATTTCAGTGCCACATTCAGGTTTTGAGGTGTTTATTTCAAATACATGTTCTGTTTCATTATGTGACCTCAAAGAGTTAATATCTTTTCCAAATCAGGATAATTAGCGGAAACCACTGTATTTCTCAGTTTATTAAAGAAGGAAGCGTATTAATTATGTGCTTTAAAGAACAGTTATTTAAAATTGCCTATGGCATACAGTGTACACTATTTGGGTGATGGGTACACTAAAAGCCGAGACTTCACCACTATGCAAAATATACATGTAATGGAATTCAACCTGTACCCCCTAAATCTATTAAAATTTAAAAAAAGGAAAAAAGATAGTTATTTACATGGACAAAAATTATTGGATATCTTATTTTCTTTCTTTATGGATTATTGTAAATATAATTGAAGATTTCTATGTGGCATTTTGGTTTCCAAGGTGGCCATTGTTCTTGTTGCTGCATAAACACATTCAGGGAAAGCCACGTCGGACTTCCTGGCAAGCATTCTTAAATATTCACTTGATATGTGATCATCTTATATGTGTGTCTGTAATTTGTGCGTGTGTGTGTGTGCAACCATTACTTTCTTTTCATTCTTTTTAAATCTCTTGCCTTTTTCATCTCCTTCATGTTTTTTCTGAAAATGGCTTATTCCATCAAATATTCCACCAGGGGCATGTTGGTTCCATGATGCAATCCAGCTAATGCTATGTGCATGTGTTCTTCTGCTCCAGATGGTTTCCAACCCCAGAAAATCGTCTTTCCCTACTCATAAATGACAATATTCCTTGGCATTCCAGTCCACAAATATCTGCAAATCACACCCCTTTATGAATTTAGCCAAACTACCTAAAGGCTAGAAAGAGATCTAAGACAATGAAAGATAGCCAACTAGTTAAAACTTTTCTTACCCTAAGATTTTCCACACGTAATAATCACCACCGTCAGTTTAAATAAATTCAACTGCAAAATGGTATATAAAAAAATTAGTTTTATGTCTCTCTGCAGAGACATTTCAAAGTATGGCTTTTTAGTTTTAAAAATATATACATTGTGCAGAAGCAACAGCAGCAGCTCCAAACCAGAAAAAAAAATCATGAAAAAGGAATAGTGAGGTATAGTGAAAGGATCCCAAATCAGTACCAGCTGCTCAACAATTAGGTTCAACTGCTAACAGGTGTGGAGAAGAGCCCATGTACAATGTTACCTTTTGTCAATGTGCCTTCTGAAAGGACTTTTTGGTCATAAAATTCCCAAAGCATTGGTAGTGTTTGGAGGCAATGCTCTGTGTTTGTGTGTGTGTGTGTGCGTGTGTGTGTACACACACACATATCCATCCATATAACGTATATCTATCCAAGAGGAAGTTTATTTTCTTTATAGATCTTCTATAATGAAAAGAAATTAAATCTTCATATCACACAGGTCACGGAGTGCTTCGGGGGGCAGGGAAAGAGGGTTATGGTATTCATAACCTGACGTCCTTGGATCTAGAGGTTTGTATGGAGGGCTTCTGGGATGATAAACTCTTCAAAGTACATTAAAAATTTTGGGCATATTTGCACTAACTCTTAGGCAAGATTTCAAAGTCTTCATCAGCTTTTCAAAAAAGAGTCTGTAGAAACTCTTCCTTCAATTTTAAAACTGGTGTGGTGAAAAGAATATCACTTTTAAGTCAATCAGCCCTGTGTTAGAATCTCTGCATATTTCTTGGCTTTTCTGAACATGTTTCTTTGCTTATAAAATGGAGAAAGTGCCACTGGCCTTGTTTGCTTATTGGATTCTTTAAAGCGGTTTCTCAAACTTCAATGTTCATATTAATCACTTGGGAGGAACATTGCCTCAGTAGGTCTGGGGTGTGCATGAAATTCTGCATGTCCCAGATAATGTTGATGCTGTTGGTCTGTATACCACATTTGAGGGGCAAGCATTTCAAACACTGGTTCTGAAATTTGATCGCCCATTGAAATTACCTGGGGAGTTAAAAAAAATTATTGATTCCAGTGTCCCACCCCCAGGTTTCTGATTTAATTGATAGGGGATGCAGCCTGGGCATGAGGGTTTTAAAAAATTCCCAGATGCTTTGAATGTGCAGTGAAGTTTAAGAACCACCGATTTAAAGCACAGTGTCTGACACATGTTAGGTGCTCAACAATCATAAGTTTCCTTGGGAGGCTCCTCAATTATTGGGATAGGATAATGAAAAATAAAAGACTGAAGTATTCTTTCTGGTGGTATAAGGGATGAAAAGATTGCTAGGGAATAGAGAGTTGAATTCCATTCTACACTACACTTGTTCTGAGACCAGGGATATGGTTTCTTATTGTTTCTGTTTCTTATATTTAAACAAATAGGAGGGAAGGGAAAATTATGTTTTGACCTCACATATTTGTTGGGAAAATTAATGTTTATAAAATGCTTTGAGACCTATGGATAAAAGGGTATTTAAGACATTTAAAATATACAAAGGGGAAGGATGGATGGGTATTCTGTAAAAATTTTCATTAATTGGCTCACAACAAGGGCAGACAACCTTGGGACAATTGAGAAGAAAGGTGGTGGTGGGGATGATGACATTAGCATGTTTTCTAGAGATGCTTGGAGAAACAACACAAAACCAGTTATTTTACTAGCACTGATAATTTTTAAGGGCTTTCTCTTCTAGTGGGAGCCTATTTTTCAACTCAGAATATAGGTTTTTGAAGTCTTCTTACCCAGGCACAGGCTGTGGGAGCCATCCTTGACTAAGCTATTATTATCACCAATTCTTGCCAGAAAGAACTCCCAGCCTTTCATGCTCCATCACCGAACCATTGGGAATGTTTTAAGCAAATGCTTTGAAATTTGTAAGCGTTGATCTCATTTATGAGTGTCCAAATTCTTTGAGAGTGAATTTCGTTGCCATTGCTATAAAACATCAAATATTTGGAAAGGCCATTTATTGAGGTGGGTCCAACATGGTATGTGTAAAAGTGAGTGAGCTCCTCTGTGCACCGGACTCAAGTAGATGGAATGTAATGACAGGGATGTGGGCCAGGCATCTTCCTTTCCCCCATCTGGAGTAAGCCTTCACTCTCCTTCAGCCTGCTCTCAGCCCTGGAATCTGACCTGCACTGGCCGCAATAGCGAGCTCCTCTGTCTCCTGGCCTCAGGGTGGATTTGGTTAATGGTGTACCCTGGCAGGAGGCACAGGGAGGGAGGAGAGAGAATTGTTTTTTTTTCCCCTCTAGTTCCCTGTCTAACAACCCCCTGGGCTAGCGGTTCTTGACTAAGTCACAGCTGCTTCGAAGATGGCCCTCTCCACATGCCTCTCCTTCTTGGTTCTAGAAACTGCCCCTTTCCTTTCTCCTTCAGGCTTATGATGGTAACAGCTCCTATAGGAAGGCACTATACCTTGTAGCTTACTTTCATCCTGACCGTGATTTTGTGCATAGTTCTTTATCAAACCATCCTTAGTATTTGGTATACTAGCAATAGTACATGTGGAAATAGTATGAGAGCAGAGGCCTCATCTCTCTCATTTTCTGATATATTTTCATTGGTATTTGCTGAATGAACAAATAAATAAATATTTGAGCCTCTTCGTCATTGGCTGCATTTGAACACTTGACTTAGGGTATTGATCAGTTATCAGGGCAGCAGCTCTGTGAACGATGACAGTCTTCTTGTGATTACATTTATCTAAGAATTACAGTGGCCATATATAGAACTTTTACATGCTCCTTTTGCTTAGATTTATTTTTAAATCCTTAAATGTTATATGGGATTTAAAAAATATAATATAGGTATTGCATTAAAACAAACGTTTGATTTTAACATTCCTCTCACATATCCGACTTAGTAGGTTACCTCAGGGTGTAAGCAGAACCTGCCGCACAAGCCGCGAGGCAGCGCTCGGTGAGCAGGAGATCCACCTCTCTTCTTAGTTGCCCTGTCAGCTTCTCCACCTCTCCCTCTCCCTCTTTTCCTTCCTTTAGCAATAAAAGTTGCATTCACATTCTGAGATGATGATTGGCATGCCTCACTTTCCCATCTTGAGGTAAAAAAAGTCATTTTCTTTGATATTCAATTTGAGCCTCCATTTGCTCTCATTAGTGGGAAATCTAAACTTTCCCTGGTAAGCCTCTTCCCAAGTTTTTCCAAGGAGCAAATTAAACAGGTCTGTGAGTCAGGGCTCCTCAGAAGGGGCTTTGGTGAGCCCATGGGGTCAGGTCTCTGTGGCCGCTGGATTTTGGATACCCCTTTTTCTACTCTTGCTGCCTCCTCCAGCACCTCCTTGCTTCTGTCACTATGAGGAAGGCTTGTTGTCATTGCTAGAACTTGGTCTTGATTTAAAGCTAAACCTGATGTTATGGGCTGAGTTGTGTGCCCCCAGTTCATATGCTGAAGTTTAATGCCCATTACCGTTCTAACCCCTAGAATGTGAATGTATTTGTAGACAAGCCCTTTAAAAAAGTAACGTAAAACGAGGTGTGCCCTAATCCAATGTGACTGGTGTCCTTATAAAAGAGGAGATTAGGACACACTCACTTCACACTCAAAGAAAGATCATGTGAAGACAAACGGAGAAGATGGCCATCTGCAAGCCAAGGAGAGAGAACTCAGAATGAAAGCAGCACTGCTGACACCTTGATCTTGGACTTCTATCCCATATAACTGTGATGAAATACATTTCTGTTGTTTAAGCTACCCAGTTTGTAGTCCTTTGTTATGGCAGTCCTAGCAAACTAATACACCCATCTTTCACCTTTAGACTTCTGTCAACATGGATGCCAATCTTGGCCAATTCACCAAAACCTTGGTAGTACCTGCAGGAAGAAAGAGGTATACTATGTTATCGTTGGGCAGAAAACACTAGGCCCTGAGTGTTACAGTTCTACTGACCAGCCATTTTACTCCAGCCAGGTAGATAAATTTTATAAGGTACTCACAAGAGCTTTTAGCATTAGGCAACTGTTGTGTCCATTCCTGACATGACTTTTGTTCTTATGGTGGGAACACAGATCCACTCATGTTCAGAATGCCAGTGGAGCTAGAATTTACATGTGCCCCCTTGAAGATGGAGGCTTAATTCACAAAATGACTCTTTGTTGCTGCCATGGCTAGTATCGTCAGGCCACTATTCCTTGGAATCTAGAGCCCAAGAAAAGATTCCCTCCGTCCCCCAGCTCCAAGGCCTGCCCTATTTTCTGCCCCAGGATTTACCATTATCCTAGGATAATTGTCAGGGTGGGTGTAATCCACGTTCCTAAGGGGAAGTCTTCCACCTTCCAAGGTGTGATTGTTTGATGTCAGTGTATTTCCTAAGGTCTGTACCTTTTTATAGATTTTTGCTTCCTTATTAACATGCACAGTGAAAAAGAATGTAATTTTGCTTTTCGTCCTTGAGAAGAAAATTTCATAATTCACATGTCAAAAACCAATGTTTTTAATGGGCTCCAGATTGATTTAAGTAAGGAAAATTCTTAGTTATTCTATTTTTGAATGCTGCTTTTCCATCATGCTCTCTCTTTTTATCCTGTGGAACTTCCATCAGATGATTTTTAGATTCTAAATTTACACTCTATAGCTCTAAACTGCTCTTTTTCTTGCTTTGCCACATTCTGGGTGAATTCCTCAGTACTTTCTTATAATTCACTAGGTTTTTGACACTTTCCAGTCTAGAGTATACCTAGTCTAGTGAATTGCTTATATTTTAATACTATAATTTTTCATTTCTAGGAATTTCTTATATCCATTTGTCCTTTTTCAAAATTTCTTGTTCTTTTTATTTATTTAAATTTTTTTTTTTTTTTCCAGAGACAGGGTCTTGCTCTTTCACCCAGGCTGGAGTACAGTAGCATAATCATTGCTTACTGCAACCTCAAACTCCTGGGCTCAAGTAATCTCCCTCCTGAGCCTCCCGAGTAGCTAGGACTATAGGAACATGCTACCATGCCCGGCTAATTATTTTATTTTTTGTAGGGATGGGGTCTTGCTGTGTTGCCTAGCCTGATCTCAAACTCCTGGCCTCAAGTGATCCTCCTGCCTCGGCCTGCCAAATTGCTGGGATTACAGGTGTGAGCCACGCTGCCCAGCCTTTTGTTCTTTTATTGTGGAGAGTGTTCTTTCATCTCTTTTAGGATTCTAAAATATTTCTATTTTAAGATTTTTTCAGATTGTTCTATTAATTTGGTATTGACTGAATTCATCATCCAATTGGTGATTTGACTGGCTTCCTTTTTGTTAGTTTTTGCTATGTGATTTGCAATTTTTGCGTGTAGGCTCATCTAGAGTGGAATTTTTTCTTTCTCTTTTCTCTCTGAACTTACCTATTCCTGTCTAGTGATTCTGTAGTTGTGTTCCACCAGCTTCCTAGGAACACCTTTACCCCAGCTAAGAACCCTATCTTAAATTTTCACCTTGGGGCTCTGGTCCCATGGCTGTGTTAGGGCTATTACATGTTTAAGCCATGACTGACTAATGGGAAGCTTGACTAGAGGCCTGACTGGGAGGCTATGTTTGCATCATTCTGCCTCTATAGGCATTAGTTTGCTTAGGCTGCCATAACAAAGCACAAGAGACTACGTAGCTTATAAACAGCAGAAATTTATTTCCTCACAGTTGTGCAGGCTAGAACTCCAAGATCTGAGGACTGGTTTCTTCTGAAGGTCTCTTTTCTTGGCTTATAAATGGCCATCTTCTCCAAATGTCTTCACATGGTCTTCCCTATGTGAGTGTGTGTCTGAGTCCTAATCTCCTCTTTTTGCAAGGACGCCTGTCATACTGTGTTATGACCCATTCCAGTGGCCTCATTTTAACCTTCATTACCTCTTTAAAGACCTTATCTCCCCCTCTGAGATCCCCAGTGGGTGCCTAAAACCTTGGATAGTACTGAACCCTATATATATACTTTGTTTTTTTCTTATACATATATGCTGATGATAAAGTTTAATTTGCAAATTAAGCATAGTAAGAAATTAACAACAATAACTAATAATACAACAGAATAATTATAACTATATACTGTAATAAAAGTTATGTGAACAACAAAAAAAACTAAAGACCCTATCTCCAAATATATTTTGAGGTACTTGGGGCTAGGACTTTAGCATATGAATTTGAGGGGTACACATTCAGCCCATAATAGGCATAACATTTCATATAAGCTGTAACCTTAGAAAATGTTCAGTTGTAGCTCCTTTCAGCTACTTTTCATGGGCAGAGAATCCTATCCCAACCCTACTTTGGAGCAATGAGCCAGCTTCAGCCCCCATACCACATGGATTTAGTCCCCATTATTGTGTGGGTATCAAACTTCTGGGTGCATCTGCCTTTTTCTAGACATAGAACTCACCAAAATTGCTGCTTCTGCCCCATAGACTTCTTTGTGCTTCTGGTTCGCGGGGGTGATTACCTTGTTTTGAGCTGAGCCTTAATTTTTAAACTTTCTCTTGCTATATTTTATCTATCATTTTTGTGTGTTTGGATCAGGGCAGAGGGTTGTCAGTGTATGACTTGACAGTGCCATTTTAATGAAGTTTCCAAAATTATTATTATTTTTTCACTTTGAAGTTTTTATTTATTTATTTATTTATTTTTTAAAGAAAAGGTAATTTTATTATTATTATTCTCCACATTTTCAAGATACTTTATTAATTATAAAAATATTTAACACAAACCTTTTATGATACAAAAGGTTTAGTATTATATGGTTTCATGACCCTATATAACAATTTCCAAAAGCACAGTTTTTCTTCTGTTAACCAAAATTATTTCTTAAAGAGAAAAATAACAAAATTTTTGTTGATACCAAACTTTCACAGGAGGTACCAATGTGACAATTTGATCAAGGTTAAGGTTAGAAGTGTATTTAGACATCCTAGCAAACTAACATGATTACTAATAAACACAAGAGATTAATTAACTACTTCCAAATATTAATATATATCCAGTTTATGTAAATACATAGTAGTACAACAAAAACAGAAAGATTCAAGCATGGCCCAATTTTTCAACATTTCATAATGTAGTCAATTATTTTTCAATTTGAACAACCAGAGTACAAATCATTTTTTAAAGTCTGAATTATTTATGTTAATCAAGGGGAATGTTGACAAGGGTAATGCAAGAGTAGTAAATTGCAAATAATTTATATTTTGTTTTGCTCTATATTTCTGCACTCTATTTAAACCAGGTGTTTGATGTGTTAGGGATTTTATACCATTTCCATTCAAATGATTAAAAAAACACATTCTGAATATCTGATTTGGAAAGTTCCCAGCTTTCTACTCTGTTTTATCGCTTGCCAAAGTCTTTCCTGTTACTGATTCCATGCCCAAGAGAGATCTGGATTGGTTCTGAATGATTCACAGCATCTGGAGCTCACCTTATCTCTTTCTAAGCTCATCCATGGTCTGACTCACACCTTCCTTAAGGGAGCATATTGGAAGGTAATGATGTGTTTTGGCTTCCATAGCTTTATCCAATGTTTGAAACTGGGAGGAAGAGAGAGAAATGTTCTAAAATGCTGTGGAGGTTATATGTAGACTAAGTAAGCAAGACACTAAACTCATACATTCTCTTTGAGTAACTCGCAAAGGGGCTAATTCGTTCATAGATTTGACTGTCATATTGTGGAGGAGAGTTTACTGTTATGCTTTTGACAAAGAATTCAAATTATTATTAACCTGCTCCAGGTCATTTGAGCAATGAAAGCAAAAAGACAAGTGACCATACTCTGAACTACTTTGGTGACTGGCAAACATTATACAACATCTGGACATCTATTATTTGCCATTGTCTGTTCATGAACCACTGATTGGCATACCCTTGCACATGGAAGAATGAATCCACTTGACTCTCCTAAACATTACAAGGTCTTTGACCTTGATCTACAAAAATTTACCAAGATACTGCTTTCCCCAACAAATGTATGTTGAACTCCTACTACTTGTCAGAATTGTTATAGGCCTTGGAATTCAGCAACGTATAGGATCAGATTCCAGTGTGAGTGGTGCTCGGAGCTTGTTTTTCCAATTGAGAAATGACCAAACATTTGCACTCATCAATAAAAGAGCAACCTATGCGGTCTTTTTCTATAAAAATGCTTATTAAGTGCTTTGAGATCTAAATTTTTAAATTCTAGCTAAACAATATTAATGCAGATGTAGATAACTTGTGGTGTATTTTTCTGACAGAACTTTATGATTCTGGCATTATTTTTCTGCAACACCAGTTTCATTCAATGATAAAGATAATGGTTGTTCGTACTTAGGTTTCATAAACTGGAGAATCAAAGAAATTATCAAGACAATTTAGAAGGAAAAGATATTGTTAAGGAAAATCTGTGGTTTTCTTACTCAGACTCAAGGGTCTATTATTCAGATTCACAGAATAATTACATAGATTTTCATTTTGTTTTAGCCATATAGACAAAACCGTGAGAAAATATTAAGAAGGCAGGAGAAAATGAGTTTCAACTTTTTGAATATAAATACTTTTTTCCCATAAACTCAGTTTTATTATTCAACACTATGCCAATAATTTACCATAATAAAAATGTGCTATAAAAACAGTTTACATGGACATTGGCATCTGCAGTTAAAAATGCACAGCTAAGTTTTAAGAATGGGGTGGCTAAAGTTCACATGGAAATTTTATGTGGTTCTGAAATTGTGTATGTGGATTTAGGGGGATTTGCTTGCAATTACTAATCTTTTAGGATATTATTTATACAGAAAATTTTTGATAAATATCATATATAGCTTTGTGCATCCCAAACTATCTCCAGTTATTTAGAATTAAACCTTAACTTGGTGTTTCTCAAACTGTGATTTATGAATCTTCTGCTTCAGAATCACTTTGCCAGATGACTGGGTCCCACATCAGACTTTCTGAATCAGGATCTTCATAGATATACTGAATCCTGGAATCTACATTTGAAATGAGGGGTCCAGATGATCCCAATGTATTATAAAGTTTAGAATCCCTGTCTTAACCTCATCATGTTTTAAGGTACTTAATTTGCTGCTTTGTGAAATTGTCTTCTGGCATATATATAATTTACATTGTTTTATTAATTATGAAAAAAATGTTAACTTCATTTTAGAAAATTAGAAAACACCAAAGAAAACACTCATTACTGAAAGTTTTTTACATCTTAAAGGGTAATTTACATGATGTGAAAAACGGCTGTCTAACTTCATCCATATTTTCCCAACGTTGATTAATTCTAATAATTAATTCAATTTGGCAAATATGGTTTTGTAAACTGATGTTAGATTTAAGCTGTTAAAACACGAGTCTATTTTTGTCTGACTTGCATATTAAAAGGGACCTCTAACATATACATTTGACAAGACTGAAAAGTTTATAACTCATTTGTTTTTTAGTTAATTACATTCTTTTGTAACCCAAATAAATCTTAAAGCCCTTGGTAGCACAATTTCCACAGAGAATCAAATTTTTTTAAAAAAAGTTCAGCCAACAAATACAATTAAAAATGAATCTCAATATCTGCCTACCTCCTTCACAGTGCATTAAAGGGGGTCCCTAGTTTAGGTTTCTCAAAAGTCCTTCCTAAATTCTCCAGTTCTTTTGCTACCTTGAAGCAAACATCCCATATCATAAATTCTAGACTCCCATATCATCTCCACCTTGCCTATCCTTTTTCTTCTTCCTCCCCAATCCTATTAGATAAATACAGTCTCTAGGTATATCATCTTTTTTCTCCTGACTTGTATCTCACTAGCCAATCTCTTGATTATTGTAATTCAAAAGATCTGAGAGCCAGATTGACGTATGTACTCCATTACTCACTTCTGATGTGAATAATTAAGAACTGATTGAAAATATGAGTGTAGAACTGGAAGGTTTGATGGTGGTTTGAAATTTAAAAATTTCATTTCTATCAATATATTCTTAATATTACTGTTAGCAAATGAAACTTTAGCTTTGTGAGTTCTATGAAATAAAAAGTATATTAATTTTTTATAATCTTGGCACCTATTAAGTGATATAAAATTTTGCAGTATATAAGTTCAACATCTACTATGAAATATGATATGTAATTAAAAACTGAATGCCAAACAGCACATATTCATTGCTGATTCCAAACTGCAGCAAAACATTTTCATGTAAATGTTGGTACTTTCACAGTTAAATATGATCTAAACACTATGGAACCATATATGGACCTTAGACTTTTGCCACAGGGAAATTTTTATTACATGCTTTGCTTTCAATTTACTTTAGTAACACTTAATAATAATGCATTGCATTTATGCAGCACCTTTTATCCAATGATTCCAAAGCACAATATAAACATTAATTCTTAAAACTCTCTAGGATAGAAGCATTTATACTCATTAAAATTTTTAATAAAAATATAAATGCATGCTATAGCTGAAGCTAACATATTAAATGGCTTAATTTGCTAAGGAATAGAAGCTTTACAGTTTTTTTCTCTTGGATTTGAAATTCAGTGCTTATTAAAAATAAGACAAAGGATTTTTTTTTTTCTGAGTACAAAATAATTCCTTGAAGGTAGGACAACGGCTGCTTGATTCACCACACTGTGTCCGTTGCTTAACGCACTGTCTGCATGAAGAGGGCATTTGGTCAACACTAAATAGATGAAAGAATGAATATAGACTTAATACATAAGAGCTGCTACTTTTAAAATAAGTTTTTATTATTATTAAGATTACAAGATTATAATATAATTTGCTAGTGGCTGTAGTGGGTTGAATGGTGGTCCCTAAAGAGGTATGTCCATGGCCTAAGTCTCAGAACCTGCGAATATGATTCTATTTGAAAAAACGTTGTTTGAAGATGTAATTAAGACTCTTGAGATCTTCCTGGATTATCCAGGTGGGCCCTAAATCCAGCGATAAAAATCCTTCTAAGAGACAGAAGAGAAGACCGACAGAGGAGAAGGCTCCATGAAAATGAGGCAGAGATTGGGGTGACGCAGCCACAAGGAAAGCCAACAGCCACCAGAAGCTGGAAGCAAAGGAGGATTCTCCACTGGAGCCTCCTGAGGAAGTGTGGCCCTGCTGACACCTTGATTTTGGACTTTGGCCTCTGGAACTGTGAGAGAATAAATTTCTGTTATTTTAAGCCATAAACTTTGTGGTAATTTGTTATAGCAACTCTAGGAAATTAACATGGTGGTGAAGATTCTGGTATTAAAGACTTCTTTAAAAATTTCTAAGTTCTGGAAGACTAGCATTTTGGTGGTGAGTTTTTCAGCAACTTATAAGAATGCTTGTGTCATTAAAAACATTAGAAGTGTTATGTGCATAAAGTTCTGACTTTACTAATCCAGAATACAGGTCACTGTATTGTAGTACTCATCATTGCCATAAAAAGAATTACTACTTATTTGCTGAGAGAAAGGCATGCTTGCATTTTTGTCTGTCTTTTTACATCAGTGATTTTCTACTTTTGTAGAGTTTTTATTCCTTAAACTATATGCATCAAATATCACATGAAACGGGTACCATTTTCACTGTGCTTAAGGGGAAGTGTAAATAGATTTAGCCATAAGGTGTAATAAAACATTAATAAATATCACTATTTAGTACTTACAGGAATATAAGGTTAGTATTTTGCTAATTGTACAAGTAAGAAAACTGAGGCTCACAAAGATTTAGTAATCTCAAAAGTCCATGGCATAGTAGGCAGTAGAGAGCAGCACTTGAATGTGAGCCTAACAACTCCATAAACCAAGACACTGTAATATGAATCAAGACAGCATAATTCACGTGGTATATGCTGCTATTTCCCTCCTTAAACTCATAGGAAAGTAACTGGATAAACTTATTTAATTGGTCAGAAACTTAATGTAATAGTTTTTCTAAGGAGAAATTTTGTTTTGAAAGAATACCTGGGCATGAAGGACTAATAGTAGAACTGATGGGGGAAGATATTTTTAGGATGTTCCTTTTTAATTAAAGCCAATCTAGGATATGAAATTGCTTACTGTGCATTCACATAAGGTTGACCCTGAATCTGTAGGATGTGACTCACTTGAAACAGATGGAAAATTGAAATCTGATTCACTGATCTGGGCTGACTTGACAGTTTTATTCAACTAGTTAGCCTCATATATATTTGTATAGAACATCATCTGTGGGGAGAAGGGGCTTAGAGAAATTGTGCTTATTGTGTAATGGGGGTTGGTAAAGACTCTTATGTGATCTGTGGCTACATTGGTCAGTGCTGAGTAGCTCAAAGATGAGAGTGAGCCTTCTGTACTTATAACCATTCAAGTTCTCTTATTCAGTATATTTGTCTAATGTGTTGGAACAACAAGCTCCCTGTGCCAATATTGAAAATCATGCTTGGAGTTAAATTTTTGATCTGTGTTCAAATTCTCAGTTTGTTGCTTACTAACGATATGACTTGAGCAGGTTAACCAACTTATTTGAATTTCTTTGAAATTGAATTTCATCTTTAGCATACTGACGGAAAAAAAATAGATTTTTAAAAAAAGGTTCAAACACATAGTGTACGGCCTAGCACACATTTATGCACTCAATTCCTACTAATATCATTCTTTGAATCATTCAACAGATATTTCTTGACAGCCTCTTATGTGCCACAGAGAAAGAAAGTTTCATTAATTACCTTGGTGATTGGGTGATGTGGAAATCTGACCAAGAACTTTTATATCTGCCCATTCTTCCTTTTGCTGTTTCCAATGACCTAGCTCAGGATAAGTCTGAGAAAATGAACTGGAACCCAGTGTTTTCCATGCAAGGCTGTCCTGGTAGACTGCCATCAGCAGCTTGGAGCCCTTGTTCTCTGCCAAGCCACCAGTGGGCACTGCTCTAGAGAGGGTGCTCTGCTAATGAGGGTGCTCAATATTTTGTGGGTAATGCTTTTTGACAGCTATCAATTCTCAGGGAAGCTTAACTGGCTGGGGAACTGTCAGCATAGGCCAACTTAGGATCAGAGACAGGGTTATAAATGCCCCTTCAAGGCACCTAAACATGTCAATGAGATGGAATTGGACATGACACTGGAAAACCTTGGCTGGCTTTATGTTCTGATAGCATTTTTGCCTTAATGTTCTTCTTTGGTCAGTGTGTTGGCTAGTTATAATTCTAACCCTCTATTTTCACTAAACCATATGATTATATCTTCTTCAGTTATATACATAACTTGGCCAAAACAAAAATATTTACATAAATTGCTAAAATTGCTCTGTGAACAGTAAACTTGAAATTTACAAAACCCAACTAGGTATCTATTACTAGCAGGTATAGGGTTGGCTTGTCAAGAATATCAATGGAATGAATAATGCATATATTTAATGAAAGAAGAAGTATGAAGCCTGTCCTCTGGGAGCTTGCAACATAATACTGATGTAAGAAGGGTCCTATAAACATATGTATAGCCAATGATAACTTTTCCAAAGGTAATGAGTGTTATTGGAATGATAGAACAAAGGCATTGTGAATCTGGGAAGCCTTTATGGAAAATATGAGTTTTGAGTAATGTTTTGAATGTTTTGAAAGGACAAGACTTGGCAGAAAGATTGTTTTTTGGGCAATACAGGCAAGGAGAATGTCTTAGGCAAACTCTTCTTCTCATTTTACACTCTTTCTACATCCCTGGGCAACATTAAGACTTCAAATACTTCTTATGTGTTGGATATTCCCCAATTTGCATATATAGCCCAGTATGTTCAATAGCCTACTGACTTGACTTCTCTAGAAGATTCCTAAACTCAACCTATTGAATGCAAAACTGATCAATATATGCCCACCTGCTCCTCTTCCACTCTGCTTCTCTCAGTAAGGGGCATTACCATCCATCCATTGCTTAAGGAAGAAATTTATGATTCATTTTTAACACCCGCACACCCTCACTCCTACATCTGATGAATAGGTAAGACCTATCAATTTTACTGCAGAAATACTTCTGTTAACTATCTGCCCTTCTCCACCCTCACAGCTATGTCCTTAATCAAACCACCTGCAAGAATCTCCAAATTTGTCTTTCTGTCATCATTCTTGTCCTCTCCAGTCCATTTTTTACCTTTTACCTAGAATGATCTCCCACAAATGCAAGTCTGATCATGTTACTCCTCTTTCCATTGTTGGTAGGTTAACATCCAATCTTCTTACCATGGCTGGCAGGTTGCTCGACAATATGGCCTCGCCTGCCCCTTTGCTCCCTAGTGCCATCTTACTCTCTCTGTGTCAACTATATTGGACTATTTCCAGTGTCACAAATGGGACACTGTCTTTCTCATTTCTGCTGTCTTGCCAATGCTCTTCCCTTTACTTGGAGGAACAATTGAAAGAATTCATTTATTCAGATACCAATAGACCATGATAAGGGTGATGAAAGAAAAGTGCAGGGGACAATAAGTGAATCTTACCAGAATGAAGGCTGGAGGAAGCTGCTGAGTAGCTGTTGGCCAGTGTGGGGTAGAGAACATTCCAGGAAAGTGACAGAATGTTCAAAGGCTATGAGGTAGAAAGGGCATGTCACGTTAGCAGACATGAAAGGAAGAAAAAAGATAGTAAACAAGAGGGCAAGTGGTGTGAGCTGAGGCTGGAGAAGTAGATGGGTGGCAGGCAATGAAGGATCTTGATCTGTTGAAGGTTTTGTGTGAGGAAACAGCAGTTGTTCCTGTGGGTAGGTGAGATCAGGAGAATCTGAAAATAGAGACATTTGTTTGCAGGCTTCCCGTATGAATGCTGGTGGGTATGGTTTAGCTGTGGGAACACAGGGGAGGAGGTATGAACACATGGACTCCAAATTAGGAAGGATGAACTGGTAGAAACGGTGTTGGGCCTGAGGGATAGGTGCGGGAGGACTGAAGATGACCCCACGGTCATATTGCTGGGTGCCCAGATGGGTAATGGTGCCCCTGACCATAGCAGACAAGTTGAGATGGGGCAAGGGTTTGAGGGAGAGGACACTGGGCTCAGTTTTGTCATAATTAGTTTTAGATCCTGGCAGATCACCGAGGAGATTCTTTTGTACACAGCACAAAACATGTCATAAGAAAGATGAGGGGTGGAGACCTGAGATATTGGTCTGAGAGCCTCTGTGGTCAGGGAGCAGTAGTTATGTTGCTTTGCCGTAAGCAGGGCAGTGTGACAATATAGAATTTATTAGACCAGGTCAGCTGGGTTCCTGGATTTTCATTAACAGTCCTTGGCTACATCAGCATGGGGCAGAAGAAACATGGACAGTGGTGCTTGCAAGGGAAGGGGGAGCTGAAGGAAGAGAGGGTTAAAGAGAATGAGAAACTCACACAAGCCTGGTATCCATCACCAGGGTCAGTTTTAGGAAACCACTAACTAATCCAGGGCAATCTTCTAATGAGAAAACCAGGTTCACATGGACATTTATGAAAGCCTTGACTGGTAAAAGGGACAATGGCAGTTGCTAAAACAGGGCAGCACATGGTGGAAAAGCACACGCAGATGGGAAGACGGGGCTGATAATCAGACTTTGAACCCTGCTAATGTGTTGATTTTACATGAGAGGGGTGTGTGTGTGTGTGTGGGTTTGAAGCATTAAGGGCAAGCGCCTCTTCCTTCTCAGCTCCTTTTTGAGTGAGAACCTTGCTATGGTCTTTGTGAACTTTGTGATCTTGGTCAAGTCACTTAACTTATTTGTATTTAAGCTTCCTCAGCTTTAAACTAGAGAACAGAATGGCATCCTCTTAGGTGGCTCTGAGCTTTCAGTGAGCTAATGTATGAGAAAGTGCCAGCAGAGTGTCTGCCACATTTTATCCCTCCAACTTCCAGCAGGTCATCCAGGGAGGGAGGATTGTTGCCTCTCGTTTCGGCCCTTGCCACCCACTGCTGTTGGAGCCCTTTTACTACTTTACAGGGCCTCCTCTCTTAGGAGGAAATCAGACTCCATCTGCTTGACAACCTCATAGATCTATTTCCATAAAAGAGATTATTGCCACGATTTTTGAATTCATGAAGATTTTCATCGATGCAGCAATGAGCATCAGTGTCCTTGATAACTCTTTCATCTCTAGGTTACACAGAATAAGACTGCACCTGTAAACTCATTGTAATTTGCAGAGCTGTACATACCTTTGAAAAATGATTTGTAATTCTCATGGCTAGCTCTCAAAGTACTTTTTAAATGACTCTGGGCTGAACAAGGACAAGCCAACCAGGTAAGGCTTTAAAGAGGCACCTGACAGACACAGATATCACACATCTGTTTTGATAGTCACTGGAACACTAGGAAGAGGTCTAATTCCACTGATCACTAATATATTTCACAAGGACTTATACTTGAATTTTTTTCATGTCCCTCACATACTCTATGGAAAGTTGTTACTTTCGGAAGTTTGCTTTCCTTGATTTAGGAAAAAAATGAGCAAAAAAGAGATCCTAGATCTCTTAAGAGAAGAGTACTAGCATGGGTTCCAAAAGCACTTACAAGCATAATAACAATGCAAACAGAGATAATGTTGCAAGGATTGCTTCGAATGGATGCTTGCTTATTTCTGACTACAGCCAAAAGATGCCAACTAATAATCCCCAAATGGCCTTGCCAGAACAAGTTTATTTTTATTCTGGGAACGTTTAGAGGCTGCGGCAAAATACACCGTATTTTTTTTGAACTTGAGATCAGGGCAAAACCATATGCAAATGACAAAACCTACATCCTTGAATGATCAGAATACGTGCAGCATTTAAGTAGGAGCTACTGGAGGATTTGTTCTTTCGGGGGCTGAGAAACAAAGCACGTGGGGAGCTGTAGGGTCAGGGACAGGGGTTGTACCTGACCTGGGGAGGTAGGGCTGGGGTAGGGGGTGGGGGTGAAACCTCATCTGTCTACGAATAATTACCCTTGAATTGGCCCAAGGCAAAACTTGTGTTTATCCACTTATCCTTCAGAGAAGCCTCAGGCTGCAGATTTCTGCTCTGTACCTGTTCTCTTTGAGCTGGTCCCCCATCAGCATTTCTCTCTGAGTTCTTTTCAGTAAAAACATTGGAAGGACTATGAGGATTAGCAATAATTAATTGCCATTTTTAAAATAAACACAATTTTGACTTTGAATGTTATATTCGTTTTCAGTAATAAAATGTAACAGTCTGACCTGAAAAACATGGATTTTTCACTGTTATGTCTCACTCTCAAGGTGATAAACTTCAGATTCACTGATAATTAACAGCAATAGCCATCGCAAGCAATCATCCAAAGCACGAAAGTTCACCCATGTAAAAACTTCTTTAGTATTAGTTTATAGTTTTAGTCAATTAAAAGTCATTTTTGTTCCTAAAGATTTTTTGACTAGCTCTCTTCTTCCATTGTCTTCTTTTGAAATCTGTTTTCCTGTTGCTAGCTGAGTAACATTATTTAAAACATCTGATATTAGCATGATTTGCTCTGAGGGTGTTAACCTAATTTAAAAAAGTGTAAATTTAGTTTTAATATCTCAGTGGTATTATGCTTTGTTAAAATTGTGTTTCTGGAAAAACTCACTCATCTGTAACAGTTTAAACATGAACCTTTTACCCATCTACTATATTAGCTGAGTAAAAAATGAATTTTCTTTTTACTGTTTTCCTTTTCAATACATCTTGCAAAATCATAAGAGAATTCTGCAATTTATATAGGGAAATTTGGCTTCCATTTGCTTGGACTGTGACATATGACTATAATTTGTAACTTTCCTTCCAACATTTGGTTATTTGTTATCTGAATATCTGAGTTTCAGAAGTATGAATTAGTATATGAACAATGGGAAAAAAAGGTATTCTGTAATTCTCAGGGGCATGGTATGCTGCTGTCCTTAGAAATATGGGTTGGGAAACACATTTAAGTACAGAATTTGTATTCTGCTTATATTAGTGATTTACATGACTCTGTGTGACTTGCATCTTCATTTTACTTTTGCATTTTTTAATTTGTATGGTTGTCATTCTATTTTGTGTTTGGGGTTATGCATGTCTTTGGCTGTTTTCAATTGTCTTTGTCTTTGAAATTTTGTCAAAATCACAACTTTATTCTCTGGGTGCATTTTGAAGAAAAATATATGAAAAGTATATAGGTCTTACAGAATAAGGCATTTGTTCTCTTAACAAATATTTATCAAGCAACTGCTATGTGTCAATTACTGTGTCGGGCACCAGGAACACAGATTTTTTTTAATCTTTTCACTTTTTTTTTGTTTTCTTCTTTTTTTTAATTTCAAAAAATTAAGGAACACAGATTTAAACAAGGCAGGTGTGGTCCTTGTCTCAGAAAGCAAATAGTTTCATTGGGGATACAGAGGAGAAAAGAGGTAGCTCCAAACACCATGTTGTAAGAAATAGGATGGAAGGGTTGAGACACATGGGAGGGATACCTGCCCCAGAACTGGTGGGCTAGGGAGGGCTTCCCAGAGGAAGTGGCCCTAACCTGAGACTTGAAGGATGCATAGGAATTAACCAGACAAAAAAGAGTTTAGGGTTTGGATGGAGGCTAATGAATAGAAGGATAGTGTTCTAGTCAGAGGGAATATCTTTGTTATACAAAAGACTGGAGGTGACAAAGAACATTGCTTCTGAGGAATTTATAGTAATATACTGGCAGTGAAGGTGGAGCAGTAGAGACAAAGTTAAGAGGTGTGTGGGAAGTCATATTCAATAGGAATGGCAATTTTTTTTTTTTAAATTTAAGATTGTTTTTTGGTAGAGACAGGGTCTCACTATATTGCCCAGGCTGGTCTCAAACTCCTGGCCTCAAGCAATCCTCCTGCCTTGGACTCCCAAAGTGCTAAGATTACAGGCGTGAGCCACCGTGCCTGGCCAGGAATGGCAATTGTTGATTGGATATGGATCTGGGAGAGGTAAAAGTGATGGGTGACATCAACATTTATTATTTGAGCAACTGGGTGGTTGAGGAAGAGTCAGTTAATTGGGGAAAAGGCAGGTAAAATTAGTTTGCACATGATGAATTTTAGTGACATTGAAGAAATATAAAATGATTATGGGATATTTATTTAGGTGGAGATGGATAACATAAACACGGAATTTAGGAGAGAGTGAGCTGGGCTGGGCTTATACTGTTGGGATTCATCAACATAGATGGTATTTGAAACCATAGAAATGAACTTGATGAAGAGGTTTGGGGGTTGATATAATTCACTGGAATTTAATCCCAGATAATAATGTGTAAAAAGAGTTGGTTGAAATGTCCAACAACCAGTTGAGGTCCATGCATGTGAAGAATTACCTTATCTAATTAGAGTAAGTTGTCACCAAAGAACACGAACAAACCATAGAGGTCCTTTGACGTCTCCTGCTTAAAGGCCCACATGAACCAGAGCGTTATAGCAATGTAGTACTAGCTTTGGTTTATGTTTCAGAGGGAAACCACCCTCAGAGACGGAGACACTGGCATGATTTGAAGTGAAGTCTAAAGGTCCACCCCATTGCCTGCCATGCCAGTAGCTTGCATCGCAGGGAAAGTGCCTTACCCACAAGTGGGCTGCGGGAGCCACCCTGGGTGGCCATGGGTCCCCTTCTTCCAGACTTATCAGACTGGACCAGGGTGGTCCTATCCCTAACCAATCCTTAGGCTGACCAGCATCTTATGAGATGGTTTGGCATGAAAAACTGCCCAAATAGGCAAAATGGTGATTAGTTGGATCAGATGTTCTCATTCAGGAATTTGAACTAGGGCAACTGGGGAAGGAGTCAATTAGTTGGTTTTGGGAGGGAATATAAGCTAAAAAGAACCACAAGAGGAGGACTTGTGGCAGCAAGAAAGATGAGTATACTGATGGGGTAAGTAAACAGACTTTATGAGTAAGCAGAAACTGAAACAGAAATGGCAGTGAGCAGAGGGTAAGATGGCTAATAGGTACTAGCGGGAGGAATAGATGCAGCCTGAAAAGAGCTGAGTCACCATAAAGGCAAGAGATCAACAGAGTCCTCCTAATAAAGGGCTGATAAGGTTAGCGTTCACCGGAGCCATGTTGGATTTTTCTTATTCCTAGAAATAGCAGTTTCTGGGGTATAAGGTGTCCCATGGCATTCCATTTCTCTAGAGTCCTTGAATATCCTTATAATAACCTCTAATTATAAAGGTAACTAGAGTGAATCTTTATTTATTGGAAACAAATTGCTTTACTAACAGAATCCTTTATTTATTTTTGAGACAGGGTCTTGCTCTGTTGCCCGGGCTAGAGTACAGTGGCATCATCATAGCTTACTGCAGCCTCAAACTCCTGGGCTCAAGCGATCCTCCTGCCTCAGCCTCCCAAGCAGCTGGGACTACAGGCATGTACCACCACGCCCAGCTAATTTTTTTCTTTTTAAATTTTTGTAGAGACAGGGTCTTGCTATGTTGCTCAGGTTGGTCTCCAACTCTTAGCCTCAAGTGATCCTCCTGCCTCAGCCTCCCAAAGTGCTGGGATTACAGGCATGAGCCACCACACCTAGCCACAGAATCATTCTACCCCAAATTTCTTCCAGGCTTGCCTGACACACTGCAAGATGAAATACATCATTAGAAATGCATTCTTTTGGGCTCAAGATTCTTTGATAAAATGTAAATATTCCTGAGTGGCATAATATAGAAATTCATTTTCCAACATAAAGAGCAACTATTGAACCTCTATTACGTATTGAACATTTTTCGTGTGTGCGTGTGTGCACGTGTACCCACTAAGGTGGGAGCAGAGATGAAGGGTACAGAGGTAGGAAGCTCTGAGGAATATTGAGTATGCATAAAGCAAAGTCTTTAGAAGCTTAAAATTCAGTTGGGGATACATTCAGGATGAGGAAGGACTTTCAAGATAATCTAGACTAGGGATTGTTAACTCAAATATCTACAGGGGTCAGGCGAGGTTAGTGTTGAAGGCAGTGGGCTGGGCGGGAGCTGTGGTAAGGTGCAGAATGCACAGACCATCTACAGCAGTGGTCCCCAAACTTTTTCACACGGGGGCCAGTTTCATGGAAGGCTGGGGGGTGGAGTGGGGACAGCTGAGCTCTGCAGCCTGTTCCCTAACAGGGTCCGCGGCCCGGGGGTTGGGGACCACAGATCTAGAGAGCTACTCACACAATGGTTGCTAGGTGGGAAGGCTACCCACCTAGTGTTAGTGGGTAAAATTACTGTTTATACATCTAATTTTTCAGGAGAGGCTCAATTTTTTATGTAAAATACTCTAAATTTTAAATGTTGGTGTGTAATTCAGATTAAAACAAAGTAAAACAAAACAAAACTCTTTGGGGCCAAACAAAAAAATCTGCAGGCTGTATTTGGACCATGGGTTAGCAATTTATGATCTCTGTTCTAGATGAGTAGATTTCAAAGTGTTTGACGATTTAGAAACATCCTGCCAGAGAAATTTTATGCCTAAATATAATATATAAAAAGACAGAAGCAGAAGTATTGGGGTTGAAATGAAAGTGGGGAAACAGAGTCTTACTATTCTCAGTCTCCACTTTTACCCAAAACAGGCCCAAAGGGGGCTTGACCAAATCTTGAAAACCCTTAAGAGAGTTTAACCCCTTAGTTTTGCAGATGAGGGACAGGGAATATCTAAGAGCCATTGGCCCAAGATAAAGATATTTAGAGAATAATGCAGATAACGTCTGTTTGTACACTACAGAGTTGAGTTGCTATATAGAAGACAGTTAAGTGTACCAGTTCTAGAGCCACACTGCTTGGGTTTAAAGCCACTTTTTAAGGGCAGACTTAAGAAAGTGGCATTCAATCTCCCTGCCTAAATTTCCATACTTGTCAGATGGGAATGATAAATGATACTACTTACCTCGCTAGGTTGTTTAGAAGATGAAATGAAATAACACATACACAGCAGTCCCTGGCACGTAGTAAGTGCTCAGTAAATGCTAGCTATCTTCATCATAGGCCATCTCTGCCAGTCATTAACATTATGGTAAGATTTATTTCATGTGACAACTAGCTCTCACCTATGAAATAATCCTGGGGGAAGGGACAGAAGTTTTGATGGATACCTTATATCTGAGTATGGACGTTATAGGAAAGGCAGGCAATGGTGGTGGGAACCTGGAGTTTTTTCTCTGCAGTTCTGGTCTTTGCAACTCCTTAGACTTGAAGACTTTACAGGTTACTGGCAGGCTTCCAATCTTCACTCATGCATACAACCCATTATTGTGACCTAGAGGGCTGCAAAGGTACCCAGAATCAGAGTTGCTAAGCTGATTAAAGAGTTGAAATAATTTGGGATTAATTCTTCATAATAGGAACAGTGTGTAGAGGTAACTTAACTTGTGAGGCCACTCCCCTCCTCCACCCACAATGGCACCCATTGGACCCCTCATCCAGCACTTGAGGAAGGGAGCTGTTCTAGTCTGGGGGTCCAGTTTAGAAGCCTTGCTCAGTAGAGGCTGTCTCATTTGGCTGCCTCCCTGGAATCATATCCAGTGTGGACGTTCAATAAGTCATTCCTGAACATCTACCACGTGTCCATATTTAGGATGCCTCAACTATTTCCCAGTCAGGATGGCTTTATTGGCTGTTTGCTGGTCTGCCTGGTGATTCCAGGGCTGGGTCAGCGCCCTACCCTGCACCAGCCCCTCTCTTAGTGTGTGCTCTTTTACAAGGCAGGCACTTTAGGCCCATCTGGTCAAAGGAGAGATCTGAGCCTCTTGGCAAAAGGAAAGTTAACAAACAACCATAAAAGGATTTTCTAAATATGTCCACAATCCAATATAACCCTCAGTAATTTGATTAGTAGGAAATGGAGAGCAGAACATTACACACAGAGTGCTTATCTATAATTCATAATAATTACTGTAATGCAGAATCTATCATATAGATGTAGGAACACAAATTACACCCCCAGCTTGAAGAATGCACTTTGGGCCGAAATAGCCCCACTCGCCCTCCTAGTCTACCTACTTCTTTAGCACATGTCACTTAGTTGCCCAGTAGACTGAAGGCTTTTTTGGGCCACCTGTTGAAAACTCAAGAGTGAGGAGTTTCTCCTTTTGATGAGAGAGAACACTGATCTGTTTTGCAGGAGGAACTCAAGCACTCTCTTAGTCTAGTTGTTCTCTGGTATTTTGGGCTTTGGGCAATCACAACATAACATTTGAGAATGTTTTGATTTATTTATTTGTGATACTTGTGATGGAGTGTTATGACAGGAACATTTTATTTTCAATGGAAACGATAAGGCCTCTTTAACTGCTTGTGACCCTGAAGGTCCAAATTCAACTGGGCTGAAGGCTCTTATGCAATTGAGGGGATGTGACCTGTGGAAAAGGTGCTAAGGGGATAAACATCTGT
This sequence comes from Daubentonia madagascariensis, assembly GCA_023783475.1. NCBI lineage: Eukaryota > Metazoa > Chordata > Mammalia > Primates > Daubentoniidae > Daubentonia > Daubentonia madagascariensis. Next base: position 4,647,401 of record JAKFHU010001798.1, on the reverse strand, counting down.
GTGAGGAGGAATAAAAAAATGGAAATAGATAACTCTTTTAACATTTATAGGATTGTAATATATATATGTGTGTATGTATACATAGATATAAAACTCCCCTCCCCCCGACACTTAGGGAGTAAGGGCAGGAGAAGGTAATAGGTGCTATATATTTCACAGGAAAATAATTGTGAGCTCTTTATTTTTTTCTTTTAAGCGTTATTTTCATAACTGACATCTCCCCTTTCCAGCTTCCCCCCTGACCCTCACATTCCACCCCGAGAGAGCTCTTTGTAGCTGTAACTTCAAACACTGATCATAGTCTCTTTTAGTTGTTCTTTTTACGGTTTATAATTGTCCAACATCATTTACTTTTGGTCTATCTGGGAGACATTGAGAATTGAGCCACTACTTTATTTTTAGTGGCAGAGCGTGTCTACCCTTCAGCTGTTGGGAATGCTGGTCCTGGCTGCGAATCTTGTTTGCTTTAAGTTGCGATGCTTTGGGCCCCATGTGTTTTAGTTTTTGGAAGCAGCTGTATTGGTAAAGCTTCTGGCTGAATTACCGGACAAAGCCTGCATTATAAAAATCCTCAACTTGTTTGCTCTTCACTTCAAAAAGACTGTGGGCTGCTGGCTTGTCCTACTCATATTACCCACATGCCTGCTTAAGCTTTCACCGGCAGGCATGAGTCTCTGCATCTCCAGGTTTTTTTTTTTTTAATTGCTTGGCCTATAGCTATTTGGTTTGATACTGATCCACTGAAGACAGCTGGCAGCCTATGGCACTCCCATTAGCAAGGATAGGGTTTGAATGGAGGATTTTACTTTTCCCCTGGTCAGTGTCTTCACAGTAGAGCTGAGATTGGCATAAAAGACGTCATTTGGCTTCTGGAAAGCCAATTGCTCAGTCCTTGAACTCAGAATGCATGTAGGGTTAGAGTGTGTGTGTCTGTCTCGGCATTGGGGACCCTAAGGCAGTCAAGCAGGATATAGTAGGAAACACAAACACACTGTGGTTCATAAACAGAGTTGTATATGCCTTGATGTCAAGAGGAGGAGGAAGTTTCAGTTGGTTGGTGGCCCATGAAAGCACCGCAACTCCATCAATGCTATGCAGTTGTTCCATTGATTAAATTGCCACCATATCGCTGCTTTTACTTGTCCCTAAATTAATTCTTCTGTTCCTCTAATCTTCAAAATGCTTGCTGGGCCTTCCCTACCATTTTTGGTTTTTATTATCATCTTTCATATTTCCTTATGATTTGTTCTCTGTCTTGGAGAACTTCTGGATAGTTGAAGAGATTAGTGGATGGAAGCTGAATCTACCTGTAGTTGGTTATTGGTGTTTATGTTGAATATCATGGATTCCATCCTCCAGTGTTCAAGATAAAGGATAACGGACAAGAGAATTTGCTTCCTTTAGGCTTTTACAGAGTCTGGCTCTGACAAGAGCCGTCAGGGCAGAATTGAATAGCAGAACTCCAGATTTAGTTTTCTGAAGCTTCTCAGCATCAAAACCTTAGTTTAAGTAGCAGTGCATCTTATGCTTGAATTAAAATCAGAAAAGTGAAACATACCTTTTTTGAGCATTGTCAAGACTAGAGGTACAAACTCTCACCCTTTGGCCCTGATCTGGTCCACAGATTGGCTTTTGTTGTCCTGAATATATGTAACCCACCAAGTAGCTAGTTTTTTTCTTTCAATTGACTTAATTGTCATTACTTAAACATTGAAAGAATCACATAAAAATCTTGATTTCCAGCTCCTTGGGAAACTGAAAAGTCTGGCAATTCTAAACTTGTATTCTTGCTTGCAAAACATTTGCATGGAACTTAGTAATTACTGGCCCTTTTGGACTGGGCAGGTTCAACACAGGCTCCAAGACACAGAGGCCAGTGTCAATCGCCACTCATCATCTTTGCAATTTTGCTTTCTTAAAGGTAGCATTAGGAACCTTTAACATTGTCCCCTTGTCATCTGGTTTGCATTCCATTGTAGTTAACTGCTTGGTGCCTAAGAATATTTGCATATTTGCATTTGTGTTGCCAGCCTTCATCTCTCTGTGAGGCACAGGAAGCGCCAATCAGAAAGTCGCATTGTCCTCTTATCAAAGAACTCAGGCAGTAGGGCCTGTTGGATTTACTGTATGTGGTTTATTTTTGTAAAATTCTGGTGTCAGAATTTTGTAAAATTCTGATACTTGTGGTATCAGAAATAATGTCTAAGGCAGATGCAAAGGAGACTTGGTTATCTCTATTAAATATAAGTGATTGAGGATGGCAGTAATGCTCTAGGGTCAGGGGAGGGTCTGAGTGGTCATAGGACTGCGTAAAGCTTAAGTATAATGAACTGTGAATTCTTTGAAGAAAAATACAAGCCCTTCATATCCTTCCCTATTTAGAAATTACAAAAGAAAACCTAGGCTTGAACCCTACCTCCTTTTGAGACTGCATCAAATAAGGAAACGTGAGAGCCATTGTGTGTTGTCTTGGTGCTCACTGGAGAACAGATTCCCAGATGAGTTCTATATGTGTTTTTTGCGGAGAGGACCATGGGTGAAGAGCCTGCTGAGAATTCATTCATTTTACTCCCTGTCCCTTGGATTTGGGGCATTCTATGCCCATCTAGTCTCTTTGTGGGAAGAGGCACATAACGGGGAAATCATATAAAATATCCTCTGAGTGCTTGATAAATATTTCTAGATGAATTTGTAGCACAACGTTTGTTTGTTTTTAACAAGGAAATCTGGGGCAAAAAGTAATCGGTTCCTGGTTTTTAAAGATTGGCTCCCCAGGAAGATATTGCCATTTGAAATTATTTAACATTTTCCCCCCAATATAAATGCTTAAGGCAAGAACTAGATTTTATACCTAGCAAATAGCAATGTAAATGTCAAAGAACATATTCGAAAGCGTTACACTTACAGCTCTTAAAATGGTATCTTAGAATGGTATTAATCACTGTCAGTTTTGTGTACAACATTTCATCAATTAAATAGCAAGAGGACCTGTCCTTTCATGGAAAGCAAATAACACATATGGATTTCCTCTTAGCAATTAGCTGAACATTCTGCATTTCCTTCTTGCTTGCAAAAAGGGTTTGGACTGAAATCATCAACATGTTTGTGTTCCTCATTGGTAAAGCAAAGCAGATGTGTAACAGCTTTCAGTAGAATCCAGAGTCATTTATAAAGTACCTCATGAAACATCTTGATATGGAAGCATTTCTGTATCATTAGGTCTTTTAGAGTTGGATAGAGAGTGACACTCCACGAAAGTTTTGAAGTGTTTTAAACTTTGTGGTGTCTTGAGCCGAGGTTTTCAAACTGTGTCACTATGTGTATGTAGAGGAGAGTTTAAAACTTTCAAGCATAATGTGAAAAATTTGTTTCCAGCAGGGACTAGTTTCAACTAGGTCTATGGATTTATAAAATGATGAGGCAATTTTATGCAGCAGAGACTGATGATAGAAATGCAGTTTACATAAATGGCAATGGATTAGCACTTAAACCACTCTCCATGTGTGTTTAAACAATCTTCCATGACCCTCACAGATCTCCTTTTATAAACTTCATCATTTATCTGGGATTAAAAGGGCAATGTTTTGACAACACTGTTGATTTACATGTAACTCATCATTTGTTTATCATTTATCTGAGATGATTAGTGCCTGAACTTCATATGCCTGGAATGTGTATTATACTTGTTTGCATTTTTGGTAGATGATGCCCTTTTTAATGTACTTTTTAGGACTCAGGACGGCTTGGTGACTTTGATGATCTTTCTAGTATCAGTCCCATCTAAGCCTGAAGAAAGTTGATGATTCATAACTTTTCAGCACAGTTCAGTTTTAGTGACAATCCATCAGAGTCTTTAGTATTCTTCTCGTACCCTAGTCTCTCAGACCTAGTCCAACAAGATGCATTGGTCTCTGAAAATTGGTCTGCGGGGCCATGAAATCCTCTAGAGAGTCTATGCACCTGGCATAGGTATTCCCAAATATGGAGATGTAAGTGAACAAATAGCAATGTGGACACCAAAAGAGCAAGAGAATCTCTGCATTGGTAAAACACACACACACACACACATACACATATACACACACATATATTTTAAGCAAGATATAATTATCATACTCCAATATTGTCTATGCATCTAAAATAGCTTTTACATTCATTCATATTTCCAATGATAAAAGCATGGCCGTTGCCAACTATTTCTTATGATTTTTCCCCCATCTAGGACCATCTTATTTAATAAATTGATTTTGTAGCTTAAAATCAGAAAGAGAAGTCCAGAGGAAGTGATTGAAAATAATTTCTATTTGCAGAACAATTTCAGTACTTGGGTGGTAGGTGAATGATTGTACACTTTATAAATTGGAAGTTTAACAAGGTGGAGAATTTGCATTTGTATTCAACAGAATTTCTTTGGGAAGAGCTGATTGTTGTGAGAAAAGCATTCTGAGCAGAAGAAAAACTCTGTTCCTTGGGGGGTGCAGATGGCATGGAGATTCACCTGCCAGTAGCCCTGGGTATGCAAGCCATGTGGATGGGAGGCGGGGAGAGAAGCATGGCAGGGGGCGAGCATGCGGATAATGAGAGGCAACATCCATGGGCTTAACGAGAGAGGGCCAAACATAATTTTGAGAAATATTTCTGTGAAGCTCTGTGTAAATTCACCACATTACCCATTAAAAGCAATTCACAATCAAGATCTATATAATACTTCAGGTCTTCTGTGGTCAGACTGCTGTTTCACTGAATGCAATGCTATATAAAGACTGGTCCAGTGAGATTCAGCTATATTTGGAATACATTTGGGGATGCTCATCTGGGATTTGGGGTTCAAAGCATTACCCTAGACCTAAGCTAAAAGTGTACCTTCACTATGATCATCCATATTTTGAAATTATATGGAAATTATTATTACAGAGTTTGGACTGCCATGGTTCTTTCAACTGAAGAAAAAGACATGGCATTATGCAATTTCACAAAATATGGACATATAGGAGTGTTCCTTGTATTATATGGATCTTTCCATAGAATATATCCATTAGTAGGGAAGGACAGATGCACAGGTTTGGGAGAGATTTAGGGATAAGCCACATAGTTCTAGAACTGGATCAAAAACAGAAGAACTGATTGGTATCAATGTTCACACACGATGTCCGGGCAGAACTTAGAGTCAACAGTGTGTTGTTAGATGGTGGATTTGCCAAAAGCATCCAGAGAAGAAGAGATGACTGAATGGACTCAATCTTTTTTCTCCTAAGGGATTAGGCCTCAGGATGATCTCACTGACTATAGTAAGAAGATCATGAGACATCAATAAGAAAACAATAAAGTAAGGAGTAGTATCCAACAGCTAGGAGCTAAGGTCATGGGGATAGAGCAGTGAGTTGCTGGGGGAGACACTGGAAGTGAGAAAGGGGAGAGAGGAGGAAAGAACAATTTTCTTGTATTATGTATAAGCCAGATCACTCCCTGTGTCATTGTTTCTTGGACTATAACTGGTTAAGGATTGCTTTTAAAGACAAAGCTCTCAGGTGAGATAAAGTTAAGGTAGTCCTTGTGGCAGTTATAATTTCTTAACAGGAAGGATGGTGGCTGCATCTGGCTTGCTAGGAAACAGTTCTCTGGTTGAGGTAGATCTGGTGTTATCAGTTTGTGTTCTGTAGCATCATGTTGATTGGTTTCAGATTGATGGCTGAGGGTCAACAAAGGAAGTCTTAAAAATTCCCTTGTGAATAAATGGGCTGAAAATTGATTTTTAACAGACTCCATGGACACCAATTTACTGAGGAAATTGGAGTTGTTCTTGGAAAGGGAGAAGAGGTCAGTGACAGCCATGCTTGGGATGGTTCAATGCTGTTGCCTTACCTCACTGGATGAGAACAAATCTCTGGGGACTTGGCTGCAACTGTGGGACTGGAATTAAGCAGGCTTCGAGCCCAAGGGTAGAGGCCAGCTCTCTTAGAAACCTGAGAAATTAGTGGGAGATATTATGCCAGGGACTAGAGTAAAGGTCTATAAAAGCAGTTAGAAATGCCACTGAAATGGAACAAAGATAAATAGCCTTAGAGCAGGGAAATGCCACCAACTAAGTGAGACTCTACAAGCATTCAGGTCATTCATAGATTCAAACTCACCAGGAACTGCCATGGAGAACGGCTTAGTTTTGAATTGACAACTATGAATCAATGAGAGGAAAATAGACCTCAGCGTTCAGAGGAAAGCAACTCCAACTGCTGTCCATCCACCAGGGGGCAGTAGATTGAAGCGTGGTCAACCAGAACTGGTTGAAGCAGATTTACTGTGTATAGGCAACCTTTTGGATTTTATTTCCAAACCAAGAAGCCATCATGATTCTTTTTGGAGGAAAAAGAGGCAACTCTAGCAAACCTCCAGGCACACAAACAACTGAAGCCCTAGGTGATGGCATGATGTGGGCAGCTCGAGTGATTTGGATATGCTTCAGTTTCATGGACCCCTCAACAAATAAGGTCTCCCGGTTGCAAATCCTGAAGAGGCTGGTTATGATCAGGTTGGAGGCTTTGCCCTCTTGTTTGTTTCAAAAGTGGCATGGTGATCATTAGCCACCCATTCCTCAGTGTTTTGAAGATCTTAGGACATAAGGCTGCTCAGAAATTTGGGGGGCAAGAGACAACCCTGCCTTTGCTTTAGTGATTTTGGCAAGGGGTTTCTAGTGGTTGTTGGCCCCTTAATGGAAAGAATTGAGTGAATACCCCTTTAAATTGACATCACCAGAGACAGAGATGCTGGAGGAGACTGGTATCATGTCAAAAACATAACAAGTTTTGCTCCTGGACTTGCCAAGGGGAGCTTTTAAGGGTCATAGTGCCTGAGGAATCCTGCTCAGCTCAGTAAAGGATGGGGAAGAAAACTGAGTGTGAGGTACTGAAACGTGAATAGGAGTCGTCCCTGGGAAGCACATACAGGGATAATGCTAGCCTTTGTGGAATACTGCCAAGATATAACCGGAGAGATGCTGTCACAATACATAATAGCTAACACTTATTTTGCACCTGCCACATGTCAGGCATTGTTCTAAATGCTTAAATATAAAAACTTACTTAATCCATATAATAACCCTAGGGTGAGAAACTATCATTATTTCATTTTGTAAATGGGGAAACTGAGGCACAGAGCAGTTAAGATCCCACAGTAGAACTGGGCAACTCAGCCTGGCACCAAAGTTTTAACTTTTAATGATGCTATTCTGCTTATTCATCAGAGTTTTAGAGAACAGAGTATCACAGTTGATTATTATGAGAAAGGTAGTTGTAAATTTTGGCGTGAGGGAGACACATCAAATAAAATATTTAGAAAATATTTTATGATGAATGCTATGTATCCCCTGTCCCTGTCACTCCCATGCTTTATTTTTAAGAAACTGTGAGAAAGATCTACATTGTTCCTCAAGATTTCTGAAATTGCATTTTTATGTCTTGGAATGCAGCATCTTGTAGAAATTGGTCCATGAGGGTGACTAGTTATATTTGGCTACAGTAGTTGGTGTAATTTTGAAGAAATTTTATCATTAAGTATACATTTGTTATTTTTCTTGTCTTTTACATGAGGACTTTTCTCGAAGTTATTAAAGCTCTTTAAAAGTTAGAAATTCAGAATAATGAAGACTGCAGTGTGGTGAAATGTCAACACTATAGCGCAATGGTTATAAGCACAGGGTGTAGTGTTAATTTGTTCTATATCTCAGTTCCTTTTTTAAATTTCAAAATATTAAGAGTGTATAAATGTTTTAGGTTACATGGATTGCTTTTGTAATGCTTGAGTCCTGGCTGTAGGTGTGCCCATCACCTAAATAGTGTTCACTGTACCCATTAGGTAGGTTTTTGCCCCTCCCCTCCTCCCCCCAACCCCCTTCTTGGTTTCCACTGAGTTTTACTTCCCTCTGTGCATGTGTGTGCTCATCGGTTACTTCTAATTTAATAGTGAGTACATGTGGTGTTTGTTTTTCCATTCTTGAGATACTCCACTTAGGAGGATGGTCTCCAGTTCCACCCAGATTGTTGCAAAAGGTATTAATTCACCTTTTTATGGCCGAATAGTACTCCATGGTATACATATACCACATTTTATTAATCCACTCTTGAATTGATGGGCACTTGTGTTGATTCCACGTCTTTGTGAATTGTGCTGCAATAAACATTTGAGTGAAGGTGTCTTTTTGATGAAAAGTTCTGTTTTCCTCTGGGTAGATACCAAATAGTGGGACTGCTGGATTGAATGGTAGGTCTACTTTTAGTTCTTTGAGAAACCTCCGTACTGTTTTCCATAAGGGTTGTACTAATTTGCAGTCCAATCAACAGCATATAAGCATTCCTTTCTCTCTGCATCCACACCAGCATCTATTGTTTTTGGACTTTTTAATAAAGGCCATTCTGACTGGGCTAAGGTGATATCTCAGTGTGGTTTTAATTTGCATTTCCCTGATGATTAATGATGCTGAGCATTTTTTCATATGTTTATTGGCCATTAGTCTTTCTCCTTTTGAGAAGCTTCTGTTCACGTCTTTTGCCCACTTTTTAATAGGAGTGTTTGTTTTGTTCTTGCTAATTTGCTTGAGCTCTTTGTAAATTCTGGATATTAGCCCTTTATGGGATGAGTAACTTGAGAATATTTTCTCCCACTCTGTAGGTTGTCTGTTTGCTCTATTGATTATTTCCTAGTTCCTTTTTTTAAGACTTGTGTGAATTCATAGAAATCATGAGAATTCTCTGAGCCTTAGGATGTCTTCTATAAAAGGGGGAAGTCTTTATATACTAGGGTTTTTGAGAGTATTAAATGAGATTATGATTGTAAAATTCTTGGTAAAATACCCAGCACATAGTAAGAATATAAAGTGACATATTATTATTGTTGTTATTATTATTTGCATTTCTGGGCACTTCCATTTTCCGGTTGCTAACATCAGCTTTAGTAGGAATTGCAGACTACATCAAGTTAGACTGGACACCAAGTAATTTGACTCTAGTAATCTACTGTTGTAGTCATTAATAGCTATCAACAATATTGGACATAGAGATGGCACTCCTTTTTTTGAAATAAGTTTTTCACCTGGCTTTTGACGTTCCTCCTTCCACACTGGCCACTTCTCTTAGTTTTCATTCCAGTTCCTGTTTATCTTCCCATCCTCTTAATATTGAAGTGTTCTAAGGTCCATTTCTTAGAACTTTCCTCTTCTTCATCTGTATTCACTTTGTTGGGATCTCTTTTCAAAATCACATTTACATTGAGTCCAGATATATTCTTCCAAACTAGAACTCAATTATAGATTCATATATTCAATTGCCTATTAACATCTCTACTTAGATGCCCAATAGACACACCAAATGAATCATACTAAAAAATGAACAGTTAGTTTTTCTCCTAAAACTTGCTTTACCCACAGTCTTCCCTATCTTCAGTTGCTGAAAAAGCAAAAAAGAAAAACCAAAATGAACAAGAAAAACTTAGAAAACCTGAAATCATTCTTGGTTCCTCTTTTTTCTCATGTACCACATCTATTCCATCTTCAGATTATTTCCAGAATCTTATCACTTCTCACTACCTACTCTGCTACGCTCCAGGTCCAAGTGACCATCATCTGTTGTGTTCGTTCTTGTAATTGACTCCTAAATGGCTTTACTGCTCCCAGTTTGCTCCCTCCGGTCTATGCTCACATAGCACTCCGAGTGATCCACTTAAAACGTAACTGTGACCTGTCGTGCCTCTGTTTACATCTAGCAGCCCCCACCTCACTCAGACCAAAGCCAAGTTAAAAAAAATTGCTTACAAAACTGTGCAGTCTTGGCCACTTTCGCTCCCACTCTTCTGATTTCTCTCCATTGCTCACTCTTTCTCCACCTTCCTTGCTTTTCCTTGAGTACATCAGGCGCACTCCTTTCTCAGGGCATTCACTCTGGCTTTTCTCTCTGCCTTAAATTCATTGCTCCCAAATATTGGTGAAATTCACCATCTCGCTTCCAAGTCTTTGACCGTCCTATTTACAGTTGTAACCCCTTACACTATCTTCCTATATCAAGTTAAACTGGACTAAGAAATTTGACTGCATTATTTTTCTGCAGAGCAATTATCACTTACTAATATACTCTATATTTTATTATTTCTTTTGTCTATTGTCTGCTTCCCCAACATGAGTATTTAAGCTCCATCAGGGCAGCAATTTTGCTGTTATGGGCACTGCTATCTTCCCAGTGCTAGAGGAGTGCCCAGTTAGGATCAAAGGTAAAAACTGCCCCCAAGCAACATGATAGACATTCGGTAAGCACTTGTTGAATAAATGAATGATTTATTTGTACTTTATGAATTAGACATAGTGTTTCTGGTACCTTACCGCACCACTTACTGCAACCTTGGGGAGCTTTAGTCAACAGGTGTGAGTGCAGGCTATGTGTGAATTTCAGTTTATTTGCAAGGCTAATTTCAAATATTTGGCATGTATATGGATGTACAGTACATACATAGATCTTGGCCTATGCCGTCCTAAATGTTCAGCGCCACATTTCCTTCTGGAATGTATAGTTAGGGAAATCACCTTTGTTCTTATTCCCCCCCTTCTGCCAAAAAATAATAGAGATGCCTCAGCAAAGTGAAGAAATAGGAGTGTATTTGTTTTTCTTCTCTTTAGTGCTTGTAATTATTTTCTTTTCATTCTGATTTGTGACACCACACAAACTACAGAACTTAATACTAAAATATTCCTGCTATTTGGAATTCAGGCAATAGCTGCCTTTACCACCTGCACTTTTCTTGCTAACAATGGGAGGAGCTATTATATTACATGCATGGACTGTCCAATGAGCAAAAGGCCAGGTGTCACTTTGAGTGACAGCCTTCCAGTTTGCAAAAAATGTAACTCTATTTATTCAATTGAGTGATTGTGTGGCTGTATGTCACTTCAGCTTCAGAATACCTCCTCTCAACTTCCATTGTTCTGGCTGCATTCTAGAGTTGATGTGGCAAGGAGAGGATGGGGCAAGGCAGAGAGCACTGACAGGTTGAAGCATCTACAAGCTGGGACACATCTCCCACTGCAATGTGTATATCTTTGGCTAATAGTGATACAATTCCTCTTTTTTATAAGTGATGGGTAGGTGGAATTTGTACTTTTGTTTTTCTATAAAAGGGAAAGCAGACTCATGAAGTCTGTAAGAGTAGGATTTATCTAGTTTTAAAAATTGGACCTAATTCCTCAACAACATTCCTATATTAACTTAGTTGAATAGAAATAATAAAACTATGGCTGTGCTAACATGATTATATCTGTCATCTTATTCACGTGAAGATAACATTACATGGCTGATTTTGGCTGCAGTTGGTCTCATCGGATGTTACTGAGTGTCAAGGCAGCCACAACGATGAGCTTGGAAATGAAGTGTCTGGTTAATTGGCCACAGGTAATAGTCAATGGACTGGTGTTTTTCTTAGTAGCACTGAGCAAGGCTATTTTTTCTGGAGTGTCCTGTGATGTTAAATGAAAATATCTACATTCCCACTGATCCAGACAGTAGTATAGTTGCTTTCATTAGTTTGACAATCTCTTAAACATTGGGAAGACTTACCATTCTTCAGGGGCAAATCTGGAAATAGAAAAGTCATCTCTTTTCACAGCATAAACTGGGTAGGACTCCAGGCAATTTATCCTTCTCCCAAACACCAGTGGCATCATAATATAACAAGGGTTTGACCCTTAGGCTGGGACTTCACTTTTTAAAAACTTGTCCTTGGGCAAGGGTCTGAGTCCTGATTTAGAAAGATGAATGTGGCAGAAACTGCTATGCATTTACTAAAATTCGTTTTCTGCTCTTCTTGGGAACATGGCTAGGCTAATTTTCCAGTCTTTTGGTTATGTGAGGCTATGTGATTGAGCTTTGACTAGTGAAATCTGAGTGGAAGTGATGTGTGTCACCTCATTGCCAAGGTGATTGAGAAGATGGTACCTGCTGGCTGAGTGGAGGCACTCTGAGGACCTAGGGGTGGGTAGAGCCACAAGGTAGAAAGAGTCTGAATTTCTAAATGGAGATGCTTGACTAGAAACACCTGTATTGAAGTGTAACCTGCGTGTGTGTGGCTGTGTAAAGCCATTGTGATCTTAGGATTTACCTTCAAAGAGCAGCTGGCATTATCACTCTAATTAGTTTTTCAGCCATAGGTAAGATGAATAGGAAGGGGAAGATTCTGTAGAAAATAGGACCAGCTGGGCTGCTCTTGCCCAGATAGAGTGATGACAGCTGATTCTGGAGTTGACACAATGCAGAATACAAACATTCTGAAGAAATATTTATTGCTTTAGATATAAAGGAAGCATTAAAAGAAAGAGACAGAGATAGCCTCAATATTTGAAGCTGAGAAACTAGAATAGTAGATACCTCAGACTAAAAGGGGTAAGTGGAAAGAAGAGCTGAAGCCGGTAGCGAGGATGAAATGGACACGACGGATGTTGTTTGGCACATGAGCGACAGAGCGGCTGGAAATCCAGGATAGGAGACGAGGTGAGAGGTCAGGGTGTAGGTTTAGGTTTTTGAGTCATTAACATCTGCAAAGAAACTGAGAGTAGTGGCAGAGGAGGGGTGTGCTGGTGGTGTGTGAGGATCCTACTGTTACGAGAGAAACAGGAATAGTGAAGAAGACAGAAACATAACCATTAACAAATAAAAGGAAAGAGTAATGTGGTGGCAGGCTAGGGAAGAGAGTTTGTTAAGTAATTTGTTTAACGTTGACGAATGATTCAGGTTATCAAAAATGATAAGGGATGAGAAAGGGCAATTTGTGTAGATTCTTTTAGGCTCCTTCCTGGGAGCATCCCTTTGTGTGGCTGTTGTAGATTTATATAGGTAGATATTGCTGTAATATAATATTAAATGGGTAGTCACTGGGCTGGCCTAGTGTAAGTCCAGGAAAGGAAGCTTGGAAAGGCATAAGACACATTTTGGATTTAGCATATGTCTTGACATCTGTCATATTTGTTGAGCATCTTTTATGTACCAAACATTAAATAAAGTGGATAGAATGGGAGATGGTCGTACCACAGACATAATACAGAGTCATAGCTGCCCTGATGTGTCTATAAATGAGTGTCATGGGGACACAGGGCTGGGGTTAGTGGAGTTTTTTCAGACCTGTGTGGATGAGTCTGAGAGAAAGTGCTGTTAAAACAAGTGAATTTCAAACAGAGGGTACGGAATTAGCAAAGGCAAATGCGTATGTGCACATGGAAGATTTGTGGAATGGATAGAGGTCACTGTGGCTGGATTTCTGGGTGATAAGGCTGGAAAGGGCCTTGGGGACTTGTTCTGTAGCAGTGTGGCTCCGGTGAAGATTTGAAACAAAGGAGGGACACAGTCAGGTCTGTGCTTTGGAAATACAGTCCTGGTAGACTGGAGGAGGGTGGATTAGAGATGGGAGAAACTGGAAACCTGGAGGCCCATTAAAAGATTATAGCAATTGGGGAAAGGGAAATAGAGTGGTCAGCACGGGAGGAGGGAATGGATTTGAAAATGTTTTAGAATTGGAAAAGGTAGAATTTTGTAACAGACTGGTTGTGAAAATGAGTGGAAGGTTTAAGAAAGATTCAATAATGTTGCCTAAATTGTCATTATAGATGTTGGGATTGGGGAGTTGGTATTACATATCTAGATTATTATATACCACATCTAATCTGGGGAAAAAATTTGCCTTCACCCTCAAAGAGTATCCAGAATCCAGCTGCTTCTCATTTCTTCCTCCTTTACTACTCTAGACCAAGCCAGCGTCCTCTCTTGCCTGGATTGTTACAATGCTTTCTAATTTTCCTGCTTCCACCTTGCCTTTCTACAGTCTATTCTCAATGCAGCAGCCAAGATCTTCCTGCTAAAACATAAGGACAAGCCTCTCTTCTCAGTATCTTTCGATAGCTTCCCAACTTTCTCAGAGTAAAGCCAAAATTCTCACATTATCTCTAATAGACTATCCAGTCTCCCCTGTTCCCCTCACCCCATCCATACACCCCTACCCCCTCAAACCCATTACCTGCCAACTGTCTCCCCAGCTCCAGCTTCATTGGCTTCCTTGTATTTCATATAATACATCAGGCATACTTTTGCCTCAGGCCTTTGTACTTGCTTTTCTCTTAGTTGAGAGTACTCTCTTTCAGATATCTGCATGGTTCACTCCCTTACTTTTTTCAGGTCTTCACTCAAATGTCATATTTCCAGAGAGGCCTTCCATGATTACCCTATCTAAAATGTAAGCATATCCCTTCTTCTTCCCTTTCTTTCTTAATTTTGATGCTCAGCACTTTTCATTGTTTAATCTACTTGCTGTTTACTTAAGTACTTTGTTTATTGTTTGTCTTACTAGACTGTAAGCTTCATGAGGGTGAGATTTTTTTTAAAAAATATTTTTTACTGCTCTATCAAAGGGTGTTTGGTGTATACTCATTGCTCAATATTTGTTGAATGAATAAAAGTTCCAGGGAAATAAGGCTGTAAGGAAAAGGCTAACATTGGGGAAATAATTTTCATAAGAATGTAAATCACTGAGAGATAGTCTCAGATCTCCATAGCCAACAATTTTATTCATTAACATTCCCCAAAATGCTCTAAATAATGTTTAAAATACATTACCTAAATAATATGGTAGTAACAAGCACATCCTATAAATATTGTTAAATCTTAAGTGTCCAAACTGGGATTACAGGAAGAATTTTGAGGACATGTAGCATCAAAAGCAGCAGTCTAGAAACATATCTCTTGGGTGGGATGAGGAAAGGAATCAGAAGTATCCATCATATCATCTCTGTGAATTCCACGTCTGCATTGGGAGGCTGGACCATTGGGTTAGTGGGAAGTTGCAGCTTGTTGAAAGGCTCAAAGACCTTATATTTTTGCTTGCTTGAGACAGTAGCAAAGAATTAATCATTGGCTGTTCTCTCCTCTAAACCATGACATTGAGAATCATGTGACAACACACGTCATCACCCTCCCAAAGCCACTGAACAATTCACCAATGATAAAACCTGAACTGTAAGCTTTAGAGAATTGTGTCTCATACAACGAATGAAGCATAAGTGGGAAAGATTATAATTGCATACCTTCTGCATGAAAGAATTGTAACAGTGAAAAAGGTGAAGATAATAAAGTCAGCCTTATGAATTGCATGATTGATTCATCCATTTCTCAACATTGAGGGAATTTTTCCTTTGTGCTAGGCACTCTTCTAGTGATGCAAGACTAATAAAAAAAAGGCTCATTGCAAGATGGTAGTGATGGTAGTGATGCAAGATTAATTTAAAAAAGGCTCATTGCACTTAAAATTCTCCTCGTAATGGGGGACATAGGCAGGTAGATGAATAATTACTTCACTGTATAAAAATACTATGGTAGAGTTATACGAAAGGTGCTGTGGAAAGCAAGGAGGAGAAGAAAATATCCAATCACAGAATCCTGTTGTTTGCAGGATCTAGGATGGAACTGTGAGGAGCCAGTATGTGAGGAGAAAAAGCAGTATTGCTGGTTTCATGCATGTATGTATATAGGCTCATAATATTATAAAATACAACAACACATATATGTTATAAAAATGTAAGTTCATATTATTTTTAATTAATCAAATTGATAGCTGAATTCATGAACGATGCAGCATCTTTGTAGATGACTGTGTTTTCAGCAGTTAAAAATTTGAATCTGAGGTTCAGGACAGAGGTTAGGGCTAGCAAACAGCATTTTGATATTATTGACTTATAGGCTATAGCTAAAGCTACGGAAGTGAATGAAATCGCTCAGTCTAGAGCAAGAAGAGGGTAAAATAAAAATTTTTATTAAAAGGCAGGTAGAGGAAGACAGACATGGTAGAAGAGCATCAAGGGAGTCTGGAGTTGAACCAGGAGACCCATTTTCAGTGTCAAGAAAGGAAAAATTTGAAAAAGAAATTCTCTACCCTGTCAAATGCTTCACAGCATCAAATAAAATGACTGAAATGAAATATTATTAATAAAAGGAAATATTGCCAATAGCTTCTTTAACTGATGAGTTGACTCAAAGTTTTACAATGGTTTTGCTATTCTTTAGAGTATTAGGCACCTTTATACCTACAAAAAAGTAATTCAGGAACTACAGAAAAAAAATCATCAAATATAAAGTTTCCAACGTGGCCTTTCCATTGTGTCAGCAAAGCATATTACCTGGATTTTATTAGTCCAATAAAGCTACTTTTGTTTTTTAAATTTAGGTTTGGATAAAGTGCACATGATTCCAGATTTTCAAAATCTACTCTATGAGCCCATAAGGAGGGTATAGCATGGATCCAATTTTATAGAATCTATGTTTTTTTTTCCCCAGGTCACTTTTTTCTTGCCCTCTTCTTTCCTAATATATCCTATAGAGTTTCTCTGTGGTTTTCAAAATTCCACTGGCATATTTTTGTCTTACCCGACATTCATCTTGTTGTGAGTTCAGATGTTTCTGAAAGATCAAATCACAGAGCCTAATAGAATGCAGATAATGGCATTTTTGCCTATGTGGCACATCTATTTCATAATGAGTTTAGAGGCCATACTGTACAGTAAATGGAAGAGCTGGCACTAAGGGAGTTAAGGACGTTAGCGGGCAGCAATGTGATTACTGGCTGGAAGAAATGTGGATGAGTTGGTCTATGTCTAATCCTTTTGTGGCTTCCTGTGTGACACACTGTAATGAAAACATCACCGCAAATTATAAGAATTGTCAAAATAGGCTACCAGAAGATTTTTTTGCTCTGGATTTTCCTAACCAAAAATGTACAGTGCTTTGCATTATACATATAGGCTGCTCTCTCTCAGTGGATATACACAGGAGCTGAGCAATTAACATGCAATAAGGAAGTTAAGCCCTTTTAGAAGTCAATGGATTGGGGATCTAGAGGATAGTTGTTTCATAAATTGGAATACTGAAGTAGGTTGAAAGTCAAGTTTCACTCAGGGGGCTAAAAATCATATTTGCTTTTGAATGCTGTGTATTTTGTTTGAGTATTGAAGATATACTTACCTTTCCCACACTTAACCATTATTTAAAGAGATTTTGGGTGTATGATGTAATAGTAAAATACACACAGAGAGACCCTTTTCTACAAAACGGTTTAAGCACTTAAGTTCTTCTAGGAAATTTATATATTAATCGTTTGCTTCGGCTGTGTGATGTAGCTTCAAGTTCTTTGAAAAATTAAAAGGTCTTAACAAATTCATTATCGAAATCACAGCATTAGAGATACTGCTAAGTGCTTTTCAATGATTTTCTTGTTCACTCCTCCCAAGAGCTCTAGAGATATGTTCTATTATTCTCCCATTTTACAGATGAGGTCTCAGAGACAGGCACACAGAGGGAGCAAGGGGCTGTGTCATTATTCAAACCAGGAAGTCTGATACCAGAGCCTATGTCCTTAACCGCTTGCCTTTCCTCCCTCCCAATTCTGTATAGTTTCTGGTGTGCTGCCACAAACTCTCTCATTTGAGCCTCACAATGCTGTAAAGCAGGCAAGTCCAGCAGGTGACTCAAACTATTTCTAGGTAGAAGACGAGGTTCATAGACAAATGTACAGGGTCTCATAAAAAATCTGCAATAGACTGGATTAAATTCCAATTTTCTCAATTCTATTTTATGCTTGTTATCAGTTAATCAACTCACTTCTTTTAGACAGACTAGAATTTTTCCTGGGAAAAAACAATGAAATGTCCTCATGTAGTGTGCTCGTGTGTGTGTGTGTGTGTGTGTGTGTGTATAAATTTCATTAGCATCTGTCTTAAGACAAAGAAATATGAAAGCAAATTGACTT
The DNA here is from genome assembly GCA_023783475.1 of Daubentonia madagascariensis. Classification (NCBI taxonomy): domain Eukaryota; kingdom Metazoa; phylum Chordata; class Mammalia; order Primates; family Daubentoniidae; genus Daubentonia; species Daubentonia madagascariensis. Next base: position 4,629,590 of record JAKFHU010001798.1, on the reverse strand, counting down.
TTCTCTGATGCATTAATTCAATAGGTGGTGGCAAGGCAGTCTTCAGAGGCCAGAAATAAAGATTTGGAAGTACTTGCTTTATAGGTAGTAGCTGAGGTTATCAGGGAGAAGTACTGTGAAAGTATCATGCCACGGTAGGCAAGGAAATGAAACAGACAAACAAAAAGATTTTGATGCATATGATTGAGAGTTTGAAATAATTTAAACTATTACGATATTTTAAATGGCTCCTGCTGTCTCTCCCCCCAGAAACCTAAAAGACCAAGTTGGTTAAACACATACTTGATGCTTGCTTAATATGTCCAAAGCACTAGGCAAAGAAGGCCAGAGATGACTGTGACCCCGCCCCAGCTTTCAAGGGAGGTCTTTTTAGTAAGGAACAGGCAATATGGCAATAGCCTTAATATGGGACAGAATGTGAGAAGTGTCATAAGAAAAGTAGAAAGTATCATGGGGTTCAAGAAAGGGTAAGAGCACATCTGCTTGGGGGCAATCCAGAAAGTTGTAGGGAAGTGTTTTGTAGGATGGCTAGAGTTTCAATAGGGGAGAGATGTGTGTGGAGAGTGGGGGAGATGAGGCCAGTGGGGGGATTTCAACAGAGTGGCTTTCAATCCTCAAATTGAGAAAGAGAATGACAGGAAGTTTCTATTTTCTATTTTACCCTAGTTTCTTAAAACTACGAATATTTTAAGGGTTTTCTTCGAAGAAGAAAAACACGAACTCTACTATAATGAAATCTAAAACTGTATCGATAGGGATTTTCTTCCAAGGAAGTTAAAGAACTGTGTGGTCAAGATAATCTGAGTGATTACAATGTCCTTTGCAGTAAATGGAAACTAAAAAAAAAAAAAATTGAGTGTGTAATTAGTTGAGTGCGTATGTAATTGGCCTTTCAAGAAAAAGCACTGGCAAGTTAAAAATACAGTTAGTACCATCTTTGGAGTTTCTTCTACTTCTCCACTTCTTAGTACAAAATGATAGAGATTATAAAAGCTTAATCCTGACGCTGGTACTTTGAGACGGGAGTCTGCTAACCTGCTCATTGCTGGCAAATTAATAAACTTCTCTTTCCTTCTCCTCAAAAAAAAAAAGCTTAATTCTGGAATTGAAAACTGGGTGGTGGATATTTATGAGGTGAGTAGAGCAATGCTTTATAATATAGTTACAATCTACTACTTTTTATAACAATTTCTTCTTAAATATGATTAAGTTTACAAAGGTCCTCTGCTTTTCACAATCACCCAAAAGCTATTTTACACCTGATAAAAGTGTCTCAGCTCATCATGCTAGAATGTCTGAGGCTCATTAGAGCATAGCGAATACATTCTGCTTAGCAAATGAATGAAGGCACCAGAAGGTTGGTATGCTGAGCACAGCCTCTCTAATAAACATGTGTGGCAACTCCCTGAGGACCTATTGGATTTGGTGGTAACAGACGGTGAACTCAGTCCTTAACTAACAGAGACCCTCCCTTGTCCCAGTGTAGAAAGCATTAGTTCCCAGGAATTCTGACCCAAAAGTGTTGAATTTGTTAGCACTTAATTATGTTGTAGTTAATATAGGCAGCATTAAGGTTCAGAATGAGGGAAATTGAAGTAGGGTGGGGTGGTATCTGCAGCGAGGAAATTTGAATCTGAGAATGGCAAAATAGTTTTATACAATATTGTTAGGCTGATTAGGTGAAGCTTGAAGCTGTTTTAATGGACCCAAACTTTAACTCCTGAGAAGGAAGAATGGAATTTTCTTCTGAATGAAAATAATGTTTTAATCACATGATTTAGGGCCCTCCTAATCTGGTTGCTGTCGATTTGATAACAGAAATTTATTCTAGGCTGAGAAAGAACTAACTGATTAATCCATGTTAATCGAATACTTGGCAAGTCCTATGTTTAAATGTCTCAAGTGGCTTATTTTAGGAGTTTAAGAAAATTATTTAAAGAAGATTTTGGTTTTTTTTCCTTTCCATATTCAGTCCCTACTTTGCCTTTTAAAGAAATAGACTCTATTTTTCTTTAGAGCTGTTTCAGGTTCACAGCAAAATTGAGATGTAAGTACAGAGATTTCCCATATACACCCTGTCCCCGCCACACAAAGCCTCCGCCACTGTCCACATCCCCCACTAGAGTGGTACATTTGTGACAATTGCTGAACCTACGTCTGCACATCATTATCACCCAAAGTCCATAGTTTACATCAGAGTTCACTCTTGGTGTTGTACATTCTATAGGTTTGGACAAATGTATAATGACATTATATCCACCATTATAATACTATTAGATACCATACCAAATATCATAATAATATTTACACTGCCCCCAAAACCGTCTGTACTCTGTCTATTCATCCCTCCCTCTCCCTTAACTCCTGTCAAGTCATTGATCTTTTTAATTTCTTCCTAGTTTTGCATTTTCCAGAATGTCATATAGTTGGAATTATTAATATATAGTAAGTACGTAGCCTTTTCAGATTGGCTTCTTTCACTTTGTAATATGCATTTAAGTTTCTTCCATGTCTTTTCATGGCTTGATAGCTGTTTCTTTTTAGCACTGAATAATAGTCAATTGTCTGAATGTGCCTCAGTATATTTGTCCATATACCTACTAAAAGACTTATTGGTTGCTTCCAGGTTTTGGCAATTATGAATAAAGCTGGTATAAACATCCAGGTGCAGGTTTTGGTGTGAACATAAATTTTCAGCTCCTTTGGGTAAATGTCAAGGAGCACAATTGCTGGATTGTATGGTGAGAGTGTGTTTAGTTTTATAATATAAGAAACCACCAAACTGTTCTTCAAAGTGGCTGTACAGTTTTGCATTGTCACCACCGATGAATGAGGAGAGCTCCTGTTGCTCAATAGCCTTGCCAGCATTTGGTGCGGTCAGTGTTTTGGATTTTGGCCATTCTAATAGATATGTAGTGGTGCCTCATTGTTTTGATTTGCAATTCCCTAATGACATATATGTTTACATCTTTCCATGTGCTTATTTTCCATCCTTATATTTTCTTCTTCTTTTTTTTTCCGAGACTGGGTCTCACTCTGTTGCCCGGGCTAGAGTGCAATAGCGTCATTGTAGCTCACTGCAGCCTCAAACTCCTGGGCTCAAGAGATCCTCCTGCTTCAGCCTCCTGAGTAGCTGGGATTATGGGCATTAACCACCACGTCTGGCTAATTTTTCTATTTTTTATAGCGACGGAGTCTTGCTTTTGCTCAGGCTGGTCTGGAACTCCTGGCCTGAAGCAATCCTCCTGCCTCGGCCTCCCAAAGTGCTATAGTATTACACGTGTGAACCACCTTGCCCAGCCCCTTGTATCTTCCTTGATGAGGTCTTTTTTCCAAGTCTTTTGCCCTTTTTAAAATGAGGTTGTTTGCTTTCTTGTTGTTGGGTTTTAAAAGTTCTTTGTATGTTTTGGGTAACAGCCTTTTATCAGATGTATTTTTTGCAAATATTTTCTCCCATTCTGTGGTTTGTCTTCTCATTCTCTTCACACAGTCTTTTGCAGAGCAGAAGTTTTTAACTTTGGTGAAGTACAGCTTATCAGTTATTTATTTCATGGATCATGCCTTTGGTGGTATACTTAATTATTGCCATGCCCAAGGTCATACAGATTTTTCTCTTATGTTATCTTCTAGGAGTTTTATAGTTTTGCATTTTACATTTAGGTCTATGGTCCATTTTGAGTTAAGTTTTGTGAAGGGTGTTAAGATTTGTGTCTAGATTCACTGTGTGTGTGTGTGTGTGTGTGTGTGTGTGTGAATGTTCAGTTATTCCAGCACTGTTGAAAAGACTATGTTTTCTCCATTGTATTGCTTTTGCTCCTTTTTCAAAGATCAGTTGACTTTATTTATATGGGTTTATGTCTGGGCTCTCTATTCTGGTGCATTGATCTATTTGTCTATTCTTTAGCCGATATGGGACGATTTTTTTTTGACAGTTTACAAATTATAATGAGTTATCATTCTAGATTTATGAAAACAAAGGAGAAAGCTCATACATGTTCTTCAAAGAGGCCAAAATATTTCATAGTTATACTAATTAATTTTTTTCAAGTCTGTGAGACACCATGGGCAAAACTAAACTTAATTCTCTTGCCACTGGATTGTAAAACTTGATACTTAAATTTCCAGAGAAAGGTCAAGAATTTAGGTGTTGAAAGGCTGCTTCTTCGTCTTTTCTTTCCACTGGTGACACCTGGTTTCCCCTCTTGACTGGCTAGTTTTCTTATACTCCACCTGCTCCAGGCTGGGGCACAAGAGACTACACCCAGCAGCTAGTACTCCCAAGGCGAATTTGAATGTGAAAGAACCAATTCTGCTGGAAAGAGAGGGTGTGGTGGGAAGGGATTTTATACTCTTGAGGCTTGCCAGAGGCAAGTGCTCCAATTTCCCTCCCTTTTCCACTGCCTTCTCTCCGAGCTCTCCCTCTTCCTTTTAGCTAAAGATTCCTTTGCAGATGTACTCACTGCAAACGCAGTAGTTCTTAGATTTAAGTGTTCATGAAACATCTTTTGCAAAATACAGATTGCTAGGCTTCACCTCCTAGAAGTAATGATTCTGGAGGTCTGATTGGATCACAAGAATCTGCTTTTTGAGCAAGCTCTTGACTGCAGATGGTTGGCATAATGCACTTTGAGAAACATTGGCATAGAGGTAGTTTAATACTAATAAATCAAGTGCTAGAGCTTAGAAACAAATAAATAAAAATAAGCAGCATAATTTGTGCTAAATACAATTTAAAAATTCAGATCTTACCAATTAAAAATGCACATAATCAAATCAAACAGCAGTAATGCTTCTGAGAGATTATACTTCTAAGATACTCCATTAGGAACAAGGGAAATACAAAGATTTATATGCCCATATGTGTAACTAATGGATAAGGAAAATTATAACTAGGTTCATGAGAAAGTGCTGCAAGTAGTGTTTTATTGACATTACTTGAGCACGAGTTTTTTTTACTTGAAACTACTTACTCCCCAAATTTATGTTTTCCAAGTGAACACATCATTAGTAGGCCTAAAATGAAAATTTACTTTTCAGATAATTTGTTTCCAAGTGCTGGTACTTTCTAGGAAAGACTTTATGTTAAAGTCAAAATTGGTAGAACATGAAGGTGGAGCTCATTTCAATACGCCATGGGCTCATTTTGTGATTGCTGAATGTTTCGATGATTTCATTTTTTTCCCTGTTTATCTTTATTAACATTCCTCCTAGTTTATCTAGAATGTGTCTTTCTCCTTATGATCTATGTGGGCTTAACCAACATGTATTTCCAACCTAATACAGAATCTGGCTCTTCACTGTGATAGTATTCATGAGACGCCTTCTCAGTTTAACAGCACACTGCTTTTTCTTTGACAATTTATTTGAAAGATGTTAAGATGGTAGATTCAAACCTTTTTTAATGTGTCAAATTGAATGGGATTGGATATTTTCCATTTTAAAACCTTAAGATCTTTAGTATTTTTCAAGGAATGTAAAAAAATCCCTCCACCAATGGTTAAATATATAATTAAACCTATTTTGGCAATAGCTAATTTAATTTTATTATTAGCCTTTCAAGAACAATATGAACAAAGCTTTTTTATGATTTGTTCCTGGAAAGCAACTGTCAGCTGTCAATTCTATCACAACTCGGATCTCTTTGTGGGTGAAATCTAACATTAGTAACTCCTCCTTTATCTCATGTACTAATATGTCCTGAATGTAATAGCTTGATTTATTCACTTAACGACTGTTTACTGAGAGCCTACCTGAGACAGGGCATTATTCTAGGCACTTAATGCAAATGAAGCCGTTCCAGATTCCATCATTCAGTTTTAACAACTTTCCCTATTAAAAACATTTACAAGAGTGAATCATTCACTGAGTTACAAAAATTACACAATGTGCTATTGTAGGAAGGAGAAAATAAAGTCTTCTCCTCATCTTAACCTCTGTTTATATACAATTTCCCAGAGTAAACCATTTTTCAGATATTCAAAGGTATCCTTCTAACCAGTTTTCTATGCATACACAAGAATACAAATATACATATAGAAACATTTGCCTAAATTGTTTATAACAAAATGGAACAATATTGTAAATACTGTTAGCAATTTGCTAATGGGTTGAATAGGGAATAATTAAAGGGAAAACAACGGTTTCTATCAGTGTCCTAGTGGTAAACCTGGCACATACCAATATTGACTGTTATACTCTACATTTAAAAGCTAATTTGGATTTGTTCCTTTTGAGTTCACATGCAGCAATAACCTGTTGTATCTGTATACAACAGGTTTGTGTGTATCTGTATACAACAGGTTTGTGTGTGGGAAACACACACAAAAATGCTGTGTATCCAGATGCCTACGTCATCAATAATTCAAAGGCTAAAAATGAAGCCTACTGGCAATCATTGCTATTTAAAAAAATTGTTATGTTCAGTCTTTACATGCTGATCAGTCAAACTTGGAAAGCATACATTGATATTTCTTTCATGTGACTTTTTTTTGTTTCCTGCATGGTTTAAGCTCATTTTAGCTATTAAATTTTATATGTTGTATACTATCAAACTTTGTTTTTATTTTAGGAATATCTATTATGATTCCATTTTTTACTTGATCAACAGAAAACTAAGTGAATAACAAATACATTCCATTTCTTGGCAAGCCCAGATATAATTACTTTTCATTTTGTTCATTAGTGAATGCCTTATATATGCCTTATACATACTCTACAAAAATACTATCTCAGTTGCTATCCATTGAGTTTTAAATAAATGATGACAATTCCACCCATTATATCAATAAAATACAGTAATATTTTTGAAACAATTTTGAATAGTTGATTGTATAAGTTGGGCAATTGCTAACTACAATAAGAAATAAACCTTTAAATTTCAATGGCTAAATACAAAAGAAGTTAATTCTTTACTCATGGAATAGTCTGATGCAGATTTTTCTTATACACAGGCAGCTTTCTTCAATGTGGTGATTCAGGGATCTAGGCTTCTATTATCTTGTGGATCCATAATCCCATAGGACATGAGGGTCCTCTGCATCCAGTCTGCAGTGGTCAAATCCTCAATAAAATCTTTCAACTGATTATATTGCCTCTAGGAGAATATCAGACTAGGTATATGGCCTGCAGTCTCAAAGAGTGCCACTTAAATTGGAAGAGAAATAAGGTGTGTGGGGTGGGGGAAGAGGGAGGGTGGGTGGTGGTAGTGGTGGTGTTGAGAAAGAAAAAAAAGGAAAGAAAGCATGAGACCATGTCTTGAAATGAACTGTGGGCATGTTATCAAAGAAACCTATCAGTTTTTTGATGAGATCATACTGCTAAAGAATTCATGAACCTAGACTAAAGGTCTGTGATTGCTCAAGATTTAAAACAAGTCTTGAGACTCTATTCTTCTCATGTGGAGGTGAGTGAGAAATCTTTGCAGCCCCTATGGAGCTTATTCTAATGACTACTTCAGTTGCAGCCAAAGAGGATAAAAAACCTCTTAAAGGATGGAGCCAGGGAGATCTTCCCAAGGTGTGGAATTAGGGCCTAATCAAGAAATATCCCATACCCATGACTGAAAGATTTCATAATATCTGCCTAGTGAGATTTTAGAATTGCTGTTGGCCAGTGGGTTCTATGTGTCTCTCGAGCATGCTATTTTCAATAGGATTTTACTGTGGCTACTGTTCTATCACTGTGCATTGAAGGAGTGTGGGGAAGATGGATTCATGTTTGACAGTGATTTAGAGACAATCCTGCACCGCTCACAGTAAAGGGCTTTGATGAGGATGCCAAGCAGATAGGCTTTTGGCTTTTTCCCTTGAGGAGGGCTCAAATGGAACCCATGTGTGTGGAAAGAGGGTAACAAAGGGAGAAGGGAGAATGTTTGGAGCTCAGAAGGGCAGAATGTGATAAACATATTGATGCTTATCTATGTTTTGCTTGCCTATGTTTTCCAAACTGAGTTACTGATTGTATGAAACAGTCCCTTGCCAATGCCGATGGGGCACGCAGTGTGGAAGGTAAGGCATGGACAAAAATAGAAAAGTTGAAAAATTTAAGAGAAGTTATGATTATTTCAAAATTTATCTAAGAATGACACAGAATCCATCATCCACATAGATAAAAATAGTACTAGCTGGTATCTATTAAACCTTTACCTATGTCAGCCACTGTATCAACTCATTTGTTGGTACAGTTCTTGCAATAGCCCTGAGATGGTACTATTATTATTATTAAACCTATTTTATAAGTGAGGAAACTGACAAGAAGTGAAGTTAAGCAGCTTTCAAATGGTGCACAGCTAATAAGTGGCAGAGTTGTTATGAGTGACCTTAAGCAGATTTATAAACAGAGCAGAAGGTAAAGTCAGAAAAGTTTCAAGGACTAAGGTTAAAGTGCCAGAAGTCCTCTGTCTTTATAATAATTGACAGAAAGAGTAAGCGAAGGGCAGGAAGCACCGGACACTAATTATTACCAACTCTACTTTGTGAATTTGTCTAACTAGGTGGCAGTTGTCTGAGGGAAGAATTTTATGATAAAATTTTACTTAGAGGTATTTATTTCTCTATTCTTTCTCTCTTTTTGTATTTCAGTCATGAACCTGTTTGAAATATGTTTAGCTGAAATACAGGATAGGTACTTCATAAATCAAATTTCAGATCCCAAATACTAGTTTAACACTATATAAAATTAGAATAGGACTGCAAATTGTACTTAAAAATCATTGTGTAAATGATATATTAGTTTTTGAAACATTTTTTAAGGAACAGAGAAACAAAATATAGTAGTTGACATTGAACTGTTGGTGTTTGGTAATTTTTTTTCTTTAAATTGAGTTTAATGTATTCTTCTTGAATTGATTTGCTCTTAGTGCTACCAAACTATAGATGTCATCAAAAATAATGAGCTGTTATTGTTGCTATATTTTGTTATAAGAACCACCAAATTTGAGTGTGTCATGGATGATATTTTCCTTTTCACTAGGCACGGTTAATTGGATGTCAGACCCTTATTTTATTTTTTATTACAATAGTAGTTACCCCTTAAGTTTTGTTCTGAATTCTTTTCTGTATTTTTGTAATTTAAATTTTAATATTCAAATTACTAGAAATTTAAAAAGTGACAAGGGAAAAGTAAATCAGCTATAATAACTGTATGGTCATGTCACATTTTTGTCTCATCCTTTCCATTTTTAAAACATACACATAATTTATGTTGCTGTGATAATATTGTTAGTTTTCTACTAATTTTCTCACTGAAAGAGGGACTCATGCATTGCAAATAGAACAGAACCTAAGTTATGGCTTAAGATAAACATTTAAGTTTGAAGTAGTCCTCCCTTAAATCATCCTAAACTTAATAAGAAGAGACTCCCCAAATACTACCAGGCACAGATTCTCTTTCGATGGATGAAAACGTTTCCATCCTTTTAGCTATCATAAGAAATGCTCACTATAAGATTCAAGTTCAGAATTTACAGTGCCAATTAAGAATAACACTTATTTTAGTTCAAACAAATACCTCTTGTTTCAAAATGACTTAATTGATGTGACATAATAGGTATATCATGCCCAATGGAGCAATCTCATCTTAGCATGTTTTTTTCTTACAGTTCTCATCACTGTTGCACAAGGGTTGACTTGTGTAATGTTAATAATGTTTTCAAAACCTAAGCAACGATGTAATGAACTCGGAGAAAGCTGCACTGGCATATAAAGTGCTGAACAAGCACACTCCAATTAACATGGGAATCTTTTGTGATTCACATCAGTACTTCAAAAGCAAATTATATGTGTCATCATTTTGCATTTTATTCCTTGGGATAAATCTAACAGTATTAGAGAAATATCCAAGGAATGCCCTGAAATTCTAAAAGATAAATAATATATTATCTTGCTTTTCTGCATATAAATTTTTTTGCACCTATATGGAGAAGTTGTGGCTCTAATGAGTGAAGGACTTGTTAAAAAAGAATTTCAGAACTGCATTTTGGATCAGAAATTACAGCTTGGTGTTAGGAGAGTGGTAACCTTCATAAAAAACATGTGAGATTAAACATTATCCATCTGACTCTATTCAGATAGCTTAAAATGTTAAGAAATACATTTTTACTTTTCCTATAGCCTTTGAACAGTCATTATATAAAGTGAATATTAAAGAGAAAACATCTTGATTAGTTTTTGCTTTTTTAAACTGTAAATCTAGTTAAAAATAATAGTACTTTAAAAATACCTTATTCTTGGATATGTAATAATTTTTAAGTTTTTAAAAATATTTTAAACAATTAAACAGGAGATAATACAGGTAAACTTGATGAACAAAGTATCATGATGTGTTTAATTTATCTAATCAAAATTAATGAAAAAATTATGATTCTACCTAGGTAAATATCCCAGGTAGACAGTAAACTTAAGCTGTAAATAGATTTTAAAAAATTATTTAAAGAAGGTTGGGTGTGGTGGCTCTTGCCTGTTATCCCAGCACTTTGGTGGGCTGAGGCAGGAGGATCACTTGAAGCCAGGAGTTCAAGACCAGCCTGGACAATGCAGCAAGACCCCATCTCTAAAAAAAAAAATTAGCCAGGTGTGGTGGTACATGCCTGTAGTCCTAGCTACTCAGGAGGCTGGGAGGATCGCTGAGCCAAGGAGTTGGAGCTGCTACTGCAATCCAGTCTGGGTGACAGAGTGAGACCCTGTCTCTAAAAAAAAAAAAATACACACACATATATATATGTGTATATATATATTTAAAGAAAAAACTAAAGGGAATGAAATGTTACAATAAAGATAGTTTGGGACCATTAACTGCTTGAGTAGTCAGTTCCAAAAATAATAAAGCAGACAAAAAGATTTACTCATGTGTCTAGAATATTGAAAAGGTACTTGATGACATAGAAAAGAATACTTAAACTTGGGAGAAAGTATTTGATTATTAATTTTATTTACATATTTTAAAATATGTATATTTTGGCCACACAAACATATATATTTAAAACTATTCCATAATCTTTTTAATGTCCGCACTCATTTTATGAGCATAAGCTCTAATTGTGGCTCCATGGACAGGGATTGACCCTCCCAGAGGGTCAAGCTTCCAAGGCATGAAGCTTATGATCAATGCTTCAGCAAACTCTATTAAGGGAATGATTACTAAGAATGCTGACTGGAATGTGCATTTTGGTGAAATTTATTATAGATAACATTGTATTTCTGGTGGCATTACAAGGGATGAAAGCGCCATTAACCTGTTAAGCACAGAGGGTATAAAAATGCTAATAGGTAGAAAATCGTGAAGACTAGGAGGAAAGATTTTGCTGCAGTGCTGTGTTCTAAGTGAATGAGAAAGACAGATTCAGATAGCTGTTCTCCCATGGAGCTAGTTCTTAAACTCTTTGTCAGAGAAGGGGAGGGACTTTTCAAAAACGAACACCTGCTCAATCGCCTCCCTACTTAGGAAGCCCTCTGGCAGTGGCACAAGTCCTGCAACTCCAGTGCGGGCATGTAGATGCAGACCTTGGCTACACTTTCCAGCACATATTGCTCTCTGCAGAAGTCTATGCAGTCGTATGGCTGTTCCCGGGTGGTCATCTGTGGCCATTCTGCAGTGTGTCAGTACTCCCAGGGTGCCTCAGATGTCATTCTAGAGAACTGGCTATTTTCATTCCCGTTCATGCACTTTTGGAGGTAAATGTGCGGAGCCATCCAATAGAGACAAGAGCTGTCCCTAAGCACACGTGCAGTGTAGGTCGGTCTGTGTGGTGAGATTTGAGGGGAAACAAGTACTCACAAGCATCTAGTTTTGCTTAAAGGGTGCTGTGAAGAGCAAGAAGGGATAAATGTGGTCTTTAAGTTTGCTGATGTGGAAAGGCAAATTAAGCTGGCTTATTTCAGGGTAGCAAGGAATGTTCACTGATCCAAAATACTTCCTTTTTCTGTCTGTCCTTGTTTTTGAAATTCTACCAATCAATTATTTTTGCCTTAGGAGTAAGGCTTTGTCCTTTCTAGGAAAAATCTTGGGAAATCTACTTGTTGCAGTGAGGGGTAATGCTTTTATATTAATGGATATTTTTCTTCAGAAAATACAGAAACCTGAAGGAAAGGCAATTTGAGAAGGTGAAGGTAGAAGAAGAGATGAGTTTATTTTTCTATTTGTTTTTATGCATTCATTCAACAATGAAAACTGAATTAAAGAAACTTTTTTCCTTTTATTTTTAGTTGGCACATAATAATTATTCATATTAATAAGATTCAGAGTGATATTTCGATATGTGTACACAATGTGTAATGATCAAATCAGGGTAATTAGCATATCCATCACCCCCCAAATTTATCTTTTCTTTATGTTGTGAACATTCAAAATCCTCTTTTTTAGATTTTTGGGAATATACAAGAAATTATTGTTAACTATATTCACCCTACAGTGCTGCAGAACACCAGAACTCATTCCTCCCATCTAGCTGTAATTTTGTATCCATGAGCCAACTTCTCGATCTTCCTCTCTGTCCTACTCTTCCCTGCCTCTAATACCCACAATTCTACTCTCTATTTCCATGAGCTCAAATGTTTTTAGCTCCCACAAGTGGTATTTATCCTTCTGTGCCTGGCTTATTTTGCTTAACATAATGTCCTACAGTCTTGTCCATGTTGCCCTGAATGACAGGATTTCTTTCTTTTTTATGGCTGAATAATATTCCATGGTGTATATGTACCACATTTTCTTTACCCATACATCTGTTGATGGACATTTAGGTTGATTCCGTAGCTTAGCTATTGGGAATAGTGCTGCAATAAAAATGGGGGTGCAGGTATCCCATTGATATGCTGATTTCCTTTCCTTTGGATAAATACCTAGTAGTGGGATTGCTAGATTGTATAGTAGTTCTGTTTTTGTTTTTCTGAGAGATTTCCACACTGTTTTCTGTAATGGCTGTACTCATTTACATTCCCACCAGCAGTGTATAAGAGTTCCCTTTTCTCTGCATTCTTGCCAGCATTTGTTATTTTTTTTGTCTTTTTGATAGTAGCCATTCTAACTGGGGTGAGGTGATATCTTGTGGTTTTCATTAGCGTTTCCCTGATGATTAGTGATATTGAGCATTTTTCATATATTTGTTGGCTATTTGTATATCTTCTTTGAGAAATGTCTGTTCAGATCTTTTGCCTTCTTTTTAATGGGATTATTTATATTTTTGCTGTTGAGTTGTTTGAATTCCTTTTATATTCTGGATATTAGTTGCTTGTTGGGTGAATAGTTTGCAAATATTTTCTCCCATTCTACAGGTTGTCTTTTCACTCTGTTGATTATAAAGAAACTTTTTAAACTGTAAATTAGTAGTCAATTACAGAATGCTAGGTTTTGTTGGGGGAAATACAAATATTAATGTTTTTGATGACCTTAAGTTCTTACCACATAGAAGAGGTGTAATAAAAGTATTTGAATAAATGTAATCCATGGCAAAATCTAATTATTGCCATAACTCAATGGCTACCCTAAACAGGTCTAGTACCAAGTTGTTTGCTAAGTATCACCAAGGATGTTGTTCAAATAATTCTAATAGTTACCATGCCTATTATGTGGCAGCCATTATCCTAAGTGTTCTTTTTAAATTAGCTCACTTAATTCTCACAACGTCAGGAGATCGTTCTGTTTTACTATCTATATTTTACAAAGAGGTTAAATTAAATAACTTTTCCAAGGTCACACTACTAGCTAGAGACAGAGTGGATGTATGAGCCATGCCCAGACAAAATGCTATGGACAAAGAAACAGAAACAGAAAAAAAATAATTGCAGCGTGTCTTAGTCTGTTTGTGTTGCTATAAAGGAATACCCAAGGATGCATCATTTATAAAGAAAAGAAGTTTATTTGGCTCATGGTTTTGCAGGAATTACAAGAAGCATGGTGCCAGCATCTGCTCAGCTTCTGGTGAGGGCTTCAGGCTGCTTCCACTTATGGTGGAAGGTGAAGGGGAACCAGGCCTGTGCAGAAATCACATGGCAAGAGTGGAGGAAAGAGAGAGGGGAGAAAGCTGACAGACTCTTTTAAACAACCAGCTCTCTCAGGAACCTCCAGGAACTCACTCATTACCACAAAGACAGCACCAAGCCATTCATGAGGGATCTGCCCCCATAACCCAAACACCTCTTGAATAGGCCCCACCTCCAACACTGAGGATCAAATTTCAACGTGAGTTTTGGGGACAAACATCCAAAGAATAGCAAAACACTTGCCTAAAAGGACCTCATAATTGTGGTTTTCAAAGTATCTGAATATTTGATTGAATTGAATTTTTCTTCTGTTTCTCAAATTAAAATTATCATCATGATATTAATCAAAGGAACCCTGCAAAATGCTTCTGTTTTGGTCAGTTTGATTTATCTAGTAGCATACACTTTATTAGGGCCACCTGAGACCTATTTTTCCACGTGGAAGGGCTATTCTTCTGCATAAAGGATATAATAGTAGTTTATTTCATGACATTTGAAGGAAATAAAATATTTACCCATTTCTCTCCCTAGCCTTCCCTCCCTCCATTTTTCTCCTTTTAGTACTAGATTTTTTCCCTAGAATTGCTACTCTAGATTATGATATTGTCTTGAAGTTCCCTATTCAATTACTTTAATGTACATCTATTGCTTTCACCTGCCCAGAATCTATTTCTGATGCTAGCACCCTGTTTTGTCTCTGGGGAAGCAGCTCTTGCCAGCCTCCAGTATAGGCAGTTTGGGTGGGGCCAAACTCCTTTTCTAGGGGCCTTTGATCTAAACCTCACCAAAGGGCTACATTTTTATGTCACCCTGGCTAAGTCAATGACACTCAAGCCTGGGACTCTTGTCAGAACTTCTGGAAAGGAGAAATTCTTTCCTTTGTATTTACAAATAGGGTAGGAGGTGAAGTTTAAGCTGCTGGAGTCATGCTATTACTGTGTTAGAAGAACCCACAAAGAAAAAAAGCTGACATAGGAAAGCAGAAGCCAGGAATGATGAGAGATAGCGCCTGGCATCTTTGCTTGACTACCCAAATCCAGATGTACCTAGAAAATGTCTAGATTTTTTAAGTTAATGAGTCAAAAAAGCTTTCTTTATTTGTGTAAGACAATTTACATTGGGTTTTATGTTTTCCAGCTGAAAAAGTCTTGCCTGATATGATGATCTTAGCCCATTGTGAATGTGGCACCTGTGCCCACTAAGAGCCATTAGCAATGAAGGAATCAGATTTGCCAAAATTTGCCAGTAGAGAGGTTGACCAAGGTCAAGAGAGTAGGAGAATCAGGATATTTTATTCACAAAGGTGGAGAAATGGGGAAATCGCTAGATCAGTTCTTGTCAGGGGAAATAGGACCTAAAGTGAAAAGGTATAGCCCTAGATTTACACCACAATGTAAATTCCATGAGGGCAGGAACCACAGCTTTATTTTACTCATGCTTATATTCCCATTTCCAAGCACAATGTACAGCATTGAATAGGAATACAATACATTGCTAATGAATGAACATATGGGGACACAGTGTTGAAGAAGTCATTGAGAAATTCATTTACTTTATCATCTGACTATGCTGATTATTGAGGGAAAGGGAGGCCAGGTTTAATCTTTGAACAATAGTGTAACATTGTAGGTAGATTGAATGAGTCATACCAAGGAGGCTTGTAGAGCAAAGAGGTTAGCTCACATGCTTTAAAATCAGGGAGAACTTGATTGGATCTAGGCACCAATAATTACTTGCTCTATGATCTTAGGCAATTTAATTTTCTGGAGTCTTAATTTCCTCAATTGTAACACTGCAAATATGATATCTTATGTGTTGTTGTGGAGATTAAATGTGGTAATGAATGTAAAATCTTAGTACAGTGTTTGGCACATAGGAAGGCTGCTATCATTTCTTTTCCTTTTATTGTTATTCATGTCATAATTATTATGACTATGAGTCAGAACAATAGAGTGGAAAGAGCTCTAGACATCATTAAAATACCTTTTCTCTATTCTTGATCTTTTTTCTTTTTTTAACCATATTTCTAATCTTGGGCAACTCAGATCTCCTAGGTATTGTCTTTTCTGTAAAATATAGTTGTGCAGAAATGAGGTTACATATAAAAGTACTTGGTAAATTGCAAAGCATGATAAGAATGTAAGGTGATATTATCTTCCCCCACTTTACATAGTTTTGTAATTTGTACTTTTGGTATCTCTTATTTGACTTGCTTAACCTAAGCTCTCAAACCTGTGCTCGTAAGAAAACCAGGGAAAATTTCAAAATACAGATCTCTGGGCTTTGCCCTCAGAGATTCTGATTCAATAGGTCTGGGTAGGGGATGAAACTGCATTTTTTTAGCAAGCTTTTCTGTTTGTGCCAAAGCAGGGGAACCGTGGATATCCTTTGAGTGGTGCCGCTCTGTGATGTGTAACTAACTTGAAGACTGCCATGACCACTCCAAACTCTAGCTGCTGCTTGGTCCTGAAGCAGTGGCTGGTGAAGGCTATACTAGAGCTGTGGCCCACTGTGCATCGTCATTTCTATTTGTAGCTGAGTGGAGTTGGCAGCAGGCACAGGCTGGCAGTCACTTCCAACACACTCCTTGTCAAAGCACATACTGTTTCTGCAGCTGGCATCTATTCCCTGTACATCCCAATTATAACAGCATTACTAAGTCTTGTGACAGTCACACATTTCATCACCTTGGGGGACTGGGCAGAGCAGGTTTGCTGTGGCAAGGGCGCCCTGTTCCCTCCTTTCCTCATATTCATCATTACTCAGGAATCTTGTTGGTCTTGTTTGGCACTGAGTGTGTGCTGTTCCTAACTGAGGATGTTTAGAGCCCAGAACGGGTCAGAGATTATGTATAAGCTGCAGGCTGTGGAGCTGTGGGCTGTGCCTGCTGTAAAACACTAATTTTTGAAGCATTTCTACTACTAAAATTGTCACTATTATGATGATCATCATGCTTTGCACTCCTTTGCTGGGCCTGAATGCCTCAGCAAACCATTCCTACTCCTGGATGCACATGGCTGATCTTCTATAATTTGATGGAACTATAGGGTGCATTTCACACTACCTGCGTAATGGAGAGTTTTGACTTCTGCATAGCCTTTTTCTTTTAAGGGAAGAAAAGGGGTTTAATAAAATACATGAACTATTGTTATAAAATATCTTGATATGAGACACATACTCAAAGTGTCTCTACTTAGTAACCTGATTAAAAAAATGAGTGGCAAGTTGATAACACAGAAAAACATATATTGAGAGTATCTATCATTTTGGATAATTATTGGCAGTGTATTATTTTTAAAAGTTACAATTAATCAAGGTATTAAAATAAATCAGCATTTTTCTTTTTTCTCTTTTTAAAAAAGCTATCCTTGCATGTGGGATCAGTAAATGTTACTGCTAGCACCTTCTTCTTTGAGAGCAGTGTCATATATATAAGTTAGTCGGTATTAGCTGGAAAAAGATGGTTCTTAATGGTAAAATTAGGGAGAATAGGCTGAATATAACCAATACAAATAAGAAGAATGACTGGCAAATGTAAATACTGACAGTAAATGTAGTAGTAGTGATCTTAGAGACACAGTGAATCTTAATATATGTCTGTAGCAGAATCTCTCCTATAAAATGAAGATAGCATGGTCTAGAATGTCAAAAATTGCAAAAATTAATAAAATACCTTATTTGAATGTTCTTCCCTCTATAATTCAAGGGAAATTTAAGGAATTTGGAAGATAATTTAAAAATGGTCACAAATTTTATTAAAAGAACGGAAATCCAACCTTATGCAGGTAAGTTCTAAGAATAAGGGTTATTTTGCTCTGAAGGAGACAGCTGGGATCTGATTTTGATTTAGTAATGGCCTTCAAAAAGTGGATGTAAAAAGTCAGTGTAGAAGGTGATCGGTTTTCTCCCTTATTCCATTTTTGCAAGCGGAAGGGGAAATGCATATATATATTTTTTATTATTTCAAAATATTACGGAGGTACAAATGTTTTTGGTTACATGGAACCCTTTTGTTATGCTTGAGTCAGGGCAATAAGTGTGCCCATCACCCAGATAGTGTTCATTGTACCTGTTAGGTAGGTTTTCACCCATCCCCTCCTCCCCCCAGGAAATGTATATTAACACAAAGGTTGATAGGTTTAGATTTGAAGTCGGTGTTTTTAGGAGGAGAAAATCCTGAAGGATGGAATTCTGAGAGGGAGCTTTAAAAGGCAACACAACCTCTGTGGTTTGCTAGGATGGTTTGTGAGTAGCTGTGGCCAGTGTGGGAGAGGTCACAGTGCTTTTGAAGGTTCCTCAACCCTAGAATTCTATGATTAAGCCCAGTTACAGCATGGTGCCCAGGAGGAACAAGCAATTGCTGTGAGAGTTCTCAGAATTGCCTCAAACTCAAAGGTTAAAAGAAATGACAGGGCAGTTTTCAGTTTAACTTGGAGCAGAGAAGCTAGAGCTGTAGGAAGACAGGTGACACTAACTGATCTGAGGTAAATTTCCTGTTGGAGAAGTGCCACTCGGACTGCGACAAAGTGGCATGACTGAAAGCATCAGTCGGGACTGTCACGGACCAGGAACTTATAAGGCAAATATCTCATCCTAAATTTTATCCAAGAAGATGAACAGTCATTTCCTTGAACACAATAGGCACTACTGATTTCCTTATTCTTTTAAAACACAGATAAAGTTACTTTTTCCCCTAAAGTTAAAACATTTTTTATTATGGTATAATACGCATAACATAAAATTTGCCATTTTAATCATTTTAAGTGTGTATTTTAAGCACATTCACACTGTTGCATAACCATCACCACCACCCACCTCCAGAGCTCTTTTGTCATTCCAAAATGAAACTGTACACATTAAAAAACAACTCCTCTTTCCTCCTCCCAATAAAGTTACTTTAATAGTCATATTAAGAAGCTATTAATTAGTGGGTGCGTAGTAGTTTTTTCAAGAGGAGAACTTTAATCATGATTATCCTATCTTAGGGAAGAAATTATGAAGCATTTATTACTAGCTGAAGAGTGTGGTTGTTCTAGAACTGGGGAAGAAAGGGCTGTCATAATTTTTAAAAAACAAACTAAAAAGGGAGCAGTAATTCCCCTCAATTTCCAAATTTATACATATCTGGATATTTGGTTGGAAATATTTTCTTATCTCTATGCTGTTACTAGGCTTTAGCTCTAATATAGTCCATGGTTGGCTTATATTAGTAAATCACGGGCTCACAGATAATAAAAAGATTGTCAATTTTCATATCACACAAGCTCACCTGCAGACTGCTGTGCATTCTAGACTGTTCTATTTTGGATTTCTAATGACCATAGTTCAGATATAGATTTAAAATATTACTAACTTTAATGAAGAATATTTAACATGCTTTATGCAACTCTAAATTATTATAGCTGTTGTAAAATGTTAATTTTTGTAAAAATATCAATGCTATTCTTATATGCATTTATTAGCTACAAAATCAAAACAAAACTAGTTCCATTAACATATACAATTATCTGCAGGAGGTATGCAAAAATTAACTAAAAAACTGAAAGGGATATTCAACCATCTATGTACTTGTTCAGATAAAAGCTATGTCAATTTTCATTCTTTTTAAAAGTTATTTGTCTTTTCTTGTTGAACAGTTAGTATTTCTCTTTATCCTTACTATTCTGCAATTTCACCGTGCTGTGTCTAGGTTCGAATTATTTTTTATGTATGCTTTTTTTTGCATTTTAAATCTTGGAAAATTCTCAGCTGTTATCTTTTCAAATGCAGTTTCCCTTCCATTCCTGTGTGGTAGACCATATCAATCTTCTGCTGCATGCTGAGAGGCTTGGTTAGTCCTATCTTCTAATTAATGCAATCTCTCTTTGTGTTTATTCATACAAAGATTTTAAAAAATTTAGTTAATACACTTTTTTCTTAAATTTCTAATTGTTTCTTTTTTTATTCATTTGTTCTTGGTTTTTTTATGTCTATTTTGGTTTCATTCATTCATTTTCACTTTTAAAAGCTAAAATTATTTTTATAAGGAGCTCAAAGACTATTATTACAGTAATTTTGAATTTTTTTAAAAAAATTCTATTTTATTGGTAGTGAATGAGTCTCTCAAATATTGATTGTGTCACTTTCTTTCTTAGTGCTGATCCCTACGGGCTTTGGAGTGATTCTTCCTAAATTTATCTTGGGCAATCATCCTCCCTGCCTGCCTGCCTTCTCTTTCTCTCTGTTCTCATTACTCCAGGCTCTGCAGTTTTAGGGTGATTTTCCCTGCCCTGGCATGCTGACCTACGTCCAACACTGAGCTGGTGAGCAGCACAGCCCAGGTCTTAACAGGGAGAAGTCCTTTGGTTTTCCAAGCTCTGCAAGTTCACAGCTTTATTTACGTGTAGCCTCATGCCATGGAGAGTTCTGTCAGCATCCTTTCACTGGCCAGCATCCCAGTTTAACGATACCTCTTCTTGTTTCATTACTGAAAACTGAGCAGGCCCTTAGATTCAGCCTGTACTTCTGTACCTGTTTCTGATGTATGAATCCTTATCATCATTTTCAGCATGGTTGCATCTTTCAATTTATTTATTTAAAAAAAATTATTGCTGTCTTTGGAGTGGAGGAGAAAATTCAAGGTGTGAACTGACAGTTTCAATTTGCCAATGAGTGCCCAGGTCTCTACGCACAGACTATCAGGATAATTAATGCTAAAATCTGTTTATCAATTTACTGATTCCACTAGTCTCTTTGACCTCAACATTTAATAACATTTTTGTGTATGCTCTAGCTTGAAACCTTGAACATGGATCAATTGATTTAGAGCAAAGCCCCTCCAGTTATTAAATGATTATTTCAATGAAAAAGGTGAGAGAAACATGACCAATATGAGGTAGTCTGGCCTCTAATAGCTAGATGATTCATAATTATAGATCAAGAGTCCATTATTTTGATATTTGTGTGTATTTCATGCAAAAGCAATTTTTGGCTTGAATGACTTGGATAATTATCTCAGTTTTGCACTTTAATTTGCTTATGTAGAAAAAAACAAAAGTTGGGGAAAAATGCTTGGTGACACACGTTATGATGAGGGTCAAAAATGAAAATGGTAACAATAATTAGTGATGTTAATACTGCAGGAAAAATTGAAACTAGTTAGTTTAAAATTTCAAGTGGATAAGTGCTCTGAGTCACTAAGTTTGCAAAGTTTTCTTGGGTATATTTCTTTTTCTAATGAGTTGTCATGAGTGCTTAATGTCAACAACCAATAAGGTGGTTCTTTGTGAGATTCAAAAATGGTTGCATTTGTTCAAAATATTGAGCCTATGAGTCCTTTACCCATTATTGTGCAATAATTAAATTGGAGGAAGAGTAATGAGGTATAAAGATCACACTCATGAACTAAATTTAGAGTGATGCTTTGTTCAGCTGCCAAGAAAATTAAAATAAAAATATTCCCACATAACTTTATGAAATCTTTGACAACAGTATAAGGTTGTTACCCCGTTTTTAAATTAAATGTTCAGCCAGATGTCAGCAAATTTGATGAAATGGAACTGAAAAAGTCACGTGCCTTCAATTTTATTTTTAAGTTCTTAAAGACTTAGTTTTGCTAAGACATGATTTACCCACATCTTGCCTAAAGGAAAATGAGTGTGTAGAGCAAAAGACAAGTGAAGCAGATCATGCTTTTTAGTTGATTTGCACATAAAGAATATCTGATCTAGGAATTGGCAGAAAAATACGGGTTATGTGAACGTGTCTCTTTCTATACTAGAAGAAGAGGCTGGACAATTGAAAAAACTATTTATGCATACCACTGGCAAAGAAATTCTAACAGCACTTTAAGCCTGATTTGGCACACCACGTAACTCTTCCAGGCACAATGCACAATTTTCATAAATAGATTGAACTGAAAGATTCCCTGCCATTGTTCTGCCATTCAGCTGACCCTGAGTATAACTATACGGGATATTTTAGCCTAAGTTCTATGCAATATTTTTTTCAGGGAAAAGAAAAACCATAATTAGGGATTCACAATGGGATTATGGATACGATTTTCAAAAGCAATGATTTTTTAAAAAATTTTTAAGTGTAAGTAGAAAAATTGTTGAATATGTTTCTTTGGCAATTTCTATGACCCCAAGTGGCTCATGTCATGAAACCAATATAATCTATTTTTTGAAAATCCATTAAGAAACTCAAAAAATCCAGTGGCCGTGTATAAGTGTGGTTTGTGAACGCCATATCTTCTCTAGGAAGAGGCAACTCGAACTTTCTGATCAGCTCTCTTATGTTTTCACTGGAAATGTTCACTTGGGTTTCATTATTTTTTTTTTAATACACTTCCACAAGATTTTGTTTTCTGAGACCAGAATATTGATATTTTCAGAAATCATAGCTTCTGATTCTGACTATGTCAGGCGCAATGAATGTACTCAAACAGTAAATAAAAATAATAATCAACTTTACATTTTTTTATTGGTGAAATTAAGTGGGCCAACACTCCTGTATTTCCGCAGAAATTTGAGAACTTGGTAAACAAGGATGAAGGATGGAAACTTCAGTAGAGATAGGCTCAGTTTGCTCATTTAAGGTATGGGACGATAAGGATCTCTCTGATTAATAACATATTAATAATAATATTAGCTAAATGGTTTAGTTCAAAACCTTAGCCCATTATACCGAGGTTCTTCTATTCTCTATTCATAAGATTTTGAACTTTGACTAGGAACATCAAAGTCTTAGTAGCATTTTCCTAAATGTCTTTGGTCTACTGAAGAGTTTGAATAAGAATTTTTAAACTAGGGAGAACTGCACAAATCAGT
Organism: Daubentonia madagascariensis; assembly: GCA_023783475.1. NCBI lineage: Eukaryota > Metazoa > Chordata > Mammalia > Primates > Daubentoniidae > Daubentonia > Daubentonia madagascariensis. The sequence continues at coordinate 4,606,807 of JAKFHU010001798.1, read as the reverse complement.
GATTATATTGAATAATGAACATAACATAATATGTATTTTTATGACAATAAAAATATTTACAACACCACAATAAAATTTTCAGCTTGCCAACAGATTGCATTGCAGTCAAATGCTAATAAATTTTAATTCTCAATCATTCTATTCTACAATTATTTTCCTATAGATCATAGAAAATAATGTGGATAAAAACTTTCAATCTCCCAATCTGAGATTTATATCAAAAACATAAGAACCCATTTTAATATAATTTTTCTTTAAAAATTTTAATTAGAAATATTTAAACATTCATAAATGAATAAAATCAGTATACTCAATGCACTTACCACACAATTTAAGAAATAATGCGTTATCTAAACAATAAAGCTACAAAGTTTCCCCTTTGATTCCACCTACTTCAACCTGTGTCCTCCTCTGAGGAGACCACTCTCCTGAATTGGTATTTAAAATTTCCATGCACTTCTCCTTAATTTTACATCATAAATATGGTTTAAGCTTTATGTATATGGTAATAAACTGGATGTATATTTCTGTTCATTGCTTAATATAAATATTTTAGATTCATCTATATTGCCATATGTAACTACACTTTATTTATTTTTAGTGCATTGAATAAATAAACCATCATTCATTTATCTCTTCTCCTGTATATGGACATAAGCTATTTCAATTTTTTTCAGTATTGTGAACAATGCATCCAGAAGCAGTCTCGTATTACTACCTTTTATCATTCATGCAGTTTTTTTCTAGGACATATAATTAAAAGTGGAATTGCTGGGTCACAGAATTTTCTGTCTTCAACTTTGCTAGCAGTTATCAAATTGTTTTTCAAATTGATTGTACCAATTTACATCCTCTCTAGCTGTGAATGAGTTGCCACTTTTCTACATCCCTGTCAACTCTTGATATTGTCAGGTAATTTTTTTCCCTCAATCTGATTAGTGTGAAATGTGATTTAACTGATATTTTAAGTGGTACTTTTCATATTCCATAAAAGGATGAACCTATTTTTTATGCAGATTGATTATTCATATTTCCTTTTCTGTGAATTAATTATCTCATAATTTTTGCTCAATTTTCATTGTGGTATGTATCTTTTTCTTACTGATTTGGAAAAATTGTAAATTATGAATACTAATAATCTGTTAGTTATATGTGTTGCTTATACCTTCTCCTGATCTGTGTCTTATTATTTGATGCTCTAATCTTATTTTTTAAAAGAGCGATCTCTTTTTTTAGTGGAAAAACAAGTGTATGTATATATACACACATACATATGCACGTATGCATACAAACATATGCAAATACACACATGTACACACACAGAAAGACTTGAGATAATGTACACCAAAATGATATCTCTGGGTGCTGGAATTAACAATTTTTTTTCTTTTAAAAATCTTGTCTGTATTCCCTAGTTTTGTGCTAAAAACATTCTGTTTGATTATAGAAAAAAACAGTAAAAATGATTTTAACAGTAAAAAAACAGTAAAAATTTTTAAAAAAGCATAATGTTTCCTTGTATAGATGAACCCATATTTATTTGAGCATTCTTCTTTTACTCTTAAGGTGGTTCTCTGTTTTTTTTATAATACAAAGAGTGCTGCCTCAGGCATTCTCAGATCATTAATTTCTGGTACTGTTATTTCTGTAGAGTAAATCCCCAAAAGTGAGATTGCTTTGTCAATAGCATGTGTGTTGTTTAATCTTTTTATAAAAAAAAATTGAGATAGAATTCACATACTATAAAGTCACCCTTTTTTTTTTTTTTTTTTGAGACAGAGTCTCACTCTGTTGCCTGGGCTAGAGTGTCATCACAGCTCACGGCAACTTCAAACTCCTGGGCTCAAGCAATCCTCCTGCCTCAGCCTCCTGCTGAGTAGGACTACAGGTGTATGCCACCGCACTCGCGAAATTTTCCATGTTTTGTAGAGACGGGGTCTTACTCTTGCTCAGGCTGGTCTCAAACTCCTGACCTCAAGTGATCCTCCTGCTTCAGCCTCCCAGAGCGCTAGGATTACAGGTGTGAGCCACTGTGCCCGGCCTATAAAGTGACCCTTTTAAAGTATACAGTTCAATACAATTTTGTCTGTCAACAAAAAAATAAAAAAATAAAGTGTACATTTCAGTGGTGTTTAGTATGTTAACAAAGTTGCACAGCTGTCACCACTATCTAACTCCAGAAAATTTTTATCACTCTAAAAAGAATCTCCATGCCACTAGCAACCAGTCTCCATTTCCCCACTTCCCTTAACCCCGGACACCACTAATCTACTTTCTGTCTCTATGCATTTGCTTGTTCTGGACATTTCATATAAAAGATATTACACAATATGCCGCCTTTTGTGTCTGGCTTCTCTCATATTTTTAAGATTCACCCATATTGTAGCATGTATTAGTGCTTCATTCCTTTCTGTGGCTAAATAATATTCCACCATATAGATATACTACATTTGTTAATCCACTCATCAAATGATGGACATTTGGGTTCTTTCTACTTTTTAAAAAGATTATGTGCAAATTTTTGTGTGGAGGTACGTGTTCAATTCTCTTGGATATATATTTAGTGAAGTTGTTGGGTTATATGGTAACTTTATGTTTAACTTTTTGAGGAACTGTTGAACTGTTTTCCCAAGTGGCTACACCATTTGAAATTCGTAACAATAATGCATGAGGGTTGCAATTTTACCACTTTCTAGCCAATACTTGTTACTGTCTGTCCTTTTCATTTTAGTCATCTTAGTGGGTGTGAAGTGGTATCTCATCGTAGTTTTGACTTGAATTTCCTTAATTATATGTTGTTTATCGCCTTTTCATGTGCTTTTTCACCATTTGTATATCTTCTTTAGAGAAATGTTTGTTCAAATCTTTTGGCCAGTTTTTAATTGCATTATTCATCTTTTTATTATTGTATTTTAAGTGTTTCTCATATATCTTGGATACAAGTCCCTGATTGGGGATATAGTTTGCTAAAATGTGTTTTTCCCCTCGTTCTGTGGGTTGTTTGTTCACTTTCTTCATGATGTCTTTTGAAGCATGAAAGTTTTTAATTTTGATGACATCCAATTTATCTATTTTCCTTTTGTCATATCTAAGAAACCATTGTTTAATTGCAAAGATTTATGGTTACGTTTTCTTCTAAGAGTTTTATAGTTGTAGCTCTTATATTTTGGTCTTTGATTCATTTTGAGGTTCTTTTTTTGTATAAGATGTAAGTCAAGGGTCTGACTTCATTCTTTTGCATGTAGGTATCCAGTTGTCCCAACACTGTTTGTTGAAAAGAATATTTTTTCCTCCTTTGACTTGTCATGACACTCTTATCAAAAATCAATTGACCAAAAAATGTATTTAATGGTATCTTTTGATGAATAAAAGACTTTATAATATTTTCTTTATCCATTTGTATATGTATCATATTAAAAATATCCTACTTTATACCCTATTTTCCTACTGATTATACATTTTTTTCAAGTTTTCCTTTTACCTAGTTCTTTACCCATCTTTAGAGAGTGTGTGTGTGTATGTGTTTTTAAATTTTTTCTTAAATTTTTTTTTTTTTGATAGAGATGGAGTCTTGCTATATTTCCCTGGCTGGTCTTGAACTCCTGGCCACAGTGATCCTCCTGCCTTGGCCTCCCAAAGTGCTGGGATTCTAGGCATGAGCCTCCGTGCTTGGCCTATTTTTTTTTTTTTTGGTATTATTAAATTTTTTAGAGACAAGGTCTTGCTGTGTTGCTCAGGCTGGTCTTGAACTCCTGGCCTTGAGTGATCTTCCTGCCACAGCCTCCTGAGTCACTGGGATCATAGGCATAGCCACTGCACCTGGCCAGGTGTGTTTTTAAGTAGAGATTCATTATTAAAAATTACATATGAATAGCTAATTGTCTCAAGACCATATGTTAAATAATCCATTCCATTGCCACTGATCTGAAATGTCATCTGTTGTATTTCAAGTTTCCACATATTCACAAATCTGTTTCTGTGTGCTCTCTTCTTTTTCCTTGCCCTATCTCTGCCCCCCAAAACTAGAGTGTCTTAATTCCCTCAGCTTTGTAATATGTCTTGATACTTAGAAAGGCAATCACTAACTCTGTTCTGGCTACTCTTGAGCTTTTCTTCATTTATACATATTCTATAATTAACCTTTCAAGTCCCAGAAAAAAAATTTTTGGAATTGGGATCACATTAAATTTATGGGTTAGTTTGTGAGGGATCTGACATCTTAATGATACCCTGTTATTGATATCTAGGATAATATTATGACTTTTCTTTTGATTTATTAATTTCTTCTCTATTTCAATAATTTCATAATTTATTCCATACACCGAAGACATATTTTGTCAGATTTAGTCCTATACATCTTTACTTTTTTTTGTGGCATTTATAAATAGCATCTTTTAAATATTACATTTTATTTGTTATTAGTATGGAGGAATGAACTTTTTAGTTTATTAATCTTAAATCCAGTGATTTGATAAATTCAATAATTGTAATAACTTGTTTTATTGAACTTTATGTAGTCTAGAATATAATCATATCATCTGTAAATATTAAAAGTTAATTTCTCCCTTCCTAACCCTTGCACTTCTAATTGTTTTCCTTGTCATATTTCCCTGATTATAACCTCTAAATGCAATGTTGAATTCAAATAGTAATAATGAGCATTCTTGCTTTATTCCTGAATTTAATAGAAATTTTGCTAAAGTTTCACAATTAAGTATGATGTTTGCTGCAAATTTTCATTAGCTACATTTTACCCAACTAGAAATGCTCCATTATGAGGTTTTTCATAAATGAGAGGCAAATTTTATTAAATAAAATACTTTTACTAAATTAAATACTTTTCTGCATCAGTTAAGATAAACCTGTGGTTTTCAGATTTAAATTGTGAATATGAGTAAATTTTAATAAACTATTTTCTTATGTTAAACCATCCTTGAATTCCTGGAATAAACCCAGGTAAGCATAATTTATTTTTTTTAAACTTTGGAGGATTCATTTTGCTAATATTTTGCGTAGGATTTTTGCATCTATGTTCATCAGTGATTTCTTCCACTTTCTACCTGTATATTTTGCTAGCAGTCTGATCTCAATGTTCTCTCCAATCAAAGATTTTTTTTCTTCTGTAGTTTACTTTTTACCCCTCTTGAAGAGAAAGATGGTGAGAGTTGTGGTCTCTGAACTTTGGGAACACTTTTTTTTTAAAGGAATTCACCAACATTTTATATATATTTCTTTTTTTTTTTTTTGCCTTTTCTCACATTCTAAAGCACTTTCCATCTTAACATTTTATAGCTTTCTTTTCTTCCTCAATTTCTCTTGTATTTATTGACTATTGAATTCATCTATTATTTATTCATAATTTCTGTTTTTTTTGTATTGTTTAAAATGTTATTTATTTTGTGCTTCTCATGTCTTCCTCAAATATATTATAAACTCTTTTACTCACATCTTCTAGTACAGAGTTTTGTTTTACATTTTAGGAACTCAATAGATATTTAAGTTTTGATTTGAATTTTATTAATAAAAATATTACTTTACTTTAAATAATAGTTTGGTGATATAAGTATTTTGAGAAAATTTTAATTATCTTTTCAGTCTACCAGTTTTAAAAATTTTATTTTTCATTTTAGCTGTTACTTTTATTTTTGATCAACTCTACCTCCCCAGCACCCTCTCCTGTCTCCCAGGAGAATGCAGGTTGACACCTCTAAGTGGTTAGCTTTTTGAGGTCATTGACTGGGTCCTTGAGGTAAGTGCCAGAGGAATAAAAGATATTTTTGACTCTATTTTGGCTATATCTGATTATTCTAGTCTATGCTATATTCACTTGTTCCTCAAAGCATGATTGTCAACAAAATTTCAATAAACTCTAAACAGCTTCTGAAGGTAGTTCGAGTTCTTTCGCTTTAACAGGCAGCACAAATCTTCTCAGTGGGAAAATAAATGATCGAATCTCACCTCATTCCCAAATAAATTAGAGTTGGCAAGCTTGTGTGTCTGGAGCTGACTTACAGTGCTTGATGCTAAAATGTAGCTCCTTGTAGTAGTTATAATAAATTAAGGCTCTGTCAGAGGCCGAAGTCATGAAAGTTAAAGGAAAAAAAATATATTGATACTCTTTATATTTTGGGCTCTGGGAGGTATTTTGGTCTTCAGCAGGTTGACAGCACAAAATAGACAAATTCAATATTTTAGGAAACCGTGCCAAATTTCATGTGTAGAAGCCTGTGAGTGTCTTGCGTTAAGCTGTGAGTTATAGCAGCAAAAGGCCTAGAAAGTGAGAAATGGTATTTCTTGAAGGCTGCGGGGCATGCAAATTCCATGGTTCTCTCTTTTGAATGACAACATGATCCAACTTCCCAGTGAGAAGCGTGCTGGTGTGTTTCACTTCCTGTGCTCTTTTCTGAATAATGTGAAGGTGTTGTTAATTTAAAAACTGTCACTCACAGGGCATGAATGTGTTTTCAGTTAGAAGTCCAGTGACAGGCAGAAGACAGCAATGGCAATGGGTACTCTGAGACAGGTGATACTTTTCTATAGCTAATTATCATTATTTTTCTAGCTGAAACAATGTCAAAAACATACAGAATAATAAATGCTTTGATAAGGTGTGCTTGTAAAAAGCAGCAGTCCATATTATTACAACTCTGCCAAATAACTTGACTACCTCTTATTAAATGAAAAAAAGAAGGTTGTGACGGGGTCATTGCTCGTCCCATTCACAGTTGGAACATCTTTGCTGGGATTATTTTTTGTCCGTTTATCTATTTTATCTTTGCTATTGTGACCAAATTGAAAAAATGGTGGAAAACCTAAGGGTAAGCTGGAAGTAGTTTCAAGGAATCAGTGTTCTGAAATGGAATCTATTTGGACTCCCTGCTCTTTTCCTTCCGTGGTAGATTTCACAGTGACCCAGGACACTTGCTGCTACAGAACACTGCAGCGACAGGAAACTGCACAGACATCTTCCCAGTGTCTTTAGCAGTCAATTTGTCCATGTACTGAAAATAATTTAAGTGACGTGATTCACTTGTCTTTTCAGTTATTATTTTTAAAATTGTGACAAATTAAGTGGGCATCCTTTGGCTTCAAAGGGAGAGCCTGAAATATTACCAGTGGAAACAATCTAAAATATTAAAAAAAATCTGAGAATGGCTCAGTTTACCTGAATTGATAATTACCACAAAATCAATAGCAATAGAAAACAGTAAGAATTCATACAGCTTCCAGTGTGGGTATTAAAGGGCGTGAAAACAGAGATTAATTTCCTGACTTCTGAAGATAATCCAAGTAGAGTTGATGTACAAAAAAAAAATGTATCAATATGGAACCAGAAAGGGAAAAGAAGATCTATTCCAAATGTGATTTAAATCTCATTATATTTTGACTATTCAGTGGGAATCTCCCAAAGTTTCAGTTTCTCTTTAGGAGTAAAATGGGTTCTTAAAAGTGCATTCATCTATGCTGCTAGAGTATCGTTTACTAACAAATGATTGCAACTTTACCCCAGTGGCCTGAAAGAGTTTTAATGTTTCTTCCAGATGTGCTTAATTTATTTCCAGGGTATAATGTTTGCCATGGGAGGCTTGGGTGATTTTCTCACTTATCAATGCCAATTTCTTGAAGGTAGGTAAAATTTAGTCCTCTTCTAGATGAAGAAATAGAACAGGAAGACATTACAGCTTCATTAATGTCGACTGAGAAGCCCTTAACAATCCTTAACAATTTAATATTTAACAAATATTAAATTTAGTGTGTACTTTATAAGCTTACATATTTGGACTTACGTTTCTGCAAGGGTTTCCTAGAACTCTTCTTGCCAGTATTCAATTTTATACAAATAATGATGTTTGTCAGGAATTCAAAAAGTCTAGGATTTTAAAAATTGCCTTCTAAGCTTAGCTTTCGAAACACCAGTGGTTGATTTGTTATAAAATATTAAGAGGATGAAATGAATCTAATTTTCAACTACTCAAAAGACTACTGAATTATAGCTATTAACATTCTTCAAATATTGGATATGAATAATAATATAAGGTATTTATTACAGAGTAATAATATAAATTTTATTTTGGAGCACATTAAAATGAAGACCAGTTTAAATGTAAAATTCATAATGTATCTAGAGCAATTGTGAGTAGTCACTATTAAAGCTACTTTGGTGATGTGCAAACTATGCAATGAAATTTTAAGAGATTTTTCACAAATATAAGTCAAATTGTTGAAGATATTTAAGTATGTTCTGTTGAGCAGAACTTTACTTACTTTATTTACTTTATTACTTACTAAAATAGATAATCTAAATTAACATGTGTCAAAATCATAGAGATCATCATCTTGTGAATGGTCACCTAGTATCAATACTGGAACGTAAACTTTGGTATCATGTCCTACACTTTTAGTACTCTTTGTGAAATAGCATATTGATCCTTAAAAACAGTGAAAGTTGTTTGCCCAATACCTAAGTAACTCTATTTTGTAAGAGCTTGTAAACTTAATTCCTTATTTCTAGTACCAAAGTGTAATCTTTCCCAAAAGGGTAAGCACTTAAGTCATGACTAAGACAAGCAATGGCAAGTTGCATATTGTCAAAATTACCCTTGAAAATCTTTTATTGCCCTTGAAAAAATAACACATTTTACTTCTTTTACTTTGGTCAGTATTTACATAAATACTTATAATCACCCGTACGTTCTTTACATAGGTTTGCCAAACATAGGCACTATTTCAAGATTTCTTGCATCCAATATCTGATTAATACAAATAATTTGATGTTCAAAAGTTTCTTATTTTTGGAAATAAAATTCTCATTGATACAGCTAGAGTATCTTGGTAGAATGGAAGATGATGAGGGCTGAGAATTTTGTCAGTTTTGTTCACTGGGGTAATTCAATCACATCCTAGAACAATGCTGGCCACGTAGTAGGGACTCAATAAATATGTGAATAAATATGTTGAGTAAATGAATAAAGTGTGAATTATATATATTGAATAAATGAATAAATGAAAAGTGAATATGTCTCCTAAAGCTGGCTCACAGAGGTTTTATGTTAACACCAAAATATCTAACTAAAATATCAGTTATATGGAGCTAGAGTAAATAATTTTCTGAGGTTTTTGGCTTTTTAAATATTTCTTTTGACTTGATAATAATCTTGTATTATTTGGATACAGTGATCAACTGCAATAGTTTTTAGTTTCTACAGACAACTTCATTCATATTCAGGTAACTCACAGAATTAATCAGATATTTTGACATCAGGAATTCACCTTGAAGCTAATGAAGCTCAGGGTATTTCCAGGGTAATAGGAAAGGCCCTAACAATGTGCCCACAGGGTCATACAATTTGCTAAAATATGCTGAAGTAATGTATTTTAATTGCAATTGATCCATACTGATGTTTCTGTCTGCTGTTGCTTCTCTTCATTCACAGCTTATTTATTTATTTTTTTTGGTCAGATGGCCCTAGAGAGGTGGGGGGCATGTCTCAGATCAGGCCAAGAAGAAGCTGAATTGTGGATACACTAAAACTGGGTTTAGTGTTGTATATTTACATGGTTTTGATCTCCTCCCTGGTAGTTAAGTTACTACGTGTCCAGGTATAGGTGGAATACTCCAGATGTCCATCAGACTAATTCACCCAGGTGTATAGGCCCAGATTTCCTATCACGCACAATATGAATGTGTCTTACAGCATTTAACACCAGAAATAGATGGGTGGAGAATGAGAAACAAAGTTTGAAGAATATAAATTCAGAAGCCAGTTTGTAGAAAATATTTCCAATCATCAGCTGTTTAAAATTGTAAGTGGAAGATTCAATTAACATCAATACTCAGTTAAAATGGAAGTTCTCTCCTAACGTGAATCTACTCAGTAATGCATCTTATAAAATTCAAGATGTATTCCACATTATTTTTATTTTGTTAATGAAAATTTTGCAAAATAGAATTTATCAGAATTTCTGTGTTATAGTGCACAAACTTCTTTTATAATTATATCTGTGTTAAAGTTTTATGTTTTATATGTCTCAACTACTATGAATAAAATCCAAATTCTAACAATGTTAGAAAGATTGAGTTATTTTTGTACTTTTATTAAAAAATTACAAAATTGTCATATGAAGAGGCAATCAAAGAAAATGAAGCCAAAAATGGAAGAAAAGAATCATAAGAGTGGGTCAGAGAGTTTATTAAATAAAAGTCTTATGTATAATTTTTATGGATTTTATAATGTTTGTGATATTTTTCACCTTTTTAAGATTGATTTTGCTGTGATTCTTCTTCTCATCCTCTAAACGAATATTCATGTTCATGCCTAATTTTGTATTCATTATGTTGTGACCTTTTTTCTAAAAGAGAACTACCCAAATGATATATGGTTCAGTCTCCACCAAACCTGGATCCACCCTTGTAATTAGATCTAGAACAACTGTAGATGTGCACAGGTAGGGAGTGGAGGTGTAGAGGGTGGGCAGGGGTAAAGGGTGGTGTGGCCATGAGGCCATCAGTTCACCCTGTTGTCCTTGTTCACTCTTTCTCGGTAGATGTAATGGAAAAATGCAGTCCATGCACAATTTTCAGATGAGAATTGATACCTCCAAATGCATCTGGAAGCTAATAAATGAAAGACAGAGTATCTCAAGTGTAACTTTTTCTTTGAAATAAGGCTGTTTGAAATATGTCTCCATTTGCCATGAAACATTTTCAGTTTTGGAGACTTTTCATCAATTTTCCATATTGTTCACTAGAGCAGGTTTATGCTTCATACATACAGCCTTTGATAGAGTCCTGATTCTTTTGTGGCTCAGAACACCCGGACACTGAAGAACCCTAATCATGCTGCTTAAACCGGTCCTGATGCCATCCATCCACTCCAAGTCCCCACTCCATGGTTGGTCTTGACATTTAGCAATAATCCTCTATGGTTGTTAAGGCCCAGCACTTTTCTCTATAGGATTTGCCCCCCAGAGTTTGGAAAACTCTTTAAAGGTCTGCTAGAAAGCTAGTGCAAATGTTTCATCTGCTTTTGGTTTGTGGGTTCTGAACACATGGCATCCAAATGTCACATTTGGAATCTGGAATTCAGTTATTCTCAAGCATTTTGATCAAATCTTGATTTTATCCATTGTCTTTTGTGAATGAACAGTACATGTTGTCTGGCTCTTTTGCAAGCATCCCTCTTCCTTTCCCTATGTATTATATAATCTTATTTGGCTGACATGTTCTTTTCAAAGGTTAGGAACATTTGTGTTTTGAGAAGAAAGGTGAACTCATTAGCTTCACTTTCTAAATATTTTAATAATGTTACTGAAGCCTGGGATGCCATCTTTATTCAGCTATCTCTTTGTTTTTCTGCCACAACTTAACACTTATAGTGAATGGCAATACATATTAATAAGGAGGAAGCTTAATAAGACTCAGGTTAATGATGATAATTATTCCTACATGTATGCTGACAGTGTGTGCAAAGATATTCACTCTTCAGAAAAGCCCCAAGGCATTACAGATAATTCTGACATCTCGTACATTATTTGAGAAAAAGGTTAACAGTGCTATGAGATACTTGGATTTTTTTAAAGTGAACATTTTAATTACCTGGGGATAATGTCCATGGTTGAAATTCAGTGATTGGGCATAGGGCCAATAATTTTTCAGAAGAACCCTGAGAGAGGGTTAGAATTCAACCATTACACTTACAGGATTGTAAACATGGAAACTAGAAATAAATCAGCATAGTCAAAAATTAAGGTCAGTGTTCCAGCTCGGTGTGTGAGCTAAAATGGGTTTCTAGTTTGATGTGAATATTTATCTTTTGATTGACCACAGTAAATGTATGTAATTGTGAAGTTCCTGCTTCTTTTATTCTTTCTACTTTCTCTCTACAAAACCAAACACTTAACGACCTTGTACTCTGTTTTCCGTTCCTCTAATCCATGTTGCTTTCCAATCCTTCATCCACACCTGAAGTATTAATGACAAATGACTGATTAACAGTTTAGAGCCACATTCCACTTTTTTCCTCCCTGGGTTGATTGCCTTTTCCTAAGTATTAAAACCTTAAATCAGGTATCTCAAATAAAACACCAGCCTGGGCCTGTCAGGTAACATTAAAGAGTGAAACTGGCCAAGTGAGGATTGTAGTAAAATAGAAAGTGCAGGCTTCTAGAAGCAAGACAATCATTGCTCATCTCCAGGACATTATTTCTACTTAGACATTTTGGCCCAGATTTGCTAAACACTGACTTTCACAAAAGAAGCTCAAAATCTGAATTTTTGTGAATTCTTCCCATTTTGAAATATTGTCCACGAATTCAAATATTGTCTAGGTGAAGCATAACATATCCAGGGCAGACAGTGATCCAAGGGGCACAAGTTTGTGACTTCTGCTTTGAACAGAAGGAAAGAAATTGCAAGGAATTTAATTCAAACGCTTCTTCTGCTCCCAAGTTCAAGAAACTGGAGGACCCACACTCCTTGAATGCATTTCCAGCCCTGTGTCCTTCATGCTGTTCAATTTCCTCTGGCTTCTCATACTGCCCTTTCTACCTTAGGTATCTACTCACTTTTGATAACGTTGGTTAAATGTTGCCCTGTTTATTATAAAGCTTTCTAAGCCCCTTCTCTCCTTATAAACCGTTTCTCCACTACCACCCTTCCTTGTTGGATGAATCCGTTTTCCTGCTATGTTGTTGGAGTATCTGACACATACTACAATCAGCACCTATTACAGTGTGGATGTGTGTGTTGGTCTCCCCAGTTACACTGTGAGGTCCATATGGGTAGAGTCTTGTTTTTATTTCTTTATCAGCATCATATAGTATCTGCCACATAATACAATAAATGTTTGCTGAATGTATGAATGGATCAGTGAATGGATATTAGAACAATATTCTTAATGAAGTCTTAAGTATCCTTATAAACTTCTCTACCCTTACCAAGGGCTGTGAAGATGGAAGATATTCAGTACATATTTATTAAATGAGAAATGAATGTCAACCAATGGGGGGGTTATTATTTCAAGAGTTAGGAAGGGGCACATAGGACATTCTCAGTGTCTATGTTCCTTAAATCATTTCCTACTGGGATAAAAGAGGTTCTTAAATTCTTTATGATTGTAAAATTCAGTTAAAAATCAATAAAATTATCAAATATATATATACATATAATTTATTAAAATAAAATTAATAAAATTATGAAATACATATTCTGTCATGAATATGTATGTATGACAGAGATGTATTGTGTTTTTCGTTGTGACCTTTTAACATTTCTTTGAGAGCTTCTCTTGATTGAAGGCAACTCTGTAAAAGCTTTAGTTTCACAATTGAGTAGATACTATTGAGGCAATACCTTATATATGAGGTCTAGTGGTTATAAAGTAATTTTTTCAGAAAAAAGTCAGAATAAATTTGAATAAAAAAAGCCATATGGAAGTACTATATCCAATTGGTTTTTATTACAAATGCACACACAGTCATTTAAAATACATTTGTTTATATCAAAGATGTCTAATCTGTTCATCACTTTAAGGAAAATCATCTGCTTCGGTCTTTCTGTCCTGAGTTTTCTGCTGAGTCTTCCTTCTAGGAAATTACCTTACTAGAATCTGATTTTAACTAGGAAATCTAGATAATTTGGAAATATTGAAATTAACTAATGATCAAGTTAAAGAACTCTGTCCTACATGTTGACCAACGAAGGCATATAAAGGCACTTCCCCTAGAATAGACTTCTGCCATACTTACGATCAACTCTTTATTTTTGCAGGGGTAGCATCAGTAGAAGACTAGCTAATTGGTCTGTAGATGAGTCCAGTTAGCTGAACAGTTTGGAGACAAAATCAAATGATGCAGGCCAGTTGTTTATTCAATTGTATGTTTTGAAAACAATTAATTGGCTAATCAATTGTGTGGGAATCGCACAATGAATTAGAGATCTAAGTTTGCAGACAGCTGTGACCATTGCTACTCTTTTAAGAGGAAAATAAACATTACTTGTTACTAACTTCATTTCTGTTAGTATGCTGCATACATTGCGTATCATACTATTTGGGAGCTTGTGCCATTTCTACCTCACATTGGACACTTCAACAATGAGCAGGTATGAATCGTGCACATTTTTCCCATTTGAGGCAATGCAGACAATTCAACTAAATTTAAATGAGCAGATTTTCAGAGTGTATTTGAATCCCTTCCTGGGGCTAAGATAGACCTGCTCCTGGTCCCTCCATTTCCTGTGGTAAGCCCTTATATATTAAGCAGTGGAAAATAAAACAACAAATGTTATTCAGTAGAAGCATAAAAGCCCAATCTATGTAAAGTGAGACAGAAGAAATGGAAACATAGCATGTGGATTTTGCATGCTGAGCCTAATAAAATGCAAGCGTGAATTTCCTCTCGTAGTGAGTGTGGTCCAACATTAAACAAAGCATGGGGCATGATTATGAGAGATAAGATCAGTAGTTGGAGAACATACAGCAAGCTGTTTTACCCACATTGAATATAATTTCACTCTTTTGATCTATTAGGCCCTCTTGGCGCACATCTTTGTAGATTTTTGCTAGTTCTTAGGAATGCATTAGAAAACCCTACAGGCTATAACTAAAATTACTGAATATTTTTTAATGTCTCACATGTTGACAGTCCTGATTTTCGTTATATAAGAAATAACTGTCGATAGTGTCATTTAAATCCCTACTCTTCAGACTTGTGAATGCTAATGGCTGGGCTGTCGAATTTCAGCTTTTCCTGTAATCGTTATTCCTGGTTTCCTGTAGTGGATATGTATCGAACATAAGAAATTAGCTGCAGAGAGAATTAGAGGGTGTAAGTCTGAGTCATGTAAATGCCAAAAGCTTTTTGTGACATTTTTCAGACTTTAAAAATGGAAATATGTTATTTGCACAGTAGCTCCTGATGGAATATGACATACTGCAGCGATGTGGTGAGTTTAAGATTGGGCTGCAGGCCATTAGGAACCCTCTGTGCGAGAGCCTGGGGCCTGAGCAGAGGAAAGGGAGTGAGCTACTTAGTATAAGCATGGCATTTGCTGAGGAGCTGAGCAATTCTCGTTAGATCAAGAACTGCTAATGAGAATTAAGAACTTGCTTGAACCTGTTATCATAAGTATGGTTTAGGAATATAATTTTCAAGCTTGATGTAACTTTTGTCTTCATTCCAGATGATCTTACATCACCATCATTATATCAGCACATGAAAAAAAAATCACAGGGCTAAGCACATACTTTAACTCTTATATTTCAATTAAGATTGAGCCTTTTAATTCAGTTGAAATAGGAAATCTTTCTAAATAGATTCTGAACCTTTGTTGTGTTCTGAAGGGCATGCAGGATGGGGTGTAAGAGTGCATAGCCGAACTTTCTCTAGAGGAAAACAGAGAACTCCCATCATCCATACTGTCCCCACCCCGCCCTGTTCCAACCCCTTTTAGCTTTGGAGAAGAGCCTCTCAGGGGCAGCAACTGTCTCTGGTCGGGGGTACAAATGTTTTGATTACATGGATTGCTTTTCTACTGCTTGAGACACAGTTATAAGTGTTTCCATCACCCAGATAGTGTACATTGTACTTGTTAGGTTTGATTTCACCCATCCCCTCCATACCTCTGTCACCTGCTTGATTTCTGTTTAGTTTTACTTCCATCTGTGCACATGAGTGCTGATCATTTATTTCCAATTTAATAGTGAGTACATGTCGTGTTTGTTTTTCCACTCTTGTGATACTTCACTAAGAAGAATGGTCTCCAGTTCCATCTAGATGGTTACAAAAGGTATTAAATCATTTTTTTAATGGCTGAGTAGAACCCAATTGTATACATATACCACATTTTATTAATCCACTCATGAATTGAAGGGCACTTGGTTTGATTCCACATCTTTGCAATTGTGAATTGTGCTGCTATAAACATTCAAGTGCAGGTGTCTTTTTGATAAAATCACTTTTTCTTCCTTTGGGTAAATATCCAGTACTTGGATTGCTGGGTGAAATGGTAGTTCTACTTTTAGTTCTTTGAGGAATCTGCACACTGTTTTCCATAGAGGTTGCACTAGCTTGCAGTCCCACCATCAGTGTATGAGTGTTCATATCTCTCCGCAGCCTTGCCAGCATCTGTTGTTTTGGGATTTTTTGATAAAAACCATTCTCACAGGGGTTAGGTGATATCTCATTGTGGTTTTGATTTGCATTTCCCTGATGATTAGTGGCTTTGAGCATTTTTTCATAGGTTTATTGGCCATTATTCTGTCTTCTTTTGAAAAGTTTCTGTTCATGTCTTTTGCCCACTTTTTAATGGAGTTGTTTGATTTTTTCTTGCTGATTTGCTTGAGTTCTATGTAGATTCTGGTTATTAGCCCTTTATTGGATATATATAGCATGCAAATATTGTCTCCCATTCTGACGGTTGTCTATTGGCTTGTTGATTGTTTTCTTGGCTGTGCAGAAGCTTTTTAATTTAATCAGGTCCCATTTATTTATTTTTGTTGTTGCTGTGATTGCCATTGGGGTCTTCGTCACAAATTCTTTGCCTAGGCCGACATCTAGAAGAGTTTTTCCAACATTTTCTTCTAGAATTCTTATGGTTTCATGTCTTAGGTTTAAGTCAGTTGAATTAATTTTAGTGATTGGTGAGAGATATGGATCCTGTTTCAGTCTTCTACATGTGGCTATCCAATACTTCCCCGCACCACTTATTGAATAGGGATTCTTTTCCCCAGTGTATATTGCTGTCTGCTTTGTCAAAGATCAGATGACAATATGTGGATGCTTTTATATCTAGGTTCTCTGTTCCATTGGTCTATGTCTCTATTTTTGTGCCAGTACCATGCTGTTGTGGTTACAATAGACTTGTAGTGTAGCTTAAAGTCTGGTAACGTGATGCCTCCAGTTTTGTTCCTTTTGCTTAAGGTTGCTTTGTCAATTTGGGCTTTTTTCAGGTTCCAGATGAAGTGTAGAATTATTTTTTCTACATCTGTGAAAAATGACATTGGTATTTTGATAAGGATTGCTTTGAATCTGTAAATCACTTTGGGTAGTATGGACATTTTAACTATGCTGATTTTGCTGATTCATAAGCATGACATGTTTTTCCATTTGTTTACATCATCTGCAATTTCCTTCCTCAGTGAATTGTATTTCTCTCTATAAAGATCTTTCACTTCCTTGCTTAAATATATTCCTAGGTATTTTATTTTCTTTGTTTCTATTGTGAAAGTTATTGAGACTTTGATTTGATTCTTAACTTATCTGTTGTTGGTGTATAGGAATGCTACTGATTTGTGTACATTGATTTTGTAACCTGAGACTTAGCTGAATTTGTTTGTCAATTCTAGGAGTCTCTTCACAGAATCTTTGGGGTTTTCTAGATATAAGATCATATCATCATCAAAGAGTGATAGTTTGACCTCTTCTTTCCCCATTTGGATACCCTTGACTTCCCTCTCTTGCCTGAGTGCTCTGCCTAGGACTTCCAGCCTATGTTGAATAGAAGCAGTGGCAGTGGGAATCCTGTCTTGTTCCAGTTCTAAGTGGAAATGCTTTCAACTTTTCCCCATACAGCGTGATGTTGGCAGTAGGTTTGTCATATATGCATTTTTACAATTTTGAGAGAAGTTCCATTTATGCCTATTTTGTTAAGAGTTTTTATCATAAAAGGGTGCTGAATTTTGTCAAATGCTTTTTCTGCAACTATTGAAATGATCATGTGATCTTTGTTTTTGCTTCTGTGTATGTGGTGAATCACATTTCTGGATTTGTGTATGTTGAACCATCCTTGCATCCCTGGGATGAAGCCCACTTGGTCATGGTGGAATTTTTTTTTGATGTGCTACTGTATTTGGTTTGCTAGAATTATGTTGAGAATTTTTGCATCTATGTTCATAAGGGATATTGGTCTATAGTTTTCTTTTTTTGTTGTGTCCTTTCCTGCCTTTGGTATCAAGATGATATTGGCTTCGTAGAATGAGTTGGGGAGGATTCCTTCCTTCTCAATGTTATGAAATAATTTCTTCAGCATAGGTACCAATTCTTTATAGGTCTGAGAAAATTCAGCTGTGAAACCATCTGGTCTGGGACTTTTTTTTGTTGGAAGATTTTTTATTCTGAGCAGCTTCAATTTTGTTGCTCGTTATTGGTGTGTTCAGGATTTCTATTTCTTTCTGATTGAGCCTTGGGTGGTTGTGTGTTTCCAGGAATTTGTCCATTTCCTCAATGTTTTTGAATTTATGTGTGTAGAGATTTTCATAGTATCCACAGATGACATTTTGTATTTCTGTGGTATCAGTTGTAATATCTCCTTTTTCATTTCTGATTAAGCTTATTAGGGTCCTTTCTTTTCTATTTCTGGTTAATCTAGTGAGAGGTCTGTCAATTTTGTTTATTTTTACAAAGAACCAATTTTTTGTCTCATTATTTTTCTTCATTATTTTTTTGTTTTCAATTTCATTCAGTTCTTCCCTGACCTTAGTTACTTCTTTTCTTCTGCTGGGTTTGGGTTTGGTTTGCTCTTCCTTTTCTAGCTCTTTGAGATGATTCATTGGATTGTTGATTTGTGATCTTTCTGTCTTTTTGATGTAGGCATTTAAGGCTATGAATTTTTCTCTTAGCACTGCTTTTGCTGAATCCCATAGATTTTGATAACTTGTGTCCCCTTTGTCATTTAGTTTGAGGAATCTTTTGATTTCTGTCTAAATTTCCTCCTTGATCCAATGATCATTGAGCATTAGGTTGTCTAATTTCCATGGCTGTGTAGAGATGAGTGTTTCCATTGTAGTTGATTTGTAATTTTATTGAACTATGGTCTGAGAAGATACATGGTATAATTTCAATTTTTTTGGATTTGTTGAGACATGTTTTGTGGCCTAAGATGTGACCAATCTTAAAGAATGTTCCATGTGCTGATATATATTCAGTAGTTTTTGGGTAAAATGTTCTGTAAATGTCTGTTATGCCCATTTGCTCTAGAGTCCCATTTAAGTCCAGTGTTTCTATATTTTCTGCCTCGAGTATTTGTCCAGTTCTTAGTGGGGTGTTGAAGTACCCAGCTATCACAATGATGCTGTTTATAATTTTGTTTAGACCTAGTAGGGTTTGCTATATGAATCTGGGTGCACCTGTGTTAGGTGCATAAATATTTAGGATTGCTATGTCTTCTTGTTGAATTGCTCCCTTCACCATTATATAATGACCATCTTAGCCTTTATTTACTATTGCTGATTTGAAGTCTATGTTTTCTGATATGAGAATGGCTACAGCAACTTTCTTTTGATTTCCATTTGCATGGAATATTTTTTTCCATCCTTCACCCTGAGTCTGAATGAGTCTTTGTGGGTTATATGTGTTTCCTGGAGAGAGCAGATACTTGGCTTGTATTTTTTTATCCATTCAGACAGCCTATGTCTCTTGAGTGGAGAATTTGAGCCATTCACATTTCTTGAAAGAATTGATAAGTGGGATGCATTTCTGTTTATCCTGTTGGGTAGAACCTTATTGTTTTGTTTTACCTCTTTAGCCATTATTATATGTGGGGTCTGAGCTTTTGCTTTTGGGTGGTTTTACACTGGTGGGCGTCTATTGTGCTGATATGTGTATAATGCAGTTCTGAGTACTTCCTGCAGGGCAGGTCTGGTCTTGAGAAATTCCTTCAGTGTGTGCTTGTCTGACAAAGACTTTATTTCTCCCTCATATAAGAAACTTAGTTTTGCAGGATACA
The DNA here is from genome assembly GCA_023783475.1 of Daubentonia madagascariensis. NCBI lineage: Eukaryota > Metazoa > Chordata > Mammalia > Primates > Daubentoniidae > Daubentonia > Daubentonia madagascariensis. Next base: position 4,587,084 of record JAKFHU010001798.1, on the reverse strand, counting down.
AAATTGTAGGCTGGCCTTTATTCTGTTTGAGAAGACTGAGGATTGGACCCTAATCCTTTCTGGCTTGTAAGGTCTCAGTCGAGTAGTCTGCAGTTAGTCTGATGGGTTTTCCTTTGTAAGTTACCTGATGTTTTCACCTTATGGCTCACAAGAATTCCTCCTTAATGTTAACTTTGGCCAGTCTGATGACCATGTGACATGGTGATTACCTCTTTGCGATGAATCTCCCAGGTGTCTGTTGAGCTTCTTGTACCTAGATATCTAAATTTCTGGCAAGACCAGGGAAGTTCTCCTCAATTATTCCCTCAGTGAGGTTTTCCAATCCTTGTGTGTTTCCTTCCTTGCACTCAGGGATGCCTATGATTCTTATGTTTGATCTTTTTACATAATCCCATATTTCTTTTAGGCCTTGTTCATTCATCTTATTTCTCTGTTGTTTATCTTTGACTGACTTGTTTAATTGGAAGGTATTGTCTTCAAGCTCTGAGAGTCTTTCTTCTGCCTGGTCTAGCCTATTCTTAAAACTTTCCACTGTGTTTTGGATTTCCTTCAATGAGTTTTTCATGTCCAGAAGTTCTATTTGATTTTTTTTAATAATTTGATTTCTTTAGTGAATTTTTCATTTCCTGTATTGTTTTTGTGGTTTCTTTGTGTTGTTTTTTCATTTTCTTGTATTTTGTTGAGCTTCCTTATAATACAAATTTGGAATTCTTTATCTGTCATTTTGATATTTTCATTTTGGTTGGTATCCATGGATAGAGAGTTGTTTTTCCTTTTGGGGGTGACCTTTCACTCTACTTTTCATACTTCTAGAGTTCTTTAGCTGATTCCTTCTCATCTGGCCTCTTGATCACATCCTTGGGGTACTGGGCCTGGCTTGCCAGCCTGTCTCTGTGTCCCTGAAGCTCAATCCCTGACCATGCCAGGGGGAAGAGTGCCGGTCCTGAGCTGCCTATGGTGTGTTCAAGCAGTTTTGATGGTCCTCTCGGTTTTCCTCTATCATGCTGTTTTCACCTCTTCCCAGCAGTCTGAATTGTGTTGGGCCCCTGAGCTTAATTTCTGATATGGGGTGTGGCATTTGTGAATATGGATCAGCCACGCCCTGTTTGCTTGGGTTGGATGATGCTGTGATTAGCTGTAGAGTTATTCTCCTTGTCATTGGTTCATGTTTGTGTGAAAGAGCCAGCTGCCGAGATATTCTTTTGTGCTCATGATAGACTTTGTCCCCCTGGTGGAATACTTGAGTGTCCTAAGCTTTAGGAGAGACCCTGTAACTCCCAGGGGGTTGCTTGATCTCCACCACAACTGAGGTGGGGGGAGGAGCAATGCAGTTCATGGCTAGATTGCGTGAGCCTGAGAGGCTTTGCTGTTCATGGTGGGGGGGGGCTAAATGCTTGAGTGCTAAGGCCCCAGGCTGGGATCTTTCTGCTCTTATCCAGTAGCAGAGTTTTTCTGGGGGAAGAGGTGGGCACTCCATCAAATCACCACTCCTTGGACCCCCACAGAACACTCCCTTCAGTTCAGTCCATGTGTGCTCCCTCACCACCTGAGTCCAGCTCTCAAACCTCCCCCCACCCGTCTGTGTGTCTGACCCACTAGTGTGTCTCCATGAAATGCTGGCAGGTAGGGAGTTCCAAAATTTTGCCTGTTCCACTACAGGTATTCAGAGGGAGACGAGTGGGTCCTACTATCTGTGGGGATCTCTGCCTGTAGCACACACCTGCTGGAGAGAAATGGCTGCTCACAAACTTCTTGGCTCAAATCACACTTCCTGTCGTAATGAGAGGGAGAGGGGCTGAAGCACCTGGTCAGCCGGCTTGCTTGAGTACAAGGCGTTTGGTTGCTATGGAATCAGGGGGTGGGCTATTGCTCTCCAATTGCCACACACTTATCCAATATGGCAGTTCTCCAGTTGGGGGGATTGTGCATGCCCAGACCCCCATTCCTCAGCACTCCACTCCACTCTCCTATCAGATATGTCCATGCGGACTTCCTTGCCACCAGAGTCCACCTCCCAGACTTCTCCCCTGTGTCCCCCTGCACCCCTCTCAAGTTTGGGGTTCATCGGGACTGGCTTGCTTATCTGAGTCGCCAGCATGCGACCCTGTGAAATGCCTGTGGGCAGGAAGTTCCCAAATTGTACACCCCTGTTCCACCACAATTCCTCAAGGGGAAGAGGTGTGGGTCTCACTCTCTGTGGAGACCTCAGCCTACAATGCATGACTGCGGGAGAGAAACAGCCATTCACAAACTTCTTGGCTCAGACTACACTCACAGTTGTAATGGTTTGGGGAGGGGCCACAGCTCCCAGTCAGCCCAAGCTCAATCTGCTTTCTTGGTTGCAATGGATAGGTGAGGTGCAGGGGAGGAAGCGTCTGGATGGGAGAAAGCTGGCAGTCTGGTCTGTCGTGGCGCTTTCCTGGGGTGTGCCCCTCATGGAGTGACTAATCTCCTTGGGCTTGCTAGATTACCCCACTATTCTATATTTGCCACCGTGCCTGTCTATATGATTAGTAAAGTTCTTTGCTTGTGGAGGGTGGAAAAGCCTTCAGTAAACTTGGTGTCCCACTGTTTACCGAAGGTCCAATCTCCCTGGTCTCTCAGCCTCTCATCTCACCCCACTTCTCTGTCTTCACTGTTTACATAAATATTTCTAGTTGTTTTCCCTCCCCCTTTGGGTAGAAGCACCTTACATATAATGTAGAGCACAGTAACAACTACTAAATTTTGTGATTGTGAAATATTAATATATTTTTTTCCTTCTCTACTGATATCCAGGCACCTTGCAATTATGTGTGAGTCTGAAAAAAGTCATTCATTGTCTCTTGACAGCCATGAAAACCTGCAATCATGTCCTTCTGCTCAGTTGAGGATCTCTCTTTCTGTTGCCCACAGGGAAAAGTCTTCATGAAAATGAAAGACATTTACAATTTGGTCCTTCCTTACCTGTCTGGTTGAATTGTCATTCCTCCCCTCCCCACTCCCCCATTCCATTGCCCAAGGCCAAACTGATGGTCTTATGGCTTCATGAATTGTCCTTCATTTTCATAACTCCATGTTTTTTTCACATTTAGTTCTTTCTGCCTGAATTGTCTCTCCCCATTTGACAAACATCTAGTAATTCTTCAAGGCTCCTCCTCAATGTCTTCTCTTCCGTATGTTCCTGACCAATTTAGGCTGAGTTAGGGTTTTCCTCCTTGCAGGTCTTTCTTTACACTTTGATATGTATTTACCTTTTTATATGTATGGCTTGTCTGTAATATCTCAAGCCCCTTCATGATAGAGATGTTGTTTTATCCATTCTTAGATTTCTAGCTTTTAGCACTTTATGCACAAAAAAACCCAGATTATTGAAATGAACAAACAGATGAATTGAAGATGTAGCTCCTAACATCTCTTTCCTTCAGTTGTGAAAAGTAGTAGAAGTCCAATACATTGAGTATCCTATGCATTGCCTGTATAGATTATGATCCAGGAAGCAGTAAATTCATAAAATGAGTGTCTGCATTTTTCCCTGATCAGAATCTCTGCTCACTTTGAGGTTAACCCATCAATGCCTTTTGAAGAAACATTTTTCTGCTAACAATGTGCCACTTTATTGAATTCTATCAGAGAATTTCACTACAGGTTTAATTATTGCTTACCTTGGTGTCAAGCTGCTTTTCCTTTATTAACTAATCATCTATTGGCCCAGTGGGGTTCCTGTAGCTTCCAGGTTTCTCAAGATATGTCAAATCGGATTATCTGCCTTTATTTTACATAGATTAAAATTTAAGTTTTTTTCTAAACTCAGTGAAGAAACAATTGCCCACTGCTTAATATATGCAGACTATACCAGGGCATGCGTTTACCTGAGGTGAGTTAGTCATTTGAGCTTTGTTAATTAGCTTTGGAAAAGAAAGTTAGCTTAACCAGAGGAGTAAATAGATATATTTGATGAAATTTTTATTTTACCTTACAACACAGAGTATTTTAGTGTTGTTAAAATTATTTCTAAATATATCAGTTATAGAATAGAGATAAGGGACCAGCCTTTGCATACACTGCCATTACAACATCATAGTTCAGAATTTATTTTTGCTTCACCAGCTGTCAAATAGGAAGATCTATGAATTGAGTTCACCTTGAAGTAAAGTTATTTGTAAACCATTTTTGTTGATTCCAGATCAATATGCTGAGAATTATTTTCATAAAGCCTAGCTTTCTAGAAGGCTTTCATGTTGCAATCTTCTGGAACTTAAAGGTAAGGTATTTTCAAATATTGCGAAGTGCCACATGGCATAAAATAGGTCAAAAGTATCTTGATTTTTAACCAGTTCAAAAGAACCAGAGTTCAGTGTTTTATGATCTTTTAGAGTATTCTTGAGTCCCTCTAAGTTTATATTCTATTAAGCCTAGTCATTTATGTGTCATAGATAATAAAGCTTACCACTATTTTAAAAAAATCTTTGGATATAAGTTTTTATATACAAGTACAATATGTGGTTAATAAAGAGTTAGATTTTTTTCTGTTAAGTCTGTATGATTAGTAAAGTTCTTTGCATGATCAAGAAATCTAAAAGTTATATAACTTACCCTCATAAATGATACAAGTTGGCACAAATATAAGAGTAGAATTTATGATTTCTCTCTATTCCCAGGATATTTCATTGCATTTAATAATAATTCACAATTTAATCCATAATTAATGGATAATCAGAAAATATTCACTTGTCTCCACAGTTATAGTAGTTATTATATCTTTTCTGACAGTTTTAGTATTACTATTTTTACTTTAAATAATGAGATAGGAATTTTTGATATAATTCAGTTTTATAGCAAACTTATACAGGAGGGCCAACTTAATCAGAAAATACATCTAAGTTATAAATCAACTTCAATTTTATTTGTATATTGCTTGGCTTGATTTTCTCTTGAATCAGCCTGGATTTAAGAATGAGAGATGATTTAAAGGCTGTGTTTTCTTCTTCATTTTGCTATTTTGTTATTTAACAATTTGTAGTCTATAACTGAAAAAAACTTCAGTGTCTCATTGATGTGTGAATTCCCTTTTTGGTTCTCTCTATATATGTCTTTTTTGTCATTGCTTGCTAGTTTATTCGTATGTATTTGTGTTTTAAAATCTTTTAATGAAGATTTTCTTTTTTTTCTTCTTTTCTTGTACTCTTGAATCAATAAATCTTTTTGAAAATGTCCCGAATTCACACTCTTAGTAATTTTTTTCAAAAGTCAGAGTTATTAAGACATAATTTTATACAACAAAATGCACACATTTTAAAATAAATTGCAATAAAGATTCACAAATATGTACACCCATGCAACTTATCACTCCAATCAACACTTAGCACATTTCCGTCACCCTAAAAGTTCTTTCTTGCTCCTTTGCAGCTCATCTTCACACCACTTTCCAGCCCAGGCTACTAAGGATCTGATTTATATCCCATTGATTAATTTTGCCTCTCCTTGAACCTCATGTAAATGGATTCATAAGATGTTCTGATAGTCTTCTGTTTCTGCCTTGTTTTGCTCCATGGAATTCTCCCAAGTTGTGTGTATCAGTAGTTTGTTTCTTTTGATTGCTGAGTAGTATCTCATTGTGAGACTATCCCACAATACATTTATCCATTCAGCTTCTCATGGACATTTGAACTGTTTACATTTTTGGCCTATTATGACTAAAGCTGCTATGAATATTCATGTACATGACTTTTTTGGAATGTTTTTATTTTTCTTGCATAACTACCTAACAGTGGAATTGCTAAGTTACACATATGTTTAACTTTGTAAAAAAAATGCCAAATTGCTCTCCAAATTGGTTGTACTGTATCACACCCACAGCAGCAATGCCTTAGAGTTCCTCTTGTTCTATATCCTCATCCATGCTTGCTTTGGTTAGTTCTTTGAATACCAGCCATTCTTGTTGGTATGAAGCAGTATTACATTGTGATTTTACTTTAAATTTCCCTGGTGGTAAATGAATTTACCATCTTTTCATGTGTTCAGTGTCTGTAAGTATATCTTATTTTATCATGTGTCTAAGTCTTTTACTAATTTTTTTTAAAGTGGGCTTTTAAAAAACTATTTTCCACAACCCTCTCACAAAAATCAACTCACAATGGATAACAGATTTAAACCCAAGACGTGAAACCATAAGAATTCTTGAAGAAAACGTTGGAAAAACTCTTATGGACATTGGCCTAGGCAAAGATTTATGAAGAAGACCCCCAAAGCAATCACAGCAGCAACAAAAATAAATACATGGGACCTGATCAAATTAAAAAGCTTCTGCACAGCCAAGGTAACTGTCACTAGAGTGAACAGACAACCTACAGAATGGGAGAAAATATTTGCATGCTACACATCTGATAAAGGGCTGATAACCAGAATCTATACAGAACTTAGGAAAATCAACAAGAAAAAGTCAAACAACCCTTTTATTAAAAAATGGGCAAAGGACATGAACAGAAACTTTTCAAAAGAAAACAGAATAATGGCCAGCAAACATATAAAAAATTGCTCAACTTCTCTAATCATCAGGGAAATGCAAATCAAAACCACAATGAGATATCACTTAACTCCAGTGAGATTGGCTTATTGCAAAAAATCCCAAACAACAAATGTTGGCGGGGATGCGGACAGACAGGAACACTCATACACTGCTGGTGGGACTGCAAATTAGTACAATCTCTATGGAAAGTAATATGGAGATACCTCAAAGAATTAAAAGTAGAATTACCATTTGACCCAGCAATCCCACCACTGGGTGTTTACCCAAAGGAAAAAAAGACATTCTATAATAAAGACATCTGCTCGCGAATGTTTATAGCAGCACAATTCACAATTGCAAAGATGTGGAAACAACCCAGGTGCCCATCAATACATGAGTGGATTAATAAAATGTGGTATATGTATACCACGGAGTATTACTCAGCAATAAAAAACAATGATGAATTAACACATCTGGTATTATCCTGGATGGAGCTAGAGCCCATTCTTCGAAGCAAAGTATCACAAGAATGGAAAAACAAGCACCACTGGTACTCACCATCAAATTGGTACTAACTGATGAACACTTACATCACACAGGGCAATAATATCCATCAGGGGGTGGGCAGACGGGAGGGGGGTGGAGGGGATGGGAAAACTCTCACTGAATGGATGTGGGGAGCACAGTTTGGGGGATGACCATGATTGTAGCTCTGACACGGGCAGTGCATGGGCAATATATATAGCCAAAGTGTTGTACCCCCATGATATTCTGAAATTAAAAAAAAAAAGAAAAAAAACCTATTTTCTTGTTAAGTGCTAAGAGTTCTTTTTATATTCAGGATACCAGTCCTTTATCAGATACATGTATTACAAGTGTTTTCTCCTAGTCTATGGCTTGACAATTTTCTTAAAGCAGGTTTTTGAAGAATAGAAAGTTTTTTTTTTCCTTTTATTTCAGAATATTATGGGGGTACAACACTTTGGTTATATATATTGCCCATGCACTGCCCGTGTCAGAGCTACAATCGTGGACATCCCCCAAACTGTGTGCCCCACACACATTCAGTGAGAGTTTTCCCATCCCCTCCACCCCCCTCCCGTCTGCCCACCCCCTGATGAATATTATTGCCATGTGTGATATAAGTGTAGATCAGTTAGTACCAATTTGATGGTGAGTACCAGTGGTGCTTGTTTTTCCATTCTTGTGATACTTTGCTTCAAAGAATGGGCTCTAGCTCCATCCAGGATAATACCAGATGTGTTAATTCACCATTGTTTTTTATTGTTAAATAATACTCCATGTATACATATACCACATTTTATTAATCCACTCATGTATTGATGGGCACCTGGGTTGTTTCCACCTCTTTGCAATTGTGAATTGTGCTGCTATAAACATTTGCATGCAGGTGTCCTTTTTATAGAATGTCTTTTTTTCCTTTGGGTAAATACCCAGTAATGGGATTACTGGATCAAATGGTAGTTCTACTTTTAGTTCTTTGAGGTATCTCCATATTACTTTCCATAGAGGCTGTACTAATTTGTAGTCCCACCAGCAGTGTATGAGTGTTCCTATCTGTCTGCATCCCCGCCAACATTTGTTGTTTTGGGACTTTTTAATATGAGCCAATCTCACTGGACTTAAGTGATATCTCATTGTGGTTTTGATTTGCATTTCCCTGATGATTAGAGACGTTGAGCAATTTTTTACGTTTGCTGACCATTATTCTGTCATCTTTTGAAAAGTTTCTGTTCATGTCCTTTGCCCATTTTTTAATGGGGTTGTTTGATTTTTTCTTGTTGATTTTCCTAAGTTCTGTATAGATTCTGGTTATCAGCCTTTTATCAGATGTGTAGCATGCAAATATTATCTCCCATTCTGTAGGTTGTCTGTTCACTCTAGTGATAGTTTCCTTGGCTGTGCAGAAGCTTTTTAATTTGATCAGGTCCTATTTATTTATTTTTGTTGCTGCTGTGATTGCTTTGGGGGTCTTAAAGAATAGAAGGCTTTAATATTGATGAAATGCAGTTTAACAATATTTTATTTTATGGGTTGTGTTTTCTTGTTCTGTCTATGAATACTTTGCCTAACCCAAGGTCATAAAAATTTTCTCCACACTTTCTTCTGGAAATTTTATGGTTTTAGATTATGCATTTCAGTTTATGATCCAATTTGAATTAATTTTTTGCATGGTGTAGATTCAGTATTCATTTTAATTTTCAATAGTTTGTTGCATATAAAAATATATTTGATTTTTTATAACTTGTTTCTTACAAACATAAATTCATTTGCTAAATCTAATAACAGATTTTTAAAGATTTTCTGTAAACACAACTATGTTGTTTGAGAACACATGGAGCTGTAATTGTTTGTTTCCAATAGTTACACCTTTTGTTTATTTTTCTTGTCTTATTTTCCTGGCTAGAACTTCTAGTTCACTTTTGAGTAAAACTAGTGAGAACAGAGGTATTTGTCTTTCTTTCTACAATCTTACAAGGAAAGCATTTTATATATCACCATTTAGTGTGAATCTAGCTATATACAGACTTTTTTTCCATAGATACATGTATAAAAGAAAAGTTCCTGTCTATTCCTAATTTGCTATGAATTTTTGTTATGAATAGCTGCTGAAATTTTTCAAATTCTTTTTTGTGCATCTATTGAGATGTTTATATAACTTTTCTGTTTTATTCTGTTAATGTGGTAAATTATACTGATTAATTTTCAAATGTCTAAACAATGTTGTTTGGTTCTTGGATAAACTCTACTTAGTCATGATGCTTTATCCTTTTATGTATTGTTGGGTTCTATTTACTATAATTACTATAACCCAACTATTGTTGGGTTAATTTTTGTGTCTATTTTTTGAGAGACATTGTTCTGTCATTTTATTTTTTCCTCTTTTCTGACTTTTCTGGTTTTAACTGAGCATTTTATTTTAATCCATCTCCTCTTTTTGCATGTCAGTTATACGTTTAAAAAAATTAATTATCCTAGAGTTTGCAATATACATTAACTAATCTAAATCCAACATCAAATAACACTATGCCACTTCTCAAGTAGTAGAGGTACCTTATATAATAGTAGAGTGTTTCTAATTCATCCATCCCATCCCTTATGACATTGCTGTCCTTCATTTCACTTATCCATATCCTATAATCATGCAATGCTTTGTATTACTTTGAATAAAATTAAGAATATGGAAAATGAAAGATTTTATTTTACCTTCATGTTTAGTTTCTCTGATGCCGTTTCTTTTTTTAGGTGGATCCATGTTTCTGACCTATGTAAGTTGTGTTCTTCTTGAAGAACTTTCAACATGTCTTGCAGGGCTGTCTGCTGGTGATGAATTCTTTCAGTTTTTGTTCATCTGAGAACAAAATTATCCTTCACTTTTGAAAGATAATTTTGAAGGATAATTAGTTTTTTTTTCCTTTTCCATCAATACATTAAATATTTATCTCCTCTGCCTTTTTGCTTGCATGGTTTCTGATAAGAAGTCTGCTGTAATTCTTATCCTTGTTTTTCTATTGGAAAGATGATTTTTTCCCCTTCTGAGTTTTCAAGATTTTCTCTTTATCTTTGGTTTCCTATAGTTTGAATATGATATCACTAAGTGCAGATTTTTTGGTGTTTATCCTTGGTTATCTCTGAGCTTCCTGGATTTGTGACTTGGTATATTTCATTAATTTTGGAAAGTTCCTGGTGATTATTAAAATATTTCTTCTGTTTCATTCTTTGTTTTCCTTCTGGTATTCTAAATACACACATGTTGCATCATTTGAAATTCTTCCACAGTTCTTGAATCCCTTGTTCTGGTTTTCATTTTTTTAATTCATTTTTTTTTCTTTGCATTTCTGTTTGGAAAGTTTTATTGGAACTATCCACTATCTTTATCTTTGCTCTAATTTGTAAAATATTTTCATTTTACATTGGTTATAAACATCTTAAAATTTTATTATTTTTTCTTTAATGATTAACTTTTTTAAGAGAAATTATGAGAAGAAAAAAGGAACTAATCATTTATATTTACTAACATGAGTAGTATGTCTTCTGGCTCCATTATTTTCTAATAAGAAGTCAGTTATTATTTGTATTTGTGATCATCTATATGCCATATGTTGATTTTATTTGTCTTTTTAGCTTTTTCAGCTTAGGCTTTGTTAGGGCATGATCCTTACTTTTTTTTTTTTTAACTTCTCTCTCTTTCTTTCTCTTTTTTTAAAATTTCAGAATATTATGGGGGTACAGAGGTTTTGGTTACATGAATTACTTTTGTACAATTTGAGTCAAAATTATAAGTGTGTCCATTAGCCAGATAGTGTGCATTGCACCCATTAGGTGTGAATTGCCTGCTTTCATCTTTGGTTTATAGCAATTTTACTATGGTGTGTTTGGGTGTGGATTTATTTGTATTTATTCTAGGTTTAATAAGCTTCTTGAATCTGTAATTTGACTTTCTTTTCATCAAATTGGGACAACTTATACCATTATATGTCAAATATTTATTTCATGCCTTTTAATCTCTCCTCTCTTTTTTGACTGCTTGATATTTTTGCACAGGTCATTGAAGAGCTGTACATTTTTCTTCTATTTTTTTCTCTCTGTAACTCAGATTGGATGATTTTAATCAAAGTGAAATCGAGTTTACTGACTTTTTCTTCTGGCATCTCCAACCTCCTGTCAAACTCATTAAAGTGAAATTTTCATTTCAGATATTGTACTTTTAAATTCCTGATTTCAATTAGCTCTTCCTCCTCCTCCTTCTTCTAGTTTCATTTCTCTTCTGAGATTCCCTATCTCTTCACTCATTAAGACCATATTTTCTATTAAGTCTTTGGACGTCTTTGTACTATCTACTCTAAAGAAATTTTCTGTTAATTTTAATATTTGAATCATCCTGGAGTCTTTTTCTATTCACTGCTTTATTTCTTTATCATGGGTCATATTTTTCTGATTTTTCACATTTTAAAAAATTTGGATTGTTTTTGGACCTCTGTGGGTGATATATCAGAAATAATATGAATTATGTATTCTTTCTTAAATAGTACTGAGTTTTATTTTGGTAATTTAATAACAGGAGGCTCTTAGATCCTATCAAGGCTCAGCTTAGGCTTTGTTAGGGCATGGTCCTTACTTTTTTTTTTAACTTCTCTCTTTTTTTTTTTTTTAATTTCAGAATATTATGGGGGTACAAAAGTTTTGGTTACATGAATTACTTTTGTACAGTTTGAGTCAAAACTATAAGTGTGTCCATTACCCAGACAGTGTGCATTGCACCCATCAGGTGTGAATTTACCAATCCCCTCCTTCCCCCTCCCACCTGCTTGATTTCCATTGAATTTACTACCATATGTACACATGAGTGTTGGTCATCTAGTTCCAATTTAATAGTGAGTACATGTGGTGTTTGTTTTTCCATTCTTGTGACACTTCACTTAGGAGGATGGTCTCCAGTTCTATCCAGGTTGATACAAAAGGTATTAGTTCACCATTTGTTTTATGGCTGAGTAATACTCCATGGTATACATATACCACCTTTTATTAGTCCACTCATGTATTTATGGACAATTAGGTTGTTTCCACATCTTTGCAATTGTGAATTGTGCTGTTATAAACCTTTCAGTGCAAGTGTCTTTTTTATAAAATATCTTTTTTCCCTTTAGGTAAATATCCAGTAGTGGAATTGCTGGACAAATGGTAGTTCTACTTTTAGTTCTTTGAGGAATCACTGTACTACTTTCTGTAGAGGATGAACTAGTTTGCAGTCTCACCAACAGTGTATAAGTGTTTCTTTCTTTCTGCATCCATGCCAGCATCTGTTGTTTTAGGACTTTTTGATAAAAGCCATTCTCACTGGAGTTAGGTGATATCTCATTGTGGTTTTTATTTTCATTTCCCAGATGATTAGTGACTTTGAGCATTTTTTCATATGTTTATTGGCCATTAGTCTATCTTCTTTTGAAAAGCTTCAGTTCATGTCTTTTGCCCACTTTTTAATGGGATCGTTTGATTTTTTTCTTGCTGATTGGTTTGAGTTCTTTGTAGATTCTGGTTATTAGCCCTTTTTTGGATGTATAGTATACAAATATTGTCTCCCATTCTGTGGGTTTTATGTTTGCCCTGTTGATTGTTTCCTTGGCTGTGCAGAAGCTTTTTAATTTAATCAGGTCCCATTTATTTATTTTTGTTCTTGCTGTGATTGTTTTTGGGGCTTCTTCATAAATTCTTTGTCTAGGCCAATATCTAGAAGTTATTACAACCTCTTCTTTTACAATTCTTCTAGTTTAATGTCTTAGGTTTAAGGCTGTTATCCATCATGAATTAATTTTTGTGAGTGGTGAGAGATATGGATCCTGTTTCAGTCTTCTACATGTGGCTCTCCTATTTTCCAAGCACCACTTAATGAATAGAGATTCTTCTCCCCAGAGTATGTTTTTATCTGCTTTGTCAAAGATCAGATGGCAATATGGGGATGGTTTTATATCTGGGTTCTCTGTTCTGATCCATTTGTCTATGTCTCTGTTCCATGCTGTTTTGGTTACTACAGCCTTGTAGTATAGTTGGAAGTCTGGTAAAGTGACGCTTCCTGATTTGTTCTTTTTGTTCAAGGTGGCTTTGACTATTTGGGGACTTTTCTGGTTCCATATGAAGCATGGAATTAATTTTTTCTAGATCTGCAAAAAATGACATTGGTATTTTAATGGGGATTTCATTAAATCTGTAAATCACTTTGGGTAGTATAGACATTTTAACAGTGTTGATTATGCCGATCCATGAACATGATATGTTTTTCCATTTGTTTACATCCTCTGTGATTTCCTTTCTAAGTGTTTCATAGTTCCCCCTGTAAAGGTCTTTCCCCTCCTTGGTTAAATATATTACTAGGTGCCTTATTTTCTTTGTTGCTATTGTGAAAGATATTGAGTTTTTTATTTGATTCTCAGCTTCACTGTTGTTGGTGTATAGGAATGCTGCTGATTTGTGTACATTGATTTTGTAACCTGAGGCTTTGCTGAATATGTTTATCAATTCTAGGAGCCTATTGGTGGAATCTTTGGGGTTTTCTAGATATAAAGTCATATCCTCAGCAAAGACCAATAGTTTGACTTCTTCCTTCCCCATTTGGATACCCTTGATTTCCTTCTCTTGCCTGATTTCTCTGGCTAGGGCTTCCAGCACTATGGTGAATAGAAGTGGTGACAGTTGGCAACCTGATTTCTGTTCTAATTGGGAATGCTTTCAATTTTTCCCCGTTCAGTGTGATGTTTGCTGTGGGTTTGTCATATATGGCTTTTATAAAATTGAGGCATGTTCTGTGTATGCCTATTTTGTTAAGAGTTCTTTTCATAAAAGGGTGCTGAATTTTGTTAAATGCTTTCTCTGTGTCTGTTGAGAGGATCATATAGTCCTTGTTTTTGCTTCTATTTATGTGGTGAATCCCAGTTATAGATTTGCACATGTTGAACCATCCTTGTATCTCTGCGATAAAGCCCACTTGGTTGTGGTGGATTATCTTTTTGATGTGCAGCTGAATTTGATTTCGTAGGATTTTATTCAGAATTTTTGCATCTATATTCATAAGGGATATTGGTCTGCAGTTTTTGTTGTTGTTGTTGTTGTTGTCCTTTCCTGGTTTTAGTATCAAGGTGATATTGGCTTCATAGAATGAGTTGGGGAGGATTCTTTCCTTCTCTATGTTATGAAACAATTTCTGCAGTGTAAGTACCAGTTTTCTTTGTAGGTCTGTTAAAATTTGGCTGTGAAACCATCTGGTCTGGGGAAATTTTTTATTGGAAGATATTTTATTGTGCTTCAATTTTATTACTTGATATTGGTCTATTCACAAGTTCTAATTGTTCCTGATTGAGCCTTGGGAGGTTGAGCATTTCCAAGAACTCATTCATTTCCTCAAAGTTTTCAAGTTTATGTGCATAGAGATTTTTATAGTATTCAGTGATGATATTCTGTATTTCTGTGGTATCAGTTGTAAAATCTGCTTTTTCATTTCTGATTGAGCTTATTAGGGTCCTTTTTTTTCCTGTTTGTTGTTAATCTAGTTAGAGGCCTGTTGCTTTTCTTCACCTTTTCAGAGAACAAACTTTTCATTTCATTAATCTTCTGTATAATTCTTTTGTTATCAATTTTATTTAGTTCTGCTCTGACCTTAGTTATTTCTTTTCTTCTGCTGGGTTTCAGATTGGATTGCTCTTCCTTCCCCAATTCCTTGAGATGATTCATTAAATCATTGATTTATGATCTTTCTGTCTTTTGGATGTAGGCGTTTATGGCTATGAATTTTCCTTTTATGACTGCTTTTGCTGAATCCCATAGATTTTGATAACTTGTGTCCCCTTTATCATTTAGTTTGAAGAATATTTTGATTTCCATCTTAATTTCCTCCTTGACCCAACAACTATTCAGCAGTAGGTTGTTTAATTTCCATGACTTTGTGTAGAGTTTAGTTTTTCTGTTGGAATTGATTTGTAATTTTATTCCACTGTGGTCTGAGAAGATAAGATACATGGTATAATTTCTATTTTTTAAAATTTGTTGAGACTTATTTTGTGGCCTAGGATGTGATCAATATTACAGAATGTTCCATGAAATGATGAGAAGAATGTACATTCAGTAGTTTTTGGGTGGAATGTTCTGTAAATGTCCGTTAGGCACATTTGTTCTAGAGTTCCATTTACATCCGTCATTTCTTTGTTTATTTTGTGCTTGGAAGATCTGTCTCATTCTGTCAGTGGGGTGTTGAAGTCCCAAGGTATAATGATGCTGCTGTTTATAATTTTGTTTAGTTCAAGTAGGGTTTGCTTTGTGAATCTGGGCATGCCTTTGTTAGGTGCATAAATATTTAAGATTGTTATGTCTTCTTGTTGGATTGTTCCCTTCATCATTATGTAATGACCATATTTGTCCTTCTTTACTTTTTCTGATTTGAAATCTTTGTTATCTGATATTAGAATGGCTACACCAGCTTTCTTTTGGTTTCCATTTGCATGGAAGATTGTTTTCTTTCCCTTCACCTTGAGTCTGAATGGGTCTTTGTGGGTTAGATGTGTTTCATGGAGACAGCAGACATTTGGATTTTATTTTTTTATTCATTCAGCTAGCCTATGTCTCTTCAGTGTGGAGTTCAAGCTATTTACATTTATTGAAAGTGATAAGTGGGGTGGATTTCTGTTCATCCTGTTGAGCAGAAGTTTATTGCTTTTGTTTTATTTCTTGAGCCATTGTAGTATCTTGGTTCTGACCATTAGCTTTTGGGTGATATTACCCTGGTGGTTGTCTATTGTGCTGATCCATGTATAATGCAGTTTTGAGTACTTCTTGTGGGGCAGGTCTGGCCTTGACAAGTTCCCTCAGTGTTTGCTTGTCTGAGAAAATATCTATTTCTCCCATATATAAGAAGCTTAGTTTTGCAGGATACAGAATTCTAAGCTAGCCATTATTTTGTTTGAGAAGACTGAGAATTGGGCCCCAATCCCCTCTGGCTTGAATGATCTCAGTTGAAAAGTCTGCAGTTAATCCGACCGTTTTTCCTTCATAAATTACATGATGCTTTCACCTTGCAGATCGTAGAAATGCCTCTTTTGTGTTTGCTTTGGCCAGTGTGATGACTATGTGTCATGGTGATTGCCTCTTCGTGATGAATCTCCCAGGGGTCCTTTGAGCTTCTTGTACCTATACATCTAGATTTCTAGCAAGGCCAGGGAAAATTTCCTCAATTATTTCCTCAAATAAGTACCAACCCTTATGTATTTTCTTCTTTGTTTTTAGGGATGCCTATGATTTTTAAGTTGGTCCTCTTTACATAATCCCATATTTCTTGTAGGTTTTGTTTATTCTTCTTATTTCTCTGTTGTTTATCTTTGACTGACTTGTTTAATTGGAAGGTATTGTCTTCAAGGTCTGAGATTCTTTCTTTTGACTGCTTTAGCCTACTCTTAAGGCTTTCCACTGTGTTTTGTATTTCCTTGAATGAATTTTTCATATCCAGTTCTGTGTGACTTTTTTTAATGATTCAATTTCCTTAATGAATTTTTCATTCATTTCCTGCATTTTTTTGTGGTTTCTTTGTGTTGGGTTACTATTTTATCTTTTATTTCATTGAGCTTCCTTACAATCCATATTCGGAATTCTTCATCTGTTATTTCAATCTTTTCATTTTGGTTGGTATCCATCAGTAAGGAGTATTGTTTTCTTTTGAGGGTGTCCTTTCATTCTGATTTTTCATGTTTCTCATGTTCTTTCACTGATTCTTTCTCCTCTGTCCTCTCGGTTGAGACCTGGGTGTGCTAGGCCTTGCTTATGGGCCTGTCTTTGGGTTCTCAAATATTGATCTGTGAGCACAGCAGGGAGAGGAGTGCTGGTCCTGAGTTGCCTATGGGGCATTCTAGCAGGTTTTGTGTACCTCTTGGGTTACCTCTGACCTGTTGTCTTCACCTCATCCCAACAGTGTATAGCGAAATAGGTCCCCCAGCTTACTCTTGGTGATGGTGGGTGGTACTTGTAAGTGTGAGTCAGCTACACCCTGTTTGCTTGAGTTAGAAGGTGCCTGATGAGCTATATTATTGTTCTCTCTGTCATTGGTTGATACTTGTGTGCTAGAGCCAGCTGCAGAGATGTTCTTTTGTTTCTGTGGTATACTCTGGTCCCCCACGTGGAGTACTTGAGTTCCCCAAGCTTTAGGAGGGACTCTGTAGCTTCCAGGGGGTTTCTTGATCTCCACCACCACTGATGTTGGGGGAAGAGCAAGGCAGTATGTGGGCTAGGTTGTGGGAACCTGAAAGGCTTTGCAAAGCCTGGTGGGGCTCAGAAGTTGCTTTTCTGGCCACTAGGGGTAACTGCTAATAGGAGGGCCAGGACAAGCTCTCCAAACCAGGGGAGGGCTAAATGCTTTTATGCTATGGTCCTGGGCTATGTTCTTTCTGCCCTTATCCAGTAGTGCAGTTTGTCTGTGGGGAGGGATAGTCACTCTCCCAAATGGCCACTCCTTGGTCCCCCACACACCCTGTGAAATTGAGTCAGTGAATGTTGTAAAGGGTATGCAAATTGACCTATCTGTCAGTAGGAGACATTTGCCAGAAGGAACATGCTGCAATGTTGTTTTTGGGTCATGTGACCAGCTCTAGTCTCTCAGGAGAGGCACTTGAATGCCCCAGGTTGTGGGTGGGGCCCTGGAACTTCCAGGTGAGTCCTTATTCTCTGCCACACCAGAGGTGAGTTGGGGAGTGAGGTTGGGGGGTGCTGGGTTGGGTGAGCTTGCCCTCAGCCTCTACATAAGCTGGCAAGGTAGCTCTTTTGGCAGGGGTCAAAGGTCTGCTCCCAGCTTCTGTGCAGAGCCATCAGGGAGGGGCTCAAGTGGTCCTACCCAGCCAGAAAGTCTGCTTGTGGAGGTAGGTCCATCTGAGATTCACAAACTGGCAGTCTGCAGTGGGCCTTGCTCCTCTGCCCCCTCCTCTGTCTGTCCTACCATCCTATTGTCCTGTACTGCCTATTGTCCTCTGCTCCACAGTCTATCTCTGGTATTGGCTAGCAGGCAGGAGCCCAAGCTAGCTGAGCTCCCCCATGACTGTGCTGTGAGCTGGGAGGTTCTCTGCACAGGATCCTGGCCTGAGCTGAGACTGCAGCCCTCTCCTGGGGGAATGGGTGCCCTGTGAGCACACTACAGCTAGGGCCCACACTACACTTTCCCCCCACATCTGCCCTCACAGGCTCCCTCACCTCCAGAGACCAAGAAGATCAATTCCTGACCATGCCAGGGAGAAGTGTGTTGGTCCCAAGTCGCCTAAGGGGTGCCTGAGCAGGGTGAATGTCCCTTTGCCTTGGGGCATGTCCTGCTTTGATGGAACCACTAGGCAAGCAGCACCAGGTAGGGCCAGTGAGCAGGGAGCTCACAGTATGAGCACCCCTCAGTCTGCTGCAAGACCCCAAGAGGAAAGCCCTGAGCCCCACTCTCTGTGGAAGCCTCTGTGTGGTGGCTCAGTTGTCTCTCTGCAGCCATGGGTTGGGGAGGGGAAGGAGAGGAAAATAATCTGTATGAAGGAATGCTAGCACTCTAGTCATCTATGACCCTCTCTCCGGGAGGCAGTCTGCCCAGAATGTCCAGGCTCTGGAGTCACACATATCACCCAGGGACCACTGGACCCCTGTGGCTTCTGCAGTCTGGGCCAGAGTTGGGAAATGTCTGTGTGGGAAAGAACAGGATGAAGCCTGAGGAGTTGAAGCTCCCTGGGGAGGACAAAGGCACATGATGGGTGGAGCGGCAATATGGCGCCTGCCATCCTGGTTCAGGTATATGGGGGCAGGAAGTGCCACGGGGGGCTGGGAGCCTGTTGCCCTGTCCACAAGAAGTTCCCAGCCCACTGGCAGCAGCAACCCCTGGGCTCGTGCAGGCAGAGGGTCTCTCCAGCTGCTTGGGAACCCACTGACTGTCAGAAATGTGAGGGAGGGAGAAACAAACCGCTCCCCCTACCCTTCTTGCTGTATTCCAAGCCTCTTGGGGGTTGATTTTTCCTGATACATTGCTCCTTCTTGTTCTGCTCAGCAACCTCTTCCTGTGGGGTCTCCTGAAGGCTCTGACATCCTTCCTTCAGACCCACATCCCAATGTATGTTTGTCTGACTGTTTGTTTTTTTCTCTTTCATCTAAAACTTCTCCTTCCTCCTGAGATGCTGTGGTAGCTGGTGTCTCTAGTCATCCTTACTTTTAAGATATGGATTTTCTACTATTTAATCTGAAGGCCCAAGATCTTGATGGGTTACCTAATTTCTGGCTGGACTAGAATTTAAGTATGTTTCCTCTGTTATCTTTATTTCTCCCAATCTCATAAGAAATACTATCTGTTAGACTTCTCAGAGCCTTAGCACCAAATATATAATGCAGCCCTTGATCAAAGGATCCCACACAGTTTTCTGAGACCACTCTTCTTCCTAGCTCTATTTTCTCTACCACCTTGTCCTGTAAACTCCAGCTGTTTCAGCAGCTCTAAACTCTGAACTTTGCCTCCTCAGCTAAGTGGGTCTGCCTTGTTTCTGTTGGTCTCCAATTCCTTATGCTGCATTTAGGGAATTGCTACTAGGCAGAAAGTTTAGGTGATCATGGAGCTCACCTCTTGTGTTTTTTTCTTTCAGAGATTACCGTCTTTACTGCCTATTGTCCACTGCCACATAATAATCACTTCATGTATTTTGTTCAGTTTTATAGTTGTATATCATGCGTGGGCAAATATGGTAGAAGTTAATCTTTCATATTTGGAAGTGGAAGTACCCACACTATTATCTTTTAAAGAAGAGAACAACTTCTCACTCAGTGGAATCTGGAACTCAAAGGTTGTGATTTCAATTTTGTACAAATTGGACTCACTGATATAATATATATTACTTGTAAGCATTGCAACACTTGAGACAGCTAAACAATGACACTTTACTTTCCTCAAATAAAGGTACAGGGAGAAGTAGGGTATGCTTTATTTGGCACTATAATATGCATTGTCTTTAAAAGTGGTCCCTGACTTTGATATCTACTGTCTTATTTTGTTGGCTATAGCATACAAATACAAAATCCAGCAGTAGGGACCTAAAACCAAAAGGCAAGTCTGGCAAGTTAGTAAATATATGTAATTAATTTTTCCTTCATATTAAAAAAATTGAGGGTAAAAAATTACATGGTGTAGCATAACATTATATATTTCAACATATAATAGGAGACTATGTCATGTGATATTAACAATTACTGGATTTTAAAGCTTATCACATTTCACAGTACGAATAATTGTTGAAAGTATGTGATTAAATCAATGTATGTGAATTTTTAATGTTGTGTTTCTTTCTTTTGTGAGTTTCTAACTTTTGGATTTAGTATTACTTAACTGAAGATTTTCAACAGTGAAATATTTCAAAGTAGTAGATATGTAATTAACAAAGAGAAATAGACATGTGTTAAACATAGAATTTTACATGGCAAAGAATTTGGCATGGTTCAAATTACAATGGCTATTTTTGAAAATAACAAAGCCCACGTTTCCTCTTTTGATCTTAAGTGAACACCGAAACAGCTGGGTCTCATCTTCTTTTGGTCATCCTACAGATCCAAGAGTCCTGTTTTTTCACTGCCACTCCTGGAATTTCTGTTTTGTTTTGTTTTTTAACTCACTCCATTCCTTCAAAATATTTCCACACATTTTCTCCTTATTATTAATTGTTTTTGATATATACTGGAAACTGAAAATTCTCTTTTCTTTTTGCCTAGTATTATATATGAAAAAAATTGACTTTAAATTTTTTATTTGGCATCTCATTTTAAAAGAATATCTCTCTATTTCTGTGTCCTGTGAAATTATCTGCTGAGCCAATTCCTCCTCAATCTTGAGAGTTATGTTTCCAAAAATCCCTGTGGTTGGAGATGAAGTTCTCTGGGCCTTATGTGATAGTAAAATGTTGAGGGTCAAGTGTTTTGAGTGAAACTATGAAAATGCATATTAATAGTTTTCACCAAAGTAAAGCGATACAGATGTCAGGTTTCATTGTATCTTACTTAGTAATAGGTGCCCTGTACTATTAATATCTATAAATCATTTGTTTGCTAAAAACAATGGATGACACTCCTTCTCTTCATTAGTCAGCTCATTTGTGATTGTGTATTCCTTTGTTCCCATTAATATACACATTAAGAAGTGTTTCTTTTTATGTTTGATACTCCATACAAATGGCTGATCAGCCTTTATGACTATGATTCAGGCTGGTTGACTCCCTCTTCAAGTCCTTTGTGGCTCCAGGGAGCTGGAATGACTCATAATTACCAGAGTTGGGAAAAGCTTTTCATGTATTCAACATGATCTTCCACTCATTTTTACATCCTATTTCTCTCCTCCACTCTCTGTTCCCTCCCTTTTATATTCTCTCCAGGAAAAACGACTCATGATTCACATCTACTTACTTGATTTTCATGTAAGGAGAATTTGAGCTTGGGAAGGATTTGATATATGTATTTTTTGCTATTGTTGAAAGGATTTAGGAAACATCCCATTTTGGAATAACTCTTCAGATTTATTGTTACAGTGAACATATCATAGATGATCAATTAGTTCTTGTTCTATGAGTGAGTAGTCCTAAAGTTTTAGCCACTCATATACACTATCCATTTCCTTCCAGTTCTGTTTTAGTAATTGTTATTATCTTCTCTAGTTCATGCCCAAATCTTGGCTTTTGTAGAGATTTTTCATATGTAGAATTCATTTGTTCTTGAGATTGAGAAAACTTCAATAGATGTCAAAATCTGAATAAAAATGCAAAGAGCCAAGTAATTTGGCAAAATGTGAATAAAATATATTGCAATGGGGATTTCTACAAATTTTTTTGAATTGATTGTTATTAATCTTCTGAAACAGAAATTAAATGACATATTATAGTACTTGGAGGTCTCTCAGAATATAGAGATAAGTCAAACTATTTTCCTACCTTAATTTGGTTCTAACAAAAGATTAAGGAAAACAATTGAGATCAGTTATTTGTGCAGTCTTCATAGAAAATATCTCATCCAGTTACAAACATAGGCTGATTTTTCTTAGGAAGTCTACTGAAACTTCCAAACTGAGGATCAATGTCTAGTATATGATGGCTTTATTAAAGTTCAGCCACCCTGTGAAGTGAGCTTAAAATAATCTGATAGCTTTTCAAACCACTTTAAAGGTATTATGTTCATAATATTTTAACTCCTGGTAATCTTTATGATAATCTGAATGTCTGTCAGTAAGAGGTTGACACTGGTTATTACTGCAAAATCAACTACATAATTGAGATGATATTGACAACTTTTGAGACCTTAATTAAATATTAAATATTAAAATATTGGCCCAATATTAAAATATTGAATATGTATTCAAACTTACATTTTCAACAGGTTACTCCACATGTGTATCTGTCTTTACATATTCAAAATTTGCACATCCAAAACAAACTCCCGTCATATCCCTCCTCCCCCAAATCTATACCTCCTATAGTCTTCTTCACCTCTTATTCTCAAACATTGACATCATCCATGACTCTTTTCTTTCTCTAATACCCCAAATCCAACTGCCTACAAATCTTCTCAACTCTACCTTCTATATGTCCGGAATCCAGCCTCTCCTCTGCTGCCACCATGGTCTAAATTATGTCAGTTTTTGCTTGGATCTCCTAAGTGATCTGTGCTTCTACCCTTGTTCCCCTTTAGTAGCCTGAGTGATCATGTTAAAAGATGTATCACCTCATGTCTCTCCTCTTCCAAAACCCTTCTATAAGCTTCCCAGATCACTGAAAGTAAAAACCAAAGTTTTGTTATGACTTTTAACTGTAACCCATCTACCCTGTGCACATTTTTCAGGACCTTTTGAGACCATGTGCTCTGGGCTGGTCACACACATTTGGCTCAGGATAAACCTCTTTAAATTAGTTTACAGAGTCTGGGTTTTTTTCTGTCAACACAGGATATTTTAATAGCATATTAATGTCTGTGATTGAAATGCAGTAGGGAAGTCTAATGTCAATTTCATAGCTAAACTGATCAGAAATAAGGGTAGGGAAGGCATTTAATACTTTTTATAGAATTTACAAACTTACTTGGATTCTTTGTCTTCAACTGAGTCCTTGGGCAGAATCACCCAAGACAGATTTTAAAATAACTGAAAGTGATAGGAAAATAAACATGTCTGAGCTAACAGTTTCAAACATTGAACTATTTTCTCCTATTTAATAATGATTTGCATGTTTTGCAGTACATTAACAATTATTCCACTTCATATTATTCCTTAACGCAGTTGGACTTCAGAAGACTCTAAGATAAATTCTGTGGTCAGGTAGATTTCAGTGTGTCCTGAGGAAAGGACGATGTGAAAACACTTCCAGTTCAGTGAAGTATTAACTAACTTCAAAAAAGGTGTCTTTCCAGTATTTAGTCATATGAAATCTACATACTTTTAGAAAGATTCAAATTTGGTGTGTATAGTTATAATTTCTTAATGTTGATGTCACTTTTTAAATAAACTGTATTTTTCCCCACCAACAATTTTTCATTATTTTTTATTTTTAAATGCATCCTTAAATTTGTGCAAAAGGCAAAGATATGTTGTTCAATAATGGGAGAGTTTGAAGTAATGTCCTGGTATACACAGAGTACAAACAGCAGAATGCGTCTCTAAAATCAGCTTTGAGCAGGGCTGTGGCAGGAGTAGAGGTGAGTTATGGGAGAGGAGAGTGTCATGTGTTGGCTGATCCCATTTATTTAGACTCCACTCCCATGATCTAATTACCTCCCAAAGGCCCCATCTCCTAATACCACCACACGTGGAGTTAGGATTCCAACAGATGAATTTTGGGGGACACAAATATTCAGTCCATTGCATGAGGGCTGTGATAAAGCCTGCAGAGGGCTTGGCGGGCCAGCCAGGATCCTTATCCCACCCTCTCCTGGGGAGTTCCCTAGTTGTAACACTAGTCTTTAGGCATTGAAGCTACTCCTGTTTTCATTTTATGTTTTTTTAAAATTTTATTTCAGAATATTATGGGGGTACAAAAGCAATTTATTCATTTTATGTTTTAATTAAGGCATGTGCATCTGAAAATCTAAGACATTACCTAGGTGATTCAAAAGGTTTTCTGCAAATGGCTTCTTTTGTAATGCCCAACAATGTCTGATGTGGCATTCTTGGAAGAACGTAATTTTTAAGTAGTAAAGATTTATCATCCTGAACCTAAATTTATAGTCTTAGATTCTAAACCTGGTAAGTAAAATCCTTGGATTGATTGCATAGAATTAAATACGTCCAGTGAGTGATCTCCACACAATGTACAGTGTTTTCTCTCTTTATTTCTCTTGTTTACCTAGATTTTAAAGTATAGATTTAAGTATATAGTATTAGTTGCATTTTATTTTTTTCTGGCAAAATTATATAATTAGGATACAAACCTGTAAATAATTTGTGCTTTGTATGCTGTGGAACTTGAAAATGTTTATTTGGTGTCTGAAAAATAGCTAATGTAGTCATCATTTGAAAACACTCTGTAATTCTTTCTTTGATCTTTAAGACTGCCCAGCAACAGATCAATTATTTTTACTATTTAAGAGGCTACTATTCTTACTGATTACTTTTCCAACTCTCTAGATGCAAAAATTTACTCTTTTTTGCTTGAAGTTTTTCTGTATTATGTTTTATTTTCCATAACTCTCACCCTTTTTTTTCGTAGTTGTCATAGTTTAGTTTATCAAATAGAGTATGTTGTTCAATAGTGGGACTCTCATAGATTCTCTGTTTCATATGGTATTTTATATACAGATATGTAATCACAATTATACATCAACTGAATTGTAATGTTCTATTTTAATAGAGAGATATATTGTTATGTGAGAGAATATCTCCTCTGAAAACTCTTTACAATTTTATTTGAAAATTTTTTCTTCAGTGAAAATTATAATCATTTTGTCAAATTTTAAAGTAAAATATTACAAAGGGTTCAATAGTGGGATTGCATTTAAGCTAATAAATTAATAGAGAATTATTGATCATTTATAAGTTTCAGTGTTAGGATTTGAAATTTTGTAAAGAAAAGCTCACAAATCAATGGATAAATGAAAGCTTATTAGAATTAAACTAATTGGGACAATTTAGAAAAGTTATGAAAAAAATCAATTAACTGTGGGAAAAAACTTAGCTTCACTTCAAATGTTCACATATTCCAGGTGAATTAAATATTTGAATAATAAAAACATGTCAAAAAAATTTAAAAAACCTTTAAAATAATAGAGGTTAATTTTTTCAACCCTCTAAAGTGGGAGAGAATTTTTAAGCAGATAAATGATTGAACTAGTAAAGAAGGATGTCAGTAATTCTGAGAAGCACAAAAAAACCCCAAAACTAAAATATAAAACAAAAACAAATTAGAAAAATACATGCAGCAAATATGAGAAGTCAAAAGTGTAGCATAATTATTACATAAAGAATTTACTCAAATTGATAAACACTATGATCACATTGGATAAATGAGCCAAAGATATGAATAGATAATTCACAAACAATTAAATTTATTGAGAATTGTTTTATGGTATATCCTGGAAAATGTCTCATGTGTGCTTGAAAAGATCTGTTCTGCTGTGTTTGAATGAAGTGTTCTATAGTACAGAACAGTTAGGCTGTTCAAGTTGTTAAAATCTTCTACATTTACTGATTTTCTATTTAGTAGTTTTATCAATGATCGAGAATGTAGTGTTGAATGTAATTGTTGAATTACCTACTTTCCTTTCAATTTTTTCAGTTTTTGCTTCATGTAATCTTGGGGCCCTTTTTTTCTAGGTGTGTATACATTTATAATTGGTTTTTCATCCTGATGCGTTGATCCCTTTGTCATTATGAAATATCTCCTTTTATTTCTTTCTTTTTAAAAATTTTATTTATTTATTTATTTTTATTGATACATAATAGCTGTACATGTGATAATTTTTACAGTACATGTGATAATTTGATACATTTATATAATCAAATCAGGGTAATTGGGATTTCCATCATCTTAAATATTTACCTTTTTCTTTATGCTGGGAACATTCAAATTATTCTGTTTCAGCTATTTTGAAATGTACAATCGATTAATGTTAACTATAGTCATTCCACTGATCTATCAAACACCAAGTCTTGTTTCTTCTACCTGAGTGTATATTTGTACCCGTTAGTCAACCTCTCTTTATCTCCTCCTCCCCACTACCCTTCCAGGCCTTTCTTTATTTCTAATATTGTTTTTTGCCTTAATGTCTAGTGTCTGGTATTAGTATAGCCATTCTAGCTCTTTTATGGTTCCATTTGCAAGGGAGATCTTTTTTCATCCTTTTACTTACATCTAACTTGTATCTTTGAAACTGAAGTGTGTCTCTCATAGATGGCATAAAGTTGGTTTGCTTTTTTATTCAGTCTAATAATTTCTGCCTTTTGATTGAAGTACTTAGTCCATTCACATTTAATGTAATTTTTGGCTTTTAGCAATTAAACTGGGATGTGTCTAGATATAGATGTCTTTGTCCTACTTGGAGTTTTTTGAGCTTCTTCATTCTGTTTATTAATGTTCTTCATCAAATTTGAGTTGTTTAGGCCATTATTTCTTTGAATATTTTTTTTTCTGTCTCTTTCTCTCCTCTTCTGAAATATTTTGTACATTGCACAGATGTTGGTATACTCGATGTTGATCCAGAGTTCACTCAAGAACTGTTCATTTTTCTTCAATCCTTTTTATCTCTATTCTTCAAATTGGGTAATTTCTATCAATTTATCTTCAAGTTCACTGGAATTTTCTTCTGTCATCTCAATTCTGCTTTTGAGCCCATCTAGTAAGGGGAATAGGAGCAGCTCCAGGCAGGAAGACTTCAGACTTCCACCATTCTGACCCAGAGTTTCAGCAATTCTTCATAAAAAAACATTTCTCAGGTTGTTGTTTGGTCACTTTTCAGAGTCCTGAAAGGGTTGTTTTTGATAATATTTTCTGTTTTTGTTTATTTTTTTTTTTTGTGAGGAGTATTAATCCATTTGCATTGCTATAAAGGAATACCTGAGGCTGGGTAATTTGTAAGGAAAAGATAGTTATTTGGCTCACGGTTCTGCAGGCTGTACAAGAAGCATGGCACCAACATCTGCTCATGGTGAGGGCTTCAGAGAGCCTCCAATCAAGGCGGAAGACAAAGGGGGAGCAGATGTGTCACATGGTGAGAGAGGGACCAAGAGACAGAGGGAAAGTGCCAGGTTCTTTTTAACAACCAACTCTCATGTGAACTAATAGAGCAAGAGCTCACTTTTACCATTGGGAGGACACCAAACCATTTATGAAAGATTCACCCTCTTGGTAAAAACACCTCACACTAAGCCCCATCTCCAACACTGGAGCTCAAATTTCAACATGAGATTTGGAGGGTACAAATATCCAAATCATATCAGGAGGATTCACTGAGCATTTCACATTACCGTAACTAGAAGTCCTGCCCCCCAAAATCATTAAATATAATTGCTTAACATGTATTTTTAAAATAGTTCAGTTCCACAATCTAAGAAAGGTAAATTAAAATGTTAGTGAGTTATTGTTTGGCCTAAAAATTAGCAAAGATTGATAACTTGTGAATTCTGGATGCTGGCAAGAATTCAGAAATGTTAGTGTTCCCATGAGTTTCTGGGTGCATTGTAGTGCATTGTAATATCAATAAAATTTATTTATTTTCTCTTTTATTTTTCATATTTTTTCTTTGAACCTAACTCCATAAAATATTTTAAAATTGTTTCTTAACTTTAAAAAATGGTTAATATGAGCACATTATAATATTCAAAGAATAATTTAATAGAGTATATAGTGAAAAGTAAGTTTGTCTACCAGGGTTTTGCATTTTCTTCTTGAGAGTAATGATGATTATCTCTTTCTTATGAATATTTCCAGAGATACTCTATGTATACACAAGCTTGAGTCTGTACAATATCACCTCTTTAAAAAATACAGGCACTTAAATATTCAATATAATTTTATCTAGCTTGTTTTTATCATTAACAAAAGTTCTTAAGGATTGTATCCTATCAATATATAGAAATATTTCACAATCAAAATGTTTACAATTTAAATATCAGAAACATTATAGAATTTTAGTTTTTTTCTTTATCACTTTCTAATTTTTGTACTTTAAGACGTTTCTATAATGGACATTTATTGATTTTGTGATTGTAAAATAGATGTTATTATTAAACATATACAACCTTTAACCCATTAATTCTACTTATGTAAATGTCTTCTACGAACTGATTTCAAACGTGTAAAACAGTTATTCACAAAAAAAGTGTACAGCTGAATACATATCAAAATAGGCTTTTATCCAAACATCTAAATAAATTGACTAAGTACAATATAGTTTATTCATTCGAAAGACTTTTAAGCATCCATCAAAATGATAATAATGTCTACTATTTATTGAGTGCTGTTATTACACACTAGATGTTATTCTAAAATCTTTAAATTTATTATCACTTTCATTATAAGGATAATTCTGTGAGGTAGGCACTTCTATTTTTCTTCATTTTATAGGTGAGAAAACAGAAGCATCGAAATGTTAAGTAACTTGCCCAATGAAAAGTTGGTAGTGATATGCCAAAATACTTTTTATCCTAGTTTAGGTTTCCCAGGAAAGATCTTGAAGATGTTCAGGAAAAGGAAGCTCTTTGGAGATCAACACCAGAGGGGAAGCAGAGGAAGTAGGGTTGGGATGAGAGAAGACAAAGTGTAGTGCAGGTGTGATGTAGTCACAATAAAGGAGCTCTGGAGCTGGGTTGGTCCTTCAGAAATGTCTTGAATTGAAGTAAGGGGACTGGCCTTTATATCTTTGTGTCAAACAGTCATTGGTGGAGGGTTGTGATAGAAGAGGAAGAGGTGTGATTTTGGTTAGCTAGCTCTCTCTGGCTATGAGTAGTTCTCTGAGCACACCTTAGTTGAGAAAGCCACCTGCCAACCCTCCTGACATTTGAGATGAGTGTCTCAGACCCGAAGAGTATATGGCCACCCAGATCCCATATAATAATAAAGCATAGTAAATCCATATAAGGTAAAATTACAAATATTTATACTTGTGTGTATATATATATTTTAGCCTATATGAATGAAGGTATTATCCATCCATATATATACAAACACACACACACGTACGTTTGTGTATGTGTATATATACGCTTAGAATGAAAAAACATACCTTCATTGCAGGAAACAAGTAATTCTTTTCTTTTCTAATTTAAATTACCTCTTTAATAAATGCAAATACTTTATTAAAAAAAGATTACTCTCAAAACTTTCTTTAACCAAATGAATTGAAAAAATTTCAGGTATGTAAGATTTTTCTAATGCACACATTGGAGTATATAAAACAAAAGTTGTATCAATGGAAAGAAGTTCACAGTTTAAAAAGACTATTAATTCCATATTTGAATAAGAAGGATAACAACAGTCATGTCAGGTGCTTATAATGTTTGTACTTATGAAGGTTTCATATAATAAAATATAACTTTCTTATTACTGTTAGGAAGTTCTGTAATTAGAAGAACTCCTTCCGGTGAAAAACTTCAAAGACAAAATCCATTCACACTTAGGTAATGTGAAGTATTTGACCTTATGTAATTTGTTTCTTGAGTTAATCCAATAGACTATTTAAATTTCAGCTTCTCATTTTTACATTCTCTTTTCTATTAAAAAAGTAGAGAGAGTCAAGAAAAGGAATAATAATAATAAAAAAAGTGGAGTCCCAGAGGAGAATAAAAATCATCTGGGTTGATGATGAGAATGACCACTTCTGGGCGTGTCAAGAGTACAATTTAGCTCGCCCTCTGGGCAGCTTTCAATATTCCTGACCAGGGCCAAGGTGCAGGTTGCAGATTGCCTCTGGCTACTGCAGAGATCATTTCCACAAGTATAAACTGGCCTTTTACAATTTTCTCATCTTTGCTCTGAGCCCTCTCTCATGTGCTCTGCTCTTGGGAGACCCAATATCAATCTGACCCAGTCCCTTTAGGCACTCTTTCCCTGTATTCTTCTTGGTGTTTTTAAAGCCAGTGCTTCCTTCGCATGTACTTTATTTTCTCCATGTCATTGCTCTGCTGGGCACCTTTGATTGGGAATCCAGAAAAGTAGGCTAGGACTTGCTGATCTGACGTATCAAGATGATACTTAAGCAGTAGCTTGAAGGGGCATATGTGGTGAGAACATGAATTTCTAAAAAGTCACTTTCCTGGGTGGGAATTTATTACATTTTTGGATATCCAGCATCTAAATTTTTATGGAATTTTTATGTTTAGGGATGGCTCCACTTTAGGAGTCTTGAAGGGGCAAGTCTTAGCTTATGGGAGCTGAAAATGCTACAGCACAGATATTTGACCTCAGCTCTGCCAGGCAAATTCACCTATGCCAGACCAGGGGTTAGTGCCACAAGAAAAAGGGACAGAGATCACTTGCTCTCTCTTTGCCAGTGACAATGATTAGTGTAGGCTGAATGGGGCTCTAGGGCAGAGTGGCATCAAGGTGGAGTGGAGTGGTCGTTGTGGTCATTATTGCTTTGCCTTTGACACAGTAGGTACACTTCCTGGCCTCTTTATTGTTGGGTGAAGGCAGGTGGCTAATCCTGATTAATGAGTTGTGAGTAAAAGTGATGGTGTTGCTGCTGGCTCGGAGTGTTTAATAGCTGGTGTGAGACCCTCTGGAACTCTTTCTTTCTGCCTCAGTGAACAGTAAAATTACAGATATTGGTGTCTATCAGACTTGGTCCCAGAGTGGGGACAATGCAGCACAGAGTTGCCTACGACCTGTGATGGGCAAGTAGCATCAGTGAGAAACAGCCTTTGCTGTTTGAAGTCACAGCCCGACCTCACTCACCATACCTGATCTGGTGGCCATGCAGCAGCGCAGCTGGTGGGAAAGTGGCAGCAGAGCTGATCGGTGTTGAGCCAGTCCCCTTATCCACTCAGTTTTGAAGCACGTTCTGCACTATCTCCTGAAGATAGCCTTTAGCCTGGTTCTTCATTCTTTCCCTCATTTCTGTGAACCACATGGTTTTGGTAGACTCCATTTTGGCTTGAACTCCCAGAGCCAGCACTACTCTGCCCCATACAACTTCCAAATAGCTTGGTTTCCTTTGGGATACTGCTGTGAATTTCTCTTCCATAAATTTGTACAAAATCTTTGGAAGCTATTAATTTTTTAAATCTAAGCTTCCTCTTGAGAGCAACAAATTTCATAAATTTGCTATATGTATGAAAGATGCATAGGATATTTCTCCCTAAGTTTATTACTTTCAAGCTCTAAGGGTTTATCTTAATTCTTGTACAATAATATTTGATGAATAAATGTATGTTCACCCCTGTTTTCCTTAATTATGCTATTACCCTCAGTAATATTCTTTCTTACCCTTTGCTGTCCTGACTGAACCATACTGATCTCATTAAACTGACCATTTCAGACGACAGTTCTTAATGGTTCCCATGGGGTTCTTGGACTGTGTCAACCACTAAAAATCAAGTCCATCCCACTGTCCCAAGTTCTCCCACTGTCAGCCGGAGTTTGCAGACTGGGAAGCACACAGCAGACCTTCTCAGCTGAGCCACGCCCTGTTAAGGGAAGTTTAGATTAGATAACCTGTAATGTCCCTTCCACCTCTAAAGTTGTAGAATATCCTTACATAAGTAACAACTGGTAGCTCAGAACTCATCTTACTGCAAATACAGTTTTGTGGGTTTTTATTTTCTCATTTTACCTTTGTTCATTTTGAAGTGAAGCCACCTCCTTGGGCCTTGGGTGCTTTCCCATTAGAGCAGAGTTCCTCAATCTTGGCACAAATGACATTTGGGGCTGGATAATTCTTTGTTGCAGGGAGGGGACTGTCTTGTTCATGGTAGGATGTTTAACAGCATCCCTGGCCTCTCCCCACTAGATGCTAGTAGTATCCTCCAAGTTGTAATGAACAAAAATGTCTCTAGATATTGCCAAATATCACCTGAGGGCAAAATTATCCCCAGATGAGATTCACTGCATTGCAGTATCTCCATTTGTATGGGATTTTACTTATCAAAATAGCTGTTCTGTTTTCAAACTTGAGCATTTCACTCTGTAATGACTCTTTTAGATAATTCATAAAGATATTAATATTAATTCCAAGTACAAGAAATAGCAACATAATCTCTCAATTCAATTACCACCAAATTTTTATCATTGTGGGGATGTCGTCATGGGCTACATATAAACATTTACAGTTTTCAAGACTGGAGTATCATGTCACTCTGTCTCCATTTCAAACATTAGCAGTAAACTCTTTTATGGGATTTTAACACTTTCAAACTACTTTAAATCCTAAATAACAAAGGTGTGCTAATTCTCTTTTTTCTTTTTCTTCCTTCAAAGAAAATGCAGTGTTCTGCTTGACAGCTTTAAAATGTTTTAAAGTGTTCTCACTGTATAGTTAGAGGAATTAAGCTTTTATTATTCTGTGTATTTAGTGATCACGCCACTAAATACACACCACAGTGATAAAATCTCTGTTGTCAGAAGATCTTATTTATTACTTTTTTCTGTTTTTATTCTTGTACCCTTTGACCTGGAGGCTACTGGTATTCAAAGTTAAATAGCTAGCAAGGGCCCAGAGTGACAGCCAACAAATTTGTTTGGGTGGAAGTGCACGTGTGTGTGTGTGTGTGTGTGTAATATGTCCCCGTACATCTAGTTATCTAGTGCTTTTTTTTTTTTTTGGTGTCCACCCTGATAATCTTTACTGATAACCCCATGACTAGAAATTGACTTGCTACCTATGATAAAGTGAAAATGAGGCTGAGGCAGATAAAGAAGAAATGAAATAGAGTCTGTAGAGAAGAAAATGAGCACGGAGTCGGTAGGTGAGAAAGAAGGCTGCTGTGCAGCGATTCAGGATTATGTGATCAATGCAGGGGGAAATAGCAGGCAACCCAGTTGTTTAGTACTCTTATCTACAAATCAGTCCAGATAGCTGTCTGTGAAATGATTAGCTATTTCAGTGTTCAGTGGGTAATGCTGTAGTGAGAAAAGCAGGAGATGTGAACGAACCAAAACAACTCAGGTCACAAGACAGTTGTGTGGATAGATGCTATTTAGACCAGCCATCTATTCATAACAAAAAGAGTGTGAGACTATCATTTTAACATTTTTTTTGGTAACAGCACTACCCTTCAATATTACATGCACATTTTGCGTTACTTTTAGAATAAAAGTAAACTGAAGGGAGGGCAAAGGCCAAAGACAAAAAAGGCAAGATTTCCTTAAAAGTGTAAGCGTGGGTTTGAAAATTAATGGGGAGGCAGATGTCAGAAGAAAGAGGATGCTTGGCCAGGGGGGTTACTCTGAAGCAGACAGACCACTGTGATTCCTTTGCAGCCTGAGTTTCACTAATAGTTGCCCCTTTTAGTCTTCTTAGGGTCTTGTCATTATCATCTTTTGAAAGTGGTATTGACTTGCTTTCAAGTCCAGCTCAAGAATATATTTTAACTAACTTTATTATTTTGCTGTGTCAAACTTAAAAAGAGCTGCTTTGTTTTGGTTTCTCATGAGTTTTGAAATATTTCCATCATATGCCTGAAGATATGTTTTACACAGCAGGTGTTAAGGATCCAATGAGGTCTGTTGGACAAATGATTCATAAATATGTGTTCCATGCTGTACAATGGTTGAATAGAATCACACAGATGGAGCCACCCTATTCTATTGAGGAAGTGGTATGTGTTTTTGTAAAAACTGTGATACACATGGTTTTTAGCCAAGGAGCCAGACTCTGAGAAAGTTTTTGGAATAATTTACTTATGTTGTACTGATTTGTGCAGTGGGAGTGTGATGTAAATATACCCTTATTGCATATTACAGAAAGGCCTAGGAGGGTCTTAATAAAAGAAATTTGACACATCTCAGGGGAACTGTGACAAGGATATAGATAAAATGGATCCTACTGATGAAAAGCTGTTATCTTGTATTTTTAAAGTGATGGAGATTAAGAAGTAAGCTTGAGTTCTTTGGTGAAGAATAAGTTTTAAACGAAATAGAGGGTGATTAAAGACTAGCTTTTGATTCCAACATATTCTGCTTTGTTACATATGTCATACTGGTGAGCAGGAAACATAACTGTTTCCTGACAGCCTGGGAGATGGGGCTTTCTAGGGCTTTTCTCAATCATATTTTAGCTAAGAATTAGTAACTGAAATGACAAGGTTTTAAAACCCATGCCTTGCATCTCATGAAACATCTTTCCGACATTTTGATGGTATATTCAGAAAGCATGAAAGACCTGCCTCACCATTCACTTGAAAACACCCTTCTGTTTGTCCCCACATTTCTCTGGGCATTTCATCTCCATGCAGCTATTCACAGTGGGGTAGATTAGTGAAGAGACCCAATGTGGTTGATCTGTGAACGACTTTGAATTCTAGACAGAGCAGTTCAGATCTTATCCTACGTGCATAGAGGACTTACCGACTATACTTGAGTTTTACACACACTCAGTTGGTTATAAGAAGGACAGAAATCAACAAAGAAATTCAAAGACTGTTCAAAGAGGCATGAGGGTTGGCAGGAGTGTGGAGGGAAGGAAGGAAGAGTGCTGTGCATCCTTATTCTTCTCAATAAAAAGGCCATGAAATCATCTGCTATAAGGGGAGCCAAGAATGCAAGACATTGGCATGGCATTTTCCCAAATAACTTGTTTGATGGCTTTCCTTGGTTAATCGTGCTTCTTCTTGGTTAATTGTGTTCTGTTAGCTTGAAAGCAAAGGCCAATAAAGGAATAAAGCATGGTTCCTACTGAGCACAGGTGAAGGCAAGCCTTTGATTAGTGACTATAACTCTAGCTTAAGTGTTTGTCACTACTTTTGCTTGCTGGATTCATAATTTACATGAAAATGGCTAATAGGCTGCTGGGTTCTTAAGCTGGCCACTTGGTGTTTTTGGAAGCTTCATTTCAGTGAATTCTGGAAATGCTTCTGCCATCCTCCCCACTTCTGACTTCCAGCTTCAACTGTCTATATTTGCTTAGAACCATGTTGCTTAGTGTGGTTAAAATGTTCCAGAGCAGTAGACTCATTTTGATTGGTATTGGTGGGGTTTTACGTATTGGTGATATTTATTTCTGCTCAGTAGGTCTTTATGTGAAAGTGAGGAAATTTCATAAGAAGTTGTTCATATGCTCATCTGTTTTGTACATGAAGGAAATATGTATGCATAGGCGTGTGTCTCTGAAGGAGAGAGAGAGAGAGAGAGAGAGAGAGAACAAGAGAGCAGAGAGTACTTTGATGAGTTTTCTTGCATGACAGGTACAATTGTTGAACCAAAGCTAAGACTAACATTGCTTTAAGTACTAAAAGATTTGATGTGGATGAAATTATGTACCCATAAAACCATTTATTGATCAGCCATCTTTCCCTCTGCAATTAGTTATAAGGCTAGATGCAGGTCACTAATATTTTAGAATTGAAAATAATATAATCTCAACATGTTATAGAGAAAGCAAATATCATACGCATGTCTTATTAATTGTTATACTGGCTCTATATAGTGTGGGATATGAGGTAAGAGGAAAAGCAGAGTCAAGGATGAAGCACAGAGTATTTTACTGAGTAACTGGAAGAATGGCAATTCCACTTAATGTGATGAGAACATATAAGGGAGGAGAGGTTGGTGTGAGAACAACCAGGAGTTCAGTGTTGGACATTTTAATTTTGTTATGCTTATTAAGTGACTATGTGAACTATATGATGGAATATATGAAGTTCAGCTTGATAAAGGCCCGGATGGTTGCTTTATTTACCAGTGAATTTTCACTATTTTAATTCCCTATTTCTTGAATAAACAACTGAACAGGATTCAGGGTAGAAGATCAGTTTGAGACTTAAATTTTGCCATTGTCAGCATATAGTTGTATTTAAAGTTAAGAGTCTGGATGAGATAAATAAGGATGAGACTGTAAGGAGAAAAGAAATGCAAAAAAGTCAAGGGTGTGAGTACTGGGATGTGATGATCTTCAGGATTCTGGAAAATGAAGATGATCTCTGTCTCTGTCTCTGTCTTCATCTCTATCTGTGTATCTGTATATAAATATACATCTGTATCTATAGCCATATCCATATTCTTAGCCATATCTCTGTATCCATACGTACAGCTATATCTACATGGACATCCATATCTATATCCATATCAATTTCCATATCTACATCTATATAGATACAGATAGACACATACATATATCATAATGGATGTGAAAGAGATTATATTATACTAAATCTTTGGCTGTTTGTGTTTTCAATTTAATAGTACTCCTTGGAGATCTTTTCATGTCATCATATTCAGTTCCACCTCATTCTTTTCTAGGAGCTTCATGGTGTACTATTTTGAAACTCAATAGTTTGAGTAAATAGTTCCCCACTCACTGACATTTAATTTATTTCTATTTAGATTATTTGCCATTGCCAAAAGTGTTCCAGGGAACATCCTTGTCATTATGTCAGTGTGCTCTTAATAGATGTGTATATTTAGAATGTATTTTAATAAATGCATTTCTGGGTCAAAAATATATGCATGTTTAAGATTGATAGACCAAAATGCTTTGTCAAAAGGTTTGTCTCTCATTAACAGTATATGAATTTTTTAAAAGTTATTCATAAGTGAGTGATTATTGTGTCAACTGATGCATTTGTGTAAAATCAAAATAGTGACTGGCACAAATCAGAGAGAATAAAGTTTCAATTGGTGCCAGAAGAAGGGGTGGGGGAATCTTCCATAGCTACAAAGCCCAGGGATACCTGTGTGGTTGGATTTCTGGCTCTGTGAATGCCCAAACCAGGGCAGAGCTTTACATTTGATGCAGTAACCTCCTTGTTCTGAAATTTCTCATTGCAATAAATATAAGCCAAGCCTGTGTGTAATCATTTAGAATTTAATTGCATGATGGACTTGTGACAATTGATTAGCTATTTGGAGCAAAGTCAGTTTATATATTCAACTTTATCACCTAAAATAACTTCAGGTGAATTGAAGTGCTAAATATTAAAAATCAAATAATCAAAAGGCTGAACAACCAGCAGCACCATCACTACCACAGCAGTAGCAGCAACAAAAACAATCGATCTAGAAATGAATACTTAATTACAATCTTAAGAGGAAAGAACTTTCAAAAGCTACGAAAGGTAGAGAAAGCTGGTAAATTTTAGTAAAGATGAATATTTTTGCATAAAATAATCTATTTAAAAGACAATACCTTGTGAAAGCACATGAGATTGTAAAAAAGCAAGGTTAATATTGGTTATAAGATATCTCAAATTAAACATATAAATATATTAAAAATGATATTATTTTATTAAACTAAACAAAATAACATTATGACTTAAGAAAATGGAGCAATGCA
Organism: Daubentonia madagascariensis; assembly: GCA_023783475.1. Classification (NCBI taxonomy): domain Eukaryota; kingdom Metazoa; phylum Chordata; class Mammalia; order Primates; family Daubentoniidae; genus Daubentonia; species Daubentonia madagascariensis. Next base: position 4,549,652 of record JAKFHU010001798.1, on the reverse strand, counting down.
TGAAAAACTACATCAAAGAGAAATTAGAACCATAAACATATTTGGAATAATAATGCTCAATTTCACTAGAAATAAAATAAACACAAATTAAAATGATATGCCACATTTAATCTATCAAATGAAAAAAAATTCTTAAAAAGGTACTGAGAAAACCATGTGATTGGCAAGAGTGAAATGAAATGGACATTTTTATACATCATTGGTGGCAATTTTAGAAAGCAACATAATAATACACACCAAACACAGATGTTGTTATCTTTTGATCCACATGCAAATTGTATTCTCTCTCCTAAGAAAATAATGTATATATGAAATAAAAATGCAACCAATAAAATTATTAATAGTAGCAGTATTTATGAAGGCTAAATCTTTTATTCTATATAAATATTCACTAATGAGGAAGTAGATTTCTATGAATATACCTATGTTATAGATTATTATGTGGAATTTATCCTTGCTTAAGAAGAATAAGTAATAATAATGGCAATGATTATTATATAACAAGGGAAAAAACCACAAATTCCAATGAGCATTATGATTAAAGCTTTGGGGAGAAACATTCATTGTTAGATTAAAAAAAAGAAAATACATCAAAATATTTACAGTGGTTATGTTTGGCTGATGTGTCTCATGGTAATTATTTTCTAAATATACACTTCTGTATATTTGAAATGTTCTTTAGAATGTACAATTTTTATGGTGAAACAAATGTTTTAAAACTAATTTCATGAACATGAAAAATTTTTTGTTTGGTCACATAAAAATTCACTCTGATTCTTTTTTCTTGGCTCTAGAGAAATAAATAATTTTTAACCTCCAGATTCTGAGGCTTTTCCTTAAATTCCATGTGATAGAAATTCAAGCCTTACCTGAGTGAAGAATTATATACCTGAAAAAAGTCGTCTCAGAGGATATCGAGAATTGCCCAGGCAGTCTTCACAGCACTACCCGCCTTCCTAGTTGAGAATACAAATTGTGTCTGTATTCTGTAAGTGCCAACTTTGAGAACAGGCAGTGACAACTTGAACCTGCATAAGCGCATCTGTTTTTTAAGTTTCTGAGAGTGTAAATCATGCTCAGTGCTTTGAATTTGCAAAGAATCTATCACCAGGACTGGCAAACTGCCAAGTACTTTGCCCCGCTGAATGGAACAGAGAAAGAAAATTGAGGTGTTAAATAAGTTGCCCACTGTAAGGTAGTTGCAAAGAAAATTGATACTCGAAATTCCCACTAAGTAATTTCCGAGTCTTTTAGATTTTTCAAACTACTGGGATACACTGAAGTGTTTAAATTTGTTCTATCCTATGACCACTGAGTTAGCTGAATTAAAACTTGGGGATGTGGATAACAGTATGACTGACAGTAAAGTTTCCCTTGAGAGCAAACTCAAAATAGGAGCAGATGTGCATGCTAAAGAGGAAAACTTTCCAATATACCTTTTCTTCATCTAGCTTCCTGAAGATCAAAATCTTCATGTTTTTTAACAGACTGTGTCAGTATAAAGATTAATCAATAAACTAAATGTAAATGTGCATGTGCATAAATATGTATTTATATAGTTCATAAAAACATATGTTTTTACACATATATGTTATATGTGAGGCATGCTACACACTCCTTTTAGTAAGTTTAAAGATTATATTTAGCTTCTTAAATAGTGGAATGTCATGGGTTATTTCCTGTCTCAACATAGCAAATCTCTCAATAGTTATCTAATTAAACAAATTAGCAAACACAGTATTTGCTCATTTAGGAAACACAAAGTCAGTCTTTAATCTCCAAAGTAGTTTGCTATGTTAATTAACTTATTCTTATACATAGATACATATTTATTATTATTATACTAACCTGTGAAGTGTTTTCTACACGTCTCATTATGAGGAATAAATTAACATGGTTATTGTACATTTTTACACTGATTCTTCAAGGTAACAGCAGAAGTCCCACAAAATATATTGGTTTGCCATCATTTGGAATATTGAACAGCTTATAAATACATTTCCCTGGAGACCTCATTGGATTTTATATTTTTTAAGAGATACCTAGCACCACTAGTAAGTTAAAGGCAGTCTCTAGCATCGCAGCTCTTCCATCTGGCCTGAGTTTCCCTGCCTCAATTTGCACATCTCCACATGAGGAACACTCTAAGAACTAAAAACTGTTCTCTCCTTCATTATGCATGTGGCGTGCCATGCAATTTACCACCTAACAGATGTCATAGCTAAGTACCCAGGATCGTGTCATGATTCATTCATCTTAAGACAATCTGCTTCAGAAATGCAATGCTTTTTATAAATTGGGAGAATTTGGCTTTTGAGTAATTCTATAAAATGATGTCTGTTTGTAACTTTAATTTTTTCTTGAAACTCAATTATGGACTTCAGATTGTTTATTTTCAAGTTAGCGGCCTCTTTTTAGTTCTACCTTCAATAACTCTGCCACTGAAAAAATAATAAAGGGAACCATTTTTTTTTTACCACAATGATTATTGAGGTAATTCTGGATATTACCCTAAAATTGAGGTTTTAATGTGTAGGCAAATCTGGTGGAACATTACATCTCTGCCCTCATAACACAGGCAAGAAATTCCTGCCGGGTGGTATTTTACATAATATTGTCATTAAACATGGTATATCTTTAGCGGAAGAAGCAGAAAGTAATAAGTCAAATAGGGATGAAGAATCTTCTGAATCTGAGGAGGTACAAATGAGTAGCTGAAATTATTATTAAAGGTAGAAATATGACATCCAGATTAACAGAGTAAAAGGTTGAAAGAAATGTTTAACCATTGCGAGTAATTACCAAAGGCTTTTTTGTAAAAGAACACGTTACCTACTTTCCTATTTTTGGAGGCTTATTTTTCTATGCTAGAATAAAGAACCCATAGATTCTTTGCTGCAGCTGTTTTGGTCTTGATTAATATAAGTACTGTAACCATAAAAGGAAAAGTAGCTTAATTAAAAAATGTTAGAGTAGAATAGAATACATTTACAATAATTTCCCTTCTCTTTTTGGCTAAATGCAAGAAAGAACATCATCTTTTCTTTTAAAGGGAGCAAATCAATATCTGTGCCTTTGCAATTACCCCCCCCAGGCACAATGTTATATGGGTGGGTGCACAACAAAGGATCCATAGGTTAAAAACCATATCCCTCATCATTAAAACAACAACAACAACAGCTGTGTAAGTCTTGCTACTTTTATTTCTGTTCCCCTCCCCCAGTCAAATATTAGTGTTGAAACTTTCAACTTTAATCCCTAAAAACATTTCTCCCAAATGTATAAGCTTGTTCTTTATTACTTAATTCTGTTTTTAATTCCCCCCCTCAAAGGGATCCAAATTGATTTCCTTATTAATTTGAGGCACATATGTCTTATTGGGGTGATGATAAGATTGTTTGTAAAATTAATTTATCCTTTTAGTATTTACACAACTCTTTGGAAGTTGGGCAAAACCACAGCAGGGTAGTTTCCCAGTCGGGATGTCTGTGTTTTTCTCTCCTGTGACTATAATTGATTTCCTATGTGCATTTGTAGAAGCCCTACGGGAAATAGTTTTCTCATGATTGTGCTGTCAATTGCTTTCAGAAAGTATCTGTAATGATAGGCTATCATGGGGGAGAATACATAGTTTCAACTAGAACAGGTGGATATTTAAAATTTCGATTGTACATTGGTAAAAGTTTTCTTTTTGATAAGTTTAGAAATCTAAAATTTTTCAATAGTCACAAGAAGAAAAGCAACTGTATTAGGCAGAGTGCTTTGTAGTATTAATCATAATGATCTACAATTCTAATATCATTGTCTTACCTTCCCCAGCAATTATGTCAATTGATTTAGCATATAACCAACCCAGTTCCATGGTGGTTACTTTGCATCATGTCTGAGATGGATTACAATCCAGACATAATTTATATCAGTGGGAATTTCCTATGAAAAATTCACTTGTTATCTTAAATTCTGCCATGTTATTGGTTTAATTTTAAAGAATTTTTTACTACTTCATGTGAAAATAATAAAACTTTTCATAATGCCTGTATAATACTGTATACAGAATAAAACCAAGTACCACCCACTGTTTAGCTCCCTAGCGTCCATATTAAAGGCAGAACAAAATACACCATGCAAAATTAGGGGAAGGAATAGGAGATCGTTTTATTTCTTTGGCTTAATTTATATTATGGGAATATAAAGCCATCTATACTCCTTATGTAAATTGAAGATAATGCTTTGTTTTGCAGATCCTTCAGGAATTCATAGAAGAGAGCAATTTGGTTATGAGATTTTCTAATTCTTTTTCCTTTGGCTAAATTCAAATCTATAAACTGAATATGTTTGAAATAAAAATTCCTTCCCTATTTTTAGAAACATATGAAGGAAATCTCAATTCGTTTCATGTCATGAAGCCAGTTTCTCAGTTCTGTGTTTCTTCTATATAGAAAATGTGCTTGCTATTTAGTTGGCTCACTTGGAAGAAGGAGCTTCCAGGTGTAGGAAGAAGTACCTATGAAGATGCAATTCTCACGTTGTCTTGAGTTGCCTTTGAAATGACAGAAAAAGTAAGAGATTTGATGTCCGGAACCTAGTAAGCTAAGCTGTCTTTTAAGGGACATGTCTTATCCAAAATTTGCAATATAGAATAGCTGCACTTGAGGTATTTGCTGAGGGAAGTGAATCTAAAACCCCAGCCAAGTTATATCTAGCAAAAGACTTGGCTAGGGAGAAACAATGCTTGTGAGCTTTGCTCATGCCATGCTTTCCATTGGACCAGAGGGTCTCTAATCTCAAATTCACATTACTTCAGAGTATAAGCAAGTAATGTAAGTGAGGCAGAGCAGGTGAAGAACGTGTAGGTAAGGAATTAATAACCGAGTTTCTAATGAAAAAAGAGAGGACAGGTATACCTTAGTTTTTGTGTGAATGCACGTGCCAGACGCATACACACAACGCTCTGGCTCTGCAGACTGGTCCCAGTAGGTGGCAAATCCCTTCTTTTCCACTGTTTGGGCAAGATACTTAAACTCTCCCTATTTCAGCTTCCTTATCGGGAATATGGGATTATAATAGTACGTACTTCACAGGTTGCTGTGGGGATAAATGAATTGATACATTAAAAAGTGCTTCAAAGAGTGCCTAGCACATACCAGCGGATATGTAAGTATTTATTGTTTGTTCTGTGTTCCTATCTCAATTTCTCTGTCTTTAGACATACTCATGAATATACTCATTCATAAAAATATTATCAAAAATGGATTAGGAATATAATAGAGAAGCTCCAAAGGCTGGATAATTTATGTTTGCCCTTTAAGAACCACTCTCTACCCTCCTTGTCTTCTCTGTGCCCCGGGAGGTTGACCTATACAATGACACAAACTGCCTCCCAGCTTCCGGGTCAGATTTGTTCAAAGGCAGTCACCAACTGTTGATTGGAAAGGTTAAGGAGAATGAGACCAAGGCATTTATTTCTTCACCTCCCCCCTGTTGGGATGTTGCTGGTTGACTGGGTTCTTTTGCTGAAAGCCATAGCTCCTTTCATAGCTCTTTCAACTGCAGCTCCTTTCTCCCTTTCTCCCTTCCAGCCTAGGAGTTGAAGGTGACAGCTCCTACTCTTGCTAGCCCCAGAAGTTTAATCATCCCTTATTGCACATACTCTCCTGTTTGTAATTAATCTTCCTCAATCCCCCTGTTTGAACGTGTTCTTTCTTCTCGCCTGGACCCTGACTGATGCAGACTCTCAATTAAAATGGTTTGATATCTTCTCTCTTCTTTCCCTAAATCCTGTTAAACTGATAGAAGACATAGTAAAATATTAATGAATCCATAGAAAGCCTGGATATCAAATGGGGGTGACAGTAGCAGGAAAGTATAATGAATAAATTCCACATTGACGTGAAAATCAACTGAACTGAGGACCCTACAGCCCTATACAGGTGACTTTCAAAACAATTTCCCTCCAAACAAAGCATAGAATAATCTATACAGTACTCAGAGCAGAAGCTGGCTGAAGTAGTCACCAGTGGGATTGGCCCCAAGTTTAACAGGATAAAAGATTTGAAGTAGTCATATCCTTGGGATGAGTTCCCTAAGAATAAACAGTGAGTATAGCTCTCTGAAGACAATGTTTGACGTAAGAGACACGTAGAATGCCTTTTGCAGGCCTGAGAAACAGAGCCGTTCCCTAGGTTACAAGTGGAATAAAGAGACATCTGCCTGGAACAGTTCTGATGAAGTTGTGCAAACAGGTGGATTTGTAGACAGCCTTTGAAAATATCCAGACAACATGAAAATCATAGCTTTCTTATTCTTAGTTATCAGGAAACCTAAATTCGTATAGTTATTACAGGGTAAAAAATAAGAATAAAAATGGAAAATACATCATTGAGACATTAATAAATATAAAACAATCTGGTAATTTGGTTTATTTGAATCTATAAAACTGGATTTTCCCTGTTCAAGCATTATATGAATGTCCATGCATACCTGAAAACAAAATACAGGAAGAAGTGATTTTCTAGATTCATTGAAACTTTACAGCACTGTCTGAAGTCAAGAACGGTTTTCTTAATATAATGTACAATGTTTGAAATAAGGATAGTAAAAAAGTGTGTGTGTCTGCACCTGTATATGATACTACACAAGGCAAGTCTATAATGCTGAAAAGCAATAGAATGGGTGGCCACATGGTATTTGCTTCCCATCATTCCCAATTTACTTTTCATTGTACTTTTCTCTGGAAAGAATGTGCACAATATAAATTTTCAGTTTTATAGTTGCTTATATTCTAAGGAGATGAAATGAGAAAAAAAAAAATTTCCCTTTCCCTTTCTTACATAGGGAATGTAAGGAATATTTAGTTGCAATGAAAATGAATTTCTTTCCCTTGATAACAATAACAGCAACTTATAACCACCACAAACAGAATGAAAAAACACCCTGAGACATGTGGTCATTTTAAAATAGCTTAGATACTGTTTATTTTTGTGGTTTATGACTATCAATTCATTATAAATAGCTGAAAACTTCTGCACATTTGAACATGTTTTAAACATTGTTTGAAGTGGCAGAATTTATTATTTTGAGATCAATTTTAAACCAACTTGGCATTATGGTTGCCTAACTTCTTCCCCAAACAAAGCAAAATAAAAACAAAAATAAACACAGGGCATAAAAAGAAAAGAAAGAGAAGAATCCAGAGTGGTAAAGAGAAGTAAATACGCTAGACAAAATGTTTAGATGTCTGAGGTATGTGGTTCATATCAGTCACACAAATGCATTTTGGAAAATGTAGGCTATGTACACATTCAAGAGAAGTTTCTAAAATATCTTGGTTAGGGGGGTGTTTACCTCACTGTATAACAGAGGCCTTAGTTCTTGTCTGAACCCCTGTAAATGAGCCTCAGAGCTTCAATAATAATAGTCCCTAGTCTTTCTCCAGACATGAAGATAAGCATATTATTTATCTACCCTTGACGGAGGTAATTCTACTAGATCTGAAAGGGGGTTTTGGTGTCAGGTTTCCTGAGCCAGCTTTGGAGTGCCTGACTCATTAAGAGCTTCAGCTTTTAAAGATTGTTGCTCTGGCATAGGAATCGGATAAAGTCCAGATTTATTAGGTCCCAAGTATCCACTAATGCTTTTAAGCCCAGAATAGAACCCTGGAATTTTGTTAACATCTTAGATTATGAGGTTAATTAACTTATTAACTTCCTGGGTTAAATGGACAAAATAATTTCAAAATAATGTGAATATTTGATATTTATTTAACTCAATATTTGTTAAGAAAAATATCTATTTTTTTTGAAAAGAAAATAATTTTACTGTGGTAAAATATACATAAAATTTACCATTTTAACCATTTTTTAAGTGGTTACAGTTTGGTGGCCTTAAATACATTCATGTGGTTGTGCAACCGTTACCACCATCCATCTCAGGAATTTTTCATCTTCTCCAACTGAAACTTCATACCCATTAAACAACTTTTTATTTCCCTCTCTCCCCAGCCCCTGGCAACCACCATCCTACTTTTGACCTCTATGAATTTGACCACACAAGGTACCCCACGTAAGTGGAATCACACTATTTGTCCTTTTGTGCCTGGCTTATTTCACCTAGAATAAGCCTTCAAGTTTCAGCCGTGTTAGAGCACATATCAGAATTTCATTGCTTTTTAAGGCTGAATAATATTATTTGTATGTATATGCCACATTTTGTTTAACCATTCATCTGTTGATGGATATTTCCTTTTGCTTATTGTGAATAATGCTACTGTGAACATTGGTGTACAAATATCTGTTTGTGTCCCTACTTTCAATTCTTTCATGTATATACCCAGAAATGGAATTGCTAGATCATATGGTAATTCTGTATTTAATTTTTGGAGGAACCACGGCACAGAGGCTATACTCCACAGAGGCTGTACTGTTTTACATTCCCACCAGCAATATACGAGGGATCCAACCTCTACCTGAGGGCAACCCTGGTTATTTTCTGCTTTTTTTTTTCTTTCCTTTTCTTTTCTTTCTTTCTTTCTTTTTTTTTAAAATAATATCATCTTAATGGGTGTGAAGTGGCATCTCACTGTGGTTTGATTTGTATTTCCCTAATGACTCTTGATGTTGAGCATCTGAAAAGAAAATAGTTTTAAAGTTTGTTTTTAATTCCAACCAATACTAGAGTGAGAGAGTTAAAAATTTCTTTTTCAAATCCTTTGGGTTGATCTAATATTATTTTACTTTTAAAGGAATACTGTTAAAAATCACTGCATATTAAATTAAAAATTTAATTAAATTCACTGTATAGATAAAAGAGTATCACAACTGCTCCTTTGAAAATGAATGAAAAAATTTTTTTTATACCCCATAAAATTGCTTATTTACTATCTGATTTCCAGGTTATGGAAACAGCAGATTCTCATTAGGTAAAAATATATTTTAAAATATGAAAAAAATGTGAACACCAAAAACAAACAAACAACCTATCAAACAAGCCAACTATGATGTTAACTAAAGCAATAGTTGATTGAATACCAAGAAATACCAAAAAAAGTAAAGTATAAATTTTTAAATCTTAATTTTTTTTTTTACATAAGAAGAGACAATAACAGTTGTGAAGAGGCTCTGAAGTGAGTTAATGTTCTCATTTTAGATATCTTTATTAATCATGTAGGTAAATAATGGGGAATATGTTTGGAAGGAGCATGAAGAGGGATGGTTAAGGCAAAGAATATGGTCTATTGGGAAACAGATGGCTTGTAAAAATCAAGCTTTATGAAGGAGGGTTTTGGGGGAATTTTGCTGGTTGGATTTAAGAAGGTTACTTTTTTTCCCCTCTGAGTATTTCCATTTGATCAGAAAAAACTTTGTGGTGATATTTCTGATGCTGCCAGCCAAGGAGTTTCAATGGTTTTCTCTGAAAAGTAGTTTCATACTTCCTCTTCCAAGACAGTAAATTACCCAAACAAAAGTAACATGTGTAGTTTGCTGGAGGCCATATAAAGAAAGAGAGAAATGTGTTTGTGCAGCAACAAAAGACTGTGGCTTTATTGGCAACACCATCAAAGCTAATCCATTTGCTTGCCAAGGCAGTGTGAATCCATTGCAAGATGTGTCAAATCTGTTAGAGAAATAATTTTCCTGGAGCACCCACTTGCGGACTGTAGCTCTTTCTCCAAGCCCCTGGTTGAGAGGGAAGACTTTCTACAATAGTGCAGAGCTGCTTTCCCTTTTAGTTTTTCTTCTTTCAGAAACTACATATGTAAGTAACAATTTTGATTCTCACTGGTCAGCATTTTTTACTATCAAATCACTGAAAAGATTTACTCTGGAAGCCCTCTCCTAGCTGTCTGATTAACAACTACTTCTGATCTTAATGAGTTGGAATCACTTAAGATGTGATTCCAAGAATTATTTTCAACTATTTTAAACTACCGACTAGAAATGTTCATCTACTGTTGTAAAGGCATTTGGGCGAATTAATCGGGAATATTCCAAGTTAGAGAAATTCCACTTCTGTTTTATGATAATATATGCTAAATTTGTGAATATAGGGCAATACAAATCCACAAAATCTTATTTAGCTTCAGTCTAAAGACTTTGCTGTATTTCTTAAGCTCTTATTTAAAGACAATGAGAGGTTTTAGCTAAAGCCCTTTTGCTTGTGAAGATAAACTTTTATGCTGCAAACCCCCGAACATTTTGTCATCTGGTTGAGCCTGCAGCCAGCTCAAATGACACAAACAAGCAAGAAAAATAAAATCACAGAACCCAGACTCATGTTTTAAAGGTCTTGACTTTGAAGCCTAATATAGTGGTTTGAGGAATATAAATTATTCTGTGCTGTAATTTGTGCAATGTAATTCAGTATCTTCTACCTCTTTTTTTTGAAAACATTATTTACTTTATCTTAAATATTACAGAAATGGCCAGTGTTAAATGGAATTCACAAAACTAATATACTCTTAGGTTTAGGGACTAATAACAGGTTTCAGTTTGCCTATAATTTCTTTAATTTATATATTTGATATGGAGATATTTTAAGATATACTAGGATAATTTTTATAATTCTGATATCTTTATATTTGCTGTCAGGTAATAACTTACCATATTTGCCAGCATATAACAGTACCGGCTTATATGTTGCATTTGATTTGTAAAATCTGGATTGAATCTGGATAGAACGGGAAGCTTCTTTTGCCACGATGTTTGGTATTACTACATTCTATCTTGCTGGGAGATGACATCTTAAAACAGTTGCGGAAAATGCTCTTAAAGGCAGAAAGACAGAACTAGAATTCTTCGGCCAGAAAGGCCATCGGATGTTCTTAGTTCTCTTTTCTTTATCCAGGGATCTGGCCTACAAGACCAGGAGGGCAGAAAATGAGCTATAAAAGTACAGGAAAATGGTAGCTTTATTTATATTTACTTTATTTCATCATTTAAAAACACATTTATATTACTTTAAAAATATACATAATATAGTATTACATTTATATCTGTGTCAACTTATTAAACTATACATATCTTGTAAAAGTACTATATAAAGATGTTTGGTGACCACTTCTTTAAGCAATACTGAAATCATATCCTGGAAAAATATTGAGGACATATTGAGGATTTGTTTTATAGTTCATAAACCATTTTTCACTGCTTACATGAAGTGAGTACTTAATAAATAGAATTGAATAGCTTTCCAGGGCTTAAATTATTCTTCTTGATTATCTACTTTACAAATGAGTTGGACAACTGTAAAATATTCTCTTCATATTTTCAATTATTTGTTTCAAAAAAAAATCATTCAGTTTTATGAGAAGGTAAGCAAGCTTATCTTTGAGAGGAAGCAATTGAAAAAGAGAGAGAATGAGTGTGTGTTTAGGAAGAAAATATTCACCAGATTAAAAAATATTCTATCCAGGATTTTTTGTTGCAATTTTTAATGTCTGATTGAGATTTTCACATTTAAACATGTTCAGAGATGTGGTAAACATTTTTTAATCTATGTAAAGATTGTGAAAGTTAAAGATATATCTATGATTCTAGATCACCTAATCACATGCAAATAATTTACCTAAATTCATTTCTCCTGAGGTTTGCCTTGATAATAAGCAAAATCTGTGTGTTCTTGTCATCAAAATTGAGCACAATAGATTGCTGTTGTTTCATTTTAAGTTCTCTGGTTCAATTATTCGCTTTGCTTTTTTCATTATCCAAGAATTATTTCCAATGCAGTTATTGGCTCAACATATTGGTTTTTACCCTAAATAGAAGATTGGTTAATTAATTTTAATTCTATCTTAATGAATCTTCATTAATATCTAGTAATATTAATAACTAGAGTAAAAACAAGCAAGATGTTAGTAATCAGCACCAAATACTTTGATTGGCTATCACATTTGATCCTTATGAAAATCTTGTAAGGTGGATAGTATTAATCTCATTTTATGTATAAGGAAACTGAAATTCAGAGAGTTAAGGGACTTTCTCAAATCCACATTGCTAGTAATGGGAAAATCAGATGTAAGCCCCATTCTGTGTGACTCCAAAGTCCATCAGAGAAAAATCCTGTCCAGTGGCTATGGCGTAGGCCTTGGCGTTAGCCGTTTGTTTTACCAATACATACTCCTGTTGATAAAATTGAGGTTATAAGATCAGTTTCTGGAAAAACATTTTTAATCACACATTCAAGTTGGTGATTTAGTTTATCATTTACCTATTTAAAAAGACAGGTTTTGTGGTTTAAACCAGGCCATTGCTCTAAATTAAGGAAAAATTAATTCAAGTAATATCCTTGACAATATATTATTATTAATTGATTTGGAATAACATGTACTAGTTTCTTTCCTTTTGGAAAATGCTTCTTCCTCCCTCAAATGTGATTTCCTAGCACTGTAGATAAAATTTTTGAAAGTTAAATTTTAAACTTTTCTAAAGAAAATATTTTTCAAAGCTAGATTTTAAGGAAAGAGTCTTTCATAGCAAATACACCTAACTAATTCAACAATTTCTTGCATACTTACTCTAAGTGCTGCAATAACTGCTTTGGGTTTAGGGATGAATGACACTTTCCTCTAGCTCAAAGACAGACATGTGCATAATTCATTATGATAACTTGATAAATGCTACAGCAATTGAGGAGTTCCCCGGATGCCATGGATGCAGTAAGAAAGGAGTGATGGAGAATTCTAGGGAAAATGAGAGAAGGAGGCAGGTGAATTTGTCTTGAAAGAATTTTCCCAAGTAGAAAAGACAAGGAGGAAAGACATTTATAACTACATTTTTAAGTGACTTATTTCTAACATTGTATGATGAAATGAATACAGAATAAACTTACTTACTATTTTGACCACTGAAGAGAATCTGGAAATATAGCTGCCTGAATACATGTTATCTCTCTTTCTTGCCTAGCTTCAATCTGTCTGTGTCTCCTGGGGAAGTGGTTTCTGGGACTGTACACAGGTGAGCGTGAGTCGGACAGAGGCGACTCAGTGGGTAGAAGCAGCATATAACTTTCTTTCCTGTGCCTCAGGCAACAACCTGGAGACTAGATTCAGAAAGCCTCAAGTCAAGGATTGGTATACAGTAGATGCTGGGAAGAGCTGGTCCTTCAGAGTCTAAAAGACACCAAGGTTAGAATTGACACCAGACCACAGAACTTGCCTGGTCTTATTGGCCAACAAGAATCTGAGGAGTTACTGAGTGGTAAACTGTTATCACCCTATTTCTGAGATAAGGAATATGTGTGGAGCCTGGAGATGAGGGAGATTTCATCCCAATGCCTTAGTGGGGAAATGACAACCTACTTGCTGCTCCCCTCCCTGCCCATGGTGGTAGAGAATGGTTTGCCTTTCATTTCTTTTGGGCCTGATGTAACTTAGGACATGAAACAGCCATACCTGAGTCATAGTGAGCTGAAAAATGCTGCCCAGAAATCACAGAGAAGATAAGCAAAAGAAATAACCAATAGAAAAGACTTATACAACAAAAATTGAGAATACTTATGAAGATGTGTACACAGCATAAAAGACTTTCTGGAAGTAAAAGCCCTGATTTTCAAACCAAAATGAAAGTTAATAGATAAATTGAAGATGAATTTAATCACAGCTGAAACCTGAATTAACAACCTAGAAAAAAAGTGAAAGAAATATTTTAAGCACAGACAGAAATATAAAGAGATTAAAAGCATAAGAAAAGTGGATAATAGATTTGGAGGATTCTGAATATTTCTGATTCTGAAATATTCAGATTTGGAGATTCTGAATATTTAACATGTTAATGTTAGAAATTCCAGAAGGAATCAAAGTAGCAGGTGAAGGAAAGACAATAACAAACAATTGACATAAAATTTTTCTTAAGGCTAAAGAAGGATAAGGTATTGCATGCTGAAAGGGCACACTGGGTCTCAGCCAGACTGCTGAGAAAAAATATACATAGGTGTATTCTAATAAAATTTCTAAAATCCAAAAATAAAGAAAAATGAATTTATAAGATACTTCAAATAAAGAGCATATTATCTGAAAAAAAAACTTAAAAGACTCTTTTCCTTTTTAATATTGTTTTTTATTGTTAATTGACATATAATAATTGTACACATTTATGGGGTACATAGTGACGTTTTGATGCATATAATGTAGAGTCTGATCGGGGTAGTTAACATATCCATCATCTGAAACATTTATCATTTCTTTGTGTTGGGAGCATTCAATCCTCCTTCAAGCTATTTGAAAATATATAATATATTATTATTAACTACATTCATCCCACAGCAGTAGTGCTAGAACTCATTCCTCCTATCTAGCGTGATTTTGTATCCTTTAACAAATTTCTTATTCCTCCCTTCCCCCTGCTCTTCCCAGCTTCTAGTGTCCTCTGTTCTACTTTTCACGTCTATGAAATCAACTTTTTTTAGTTTCCACGTATGAGTGGGAACACGTGGTGCTTAATTTTCTGTTCTTGGCTTATTTCACTTAAGATAATGCCCTCAAATTATACTTTTTATAGGTATCACTATGAGAGCAAAGAACCATAATCTTAAAATCTTATACCTAGGAAAAATAGCATTCACTTTTTGGAGTAAAAGATAGATATTTGTATTTATGAAAGAATAGAAGTATTTTATGGTTTCATCTTGTTGATATTGGGAGGAATTATTTGTATAGAGAATAGATCATCTTGGCTGGAAAAGTAATTCATTCATATCTCCTTTTCTAACAGTAGTGGAGAAAAATACGTCTTAACATAAGTACCAGGAAAGGAAACGTAACAATTAAAGTATTGAAAAGGTAGAACTTCCAAATTAACTATGAGAAAAAGGGAATAATTTGATCAAGAGAAAAGAACAAATAACATAAATATACACATAAAGTAAAATGGAAGGAATAAAATCAAATGTTGTCCTTGTTTTATCAAATGTGAACAGGTTAAATGCTCTTATTAAAATGGTGACTCTAATATCAGTTTTAAAAGAAAGCCATACAGGAAAAACTCTTAAGATAACGAAGAAAAGGTAGAAAATAAAAGGATACATTTAAAAAATCATGCAAATATATTTAAAAGAATATAGAAGTGACAATATTATCAGATAAGGTAGAATTTAATGGACTAAAATTTAAATAGACTAAGAGTAGATAAAATGTAATGAAACACCCCTTTACAACTGAACAGATACAGGAGACAAAAATATAGGAGGGTGTAGAGAATTTGAAATCTATGACAAATATCCTTGTTTTAGTAGTAACTTACATTCTTCAAAAGAAAATGTAGGTTTTCTTTTATTTATCCATGGAATATTTATGAAGATTGATAACATACTTGGTTATTAAAGAAAACCTTGACAAGTAAAAACAAACTAGAGCATTTAAAGATCATATCCTTTAATAAAATAAATTAAATGCTAAATACAAAAATACAGTTTAACTACTTGGTAATTAGGAAACACACTCCTAGTTAATTCTTACAGCAAAGAGAAAATAAAAGTTGACATTACTAACTCTAGAAAGCAGGGGGTGTAGAACCTCATATCGCTGCCTATAAAATTAGAAGAAAATGTATACCCTTTATTACATTCCATATTATAAATTACACTAATGAACATCAATAATAAAGTAAACAGTACTCATCTTAAAAAATTGGCCAAAGAATAGAATAATTAGCCAAAAGGAAGTAGAGAGAAAAAAGATAAATCTGGAATTGCTGAATAAGTAGAAAAAATAGTAGTAGTGATAAATTTCATCAAAAAAGCTGGTTTTATGAAATAACCAATTAAAGAGATCGACTAGAGTTTCAAGTATGAAATTGATGAAGAAAAAAGAGAGAGAGAAAAAATTATACAAAATTATCTGTGGGAAGGAAATAGAATGACAGGAAAGATAAAAGGAATTGTAGAAAAACTGCAGTTTTTTGGGAAAAACTTTTTGAAAACTTAGAGGAAACAAATGGCTTTCTATAAAAGTATAGATTAATAATAGCAATCCAAAAAGAATACTCAGACCATTTACCATAAAAGATCTTAAATAGAGGTCATGGAGCCACCTTTGAAAAACTCACCAATACCAAATAGACTTGTAGATTGGATTCTATCCAGTTTTTATTAGTTTAAATTTATCATGCTATTTAAACTGTTTCATGTCATGGAAAAAATAAGAAACTTTCTTAGTAATTTTTTGGAGCTGGTATAATTTTAGTTATAAATTTCATAAAGATTATAAAGAAAAGATATATAGTCTAATCTCACTTTAAAAAATAGGGACACAAATATGCCAAATTAAATATTGGCAAAGAGAATTCAACAATATGTAAAAAGAATAATGCTTTCATATGAGATGAGGTTTATTCCAGAAGTTCAAAGGTGACGTTAGAAATTAGAACAATGCTTTATGACAACAAATTAAAGAAACAACATGATCATACAAAATAGAAAATAAAAATGATGTGCTTAAATTTGGCAGCTAGTTTTTGAAAACCAATAGGTTAAATATTAATCAAAGAAGCTGCTTAAGGGTAATAAAGGTCATTTATTAAAAATAAAAATCTACTTTTTTCTAAGTGGCAAAAACCATTATAATAAAATTAAGAATGAAACAAAGATATCTGCCATTGCTGTTATTATTAATCAGGGTCTTGGATATTCTAGGTAAAACTTTCAGACAATGAAATTAAGTAATTGATGTAAACACTGAAAAACTAGATATAAATGTCAATTCACCTGAGAAACTTTGGTAAAAAGGAATCCAATAGAATTAATGAGAATATGTGGTAAATTGTTTGGATAAAAGATAAAAGTGTAAAATCATGAGTGTTTTCTATATTAACAATAATATCCTGGAAATGGATATAACAAGAATATATTATTAACAATAATATGAAAAAAGATAAAATTCTTAGGAAGTAATTTAACAAGGAACTAGCCCTATAGACGGAAAACCATGAAATCATATTGACGGACATATGTAGGATATGTAGGGTATAAAGAATATCTCCATAGATGGAAGACTATTTACTTGGATGGAAACATCCTGATATTACAAAAAATAAATTTAACAAATTACTAATTAGAATCTCACTGGGTAAATTACATTAAAATTTATATGGAAGAAGAAGTGCCTTAAGATAATCAAGAAAATTATATAAAAAAAATAATACCTTCTTACCCTATGAAGACAGTAGAGTAAGAAGGAGACTGACCCTATAAAATAATAGATCATAGCATAAAACACCTCAACTCAAATTGATATGGTATTGGCATAGGTATAAATAAGCACATCATAGAACAGAAAAATGAATCCAAAAAAAGATTGCAATGTATATAAAAATTAAATATAGGATATAATGGCATTTCAATTCAGAGTGAAAAGGGTGGTTCTTGCTCAGTAACCCATCAATCTGGTAGACAGAAAAATAAATTAGGATTCCCATCTTACAGCATGTAAAAACTAATTTCCAGCTGGGGTAAAAACTTAAATGTCAAGAATAGAACAAGAACAACCTTACAAAAATTCTAGGGAAAGTATTTTATTCTGGGAAATATGGGGAAAAGAAAGGAAAATCTTTTAACCCAAATAAGAAGAAAAGGAATTATGAAACAAAAGATGGATATTATTGATTTTATAGCATTTTACTTTGTTGTACTTCATAGATAGTGTATTTTTTACAAATTGAAGATTCATGGCAACTCTGCTTCAAGCAAGTCTATCACTGCTTTTTTTCCAACAGCATGTACTCACATTTTGGCTCTTGCGATATTTCAAACTTTTTCATTATTATTATATCAGTTATAATGACCTGTGACCACCTGTCTTTGATGTTACTATTGTAATTGTTTTACTGTAAACCATGCTCAGTTAGATGGAGAACTTAATCGATAAATGTGTTTTGACTGCTCCACTGGTTGGCCTTTCCCTCATCTCGCTCCCTCTCTCTGGCCTCCTTATTCTCTGAGGCATAACAGTATTAAAATTAGGCCAGCAAATAACCCTACAATTGCCTCTAAGTGTTCAAGTGAAAGGAAGTGTTACATGTCTCCTACTTCAAATCAAAAGCTAGAAATGATTAAGCTTAATGAGGAAGGCACGTCAAAAGCTGAGATAGGCTGAGAGCTAGGCCACTTGTGCCAAATAGTTAGCCAAGTTGTAAATGCAAAGGAAAAGTTCTTGAAGAAAATGTAAAGTGCTGCTTCAGTGAACATATGGATGACAAGGAAGCAAAACTGCCTTGTTGCTGGTATGGAGAAAGTTTGAGTCATCTGGACAGAAGAACAAACCAGCCACAACATTCTCTTAAGCCAAAGGCTGACTCAGAGCAAGATCCTCTCTTCAATTCTATGAAGGCTGAGAGAGGTGAGGAAGCTGTAGAAGAAAAGTTAGAAGCTAGCAGAAGTTGGCTCAGGAAGTTTAAGGAAAGAAGCCATCTCCATACCATAGACGTACAAGGTGAAACAGCAAGTGCTGATGGAGAAGCTGCAGCAAGTTATCCAGAAAATCTAGCTAAGATAATTGTTGAAGGTGACTACACTAAATGGCAGATTGTTAATGTAGACAAAACAACCTTCTGTTGGAAGAAGATGCCATCTAGGACTTTAATAATGACAGAGAAGTCAATGCCTGGCTTCAAAGCTTCAGAGAACAGACTGGCTCTTTTGTTAAGGGCTAATGTAGCTGGTGACTTTAAGTTTAAGCCAATGCTCATTTACCATTCCAAAAATCTTAGGCCCTGGAAGAATTATGTTAAATCTACTCTGCCTGTGCTCTATAAATGGAACAACAAAACCTGGCTGATAGTACATCTGTTTGCAGTATGGTTTACTGAGTATTTGAAGCCCACTGTTGAGACCTACTGCTCAGACAAAAGATTTCTTTCAAAATATTACTGCTCATTGACAATGCATCTAGTCACCCAAGAGTTCTGATGGAGACGTATAAGGAGATTAATGTTGTTTTCATGTCTACTAACACCACACCTATTCTGCAGCCCATGGGTCAAGGAGTAATTTTGACTCCAAGTCTTATTATTTAAGAAATAAATTTTATAATGCTGCCATAGATAGTAATTTTTCTTATGGATCTGGGCAAAGTGAGTTGAAAACCTTCTGGAAAGGATTCATCATTCTAGATGCTATTAAGAACATTCATGATTTGCAGGAGATCACAATGTCAACATTAACAGAAGTTTGGAAGAAGTTGATTTCAACTCTCATGGATGACTTTGAGGGGTTCAAAACTTCAGTGGAGAAAGTAACCGCAGATGTAGTGGATATAGCAAGAGAAATACAGTCAGAAGTGGAGCCTGAAGATTTGACTGAATTGCTGCTATTTAACAATAAAACTTGAATGGATGAGGAGTTGCTTCTTATAGACAAACAAAGAAAATGGTTTCTTGAGATAGAATATACTTGTGCTGAAGATACTGTGAACATTATTGAAATGACAACAAAGGATCTAGACTATTACATAAACTTAGTTGATAGAGCAGTGGCAAAGTTGGAGAGGATTAACTCTGATTTTGAAAGAAGTTCTCCCGCGGGTAAAATGTTATCAAATAGCATCTCATGCTATGGAGAAATCTTCTGTGAAAGGAACAGTCAATTGTTGCAGCAAACTTTATTGTCTTAATTTAAGAAATTGTCGTAACCACCCCAACCTTCAGCAACCACCACCCTGATCAGTCAGTAGCCATCAACACTGTGGCAAGATCCTCATAAACAAAAAATTATTATGCTATGAAGGGTCAGTTGATCGTTAGCAATTTTTACCAATAAAACATTTTAAAATTAAGGTATGCAGACCATTTTCATATGCATAATGCTATTGCACACTTAATATATTACAATATAGTGTAAACATAACCTTTATATGCACTGGGAAAGCAAAAAATTTGTGTGATTCATGTTATTGCTATATTCACTTTGTTGCTGTGGTCTAGAACCAAATCTGCAATATCTCTGAAGTATGCCTGTATTTATTTTTGGCCATTGGTTTGGAAGAAATACCTTTTAGAATATTTTCATTTACTTTTATGGATATTTAAAGGAAATTAGCATGTACCAAAGCTTTGCTAATTCATGCTGCAGGAATAAGCCTCAAGAAGGTTTGAAGCCCAGGCTCACTAATAATGGGAGATGAAAATCGAAGCACATTTTTTTGGATTCTTTTATTCAGCAAATGGTCAGGAATGCACTATGGTTGTTACAAGTCACTGTCATTTGGTGAGCAGGGTCTTTGTAGAGACTGGGTCTCTACAAGCCTTGAAAGAAGCCAGGAAGTTATAAAGCTCCCTGAGGATGGAAGAAAACAATATTTTTTAGAGGAACCAGAAAGAATTTTAATCTGAGATCTCATTGGCAACTGGGCTCCCAAAGGGTGCGGAAATTTGTCCTCTAATTTGAAATATGCTTCTGGTCCCCCAGCTCTGATATTTGTCTGTATGTAAATCCAGTATTATTTTCTTACCTGTATCAATGGAACTTATATCCTTTGCTTGTATCTGTTGGTGTCTTACTACTGTGTCATAATTGCACATGTTAGAGAACTGCCTTCATTTATTCAACAAATACCTCTTGAATGCCTACCATGGGATAGGCACTGTGCTAGGTACAATTTATATGTAAACTTGTATTAGGACAGGTTTTTTGTTACTTCAGTAAACTACTCTCTGGAAAAACTTCAAGACATTCTTGCCTACCTTTGTAATATTAATAGATTCCTATAAAGAGTTCCTACAATGGATGTGCTAGAGAAAGTGCTACTTATTGTAGCGTGGTGGAGTGCCTTACACTGCATTCTGTACAACAATAAATACTATAGAAAGGTTCTAGTGCATTAGATCATATCTGGCCAGCTTACCTATAATAACTCTGACTTCATTGTGGAAAAAGGGCCTTGTATGCAAGGCATAAAATCCAATTGATTTTTATGAAATAAGATGCTATGAAGAAGAAATGCATTAAGTGTACTGTATCACAATAATTCCACTTTGTAAGCTAAATGGCTCTTGGAACACTGTTGAAAATACTGTCACTATTCTGAGCATACATAAAAGAGCAAGATAAGGCTAATAATTTAAAAGTCAATGCTATTCCTATTCAAAGATTTCTTTCCTCAATTAATAAAGCATTTTCTCCTCTGTGTCAGTTAAAAATAAAACCCAAAATAGCTTTATATGATATGATCAGACACAGAACAATATGTAAGTTATGTGGATTCTACAGATTTTCTTTACTGAATTCTGGGGTGCAACTATCTTTAAATTCTATGTAAGGTACCTTAGCAAATCTGTTATCTGTATTTTAAGTGGTACATTTTTGCTTGGGCTGCATTTATCAATTGTTTTAAAGTTAGTTTATTTCAGAAAGCCTGGTTAGCTAAATTTAGTAAACATTTCTAAAATAATGGGATGAATGTAGACAGGAAACCAAGTCATCTGATTTCTGGGACAAAACCACTCCGAAGCTCTTTAAATCAGACTTACACTGAATTTGGTTAGGTAGATTAACGGTGGTAGCCTTAGTTTTTTAATCTTTTTTCTGCCCTAACACACCTGAAGAATATAGTATATGCCCATCAATAATAGGGGCTCATGGTGACAGTGATTCTGTGACTTAGGGAAGTAGGGTAGACTGAAAATTAACCAGTCAACCAACCAACCATCCTACCTCAAAGAGGTGATTCTCAAACACCCCAGGGGGAAATTTTTGAGAGTCAGTGCAAAGTAGTTATTAAAACTATATGGAAGATTCTTGGATGTAGCAATTTTAATTTTTATTGCTGGTGATCAAAGTGAAGTGATAGACTGGTCTTGTACCTGGCATCTAGTGCTCACTGAATACATGATTGACCGAAAGAAGGAAAGAGAGAGAGATGCTTTTTAATATCCCTTACTTTCTACTATGGTAAAGCAGTGTATATTTCATTGTCATTTAACATATCTATGTTAAATGGAGCTTTTTACAGGCTTTAAAAAATCTATCTGGTAATATCTAGTATAATTAACATATACATGTATCTTTTGACTCTGTAATCTACTTCTGAAAACCTATCCTATTAAAGCAAGGCCTAGTCAAAGCAATCCTCAGAACAACGTTGGAGGCATCACACTTCCTGATTTAGAGTTATATTGCAAAGTGATAGTAATCAAAACAGTATGGTACTAACCTGATAACAAACACATAGACCAGTGGAACAGAATAGAGAGCCCTGAAATAAATCCAAACATATATGTTCACCTAATTTTCGACAAGGACACCAAAAAGACATAATGACGAAAGGATTGTCCCTTCCATAAATGGTGCTGGGAAAATAGTTTCCACATGCAAAAGAATGAAATTGGACCCTTATCTTACACCATACACAAAAATCAACTCAAACTGGATAAAAGACCTAGACATAAGACCTGAAACCATAAAACTCCTAGAAGAAAACATAGGGGGAAATCTCCCTGACTTTGACCTTCGCAATGATTTCTTGGCTATCACACCAAAGTCTCAGGCTACAAAAACAAAAATAAATAAATGGGACTAAATCAATCTAAAAACTTCTTTATAGCAAAGAAAACAATCAACAAAATGAAAAGGCAACTTACACATTGGGAAAAAATATTTGCAAACCATCGATCAGCTAAGGGATTAATAACCAAGATTTATAAAGAACTCATACAATACAATAGCAAGAAAACATATAATCTGATTAAAAAATGGGCAAAGGACTGGAATAGACACTTTTCCAAAGATGAAATAAAAATGGCCAACATGTACGTGAAATGGTGCTCAACATCATCAATCATCAGGGAAATGCAAATCAAAACCATTGTGAGATATTACATCATACCTATAAGGGTAGCCATTATTAAAAGACAAGAGAAAACAAGTGTTG
Organism: Daubentonia madagascariensis; assembly: GCA_023783475.1. Classification (NCBI taxonomy): domain Eukaryota; kingdom Metazoa; phylum Chordata; class Mammalia; order Primates; family Daubentoniidae; genus Daubentonia; species Daubentonia madagascariensis. The sequence continues at coordinate 4,526,800 of JAKFHU010001798.1, read as the reverse complement.
ACAGGGGTGTGGAGGAAAGGGAACTCCTGTACACTGTTGGTAGGAATGTGGATTGGTGTAGCCATTATGGAAAACAGTACAGCAGTTCCTAAAGAAATTAAAAATAGAACTGCCATATGACCCAGCAGTCCCTCTTCTGGGCATATACTCAAAGGAAATGAAATCACCATCTCGTAAAGATATCTTCTCTTCCATGTTCACTGCAGCACTATTCACAATAGCCAAGATATGGGAACATCTTAAGTGTCCATCAATGGACAAATAGATAAAGAAACTGTAGTGTATGTATTGTATATATATATATTGGAATATTATTTGGCCCTAAAAAGGAGATCCTGCCATTTGCCACAACATGGATAAACCTAGAGGACATTATGCTAAGTGAAATAAGCCAGACACAGGGAGAACAATACTACAAGATCTCACAAATGGGGACTCTAAAAAAATAATAGGTTAAATATATAGAAATAAAGAATAAAACAGTGATTAGCAAGGCCAGGGTAGAGGGGAGGAAATGGGGAGAGATAGGTCAAAGAATAGCACATAGGTAGGATGAACAAATTGAAAGATATAATGTACAACTTGAGGACTATAGTTAATAATAAAGTGTATTCAGGATTTTGCCAAATGAGTAGAGCTCTTGCCACAGGGGGGAAAATGGGTAACTGTGAAATGACAGATAGGTTAATTTGTTCCACTGTAGTAATCGTTTTACTACATATATATATCTTATAACATCATGTTGTATACCTTAAATATATACAATAAGATTTAAAAAGTAAAGTAAGACCTTATATATCTAACATATAGATGTCCAAGGATATTCCTTTTAATACTATTTGTAAAAAATAGAAACACATGAGGTGATCATCATTTGGAAATAAAACATTATACTTCTAACACTATGGTACATTATTCAGCTATTAAAAAGCATAAATTATGTTTAAGCCAGTTCACTTGAAGAGGATTCCTAGAGATGTTTTTAAGGGAAAAAGGCAATGACACAAAAAATATATGATTTAATTTTTGTAAAACAATTACAAAATCCCCACATATCATTGCAAATGATTTTATAAGAATGGGAAAAATATGGAAAAGGTAAATAAGTTCCTAATATGAATTATCTAGAGATGGCAGTGAAAGGCAGTTATGTGGATATCAGTGGGAGGTCAACAAAAGTAAATATTAATGATTATCAAAAATAAAACCACTACATGCTTGATGTGATTCCATTGTGTAAAATTCTATCTATCAATTTGTCTATTTCTCTATCTACCTACCTATCTATCTTTCTGCATAAGGTAATGCAAGTAAGTTTGGTCACTAGAATGTTAATAATGGTTATCTTAGAGTTGTAGAAGTATAAGGTATGCATTACTTTCTTTTACTTTTATGTATTGTCTTTTTTTTACCTTGTTTACACTATTTGAATTTTTTTAATTATCCAGGGAAAATAATAAAACTAATTTATTGTGAAAATTAAATACTTAGGATGAATTTCCTCCTACCTCCTAGGGATAATAAAAATCTCCAATCTATTGACAAACCAAACACCCATCAGAGAGCTAAACCAATCAATCTACCTATTAACCAACCAACTGAAAAAATAAGTGTAAGTGTTTGTGAGAAATATATGTCTATTGAGAACATTCCCCCGCCCCCTGCCCCTAGTGGTCTCTTTTTCCTTTGAAGGTCAAATTTTTTAAATGGTAGAGAGGCTGAAATAATTAAATAACAAGAGCTTAAGCTATTTTCTAAAAGCTCATCTCAATATAGAAAGAAGGTGCTGGTCAAATTGTTCTCAATATCTCCCTTTCTCTAGATATGAAGATTTCCTGAGGTGGCTTGGCCTCCAGAAGAGAGAGCCTATAGTGACTCAAAGCTGAGGGAAAATTTGCTTTTTCCTCTTAAAAATCTCTTGAAGAAATCCCTGTAAATCAGCCTGTAGGGTATACCCCATTTTATTCAACCTCTACCCATTGGCAAACATTCAGTTTTCTTTTAGTTAGGGAAGATTTTTCTCTTCAGACTTGCTGCACTGTAGAACAAATGAACATCTCAGTTATGATGACAAGGTTGTTTGAAGGCTCTGACCCAGGCCTGCCACTTAATCCAGACCATGCATGAGTAGCCCCTTTCAGCAATATGAAGGTGGCACCACAGCATAGCAGAAAGCCCTGGGGCCTGAAATCAGATAGGATACATTTCAAATCCCCAGGCCTCTCATGAGCTGTGAAATTTGGTAAGTTCTGGAGTGAGTCTCAGTTTCTTCATCTATAAAGTGGGCACAGCAACTCCTATTCTCAGAGATGTAGAAAAGCCTCAATGAACTGTATCTATAAGCACATGGCCCGATAAATGACAACCACTATTGTTATTATTTTACATATTTCTGTATTCTCACATGTGTTCACATTCTTAGAATGTGTTGGTGTCATAGAAAATTATTGCTTCTATGGGTATGTACATGAACGTTATTTATACCAAAGGAAGGGCTATCCTTATTTTTTAGCTAGTTAAAGAAGTGCCGTACACATCATAATCTAGTAACGTAATATTCTACTTTCCATGAACTGGGGGGAGTGGGGGAAGCAGAGTTGATTCAAGATGATGAGTTACTTCCATTTAAATATGTTCTCTTCTCTATGCCACGTGATCTTAACTGGATCTTTTTCTTTTACATATATGAATTTGCAGAAGGAAAATATAAACTCTCTCTCTCTCTCTCTCTCTCTCTATATATATATATATATATATATATATTTATGTTTAAACCAGGGAACCAGTGAAAATGATCATGATGCTGTTGAGCACCGAATCATTAATCATCACTTGCATAGCTGAGAAAATGCTCCAGTTCTTGCCAAATGCACTGTTTACTGAAAAGAGGCCAACATTTACCACTGAAAAGATAACATACTTGGAGAAGTAAATTGAAACACAGAATTAATCTTGTGTATATTAAATATGTTTCTGGAAGCCATTTAATTTGTGATTTGAACCTTAGAACTCCTAAATTAAGGCAGTATACATGAGGAATTGTCTTCCCTACTAAACTGCACTTGTTAAACACTTGCATTTTTTCTGCAGAAACCGCCACTGAAACAAAACATCAGTTTAAGGTGGTTCTCACATTTCTTGAAAAGCATCAGTAAAAATTGAAATGATTTCTTTTGTAAGAAGCAGTTTCTTATATTTATAATAACATACTTGTCCTTTAAAATAATTCATATTTATTAAGTGTTGAGAAGTAAAACAAAAGAAGAGAAACAAAATCTCTGATATTCTCATTACTCAAACACACAGTAATTTGGTGCATTTTTTTCTATTCTTATTTTTTCCAAAGTTAAATTACTTGTTTATGTTGTAGTAATCTTGCTGTATGTGCATGTTGTGTTTGTGACCATCTTAAAGTTTTTGAGTAGTTAATTAAAATAGACATAACATTAGCTCAGAGAATTGATATTTCTTCTTTCCAGACATAATGGGTTAGGCTTTACTCTTTCTGATCCAATGTTCTGTTTTCTGTTAGGTTTCAAAAACAATGTCTGTGTCTAAAAAATCATATAGTCAGATGAGAAAATAGCTTACCCATACTATGTAAACTAATTTGACCTTTTATCTGTAAATTTGACAACCTTTCAAGCAATTCTTGAATTGGATATTGAATTTGATTAATAAGAATATTTAAAATCCAATATTTTATGTAGGAAATTTCCCATCATCATGCTTTTAAAGAAGATTAAAGAACTACTGTGTTAAATCTGTTTATTCTGTGGCAACATGAAAGGTTACAGGGGAAAAAGTCCAGGTTAATTTTCATATGTTCCTCTTTGGCTATGGCTTCTTTTCATTTACTATCCTGTAATGAAACATTTGGTCACTGTCACCAGTAGGCATTAATTGCCAGGAAATATATATTTAAATAGCTCATATTTTAGAGCACTTTAGTGATCACAGGATTTTAAACAGTATCTACTTTAGATTAAGATGTCAGAAGTATCCAAACTTGTGAAGTGTGATGTGAAATAGTCCACATGCTAGCCAAGTATAATCTCAATAGAAAGCTATTACATAATCATCACTGTTTTCCCCACACTTGAGTGATAGTTCCTAATATTCAATTAAGAAGCCTAGTTCCTAGCCTCAGATGCTGGTCCAAATCTCAAAGAAAGCTAAATTTGTTTGACCCTGTAAACTGCTCATTTTGATTTTATTTGAGTTTGTGGCTAATCCAGTTGCTACAACTGGGAAATCCAGGCTGCATTGTTGTTATTGTTATTATTATATTACTATTGAGAGATGGTCCAGTTCCTCCAGAAGCCAAGTTACATTTCCTTGGGATATTGATTTTTTTAAAAAGGGAAACAAGCTCAGAGAACCTTTGACCTACGTTAAATCTTTTTTATTTGCTAACGTAAACAGGAACTAATCATAAGTGCAAAGGATTAACAGACGCAGGAGACTAGATTATACATTTTAAATTTTACTTTGGAGACCTGAGGGAATGCTTTAGTGTAGAATTGGATTAACCTTTTTGACACTTTCTTTAATATACCTCAAAGTTATATGGCTTTCTTTCCCGACGTTGTGGGTATTCATGTAACGGTATAGGTTTTGAGGTTATAAATGAAATCACTCTTAGGTTTTACTAAGAATATGACATAAAAAATATTCTCATCATTTGCCAGTCTCTAGTTCCATTCATGCAGCTTTGTTCAATAAAGAAGACAGTACAACTTCAATAGCATTGGTCAGGGGCTCTGTGTATGTTTCCTTGCATCTGAGCATTTCTTGAGAAATGGTTTTTACCAAGAATGTTTCATGATGGATCAATATGGCTCTTTTTAGTGAATTATATTTAAAATATTTTCCAAATCTTTTTATCAATTACAAATAGTTTTAGGTGTATACATTTATGAAAATTGGATAAAGAGATAGTATGTCTGATATTGCTCAAGTATTTTTTTCTTTGCCTCATGTACTATTTACCCCATCTTTTAACATGAAAAAGACATTATTCCTTGCATTAGTATTGATCTACATTTATTCATGTATTGGATAAATGTAAGGAAAATATCATGATCAGTTCCAAGGATTTTGAAGCAAAAAATTACCAAACTTCTAATATAAAAGAACAAAGAGTCCTTTAAATTATTTTACTTAGAAAATTATATAGAACTAACTTGTTCTTTTTCTTGTTCTTTGGCACCTCATCCTCTGATTTTTCCTTTGATGTTAGATATTTTATACAAATCATTATCAGTACAAGTACTATTTTAAATTGCTAGTACTTGGTTACAAATTTTTCAGTTTAGTTTAGACAGGCCATTTTACAATTTCAATACCATTTAAACATTCGAATATATTTTTCCTCAAGTGAAAGAAATTTTCTCTAGGCATAGTAAACTATTTTTACAATATTTTCCATCTTGATACTGACTTCTAAGTTACTTTTTTGCCATTAAAATTATTCTTTGGTGAGGTTTTTTGCCAAACATTTTCACATGGGCTTTAAATTTCTGATCACATCATGAAATGTTTATCCAGATTCTACTCAGCTTTTTGCTCCTTTGTCTAAAGTTCTTCTAGGTGCAAGTCAAAAAGTGTTTGAGTGCCTTCTGTTTACTGAGCACTAAACACTATGAAGAACACAGAAAAGACATTGATACATGGTTCCTAAATTTAATCCACAGTTAAACTATACCAAAAGTAGCACCATTGGACTACTGAAAGTATTAATCACTCTTTCTTTAGACTAATTTGCTGATGGTATTTAATTTAGGTCTTAGGAAGACCCTTTCAGTGATTGGGTTAATAATGAAGTTTTATGTGCTCAAAGACCATATCTTGGTGAAACTGACCAAAGCCACAAGATCCAATTAATTTTCCAGTTTTCTGGACCTTGCCTTCAAGTAAAAGGGGGCAAACTTTGGCCTCTCTTTTAATATAATGTTATTCTACTACAAATGCTTAGCTCCATAATTGCTGTTCTCTTTGGTTAGATGTAGTGTTCACATTTCAGTTTTGTATATATTATTCCTCCAAACTTTTTTCATTATTTTCACATATCACTTCCCTTGTTTCTATTCTACATTATAACATTCTAGTCAAAACTTAATGATTTGTGTAACATCTTCTTTATATATCTAATAATCTGTTCTTGTGGTTCAGTTTCAAAAAGAAATTGATGATCGTATTTTGTTCATTGAAATTAGAGACATTGTGAAGAGGACAGATGTACTAAGCAACAAGAGAAAGCTGTGCAATATACACAGTCTTTCAGATTATTTCCCCAGATTTTTCTCTTTATTTTCAGTTTTAAAAAAAACTTGTGAAACCTTGAATCTTTCCATTACATTGACATTTTTCATTCTTACCATACTTCCATTTCAGGGAAAATATTCAGCATTATACTGTATTGTATAAAAGGGAAATTCTTGCCTTGGCTCTGACAATGCTGTTCAAAATATAGTACAATGTTTAGAATCAACTATTTTTTCATTTTTCAAAAGAGAATGACAACATAAACATGACCCCAACAAAAACAGACCCAAAAGAATTTTAAAGAGTCAGTGTATAAGTAATGACCTCATCTCCATTTGTGCTTAATTTTCACGCCTACAGCCTTGCTATGCTGTCTGATTTCAAAATAATTTAAAAAAAATTCTGGGGTGATTATCTGGAATACCAATATGGATTGAAACATACCAATATGTTTGCAAGTGAGCTCATGTACCAGACTATTTACAGATGTTCTCCTAATAGAGTACTCAAAATTCTAAGTACAGTTTAGGAATTCCCAGGGGTATAATTTAGGTGCTATTTGACAATTTACCAAGTACAGAGCAACTCTTGCTAAACAGACACTGCCGCCATCACATGTTTCAGTGTTAAGAACAAAGGAACTAAAGAAAAGTTATCTTATGAAATATTATATATGTGTATTTTATAAATTACCCTCTTCATTTTAGTATGACTAACAATCAGATGAGAAATATTCAGGAATTATGTGTGTGTCTAAAGTCAATATTATGTATTCTCAAACTTATACATATAACAAATATAACATAATATTGGTTATTATATATACATAATATTATATACATATATGTATATAGATACATATATATTATTATGGTTATATATAGATACATATATAATATACATATTCAATTTTTTTTCCATTCAATGTAGTGGGACAAGCATCCCTTTTCACATAATTTTGCTGTACACAAGAAACACAGAAGGTATTGTAACTTTGCTATGTGATTACTGATTTAAAGAAAGAAAGAACGAGAGAGAGAGAAGGAGGAGGAGAAGAAGGATGAAATGAGGAAGGAAAAGGAAATACACATCTCGTTAATCATTTTAGCTCAGACATGATAAATGGTATCCAACAGTTTTTTCCATGGTGCTGAGAACAATACTGTTGCATTTCCTTATAGTGATATCTGGCCTGTTTTGAGACATCAGCTGGGTTAACAAATTCCCTTTTAGCAAGTGCTTAAAGAACCATGGCTCTGTTTAGTCAGGGGAAAGGTAGAAATGCCGCTAGTTTGACGTTTTTTTATATAGGTTATTCTTTAAAAATTTGCAGCTGTTCTTACTTTTCCATAGAACAGCCAAGATACTCCTACAGTTACTTCCCACAGGAAATTATTCCCTGCAGAGACTGTACTTGAGCTGGGGAGAATATGTGAAACTCCTCAGCTAAAGTTCGTGCAACTTCTTTCAAGTAAGACATGAGATGTGTGAACCAAACAAATTTAACCTCAATCTCAAATTCTATATTTAAAAATGCAAATAGTGTGGTGAATTGGTTATTAAGAATATACAATGGTTTTGGCTAAGTACAGATGAAGAAATCTAATATATATGAGTCATATAAATTTATGATTTTTCTCATAAAAACTCACTCAGCCAACTTTCATAGGCATTTGCAAATTTGAAACCTGTGCTTTCTGGCATGATCAGGTTTATTTTCTGAAATGCAAATGATAAGAAAAGAATCTTATGCTTAAAAGGAGCTAACTTTAAAACTTTGCAAATTTTAGAATGACATATGTTCAAAATGTCATATGATTGATGGATGTTTTTGTATTATGAGAGAGTAGCTGTATACCTTTTGTGATTAAAAATAGTCATCACCTTAGTCTGGTATTTGGTGACTTTGTTATTGAGTTGGAGCTGAATGAGGTGCCGATAGGTCAGATGAGAGGCTCACAGGGGCCATCGTGACCTATAAGTTTTGGGAAGTGGCCTGAAACACTAAAAACAATTAAATTTGCTGTTGTCTCCCCGTTCCCATTTGAAGTGAAAGTAGATACCTTTTCAGAAGACAGTCACGGGCCACATAACAGTGTTTCAATCACCACAGGACTGCATATATGACAGAAGTCCCATGAGATTATAATACCATATTTTTACTGTACCTTTTCTATGTTTAGATACACAAATACTTACCATTGGGTTCCAGTGGCCTACAGTATTCAGTACAGTAATATGCTGTGCAGGTTTGTAGCCTAGGAGCAATAGACCATACCAGATAGCATAGGTCTCTAGTAGGCTATACCACCTACGTTTGTTTAAGGACACCCTGTGATGTTCACACAATGATGAAATCACCTAATGATACATTTTTCATAACATATCCACATTGTTAAGTAACTGTACTGAGGTGGCTTGTTGAGCTGAATTTCTTAGACCATAACAGAGGTTTCTCAGGGACAGAAAGGTTATATTCCAGGCTACTACAAGAGAAAAAAGGTAGTGGATGTTAATTTTAATACCAACAGAGTGGAAATAGGTGTTGGTAACACTAGTTTATGTAGAAATGTTTAGTGAATGAATATCAGTTAAAGAACAGGATAGCCGAAAAGTCATATGCCTTTAACTGCCCATTTTGCTGAGAAGCTGAAAGAATCCGCAGGTGAATATATCTGTTGTAAGTCACTCTGTTAAATCAGCTGCTTTCACCAACTGTGACACTATTCAGGAGTTTAGAGGAAAAGGCCTTGCTTTGCCTCGGGCCACACTTCTATTCTTTTTGCTTAATGTGAAGAGGAGAGGAGAGATGGAAATCTCAGGTGAAACCTCTGGGAGAAAATGCCCTTGTGCATTACAACTTATTTTTCTGGTCTCTGAGAATCTAAAATAGATTAGTTTGGGTGTCCTCCTGATTTCAGCTTGGTTGGCCAGCTCCCCAGGAGCAAGGGGCCTGCATCAACTTCTGCACTGAAGCAATTGTGCTGTGATACACAGTTTTCTGTATGTACAATTTGCTAAGCTGTTTAAAAATCACAAAAGAAGAAAGGGACATAAAATGTACCATTAAGTCATTCCATGAGATTTACAAAGGCTTTAATGAGTTAGAGATGGATGAAAAAGCCCTTTTTGATTCATTAAAGGTATCCATCTGATTAGAAGAGATTTTCATCACCTTATCAACTAATCCAATAAATTGACTATCCATTTCAAAATGACTCCGATTGGATTCATGTCCATCAGAAGGATTTTCTGAGAACCCCCAGAGTACTGTATAAAATTGAAAATTATCATCAAATTGCCACTGGAAAAAATTTACCAGATCCTGATAAATCTAGAGGATTAGGGAAAAAATGCCCCGAGCTAAAAGGTTACCACAAATCGAAGTTCAGCCTGTATAGTCCTCTTCAAGATTATTTTTTATCAGTGAAAAAAAATCCCTAAGAGAAAATCAATTTTTTGGTAGCCGAATTGCAACTAATTCATGAAGAGATTGTTTTGTATGCTTTTTGCTAAACCCCTATAGATCTTGAAAAAAACAACTAACGTGGCTTTGTATATCTGGAAAATATTTTAAAATGCCATACCAATGAGATAGTCAATGCATGGGACCAGCTAATCAAATTTCCAGTTTTTGGCTGCTGTATACCCCAGTCTAACAAAGTAAGATTAATGGGGTGTTAAAAGTCTGTATGGACTTGTCAGTTTTATGCTGCAAATAGGGTTAATTTCATCCAAATGTACAAGTTTTAAAAAATTAATGTGAATGACCTAAAGCTTTATATTCGTTTTTGCTTTTAAGAAACCTATGTTTGCAGGACCAGTTCTATCCATATTTGCCTGGTTAATGGAGAAAGCTGAAGGAGGAAAGAAATGACTTTCAGGGAATAGAACATCATGAGGTCAGCTACAATGGAGAAATGCCAGATGTTGAAATTGAGAAGAAGATAATTTTACCTATTGGACTAGCCAAAAGCATTTATTCTGGGCTAGTATCTGATACTACACAGGGAGACAGGCCCCTTTATCTTTCCTCCAAATCACCTTTCACATAGTCTACAGGAAAACTGAGGTGAAGATATTTTGCCCTTTGTGGAATACTTCGGGTAATGAGGAGGCGTCTTCATAAACCATCCCTAGCATTTTAACAACCTGGCCATCGTCCATATATTTGTCTACGTAATGCCAAACACTTGGATACTTGGAAACATCCAGATGTCTGATTGCATTTTGAACTCGCCATTCAAATGGTAAAGACCAAGGTTATGTCTATGTGTAGTTTGAATTGGGTATTGGGTGGTAGTTGAATAGGCAAGGGGCGAACAGAATTTCAACAACACCTTTTTTTATTGCTCTGGTATATTTTCTTTCCCCTGAGATAACTTCAACTTAAATCATGGAAGCATATACTTTTAGGATCCCCAAAAGAAGTAAAATTGCTTACACTGAAACAGAAATCTATACAGCGTTAAAAAATTGACATTCATTCAAGGTGATGTAAAGGACCGGTATGAGAAGCCTAAGTAGGTGATGTACGGAGCCTCAGCTGTTTGGCACTTAGTTTTGGCACCCTGAGGAAAAAGGGCAGTAGACAAAGGGCTGGCTTTATAAGAACAGAGTTTATAGTGGTGTGATTTAAAGAGTACCAAGAATTATATCTCTCATCAACTGTTTTCCACATCTGGACTAAGTATCTTCTCTTCCTTTTGCCTTATTTCCTATACTTTATCATTACAGAATCAATAATGTGTATTAATAAACATCATATTTTCGAGTCTAATCCTCTTTCCCCAAATAGAATGGTTATGACCTAAACATTTGTCAAGAGTGCAGTTGGTAAGACTCCACGTCCTTCTCTCTTAGACTTACATATGGGGCTGGGGGAGGTGGAGAGTGAGGGAGATTGTAGTAAAGCACCCCACAAGACAGGCCAGGTCTGAGTGGGGGCCTCACAGATGGGGAAAGAAAGGCTGGTGTGAGCGAGCTGCAGAGCAGGCTGGTGCCAACACAATGAAGGCAGCTGTGCTTCCTTCACCATTTCAATTCTGCCCTGTCCTCCAGGCAATGTCCCTCTCTGTGGGAGAGCCCCTGGGTCAGCGTTGGGGGCCTTGTCTTAAGGCACCGTGTGCTTCACTGCATGCCCTGGCACTTTTGCACAGGACCTAGCACATAGTAGATGCTCAGCAAATGTTTTGCAGGTAAATCAACAAATGAAGAAAAGAACTGTGAGGTCTGAAAGCTCCCGGGTTAGATTTCAAAGCCTCTAGGCTCAGAGGAATTTCAGGAAGTCATATAGTTCAACTTGTCTTCGGCTAGCACTTAAACCACACCAAGAAATAATTTCAATAATTTTCTTTTTAGAAATTCCCACATCCTTTCCTCTCAGTATATTTCAGCATCATTTAAAAAATCTATCTTGAAACCTTTCCTTTATGATTCAAGATCATTTCTCTTCTTAATAAAAGCAAACTTTTGCATACTAATACATCTTTGAACTTTTCTAAAAGTTTTTGCACACATTTTCTCTTTCTCTCCAGAACAAACTTCTAAGAGAATAGGGCAGGGTTTACTGTCTTTATTTTAGCTTAATTTATTCAAAACTTCTACATCTTAGTTTTTTATTTTAAAAATGCGCACGGTTTGAAGAAGCTTCCAGCAAAGTACAGGCAGATAGCAATTTCCCAACTCTTCTGTCTTAAAATTGAGGAAAACTCAACTTAAGGTACTTAGAGATTTAGGAATTTTCTCAGGAGCCAAACATTACAGGAAAAGGCAGATCTCTTAGAGGGCAGACCTAAGACCAGCATTCCCTTCACCTCAATCTGATAACAATGTTTTACATATTCCACCACTGGTACCCGTTATTCATGTAGGCTCACTTAGGCATCAGCTTTGACAAGTGACCCCCATCTCTTTTAAATATGACATAGGTTTTCTATGTTGTGATAGATTTTTTTTTTATCACTTTGATTTTTACTTATAAAATTTTTTCGTAGTTTCCAAATTGGTTGGGTTGAGGAATAAACCTTGAAGCTAATCCCATTCTGAGAAAAAAACCAGGAACGTCCAATGGCTTTGTTAGAATATTTTCACGACATATAAAGTGTTAATTCTTTTTCACAAATGATGAGCTCCAGGGAAGTTATGAAGTGAATGTGGGTAAAACGATTCTAATTTTCTTTATTGTCTTATTATTTCCTGTGTTACTACGGGAAAATATTAACTGAAAGGTTAATTTGAAAACTTTGGTTTGGAAATAGTAAGACTATTTACAATTTAGAAGATTCAAACAAAGATAATTCTCTGAGCTGCAGGAAGATATAGTTTTATATACAAGACAGATGTATTCTATGCACATTAATTAAGTTTATATTACTAGGACATTTAATATGAAGTGTCCAATTTGAAATCAAAGGTGTAGTTTATTATATCTCAAACAAGAAGCAGTACAATTAATCAAAGTATGTGCCTAAACTATCGACACAGTTTTGCCATCTTAATGGTATAGCTTGTTTATGCCAGCAGCAAAGAAGCTGGAGAGTGAGTGGCTATGAAATCGCAAAAGGTGTTTTCCACAGTTTGTTGAGAGTTGAATATTTTTCCTTGCAAGAAGTGGTCCAAAGCCTGGAAGAAGGGGTAATAATTTGGTGCAAGGTCTGGTGAATACGGTGGATGACAGAGAGTTTCCAAGTCCAGCCTCTGTAGTGCGAGCAGCGTTGTTTGTGTGACATGTGGTCCAGCGTTGTCTTGCAAGAGGATTGGCCTGTCTCTATTGACCAATCTCAGCTGCTTCATCATAAGCATCCTCATCATTTCATTCAACTGGTTGCAGTAGACATCCGGTGTAATCAATTGACCAGGTTTCATGAAGCTGTAGTAGATAATACCAGCGCTGGACCACCAAACAAACACCATTAGATTTTTCTGATGAATATGCAGTTTTGGACTGTGTTTCAGCACTTCATCTTTATCCAGCCATTGTGCCCAATGCTTGCAAGTGTCAAAAAGAATCCATTTTTCATCATACATAATAATACAGTGTAGAAATGGTTCGCCTTTATGTTGTGACAGCAAAGAAAGGCAAGCTTCGAGACGATTTCGCTTCTGATGCTCATTTAATTCACGCGGAACCCATCCATCCAGTTTCTTTACCTTGCCCATTTGTTTCAAATGGTCCAATATTGGAATAGTAACGTCAAACCTTGCTGCTAATTCACACATAGGTTGAGATGGATTCACTTCCGCTATACCTTTCAGCTCATCATTATCCACCTTGGTCTCAGGTTGCCCACGTGGCTCATTTTCAAGATTAAAATCACCAGAATGGAACTTCTCAAACCATCGACATACTGTGCATTCATTAGCCACATCCTTCCCAAACACTTCGTTGAAGCTGTCTGCTCTGCATTTTTCCATGACGGAACACATATTCAAAAACAACACGAATTTTTGACTTATCCATGGTTTCACAAAAATTGCTCTAAAAAAATATTTGAAAGATAATCACAAGCCAAAATGTGCATTTGAAAGACTGAGCTTGTACCTTCACCATAAAAATAAAACAAGAAGTGTCAAAGTGAAATGTCAGAGATCTCAACTGTCAAACTTAGTACTTAAGGAAATCGGACATTTCATATTTAATAACCTATAATATTTAGAAAATTAAAGTATCAAGAAGGGACAACTAGTTTAGTGATGATTTGCTGATATAACCAAGGGTGTGGAGGTCTGCTTGGGGTGTTGGTCAAAACCCTGTTCAGGAAGAAAACACCCACAGCCCCCTGGGGAAGCCAGTTAACACAGGGGCAGCACAAGCTGACAGCTCAAACTGCCAACTTTTTCCAGCTCCAGCAATGTGAGAAGGCTAGAGGAAGCTGGCCAGCTCGTCCTCAGTTGCTAGCCTGGGAGTCCCGTCTTGGCCTCAAACCTCTTTTTCCTTTTCCTTCCTAGTGAGCTTTAGCACAGGCTAAATCTCTTACACAGCATGGGCATTTCCAGCTGAGGTCATTTCTTAGCATTTGGCCCTCAGCCTCCACAAGAGTTGTAGCTTTAGAAAGAATCATAGAAATCCCAGTTCATTATTTTACCAATTTGTCTCACCACTGTTGAGGTACTTTTCATACGTATTCCTAATCGTGACAACCCTGAAAGGCTGTGCTAATTTTCATTGCTTTTTGGTGAGAACATTGAAATTCAGAGATGTTAAACAATGTATTCCCAGATATATAGTTGGAGAGTGGCAAAGTCAGAGTTTGTACCCTGATCTTTCTAGCACCACTGGACCACATGGTCTAAGGAATGGCAAGTTTGTTCCACTGGTTCTGAGATAGGCATGGTAGCACCAGGGGTTCAAGATCAGAAATAGCAGTTACTCTAGGCTGTTCTGATCATTTTATACAGAGGCTGCCCTCTGTCTGCTTAAAATTGGTTATCTTTATAGAGAGAATAAACAAATAATTCAGCTTTCCACTTTTCTAGTTTTTATGAGCTAAGTAGTTCAATAGAACCTCAAAGGAAATCTTATCTGTACATATCTATGGCATGAGAAAAAATGAACAGGCTTTGAGTTCAGGCAGATCTGGATTTGAAACTTTACCCTGAGTAAGTAACATTAGGCCCCTTATTCTCTATTACAAATTAGTTCCCTCATGTGAAAAAATGTGCTAACACCTTTTGCACAGGGTGGTTATGAGAAATAAAAATGTTACAAGAAAAGGTGCAGGGCATGGCCCATAGTAACAACCAAATAAATTATGATTTTTACTATTATAAATGTAATATTAATTTGTATTAATGGTAGCAGTAATACTAATCACTCCTATTACTTTGTCATCATCAGTGTTTTCTTTTTCTACAAGATAAGATTTCTTAAAAGCACAACAACTAGTTATTTCATTATTTGTAATAATAAGACATGTTTGTTTGTAGGACTAGATATTTAAAAAGTATCTCTCCACTTTGCTCTATGGTAGGTTTTGTGTGTCTATTGAAATCCTATTAGCTAGAATGTAAATTCTGTAAAACAAGCTAGGCTGAATTTAATTGTCAGACGTGATTCTTATTCTTTTTATAAACACAATAAAAATTTGCTTGCAAAATAGTGATGGTGCAACTTGGTAAACATAAATCATTAGCCATATTGGACTAAATATTTTGTTAATATTTAGTAATCTTTGGAGAAAGATTCTCAATGATTGCCTCTTACTATTGTATATAATATTCGACTAACATGCCAACTGTTAAATATCAGCCTTGTCAAAAAACGCAAATGAAATGACTTACAGACAATAGGATTGTTATGACATTAGAATGGTGTTTCTGCTACTGCTATGGGCAGACTGAGGCCATAGCATCTCCTTTCTTTCTTCTCTCTTTGTTAGAGTGCCCTGGCTTCCCTATCACATTCTTTATGCATAATGGCCCCATGCTGTTTGAGCTATAGCCTTCTTGATGGGAAACCGTGTCAAGCACAGGAGGTATGCATGGTAGTCTGTATCTACTCTTAAAATCTCAATACTGAAAAGTATTCTTCTAGTGCTTGCTTGTTAGAGTGCTCATAAAATGATTTGCTGTTTCAGCAACTTGTAGGCCAGTCATACAGTGGAATAAAACCATCAGTTATCACGTGGTAATATCCTTTTATTAGCCACTGAAATTTATCAAGACATTTCATGACAACTAACTATGCCAGATGCTATTATCGGCCTAATGGTTAATACGTTTGCACTCTATTCTATTTGGCTCTTTCTGAATGCTTACTGTTCCTTTTGTGTAAAACATTTTTTAAAATGTGTGGGAGTGTCCTAACTTTTCAACTATTTTAATATACATATATTTATGGGCACTCAGTCGGCTTTTCAAGTTTTCCGCGTAGATGTTATTCCTTAAAGTGCAGGCACTGTCCAAGTTATGAGCACCTGACTTGCAAACATCCTGTACTTGCACTCAGTTTGCTGCCCTCCCAATACTGACCCCCTCATTTTCAGCTTGCTGAAAGAAATTTCTCTAAAGGATGCTGTTTTCTTGTAGCTGGTTCATGTCATGATTTGAATCTATCTTTCCTAGTTCACAAGTATCTTGGTTAATTTTTTGTTTTTGTTCATTTCAGATCACAGTCAACATCACTTTGGGTATTTATTTTTAACTCAATACATTCGTTTCAACTTCTTTTCTCCCTTGTCTTGTAATTTTTGCCTAGATCCCTTCTGTAAAGTCTCTCTCCTCTGCCTTCTTTTCCTCTCTTTCCTTGTGTATGTCTCAATTGTGAGCCCTCAAATCACTGTAATCATAGCTAAGCATGAGGGCCACATCACCATCAAAAAATTATGTAGCATTTACTCAGAAAAAAAAATTCAGAATAGACACACAAAACCTGAGGGTCCTGAAAACCATGTTGAGTTTTCTTTCAGAATTTCTAAAACTCTAAATGTATTTCACCTCTCTAAATAAAATTACTTTTCCTCAAGATTCAGGATGCAATTAATTTTTTTTTGTTTTGTCCAATTTTGTTATTCAATTGCTTGCCTTGTTTTGCTCTAATTTTCATTATACATATGGCATTTCAGGTTAAACAGGAACATGTTAGGCTTGTGTGAAGACCTAAGCATTACTTACTCTGTTGTTATTATGGACAAATGATTTTGAGGTTGTAAACAAATGGATTCCTAACGAAACTCTGGAATACAAGAAGCTGACTCTGTTTGTTGGCTGGTGGGCAGAAAGTAGCCCACCAGAAATGATTCTAAGCATAGAGTCATTGATGGCAGGGAAATTTCTTCTGTGAAACATGCTGGGCATTTCTAGAATGTTCCATTAAAATTGTCTCTGTCTTTGAGAACTGATGATAACTGAGAACGGGACAGATGATAGAAGTCTGTGTCCATAAGCGTCTCTCTTTTTCCAACCCTTGCTCCCATGAACCTACCTTGACGCGGTGGACATCTCTGGTGCTGCTTTTACAATACAGGGGTTCCCAACCAGGCTGGCAGCTTCAGGGCATAACAGATCCACCCTGTTCACGGCAGAAAGGCCTATGGAATTTTTTTTTCCCCCAATGTGCAGAGAAGAATTTTGCTTTGACCTAAGGGCATAAGAGTGAGAAGGACATATGTCTCATGGTTTATTTTATCAAGATGTAATGGGTTCGAGGATGGGTTTGATAGGGTTATGACCTCAAAAGAAAGAAAAGAAAAAAAAGGAAAAACAAGAAATAAAAATAATGGCACTTTATAAGTGACAATTCACACTTCACCATTAAGTTCTATACACATGATCTCATTTAATTTACCCTAAATACCTATGAGATAGATAGGACAGAAATTATCCTTCCTATTTTAGAGGTGAAGAAACTGAAAGTTGAAGAAGTTAGATTGTTTTCTTAAGGTCACATAGCTAGCAAGGTTCAACAGAGGTTGGGACTGAGGGAAAAATTGCAGGTTAGACATGTGGAGGGAAGAGTGGAGAATCTATCACAAGTATTTATAAATTGTTAAGTATTTAGTAAAATGTAACTGAGCTTTGTCAATGACTAAGAAAACCCTGGGGACATTCAAAGTGACCTGTGTTTCTAATAAATGATTTGTAAGAGCTCCATGAAATCTCTAGACATACTTATGTTGCTTTTGATAATATTTGAAATTTCTTAAGTTGGAAGAGAGATGCAGGCTTCTAAGGTTTAAGACTTATCTTAAATGTAGAACCTGAAAGATTTTAGGTAAATTTAGAATCTTAGGGATTGGGACATCCCCACAAAGAACTACTTTCATGTCTGGAAAAGAAAAGCTATTTTTGGGATATAAATGGTTAGAAATCAAACATGATGGAAAACCCTCTTTGCTAAATGTTAAATATTCAGGTCCTCTTGATGACCCAGTGTAATTTGAAGTTAGACCAAAATGCCTAATGTCTTTTTAGTGGGGTCAATGATAAACCAAAAGCATGGCTCCAGGTGAATTAAAAGGTATACTTTTTATAAAGAACTAAATTCTTTTGGTAATCAGAAAAAAAAA
Organism: Daubentonia madagascariensis; assembly: GCA_023783475.1. Taxonomy (NCBI): domain Eukaryota; kingdom Metazoa; phylum Chordata; class Mammalia; order Primates; family Daubentoniidae; genus Daubentonia; species Daubentonia madagascariensis. The sequence goes on along the minus strand of JAKFHU010001798.1, from coordinate 4,508,525 downwards.
TTCAGATAGAATGAAAAAAATGACATCTTTTGTAAGTCTTTCCTAGTGTCTCTTCAGGCTCCTTGATGAGTTCCATTATCACAAAAATGACCTTTCCAGTTCATATCTCTTTTGAGGCTAATGCAATTCTTCACCATTCTGTTATAATGAAAGTATTACATGGATAACTATCCAGCATTATCTTTCAGAAGGAGAACTAATTTGGGAAAGAAATGAAGTACTTTAATATAATATCAGATCTCTGTAATTTTTTTCTTTATCCTTGTAGAGAACTGCTGGCTAGAACTAAGCAAGTTCATGTACATGGTAAATATACTGAGCTTCCTACCTAATGTGGAAGTAATTTTTGTTACCACATTCATGAACAGTCATATGAATGCTTTCCTTAAAGAACAGAGCCCCAGATAAATTTAAAGGCATGCTGCTGAACATGCTACACACACTTTTATGTTGAATTTTCTTTTGGAGATGTGAAAACAAAAAGTATTAAGATCCATGGCATGATTCCTAGATGCCATGCAAGTTTTGAACATGTACTGCCTGTCTCTACCTGTGAGAAGCATCAAGATGGTCTGGATATAGCATAAACACTAATTATATGCTCTTGTTAATTGTGTATTTCTTTCACGTGGTAGCAAAATGCAACCTAGTGTATGGTGGAAAGAGCTAGGGATAATGATAGGAAGCTTCCTTGGACAGGCTCATGCATGCAGGAAGGTAAGGTTTTTGGTGAGCTGTAGTGTCTTCATCTGAGAAACTGACACTGATTTTCAGTCCTTTCTGAAGGTATTGTTTATCTGATGAAGATAGTGATGGTATAATGAACAGTTAGCATCATATAGAACACGGATCCAAACCATGATTCATATTTAGAGCCAGATTTGAGGTCAAGGCCTGTTATACCCTTTGCAGGGGGCCAATTAAATGGATATATAAATCCCTGCTTGTTCTGTATGATAATAAATTTCTTAGTGTAATTCCTTAGAAGAGGTAAAACACTTTGAAAAAATGCCTTTACTATTACACTCCCTTTGAGTATCTGGCAGAGATTTTAATTGCTACGTTGTGGATGTGGAAATTGAGGCTCAGAGATTTAAAGTGTTTACCTAGGTCATACATGTGGTTTACAATGATGCAAATTAAGTTAAAAATTTGGAAAGTAGAAGGCAACTGGACAGACAAGGGGCCAGTTTAGTTACTGAAACCTATATTGAATCTGAAATTAATGGCTTTGACTGTTAACAAGTCCCAAATTTTGCTGAATTGAGCTATTAATTAAATTAACTTCATAGAATTATTTAAGTGTGAGCTTTTCATTATTTTCAAAATAATGAAAAGAGTTTAATATCAAGAAAGTAGAAAGTGGAAGCCTCATTTTTGTTTTATAGAACTGTCAAAATAGCAAGAGTGTCTCAGAGATTTCTCTCACAATCTATTATGTTAACGTTCTATGGTTACACTTAGGACCCAGTGAATAAGAGTATTATTAAAAGGTAAATACTTATTTCTCAATTTGATGTTTCCTCTCTTTTATACTGTTCTGAATATAATTTTTTTTCTTCTGCACATTCTTCTGCACTTTCTACTACTATGGTGTTTGTTTTTTTCATTTTTAAAACTTCTGTTCATACATTTTACTTCCAGTTGAATATGGTGGCATTAAACTCTAACCACTCAGAGACACTGCCTCTATGACTACCTTTAACATCCCTTTCCAAAGTAGCATATTTCTTTTGGCTGGGATGCTGCAGGTTTGGGATTTGTAGATGAGAGCCTGACTCTTAACTCAGTTCTCCAGCTCTTAATGCACACTTTTCATCTATACAGTCTTTGACACCACACAGACATCCCATGTTGAAATCTTTTTCAGAGTCTCGACCTGTCTGCTAGACTAAACAGAGACAAGGAAACAGGTAATGACAGAATTGAAACATGGTTTTGGGATCTTGGGAGGAAAAAAGAAAGTAAAAAAAATTGATGAACAACGTAGTCACCCAAGCTTGTGGTGTCTCATCAGAACCTTTCAATGTTTGGAAGTTTTCCCAAGACTTGCCCTAGTGAGACAGAAAAGACTTATTAGATCATTGCGTCTGCTTCCCCACCTGGGCAGGAAAGAGTCTTCCATACGGAGAACATATGGCCTGGTCTTAGATTAACAACAAAGAATGTCAGTTGGCAGACAGATGGAGAAGAAGCCAGGATTGTGTGAGCTTTGCTAGACCGGACCTTACAAATGAATTTTAAAAATCATATCCAGTTAGTTCAGTTATGAAAATAAACACTGACCAACCTATGCAGAGGAAGAGGAGCTAACATTTATTGAATGCATATTACAATCTAGGCATAGTGTTTTACAAATCTTTTTTTCCAGTCCTCATCTCCATTGTTTTATTGTCTCCATTTCACAGGTGAAGAAAGTGAGGTTCAGAAGTGTGGGACCACTTTGCTCAATGTCATGAAGCTAGTCAACTGGCAAAGCCCAGATCCTACCTAGGAGTTTGACTGAAAGTCAGCGCTTTTTGGAGGTTACAGGTCAGAGAACATAAAAATGACTTCTTTTACTTTATTTTTAATTTCTAATTGATATATCATAGTTGTACATATTTTGGGGGTATGTGTGATATTTAGATACATGTACACCATGTGTAATGATCAAATCTGGGTATTTGGGATATCTATCACCTCAAACACTTTTCTTTGTGTTGGGAACAATACAATTCTTTTCTTGTAGCTAAAAAATGACTTTAAATACTGAAATTTTTAGCTACTTCTTTCACTATTTAAAAGACATGGATAAAGGGAGTCTCTCTCTCTTTTTTTTGAAATTGTGAAATTCTGTGAACTTGCTACAGGCTGCTGCTTAATTTCATGGTGTTGGGAACACAGAAGTGGGCTTTGGGGAATAGAAATGAAAAAAAGACTATGGAAATAGGGCAGGTGTAAAGGGCATCACATTATAAATATTTGCAGTCTTCCCCTCGTCCCCCACTTCTTAAGGAGAGAGGATTCTTACCTCTTGGTTTAGATTGAGAGCTCTCCTTTGTTTAGCAGAATCAGAGTGAAGGTGCAGGGGGGCAGTTATTACCTGCCAAAGTAAAGGAAACAAGAATGCAGTATTTACCTGTATCACAGAGGGGGGAAGGGGACTCCTGGGGGGGAATGGGCTGAGTTGTGAATAAAGGTTTGCTTTTCCTTTTCCTTCTGCACTTCTGCTACTATGATGTTTTGTATTTATCTGTTCATATATTACTTAACGTCTGTTCATAATTCACAACTTCAAAGGTGAAGTTGTTAGAGACATGGTTCGGGAGTTGATGGAGAGAAGGCAGAGTCTTAGCACAGCTTTGGGTGTGTGGCAGATGGACAGACCTATGGGGGAAGAGGACAGTAGGAAATTTACTGGAGCTTACAAATGGGAAATCATTTGATATTTTTCAAGGGACTCCAGTAAAGACTTGGGTTTAAATCTCTCCTCTAAAGATTTAGCCCATCTGTTTTTTGTTCCTTTCTCTCTCCTTTCTTGCCTTCTTTTGGTTTAATCAAGTTTTTTCCTTATTCCATTTCCCCCTTCTATTAGGAATTTTATTATTATTTTAGGGGTTACCATTGAGTTTCCCACACGCATCTTTGAATTGTTAGAATCTACCTTAGAATATTTTTATCACCTTCTGGACAACGTAAAGGATCTGGAACAGTTTAGCTACTTTCATTACTCTTCCCACCATCTGCCTTTTGTGATATTGTTGCCAAACATTTAATTATCTCTGTATTTTAAACTCAACACAATAGTGTTATTGTTGTTTTAAACAGTCAAGATTTCATTTTGATATACTACTACATTCACCGTTTTCTATGGTCTTCTTTTCTTCCTGCATTACCAGTGCTTCAATCTGGTTTTATTTGCTTTTATCCTGAAGAACTCCCTTTAGTGTCTTTTTTAGTTAGTTCTCCTACAGTGAATTTTCTTAGCTTCGGTTTGTCTGAAAATGATTTAAATTCACCATTATTTCTGAAAGTCATGCTCTCTGGGTATAGAATTCTAAGTTAGCAATTTTTTTTTCTTCATTTTAAATCAGTTATCCATTTTCTTCTTTCTTCCACAGATTCCCTCTTTTCAGGTGATGCTGCCCTTTTCTGACTGCTTTTAAGAATTTCCCTTTGTCTTTGTTTCTCATCAGTTTCACTATTGTGTGCCTAGAGATGGTTTATCCTGCCCGTGGTTAGCAGAATTTCGTGAATCTGTGGCTTGTTACTTTCATCAATTGTAAACAATCATCAGTAATGCCTTTTCAAATATTTTGTCTGATTTATTCTCTTTCTTCCCCTTCTGGTGACCAAAATACACACATTAGAGTTTTTCACTATTTAAACTATGTCCCCTTTGAGATTTTCCTTATTTTCCATATTTTTTCTACCTGTACTTTAATGTGGATGTTTTCTACTCACTCATCTTCCAGTTTAGGAACCCTATTTTCTACTGTATCTTCTGTGCTTTTAAACACACCCACTAAATTAATTTTAGTTATGATAATTTTCACATCTAAAATGTCCATTTCATTATCTTGTATAGATTCAAGATCTCTGTAGAAATCTTCCATCTTTTTATCTATTTTGTTTCAGCATATAATCATAGTTGTCTTAAAATTTATATCTGATAGCTCCAATACCTCGATCATATATCTGTTATTTTTTCTGTTGGTTTTCAGGTCTTGTTTCCTGGCCTTCCTGGTAATTTTTCTATTTATTGTAAAACATTGTCTGGGACAAATCTTAGAAGATCTTAGGTGATATCTTCCTCCAGAGAGGACTTGACTTTCTTTTGGTGGACATATATAATATGGGCAAATCACATCGATTCAGGTGGAGCTGGATTTGGGGGCTTGATTTTCCCTTATTTGTAGTATTGAGCTCCTCAGAGTCTCAGTGGAGAGCCTGGAGTGATTCCAAGAGTCGCTTCTTGTTTATGAGTACTAAATTTCAATTTTTATCTCCCTAGCTTTCTAAAACTGCCAACCTCTCTGTTTAGCTTTATAGCCTCTTATTAGCCTCATCTTGCTTGGGTTGATGACCCTCTCTCTAAAGATTCATAGCTTAGGATCTGGCAAGTGACTTGAGGGGAAATTTTATATAAAAAGTCATGCTCACTTCTCTGGAGTTCCCTTTATTCTGGGACATTGGCCTATTGAGTACTGCTCCCTTGATAGCCCTAATTTGAATTTTTGCCACCAAGTGAGTATGCTACCAACTTCCTGGTAAGCTTCTATATCCCATACCTTGATTTAGCAAATACTCAAGAAAATAAGTGGATTTGGGCTCACCTCAATACATTCTGTTTTCTCTAGAACCTTGGTCCCTCAAGTCCTGATGGCATTCATCTCCAATGCTTTCAACTGCAATTTTAAATTTCTATCCAGCTATTATAGTTCTTGGCAGGAGGGTACATCTGATCCATGTTACTGTATCATAGACAGAAGCAGAAATATCCACTAAAAATTGAAACACTTTTTACTTATTCTTGGATATTAACTTGTATTCTTTCTCTCTCTCTCTCTTCCTGATTCAATGAAGCGCTATACAAGAGCTAGTCCATGTAGCACCTCTGATTTGTATGGATTTATAAAACTTAAACATTTCACAACTGCCTACCTTGTTGTGGTATCATTTACCAAAACAGGAAGAAATGACTCACATAGGGGGTGAAGAAATTAAGAGTTGGGTGTGAGTACGTTAAATTTAAGATACCTATTAGATAAATAAAGGGAAGAGTAGAAACCAGCCAAATCTGCATCCCTGGAGTTTAGAGGAGAGTTCCAGGCTGGAAATATACTTTTGGGAATTGTCTGGCTGTACATACCATTTGAAGATACCGGGCTGAGAACCTCTGTGATGTGGGTGTGGGGCGAGAAGAGATAAGAAGAGAGCCCAAAGCACTCTAACACTTAGATGTGGAAAAGAGAAAAGGAAGTAGGCAAATGAGACTGGAAAGGAGTTGGCCCTGAGGTAGGAGAAATAGCAAGAGACTGTGTTGTCTTGGAAGCTCATCAAAAAACTCTTTCTGTAAGGAGAAGATAATCAACAATGTCAAATGCTGCTGACAGAGTAAAATAAGGACAAAGACTTGACCATGGATTAGGCGATATGGAAGAACAGGGTGACCCTGGTGAGGGCGCCTTGAGAAGAGTTTTGAAGATGGAGCCGTTTTGGACAAAGAGAGAAGGGGAAGTCAGAAAGTTGAGCCAGAGAGCATAGATATCTCTTTTAAAGAGTTTTAAAGGAGTTTTGCAAATAAAAGGGATTAATAAATGATGTGCAGGCTATGCAGTCAGGCCTTTTTTTTTTTAAAGATGGAATTATTTCAGCCTGCTTACATGCTAATTGGAATGATCCAGGAGAGAGAGAGGAAAATGATGGTGCGTCAGAAGAGATAGGGGATAAATGTAGGAGAAAATTCTTAAATAGAAAATAGGGAATGGGACCCAAATGGTAAGTATAGGAACTACACTTTGGTAGGAGTATTAACAATTTGCTTAAAGTGAAAAATCTTATATTTATTTACTTATTTATCTATTTATTTATTTTTGAGACAGGGTCTTCCTCTGTTGCCCTGGCTAGAGTGCACTGATGTCATCATAGCTCACTGGAACCTCAAACTCCTGGGCTCAAGCCGTCTTCCTGCCTCAGTCTCCTGAGTAGCTAGGACTGCAGGTGTGTGCCACCACACCTGGCTAATTTTTCTATTTTTTTGGTAGAGACAGGGTCTTTCTATGTGCTCAGGTTGGTCTCAAACTACTAGCCACAAGAGATCCTCCTGCCTCAGGCTTCCAAAGTGCTGGGATTACAGGCATGAGCCAGCACCCCCAGCCTAAAAATCATATATTTATGTACAGATACTTATGTATTCATAAATTTGGTAGTGCACATATATGACATCTATCCTTCTGAGTCTTTTAATCTTTTTTTTTTAGTGAAATAAGAAGCAAACAGAATGAGAAGGGAGAGGATTTGGACAATTCTGAGGAGAGAGAACATGTGACATAAACCTCTTGGAGAGTAAGAAAGTAAATTGATCAGGAGAATGCAATGTTCGAGAGTCAATTAGAAATTTGTAGTCATAAATTTTAAGTGCCATTGATCAACATGGCTGTTTTTTTTCAGTCATGTTCAGACGCTTGAACAAGCAAAGAATAAATGGTAAAATTAGTTCTTCCAGAATTGTTTATTGTTAGCTGTGTAAGACAGAGAGAAAAAAGATCAAAGCAGTTGAGGCTATATGGAGGGGAGGGATTATAATTAAAATGATGGAACATGGAATTTTGGGCTGTTTTAATAGGGAGGTAAGGACAAGAGAAAGAGACTGCTGATAACATGTTAGGGTCAGGGTATTGTGGGACCCATTGGAATCAAAGAATCATTGGAGTGGGGGGACTTCTGGAAATAAATGGAAAAGATAATAAGTGGTTGTGATTTAAGAGGTAGAGTGTTATTGGTGATTATAGATTCTAGGGTATGACCACAGTGCGGGGTGGCAGAGGTGGGCTGGAGACTAGAAAATTTGATGTGAGGAGTTCAAGGAACTGAAACGCCTGGATGGTTCCTGTATATGAACATTGAAATCACCAAAGATGATTATAGGCAGAGTGTGGAGAAAAAGACAATAACCCCAGGGCTCAGGTCTTCAGTGAGTGAGGGAGACTGTCTTAGCTCATTTGTGTAGCTATGACACAATACCACAGACTGGATAATTTATAAATCATCAAAATTTATTACTCACAGTTTTTAAGGCTGAGAAGTATAAGATCAAGGTGCCAGCAGATTCTGTGTTTGGTGGGAGCCGCTCTCTGCTTCCAAGATGGTGCTTTCTTGTTGCATACTCTGGTGGGAACGAAGTCTGTGTCCCCACATGGAGAAAGGGACAGAGAAGGCAAAAAAGAGAGAGGCAGTACCTTTACACTTCCTCTATAAGGTCATTAATCCCATACATGAGGTTTCCACCCTCATGACTTCATCATGGAGACTTTCTAAAAGCCTCAACTCTTATTATTATACTATCACATTGGAGATGAAGTTTCAACATATGAGTTTTGAAGGGACGCATACATCCAAACCACAGCAGGGATAATCAGGAGGATGAAAGATGACGATGGCAGGGTGTGAAGGAAGTTATAATCTGATGGTATGTGCTTTAGAATAGCTAGGTGATTTGCTTTGACTTTTTTAGGAGGGGGGAGTAATGATCTGGTTGGGGTATAGAGGAGCAAAAATGATGTTCTTATTTTCATCCAGGTTATAATAGAATTAAGGATGGGAAGGAATTTTGGTGGAGAAATTTAGGAGAGAAGTCATTTTACTAACGGCAGACTGTAAGTTCCAGACATTACAATGAAAGTGTTCTGCAGTAATGATGGAGTCAAAAATTGGGCCAGACCAGGAGCTGTACAGAACCTTATGAAGAGGAGAATCTTGGTCATAAGGGATGACCTGAGGTTTAGGGTTTCTTGTCATGACTGAGACAAGCAGGGATGGAGGTAAGGGTGACGTTCGAAATCCTTTGCTAACAACCAGTATGGCATGGGCCCTCACAAGTCAGAACTGGCACCAATCTGCCATAATGGCCCAGTAACAAACAATTGTTATTTTGTTATCAATGCTTCCAAACTGAATCCCAGCTCTGGATGATGGGGCTAGTTCTGAATGCAGGCTCCTCCTTGAGATTGTTTTTTAAGACGGTTTGTTATGGCAAGTCTGAGAATATGTGATGGGAGAACGTGAGGAGTTCTGTTGATCCCACCTTTAGTTCTCCTAGGGCACTCTCAGTTATAAATATCTGCAATATATAGCTGTTATGATTTCTAAAAGAAATGGCCTTGGAGTTCAAAGATATAAAAGCGACCCTTGCTCTGTATTTACTAATTGCTTGAGCTTTAGAAGGTACTATAACTGTTCTGGGCCTTAGTTCCCTCACCTATAATATGAATTAGGTTGAATTAGAACATTTCTAAGATCTCTTTTCATGGTAAGGACTTGAAATAACAACTTATAGGTTGCTTATAAACATTTGCTTCATCTACATGTTTCAGCCGAGGTACTATTTCTACTTTGTCATTTGCACTCAGTCTTTTGATAAATGTTCCCTACATCAAAATGTCTCTAACTTCAAACAAGTTATTTTCAGTCTATTATGTAGTTATTTTCTGATTCTGTAAGGAAAAAAAACCCCTTGATTTCCATTTTCTATCTCTGAAACTTGTTCTTTCTTTCTCCTACTTACTCTTTCAATACTCCTAAGGGAAAAATAATGTTTGGGTTTTTTTTTTTTCTTTAAACTCTTCTGGGAGAATTTTTTGTCTTTGATAGCTCCTACCTATTTTCCCAAGAGTTTTTAAAGTACTTAACTGTTAAGTGCATTTAAGTTATTCCTAAACTTTAAAATACTTTTTTTTTTTTTAATTTAAAGATTGCCTCCTTTGCGGTTAAAATGAAAATGGAGAAAAAAGTACCTGGGGAAAAACTTCATGCTGTGTCACTTGTTTAGACAGTTTCAAGGCCACTGAGTGTGTTACTGAAAGTTTGCCTTTTCTTAATGCTGTTCATATTGCTGCTTCTTTCTTATTCTATGGAAAAGTATTTCCTAAGTTAATCGTCAGGAATCTGTTGGATGTTAGATATAGAAGTCCAATTCCAAATGACTTAAATGGATTGTATTAGTTACACAGCACTATGTGACAGGTTGCTCCAAAACTTAGCTTTTTAGAAGGTCACACATTTTTTTTTAATCTCAGAGTTTCTGTGGATTGGGAATCTGAGCATAGTTTAGCTAGATCCTATGCTTCATGGTCTCTCACAAGGTTGCAGTCAAGATGTCAGCTAGGTGTCGGCAGGCTCAGATGAAGACTAGAATGGTGAAGAATCCACATCCAAGATCACTCAGTGGTTGTTGGCAGCATTCAGTTCCTTGGGGCACTATTGGGCTGAGTGCCCCAGTTCCTCACTTGCTGTTGGCAGGATGTCACCCTCGTTCCTCACCATGTGACCCAACCCACATGGCAGCTTGCTTCTTCAAAATGTGCAGGCCAAAAGGCAATAAAGAGAGTATGCCAGTAAGATAGGAGTCACAGTCTTTTGTATCCTAATCATGGAATTGACATCCCATTGCTTTTTCCTTATTTTATTCATTAGAAGCAAGTCACTAGCCCACACTCAAGGAAAGGGGTTACACAAAGGCGTGAATACCAGAAAGTTGGACTATTGAGGGCCATTTTGAAAGTTGTCTGCCATAGATTCACCCACAAAAATGAAAAGATGAGGTGTAATTTGTCTTCAGGTACAAATGTATCCAGAAACTTAAAAGAAGCTATCAAATATCAATTTTTTCCCATCATCTTTACTCCTGTTAGTTTAATTTTTAGGTAAGTTCTCCTTTCATTGTAGACTCTAATGGCTCCAGATTTTTATCCCACCATTTTAGCAATTTAGTGGAAAGAGAGTGTTTCTTTCCTATTAGTTCCATCAAAAGTCTTGGGCTTACAATCACTGATCCAGTTTGGGTCCCATGGTCATTTTTTAATCAATCATGTGACTCTTGTTGGCCATGCTAGGGCATGTAGCTTCTCCTGAAGCTAGAAGGAGTGAACATCCCCATGATGGGCTGAGACGGGTGGAGGGGTACTGCCTCAAAGAACATTAGGATGCTAGTCTCAAAAAAATAGGCAAAAGATTTTGGGCATAAACAAAACAACAGATGAGCCAGGCTGTCCTCCTTTAATAGAGAGTGGATCTAAGTGGAACATGAAAGACAGTAGTGTTTGGGGCTGTGCTGCTGAATGATAGTTCAAGGACTCTGGGCATGCCAGCATTGCCACACAGAAGCAAACCAGACACCTCCATAACTGGGTGCCTATGATGTGTCAGACATTGAACTGGGTGCTTTACATATGTGGCCTCATGGAATATTTGAAGTAACCTTATAAAGTTGGTATTGTTTCATTTTTACAGAGAAGGAAATACGTTTTGACATTTGATTTCAAATCAAAGCTATACTGATTCCAAAAACAGTGCTCTCATCATACCATACTACCTGTCAGAACATATGAAAATTTTTTTATCCAGTCCTATTTCACACTTACAAGAATGAGAAACTTGTATTTATATGTTTTATTGTATTTTTTTATAAAGTATAATTTAATATATAATATTTATATATTATAGTTTATAGTTCAGCAATCAAATAGTTTATTGAAATAAACTTGTCTGAAAGGATTTAAGACACCAAAGTACATGTAGGTATTAAGTTTAAAAATTAGAATAAAAATAGAAAAATAGAGTCAAGGAAAATTAGGAAGCTAAATTTTTAAACAATGTTCTAAATGAATTTGATCTTACCAAATAGCTTTCTTTCATTTTCTCTCTTTTTGGTCATCTTTATAGTTTTTGGCATACCCCTTTGATATGGAAAATATAGGAAAAATTTGGTGAAGAAGAATAAAATATGCTTGCACTAGATAACATATAGTAAGTACCAGATAAATGACTAATTGTAGAACAGAAAGTATAATTCCATATGACAATTATTTTTATCCCCTTGAACCTCAGTTTCCTCACCTATACAGCAGAGATAATATTAATCAGTAGGGCTGTGTAGAGAATAGAAATAATGTATAAAGAGCAAAGTATTTAATATGTAATCTGTGCCCAACAAGATTTTTCTTTTTGCCATTATCCAAACAAATTAAAATATTGTCCAACATAAAATCACAAAGTAATTAATTTACTCAAGGAAATAACTTAAATGGGTCTGATTTAATTTCATATATTTTTTAATAGTACAAATTATTATGTGTAGGGAAGTGGTGGAAGAGTAAGAACTAAGTATGTAAAAGCAATGTGACCCCCTTAATGCCAAGAACATTCTCTTGAAACTCAAATCTTCCTGTCCACTCTTCTTGAGTGGCTGAATAGAGCAGCACTCTGGGAAGACAGTAATTTTCAAGACCTTTGTCTGGTTCTTCTATTCTCTTAAGTTTTTATTATTATTTACATGACTCTTGATGGACTGTTACTCATTTCTTAGAAATTTCTGAATTTATCCATCATGTTGGGTGATAATTGTCAGAAGATTTTTGGAGCATCCTGATACTTGTAATGAAAGTTTGTTAATATTTTGTCTGCCCAAGGGAATTCTGCCTCTTTTGGATCTTGAATGGAGGCAGAGGCAGTTTCCCATATGAAAGGAGAAAGCTCCGGCTACCTGCTTACCAAGTGTCCCATAGAGCTAGGGAGTGGGCATGCACTCCAGGCCTCAGTGGGAATATTGAGCCAAACTTCAAGGAGGAGAGGCAGCTGTCCATACAGAGATCTGGGGGAAGAGCATTCCAGGAAGCAGGAAGAGCCTCTTCAAATGCCCCAGGGTGCAGGTGCTTGGTGTTTTTAAGGAACAACAAGGAGGTCAGTGTGGCTGGGGCCCTGTGAGCATGGGGCCAAAAAGCAGATTTACAGACATATGTTATACACATTATCCCATGAACCATTTAAAAGATAAAAAAAATTGGAACCAAGAGCGGTCAAGTGACGTGCCCAAGATTGCACAATAAGTGGCAAAACCAGAAGTCAGAGACTCCTTTTTTGACCCTAAGTCCTGTGTTTTTATCAAGATGCCATTGCATGTTTTCCTTGAAATTGCCTTAATGTTTTCTTCATACTCTTGTTGTGTATTTTTTGTTGAAGCTATCAGAAGTCAGGGTATCATGCCTTCTTGGGTTTCATTGTACATAGCACAAAGTTCAAATAGATGCTTTCTAAATACCTTTGATGAATCATTCTAACAATAGCCTCATCTTTCTACTTAGTTTATCCTGGTAGACTTGGCTGACTCTCCTAATTTAGTGGAAATATTTCAGTGTAGATCTATCTGATTATCTGGCTGTTTAGCAAATACACTTTATATGTACATTATATTATTTATTTTAAAACCATTTAAAAATTTTACATGGAATCTAAAGTTACTTGTACATTCAAAGCATTCAACTAAGGAAACAAAAGATGAAATCATATTCAATAGTTGAAATCTTTCACAGCATACTGGCATACAGACATAGACCCCTTCCCCCGCCCATGCCATATACATGCACACACACATACATGCCCATAACTAATGAGTGCTCAAACCACAAATATTTTTAAAGTCACTAATGAAGAATTAAATAAGTCTTTATTGATAATATAGCAGGATGACAGACAGGTGATTTAATTTGTGTTATTTTAAAAATGTAATTATTAAACATTCACGAATATTATACTTTATGAGACTTAAATACTCATACCAAAATCATATGGTGAAGATAAAATGCAGACAAAGAGTCTGGGTTCCCACAGCCACCGACCCCCAAATGACCTGCTAATAAATGCCAGATTTTCATCTTGTAAAACTCCTATGGGAAAATAATAAAGGATGAACGTTTGGCCCAACATTTATTTTTATAAAACAAGCACCTTTAGTTTTCCTTCAAGAGAATCATTTGCCTGTTCTATAAAAGTCTGTGGCCCTTTATGAAAATGTGTACCCCATGTCATACAGCTAGAGCTATAAATTTGGGCACTTACACACGGAAGTTCAGACATCTGGCCTAGCCAATCTAGATGATTCAAGTAAAACTTGATATTTATGCTAACCTTTTTTTAGTTCCTAGTACACTTATCAACTATTTATATAATCATTCATTTTTCTTGGACCATAGTTTTGGTTGTGGAATTTTAGGGAATAAATATATGTAGATTCAAAATATAAATACAGTGGACATTATCAGCTCTGTGATTAATAATTGCTATAGGCCAGAAATTCCCAAACTTGTTTTTTTATCTAGGGGGGCTACAGAACAGATGGGTACACTCATCTTATCTGAAGAGAGTAATCAGGTTCTGATCAAAACAAATATAAACTAAAACAAATACATAAAAGGTACTGAAAGGTGAATCAAAACTAAAAGTCAAGAATAGATAGGTGTGCCAAGAGGTATCTACAAAACTCTATACCTTCATAGCTCTTCCTTAAGAAAAATGACTCCTATAATCTCTCTATTTATATTTTTGTTTTTATCTTTTATTTATTTATTATTTCAAAATATTAAGGGGGTACAAATGTTTTAAGTTACATGTATTGTTTTTGTAATGTTTGAGTCCTGGTTATAGGTATGCCTATCACCCACATCATTTTTGTATTATCCACTAGGTTGGTTTATTGCCCTCCCCTTTTCCTCCCTCCCCCCTGGTTATCCTACTGAGTTTTATTTCCCTCTGTGCAGATGTGTATGCTCTTTGGTTAGGTCCAATTTAATAGTGAGTACATGTGTTTGTTTTTCTGTTCTTGAGATACTTCACTTAGGAGAGTGGTCTCCAGTTCCATCCAGATTATTGCAAAAGGTATTATTTTATCTTTTTCATGGCTGAGTAGTACTCCATGGTATACATATACCACATTTTATTAATCCACTTATGAATTAGTGAGCACTTGGGTTGATTCCACATCTTTGCAATTGTGAATTGTGCTATGATAAACATTCGAGTGCAAGTGTCTTTTTGATAAAATGACTTCTTTTCCTTTGGGTAGATACCCAATAATGGGATTGCTGGACCAAATTGTAAATCTCTGCATTTAATAGACACTATGGCTCATGCCGTGTAAATCTATTGTAACTTTGGTTATTGCTCAGAGCAACAATTTGTTCTGGAGCCATCCTAGAGCTGAAGACCGTCCTAGCCATATATAGATTTAATCTAAAGTAGAGTGGTAAGAATATCTTGTCCCATAGACTAGATGTTTTATATTGGATAATAGCAAATGTACTCAATCACATCCTGTGTGGGGAAAAAGGCATGCTAATTACATTGCAACAGACAAATATTTAGCATTCACAGATCTCCCTAGTTTTCAGATTCTCCCTGTGATTTGCTGTGAATTTTAGTATTTAAAGCTCTAGGACACAGATGAGTGTTTGTGTGGACAATGAGAGGTTCCCCAAGCTACTTCTTACTTCCTTTTTAACATAATCTCATTGTGAGATCACCAAAAGTACTCAGTGAGAGTCTCTTCAAAAGAAAGGGCCTGGTTCCTGATGGTAAAAAGTGCTGGATGAAATAGGGGTGGGCGTGGGGTGAAAAGGAGGAGGAGGAGAGAGAGAATGCGTGGGAAGTTATAAAAACAAAAATACTTTCCAACTTATATTATCTTAAACCCCTCCACAAAATCCAAAACCCATAAATAAAACTAACCTAAAGTAGAGAGCCAATAAAATTAAAATCAACAATTTGAGGATTAATTTGAAGCAGATAAAATATTATGGAACTTTGAAATAAATATAGTTTGTACACCAAAGAAGTAAAAAAAGATATCAAATAGGCACAAATGATGAAAGAAAAGTTCATTAAAAATAAAATAGAAAAAGAAATCTTAAATGAAAAGAATCATAAATAGGATAAACTCTTGAATGGAGGTGCTTCTATGTTTCCTGCAGTGGAAGGCTTAATGGCAGGGTGGGGAGTGTGGCACAGAGGACACAGAACCTAGATTTGAACATGAGCTCTGCAGTTTTAGCTGCATACTCTTTGCAAATGATATAACCTCTCTATGTCCTGGTTTCCTCTTCTATAAAATGAATATAAAATTATTTTCTATCTCAAAAGTTATTATGGAAATTAAATTTTTATTTTAAAGTACTTAGAATAGCACCTGGTACATTGTAACTGCTCTGGAAATATTAGCTATTATTATTTCTTTTCTGTATGTTTGAAATAGTTCATAGTAAAATATTTTTAAAAGAGTAATGAAGGTGGAATAAAACCCATGTAAAATGTAATTATATGATAATATGTTTATAAAAGAAATACAAATTTCAAAATTTGTTCAAAGAAGACATACAATGTGAAAGTTTAATTTTAACAGAAATCTGACTCACAAATATCATATTTTAACAATTAAGACTATGAATGAGGCAGAGAAGAAGTAAAAGTAATTTTGCCATTTAGAGAAAGTAGAGATACTATTTTTATTTAAGCAATATTTAGAGAAATATAAAATGCAGAAAAATGGAAAAAGTCAAATAGTGCATACATTGTAGAATAGAAAACAATGAAAAAGCAACAATGCCTAAAAATGTAGAAATCAAAAATCAATTTGCCAGATATAAGAATAGATATATCAACAATCTAAAAATATATATAAACTGGTTAAGTGATATTATGTAGTGTTAAAACCTCAAGTGTTAGATTAAAAAGATTAAATTAAAAGATGTTACTATATGCTATTTGAAATAGGCAAACTAAACCCAAATTACACACCTGTATAAAATTAATGTTGAAAATTTATTAGAAAAATGAAAATTTAAGTTAAAGAGTAACTTTAATTGGTAACCAAGAAGTAAATTGACAAAGAGGGAAATTTTAAATTGATAAAATACACATTCTAAAATTACTATAGAATCATGAATTTTATGACTCTTTCACACTATCATACCAAAATATGTAAAGATAAAAAGCAACAAAAACAGATAATTTTATGAAGATTCAATTGTTGCAATAGACATTAACAAGGTTTGCTTAATCTCTGATAGGTGATGGGATAAAAAATGAAATCATAAAAAGCTCATGTAAGCATAAGGTTTGACATTTCATATAAGCATATATAACTATACTAAATATGAGTATTTAACATGAGATAAATCTGTGTATATGCAAATTATGTAGCTTATGATCCTATAAACAGATTATTTGGCAAATTTACAATGGGTGAACAGAGGCTTTTAAAAAATTTCAATTGTTCTAGAAAATAGTATTTACTCAGTCAATATTTTCTGCTTACAATGTAATATAGATGACCTTATTAGCAAAAGCTTAAACAACCAAGCAAATAACTTTTTTTCATCTGAGCTTTTGTTAATTGATTTCTGTTTAAATCCACTATGAAATTCAAAATCACTTTTCTAAATAACTTGGATTAAAGAGGAAATTAAAACTGCATATGTAGAGTTTTAAGAAAATTTTAGTTGTCTCAGAGGACAGGAAAAAATGTGGAAAGCTATCCAATTCATGTTATTAATCGAGTATAACCTTGATACCAAAACCATAAAAAAGAAGACATCCACAAGAAAAAAATTAAAGAACAATCTTGCATGTTAATATAGGCACAAAATTCTAAATGAAGTACAGTACTAGGAAACACTGGAAGAATTATTCACCTAAACCAAGTAGGGTTTATCCCAAAAATGCAATGAATTTTTAGTTCTCTCATGTATGATAATTGCATCAACAGCAAAACGAACCAGATGAAAATTTTAATAGAACTTTCTTTAATAGAGAATGTAATAGATTAATAGAATATTAGTAGACATATAACCTCTCTGTGCTTCAGTTTCCTCATTTGTAAATAATCATAGTATCAGATAATAATAATATCTACTTCAGAGGTTTGTTGTGAGGATTAAATAAGTTAATTTGGCTAATCTGTTAATAGTGCCTTAAAGTGTCAAATAAATATTAGCTACTATTTTAAGAACTATATCCTTTAAACTGTAGATAACTAGGGCTATATTCATTAGTACACTAAAGACTACCTTATTTAGGCCCAGAGCCAACATGATATTTAATTGTAAAACTGTGGAGTTATTGCCATTGAAATGAATAAAAATGTAACATGCACATGAGTATTATTTTTTGACATTTTTTTGTAAAAATTCCAGTAAAAATATTTAAAACAGAAATAAGAGATATAATGATTGGCTGAAGAAGGAAAAATTATAATTTTTATATAATTTACTTACATCAGCTGAAAACTGTATAATTTATAGTTTATAACTCATTAAATTCTATAACATTAAAAGATAAAAAACAAATATACAAAAACTAACAGCCTTTCTATACAACAAAAGTAGAAGATGATGTTTGATAAAAAAAGACTCCTTTCTCATTAATATTAATTTAAGTAACAAAGTAGTGGACAAAGATCCTAATGAGATATATGGTAGGAACATACGAAGTAAGCTACTCATTTGTGTGAGTGGGTATTAAAGAAGAATGGAGCACCTGGAGAACTGTGCTGTGATCTTGGACAGAAAATGTTGAATATTATAAAGACAACAAGTTTCCCTAAGCGAAATCATCTGTTAGAAAAAATAAGAAAAAATTAACAGATAAAAATAAAAAATATAAAGATTAAATAAATCACCCATAATTGAACCACCCTACTGTCAACATCTTGGTGTAAATTTCTCTCTCTGTCTCTCTCTCTTTAGAACAAAATAAAATCATACTATAAATGATCATTTAAAAAAAGATACATCAAATATAAAGAAATTAAAAATTAAAAAATTAAAAATAGATACGTCATAGTCAACCTTTCAAGTTGTATAAACTAGGAATTGTGTTCTGCTGTGAATTGCTGAGACCAAAAATAAAAATAAGAATAAGTTAAACAAGGTAGAAGTTTATTTATTATTTTTACTCCCATAAAGATGTACAGAAGAGAGAAGTCCAAGAGGTATGATGGATCCTGGATGTTATCAGTGTTCCAGTTCCCTTTTATATTTCATCTTCACTGTTCTTACTGGGGTGGGCCATCTTTAAGGCCATTTCTCAGCCTGTCCAGCTATCACATGTGTATTCTAGGCTGGAAGATAATGGGAAGAGCAAAAGCGTGCACCTTTCAATAGAAATATATGAAACTTGTTTAGTAGGCAGTCCAAATTAGACATCTTGATACCATTTACCACGTATCAAGTTCAGACAGTAAAAATTTCATAGTCTTTCTTCTGAAGAAGGGATATGGCCATCCTTATATACTGCAGATACTTGGATAAATTAACAGTTTGTAGATTGCAATTTAGCAACACATATTAAGAAAAGGAAGAAAGGTCAATGTCTAGCAATTCTACTTTTAGGAATTATTATGAAATAATACAAAATAATTTTAATTCAATGATTTTCATTGTATTTTTTAATAGGAAAACATTGGAAATAAAGTTTATGCTTAGTAAAAGGAGAGATTTATGAAATGTATGATGCAATCATGCAATGTATTATTCTGTAGATGTAAAGATGGAGATTTTGAAGAATTCTCAATTAGTTGGAGATGCTTTCTGTAACAGTTGTATAATAAAAGCAAGGTATAGGCTGAAAATATGTGGTCTCCGTCTATAATATGTGGATATACAAAAAATCAGTGAGGAATGATAAAATATTAACAATGCTCATCTCCATTTGTTGGAATTCACTGTTTCCTATTTTCTTATTTCTTTTGTATTTTCTAAAATTTCTGCATGGTTATTGCATGTATTTCATAATTTGAAAAATATATTTAAATATTATAATAACTAACATCTAGGTGTAATTTTTAAAAAGGTGCATTGGCTTTACTATAAACAGAAAATATTTTATATTTAAGTAATAATTTACATATAATCTATATTAGCATGTTCTGAGATTATGTTAAGGCTTGGGAGTATGTACTGAAATAAGAAATTTCCATGATAGATTTGAATTTACACTATTTATATTGAGGTGTCATTCAGAGCTATATCAGAAACTTCTGGTTTTAGTGGTTTAATTTCTGGAGTTAATGATTAGAAACTAAAGCAAAAATATCTAAGAAAATGGCACCTTCCCTATTAGTCCACTGGCAAGGATGAACAAGTAGAAGACAGACATTCCCCTAGAGTGGAGGGAAGATACTAGTCTATCCTCTGATCCGTGGTAGCGTATGAGAAGTTGAAAGTACTCAAATAGGAACATCCAGTAGGCAGGATCCTGTGGGGTTCCCTGTCTATGAAAAATCCCTACTCCTAAAGTGCAGCACAGGAGCTCTTAAGTCATCAATTGTAAAAATTCCCTGAACTGATAGGTTTATCAGTGGTAGGTGGTATGAATAGGTCCCCATGGAGTTTTGGGGTCTCTCTGATGCTCTGGTCTAGTAATAAGACCTCAGGAAGTTTGTATACCTTGGGTATTGGAGATCAACTCTAATATAATAATAACTAAACCTGAACTTCCTACTTTCCCTTCAAAATGGGACCTTCAGTGAATGCACTCTACTGCATATCATTTAGTAGTGTTCTTTAAAACTTTAGTGAGAACCATTCATATAGAATGCCCAACCACCAACCATAGGCTGCAGCCCCACGTGCCTACTTCTCTGATTTGATACTGTAACCTCCTTCTCATTGCCTTGATCTCTGTGCTTCCATAGCGTTCTTTCTGTTTCTTCTTTCTGTTTCTTAAACATGTTCACCTTGCATAAAGGCCTTTATATTTACTGTCCCTGATGCAGAGAATGCTTCACTAAAATATTGACATGACTCTACCTTCTCATCACCCATGTTTCAGCTCAAATATAACCTTTCCACAGACACCTTTCCTATCCACCTAACCAGTATCCCTACGATCATTCTTCATCACATTTCCCTGTTTTAATGTCTTCAGACCTCTTACAACTACCTGAAATGATCTTATTTATTTGTTAGTTGATTATTTTCTGTTTCTCCCACACTATAATATAGGGTCAGAAGAGTACAGCCATCACCTATAGAGCCCATTGCTCCATCTGTAGTGCCTAGGACACTATGCAGCACATGAGAGGTGTTCAGTAATTATTTGTTGAAAGAAAGAATGTAAGGATACATGAACTGCAGTAAATTGAAACCTGAGATTGTGCCAGAGGTTTTGGATACTGTGATAGCAATCCCTGTCTCCCATCACCTCTATAACAACTTCCTCTTAATATATGTAAACATTATATAAAATATTTTTTTGTGTGTTATGATTACTTGATCTACAGAGTGAGTGTAGAGAAACTAAAAGTTGGAGCTGAGACTGGGTGTCAGGTCACAGTTCTCTTGGGCTACTGGAATGCTGTTGTTGAAGACAGCATTGGTAAGAGGGATGAAAATTGTTTTAGATGTGAAATATTATTCGTGTGTATATATGTGTCTTTTCTCTTTACATTTCGATTTTCCTTTTAACATGCACAAACTCCAAATACAAATCATTAATTGGGTGTTTGAATAAGTGATTATTTGTTCCAGTTCTCTTTTCATGCATTATCTTGTGTTACAGTTTGATAACTAATTTTGAAAGAAGTTGAAGTTGATGTAGTAAGTGTTCTCAGATCAAGTCTGCCATGTGTCTACCATTTTATAAAAAGACGCAGTTTGAGATATCTTCTTTGGCTAGACGATGCCTTCTATATACTGTTGAGTTTTTAAAGCAATGTAAATACATTTTGAGAATTTCTGAATGAGTTTTCTATGTCACATACTTATTTTTAACATACAATCCATAAAATATTTAGATTCCTTTGTCTTCTAGTTCATGATACAAATGATCAAACATGATTAAAGAAAATAATTAAACTTGAATATTAATACTGATATTTTTTGATCTTCTGGGATTTTTAAACCCAAAAGTGAAAAGCAGTTTAATTTTTAATTTTGTATTCACATAATCTCTTCTATACACAGTTTTAATATTAAGAAAAGTACACATGAGACTTTTTTCTACTTTTAATTCCAGAAGTTACTTCTCTTAGTTGTTAAGCAACAAAGCCAAGAAATTATTTATTCTTTAATGTTAATTGTAATGATATTTATTATTACTATCAATAATTTTTAAATAGTACTTTATAGTATGAAATATTCTTAACTCTTGTTCTAACAAATAAAAGAATTATTCCTTGTGATCAAAATATACTTTTGCACTTGTATTAATTTGTTCAACCTATGTTACAATTTTTGTGTACATATTAGAAAAATATATGTAGGTAAATTAGGAGTTCTAGATTCATTGAGGAGTACAAGCACTAATCTAAAATACATTTTTTTCGAAGAAAATAAAAGATTTGTTACAAGAGACAACGGCTTCTTAACAACTTTATTGATTCTTAAAACCTGTAGGAAAATTAAGCAAAAGCAAGGGAAAAAGCCCGGAGGGGGTTATGAAGCCAGTTAAGCTGCATACATATGTTTGCTGACAGTTGGAAGAATGAACATTTCTCATCCCATTTTGACTGCATTAAAAAGCATTGGAAAAGCTTGTGGATTCAGGTTTCATGCTATTTGCAACTGAATTCCTTTCCTTTTCATATTTTAAATTTGTAATATGTTCTATATAGTCCTTAAGTGAACATCCTGTTTTCAGGACTTCTAAAACTCCATTGCTTTGAACAGTGTGCCACATGGCAGTACTACAAACATAAAGAGTCCAGCTGTTAAGATGGAAAATACCATATAAATCACTGTAAAAGCATCTTGTCTTACTATTTTAGAAAGCCCACTGAAGTATTTTAAAGGAAAGAGATACTACCTTTTAAAGCCTCCAAAAAGGACTGTCATGATTCTTTGAATTTTAGATTATAATCTCAGCCTGTTTTATAAAGGGAAGGTTTACATAGCTGGTTCGCTGAGTAAAGAAATTTTTTTTCTGATAATTTCTCAAAGTGTGCTTTTGTCCCTGACCCCCCTGATGTGATTTGCGAGATCTGAAACTGTATCATAATTAATTCAACTTAAACGATCATTTTTGAAATAGAGAGTTCTTTAAAATAATATTCTAGTTATCTCCTCCTATGCTTAAAAATAAAAATAAACTCCCAGGCTAAGCTTCTGGATTGAAAATATTTCTGGGAAGAGAAGTACCCTCAACAAGGCCAGTCCTCAAATTGAGAGCATCCTGAAAAAATACTGGGGCGCGGTAATACTCTGAGCACTTATATACCGTGGATAGTGTCTGTTCCTGATAGCACAAAATTTTAAATCAAGGAGATGCTTTACATGCTGACGGAGGGCATTATAGTGGGAGAAGGAGAAAAAGTTTAATTGTTATAAGAGAAAGGGCTTGGATTTAGAGACACGGATCTGGCTATGGAACAGTATCAAATGCTGAATAAATGTTAGTTCCTTTTACTGTTTTAGTCCAAAGTTCTAATGTGTGGAGCCCATTAAGGTGGCCTGATTGTCTCGCTTCAGTTCCCTCTTCCCTTGTCATGGGGCTACTGGGGGACTTCAATCTCGGGATCGCTACAAAAACCTCTGCAGCCGAGGAAAACAACTGGAAGTGGAAGTCTTAATCTATGCCAGTCTGTCCTTATTTGGTGAAATCACTTTAGCTTTCTTGACTCCAAATAAGACTCTGACTCACTTTATTTACTAACTGAGCTATTTCAAAGGGCTTGGTTGAGCTTTCTCTTCTTGGCAGAATTTTTGATTTATCTGCCTGATTGGGAGGCAGCAGAGAATGAAGCTATTATGGATTATTACACTGGATTCAATATACAGTTTATAGCAAACTAACTTTTCTGTTTCTTCATCTGCAAAATGGGGGGAGAATAATAATACCTTTCGTATAGAGTTGTTATGAGGAGTAAATGAGTAAATATTTGATTACCTTTGTGTTTAATACCAGCCTGGAATAATTTAGAAATATAGAGTGTTAGAGGTGGCAGGGCCTTAGAAATAGCTTAGTTTACAATTTCGTTTTATAGATGGAGAGCTGAAATCTAAAGTAAGACTGTGACTTACCCAAGGCTGCTTAATGAAAGATCTGGAACAAGATCCTCCACCTCCATTTGCTAAGCTCTGTATCTTCCTGTTACACTATATTCCTATTACCCATTTCTCTATCTTCATTTCTGGCAGCTTCTTGGTTGGATTGCAACATGCTTGGCAACATATCCGCTGTGAAGATATCAGAGAGGTTTGCTTTCTCATTGAACCTTTTTAGACAGGCCATGTTGATTGAGTGAAAAAGGATGTGTGGAGCAGGGTATGGAGGAGGTTGTTTCTGATGTCTCCATTATGTAGACATGGTCGTGATTACTTCAATAGCCATCTTTTTAAAGAAAGAATTCATTGAACTTAATGTTCAAACCAGAAAGTCATCTATTTATTTAATTTATAAGAATGAAACAGAGAAGCAAGATTTGGAAGTACATGTTCGTGAAGTCATTTTGCAGTGAAATGCAAAGACAGACAACATAATGCCTTTTATGGGATCAGGTTAATGCTTACTGGGCCTGGAGCTTCCCCGTTTGACAAAGAAGAACTTAGATTTATCAAATGTTAAACACATGGCTTTAATGGTTCATATTAGGAGAATTCCTGAGGGATTTGTGCTAGTTGTGAGGTTGTATTCACTTCCCTTTTTTTCTTTTCTGTGGCTCTCCTATTTCCCTTTGGGATGTGTTTCATGTGTCTGTTATTGCTTTGAAGATTTTTCATTTCTATCTCATGCTTAACACCTGCCATTGACTCCTTGTATAACTTATGAGAAATGAATGGCATTCTTCCTCTTGGGTATCAGTCTTTATAAGGCAAATGTGTCTGTGTTGATTTAGAAAAAAAAATTGTATATTTTCCCCTTGTTTGTACTTAAACATAAGATTTTACCTTTTGGCATTCATAAATTTTGGGAAACTTAATATTTTGGTTTTTATCTCCTTGATTATTCTTTGCTTTGTGGAACAAAGCAAAATGACAGATATTCTGTGATTTTGCTTTTAGACAACAACATATTCACAAGATCATTAAATAAAGGGCTAACTTGAGACACTAAAAAAGTCTCTCTTTTAGAGGACCATTTGATTCTCAATTATCTTTCAATTTTTGAACTTTATTAATATGGTGATAAATATAGCAATTTGAACTTGAAGAGGGACATCCATATGGCTATGTTATAAAAAGTTATATCCAGGGCAGCATTCAGGACGTATTCATGGATGCCTGCTTTGCAATCATATGGACAGATCATCTGTATCTTTTGGTTTGTTTCTGTCAGTTTGTATGTGGCAAGAGCAGTATATTTTGAGTATAAATTGTTCAGCATTGATATAAATAACAGAGAAAAATATATTGGTGAATTTGCTTACAGAATGAATCACTGGAAAGCATTCAGCCTGCATTTATGTGGTTGGCTCTGTTCTTTTTCTGTTTTTATTAAACTTGAATGATTAAATAGAAAGCAGGTTAAGAGAAAAAAAACATACTGTGCTTTACACAGACCTTACATTCAAGGGATACTTCTTATTTTCTTAAATGAAATCTTCACATTGGCCCTTTTGGCAGAGCTGTTCTTTCTCATAATTTTCTAACCTTTTTTCTGTTGGTACCACTGGAATATAACTTTCCTAGGTATTACAGTTACTGCTACCATTCTAGCCTTCATCCTTTTTAAGTTGGACAGAAAGAAGAACATGTCTCTTAACCTCTTCAGAATTATGTTTTAGTTATACACAGATGATCTTATAAATAAAAGTAATATTCTAAATGGGCTTGAGTAGAGATTTTGGCAAGTAGCAAGTTTATGGATTACAGCAGTGAAGATTGTTTTCAAAAAATAATCCAAGGCCAGTTTCTTGATGTTCTCCATCTGATTCCCTTCCAAAATGAGTAAAATAAATTTAAGGCAACACATAGAATCATATTTGGAATAAATTGAGGCTTCATTTTTTGGGGGAAGGAAATCTATATGACTTGTTCTTTCTGAGATAGAATGATCATGATAGGATTTCTTAGGACAAAGGAAAAAGTTGTACCCTTCACTATTTTCATGTGCTCTAATGTTATCTCTTGGGTCTATAATTGATTGAAATTGGTGACAACTCCTGCTTTACTTGCATTTGATGTGATGTGAAGGAAAACTTTAAGTTATTTTATCATAAGGTTTGTATCATTATAATCACATTTTCTTCTTTTCCATAATTTTTTCCCATTATGAAATGTATTCTTTTGCCATTTTGCCTATGAACCCTAGATAAATGGTGAAAATGGGGGATTTGGGATTGAATGACATTTTGCTAATTTTCTTCAACAAACCATTATGTAAATATCTTATTCCATAAACTACACTTAATGATTGCTCACTCTCCTTCAAAGTAAGTTTTGCTTACATCAATGACAAATTAAAACAATTTATTGATTCCTTTTCTCTCCTACCACTGAACATGGGAAGTCCCACAGCTCGGTCTTTGGTTCTGGTTCTCTTCTCTATTCTCATCTCTTTGCTGCTTTCTTCCAGTCTCAGTCTTTAAAAAAAAAATTTTATATATATATATTTATATTTATATACATGCATGTGTGTGTGCATGCATGTACACATATGTATATATTTTTGGTATTTATTAATATATCTCTTAAACTCATAATTTTATGCTGAACTTCTTTCCTGAACTGTAGACTTAGATATCTGATTGCCTACTCAACACCTCCACTTGACTATCTAATTTGAATTTCCAGTTTTACATGTCTGAAGTAAAGCATGCCCCTGCCTAAGCCTGACTCCTCAGGAGACTGCCCCATCTTAGTGAATAAAAACTTCCTTCTCCTAGTGGTTCAGGCCTAAATCATCCTTGGCCCTTCTTTTTCTTTTGTACCCCATATCTCATTCTTGGTCCAATTCTGTTGACTTTACCTTGTAAATGTATTCAGAATCCAACTATTCTCACTACCTTCACTGCTAATCCCTTGGACCAAGTCATCATGGTCTTTCCCCTGGGTGACTGCAGTAGATTTCTAATGTTGATCTCTCTGCCTTTGCCCTTGCCCCCTCCCCACTTCCCTTCATCCCAATCAGCTCAGCAGCAAGAGTCATCACGTTATCATTCCTTGGAAACATAGTCAAATCATGATACCCTTCTGCATACAGTTCTCCATTCCCAGCTCACTTGGAAAATAACCAAAGGTTTTACAATGACCTACAAGGTCATAAACAATCTGGCTCCCCATTATCTTTTTGACTTTATCTCTTACTTCATTCCTCACTCTTTTGGCTTCAGTCCACTAATGTCCTAAAAATGTCAGACAGTCTCCTATGTGAACTTCCTCATGATATCCACAATGGCTCACAAAGCTAGTTTCAAGTCTTTGATCAAATATCACCTTCATATTGCAGCTTTTCATAAACAACATGTTGAGCACTTTATTGAAGTCACAACACCCTCATTTCCCTGGCACACCTTAGCTCTCTTTTCTGCTCATTTGACTCTTTTAACATTTACCACCATCTAAAGTCTCCATATTTTACTTATCTTCTTAACCATCTGTTTACTGCACGAGATTGTAGAGAATGTAAGCTCTACTAAGCAGGACATTTTGACTTTTTTTTTAATAACCACTTCATCTCCTAGACTAGTGCTTGGCACGTAGTAGGTACTCAATAAATATTTACTGATAGAATAAAATAATATGAAATGAAAGCATCATAGTTCTTGTGCTTTTTCTTTAGTGAATTGGAAGGAAATATAAAATCTTATGAGGCAACACCTGTCTAAGAATTGGAATGGCATCAAGATTTATTAGAAATGTGATCATGAGTAAATCCCATAAACATTTTAAATAATATTTTATCATAAGTATAATTATGGAGCTTAAATGAGATAATGTATAGGAAAGTGCTTGTCAACTGTTAAGCATTTTACTAATGTTATTAGTGCTTTTTTCCCTTGGGGTTGAATTAGCTTAATCTTATAAATGGATTCATTTTATTAGTACTAGATTAACCTCTCCACATTTGTTCTTTAAGTCATTTGCTCTTAAGTTTTCATGATCCCTTTTGCAGATCAATATAAATACTTATTGATTAGGCATTAAACATTTACTGAATGTTTATTACTGGTATGCATGGTATAATAGCTATAGTCTAATGAGGGTAGACACATTGAATGCAATTTTCAAAATCTGTTCATATATAGTTATTTAATTTCTATTATTTACTCTGTTCCATGGTCTCTTCTGGGTGCTCTGCAAGTATGAAGTTATTTAACACTTTTAACAATCTTATGAGGTCAGTATTGTTTCTATATTTTGCCGATGAGAAAACTGAGATACAGACACATTAATATGTGCAAGGTCATAATTTATATTACTTGTGTGTATATATATGTGTTTGTATGTTTAATAACAAAATAATTTTAAGATTAGCAATATAGTTTAAAATATATAAATAAATAAACATTATACTTGCATAGTAAATAGGTATGTGACTAAATTATATTTTGAGACCTCAAACTGAACTTTACTTATTCACATAATATGGCCTATGTGGTTATATTTGAATTTAATTTAATAAATTTATTTATTTATTTTTTATTTCAAAAAATTTAGGGAGTACAAGTGTTTCTTGTTATGTGGATGAGTCGTATCACGCTGAAGTCAGAGCTTTCAGTGTACCCATCACCAGAATAGTGTATATTATAATCAAGAAGTAGATTTTTATCCCTCAACCCCTTCATGTCTTTCCCCCGCCTTAATTTCCAATGTCCATTATAGCTCTTTATGACCATATATAGCCTTCACTTAGCTCCCAATTATAAGTGAGAACATGTGGTATCTGTTTTTCTATTCCTGAGATACATCACTAAGGACAATGGTCTCAAGTTCCATCCAAGTTGCTGCAAAAGACATGATTTCATACCTTTTTCTGTATGTGTGTGTATACAGAATATATACACACACACTCCCCATATATATATATCACATTTTCTTTATCCACTCATCAGTTGATGGGCACATAGACTGATTCTATATCTTTGCAATTGTGAATTATGCTGTAATAAACATTTAGGGACAGGTGTGTTTTTGATAAAATGACTTCTTTTCCTTTTGGTAGATACCCAATAGTGGGATTGATGGATTGAATGGTAGGTCTACATTTAGGTCTTTGAAGAATCTCTATTCTACTTTCCATAGTGGTTCTACATGTTTATATTCCCACCAACAGTGCATAAGGTTCCCATTTCACTGCAACTGTACCAACATCTATTGTTTTTTGACTTTTTAAAAATGGCAATTATGATAGGGGTAAGGTGGTATCTCATTGTGGTTTTAATTTGCATTTTCCTGATAAATAGTGATGTTGAGCATATTTTCATGTTTCTTGGCCATTTGTCTATATTCTTATGAGAAGAATCTGTTCATGTCTTTTATCCACTTTCTGATGGAGTTGTTTTTTCCTGCTAATTTGTTTGAGTTCTTTGTAGATTCTAGATTCTTTATAGTTTGCAGATATTTTCTGCCACTCTGTAGGTTGTTTATTTACTTTGTTGATTATTTCCTTTGGCATGCAGAAACTTTTCAGTTTAATTAAGTCCTATTTATTTATTTTTGTTGTTGCTGTATTTGCTTTTGAGGTCTTCCTCATAAGTTCTTTGCCTGGACCAATGTCTAGAAGAGTTTTCCTACATTTACTTATAGAATTTTAATGATTTCAGGTCTTCCATTTAAATCTTTAATCGATCTTGAGTTAATTTTTGTATATGGTGAGAGATAGGGATCCAGTTTCATTCTGCATGTGGCTAGTTTTCCCAACACCATTTATTGAATAGGGCATCCTTTCCCCATGTATGTTTTTTTTCTCTTTGTCATATACAGTCCAGTTTGGTCTAGTCTACATGGTTTTTATCTCTGGTCCTCCATCTTCTTTCTACGTTATTGGTATCTCCTATTTCAGTACCACTTCAGTTTACTTATCCTTGTAGATGATTTGAAGTCTGGTATTGTTGATGCCTCCAATTTGTACTTTTTGCTTAGGATCTTTGCATTCAGGGTCTTTTTCATTCCAACAAAGCTTAGTATTTATTTGTTCTACATCTCTTGAGACTAGATTTTATGGGAATTATTTGATTGTATATCTTGAGTATACATAAGTTTTGTAGCGGGCTCCATTGTAGAGATTTTTCACCTCCTTGGTTAAGTATATTCTTAGGTATCTTATTTCTTTGTAGCTACTATAAATGCTATTGAGTTCTTAATTTGACTCTTAGCTTGACTGTTATTAGTATATATATATATAGAAATGCTATTGATTTGTGTACATTAATTTTGTAACTTGAAATATTACTGAATTTATTTATCAATTCTAGGAGTCTTTTGATGGAGTTTTTAGGATTTTCTAGCTATAAGATCATATTGTTGGCAAACAGAGATAGTTTGACCTCTTCTCTCCCAATTTGGATGCCCTTTATTTCTTTCTGTCACCTGATTGCTCTGGCTAGGACTTCCAGTACTATGTTTAATTGAAGTGGTGATAGTAGGCATCCTTGTCTTATTCTAGTTCTCAGGGGAATGCTTTCAACTTTTCCCCATTCAGTATTATGTTGGCCATGGGTTTGTCATATATGGCTTTTACTATTTTGAGGTTTGTGCCTTCTATGCCTGGTTTGTTGAAGGTTTTTATCATGAAGCGTGCTGAATTTTATTGAATGCTTTTCCTGCCATCTATTGAGATGATCTTATGGCTTTTGTTTGCAATTCTGTTTATGTGGTGAATCACATTTATTGGCTTGCTGATATTGAGCCATCCTTGCATCCCTGAGATGAATCCCACTTGATCATGGTGGATTATTGTTTTGATGTGCTATTGAATTCAGTTTGTTAGTATTTTGTTAAGGATTTTTGCATGTATATTCATAAAGGATATTGGTCTGTAGTTTTCTTTTTTTGTTGTGTCCTTTCTAGGCTTTGGTATCAGGGTGGTACTGTTTCATAGAGTGAGTTAGGGAGGATTGCCTCCTTCTCTACTTCATGGAACAGTCTCAGTAGGATAGGTGCCAATTCTTCTTTGTAGGTCTGGTAGATTTTGGCTATGCCTCTGTCTGGTCCAGGGCTTTTGTTCTTGTTGGGAGAGTTTTTATTACTGTTTCAATCTCATTACTTGTTATTGGTGTGTTCAAGATTTCTATTTTTTCCTGAGTCAAGCTTGGGAGGTCGTGTGTTTCCAAGAATTTATCCATTTCTTCTAGATTTTCTAATTTGTGTGCCTAGAGGTTTTCATAGTAGTCATGGATGATAGTGTGTATTTCTGTGATATCAGTGGTAATGCCCCCTTTTTCATTTCTGATTGAGCTTGAGTCCTTTCTCTTCTGTTTCTTGTTAATCTAGCTAGAGGTCTATCAATTTGTTTATCTTTTCAAAGAACCAATTTTTTGTTTCATTGATCCTTTGTATTGTTTTTGTTGCTTCCATTTCATTTAGTTCTGCTCTGAGCTTTGTTATTTCTTTCCTCAGCTAGCTTTGGGTTTGATTTGTTCTTCTTTTTCTAGTTCCTTGAGGTGTGATATTGGGTTGTTAATTTGTGATCTTTTTGTCTTTTTGATGTAAGCATTTAAGGCTGTAAACTTCTGTTTTAACACTGCTTTTGCTGTATCCCATAGATTTTAGATGCTTATATCGTGTTTGTTATTCTGTTTGAGTAATTTTTTGATTTCTATCTTAATTTCATCATTGACCCAAGGATCATTCAGTAGCAGATTGATTAATTTCTATTGTGTTTATTTGAGAATTCCTCTTGGAATTGATTTCCAGTTTTATTCTACTGTGATCCTAGAAGATATGTGGCATAATTTTGATTTTTCCTAATTTTCTGAGACTTGTTTTGTAGGCTAATATATAATCTATCTTGGAAAATGTCCCATGTGCTGATGAGAATCATGCATATTCTGCAGTTTTGGGGTAGAATGTTCTGTAGATGTCTGTTAGGTCCATTTGTTCTAGAGTCTCATTTAAGTCCAGTGTTTCTTTGTTGATCTTCTGCCTCAATGATCTATCTAATTCCGTCAGTGGAGTATTGAAGTCCCCAGAAATTATGATGCTGCTGCTTATTTCTTTGCTTAGATTTGGTAGAATTTGTTTTATGAATATGGGAGCTCTTGTGTTAGGTGTATATATATTTAGGATTGCTATATCTTCTTGCTCAATTGCTCCCTTTATCATTATATAATGACCGTCTTTGTCTTTTTTTTTTTAATCAACGTTGTTTTAAAGTTTATTTTATCTGATATGGGGGTAGCTATTCCTGCTTGCTTTTGGTTTCTATTCATGTGGAATATTTTTTCCATCCCTTTCCCTTGAGTCTGTGAGAATCCTTGTGAGTTAGATGGGTTTCTTGGAGACAGCATATCCTTGGGGTGTGTTTTGTCATTCATTCAGCCAGTCTATGTCTTTTAAATAGAGCATTAAGACCGTTTACATTCAATGTTAGTATTGATATATTAGATATACTGTTCTGTTCATCATGTTGAAAGATACCTAGTTTTTTTGTCTTCTCCCTTGTGTTACTTTTATAAGAGTAGTGAGCTTTAACTTTTGCATGTTTTTACACTGCAGGGTATTGATTTTTCAGTGCCATGTGTAGAGAGCTTTTAAGCATTTCATGTAGGGCATGTCACAAATTTTTGTGGTGACAATTTCCCTCAGTGTTTGCTTGTCTGGAAAACACCTTATTTCTCCTTCATTTATGAAACTTAGTGGATCTTTTTTTTGGATTTTAATTTATTAATTAATTAATTTCAAAGTATTATAGGGGTACCAATATTTTTGGTTGCATGGATCAATTTTATAAGGCTTGAGTCATGGTTATAAGTGCACCCATCATCCAGATAGTGTTCATTGTACCCATTAAGCAGGTTATCGCCCATCCCCTCCTCCCTCATCCCCTCACTTGATTTCCATTGAGTTTTATTTCCCTTTATGCACATGCATGCTCATCAGTTAGTTCCAATTTAATAGTGAGTACATGTGGTGTTTGTTTTTCCATTTTTTAGATACTTGACTTAGGATAACAGTCTCCAGTTCCATCTAAATTGTTGCAAAAGGCATTGAGTCATCCTTCTTCATGGCTGAGTAGTATTCCATGGTATACATATATCACATTTTATTAATCCACTCATGAATTGATGGGCACTGGGGTTGATTCCACATCTTTGAAATTGTGAATTGTGCTGCAATAAACATTCTAGTATAGGTGTCTTTTTGATAAAAATACTTCTTTTCTTTTGGGTAAATGCCCAGTAGTGGGATTGCTGGATCAAATGGTAGGTCTACTTTTAGTTCTTTGAGGAATCTCCATACTGTTTTCCATAGAGGTTGTACTAATTTGCAGTCCCACCAACAGTGTAGAAGCATTCCTTTCTCTCTGCATCCACATCAGCATCTATTATTTTTGTACTTTTTAATAAAAGCCATTCTAACAGGGTGAGGTGATATCTCACTGTGATTTTAGTTTGCATTTCACTGATGATTAGTGATGTTGAGCATTTTTTAATGTTTATTGGCCAGTGGTCTGTCTTCTTTAAAAAGCTTCTGTTCATGTCTTTTGCCCATTTTTTGATGGGGTTGTTTGATTTTTTTCTTGCTGATATGCTTGAGTTCTTTGTAACTTCTAATTATTACCCCTTTATTGGATGGATAGCTTGTGAATATTTTCTCCCATTCTGTAGGTTGTCTATTTGCTTTGTTGATTATTTCCTTGGATGTGCAAAAGTTTTTTAATTTAATCAAGTCCCATTTATTTATTTTTGTTGTTGCTGTGATTGCCATTGGGGTCTTCTTCATTAATTCTTTGCCTAGGCCAATATCTAGAAGAATTTTTCCAAAATTTTCTTCTAGCATTCTGTCAAAGTGATTTACAGATTCAATGCAATCCCCATTAAAATATCATCATATTTCACAGATCTAGAAAAAATAATTCTGTTTGGAACCAGAAAAGAGCCCAAATAGCCAATGCAATCTTAAGCAAAAGGAACAAATGTGGAGGCATCACATTACCAGACTTCAAACAGTACTACAAGGCTATAGTAACCAAAACAGCATGGTATTGGCACAAAAATGGAGACATAGACCAGTGGAACAGAACAGAAAACTCCGATATAAAACCATCCACAAATGGCCAAATTACTTTTAACAAAGCAGACAACAATATACACCGGGGAAAAGAATCCCTAGTCAATAAATGGTGCTGGCAAATTTGGGTAGATACATGCAAAAGAATGAAACAGGATCCATATCTCTCACCACTGACAAAAATTAATTCAAGGTGGATGAAAGACTTAAATGTAAGTCAAGAAACTTAGTTTTTCAGAAATCAAAATTCTTGGCTGGCAGTTATTCTGTTTAAGAAGAGTAAAAATTAGGCCCCAATGCCTTCTGGCTTGAAAGGTTTCTGCTGAGAGGTCTGCTGTTAGTCTGATGGTTTTCCTTTGTAAGTACCTTGTTGCTTTTGTCTCACAGCTGGTAGGATTTTTTCCCTCACTCTGACATTGGCCAGGCTGCTGACGCTATGTCTTGGTGACGTCCTATTTGCTGTGACTCTTCCAGGTGTTCGATGATCATCTTGTCCCTGGATATCTCAATCTCTAGTGATACCAGGGAAGTTTTTCCCAATTATTCTCTCAACTAGGTTTTCCATGCTTATTGCTTTTCCTTGCTCCTTTAGGCATACATATGATTGTTATATTAGGTCACTTTGCATAATCCCATATTGCTTGTAGTGATTGTTCATTTGATTTTGTTCTTTTTCTCTACATTTTTTACTGACTGGGTACTTCAAAATCCTTGTCTTCAAGATCTGAAATTCTTTCTTCTGCTTGGTCAAGTCTGTTGTTAAAGCTTTCTGCTGTATTTTGAAATTCCCTAAATGACTCTTCCATTTCATTAAGTTGTTATCTCTTTTCTAATGTTATCTATCTCTTTAGTGAATTTTTCATTCATGTCCTGAATTATTTTTTTGGTTTCTTTGAAATGGGTTTCTACCATCTCCTCAATTCCGTTCATCTTACTTGCTGTCCACTAATCTGAATTCCCTATCTGTCATTTCAACAATTTCTTTTTGGTTGTAGTTCATTACTGGAGAGCTATTGAGATCCTTCTGGGATGTTGAGATGGCCTGTTTATTCATATTGCTAGAATTTTTATGCTGGTTCCTTCTCATCTGGGGCCTCTTTTCTCAGCTCAAAACAAATAGCATATATAGTACACTTGTTCTCTCCTGCAGGGACCTCTGTAGCTTTGTGTAGCTAAGAATGGGTCCCTAGAGGGTGTGCTTGGGTCCTACTCTGGAAGCTTGACCAAGCAGGAGAGGGGTGGATGAAGTGTGAGCCTTTAATACTGCTACTCTGCTGCATCTCCCCTGTTCCCCTGTGGTTGTCAGTGGGCTGCTGTGGCAAGGCCAGCTTATGGTGCAAGGTGAACATGTGAAATGGGACAACAGGGCATGTCTGCAGGATAGAGGAGGTCTGCTGGGTGCAGTGGGCACGTGCACATGGCTGGGTGACAGAGGCGCCTGGCATGTGGGCGGGGTGAGGCATGCTTAGGATGCGGCACATGTGCAGTGTGTAGCAGGCGTGTGGGTGGAGCTGGCCTGCAGGGCAGAGTAGGCCCTAGTGCAGAGCGGGCCTGCGGGTTGCAGTGCATGCATGGTGCAGATCAGGCCCTTGGTGCAGAGCAGGCCCATGGGTTGTGGCACACAGGCAGGGCAGGGTGGGCTCGCCAGGTGGAGAGGACCCCAGGACAAAGTGGGGCCCAGGGGGCATAGTGCTGTCATGTGCGGACCGATGAGGCCATGGTATCAGGTGTTCATGGGTCAGAACGTGCTCTGGGCACAGCGCCCAGGTTGCCTGTGTGGGAGGGTGTAGTCCACCCAGATCTATAGGCACCAGCTGCACTGGCCCTCGCCCCTCTCAGGACCACCAAGGTAGTGCAGGTGACAATGGTCCTGCCACCCTGACAGTGGAAGGTGGGCACTGAGGGCTATGGGCGCATGCTCAGCCTGGGTCCTCAGGGAGGTACCGTTGAGTGGGATCACCCAGGCCACAGCAGCAGGTGCCATACCTGTAGTCTCCTGCTCTGTCCAGGTCCCCTGGCAATAGCGGTGATCAGGGTGCATATCATTTGCCCATGGGGTGCGTGTGAGCACTGGGACTCCTTGCTCCCTTTCCACCCAGCAGTGGCAAGGGAGAGGCAGCAGTCACAGGTCCGACCCCTGGGCAGAAGTAGTGTTCTGGGCTTGGGATATCATAATTGCGCCAGCCACAGTGCTCAGGGCTTGCAAGCCAGCCGTACCTTCTCTCTGGAGCAATGTAGGTGCACAGCCCCCTCGTCCAGAGGCCTGCTACAGTGGAGCAGTCCTTCCATCGCTCTGGTTGCAATATCCTCAGGGAAAGTGTGGAGCCCGGATTCTTTCCTCTGTCCCTTTTCCCTACATACCTCTGGTCCTGCTGAGCAGGTCATCCACTTCTCTCTTTTTCACTTCACTCCTGCCTCCTCTCTGTGGATTCCCAGTGCTGTGGCTCAGACTACCGATCTAAAGGTGGGTAGCTATTGGCCACTTTCCATCCTCCCTGCGAGGGTGGTGTCGTGCAGACTGCTTCTTGTCCTCCATCTTGGTCTCCCTATGTGTGTTTTGAGTCACTCAAATCTTGATATTCTTTCTGAAGTGTCATTGTGTTAGTCTTTAATGCTAATTTTTTGCGTAAAATATCATATAATTTCAATATCCAGGAAAATGCTTGTTTATGGAAACATTTCCACTTCTCACTTACATGTCCGTAGGATCCTGAAGTATGATTAGCAGCAGAAGGTTTTTGGTTTTCTAGTTTTCTAGTCATTTTCCTCCTTTGGTCTTGGCCTTGCTTCCTTCTTGGTTTTATCCGCAGTATTTTTTTCCGAGTAAGGGTGCTGCCTTTCACTGACAATGTAAGACTGTCTCTTAAAATTAATCAGAAGACATTCTTATTCAGTTCTCTCTCTCTCTTTTTTTCTTTTTACCGTGGTTGTTCAATTCCATATTTGTGTAAATATTTATTTGAGGAATTTTCTGAAAATTTTCATATAAATTCATTTGTCATTATATATGGTCTTTCATAGCACCAATATTGAGAATCTACTTTCTACCAAGAATTATGTAAGATAAGCAAAAATTTCTACTCTTAAAATCTAGTAGGGGAGGGCAAAATTGGATAGATACTGAATTTTCAGTTGATAATAAATTCTGGGAAGAAATCACGGTGAGGTGATAGGAGGGTGACTAGGTGGCTCTTAGCACTAGGAGGACCTTAGGTGTGTGGGAGCTGATCATACTCAGATCAGAAAGCCTAGTGTGGCTATATCACAGTGCACGGAGGGGACAGCAGTACAAGATGAATTCACAGTGGTGGGCAGGGGTCATAGATGTTCATCCTTAGGGACACGGAAAAAGAATTTGAATTTATTTTCAGCGTGATTGAAAGCCGTCATTAAGCCAGGGAATAAGACAAAGTAAATCATGCTTAGGAAATCTATTCTGGCTTCAGTATGGAGAATGGTCACTGGGGCCAGGAAAGAACACGTGTGCTCTACTCTGTGGGCTCACTGAGTTGACCTGTGGCAGTTACACACTAGTGAACACCTTACATCCATCCCTTCCTATGAAAGAGCAGACCTTTTTTCACAAATCTTTGACATATGTGTTGTGTTAATTAACTTTTACATACATTTACTTTAGACAAAATACAAACTTATGTTTACCCCATATAGAGTTAGACATATTTGGATTTTGACAATTATTTATTAGATTCATACTGAAATGAAACACTTTTTTTCAATATATCTAATATTACATGATACATGATATAACAGCAAGTGATTTTTCAGGGGCATTTGGATATGGTAAAGTCATTGAGCCTCTTTTTTTTTTTTTTAGAGAGAGAGACAAAGGAAATATTTTACTTTTTTATTAATCTTCAAAATTTTCTGCCGTAAGACAGGAATGTGTGATAGATATGGCTCAACATCTTCACACGAAACACTTGGATTCATTTTCATTCACAAGTTTTTCTAAAAACATCTACAATTTTATAATCCTACCTACATAATCACAGATTTAACTGATCATTAAACAGTAGTTGCCAACAAAGCTGGAATGCTTTCTGAATATTAGTGATGTCTTTTGAAACTACCATCCTAGAGTACCCAGATTATAAATCTTATTGTATGTGGCAACCCCAAAGATGACTGATACCCTCAAGTAAACTCCCTGCTTATCACCAAGAGTTGTATCCCCAGGTACTTAAAGAAATGCTCTTTGTTCTCCAAGAATTGTTTGTTCATCTCACAGTATTTTTTTTTTTTGCAGGGAATGTGCATTTGAATTGTTAGATTGTTCCTAACAATAGTACACTGTGGTAGCACAGGACAGGGCAATTTCCTGCAGCCGTATGTGGCATTGTACTGGTGAGATATGAGATCATGCCATGAAATTCAGGAGTGTAATTTATAAGACCTTTTACTCCGTTTTGCCTGATGTCATTTAGTAGATTTGCCTGAAGGACTGTGTAGGAAGGTATACTTTCTCTAACCTCAATTTGTTTTCATTCATTTTAATTAAAATAAAAGAGAGTAAGAAGATATTTTGTCTCATCTGAAAGTGGCCCTACGCTTTACTTCATCTTGTTTTCAAGAATTCTGTTTTTCTTTAGGGGTATTATAACTGACATAACCTTTTAGTTTTATGAAAATGTTCCAGTAACTTTGTGGTTTCTTCTCTACCCTTTATTCATAATAGTTTCAATAAAGAATAAAATAGCCATAGTTTTTAAGGTCCAGTAGGAATATATTTATTGATAGAAAAAAAATTGCACAGGACAGTATACAGAAATTTTTACATGAAGTAGTACCAAATGGTATTGATAGAAATTATTTTTGATACCTTATGTTTCAAAATATGCTGTGGAAAAGTGGAAAAAAAATGGTGCAACTGACTCATTTTTACATGCATCACAGAGTATCATTTTGGCCAGTTCTGTTCATTATAATGGAAAATAGAGTGTTTGAATATGGGTACCACAGAAAGCCAGACATTATAAAGAAGTGACATTTATTTATTTTCTGGACCCACAGTCAAGAGGTAGAAAATTTATTCTGTACATTTATTTAAGATATGAGTTATTAAGAGTTATTATCTTTTTTCTTCAACTTATACAACTGGGTTGAGTCACAAAAGGAAAAGTAGAATATCTGTTTTCTATGTCTAAGTTTCATTCTACAATAGATTAAGATATTGTGCAATGACTAGGCTATTGTCTAGAGAAGACACCAGAGTCTACATTGGATTTCTGCAACCTGAATTTAGGATGAGTATGCTTCAGGCTGTCATGGGTTACACTTATACAGACAAGGCCAGAACCACTTCTGCTCCTCTCTTGCTCTCCTATCTTACTCTCCTACTGGTGGCCAGTGGGCGTCACTTGCAGTTTTCAACACTGATGGAACTGGTACCAGTACAAGCCTGTTTAGGGTCAGTGTAATGGTCCCTTTAGGAAAAAAATAGCTCAAGATAGCCACTGCAGTGAGGCTCTGCGATGGCAGCTTTTAACTTGCTGACTCTATCTATGGAGCACCACCCACATTCCCTCATGGACTCTAAGTAAGCTAGAGGAAGCTAGAGGTTCTGGACAAGAGAGCTCCCAAATCATGAATTTTACCACTGCAGTAACACATAAGAATCGAGAGACTGCAGAGAATATTGAGAAGAAAGTTTACATAGGACAGATGCCACTTGAAAGACAGAACAATATAGTTTAAAAAGAACTAAATATTTTAAAAAGAATGTTCCATGTGAACGTGCACTTATTAAGCTATTTCTTTGTGTAAGACAAATTCTCAATGAATGGAAATGATGCTGAAGTTGCATGAAAATAATGATTAGGTGTATTTGACAAAATAATTTTAATTTTTGTATATTTTATGTAAAAGGGATATATTTATTTAAAATTTGAAAAATACAAACCCCTCAATTATTTAGGAAAATAATTGTTAACTATTTGGCATACTTTTGACCAGTAGTTTCCATAAACATAAATGTGAATAACATATATATAATTACAAATATGGAATTATATCCATTTTATTTAAGGAACAGGAAAAAAGCAATATTTTATGTGTTGTCCAAATATTAATTAATACTCATAACTACCCTGTAAGATAGCACTATTATTATCCCCATTAAATAAATTAACTTAAATGTCCATCAATGGACAAATGGATAAACAAATTTGGTTTATCCATGCAATGGAATATTATTCTGCCATGAAAAGGAATGAAGGACATACCACATTTGTACACGCTGCAATGTGGATGAACTTTGAAAACACTGTGCTAAGTGAAAGAAGTCAGGTAAAAAGGATATATATGATTCCTTTTATTTGAAAAATGCAGAATAGGCAAAAAGAGACAGAAAACAGATTAGTGATTGCTGGGAGATGGGGGTAGGAGGAGTAGGGAATGATAATGTGTTCACAGTGTTCTTCTGAGGTAATCAAAACATTTTGAAACTAGAGAGAGGTGGTGGTTGCAGAGTATACTGTATGTGCACTAAATGTCACTAAATTGTACAGTTTAAAATTGTTAATTGTATGTTTTGTGAATTTCACCTCAATAAAAAATAAAACTGAAGCACAGACAGTTTAAATAATTTGCCCAAGGTTACAAGGCTAGTAAGTTGGAGATCCAGGATATATATCCAAGCAATCTGCCTCCATATACTGTTCACTTAAATATAATGTGCCACTAAAAATAGAATTTTATTTCTTGTTTTTAACTTAATATTATTGTAAGCAATGTTTCTTAACATTAAATATTTTCAAAAACTTCCATTTTTGAAATGTAAACAGCATACTTCTCACTTAAAATCTGAGTCCTTAAATAAAACTGCTTTTTGTTCACTGTATTCTTCCCTGAAGATTTGGTACGCATGACTCTAGGGCAGAGGCAGTCCTGTAGGGTATTGTTTTCTGTCCACACAGCAGATCTAGCAAACTCTTTACTTTGAGGGAGGAAGATAGAGACAGAAAGTGAAAACCTGGCTTCTCTTACATTTCCTTTTTTGGCAGTAGAGCCCCGCATGTTAAAAGAATCTGATGGAGCCAGAGAGTGTCTTCCATGTCAGGGAGAAGAGTGTTGGACATAATCCAGAGATCTGACTAATTCCACAGAACTGAGTTGTTCAGGTTAACCATGGCATTTCTAACCAGGAAAAATGGGTGTATAAAGAAATTAGAGAATTCCATTTCAACGGTCCATTGTCCAACACCATGGTTTTGGCAGTGGAGGTGGTTATGGGGTAAGGGTGAGTATAGGAGGCACTAGGAAGAAGAGATGAATTTCTACAAATTATTTGGAGCTAAAGTGATCTGGAAATACTATATAGATAATGAAAGTAATTTTTTGTTTGTTTTTTATAAATGTGTGCCATATTGAAAATATCTATGTTATGCTATTGAGAGAAATGGGAAGAACATATAATTGCATGTAGTGTGATTAAAAAAATATGGGGGGCTGGGCGTGGTGGCTCACATCTGCAATCCAAGCATTTGGGAGGGGGCAGGAGGATCACTGGCGGCCAGGAATTCAAGACCAGCCTGGGCAACTAATGAGATCCTGTCTCTACAAAAAATGAAAAGAAAATTAGCTGGGCATGGTGGTGGCACCTGTACTCCCAGCTACTTGGGAGGCTGAGGCAGAAGGATCACTTGAACCCAGGAGTATGGGGTTGTAGTAGAGCTGTGATCCTGCCACTGCATCTTAGCTCGGGTAACAGAGCAAGACCTAAGCTGAAGAGGGACTCCCTGTCTCAGACAAAAAAATAGGGGGAGAGGGCAGAAAAAATTTTTTGACTAGTGCAATTTCTAAAGGCTATACCAAATAATTATAATTATTCTTTGGGAGGTGACCCTAGTATTGATTTTTACCACCTTATACTTCTGTTTTTGTATCTTTTAAGATTTCTATAAATGACATCATATTGTTTGTTCAATAGATAGAAGTACTGAAAATTAATTACAAAGGAACATGCCAGATTCTCTCATCTACTAGGTTTTGCAAATTTAGAACAAATCCATTCATGAACATATGTTTATTGAATGCCTATTATGTGTCAGCCTCCGTGTTAGGCTCTAAGTGTTCAATGATGGAAAAAATAGATATGGTTTTAGTTCTCAGCCGACTGACCATTTGGGAAGCAAACATGACACAGATCTTTCCTCAGATGCTTCTCAGTACTACCCCCATTATTTCCTACTTAATGATTCTCCTCTCCTCCTGCTCTCCCCTCTGATTCTTCTAATAATTCTTCTTCTTCTTCTTCCTCTTCCTCCTCCTGTTCTTTTCCTCCTCCCTCCCTCTCGCCCTTACGTTCTCCTATCCCTTTGCGTCTCTCCTGTGTCCTCTCCCCCTTCCCCTCCCTCTTCCCTTCTTCTTCTCTTCCTCATCTTCCTCCTTTCTCCTCCTCTTCCTCCCTTTTCTCCTACTCTTCTTCTCTTTTTCTTTTTCCAAACCCCTCTCTGCTCAAAAATGGCACACAGAGAACCGAGGAAGAACGGGACATAGTGAGGTCTAGAGAAAGGCAGGGGCCAGACTGTGCACCCTGTGTCCTCCCTACGGCCAAAGGCAATGGGAAAGTACTGACAGATTTAAACAGATGTAATTTATATTTTGCACAGAAAATTGTGATTGCAGGGGAATATTAAATTAGAGAGAGAGAAGTTTGGAAGTAGGACGACAGGAAGAGGCTGTTGCGGTGGTCCAGGTGAGAGTGGACGGTAGGACTCAGGGGTGACAATGAAGAAGGAAGGAACGGAACAGTTTGCAGGAGGTTTTCATGGTTTGAGGCAAGAGGGGTTAGTTCACCACAACCTCTCCTCTGACCTTAGGCGCAGAACCTTCATGACATGACAGATTGGCCTTGGGAAAGAAGTGGGACAAAGATTTGGACTTTTTCTAATTCCCATTGCCTCTGACTGGAGATTACAGGTTATTTCTTAAAGAGTTTTATTGATAGAATAACAATGATGTTATTGTTATTAAATTACAGCATTGTCCAAATTATATGTTTTTTAAATACTGCTGAGTCTATTAATTAGCAGCTTGGATGCTTTATAGACACGTGCTATCCTTTTCCCTTTAGTAATATTCCTAAAAATTAAAGAATTGCAAAATTTTCCCTTCCTTTATTGGACTAGAGATATATTTAGCATTTCTTACTGTTTATTATAGTCCCCAAGAATTACAGCACTTAAATTTTTAAAAAAGAGAGATATTTAAATAGTTCCCATCTAAGTATAAAATATTTGAGTTCACTAATGCTTACGATGGTTTTGAAATGGCAGATTTGGGAAAAAAACACTACTTTAGATGAGTTATGATTACATACATCCAATCATTATGTTAAATTATAATTTTTTTGTCAAAGCCATATAATTGACAAGAAATCCTTTTCACATGGATTTCACCCAAGGCTTAATTTTATATTCTGAATTGATTACTCTTTGCTGTGCAGAACACACAAACTACTATCAAAATCAGAGGCCAGCAACTTATTTTGCTTGAGGTCCACAAATGTACTATTAAAGTTTTAAAGCAATGAAGAACCAAAAAAAAATTCAGCTTTTCTTGCTATAAATGATGCTAGAAACATAACAGTTTTGTTTGGATCTGTCATTTTTTCTTCTTATTAGTTTCCTTTTTAGCTTTCCCTATGCTACAATAATCTTTGCCTGCCTTTTTTCCCCACAAACTCTGGACTGTTTTACTCTTGACATTCTGGATACTCCCCCTTCGTGCCGGCAGAACTACAAAGGCAAACTTGGGAGACCGCTTGATTTTCTATCTGAAACGAGCTGAACTTTAGAAAAACAGAAAAGAAATATGTCGTTTGGTCACTATATTTCAGGATGCTGAAAGAATGAAATGGGCACATGTCAGTCTAAACACAAAAATCAGAAAGAAGCCACTTCATGGGGAGAAGCACGTCCTAGAAGACAACTGGTAAGGAAGAAGGAGCATTAAAAGAAAAAAACAGGAAAAAAAACCCTTTCAAAGCAAATGAAAGGAAACAGACAGTTCTTAAAAACAAAAGAGGAAATTGGAAAAAGAACATTGGGAAGGAAAAAGCACGTGGAATTTCTCTAAGAAGAAGGTACAACCCTAACTCTTAGAAGTAAGAATATATCAAAGCAGGAGATGGGATGGGGTGATTATTAGAGGCATAAAGAACTGCAAGTGCAAAGGGCTGTGGGGAGAAAGATCATTAATTGTTTTACAAGTCAGAAGGCTCCTGCGGTAGAGTACAGAAAATGAGGAGGCAGGTGGTCCAAGAGGGGTTGGAGAAGGGGCTGGTGCCAGATCACAGACAGCAGAGCTTTTCAAACTCTTTGTGGTGAAGGACTGTTATTTTTTCTTTTTTAAATTTCTGATTCATTGTACAAACACATTATTCTACTGTCCAAAACCCATGTGCATACTGAGCCACACTCAACTCATTCTGTGAGTCTGGCACCTCAAGAACTGGTCTATACCTTTGCTACAAAACACGTTCACTGATCACGTAGGTAGATGACACAGCATTGTCAAATCGGTATATACATTTCTAAATGCTTACTCTTAATTTTTTCACTTAACATATCACAGATTGGCACCAGTTCATGGACCATAGTTTAAAGTGCATTGATGTATGGAATTTTGATTTTAATCTAGGTTCAAGGAGAAGTTACAGAAGGGTTTTCGAAAGCTGATAAAGATTAGAGGATTTGCATTTTGACCCAAACAACAGCAGGCAAATAACATAAGGCAGGCAGGCAGGGGTAGAAGTAGGCAGTGTAGGAGATTACTGTAATAATTAGGTAGTAATCATAGGTAGTGACTATGAAGATGGACTCACGATGGACTCAAAATACATTTTGGAGATAGTACCAACAGAACACGTTAATAG
The DNA here is from genome assembly GCA_023783475.1 of Daubentonia madagascariensis. Taxonomy (NCBI): domain Eukaryota; kingdom Metazoa; phylum Chordata; class Mammalia; order Primates; family Daubentoniidae; genus Daubentonia; species Daubentonia madagascariensis. The sequence goes on along the minus strand of JAKFHU010001798.1, from coordinate 4,463,987 downwards.
GTTGAATGAGAAAATTGAGGGTGATGGAAGAATCGAGGATGACTCAGAAATTCTACCTGGAGCAGCTGGGTGCATATCACATATGGAAATGGGGAAGACAGGAAGAATGGTTTGGGATGGGCATGGAGATGGTGGAATCAAGAGTTTGGTTTTGGCTACACTCAATATAAACTTAATACAACTGAGTCAAATGGATTAAAAGTCTCACTTGTTGGCAAGATTATCCCTCTCTAGTTGGGTTAAAATAACTTATATCCCTGATGCCAGAATTCTGAGGAATGATCTCAACAGTGGTTTTGATGAACTAATGAAATGGTCTGACAGTAATAATACTAAACAACAGTTAGGCCTCTGTGCACAGTTAGCAGTTACCTGTGGGTATAAATTACTAGCCTATAAGTGAAAAGAGTTCCCAATATGTGCACAAAGTCTCAAAAATGGCCCATTAGCCTTTTATAAATCAAGTTCATTCCAGATTTGGATTAGAAAAAGCAGATTTGTATTAAATATTTGGAATTGCATGGGAAGTGTAGGTTTACAATTGGATCTAAATGGTGGAAATGGAAAAATGTCTTGTAAAATATCTTAGCATATAGGAAAGAGTGCCAGAAAAGAGAAATTGACACAAGTCAGCAACTTCCTCAGAGTTCCAGAGAATAACCTTTGAATTCATACTAATTAGCTTCAAAGGTCCTGGAAAATTTGACCCTAGTAACTGCCCTGGTGAACCTTGCTAAGCATGAATAGCAATTTAATTTTCTGGTTGGCAGTGAGGACCTGACAAGCTATCTGAAGAATTTCTCATTTACTGAGAATTTCCTGATGGTACACATGACAGTATTAACTCAATATCTTAACAAAATCCCAGTTTTACTTTTACCAATGTTATGTAAAATATTATGCTTGATGTTACCAAAACAAGACTTACCATGTCATGGCATTTGTTGTTCTTTGGGGTTAATTTTCTTATTCTGGTACGGCTTCTCCTTAAGAGTTCATTTATTTGCATTCTGGTGTGTCCAGAGTTTGTCTTCTAAATATGTCTTTAGAATTACCTTTTCTCTCGGACCACAGGTTTATGCATCATTTCTCCAACCTTGAGCTTCAGTGGAAATAAGCACACAACACAAATGGTATACCTAATGCTGAAGATTGTAGAAATAATTTCAAACTGTGGTCATTGATTATTTTATTTTTTAATGCATATCACTTCATAATGGGAGAAAGAATTTACCTCATTCTCTCTGGTTTCTATTTCCTGCAGAGGTTCTTAGTGCATAAAGAAAAGGTTAGTTGTTTTGTTGGGAAAAGACCATTGAAAAATAAAATTTACTCAGCTGGCCCACCAATTTTCTCAGAAAGTTCAGTAGCAGAAACATATATCCTTAAGGAATACATTTAGTTATGGTTGAGAAACTTAAATATGACAAATTCATAACTTTGAAGACTAAGGCTTGACAGAGGCCAACTACTTCAGCTGCAAAGACGATGACAACAGCCAGTATTAATTGTTGCTAAATACATTAGACAGTATCCTTTATTCCCAAGTGAGTCATATCTGTGTGGTGGGGGCTTTCTCAGGGATGCTGTTGTGAACAATGTATTGGATTTTTTACTCTGATTTATCTCAGGAAACACAATTGTAATGATGAGATTTTGATCAGGGTATCGGCTAGTAGTAGCCTTGCTAGCTACTGGATTCTAATGCCTATGGATAATCCATTTAAGATAGTATTTTTTACTGTTATTCGTGAAACAAATTCCCTTCACATGTATATTGTGGACTCTTTTTTTATGCTTTTGAAAAAACTTTTATACTAAATATAAATATTTCTCTCTGGGTGAGATTAGATTGTGCTGAGCTGGTATCTATAACTATCCAGGGTCTGCACAGCTATTATCCCTAATGCACTGGCTGCACCAAGTGGTAATAACTCAGTCAGCTCTGTGCTTTCTAAACCAATCCTCAAACCCACTCCATCAATTTTTGTATGTAACTAGTGTTAGCTCCTGTTGCTTGCTAAAATCTCATGCTTTTCACTGCATCTAGGTTCCAAAACAGTAGGTACTATTTGTTAAATCTGCAGAGAGATTTAAAGTATTAGTTATCAATACACCACAGTTGTTATTGCTAAGGAATGAGATTTTTTTTGTTGTCAAGCTAGTTCTCCAGATCTCAACCAGCAAATTTTTGAAGGAGTTGCCACAGATTTCAGTACTCTAAGGTTTTTTTTCTGTCTAATTAACATAACATTATATAACTGATAACACCTCTAGAACTCTACCTAATATTTACAATTTGAAAGCGGGCTTTTCTTTTTAAAATAGCACCAATAGATGTTTTAGAATTTATGATTAACCTAATCAGAAAACATGATAGAGATCAGGATAAGCTCTTATCCATGAAACTCTACCCTACATATATCTTTATTTTTTCAGTATTAGTAGACAAGCACGTACACTGGGCTAGGCAAGTAAAGTATTTAGTCTTCACTATGTTCAGGGGATTAAAAAGATAAAAAAGACAGATGCCTGGATGTTTATTAGAAGACATTGACATGTAAATGAACAGACAAAAAATTACCAATCTCTGTGTTAACTGTTGGGATAGAGAGATGTGAGAGACCCAGTGATTTTTTTGTCATTGTTGTTTTATTTGTTCTAACAGATGGCATAATCCATTTTACCAGAAGATAGTGGAAGAATCAAGGAAAGTTCATTAAGAGAAGAGGTGTTTGACTTCGATCTTGAAGAAATTTTCCAAGTAGAGGAGATGGAGAAAGACTCTCTAGCCAAAGGATAATTACAGACGTACCTTGTTTTACTGCACTTGGCTTTATTGTACTTCACAGATATGTTTTTTACAAATTTCAGGTTTGTGGCACTCCTGCACTGAGCAAGACTATTGGCACCATTTTTCTAACACCATCTGTTCACTTAGTGGCCCTGTGTCACATTTTGGTAGTTCTCATAATATTTCAAACTTTTTCATTATTAGTATATCTATTATGGTGATCTGTGATCAATGACCTTTGATATTACCATTGTATTACTTTAGGGATTCCTCAAATGGTGCCATATAAAACAGCAAATTTAATCGATAAATGCTGTATATGTTCTGACTGCTCCACCAAAAAACTATTACCCAGTCTCTCTCCCTGGCCTGGGGCTTCCCTATTCCCTGAGATACAACAGTGTTGAAATGAGGCCAATTAGCAGCCCTGCAATAGCCTCTAAGTGCTCAAATGAAAGGAAGAGTCGCACATCTCTCACTTTAAATTAAAAGCTAGAAATGATTTAACTTAGTGAGAAAGCCATGTCAAAAGCTGAGACAGGCCAAAACGTAGGCTTCCTGCACCAAACAGTTAGCAATGTTACCAATGCAAAGGAGAAGTTCTTGAAGGAAATTAAAAATGCTACTCCACTGAACACACTAATGATAAGAAAGAAAAACAGCCTTATTGCTGATATGGAGAAAGTTTGAATGGTCTGGATAGAAGACCAAGTTAGCCACAACATTTCCTTATGCCAGAGGTTAATTAAGAGCAAGGTCCTAACTCTCTTCAATTCTATGAAGGCTGAGAGAGGTGAGGAAGCTGCAGAAGAAAAGCTGGAAGCTAGCAGAAGTTGGTCCATGAGGTTTAAGAAAAGAAGTCATCTCCATAATATAAAAGTACAAAGGGAAACAGCAAGGGCTGATGCAGAAGCTGTAGCAAGTTATCCAGAAGATCTAGCTGAGATCATTGATGAATGAAGGTGGCTACACAAAACATCATATTTTCAATGTAGTCAAAATTGCCTTCTGTTGAAAACAGATGCCATTTAGGACTTTTATAGCTAAAAAGAAGAGTCAGTGTCTGACTTCAAAGCTTCAAAGGACAGGCTAGCCCAATGCTCATTTACCATTCTGAAAATCCTAGGGCCCTTAAGAATCATACTAAATCTATTCTGCCTATGATCTATAAATACAGCAACAAATCCTGAATGACAGCATGACTGTTTACAGCATGGTTTACTGAATATTTAAGCCCACCGTTGAGACCTACTGCTCATAAAAAGATTCCTTTCAAAACAGTACTGCTATTAACTATGCACCTAGTCACCTAAGAGATGTGATGGAAATATACAAGGAGATTAATGCTGTTTTCATGTCTGCTAACACAAAACCTGTTCTACTACCCAAAGAGTAATTTTGACTTTCAAGTCTTATTATTTAAGAAATATATTTTATAGGGTTATATCTGCCATAGATAGTAATTCCCCTGATGAATCTGGGAAAAGTGAATTGAATACCTTCTGGAAAGGATTCATCATTCTAGATGCCATTAAGAACATTAATGATTCATGGGAGATCAAAATATCAACATTAACAGGAATTTGGAAGAAGATGATTTCAACCCTCATGGATGATTTTGAGGGGTTTAAGACCTCAGTGGAGGAACTAACTGCAAATGTGGTGGAAATAGCAAGAGAAATACAGCCAGAAGTGGAGCCTCTGAATTCACTGAAGATTCACTGAATTGCTGGCTATCTCATGATAAAACTTGAATGGGTGAGGAGTTGCTTCCTATGGATGAGCAAAGTAAATGGTTTCTTGAGATAGAATGTACTCCTGGTAAAGATGCTGTGAACATTGTTGAAATGACAACAAAAGGTCTAGAATATTATACAAACTTAGTCGATAAAGCAGTGACAAAGTTGGAGAGGATTAACTCTGATTTTGAAAGTTCTCCTGTGGGTAAAATGTTATCAAATAGCATCTCATGCCATGGAGAAATCTTTTGTGAAAGGAAGAATCAACTGATGCAGCAAACTTTATTGTCTTATTTTAAGAAATTGTCACAACCACCCCAACGTTCAGCAACCATCATCCTGATCAGTCAGCAGCCGTCAACACTGTGGCAAGACCCGCCGCTAGCAAAAAGATTATTCCTCTCTGAAGGGACAGATGATTATTAGCATTTTTTCGCAATAAAATATTTTTAATTAAGGTATATACATTTTTTAGACATAATGCTACTGCATACTTAATAGGCTGCAGTAATGTGTAAACATAACTTTTATATGCACTGGTGAACCAAAACATTTGTGTGACTAACTTTATTGCTATATTTGTTTTATTGTGGTGGTCTAGAGCCAAACCTGCAATATCTTTAAGATATGCCTGTAATTTAAAAAGGTACAATGTCAGGTGAAAGTATGCACTAAGAGAAGTTAGTAAAACTTCTCTTTCATGTGATTTTAATCTTCAAGACAATATATGTCACTTACAACCCACTTTTAGTTACATAGATTGGATGATGAAGGTAGAGGGTACTATTTTGTACTAAAAAAACAAAAAAAGGTATGATGAGATAGAATTTTATGTCTGGATCATAACTTAATCTGAAGAGAATTTTTATGCTAAAAAAATAAAGAGTAATATTTCTGAAGTAAGAGTGGATGGGGTAGGAGTTATAACTTCTAAAAACACATAAATTTCAAAAATAGGAATAATCGTTTAGTCCACAAGAAACATTATGCACTCAAAATTTACTCAGATATTATTTATTTATAACTATCACAAGGTAGGTAAATAACAAAGGCCCATTCTTTGGGAAAAATAATTAGATTACAGTGTGGACACCATATTAAGGTGTTTGGGACTTTCTCCTTTGTCAATATGACAAGACTTGAAATGATATAAAATGTTTAATTCCTTTTAATATGCACTAGTTAACTGAAGTGGTTGGAATGTGGAGAACAATATGACTATCTACAAATAATTTTATTATTCATCCCGATTTCTCCATCAATAAGGGAATTGTCATTGTATTGCTGTTATCATTACAGCCTCTTTTGTAAAGGCAAGGTATTGAAATGAAATATAATGTGAATAAATACCCCCCCAAAAGCCACAGACTACAGGCATGTACCTTAGTGATTATTCTTGAGATTTATGTTTGTGAAGTGGTACTTGGTAATTGTGATATCAACAGAGCAGTTTCTAATAGGCTCAAATTCTTGACGTGGTTAATTATTCAACAAAAATTGTCCTTTTTCCGTTCACAAGCTTGGGTCTTTGCTTATGTCCGTAAGCCCTTTCTTATTTCTACCATGTTGTTAAAACTGATTTTCTTTAACATTCTCCTATGACACAGATCAACAGGGGAATCAGTTCTATTAAAGAAGATCTTTAGAATGAAATCAACTGTGGAATGTTTTACAAATGTGGTTCAATAAACTCCATATAATTTCAAAAGAAAATGATGCATACAAGAGCATCTTGGGAATTAGCATAAAAAACACTGTTTCACTTAGACTCAGGCAAGAAGGACCTTTGGGAAAATAAGACTACTTTCAAATAGCCTGATGGAAAAAAAAAATCTCTTGCTGGGGTTCTAAAGAACAAAATTTGCATATTAATAGAAGATTAAAGTGCCCATCAAGTATTCTGAAGCAGTTACTTTCTCTTGTCTATTTTGTTCTTCACGTAAACATCTTTCATAATAAAAAAAAAAACTTGCGTGTTACTGCTATTTCAATGAGTCTCCAAGGTTTCTTATTACAATAGGACAGATTTTTAAAATGTCTAAAACCCTTGAATAAAGCTCTTTGGATTTTTATTTATTAACACAATAAAAGGGTTACTTTTAGGAAAAAATAGAATACTTTAGAAAAAAGGACATGTCAGAAAATGTTCTTTAAGGAAGACTTCCTCTACCAGAGAAAGAAAAAGAAAGAAAGAAAATATATACAACTAATAAATAAATAAATTAAGACAACCTCAAAAACTCTTGTAATGAATAATATATATTTAACAAATGAATGTTAGATGTAATGACAGCAAAAAGAAAAAAAGGAGACATGTATAGTTGGAAAAAAGTCCTGTGGCGTTCTACTAGAGTTCCATTGTGCCAAAAATACAATTGTTGCTATATATTTCTGTCATTAGTTTCTGATAATATTGTGGGGATACTCTTGTAATGAAAGGAAAGGGTTATTCTTCATAATAATCCATAAAATTTAAAATTCAGAAACATACTTGAAATCGAAAATATAGAGCAAAATCAACATGGAAATTTGTAATGTAAGAGAATTGCTGTGTGTGCCAAATTTTAGGCGGGAAACAAACAGAATATATTTATTTAACAACCGAGGATGTGGGAGTCAGAGTAAAATTCTGCACACTTCATGGGTTTCCCTATATTCCCCCCTCCTCCCCCCAATCACTTCTGGTTCTTTTGGTTTTACAGCTGCCTTCAAGTTCAAAGACCTGAGAGTATTGCCTTTCTACTGCTTTATCTGGAGTTTGACAAGGAGCAGTCATACTCAGTCATATGGAACATGGATTTTTTTTTTCATTGATTTTAATATAAATGACTTCTATTTTTCAGATGAATTCTCTAAGCTGGACAATTTACTTTTTAAAGAATAGCATCATTCTGTCTCTTCAATTAAGAATGTGTGGAATAAAAGTGAATCATATGTGGATTAGCTTTTCACACTCTCTCAGGGTCTTAAATGTGAAATAACCATTTCCATTATGATTAGGCTGGTATTCCCTTTCTATGAATGTATTATATGCAGCCTCAGCCTGAAAATGATACTTTTTACAATGGACTTTTGTGTTCCTATTTGGTCTGGCTTTCCTGCTTGCAGTTCCTACGCCTCTCTAACCCCAATGACAAAGAAGCACAGAAAAGTGTGAGTACTCCAGTTATGAGAGCTTTGGAAAACGCATCTCACGTGGAAGTGCGCCTTCTTTTCTCTCACTTTGAAGATGCTCGCACAGCTTTTGTGCTAGCAGCGCCAGCGTTCCTGGGCCCCCGCCTCAGCAACTTGCTGCCATGGCACAAGGTCCGGCGACACTCTCTGAGCAGCAGTGCCAAGTCTTGGCTGAACTTCGATGCTCCCGAATATTCCTTTTTTGTTGTTGCATTTCTTTTGTTCTTGCTTATCTAGTTTTAGTCCTTGGACTTTCTTATCCTACCTTAAATATCTTAGTATTTGCTCTGGTTTTGTGTCATGTTCTCTCACTCAGTCCCTTTTGGACATAAGGTGCTTCCGACTATGCCGCCTTAAAAAAGAAAAGAAAAAAAAATTAAGGCACCCAGAGGAAGACGTTTCCTATACAGACATTTCTTCCCATCTCTTTCTTGAGTCCTGTGGAGAGATTGCTAGAGCAGAGGCAATATCAGTATTTTTAAGAGTAGTATTTCTACACCAAGTGTGCTGCTGGCTAATAAGTCTTTCAGAAAACATTGTAAAGCCCTATTGTGAAGGAGATCTACCCAGTAATATTATGTGGAAAGGAAACACAATAAACCCCCAAAGTAAAAGCCCAACTTTTTCATAGTTGCTGAGCAGTAAATATTGTTTTATTTTAATAATTCATTAAATTTATCTTGATAAAATTCCCACTATATCTTTATGAATTAAAAGTAAATGAATCACAAAATGAAATGTTAAGAAATGTAGTAACTATTAAGAGCATTTTTTAAAAAAGAAATACGACTATAAGTCAGATATTATTTTGGCAAACATCTCAAATGACCACTTAAATACCGAGGCCATTGGATTTGGTTTGCATCTTATTTGGATTTGATTCTGTTGACTACTGCCATTGGCTTGAAATTCTCCTCCTTTGTCTTTCAAGACATCATTTTTTCCTGGTGTTTCCTCCCTTTCTGATAGTTCCTTATTTTTCTTTACTTTTACATCTACTACCACTAAGAGGCCAATGATTACTACTATTAGCTACTGTTTATTCACCACTTCCTGCCATAATGAAGACATGCTAGAACACTATGAGTCAAGTATTATTATTATTATCACCTAACAAATAAGGAAACTGTAGCTTAGATAGTTTGAATAATTTACTGAAGGGCACATAGGTGGTGAGTAGCAGACTTGCATTCAGGTGTGTCTGGCTCCAAAGTTCACCTTCTTAACCAGCTTGCAGCCATATCTGCCAGCCAGCTTCAGCCTACCTGGTGACTGTTGGTTGGGGTCCTCCAAGGTGCTCTTCTTGACTTTCTTATTTTCTTACATTCATGTATTAGGTGATTTTAATTCTACCCACTGTGTTGCAGGCTTCCAAATTTATAGTTCTACCACACTTATCACATGCATTCTATACTATTTTTCCTGCCCATTGGGCACATCCATCTATATGTCCCACAAAAACTAAAAAACCCAGGAGTTTAAAATCTTGTCTTTAAAATCTGTTTCTTTCCCTGAATCCCCAAATTTAAAAAATGATGAGATTGTTTACCCAAGTCCATTTCTTAATTTTTTCCTTCCATTCCTTTTGGTCCAATAGATTACCAAATCCTATAAATTCTCCTGAACATTTCCCACTATATTTTATCTAGCTTTCCTCCTCACATCTCTTACCTTGGTTCTGGTTCTCTTTATTGCATAGCTGGACTTCTTAATAATATTACTGTTATAATATGAAACAATGTATGTTCATTGTAGAAAATCTGGAAAAAGTAAAAATCAAAGAAAAGAAATCTAAAATTATGTATTATCTTGTTATTCACAGAAAACTACTATTTCCTCTAGCATATTTCTGTGATTGCATGTTAAAAATACTAGCTTTGCTGAGGTGAAGGGAAAGAAATTTCCTGCACTCCTTCAGCTTCATACTCTACATCCTACTTTATAATTTTCTTTTACTTAATATGTTGTTAACAATTTCCCACATAATGATATTTTTCTACAATATGGCACCTAATGTCTGCTTGGGGTTTCATTACGAGGTTGTTACAAAATGTGATCTGTCCCCTATTGTCAGATAGGTAAAATGTTTATGGATCTTCACACACTTCAGTGTACATATCTCATTAACTTTTTAGGATACATTCCCAAAGGGATTAGCATGTTTATATTTTGTTTTTAAAAAATAAATATTTTCTTATAATAAAAGCAATAGACATTATTTGTATAAATCAGAAAATAAATACAAGTGAAAAAAGAGAATACCACTCTGATTACCATATAACTTTTAAAAAATTTGCACTTGTTACAACCTGGTACATATAATTTTGCAAACTTTCTATCTATGACAAATGAAATCATTCTACACATAATATTTTTTAAAATTCTTTTTCACTTCTATATATAACTTTTCATTTCAAAAATATTGGTTTATAGGATGATTCTTAATGGCTAAAGAATATACAATTGTGTGGCTATAGCATATTCTTGAACAAATTTCCTTTTGTTGAACATTAAGAATGTATTACTATGATTAACATTTTAATACCCACATCTTTGCAGGTAAATTTTTGTTCCTATTCTTCTTTATTTCTTTAATATGAGTTCTAAGAACTGGAATCATTGAATTGAAAGATAAAAATATTCTTTAAGACTTTGGTAAATATTTCCAATTTTATCACTAAAATATTTTGAATAATTTATTTTAGCAATACAGGGGAATATTTTTTCTGCTCTTTTAACAAAATTCATTTATTTATTTTCTTTTTTTTAACCAAATATATAGAAAACATCTCAGTATTCTTGAATTTAAATTCATTTCATTAATAGTTAGTCTGAATATTTTCCACATGGTTATTTGGCTGTTAGTATTTCTTCCTTTATTCTAATAGGTTATATTCATCCTTTAAAAATTATATTTGAAAGTGCTATTTATGTATTAAACAAGTGCTATTTAAAATTTATTACAAATATTTTTTCCACGTTTGTCTCAAGTTTCTTAATTTTGTTGTTGGTGTTTGATAATGTAGATTAGTTAAGACTATTATGTCATTAAAGAAGCCTGTTTTCAATTTGCCTTTCTTTTGTTCTTTTATCTATAGAAAGTCTCCTCTAAACTGAGATAGATAAATTATCACATTTTACCTTCTCACTTTAACTTTTTGGTTTAAAAATATATAAAATATTAATAAAAAGTATTATAAGAAAATACAGGACTGTGAAGGGTCTGATATTTCACCCTGCTTACAAGCCAACAAGTTAGCCCATCACAGTTTCACAGATGTTAGTACAATATATAAGACCCCTGGGTCAGAGCTGAACAAAATATTACTCATAGCAATAGGAGTAGCCAGAGTCTCAGAATTATTTTTGTGCTAATTAACAGATCCTCAGTTCTCACAGGGCAATACAAAGAGAGGGAGATGGTACCTGTGTATGCAGCTGGTTGCATTATGAAAAGGAGTCCTGAGCTTAGGGTATATGAGTCTTTTATAATGGACAATAAGCATGCCTACCCTTTGCTCTGGAGGGGAGAATTATATCTTCCAAGACTAGAAACAAACCTGCCCTTGATAAGAGAGATACTATCTCTATATGCCAAGGCTATTTGTTACACAACATCTTTTAAAAGACAGAGATGGAGTTCAAGACACAGTACTCCAAAATATGGTACCTTGGCATTTAAGAAAACAGCAGAATCAGGAAGTTTTCTCTGACCTTCTTCCACCTTTCTTCCCTGAAGCAGGCCAAAAAATAATTCTCTGATCTTCCTCAAATGTAGGTGTAAGGCCTTCATGTAAGAGATACCCACCCTATATTCAAAGATAAGGAGCATCTTTATCTCTGAAGATAGAGGGACATAGAGAAGAATCTGAACAAATAGGCCTTGCTAAGTTCCCCCCAGTTTATTACCATTAGATCATATCCCCTTTGTCCAATCATACTTCCGCACGACTGTCCACCCTTCATCAAACCTAAGCATCAAAATACACTGATTTCCCTCTTTCTTTGGATCTTCATTTCTGAAGACTACTGTGTCATGTAAAACTTAAATAAAATAGTATGTTTTTCTCTTGTTAATCTGTCTTTTGCTATAGGAACCTTAGCCATCAACCCAACAATGAGTGAGAAAAGGAATATTTTCTCCTTTACAATAGTTTGGAATACAGTTCAGCCAGTGTCTTGCTTGTAAGATGAGTTGAAATATGAGTGACCCATGGGAGATTGTCTCACTACAAAAGAAAATGGTTAATAATCAATTGATGCACAATGGCATATAACAAAAACCAAAATTCATTTCTCTACCTCTTTTGTCCCCAAATCCCGATCTTCAAACAAAATTTGCAATTGTTGTTTTAGCTCTTCTTATAAATATGGAAAGCTTCAAATAGCATCTTTATATTGAGAGTTAATTTTAATAGTCTAAATTATATTGCAATAACAAACTGACAATCCCAATGGATTAAAACAAAAAGTCTGGGCATATTGTCTATAAATAAAGGCAGTTTTATTTTTTCCTTTCTGATATTTTTATACCTTTTATTTCTTTTTGTTTAGATAATTTTTTTTAGTATAAGTATGTCACATGCAAGTTTTTCTTTTATCTTAGTGTAGTTTTCTCTTTCAACAGTCAATATTTGGAATGTATTTACTCATTATTTCTCTAAAATTCAAGTATCACTGGGAACCTTGTATCTGGCAACCCCATATGGTTATCCTGTGAGGCTTGAATGTAAGAGTGGCCTCACAACGAAGTTTTATATTGGATACTGACAGAAATTTATGGGATTCAAAAGTCCCAACCCAGTTTTTATTTTAATTTCTTATGTTAGGGTTCCTCTACAATGCAGATGGTTTAAGTTAATATCTCATAGCCACATTTGGCCTGTGCTGAGTTATGTTTTTTGCAGATTTTTTTTTCTTTTCCACAAATGGCCTTTCTGGCTTCCTGGCCATTTTTCTTAGGTTGGTTAACAAGGTGCTATGCTGTATATATGGGACTTGATTCCATCACCTTGGTGCCTGCTTCTTAAGCTGCCAGCACTCAGCCCATATTCTTTTTTTCTTTTTGAGACAGGGTCTCACTCTGTCACTAAAGTGCAGTGGTGCAATCATAGCTCACTGCAACCTCAAACCCCTGTGCTCAAGGGATCCTTCTGGCTCAGCCTTCTGAGTAGCTGGGACTACAGGCACACGCCACCACGCCCAGCTAATTTTTAAATTTTTTGTAGAGACAAGGGTCTCACAAAGTTGCCCAGGCTGGTCTCCAACTTCTGGCCTCAAGCCATCCTCCAGTCTCAGCCTCCCAAAGTGCTAGGATTACAGGCACCAGTCACCATGCCCAGCCTCACTCAGCCTATATTCTGTGGGGAGATTTTGCCTAGCTTCTGCTTTATTTTTGTCTTCATTTCTGACAGACAACTGGGTATTTCATTTCTTTTAAAAACTTGTTTTTTATTAAGCATTTCTAAGTATTTAGTACAAGGAAAATCTCATCAATGTCAGTGTGCCATATGCTCTACTATTGCTTTTTTAAGCCCCAGTTTTCTCTTATTATTGGATATAATAACAGTACTTCCTTCATGAAGCTGTCAAGATTAATAGGTTAATTAACACAGGAAAAGAATATACTGCCTAGAGCATAGAATGTAATTGATAGTGAATTAGGTTTCTCTTACATGCTCAAGTTTTTCTTCTATTTTAGTGTAGTGTTCTCTTTCAATACCTTTACCAATTTTTAGTTCTGTTCTGGCATCACTAGTTTTCTTACATTCTTATCCCATTTTATTTAGTTCTTTTTTCAAAAATTTCTCCCTGCCCTTCAGCCGGTTGCTTTTTTTTAGGTGGAGAAAGGCAGGTCTTGCTCTGTTGCCCAGGCTGGAGTGCAGGGGCATGATCATCGTTCACTGCCACCTCAAACTCCTGAGCTTAAGTGATCTTCCACGTCAGCTCCTGACTAGCTGGTACTACGGGTATGCACCACCATACCCATCTAACTTTTAAAAATTTCTTGTAGAGTTGAAGACTTGCTATGTTGCCCAGGCAGATCTCTAACTCCTGGCCTTAAGCGATCCTCCCACCTCAGCCTCCCAAAGTGCGGGCATTACAGGCATGAGCCACTGCCTCCAGCCTGCTTTTTCATATTTTATAGTTCACTTTTATTTCAGAGAGCAAATGCGTTCTTGAATTTAAAAGAGAGTACGAACAGAAATACTATAGGAAGCTATAGGAAATTTGCAGTCTTCAGTAAATATTTTCCCAAAGCAGATTTTCTTTTTTAGTGTTAGATGTTTCTTTCTCTTTCTCTCTCTTTCTTTCGTACTTTCTTTCCTCTCCCTCCTTCCTTCCTTCCTTTCTTTCCTTCTTTCTTTCATTTGTGAACATTTTCACCCAGTTGTGTGTGGTTTTCATTTCTGCTTACTGATTCTTGATTTCGGAATAGTGTGTCCATGCCTGGTAAATGCCTCAAAGGAAAATCACTCTATTCTTCTTGGATCCAGGATCTTGTCCTCCATGATCTTGTTAGAATGACTTTCTCAGATCTTCATAGAACTGCATGCCAGTTTGATGACCCAGCAACAGCTAAAGAGAGTGCAGGTGCTCCCAAAAGAGCGAATTTGTCTCTCTGTTCAAATTTTCTTCCTAATTGCTGAAGCCCAACGACCAGCTTTTCATAGTCAGTTTTCTGTTTGGCTTGATCTACCATCTAGGCCTTTATCTTTGCAACACCAATAAAAAGCTCCACTGTTCTTTATTTCTGGGATAGGTGTAGCTGTCCCCAACCATCTGTTCAGTTTGTCTTACCCACGTTGTTTTTCCTTACAAGTTAGGAGGCATTGGATGTTCAGAGTCAGCCATTAGAATTTATTGGGAATTTGTGAAGTACAGACCACACAACTAGGTATTAGAGGAAGAATTTTCATTGCTTCCTATTTTTTATAATCTTTAGTTTCATTAATGTGTTAACAAGACAAGTTGAATTCACATAAAATACTAATATAAACTACATTTTTATAGTGTCTATAACCTGTCTTATCCTATTTCCTTTGACTTTTTATCTATCTATCAGACTTGTAAAACTAAAAATATCAACAAAACAGGGAAGAAGGATTGACTATATTAATCACAATGCTGGGACTTTCTACTATCTTACATCAATTCCTATGTGGGAATCTTTGATCTTTAATTCCCAAATAACAGGCTAGATAGAGAAATACTATGCTCTTTTTTTGACATCTCTTTATATATTTCCAGATTTTCTGTTACTTTTTCTAGACATATATTAAATCATTTCATTAAAGAAGATTAGTTCCATTACTTCAAAATTTTGAAATTACATTTAGATAATTCAATGTCTGAATTATACCAATTTTATTGCACTATTTTGATTCATGTTAAATAATATTGTTAACTGTAGAGATATGGAACTAGAAATATAGAAGAGTTTCACTTCTATAGTTCATTTATATTTTCTTCAATGAAACTTAATCTTTAAAATATCTTAGTGTCAAATTAAGTCATAAAAATTTATAGATTTGGAATATACAAACTATCACAAAGATGAAAAATTTCCATCCATAATTCTTCAAACCAGTGGTTATCATTTTTCTATGGCACCTATGAACAGGTACAAATTTATTTTTGCAAAAAATTAGAACATTATATAATATTTTTATATAACCAGCTACTCACACTAAGATATCATAAATATTTTCCCATGTCCTTATTTCTTTTTTGACATTATTTTAAAAGGAGGCATGATATTTCATTTAACCAATTCTATACTGAGGATATTTTAGGCTCTTTCCATGTTTTTCCCATTTTAAACAAAACTTTCATGGATATTGCATTTTATACACAACTTCAATTCTTTTTTAGGGCAAATTTCTCAAAATGGAGTTTCTAGATGAAAGGTGATGCATCATACATAAGACTTTTGCTATGTACTGCTTCGTTTCCCTACTGCAAGGGTGCATCAACCTCTACTCCCAACAGTAGCCTGCTGCTGATTTTTAAATGTGCATCATAAGGTTTTCAATGTAGAAAATGGTGCTGGTGAAATTAGAGCTGTTATTTAGTAAAGTCACAAGGAATATCTGAGCTGGATTTAAAGAAGTTCCCCTTTTCTGATTAAATTTCCAGTCGTAGTACGAATGGGATAAGAGTGATTGCTTCTTATTTCACATTTTCCTACTATGTGCATTTCACAGTACTTGCATTTGGAAAATATACAGAAGCTTGTGATGTCGTCCCTTCCCTCACAAGCTCATTCAGTAGAATAAATGAATGTACACATACAATGGGTTAGATAGAAATTTACATCAATATTTGATTAGTGTCTAATTTGTTTTTATATGAATCCCAGAATATAAAAAGACTCTTGTGGCCTAGAGTGAACTGACAAAACCAGAGAGGTCATGCTATGGGGTTTAATTGGACCTTTAGAGTTTATTTGATTTGACTGGACTTGATGGAGGTAGGCCAGGAGTTGGGCTTTGTATAAGCAAAGCTTCAAAAATGTGAAATGGGCAGGGCATATTCAGGGTATGATAAGGAAAAAAGGATAGAAGCTAACAATTACAGATTTCTTACTATGTGCTGATGTGTATACCAGCTATTTTACTCAAAACAACTCTATTAGTATAATTATTCCCATTTCAATGTATTTCAGGGAGGTTCATTTACTTTCTTGCCCAAGCATTATCTGTTTATGACTCACAAATGATTATCTACCCAAATAAATGGCGTGCCTTAACTCCTGTCTGGTTGGTCTATAATTAGGCTCTGATTTTAGTATTGGATTTCTTCTTCAGAGACATCTGGGTTGAATTTTTCTGATCATGGCGAAGGTTAGTAATCTCAATTTGTGACATTTAAATAAGCGGGCACATAATTTAAAGTATGAAACATTACAATTATAAGGTACGAGCTATGGCCTTAGGGACTTTTTGGGTTTCATGGGCAGTTAGTTAGTGCTTTTTGTGTCACAACTGCTTAGACATTCTAAGTCTGGCATCCAGGCATTTGAATGGCTGAGTGTTGGGAAAACAGAAATTGGTGCTATAGTGCTGAGGTGACACATGTCTTTATAGAACAAGGAGATATCAATAGATCCTTTATTTGAGACACATTTATAGTTCCAGTAAAACTAGAAAGTTGTTGTTTAATTTGACCACTGGTAAAGTAGGCATTGACCAATCTAAGAATGTGATACAATTATACGTCCCATCATTAGGACAAAGTGAGGTGGAGGAAGAGTCAGCAGTTGGCTGGACTTCAGGCAAAAGGCAAGTCTAAATTAGTTGTCTTCATTGCAATAAGAGCCAGGACGTTTTCTCCCAGTTAAAGTGTTATGTGCAGGGTATATTGTCCTAGCCATTAATCATAGCGAAACCCATGTATGTAGAAACAAGCTAGGTTACTAATGATGCCAGAATCACAAAACTATTTGCTAATAAAATCCAGGATTCAAACCCAGGTATAATTTTCATAATGCCATACTCTTTCCATCCACTATGCTTTCCTTGAGTAGACCAGACTGACTGTCATAAAAGGATTTTGTTTGAGCATTAAGGGAAATAATGTGGGAAAGTTAAGGGAGGGTCAGATTATGGAGCCTTTAAAATGTTGAATTGGAATTTTAAAGACTTGTCTCTTCTTGTTGAGATGCCTCTAGTTTAATCTCACGCTATACCATTTCCCAGCTTACTTGATGATAAGAATCAAATAAGGTGCTTCTTAAGTGGATTCACTGGCTCCACTCTAAAAACTCTGATTGAGGGAGTCTGGGGGGCAGAACTTTCAAGTCTGAATCTTTAATATGAACTTCAAGTTATTCTTTGGAGAGAATGTTTGAGAAACCCATTGAGTATCTCTCCTGCTAGTTGGAATATGCTTCCTCTTTTATTCAGATAAGACATCATATATTGAGCAATTCCTGTGAAAATGATGCTGTGGGAGATAGAGAGGAATAAAGTTGGGTCCCTGCCTTCAAGAAGTTTTCTTTGGTAATGGAAAGATACCGCTAGCATCTCTCTGAACTATTTGTAATTACCTAGCCATATTATTAAGGGAGGACATAATTATGATTTGGTTTTCTGGTTTTTCAAAGAAATACATTTAAAAGTACTGATTACTATGCACTTGGATAAAAAAAGATTTAAGGTGTCTCTTTTCTTGGCTTTTTGTGTTTTCTATTTTTAATCTGGATTTTTATTGTTTTGAATATAGAATTACTTCTATTAAAACATAATCATAATATTTATTCTTCTATATTAGTCCTGCATTAGAGATACATAATTCTATGAATTATTAAAGAGAGGCTTAATTTCATCCAGAAATAAAAAAAATTCTGTTGCTTATCCATTTAACCAAGCCACTTGATGCTCAAAACCTCAGTTTTGGAGATATTTTAGAAAGCAAAGAATATTTGAATTCTAAATTCAAAATCTTGGCATCATAGCTTTTATCCCTTGATAGCATGGAAAATATATAATCTTCAAATTTCAGTATTTTATTGCTAGCCCAACTTTGTAAATGCATCGTAGCCTTGGATTTCCACAGAAAGTATTCATTGGGGACATTTCCACCAAACTAAAATAGTTCCCAAATGGATACAAATCACTATTAAGATTGTGTCCACACATGCAAAGTTAAATGAAAAATTGTGGTATGAATATTCCAGGCCCCAAACACTTTTGCTTGGAATATTCAGGTATTTGAGGCAATAAACACAGATTCTAGTAATCAGAGGGGACTCACTAATACTCTAATCTGACTGCTATTTCTTTTTTAAATCATAAACTGAAAAATCTATCTTTGCCTTAATTTATGGCTCCTTCAATGCAAAAAGAATTTTTTAACATGAATTATCCAGATAATATTCTTACTTTTTCACTTCATTTTGCTTAAGGTCCTGGCCCCATTTTAACATCTGATTTCAACAGCTTCTCTTGGGCATCTGCAGTCTGAGTTGGTAACACAGTTTTTCTATCTTGAGAAACTGTGAAGCTTAGATTGGACAGGACTGAATATAGGATGTCATGTGATTCCGATCCCTGGGTGTTAAGCACCCTACCTTTGAAACTTGTTATGTTCTCAGCAGCATTCACCTGCACTCTGCTGATTTGAGCACCTTCCAGTTTATTCTTTGCTGTTGGCTTTTCTATTCAATTTAGTTCAGCCTAATGTTCTTCTGATTTTTTTCCCTCTAAAGGACAAGAACTAATGCTCTAATTTAGAGGACTCAAGTACCATTTTTGCCCATTCTTCATCAGAGATTGCACTATTCAAGGTACTTTGCTTTTTTTAGATGAATGCCCTAATTTGTTCCTGTTATACAGTGGAGAAATGTTAGTTCTATATTAAAAGGTCTCATCACCAGCCTCAGACACCTTGGAATATGGAATACAAAGAAAGTACCATAGAAAGAATAAAAGGGTCTCTGACTTTAGGAATGAAAGCCCATAAAATGGAAGGTCAAAATTAGCTTTTTTTGAATAGATAATCAGAGGGAACCTCCAAAGGTAAATCAAATCGTATCGTGAACTTGAGATCGCAATTTACTAAATTTTTGCAAATGACTATATGAAGGGGTATTTGGAAAACAAAAGATGCTGATAAGCAAATGTAGTCAATGTTTAAGGTAGCCTTTGTAAAGAGATAACCAAAGAAGTTCAGAAGTTTACAAGTCATATTTTAAATTATTAAAACCTAGTTTCTTTGTACCAAACTTAGCATTAAGATGAAATAACTTTTTGCTTAGCATTAGAACATAATGTGAAAATTAGACTATGATTGACTAAAAAAAGATTCAAATATGTTTTACCTGATAACTTGGGCTAGGTTTGTTTCATTAAATGTGAATAAGAACTAAGAAAATTTAGAGCTTTTCTGAGCAATTTCCAGTCTTAGAGGCAGATCACTGAGTGGCAAGGAAGGATCAATTCGGGGAAGAACACCAGACAGAATAAAAATTTACTATTCTTTTTTGTTTATTTGTTTAATATATATTTAAAAGGTGTGAGCTATTAAAATCCAATTTGTATTATTCATCAGAGTTTATCATTCCCCTTTTTTATTTCTTAATTGGAACATATTTGACATAAAGAAAAATGCACAGATCTTTAGTGTACAATATGACAAGTTGCGGCAAATGCAGACATCTAATCATGTCTATCATGATTTAGAATATTTTCATCAGTCAAGAAAATTCTTATGTTCCCTTCCCAGTCAGTCCCCCTCCCCAGGTCAAAGAGGAAATCGCTGTTCTCATTTTATCACCAGAGTTTAGTTTGCTGTTCTAAAACTTCGTATAAATGGAATCATGTGGCAATACGCTTTTGTGTCTGGCTTCATCCATATGGTTGTGAATATCAGCTTGTACATTTTTATTCTTGAGTAGTAGTTGTTTGAATATACCGTAATTTGGCTGTGGATGGACATTTTACAAAAAATTTTTGGCTCTAATGAATAGTGCCGCCGTGGTCATTGTAATATCTATCTTGGTTGTGGATATCAGCTTTATTTCTTTGTTTTTTTGTTTTTTGGCCGTCCTGTGTATTGTAGATCAGCTTTATTTGTTTTGGGTAAATAGGTAGGAGTGAAATTACTGGGTCAAAGCATAGTTGTATCTGTAACTTTGTAAGAAACTTCCATATAGTTTTCTAATGTGGCTGTACCATTTTATATGTCTACCAACTATGTATAAGAGTTCCATTTCCTCTTCACCGTTGCCAAAATTTGGGGTATTCAATATTTTACTAGCTAGTCTTGTGAGTATATAGGGGTATCTTACTGCATTTAACTTGCACTTCCCTGATGTTTAATAATATTCAGGACTTATTGACTGCTTATTGTACATTTGTGGATCTCCCATTGTAAAGTTTCTGTTACAGTACTTGTCCATTTTTAAATTGGCTGTTTTTGTCTTTAATTATTATTAAGTTGTTGAAATTCTTTATATTTTCTAGATAAGGGTTCTTTTACAAATATATGTTTTAAAAATATTTTATTCAATATATGACTTACGTTCATCTTGGTAATGGTTTATTTTAATGAGTAGAAGTTTGTAATTTTGGTGAAATCCATTTCATCAATTGTTTTATTTTATGGATAGTGTGTTTTCTGTGTTTGGTATTAAAAAATTTTGCATACCTAAGATCATGAGAATATTTTCTTTTGATAGTTTCCAGAGGCATCAGAGTTTTAGCTTTCATATTTACATCTATAATTTAATTGACTCAATATTTGGAAATGGTGTGAGATGGGATCACATCACTTTTTTCCCAGCACCATTTTGTTGTGAAGCTTTCTTTTTCCCATTAAATTGCTTTGGTACATATGTCAAAAGTCAAGTATAGGTGTATTTCTAGACATTTTATATAGTTCTTTTTATCTGTTTGCCTATCCTTAGGCCAATACCACACTGATTTGATCACTATAGCTTTGTTTCAGTAAGCATTGAAATCAGGTTGTATAACTCCTCTAATTTGTTCTTGTTTTTTAAGATTGATTTTTTCCCCTCTGGGTTCTTTACATTTTCATATAAATTTTAGGAACAGTTTTTCAATTATGTAAAAAAGCCTGCTGGGATGCTGATTGTGATGACAACATATCTATAGATCAATCGAAGGAGAATTGCCATCAAAACCATACCGAGTCTTTCAATTCACGGCACATCTCTTCATTTATTTTGATATTTATTTTTTTCAGCATAGTTTTGTAAATTTAATATTGAAGTCTTGTACAACTTTCATTGAATTTACTTCTCTGTGTGTGTATAAATTTATTTGGTTATTAAACTATTTTAATGTTTTATTTTCCAATTCTTACTAGTGCACAGAAATAGAAATTTTAAAAATATTGACATTATATCCCATGATATTATTAAATTTATTAGTTCTAGTATTTTTTTTTAAACTTTACCTAGAATTTTCTCTGTAAGTGATCATATTGTCTGTGAATAAAGAGAATTTGACTTCTTCCTTTTTGAACTTTATGCTTTTATTACTGGTCTTTACTTTATTGCACTGTGAGCTTATTCCAGTAAATTATTGAATAGATAAGTAGTATGGGTAAACATCTTAGCCTTTTCTCAATCTTAGGAGGAACATGTTCATTGTTTCACCACTAAATATGGTGCTAACGTAGATTTTTCATAGATGCTCTTTCTCTGACTGAAGAAGTTTCCCTTCTGTTCCTAGTTTGTTGAGAGTCTTAATCGTTAATTGTTATATACTGTTAAACCATTTTTCTGTATCAATTGAGATAAGCATATATATATGTATATATTTTTTTCCTTTATTCTGTTTATGTGGTAAATTATGTTGATTATTTTTGCGTGTATTGTGCACTTAATTTGCATTTCTGGAATCAACCTCACTTGGTGTGTAATGTTGTCTCCTTTTTATATGCTGGTGAATTTCATTTGCTAATATTTTATTAAGATGCTTTGTGCCTATATTCATTTTCCCATAATGTATCTGTCAGATTTTGGCATCAGGGTTATTAGCTGTACTTTTTCCTCCTCTATATTTTGAAAAAATTGATGTGTAAAAGTGGTATTATTTCTTCATTAAGTGTCTGATAGATTTCACCTGTTAAACCTTTATGCCTTGAAATTTTCACTGTAGAGTGCTTTAATTACAAAAGCATTTTCTGCAATAAATATAGGAATGTACAGATTTTCTATTTCTTCTTGTATCAGTTTTGATAATTTGTGTTTTGAAAATTTTTGTCTTTCAAAGAATTTGTTCATTTCCTCTAACTTCTCAAATTTGTTGGCATAAATTTGTTCATAATATTTCCTTATCTCTTTAATATCTGTAAGAATTGTTGTGGTGGTCCCTTTATAATTTTTACAATTGATAATTCATATTTTCTTTTTGTGTCAGTTTAGTAAGGGGTTTATCAGTTTTATTAATCACTTCAAAACAGCCTATTATTTTATGTATTTATGTATTTTATGTATTTTATGTATTCTCCACTATTTTGATTTCAGCCATTTTCTTTATTATTTACTT
The DNA here is from genome assembly GCA_023783475.1 of Daubentonia madagascariensis. Taxonomy (NCBI): domain Eukaryota; kingdom Metazoa; phylum Chordata; class Mammalia; order Primates; family Daubentoniidae; genus Daubentonia; species Daubentonia madagascariensis. The sequence continues at coordinate 4,441,260 of JAKFHU010001798.1, read as the reverse complement.
CATTTTTTTCTACTTACTTTGAGTTGAATTTGCTCTTCTTTTCATACCTTCTTAAGTTGGAAACTTTGATTTATGATATTTATTCTTTTAAAATTAATTTTTTATAAAATTTCTTGCCTCAGATTTTCTTTTATTTCTTTTTTTTAGATTATTATTCATTTGGAAACATCTTTTAATTTATCTTGAGTTTTTTTCTTTGATTCATGGATTATTTTGGAGTATTTTTCTAATTTCTAAATATTTGGAAAATTTTCAGGTATACTTTCATTATTAATTTCTATTTTAATCCCTTTGGTCAGAGAATATGCTCTATGATTTCAATCCTTTAAAATTATTAAGATTTGTTTTATGGCCAGCTTATGGTCTTTGTTGGTGAATTTTTGATGCCAACTGAAAAAGAATGTGCATTATATATCAATAGATATTGTCCTCTGTAACGTTAGGTCAAATTGATAATTTTTTCAAGTATTATATCCTTACTAACTTTTTTGTCTACTTATTCTATCAATGAATGACAAAAGAATGTTAAAATCTCTAACTACAATTGTGAATTTATCTGTTTTTCTTTTAGTTTTGTGAGGTTTTTGTTCCATGTATTTTCAAGCACTATTATTAGTGTTATTAGGATGGTTTTGGTTTTATGGTGAAAATGCCCTTTTATCATTGTGAAATATCAATTTTACTTTTGATAATATTTTTTGTCTTGATCTTTATTTGCCTGATATTAGAATAGCTCCTCCTGCTTTCTTACGCTTATGACTACATGGTGTATCTTCTTCCATTATTTCATTTTCAGTATTTCTGTGTCTGTATATTTAAAGTAATTTACTGATTAACAGCATATATTTGAATAACTTTTAAAAACTATTATGACAATTTCTGACTCTTAATTGGTTTCACACAATTACTCTAAATTTACCATGTACTTACTGTAATTTAGTATGGCTGGATTTAAGTCTATTATCTTTTTTTTTCTCTTTGTCTCATTTACTCTTTATTACCTTTTTCCTCCTTTCCTGTTTTTTTATTGTTTTTTCTTCACTGTGTTTTTGTACTCCCATTTTATTCTCTGAATTGGCTTTTTACTTTAACTTTTTGAATTTTTTTTTTTTACCAGCTCCTTTAAGGGATCCAATATACACACTTCACTTATCAAATACTACTACCCTGAATTAATATTACATTTTTTAAGTGTAAAAAACTCATAATATTACATTTCTATTTGCCTCACTCCTGTCCTTTGTGCTGTTGTTGACCCACATTTGCTTTTAAATATGCTGTAACATATAACATATAACTTTTATAACATATAACTCATAACATATAACTTTTTATTTTTTATTTTGAATTATTTATTATCTTTTTAAAGAAATAAAGAAATGAAGAAAAAGACTTTTACATTTGCCACATTTTTACCATTCTGACATTCTTCATCTTATTTTAATATTTTTTCTTCAAACTCAATAACTTCCATTGTCATTTTTGTAGTACAGGTCTGCTCTGTTTGTGACAAATTTTCTCAACTTGTGCTTATCTGAAAATGTTTTAATTTTGATTTTGCTTTTGAAAGATATTTTCACTAGAAATAGAATTCTATGTTGAGAGACTTTTCTCCAAAGGACTTTAACTATTTCTTCCACCATCTTTGACTTGCATTGTTCCCAGTGAGAAGTCACCTGTTCTTATTGTTGCCTCCCTGTTTATAACGCATTCTTTTTCTCAAGCTGTGTGTTGAACAGATCCTTTTAGCATTGAGAAATTACCTCTTTAGAATTATGAAATGCCCTTTTCCTTAGTTTATATCTATGGTTTTTATAAAAATAACTATTATTTGCCTAGGTGTAGTTATTTTGTGGTTATTATTCTCATGGTTTATTGAACTTCCTGGATTTGTGGGTTTAGGTTTTTCCAACATTTGGGCAATTTCAGCCATTATTTTTGGATATATTTTTCTTCATCAATACCTTTCTCCTCGCTTTCTTGGATTTCAATTACATGTGTGTTGTACTGTTTTATATTGTTTTGCAGGTCCAATATAATTGTGGATGTGTCTGTCGTTCCTTGTAATTTTTTTGTTAGTTTTTGCTTTATGTATTTTGAATCTATGTTAATAGGAGCATAGTATTTTAGGATTTTGCTATCATCATGTCTGCTACACTCCTTGGCTTTCAAATCAACACTCTATGCTATAACCAGTGAGTTCCAATGGAAAAAAAAAACAACAATCTAGCTGAAGCCAAAACTTTAACTTCTAATTGTTTTACTGGGTCCCAGATTTCTTACCCCAGAGTACAGCAGAAGCATGTGACCAGTAATCACAGCTATGTTGATCACTGTTCACTTAGAAACTTGAAGTTACCACATATTTGATGCTGTTTATTACTGTTTGCCACTCAACTCCATCTCTTACTGTGCCTGACTTACTGGTTAAAAAAGCCACAATATTATATTTACCTAATTCAAGCTCCAAATTCTCATGTTTTGGGGGCAGTATTAAAGTCCTTTATATTAAAGTCCTGAATGCTTCCTTGGTGATACTGTGGGGTGAACATCAAATTGAAGTAGCTTTCCCTAGTTCCCATTGTACATGGTCTCAGTTTTGTCACTGCCTGTATTGCTAAGTTCTCATCATAAATACATGACTGAAGTATGAGAATATTTCCTTCTTTCCCTTTCAGTCAGTTTCTAAAAAGAATAGTCTATCCTTGCTATCTCTAAGTTATTATTCCTACCTCTAATTTCTTGTGTTTCTCAAGGTTCAAGTATTTAGCTTTCTATATTTTTCTTCTCTTTTTTAGAGATATTATTTTTAAAGCATTTGCTATCACTTATAAGCACTTACATCTATATTTTCTGAGTTTCTACCACATATAATTACATATCTACTTATTTTAGACCTAGTTGTTTTGTCATTATCTACATTCTAATCTGTGTAAAACTGAACTCTTGCTGTTCTTATTGACTTTCTCTCCTCTATATCTGTCTATTTCTATCTGTGATATCACAATTTAAATTGTTCAGTTTTAGAAAGTTAGATAGCTAATGAATTTCTCCCTTTCTCTTGATCCTTATAGCTTTTCTGAGTTATTGTTAATAATGTATACTTTTACCCTCTGCTTTGTTCTTCATGGCTGCATTATCCTAATTCTCTATTCAAATAAAGTGTAAATTACTCATCTTGAGTTTAAATTCCAAATTATTTTCTCAAGTTGATTTCCCATTTTTTCACTACATCAATCCTTGAATCCTGTTCACCATTTCTACTAAGCATCTTTTGATAATTCCTCACACTTAAATAATTTGAGTCTATTCAATTGAACTTTATCTCCTATAAATTTATAGAAATTATAATCTATTCTCCTGGTCACCCATTACCATATATTACTTTCCTGATTTTTAAAATCATATCATGTTATTTAGTTTCTATGTTTTTGTTAATATTTATGTATATATGTCATCGAAGCAAAATGCCCAATGGTGATGATTATGCTTTGTCTTTTTTTTTTTGAGCTCTCAGAGATTAAAACACACAGCCTGACACAGTGGTTTCCTAAGAAATATTTGTTTATTGAATTAACAAGTTAATGAACTCAGAATTTAACATTTTTTCTGTATGAAGAGTTATTGGTGACCAAAAGATGACTGTGCTTATAAATGACTGACCATTCACTTTGAGGCAAAATTTCTGCCTTTTTTTTTCCTGCAGACTGTTTACTAAAGAACCCTGAGGTAAGTAAGTGGTTAGGAAACTCAGAAATATCAGCAACCTTAATGAGCCTGTACAAATTTGACTGATCTTTTAGATGAGATAGGAATCAAATATCGGATATAGAATTTCAGTGGAAAAGATACCTAACAGAAATCCTGGTTGTTCTTGATTTCTCTATCTTGGCTTATATAAGTTAACAAATATTTCCATAGTAATAAACTGAGTTCTTCAATTTCATGCACCAGTTCTCCCTATTCTTTGTCAGTCTTTAAAAAACATTATCTGCTATATAAAGACATTTCCATCCCTCTTCCGCCAAGAGAAGCCTTTGAGTTGATGGTAATTGATTCTTTCAGGTTCACTTTCATCAAGAAAGCCCCTCATTGGCTAGAAGTCGTTGAGGGTCACAATTTACCTCATATTTAACATCTGATCAAGGCTTAATTGTAGTGCATTTCAAATCAAAAAGAGCCTTTTCATGATAAGTTATAAGGAATAGTTTGGCCTACTCCAGTGAAAAATGACAGAGGATATTCAGGATATGTAAAGTACCCCATCTGTTCTCCAGAGTAGGCTTTCACTCCCAAGTCAGCACAACTTGTTCAGTGTACCCACTGGTTCTGTTGTGAGATCAAAAGAGATCTGTTAGGTTGCACCTCAAAACATATAAGCATATATTTATATGCTTAAACATATAAAAATTTTCAAAAGTCAAATTGTTGGGATTATTAATCAAATTCAATAAGTAAAATGAAATGTATGTTGACATTTACTTAGAATCAGCAATTATTTTCTAGGTCTTATGATGAATCACTCATATTTTAGAAAAACATTCAAGGCAAAATGATTATAAATTTTTAAAAGAAGAAGTAAAACACTTTTTATTCTGCTATTATGAATGATACCTAGTCTGTTTCCATCCTGCAAGAAATTAGTCAGAAAAGTCAAAATTAGTCATGACAATTATGTCCTGCAATCTTTAAATAATGCTCTTATTAAATTTTTCTTGCCTACAAGGAAAGAAAATTCTTATAAGTTACTCTACCTTCCACATATAGTCTTGAAAAATGACCAATTAATAAAAAAGACCTTGAACTTGAAACATTGATAATTGATACAAAGTTAAAAATATCCTGACAGTACATACATTTAGAGTCACTGTTAGGTACATGTTTTATTTTAGATTTTAATTTTATCAAAGAAAATTATTTCCTATTTGTACAAGACTTTAAGTTCAGAAATAATCTTAAAAAGAACTTGATGAGTCTTCTTTTTTTCAAAAATATCATTTGTAAAAGAACCATAAATACAAATGTTAGTCTTTTGTACTAACATGACAATGTTCTGTGGTTCTGTACAACCAATACAAAATTAATTTAGGTTAACTGATACTCTAAGTTTTGACCAAATTGTCAAAATCATTTAATCAAATTTTTTCTATTACGTGACTCTGCAGGTTTGCCTAGAAAAGCCTAAGCAGTAGGCACATTGGTGCATCCAATTTGGAATCTGATGCAATATAGGCAACTTTATTAACTTTGTCTGTTCCTATTCTCATCTATAAAAACACGGGATGGTAATAATACATAGTTATATAAATAAAATCATTAAAATAGATTTTAGAGAATGTAGCTTTCTTATTCACTCTGCTATCTCACTGTGCTTGACATAATAGGTACTCAATATGTACACGTATAGTGAATGTATAAAAATATGTCTTTTCTGTTAATATTCAGAGATTAATCATTACTTGAAACCTATGAAGTAGCAATTGGCATTATTATTGTTGTTACTGCCATTTATGGTTCAACTTGGGAGATGAGGCTTTGGAGGGCAGAGGAATAAAGAGAATATGTGCTTTTCTCCAGTTTCATGGACAGTACTATTTTGTGATGTGCTTTTGTCCTGCATATGTCTCTGCAGAGGCATAATGTGTAGAAAGCAAAACAGGAAACAGCTGGAAATATGGACAGTGATTGTAGTGACAATAGAGTCAAAGTTATCCCAACAGGATGGAACCAAAGGGGTGATTGTTAATAGAGAAATGTATAATTTTTTTTAACTTCTAGTACTAATTGGTAAGAAATGATAATAACATCCACCGCCAAATCTTTTAATTTAATATTTTATTGAGATAAAATTCACATAACATAAAATTCACCATCTTAACCATTTTAAAGTATATCTTTCATAGATTTTTAGTGCATTCACAACCTTGCACAACCACCACCACTCTCTAATTTCAGGCTCTTTCCATCACCCCAAAAAGAAACCCCATATATGTTAGCAGTCACTCCCAACTCTACCCTCTCCTGATTCCCTGGCAATTATGTATTTTCAGTCTCTATGGATATGCTGACTCTGGCTATTTCGTATACATGGAGTCATACAATATATGGCCTTTTGTGTCTGGCTTCTTTCACTTAGCATAGTGTTTTCAAGTTTCATCCATATTGTACCATGTAATAGTACTTCATCCCTTTATATGGCTAAATAATATTCTATTTTAGGAGTATACCTTGGTTGAACTTTATGTCCTTATCCTTGTTTTTCCCTATTACATTCTCATTTACTTTTTAAATATTTAGATAAAATTCACCTAATGTAAAATTGACCATTTTAACCATTTTGAAGTGTTCAATTCAGTGGTTTTTGGTATATTTCCAATGTTGTGCAACCATCACCACTGTCTCTAAGGATTTTTCTAGTCTGGATTTTTTATATAAATGGAATCATACAATCTGGATACTGGCTGAAAGAAGTTCATTGATAACTGAAGGGTATTTAACATTATAAAACTGGTGAGGAAGGACATGCAATTGAAGGAATTGTGAAGAAACCAGAAATGTGTAGTTAGCAGAAAAGACAAAGGTGACATACAGTAATTGCTTTTAAATATCTCAAGGATTGACATTTCTTCCAGGGAGTAGGCTTTCTTTTGGCTCTAGAGGGAGGAATTCAGATCAGCGAGTGAGTATCATGGAAGCAAAATTTTTGACTCAGTAATAAATATCTGAGATTTAGACATGCCTAAAACAAGACAGGCTACTTTTTGAAGTAGTGAATTCTGTAACTAAAAATATGAATGATTCCCTCTCAGAGAAGTTATGACAAAGAGTCTGGGTTGAGGCAGATGAGTAGGCTGGATGATCTCCATAACTCCCTGTAACTCCTCGATGCCAATCTTGTAACATTCATTTTGCTGTTGCTGCTGAACTCTGGGCAAGTCTTATTGTGATGCTTTATTTGAAACGACGAGGGCTGGCTTGTCTTAGTCAGTTCTTGTCATTAGTATCTCCAATTTCTGCTTGCAGCAAACTTTTATTAATACTTGCCTTGGGAAGGTGACTCTTGTGCCTTGAGAAGCTCTACTCTTTCCTTGAGGTACCTAGTTTATCACATGTTTTTTATCATGTCCCCGGTCCACATCTGCTCTCAGAAAAGACCCTGCTATTACTCATTTGCACCATAGTGTGAAATAGCATCTTTTTTTCTCTTAAGTTTATTTTTATCTTGATTCTTGTTATAGAATAAAAAGTCTTATTTCTTGCTAAAGGAATTGCAGGCACTCAGGTAGAGATGGGAACTTTATTGGACCATTTGAATAATGATCTTTCATAGCATAAGATCAGGGAGATTATGTTGACATGTTCCTTTTCTGGTCGTCATACAGGATGAATGAATATTATTTTATATTTCATCTAAACAGTAACAATAAATGAGGAATAGAATATTTAACTAGTTCAAAAAGCAGAGTAATTTCTAGTGTATTATAGAGGAAATTATTTCTAATTAGATGCCATACTTTAAAAATGTTCTTTCAGGAAATTTACTTCTCCATGCTCTTTAGTGAGTATATCTACTACAATGTTGTAAAATGATATGGGAAAATGTTTATACAATAAAATAGGTTGAGAAGTTAGATATTAATTTGTAAATTATTTTGTCTGTATTTTCAAAGAAACGGAAAAAGAAACACAACAAACTGTTAGTAGTAGAAAACGTTAGGCAGTAAGATAATGTTTGATTTTTATTTCTTTTTTATATTCTTGTTTTTCTAAATTATCCACAATGATCACATATTATTTTTATAATTAGAAAAAGAATACTTAAAAAACAGAAGCTGTATCTTCTTACTCTGGTACCATATTTGGACACTTCTATATTTCCTTCCATTCTTCTACTACTTTGCCATTAGGTATATTTTCTATCTTCCCCTTCCTTTCTGCCCTTTACCTAATTTTCCTTTTTACATTTGTGGAAAGCCTCACTTCATTCAGGTACTTGTAAATGAAGTTCACTGTGTCCATGTGGACTATTAATATTCCAGGTGTGCTATGAGGCTAATCAGTGGTAAACATTGGGTGTGGAACTCTTTATCACAAAAATGTGTTCCAATGTCACCTGATAAATAATCTAAGTGATGAGCTTAACCCACTTTTCTCTCCATAGGACATGGAGATATGGGCATGGGCTGGGGCATAGACTTGGAAGGAATTTCTGAGAGGCAGTATGGTGAAGCAGGAGGAGACTTGCCTGGCTGGTATGAGGTCTGTACAGTTTATTTTCTCCTGGAACCAGTGCGTGATTATGGAAAAATAATATGACATGATTGGATCTCTGTTTCCTCATTTTATAATGAAAAGTCTGGATCTTGAGGTCATCTATGGACCTAATATTTTAAGGACCTATGTTCTAGAACGGATATTTTGTGAGTCTATAAATATTTCTCTGAGATTATTGGAACAACTGTAGTACTTCCATAGAAGCTACTGCAGTACCTCCATAGAATCTACTAGCTTTGAGACTTACAATGAATAAAGGAGGAGGTGGACATCGACTATAATTATACAAACAGATTGCCCTTTAGTTCATCTTTAGCTATCTTTAAAATTGGTTCTCTTAGTACTATCTGCTGCACATGGGTGTGCATGATGGAACTAATGACATGAATTTGTCATACCTGGAATGAATAATATTTTTCTGTCAAGTCTGGAATTCAGATAACTCACATCAGGAGGACTGTGTGTGTTTCACAGAGTAACTGCTGTTCTCCTTGGTGCTGATAGCTACTCACACTCTTGGAAGGGACACAGTTGCACTGCTCGTAAAGTGCTGTAAAGAGACATTTGCCAGAGACAGGGAGCAGTGGCTATGGAGTGATTCTTTACTACAGTTTGATAAAAGTGAGAATTTTAATTAAATGAGGAGATATTCCGCTATTAGGCTCATGCTAGTATTATATCCATGCTTTATTAAGTACCTTAATTGGGGCCATAAGTAATCCTATCACTGGAATAAGAATGCATACAAAAATGCTTATTTTAATTTTTGGTGTCCTATGTTGACAATTGCTACTAATTTGAATTTATTTATTTTTTGCAAATTTCCCTAGGAATTCCAATTAAAAAAATACTACTGTGACTTGATATTTTTTTGGGATCTGTATTTGCACTGTGCTAATTATTTTATATGCATTAACTCATTGAGTTCTCATAGCAGTGGTACCATTTAGGTATTATTATTGTCATCACTTAGCAATAGAGGGAACTAAAGAAATTAGAGTAAGTGAAGTAATTGACCTGAAGTCTTGCAGAGGAGAACACTGAATTTCTACCTAAAGACCTCTGAGTCCAGAACTTGAGTAATTAATCACTAAAGTGCCTCTCTCTCCATGGCTTCTGTCAATGTGGTACCCTTATTTTAAGTGTCTGATGCATGTGATTATAGCAGAGGCTCATGATGTGACATTCTGTGTCCCCACCTGATTTCAGTTCAGCTATTATTGTAAAGTGCCTTCACTAGTGCTGCTTATCAGGCCTGCATCACTGAGCAAAAGAAGGCTTCAACCCATAGGCAGGTCAGATCAGAAGTGCAGGGAAGATGATGCCACCAGGAGCAGCCCTTCACCAAGGGTGTAGAAGTCAGTGGATGAGTTCCCTCTCCTCCTCAGCTTCTGGCAGGACAGTTCTGGAACATGCTAGCCATGGTTTCTGTGGAGGACCCCAAGGGGACTGAGCACTATCCATCCACAATGCTAACCAGTCCATTACAAGTACCCTTTATAGGCTTTTCTCCTTTCCCTGTTTCTCTCTTCCCACTCCCTTACTCTTTCCTTCCTGGGACTTTTTTCCAAATAAACGACTTGCCTCCATGCCCTTGTCTCAGGCTGTGCTTTCAGGAGAACACAAACTAAGACAGTATTATTATGTTTTATGGGTGTCTTGTTATTAACACTTGTAATACATATTCTAAGTAATAATCCCACTCTACTATTTCCACTTAGTTATGAGGACCTATCAATTTTTTCTTCAAAATGTCAATTTTCTATTCCCACAACCCACCTTGTAGTCCAGGCCTTTATCATTTTGTCCCTGAGGTATTACGTTAGGCTTCTAGTTAGCATACCCTCTTCTATCATCTAAGACTTCCTGCATACTGATGCCCAATAAATTTTCCTCCAGTGTTGGTTTCATCTGTCACTCCCCTGCTCAAAAACCTACAATTACACTGAACAATTTATCACATTAAGTCTAAATCCTTCTCTCCAAGTTAAGATGCACTTTCTTCACAAAATTCTCCAACTCTGATAAGCTCTATTGATTTTACACGTCTCTGAATTCTTATAACACTTATAATCTTGCCACAGAATTTAACACATATTTATTATCTTGTATTATTTACATATTTTTATATGTTTTCTTAGTCCAATAAACTACAGGATCCTTGAAGCCATAAACTATGCCTTTGTTGTTAATTTGCATTTTCTATAATCTAGCACAATTCTAGGCACAAAAGGACAAGCTAATACTTTTCAGCTGGATGATCACTTATTCTTAGAGACTTCCTACAAGGGGAAAATTTGTATCTGATTTTGCAGATATATTTCCTAGAAAAGACAAAATTTGGAAGGCATTTTGATTTGCCTAAATTCTCAGAGTAAGCAACAAATAAATGCTTGTTCTTTTAACTTGCAGTTCTAGAATATGATTGTTACTCTTCTAAGTTGTCAAAGTCCGCTTCAAAAGAAAGCAAGATTTGCATGTGTTCTAAATCTAGAGCATCATTAAATGTTTGACAACGAGGTAGACATAGAAAGAAAAACGAAGGCCTTTTCATGAGCCCCTGAGGACTTTTACAGTAAATTATTTTTGGCTAGGAAGTCCCTATTATTTTGCGTAATTTTAAAGATATTTTTCAGTAAGACTGTGGAATCCCATCTTGATTAATATAAGAGGTTCTGGAGAAGGAATGATTTCATATTTTAAACATCTTCTCTACATTCCCAAAGATACATTTTCTTTTGGTTTAATTTTTTCCCCAAATTGAAGCTCTATTAGAGTTTCCTTTTTTTTTTTTTTTTTGTAGAAGGACATAAAAGGCACTTATTTAAAACTGAACAATAATACTGAAGTGTGAAAGATTTTAGAACTCACCCTGTTTAACATACTAATTTAATGTAGTCAAGGTAGGAGTGTGTGTGGGTGTTTCCAGAAAGTAGATGGGTAAACACTTACATAAAGTATCCAAAACTTGAAACCAAAACATCTATTTGATTCTCTTGGGAGTCTGTTCAGGTGTTTTTCCCGGTTGGATTTTTAGGTATTACTTAAGTATGTTCCATTGCAGAGGTCCTAATAGAAGCATCTAAATCTTACTGTGCAATCTCGGGGAACAAAGATATTCTCTTGAAAACTTGATTGCTTTTCTATGGAAGCAGTTAGCTTTGATTTATATCACCTCTGAAGGGAGCTTCGCTGAGGCTTTGAGTAATCCAATAAGGATCACATAATATACTCCCGTTTACATCTCGTAGAGTTGCTGTGTATGGAGGTCTTTGTTTATGATTCAGGAAATGGGCTAAAAGCTTCCTAGGTTCATCTCTGTTCACAAACTTTGTTCTGGGGGAAGTAATGGCTTTTTGCATTTTAATAAGCAGTAAATCTCAAGTATTACAATGCTCCAATAACAAGCTATCTTTGGCAGTGTAGGCCTTTCCCTGTTTTTTGGAGCTTGCTCTTGTTCAGCAGTTTGGGTATGAAGATAATTGTTATCTCGTCATTGGATTTCCATTTGAAGGCACTACACTGGGAGATGCTGCCCACATCTTTTTCTGAAAATAGTCTGAGTCTCCCTTATGAGTGCCTAAGAGGGATATGAAAAATTAAGAGAAGCTCTATGAATGGCCAGAAGTTTTATCAAAGTTATGTAACTTCATCTAAAAAGACAATTGTATGCTATTTTACATCATTTCTCCTCTGAATATTGATTACTTAAATATTTGTAGTTCATTTAATATTCAGTGTAATGTCTTAGGTACTGGAGATGATATGAAAATGAGTATGATAAAATCCTGGCTTATAACTGCTTAAGAAAATCTTCATGTAAATGAATTTCATGGAGTGTACTGTGGTTGGCCTTTTTTGAGTTTCATGACCTGGATGCCCTTCTAAGTAGGTTCCTTGGAGAATTTATTTCTTTTAAGTAGAACTGTCTCCAAAGAAGACCAGGTACATAAAAGCCCAACTGTGTAAACTTGTTCTGTTTGAACAATAAAACATCAAAAAAGGATGTAGTTTCCATACTGAGAAATGTCTAATGGGAGTTCTCATAAGGATAGGGTGTTTTTTTACCTTGTTCTTTGGTAGTATCTAAATGAATTGATGTACCTACAGCAGATTGATGGAAGGGACTTGATTGTTTTAATTTCATCTGATCAATTGCTTAACAATCAATTAGGTTGTGGTAAATTTGATATCCTTGAGCAGATGTGTACCTAAATTCCATTTTAATGACTAGTTCAGTTTCTTTTACAGCAAAACTTTCTGTAATATTATGTGATAAATATACTTTTTAAAATTTAAAAAAAATGGGCAAAGGACATGAACAAAAACTTTTCCAAAGAAGACAGAATGATAGCCAGCAAACATATAAAAAAGTGCTCAACTTCTCTAATCATCAGGGAAATGCAAATCAAAACCACAATGAGATATCACTTAACTCCAGTGAGATTGGCTCATATCAAAAAATCCCCAAATAACAAATGTTGGCGGGGATGTGGACAGATAGGAACACTCATACACTGCTGGTGGGACTGCAATTTAGTACAACCTCTATGGAAAAGAATATGGAGATACCTCAAAGATTTAAAAGTAGAATTACCATTTGACCCAGCAATCCCACTACTGGGTATTTATCCAAAAGAAAAAAAGACATTTTATAATAAAGACATCTGCTCTCGAATGTCACACAATGCACACAATTCACAATTGCAAAGTTGTGGAAACAACCCAGGTGCCCATCAATACACAAGTGGATCAATAAAATGTGGTATATGTATACCATGGAGTATTGCTCAACAATAAGGAACAACAGTGAATTAACACATCTGGTATTATCCTGGTTGGAGCTAGAACCCATTCTTCGAAGCGAAGTGTCACAGGATTGGAAAAACAAGCACCACTGGTACTCACCGTCAAACTGGTACTAACTGATGAACACTTACATCACACAGGGCAATAACTCATCTGAGGGCGGGCGGGCGGGAGGGGGGTGGAAGGGATGGGAAAAACTCTCACTGAATGGATGTGGGGAGCACAGTTTGGGAGATGACCACGATTGTGGCTCTGACACGGGCAGAACAGGGGCAATGTGTATGGCCAAAGTGTTGTACCCCCATGATATTCTGAAATTAAAAAAATAAATTAAAAAAAAATTTTACTTCATGAAAATTTAGGCAGCTTAAGACCATGCAATATGATGATGATTTAAAATACAGTTAAAATATTCACTGAATATTATAAGAAAGGGTATATAAATAGGTATTTTTTAGACATCTAGACATAATAAAAGTATTGCATGTTTCTCTTGGGTTCAATATCTTCATAAACACAGAATTTGGAACTGTAAGAAATCTTTAAATTCCAGTCAGAATTGCTTCTTTTACAAATAAGATGGAGGCTCTTAGAAGCAAAGTGATTTGTTGAAAATAGAGGCAGAGCTGGAATATAAGCATTGGATTTCAAATTTAGTTTAAAATGAGCTTACTGAATTCAATATTGTGCATATATTAGGTGCTTATGTATTATTTCAGTGAGATATTTTCTTCTAAATATTAATATATTTGAAATGATGTATGCTATAAATAGTAATGCATATTCTCCCTGCCTCCCTTCCTCTACAAGTATTTACTGAGTGCCTATTACTTGCTAGACACTGGTTTAGGTATAGGTTATACAGCAGTGAATACAAGACAGATGAGGTTTCAGTATCATAGAGCCTAAATTCTTGTGGCTCTATTGTGTTTGTTATCAACAACAAACACACAAACAAACAAAAAATGAACAAGAGAAATATGAGACAGCCATAAATAATGTGCAGAAATTTAAATTGAGTGCTTAAATTGATGGTGACTGTAGATTTAGTGTCCTGGGAATATGACATTTATGTTGTGATAGGGTTCAGGACATGCTACTCCAAAACATGGCACCTTGTCATTTGAGAAAACAGAAGAGTCAATAAGGCCACTCTTACCTTCCCCTCGCCCTTATTCCCTGAAGCAGGTCAGAAAACTTACGAAGGCGACTCTATGACCTTCTTCTTCGCTTCTCTTCTGAAGATTCTTATGAGACAGGTGTTCAGCCCTATACCCAGAGGGAGGGAATGTCATATAAGCATGCCAAGAAGAATCTGAACAAACAGGCCTTGCTAAGTTCCTCCCTCGCTCCCCGTTTATTACCATTAGATCATACCCTTTTGTCTTCTAATTATACTTCTGCACAATTATCCATAAAAACACACAGATTTCTCCACTTAGAAAGAAAGAACTGAAAAAACCCCACAGATTTCCCCATTTCCTTGGGTCTTCATTTCTGAAGGTTCTCATGTCATGTAAAACTTATAGTAAATAAATTGTGATGCTTTTCTCTCGTTAATCTCTCTTTTGTTAAAGGGAACTCAGCCATGAGCCTTGTTACGGGTAAGGAAAAGATATTACTTTCTGTCCCCCAACTGATGGTGAGAAATAGTAATACAGAGAAACTACATATACAGATTGGGAAAAAGCAGCCCATGGAGAAGGAAGAGCAAGGACAAAGACTTGGTGGTGGGAACACATCTGTCATATTCAAGAAACAGAGGGGTAAAAAAACTAGTGTGTCTACAGAAGCACTCTCCAGGAGAATTGTCTGTGATTACAGAAATCTTCTCTGAGCTGTCCAATATGATAGCCACTAACCACATGTGATTGTTAAGCACTTAAAATGTAACTAGAGTAATTGAGGAACTGAATTTTTAATCTTACTTGATTTTAATGAATCTAAACTGAAATTGAAATAGCCACATGTGGCTGGCTAGTGGCTGTTAGATTGGGCAGTGCAGGTCTAGAATGTAGAGGTTAAGAGATGGGTAGTGTTGTGGAGCATGAGCTGAGCAGTGTGTGTCCAAGGGATAGGAAGGGACTGGATCACATGGTTCTTTGTAATGCAAAGAGAAAACTTTGGTTGTTATCTAAAGTGGATTGGAAATTATCGAGATATTTTAAATAAGGCAGTGGCACAATCTGATTATATCTTAAAAACACCATTTTGGGTGCTGGCTAGAGAATGGGACACAGGAGGCCAGAATAGAAAAAGGAGGCCTGTTAGAATGCCATTGTGGTAATCTATGGGAAATATGGCAGTGGCGTGGATTAGAATTGAACACTTTCAGGAATATCATTTTACACACGGAATTTTAGTCCATGATGATGGACTAGATGTGGGGGAAAGAAGGGTAACAAAAAAGAATCAAGGAAAACACTGAAATTTTTATTTGAGCCACTGAGTGGATAGTGTGGCTATTTACTAAGTGGTGAAGTTTGGGGAAGAGCAAGTATGAAGGGATAGTTTTGTCTTATTTACTTATTATATTTATATACTTTTGGCCATATTAATTTTGAGATGCTTCTGATACATCTAAATAAAAATGTTATATAGGGAGTTGAATACATTATTGTTCTAGCCTATAGCTCCACTGAGAGGACAGGGCTGCATATATAGGGGGCCATCACATGTATTTGTTATGTTATATATGTGTACATATCATAATATAGATACTACATTGGTGTGTGTATGTTTACACATACACATTCACACAATCTGAGGAAAAAACAGAAAATTAATGGAACTGCTCTTTCTATAAAAGCAGACTACTTCAGCATAGCTGCTGAAGCAAGAATTATTTGTAAATCAAAAAAAGCAGCACTTCTTAAAACAAATATCTTGACCACATGAATGAACAAATAGAAGAAAGATGGTACTTTGTATATACCTAGAGATTTTTAAGAATCAGCAAACAGATCTTTCCCAGGTATTGTGGTGGCACGTGTTGCAGGATGGTGGCGTTTCCCACCTTTCTGCCCTGCCTGCCAGTTCTTCCACTCCAGCATGTAGTGCATCTACATGGTACTTGAGATAGACGACGTCTTCTAGGGAGACTCCACGGCTCTCTGTTGATGATGGCCAGGGAGAGTGTCCAAGGGACTTGTGGAGTAGCCACCCTTATCTGTCATGTGGACTATTGCAGGGGCATCCTGTTAACGTCATTCTTCACAAGATGTACTCTTTTGTTAGCAGAGAGATGGGCCAAGCTCTCTCCTCACTGCACAAACCAATATTACCAATCTTAACTTTGCTAAACACTAGGAACCATTCTGGCACCAACACAAGGCTGAATTTTGCTACAAGTTTCAAGATGAGTAAAGGGAGGTTACATTTTAGTACCACATAGCAAATCAGCTTTCCATGTTCTTACAAAGACCATTGGATCTTCTCACTAGCCACACTCCTATGGAGTGATGGACTTTCAGTATGCGACCTGCTGCATTTCTATGGCTTTAAGCATCAAGCATATGTGTTAATGGGGTTACTAGAGGGGAAGGAATCACAGGCACAGGCTGAATGAGTAAATCCAGCATTTTATGTTGAGAAAGGCTATTATAATTCATAAGAAAATTACATTATGTGTTAAAAGACAGAAGAATGTGTGGTCACTTCACTGGAATAGTGATTCTTATTTTTGATTGTGTACAAAAAGCACCTGGAGGGCTTGATAAAACACAGATTTCTGGGTGCCATCTGCTAAGTGTCTGAAATAGTAGGTCTAGGGTATAGGATTTGCATTTTTAATAAGTTTCTTGGTAATGCTGATGCTATTCTTCTGAGGATGAGGCTTTGAGAACCACTGCCTTAGAACAGTCCTTCCCATCTCAGTCTTGACGCACATGAAGCTCTGATGCAATATATCTGCAATCTACAACCTGTTCTGTAGTTCAGATGGTAGAGACTCTCAATCATGTGTGCAAATGTATTGAGTATTCTACAGCCTGTTATACAGTATGTTTTTCAACATCTCTTGAATTTTAAGATCATGCAAACATCCTGAAATAAAGCCATCTAGGAATCACAAAATTTCTTTAACGTTCTTCATGATGTAAATTCTTGTTTTATTAGGGTGATGCCTGTAAAACAAAGTAAAACTAAACAGAAATCGTTTTATTCTTGCTTAGGAATAATCTGAAGCTAGAAATACTACACCTATCACTGGCCTTTGATTTCAGTAAAAATCTATATGCTTGTTTAGCTTTTTCAGTGCATGCATGTTAGTTTAAGCATAATAACAACATATCTGGGGGTCTTTATTGAAAGAAAAATATATAATAAAAAGATTAGATGGGCTAGACACTATTTATCAATGGAAACTTTCCTTTTAAATTCTTAAATTATGCTTGGTTCATAAGTAACATAACAACCTAAATAGCTACCTAGGGCCAAAAGCAAATAAAATGGTGGAATGTTAACCTTCATTTACACCAAATTATCTTATACTCATTTGTGGCCAAGATAATTCCCAGCTACCATTTATTGAAGTAATAGCCAAGCCTCACCTGACTCAGCTCTTGACTCAGCTGGGCATGCTACTATAATCTGGGTTTATTGAACCAGAGATTTCTGGACCACACCCCCAGACTTTCTGATTCAGTATATCTAGGTGGGGTACCAAAATTGGATTTCTTGCACATGCCCATGTAATGATGCTGCTGCTGGTGAACTTTGAGAACCCTGTTCTAGGTGATTTTGGGTAATTCTAAAGCATCTGGCAGATTTGAGAAGATCTAGTATCCATGGCTACTGAGAAACTGTGGGTAATCTGTCTGGAAATGTCAAAGTTTGTTATTCTAAAAAGCAGTGGAGTTATTTTATCTTATTCTTCCAGAAGCAAACCTAAAAAATGTCTCTCCTCTCCTAGTATCAGCTGAATGCAGGTCTGACTTCTTGAAGTTGTGCTGCAATCAGTACATGTACTTAGGAGTTCCTGAATATATGTAACCAGTTTTTCTGCCTCACTGTATTCTCTTTGTATTGTGGCAAAATGGTAATTATTCTAATCTCACTAAGTTCATTGCTTATAGAATTCCAAGGCATTTCCCCCATTTGTAAACTTATGGGTTTTATTTTACTGTGTTAGAAAGTGTACAATGACATACCCAAATCATAATGAGAATTTTGGACTGGTAGGTTTATTGTGGCAAGTAGGTCATTTCAGTACATTTTTGGTCCACAGTTTATTGGTAAACTGTCTTAGGACTAAGAAGATTGATTGACTGAAGTGCATTGAGGTAAGTGTAAACTTAGGACAAAGGTCAAATAGAAACGCTTATTTCCACCAAGTAGAAAAGAAGAAAATTAACAAAACAACAACCAGAATCTTTAACGCTTAATTCGTGTCAAAAGCTTTCTAAACTTTAAACCTGTCTTCAGTTTTACTTTGTTGTGATACTTAGCAACTTAAGTGCTACTTTAATTACTTTCGTTATTAGTGGCCTAGATCTCAGGTACGTCTTTGCTAAGTAAAGTGTTCCCTGTGGGGATCTTAAAATTTCCTCTTGCTAATTCTTTTCCTTGACATTATTTAGTATAAACCAAATTTAGTGAAATTTTTTGAGTAAATGGGTGTCATTTTTCTTCCCTGGTGGCAGGATGGATCCTTCTCTACAAGGAAGGATCTAGGAAAAATGTCAGGCAGGAGAAATATCTAAATAATGCATAGATTATATTCAGTCTTTACTTTTGTGTAACTTGTATGGATTCGGGTATATTCACAAACAATCAGTGATTTTTTTTCTCCATGGTTTAGTTTTCTTTGGTTTATTATAGCTTTATTTTTTAAGGTTACACTTTTGCTACTTGCAGGTGTGTGTATATATATCCACCCCACCCTCATTACTTCTGTTCCTTTGATATCCATAATGATTGTGATTTGCTGGATTTCTGTAGTTTTCTTTGTTTTGTTTTGCTTTTTTTTTGTTGTTGTTTTGTTTTCCATTCTGCAATCTGGAATCTTTCCAAGTACTGATGTAATTGTAATTCTTGCAGCATCTACCAGCTTGTGTCCCTGAGGTTAAAAAGTGTATTTGGTGGCTGAGACAAATTTGGAGCCCTAGAGGAAGAAAAGAAAGTGTCTTTGGAAATCTTGTTTTAACTTTTTTTCCTCCCATTAAAGAAGTGTCTTTACTGTTATGCATGTATCATTTTGGGTGCTCTACATATGTACAATATATGATTTTATTCATTAACTTCACATAGCAAAATTATTTCTAGTGTAAGTCCAACTGAAAAAACTAATGATGGATTCTTATAAGACTACCTTATGTTTCTATGTTTCTAGGCTATTCTGTATCATGAAGCTCAGGGGTAGTTTTGCATTTCTGTTTTTATTTTTGTTTTTTGTGGCTAGCTTTTCATTAGATTCCACAAACCCACTGGGTAAAGGAACGTGCAATTTTGTCGGTTGAGAATATACCTTCTATTAATATAAGTCTTCATTGTTGGCTAAGGAAAGTGCAGGATTGCATTGCTGCTGATCTTCACGAAGGTATATGGTAATCTGATTACTAAATGTCATATTGACTAGCTTCCTCTGGGCCGGAGGTTTTCCTGAAATGTTCTGAAATGTTCCCACTTTGTGATGATTCAAAGATGTAACCGCCCCTAGAAATGGAGTTGAACCCAAGATGAGCTTCATTTCCATGCCTCATGTTTCTATTTCCTAGTCTTTTATTAGCAAAATCATCCAAAGTATACATTTCAGACATATTAGCAATGCCAGCCATAGAAAAGATATTGAAATATAACTGATCCCCCTCCTGCCTCTGAAAAAGCAAAAAGTTTGGTGGTCAATAACCACCCTATGAAATGCCTGAGGTTAATTGCAGACTGATTTTTGCAGACAGGAACAAAAAAGATCACTCTTAGCTAGAGAGAACTTCTTTAAACCCAGCCCAGAGAACTTTGCTAAGAGCCCAGCTGGCTAGACTATATAGAATTTGGTTTAAAAGTAAATAATTTTTCTTCTTTCTTGGAAAAAAAAAACCTGTAGAAATTCTATCTCCAAAGCAGCGGCAGTCAGCTAAACAAGAGCCTTACCATTTTTTTAAAAACTAGAGATAAGACAATAATTTGCAAAGATATAAAATATAAAAATTTTAAACAAATCATGTGATCTATACTCCAATAAACCAAGACATGCTTACTTTATTTGTCTTGTCAGATCATTTGAATTATTTTTCTTTAGTTATTATAATGATAGGTTGTTTAGAGTGATAAAACTATTGTTTACAGACTATTTGCTAGTCTAGAGAAATCTTTTTTTTAGGATCGATGGAAGCAAAGAAAGGAAACTCAGGAAAGACAGTTCCTCTGTCTCCCAGGTCATAGGAGGTCCCAGGGCCCAGGCCAGGCAGTTTCCTGGCACATGTTTCAGTGGGAAGTTCAATAGCTAGTCTATTAAATTATAAAATTTGCTTATAGTTCCCTCGTGATATTTCCTTCATAGAATACCAGTAATCATTTCTTCCCTTTCTTTTCTAAATTCTTTCTATCTATCTATCTATATACCCACCTACCTACCTATTTCCTGAGCTTATCAACTACCACGGTGAGAAAAGCTTATCTTTAGTACTACTGGTAAACTTATTTTTAACACTTCTTTTAAAAAAGCATGAGGATGAGGCATTTTAGAATGACAAATGCTGGTTACCTGTAACCAGGGGACTAGCCTTTTGTCCTGCCTTTTGCAATAATGAACTCACTTTCTTTTATGATTGGTTGCCTTCCTGGATACTCTGCTTAGTTTCTATTGGTAATAGATATTCAACTGATTTTTTACAGCACCATTTGAACAAATTTAGGAAATTAGAAACTTTGAAAGACCACACAATTCAAGTAATATTATTGTACTAGAGTTGTTATTATTATTTTGATAACAGTAACAATAATGTCTCTGGAACATTCTGATAGACCAGATTTGGAAAGGACTGTCATCATATCACGGAAAAAGAAAGGGTTAAGAAATTTGGACAACAAACGGGAAGTTACGGCTAAGAAGCAGAAAGAACTAATGAGGTGACGATAGTGCGACTGTGACTCACAGGACAGAGCAATGACAAAAACAAACTCTTGGAAATCAACTGTGTTAAAAATAAGAACAAATTTCATTTGGCCCAAGAAAATTATGAAAATTGGAGTAGTTATATATGTAATATCATCCTTTTTGTTCACAAAAATAACTCAAGTCATGCTTATTAAAGTTCACATCATGTTTTTCTTTGTGGAATTCAAAGAACTCTGAAAATATGACCTCATGAATACCAATTACTAAAGTTTTCAGCCCAGATTAAAGGAACACAGACAGATGGTGTTCCAACCATTTAAAGTTTAGACATTTTTTTGTCTCTTTTTTTGGAAATGTTTAAAATGACTCTATTTACTTCCAGCCTTCTAGACAAGTGTATAATCTCCCCGGGGGCATTCACTGATCTATTTTACCTTCATGTGTCCTACTGCCACGCAAGCAGACTTGCTAGCATGCTTTGTACACAGTAGATGTGGGATAATTATGTACTGAATTGAAGTCATTGTGCCTAATCTATTCATAGAGGACAGAAGTAAGTGATGAAAATTCATCAAAGCCAAGTAGCTAGTGAAGAGTTTGATCATACTCACTTATTTACATTTGATTATTAAATACTTGAAAACACATGTGGTCATCATATGCTGAGCCATCTAAATTTCAAGTGACTAGCTGGTTTTTTAACTGCAATCAGGATAAAGCATGTTTCTGACAATTTTGCAGCTGTGGAACAGAAAAAGTCCTTTCATTTATTTTTCTATCGTACTAAAATCTAACTCATGATCTAAGATTTTTTTCAGTACATTGAAGGAAATCACTGAAGAAGATTTAGCCAAGATCCTCCTGTCAGACAAAAGCCTATCCCACTTCCATACCTTATACCACTAAGTTATCATTACTCATATTTATGAACATTTTTGATGTCAGATATTTGTGCATTTACTGCATTACAGGTTTATCCACTTCTTGATGAGAAGCACCATAGCTTATGCATCACTGTATTTTATGCAGTATCCACCGGATTGTTTTGCATATAGAAGGTTCTCACATATTTAATGATTGAATAAGTATTGTCCATTGAAAGATATGTTCATTAGAGGTAGCACTGCGGTGTAATTAAAAGTTTAGATTCTAGAATTGGACCACCCCCTCATTAGAATCCTGATTGCACCACCTTCTATATGTGCAATCTTGGGTTAATCACAAAACCTTGTCTAAGCCACACAGACTTGTGAGGAGTAAAGATGACTTAATGCAGCTAAGTCTTAGAGCAGTGCCTGGTTCATAGTCAGTGCTCTGTGAATGCTGTTCATCTGCCTCTTCCACAGTAGACGTTGTTTTCTGGCTAAACAAGTTACACTGCTAGGATTTATGAAAATCTGGGATTTTTACTTCCTTCCAGATTTCCAAGATAGCAATGGATATCTTTTATCTTTACATCAATATTTCAGTAAATCAGGTATTGTTATCTACGGATGTTCTTTTAATTCTTGTCCACTTGATGTCATTTGGTAAGGGATAGAGTGGAGTTCCAGAATAACTAAAAAAATTGTTTATCATGAGGTATTCTGATAATGTTTTAAAAAGTAGCTGTTTTTAATTAAAGTATCAAAATGTTGTCTATAATAAATATTGATAAATACTGGTGGGACTGTGATGGCACTCAAGTGTTATAGTCAGGGAATAGAAAATACCCAAGTAAGGTCTTGTCAGTAAGTTTCTTTTTAGGAAGTTCTTGAAGAAGCTATGCACACAAGGACCAATGACACATGAGACAGCATGGGTTGTTTTATGTGGAGCTGGCCAGCAGTGCGAATGCTGCAAAGCTGAGCTCTCTGGGGAGCTGTGTCAGAGCACCTGCCTCGGGCGCGTGGCCCAAATAGTCTTCTTCTTTTTATCACCTGAGCCTTGATTTCATTCTTACTCAGCTGCTGAGTCTACACAGGTAAGAACTCCCAAGGGACTAGTCTTCATGTGAGAAGGAGGATGAGGAGGACAGGATAGCACGGCCTTGAGGAGCCTTGGCATTGTTTACCAGTCCCATTGACTGGAAGCCTTGGGTTTCTGCCCACTAGTAAATGTGGTGAAATTGTGTCCCGGATGTGACCAATTGGATTAGTTTTTCTTCCTCTTGGGAGGAGAAGTAGGGCAGGGGAAGGGGGAATGGGAAGAGAAGGAAGAAATCTCTGGTTTGGAAAGTGAAAAGGCAGATTTTTCTTCCCATTAGAGGCTAAAATGTGTGTTCACAAAAAAATTGTAGAGAATTTGACTCTCTTTATTATCATTAATATCTAAATATCCTTAATATTGGTCTTACTCATTTGTACTTTTGTTTTCATTGCTATTAATTTTTATAGTACTGAAGTACGCTGTTAACTGAAAATACCCTAGTAACCTTGTATTATCTGTAATGAATTCTCCATATTTCTTAAATGCATCTCTGCATGTTCTAAAATAAGGACTTATGTATCTAAAATAAGGATTTATGTATCTTTAAACCTAATATAGGAAACATTTCTCAATTTTTTGGTTCATAGTCTTTCTGGCTTGTTTGTTTATAAAATCTATTTTAAGGCATTGGAGAAACTAGATTCATTTAATTGTGCCATGAATCCCTAAGGTTCCCTGTGGAAATCTTAGCTTTATAATACCTGATAATTATAGGAAAATTTACTATTTACTAAGTAGGGGCGGTTCTGATATTATTTCTTATTCTAAGTATAAAAATGTGGATTTCATGACTCTAGATATACATTTTAATCTCATATGATAACTATAGCAATATTTAGTTCTCAGGCAAGGAACTTTATGATACCTTGGGCTTTTTATGTGGAGTAATGGAGGAGTAGTAATTGTGGGGTGGTAATAGCAAAACAAACTCAAAGGGCAGGTGGTGGTAGAAGGAAACTAACATTTATTTTACCACTTGCCAGGTGCTGAATTGATTGAATTATATATGTTATCTATTTAAGTCTGTCACTAACGGTGTCCTATTGATGTACTTTGCAGGTGGGGAAAACTGATTTACATAGAGGATGAATAGCTTCCTCAACATCATTCAGGGAATTAGTAGAAACTGAATCCTAACCCATGGTTGTCAGGCTTCAAATATTGTATTCTTTAGTGTTTTCTCTGTGCCTAAAGATATAACACTAATGTAACATGAGCATTGGATCTTCTCCTCTTTTGCTGATGGGAATCTTTTTATCACCATGTAAAGAAACTTGGGCTGGCCCACTGGAGGGTGAGGTTGTGGGCAGAGAAAGGCCCTAGCTGTTCTCACCAGCTGTCACAACCACTGCAGCTGGGGCCCCAAGCATCTGAGTTAGACCGTTCTATACTCGTGAAGCTAGATCAGAAGACCAGCTTGACCAATCTACAAAATCATGGGAAATAAAGAGCAATAACTATTAATCATTGTTTTAAGTAACTGAGTTTTAGGGTGATTTGTTATGCATCAGAAGCTGACTAATACATATGAAGTAGTTTTTGAAATGATAGTGAGCTAAATTATAAGGAATGTTTCTGAATTCTTAGTTGAAGAGAACTGGTACAATATAAGTGAAAGGTGTTAACTTCAAATTCAATGACAACAACCTATTGAGTACATATTGTATATCGTGGACTATGCTAATTTTTTTTACGTGAATGATCACTTTTAGTCCTCACCACTATCTCATGAAGTGAATGTTATCTCTATTTTGCAGATAATTAAATGAGATTTAGAATAGTGATGTAACTTATCCAAGCCCACACACAATTAATAAGTGACGTTGTTAGGATTTGAAACTTCTTGGGGCTGGCTAATTTGAAAGTCTTCTTTGTTGCTTTCAAATAGCCTTCGGACAGAAGCCAAGGAAGAGAGGAAGAAGTGACATGAAGAGCGGAAGTTTACCAGCAGGATTGCTTGGCTAAAGCTGTCCCCTCAAATTATGAGACTCTGTCACTTTCTGATAGGGCAACCTTTGTTAAAAATGATGGATTGGTGGGAAATATCCTGTGGTAAAGTTCAAGGAGACTATAGGATTAAATTAGAAAGGAGGAAAAAAGTCAAAATGAAAAGGAAAGTAAATGTGAGAAGAATATTTTAAAAAATTTTCCATGACAATTCTTGTCTCTGGGTCTAGTAGCCAGCCTAAGGAGTTGAGAGAGGCATGTCAGAGGTCACTGGGACAGTCTCAACCCAGGAGTTGGGAGAAGAGAAGGCCATGGCTGGCAGATAATAATAAAAAAAAATAAAATGAAGAACCTCGGTGATATTCTTTAAGCAGTCTCTTCATTAGCTTGGATACCTTGTCTTGGACCATTTAAATTCTCCTTGTGCCTGATAGACTTAAACTAATTTTGACTAGCTTATTATGAGCAGATGTTCATGTCATATATTAGTGATGATAAATTCACTTTGTCTCTCTTTCTCTTCTATTTTAGATGAATAGAAAACAGTATTGACAAAGTTTAACTTAAGTTTATAGCACACAAATGGCTACAAGCTTGCACATGATAATATTTGAATTATGCAGTTAAGAGTTATCACTGACATAAGCATCTCAAGTCAAACCTTGCTCACAGGAGGGAATAAAACCATCAGGAGCAACATATTTGAATCATGAGTATGCTAATGTGTGTGTAATGGCAACGACCTTCTCCACTGAACAACAAATGCCTAGATCTTCTCTTAACCAATGAGTAATATGGCGTAAACAAATTGAGTGGTGTCATATGACTTCACAGTCAAGTAACCAGAATATAATTAGTTTGATTTAATCTGGAAAGCAAATTCATTATTGCCAAGACAGTAATTCAGTGCTCTGTGCTAAATGAACTAGATATGGATGTTTAACAGGCAATTTGCACCATGTGTTTTTGTAAAAAAAGAAAAAAAGATCCAACTAAGGTTGTAAGGAAAATCTTTAAAACTTTAGATTTCAAAACTAAATGGGCACTCTTGGTAAAACAAACAAACAAACAAATAAATAGAAGTGTTTTGTAGTCACAGTGACAGTTAAAAGAATACTTGCTCCATGGAAAGTAACCCTGTCTCTGTAGTACATCTATGTCTGTCTCCACTAGCTCACAATTTTCCTTGCTACATTTAACATACTCATGATTTGGGTGCCATGTGGAATAACTTAATGAACTACACATGTTTAATGAAAACACTTTCATTACCAGTTTGATATATTTCAGAATCTTATAGAAACTCCACTATCAAACCTACTATGAAAACATATTGAAAAATTCAATAAAACACACATTTATGTTGTCTTAATAGAATATAACAATAAAGATTGCTTAAATTTGAATACCTCTTTACATTTTTATTATGCTTACATGTCCACTTATTTGATCTTCATTATACTGACCCAGCCAAGGTAGGGCAGATGAAATTACACCCATTATACACATAAGGCAACTGAGACTCAGACATAAAGTCCCCTGTTTATGGTCACTCTGCCAATAGAAAATGAAAAGAGGAATACAAGACAAACTTTTTTGTTTTGAGGGAAAAATCTTTATAAATTCTTATATTGCTTGCTCTCTATAGAACTGAATATATTTTCACTCACCCAATTACATTACCTAAAGGCTTTATGAAAGAGACATCTACAAATCTTTCTGAGACTGACAATGGCTAGGAATAGTTTAAAGCAGGGGGTTTATACATTTGCTGAAATGTTTCTAAGCTTTCAGTATTAATGTTCAGCATATACTCTAGCATCATTTCAAAACAATTCCTATGTAAGGTCGATTCCCATTTTCAAAAAATTGATAGCAACTTATAGGTTCTAAGAGGCTGAGGGTTTGTTTATTCAGGGCAAAGCCAAATGTTTAGATCCACAAAATAGAGCTGCAAATCTTGTGAGAGCGGCTTTTTCTAGGAGATTTCGGTGCTAGACCATCACATTCCCATCCATTAGATACTTTAGAGAAGATAAATGAAAAGCAATCTGTGACTAAGAACAACTTTAAACTGGACAAAAAGTCATATTTCATGGCAGGTATCTTGGATGATTTGAATTTGAAGACACAATAACATAAAAACAACCAAATTGTGGGGCAGTTTGGCTACAGTACACTTTATATTAAGGTTTTCAGATTTTTCTAAGGCATTATTGGTCTAATTCTCTTTGGATTTTACTGGAGTTGCACATTTAAAGCAAGCAGTCTATAAAAATTTGATGATAGATGGTGATAACCATCATAGCTCTTCTGTCAATTGAATTAAATACTCTTGACTGTGTTCAACTTAGAGCTCAGAAAATCACATACTGAAGAAGAGCCTAATTGAAATTGTTCTATGGCAGTGTTCCTTTATTTAATTATTAACACTTGATATTTAATTATTAACACTTGATATATATAATAGAGTTTGAATAAAAGAACTAGGAGTATTTTGGACAATTAGACATAGGAATACATATAATATTTTTTGAGAATTCCCCAATACTTATAAAAATTCTCACAACCCAGGTACAATCTAAGTCATAAAAACATTAGCAATATTAGCATAAAGCTATTAGCATAATTTTTCTTTTTGTTATGTATCCTTTCCTTTGTGTTCTATTATAAATGATATCAAGCTTAATTCACTATCTAGGGGTATTTTCAAAATACAAATTATTAAGTCAAAATCCATTCATTCTGAATTAGAATTTCCAGGGTTGAAGCTGGGTAATTTTTATTAAAAGAAAAAAAAACCAGTTTCTAGGAGATTCTGATAATCAGCTTGGTTTGGGGATTCATTGAGCTAATTTACTGATATTTTTCTATTCTCTATCCTGGCTCCCCTTTTTCCTCTCCCAGACTTTTTAATTCTACTCAGAAATTGTTCCTGAAATACTCCATTATCATTGATAATTCCCGTTCTCGGATCCCCTTGGTCCCCCTGCGTTTGGTTCACTATGGCTTCCCCCAGGCTCTTAAGCTTCCTTTCAATATCGGAATCCTGCGTGTTCATCCTCATTCGCATCCTTTCTCATCTCGCTCTCCTTTACCCACTTTGAGTTTTATAAGCCTCCTTATAAAAATCACTCAGGATTTCTACTTGACTATTTTGACTTTGCAGCTTGAGTGCACTCATGCAACTAGAGGCAAAAAACAGCAAGGCCCAAATTCCCATTTTTGAGAACTATTCCTAAACAAATAAAAATATGCACCATGTGCCTCAAAAAAAAAAAAGCACTATGATTCATCTACTCATCTATGTACCAAACAAACATTCATGGGTCTAATATAATGTCTTTGGTATTGTGTTACATTCTGGGGATTCAGCAATGAACAGGGTACACATAGTTCCTGCCCTCATGGGGACTCTATTCAGGTAGGAAAGACAAAAATAATTCATTAAGCAAAAAAATAATTTCTGATAGTGATAAGTGATTTGAAGAAATATAAAGCAAGGTAAGATTGTTCATCTCAGTAAAACTAAAGTGGCCAAAAACTGAGAAAAGCTTGACTAAATTATGATAAATTAACCTGAGAGAATATTATTCAGTTACTGAAAGTTGTAAATATTAAAACTTTGCTACTAAACATGGAAAAATACTTATGATGCAATATGCAGTGAAAAATACTCAGTAAAAATATATCATTATATCTCTGCAAAACATGTAGAGAAGAAGACAACTTTAGAAGAAAATTCATTTTTTCAGATCATATAATCTTTATAATTATAATGTCATTTTGGATTAATTTATTAAAGAGCATGAAATGTGAAAAAATATAGTTTATTTGATATCCTGTTAAGCAAAGAGTTCTGTTACCTGATTTATCCATACACTGTAGCACCTGATTTTTCATAATAGTAAACTTGAGGCCTTGAAGTACATTTTGAGTCATCAAGGAAAAGATAATATTTTACTTCAGTTTAATTTCTGTGCTAAGTATATTTTACTGTGGTTTAATTTTTCATAATCAGTGATATATGCATGGAATTAAGTAGGGTAATAATCTATTAACCAGAATATTTGATTAACCAGAACACATCATTTCCCGATACCTTAGATAAGAGAGTTATTTATAGGCAAATATAAATAAATTAAACCTCAACTTCAAACTCCTTTTTGTTACCCTTCAATTTCTTAAAGGATGTTGGTTACTAAATTAGAATCTTGCAAAGGTGTCTTGAGAGGCATAGAAATCTGTCTTTTCACTTCATTTCCAACTAACAGACGGTCATTGAGTGCCTGCTTTTTTCCTGTTACTGGATGGATATTGGGGATTGGGACTTGTTAAATATATTTTTTATCTTTTGTCTGAATTTATATATCAGTTAGTTCAAAACCTACAGTATTTGTGCAAGACTATGATATCAATGATTATAAGATGCATTGCTGAATTAGATACTGTTTTTGTGGAGAAAAAGAAATGGTATTAAATATGTATATTAAAATTTTTAGTCACATCCCAATTAAAAAAAAATTAAAATGTAAAATGTGCCTTAGAATAAAAAATATATGGTACATATTTTAAAAAATGTTCAAAAATTTACCTGCAGGTGATTCAACTATAATAAAATTCCAGCATAGGTTCTGGGCTGGTCGTGGGAAGTAGCTGTGGCAGAGCCTAGGGCTCCTAAATAAAGATCCATGGGCCAGTCCAATCTGAGGTAGACTTTCCATCAACATACGGTAAAATCACACACTCACACAAAAAGGAAAATAGCAAACTTTACACAACAAAAAATTTATTTTATTTAAAGAGTAAAATGGCCTTCCTCTTTGTAGGTGGGCTTTTTGTTTTTGTTTTTGTTTTAATGTGCTTGGCAAAATAAAACATTAGTAATGCTATGGTGGCCTCCCAGATATTTTTGGGAAGTTTTTGAATCCATGAAATTAAATAACTATAAGTGATCTGGTGGGAACAGCAGTGGACTTACTGTCAAGAAGACTGCGGCGGATTTAGCCCTATTAATAGTCACATGTTCTTGAGCATATCTGTGTCTTCATTTCCTCATTTATGAAATAGCTCCAGTAGCAAGTGTGGAGGCAATATTGTTTAATTCTGGTTTTCCCTAAGCCATCTGATTGAGAGAGTGTGAATTAGCCACTCTGGGCTAACTTCCCTTTGAGTCTTGAAGTTCCATGTGTACCCTTATCAAATCCTCAGTGTACTTTCTTGATCCTTCTGCAACAATTCTATATCATATGATACTATCTTATCATTTTCTTATGTCGTCTGAACTCTGTCATTTTGCTCTGACATGGTGGATTTTGATGAGTACCAACCAACATGAATTATAGAGTGAACACACGGCACAGAAACCACAGGTTCTCAAACCTGCAAATCATTAGTTCAGTAAAAATCTAGGACCCTGAAGGAGATATGAAGAGAAAAAACACTTTAAAATTGAAGAAGCAGCAATAATTACTTCTGTATCTTGAACCAAAAGGTTCTTACTCTATGAAATGTTAGTACAAAGGAGGAACATTTTTGAGTTCAATGTTATTTTTATTGGAATAAATTTTCATATGGAATGTCAATTTATTTTTGAGTATGCAATCTTGCCAAATCTAAAACTCTCTTGTATAGTACTTTTAAATTTGATCTCTTGGCATGTCAAGAATTCTCATACTACTCTTTTAAAATAAGATCTCTACCTAATACTGGAAGCGTTTATCTCAAATTCGATATTTAAATTACTACTTTGAATGACTGCTGAAATTAATCTAATACCAAGTTTATATACCTTTATAATTTTTTTATTTTGACAACACAATTTCATAAGCTATGATTAGTTCAGGGATTTTGTGGGTGTAATGTACAAGATAAGCAGGTTGAAAAGTTTTTTGACTTATCAAAGCCACATTTTGAGAAGTGAGGAAATGCAGCTTTCTTGACTGGCATCTCCATAATTATTTGCACAGTTTTCCAAAGTGTTTGACAAGTTCCCATTTGTCTTTAATATAAAAGGACTATGGGGGGGAACAACCTCAGACCTTCAAGATATTTTAAAAATCTTTCATGAACAAACAGTATTTCAGCCAGAGGGGAAGAATTGACACTTTTTGGATTTTTAGATCATATCGTAATGCTACTACTCCAAATCCAATGAAATTTTGGCTCTAAGGGACATTTTGACATCATTCTTACACTCTCTGAATTAACATTTAAATATTTATGTAATTTTCCAGTCTAGAAGAGGAACTGTAAGACTTCCCTGAATGAGAGGTTAAGCAAAGGTTATGATGTTACAAATTAGAACTAAATAGGACACTGATACTGAGAAACTAGAAGCCTGTTAGTTAGACTAATAATGAATCAAGTCAATGAGACAAAAGGTCCCTCAAGGTGAGGTTTGCTAGAGTCTGAATATAAATGGCCATATTATTATTAATGCATCCATTCATGAAAAAGCTATAATACTAGTTTATGCACAGAAAAGATAGAATATGAGTCAGTGTGAAAGTGTGGATAAAGGAGAATTACTCCTACCTCTAAATTTAAACAAAGTTTAATAAAGGGGTAAATAAGTTTGCCTAATTTGTAACATATTTCCCCATATTTTTTCCATATTGAATGAGTTTTGCATTGTTTTTATTTTCAATGGAGTAATCATATTAGTTTGTTTTAAAAGAAAGTGTTAAAAAAGTTTAACAATTCCAGGATCTATTTGGAGCATTTAATTGTAACATATCCATTTTTATTAACTATTCTCATTGTTCTGGTGCATTTTTACCTATATACATTGAGTGAATGAAATAATATGAAGACTGTAATGATTTTTTTTGTCCCTGCACTCGAAGTTTTTATCCCTCCTCTTAAGTGTAAGTGAACTGTTTTCCCAACCTATACTTTTGAAAACACTTTAGAAGTATACAGAACAAAATTTGAGCAACTTTATCAAATTTAAATCTATCTTATTTTCTTTCATATTCATATTTAAATTGTCTTTTTATAGAATTACTCTTTGTAGAAATGACATACGATGATCAAAGATGTTGGAAACTAAAGGTCTTCCACTAAGTTTGGAGCCAAAGGAAAAAACTGGCAATTGAAACGACCAACTTCACCTAAAGAGTATTGAGTGAAATGATTTTGTATGAAGCTTAAAATAAAAACAAACCTTCTTTGACCTCAAATTTGGTTATCTTTCTCTGCAATGCTATAAGAAGTCATACTGTGCTGAGAATGATATTGCTGCAGTAACATTTAATTTTGTTTATTGAAACTTGAAGTTTAAAAATTGAATTAGATTCACATTGTTCTGCTTTAGCAAACTTTATCTGGAATATGATGCCAATAAAATTTCTGCAAATACTCATTTATGCTTTCTGATGTTTTAGTAGATAAGCCTGGACACGCATTAATTTTAATAAACTACATATCAAGTGGTTTGTCTCACTTCTTCCAAAACAAAAGAATTTGGATCTATTCAAGCCCAATGAGATTGTGCGTGTTAATCAACAGTGTAACTGAGTTAAGCACCATAAATATTCACCATCCATTTTAAGTCAGGTTCTGTGTCAAGTTATGTGAAAATAACGATATGCTAAGCAGATGAGGTTTCTGCCTTCATGGAGCATACTATCTAAAGTTATTGGAAATTTTATTAGTAATAAATTGTTCTGAAGCTAATAAAAAAAGTACATGCTTTTACAATCATAAATCTTTTTAATTTTGTCTCTCTAATGTCCTGCTCAAAGTTGCATACTTTGAAAGACTTTGCTAGTAAATCAGATTCTCCATGTTAAGAAATGAAATTTCCCATTAAAAATTAGCAAAGTACATATACTGCCAACAATCAATTTTCCAATGACATTACCGTAACCATTTTCACACATTGAATTACAATTGATGAAGCATTTTCTTGGAAAAATATCTTAAGCATTTTGGACTTGTTCATAAACTTTAGGGGAATCCATAGCTAAGTATTGCTTTGCATGTTCTCAGGTTCTTTGATGAATTGGCCCTGGGCTTTATTAGTAAATATATTTAGCACTCTCAGAACTCTGTTTTAAAGACGTGATTTCTCTTTCCTCAAATCCCTTCACTCTTCAGGCATCCCCACACTGACTTCTGACTCAAATACTCTACATATAATCCAATCTAAAGGGACACTTCAGTCCCAATTCTTCATGACCCAGCTTCAGGATTTGATACAATGACAACCCCTAACCTCTTGAAAATCCCTCTTCATTTGAATCTTACAGAATTATTTTCTCCCATTTTCCTGTTATTCCTTCTGCTCTTCTTTGATTGCTATTTATTTCTTTTCCTCATCCATGAATAAGAAGATTTTTTTTCCTCACAAAGACCCACCTCTGATCCACTTGTATTTCCAGCCCGTATGTTCTCCTTAGTACCTCTCATTTGCACTCTGGAGAAATCCTAAATCTATAGTTCTCCTCTTCCTGGCTCCAGACCTGTGTTCCCCACTGCTTGCTGGATATGTTCAGATGGATACTGTGCAGGTGCTTATCTAGAGCTGAACTCCCTTCACTGAACCTTCTACCACCCAGAAACATACCCAAACATGCACACAGATAGTCAAAACTTGTTTCTCTTCTGTATCATTAATCTTTCCTATAGGAGGAATTAGTATTAAATTATACTAGATTCCTCATTCTTTATAACTTCTCAGACCCAATTCATCACAAGGTCCAGTCAGAACTATCTTTTGTATCTGCCATTTCCTCTGTGTCTCCTCTAATTTAGCTCATCTCCTTCCTTTCTTCATTTCACAAACATACCTTGGGCTCTGTATTAGTTTGCTAGGGTAACCATAACGAGGTACCACCAACTTGGTGGCTTAAACAACAGAAATGTATTGTCTCACAGTTCTGGAGGCTAGAAGTTTGAAATCAAGGTCCTGGAGGGTTAGTTCCTTCTGAGGCTTGTGATAGCCATCTTCTGTCAGTGTTTCTTCCCATCATCTTCTCTTGACTGTGAGTCCGTCTCTGTGTCCAAATGTCCCATTTTTACAAGTCATGTTGGATTAGGGACCACCATAATGAACTCCATTTAATTTGATTACTTTTGTAAAGACCCTTCTCCAAATAAAGTCATATTTTGAGGACCTGGGAATTCAGACTCCAACATATTTTTTTTTTTTTGTAGGACACAGTTCAGTCCTTAACAAGCTCCTACTACGTACACATTAGGCACTAGTTCTAGACCCTGAAGACACCATATGGCAGGAGACAGCTCTCATTTCATGGAACTTAAAATCTAGGGGTAGGAGACAGATGACACATTACTCTTAAAAATGGACAAAATAATTTAAGCTGGTGCTAAGTGCTATGGTTAAAATAAAACAAGGTGATATTGTATCTTTTTTGGGACTTTTTAAATAACTTTTCACCCCTTCTTGTCACTCTGTACTCTATCTGTCCACTATGTGACACTGCCTTTTTAGCTCAGTGATAGCAGTTAGAACTTTATACTGTAAATTACCTATGTTCACCCCTGTCTCTAAAATCACTGAGTTCTGCAGGGACTCGTGTCTGCATCCCCAGCACATAGCATAAGGCCTGGCTTAATGGGCTTAGGGGGTTTCATTAAGTGTTTGTTGAATGAATTCATTTTCTAGTCACTACTCTGCCACATGCAGCAAACTCAAATAGGAATACAAATCATGAAAGCAATATTCTTTAAGGGGTGATCCTTTTTTGGTTTGCCCATTGTAACTACAAAGATGTTAAATAAGGAGGAGTCCATCTTATCTAGATATCTCTAAACATAATTTAAAGAATTTGTAGCTCAGGGCTTTATGATGATAAGAGAGGCATTAAATAGCGTGGCTGAACTCACACTACAGAACAAAACCAGTGGGGTAATGCTAGTTACCTGTGGAGTTACTTATTTATGAAATTAATATACTCAAAAGTTCTGATATGGTTGTCTACGTCTTCCTCATTAGAGATGGGTGGAAAACATTTATCCAGGCATGGCTTAGTCAAATATTGCCTGTAGTCTAGCCCTTATTTTCTTCTTGAGTAGTTCTGGTACTCCTGAGCATCTTTGGTATGTCATGCACAATTTGGCCCTGCTTAGACAGTTCCCTCTTATCTGTGGTTTTGTTGTCCATGGTTTTAGTTACCTGAGGTCAATTATAGTCCTAAAATAGGTGAGTATAGTACATAAGATATTCTGAGAGAGAGGGACCACAGTCACATAACTTTTATTATAGTATGTTGTTGTAATTGTGCTATTTTATTATCAGTTATTTTTGTTAATCTCTTATTGTGCCTAATTTATGAATTAAATTATCAGAGGTATATATGTATAGGAAAAACATAGTATATATTGGGTTCAGTACTATCTATTGTTTCAGAGATGCACTGTGGGTCTTGGAACATATCCCCACAGATAAGGGGGGACTACTGTATGAAACATTCTTAAAATTTGCTTGTGTATTTGCTTAAAGTTTACTCTTGGCACATGATTTTTTATCAATGACACTTCCAAGTAGTCTTTCTTTCTTTCTAGTAAGAGCAATTATTTTTTAATCAGGATTGGCTTTGGTGCCACTTTGCTCTGTCCTTATCTGACCTCTTTTTGGTGGCTGTTAGGACATAATTAGCCTGGCAAAAAAGTAACTAAAGGAACTTCCATGCAAGGGTTAAGCTGAAAAGGACAACTCCATTGAGCAGAAATACGAATTCCACCGTAATATCTGTGCCTGCTTAAGTGTCACAGAACCTCTCTGTGCAGGAGTTGCCTGGTCTCTCCAAAGGTGACAATGTATGCCTTTCTTCTTCACAGGATTACTGAATGATAGACAATAAAGTACTTGGAAAAGTGAAAATTGTCATGTAAATGTCAATTGTAATGCAATCTAGGACCAAAAGACTGATATATAATGAGCAAGTCCAAGACAGAGCTCGATTTGAATTTCTGCCCTGAGAGACTGTGTCTCTTTGCACTGAAGTTGTGCATTTGAAGAATGTAGGACAGGGACGTGATTTTTTTTTTTTTTGGTTAATTTGTGAGTGTGCCCACCCTCTGCCAACCTTGTTTCTGAATATTTTTTGATACACAATCAGGGGAAGGGGTATCTTGAAATAAGGACAGAGATGTGGCATGGAAATTGGGGGCACTTAGCTGGGCAGAGAAAGTTGACATGGTGGAGAGAAAGGAGAGAGGGTAACGGTGAGAGAGCAGAATAAAAAGCTTGTAAAAACGCTGGAGGTTTGCAGGGTGCTGGTGTCTGAGGTGGCTGTGGTTTACAAAAGAAATGGATTTTGGGAGAAGGGATTTGACTGAGTGTTTTTGTAAGTTAAAAATTGGATCATGTTTAATGTTTTTTTACTGTCTGAAATAAATATTGGATTTCCTTTTTAACTATTTGACAGCTGTGTTTTGCTTCCTTGAATTCTACTCTATGGATGGACTATGTGGGGGTTGCATTTTATTTTTTGGTTTTTTCCTAAGAATCCAAATGTAGAAAGTCAGGCGTTTGAATTTTTCAATTTTAACTCATCTATACTACTGAGCGCTAAGAGTTGGTTGCCAAAGTTTTGGATTTTTAAAAAATCGAACTAAAGCAGGAAATACTGATATTAGGGTTCTAAGAGTAACTGGTATTTCCATCATTTCTACTTAATGAGAGGTACTGAGTAAAGAAATACTTAGGTGGAAATTCAGGGCTTTGGGAGAAACATTCCTGCTTCCAGGCCACTGGGGTGTCATTTAGTAAATTGCTTCTCCAGCACTCTGGCTGGAGTTGCCAAATTTCTATGAATTTAGGTTTCGAGTCAGAAAAGGAGTCCAGTCTATTTCAATTATTAGCCTAAATGGTGTGTCTGGCTGTGCCTTTGTGAAGAGTAGGTTCATTT
The DNA here is from genome assembly GCA_023783475.1 of Daubentonia madagascariensis. Classification (NCBI taxonomy): domain Eukaryota; kingdom Metazoa; phylum Chordata; class Mammalia; order Primates; family Daubentoniidae; genus Daubentonia; species Daubentonia madagascariensis. The sequence goes on along the minus strand of JAKFHU010001798.1, from coordinate 4,404,324 downwards.
GTGCTGAGTGCCACCTATGAAAACCGGCCTTGATTCACTGCTGTGTGTGCAGGACCCATCTCTAATGTGTGGAAGTCCTCCAATCTTGTTTTCGATGTGAAAATCGACTACTGGCTGTGATTTTTAAGTAGCAGTGCCTTTCCTGGGCTGGAAATATGGACGTATCCATGAAGATGGTGTGAAATACGTATGTGTCCGCATAGAGTAAACTGATGCCTGCTGAAGAGCCGTTTGCCCTTAAATCTCTTTCCTCGTAGACTTTCAGAAGACCCCAAATTTCCAACATCACTCCTTCTTTATTGATTATAAACAGTTTTGGACACTGATAAGTGTAATTACATGTTGTTGGAGCAGTAACACATTTTGACATTTTCATCAGGGTTGCCTCAATCTGAATGAGTTTATCAAATTAGCTTGCGTAAATCACGGCCCTCACGAATTGAGGAAGCAAAGTGTCTGAGAAAGAGGGGGTGAGCAGAGGGGTTAGGGGAACGTGAGGAAGAGTGGAGGAAAATCAGAGAAAGAACGGCTGTGGCAGGTTAGTGAGAAGGTCTAGGGAAAGAAGGAGCTCTTTCAAAATTCAATCTAGAATCAGTCCTTTCAGTAATTCCTTACATTTGTAAAATATATATGAAACTAGTTTCTGATGCTTTTGTGGAATGAATGGCAAAGCAAAATATTTATTATCTGTTTTATTCATACGGAGTTCATTTTATTCATACAGAAATGCAATGTTAAGCTTTGGTATTCCTAAAATACCAAAATAGCATTTTAGGATGCATGGCAAGAAGACGCTAAGCATTTTATTTAATTTGGTCTGAAATCCATATGCTGTCATTTAGAGAGATCAAGTATAAGAACCTGGTGGGTATCAAATGTGCTCCACATGGTCCTATTTAGAAAGATGGCTCCAATGTGAGTTTTCACAAATCCCATAAAACACAGTTTTCACACCAAATTTGATACAGAGATGTATTACAAAATCTTCCTATTGCCATTTGAATAAAGAATGGAAAAGTTTCCTTTGAGTTTGCAAGTGTATTTTCAGTAAAGGTGGGGAAAGTACAAGCTGTGCTAACATCTGCCACTTGAAGCTGGATTATGGCATTTGGACTTTCAAAGAATTGTGTGAAAGAATCTATCTTTCCTTAATTGAGATCCAGTGGAACTTTACATATACAAAAGAGAGTGACTCACTGATGGGGGGAATTCCTTTAGGCACAAGGAAAATCTCACTGATTTTCAAATTAAAAATGACTTCAACCACGTGTACAGTGCTGTTATCTCTGGCTAAGGGGATTGGGAGGGAGAAGGAGGACCAGATGGGGCAGATGTCAATGTATATTTGTCTGCGTTGTGTAGTTTTCAAGGGAGCCGTGTTCATGAGGCCATTAGTCACATTGTACACATACTTTAACTTATGAGAGTGTGTAGGAAGTCTCTGTGAATCTGGACTTCCTGCTGGAGTACTGAAGGAAAGCCCAGCCTGGTACATGTGTTCAGACACACTCGGAAGAGTACACCAACATGTCCTCGCTGATGTGGAGAGGTTGGTATGGACGTTCCTTATCTAAACCACACTCAAGCATCACCTAAACATATATGTTGTTAAGATCGTGTAAGAGAGCACTAATTAAAATTTTTCGTTTTTAATCTTAAGAAAGGGGTACCTATTTTAAATTCATACAAAGTCACTATTCAGGACAACGGCAGTCCTGGGTGAGTGGGAACATTTTACTCTTCTTTACACACTTCTGTTTTGCTTGTTTTATTTTTTAAATGTATTTTAATTTTGTATTTTTGACATTAAAAGAAATTTATATAAGTAAGATACTTATACATTTCATGTATTTTTCTGTAAATCCTGAAATGAGGTTTCTCTGGGTGCTGTGATAGAAGTCTGTTGTGTGGAAAAATGACTTTAAATAACGTCCATGTGAATGTTAGATTAATACAGCTTGCGTATGTAAGCAATACTCTAATGTGGGGTTCTAAAAGATGTGGACATGATTGCAGTGTTCCATTGATACCAGACTTTGACTTAAGCCATTCAGAGTCAAGTGTAGATGTGGATGTAAAGCCTGTAACTCTGTCATGCACGAGCAGCTGCCTGTGAAATCATGAAGCTCTCTGAGGCACACTGGAGGACAGGGACATCTGTTGCAATGTCTAAGGTTTCTCCAATTACATCTTGGTTAAATAGTCAGTCATTCGGCAAGTTTTAATTTAGCATTCACCGGATATCAGGGGAAGAAGAACTTACTGGCCTTGATCCAGATCTTTTGCCTGGGCTCCCACTCTGTGCGTGTCCCAGCATTGTCAGCGATAGCATTTCCCTCAAGATGGTCAGATGAGCATGCTGTCCAGCCAGCCAGCTGCTATCTGCCTGACAGCTCAGTCATTTCTAGCCCAGTGCTAGGCCCAAGTCACAAAAATATGAAACGAAGGAATCTGTATTCAGTGTGACACTTACACGGATTCTCAAGATATTTTCATGCTGCAATTAGGCATTTCAATCTACTGCAAACCTGTGCATTTGCTTTGGGAATTTGAATTTCCAAAATTTTTGAATAATTTAGGTTAGTCTCTGTCTGTGATCTGATCCAAATATTTGTGATTTTAACTCCATAATATAAATATGTGTGCATTTATAAAAATTGTATATAACAGAGAAAAATGGAAAAAAGGATCAGATATGCCATTTCTATGATATAAGAGCAGTTAATAATTTAATGTGTATCATTCCAGACTTAACCCCATGCAAATCTATAAAAGATGTATTTTCTAAAAATGGGATATGATATATGAGCTGATCTGTAAACTGTTTTTATACTTGACAAAGCATGATTAATGTCACACCAATAAATATAATCTCTACATAATCTCCTCATTTGTATAATGTATCCATGTTTGTCTTTTGAATATCTTAATGCTTACATTTCTCTACAACTGAAGTTTACTCTTTAGATTAACAGAAATCAGTTGTACTCACCCTTTGCTAGCTGTTGGTAATTCATAATCCTGCTTCATATATACATATATACAAAGGGCTAAGTTTTATTTGTCAAGGTTGTTCCTGAGGCTAAACAGTTCTGTAACCTCCAGGATGAAAAGCTGTAAAATTGTACTTTATATGCTAGGCAGACCCAATATAATTTTTATATTAAAATGTTTATATGTATTTTTTTTTTAAGTACTACAACTGAGCCTTGCCTTTTCTTTCTGAACTTCACAAGTTTGGTTTTGTAAGCAACTAGGGGCTGTGTCTACAATCCAAGTGGGCGCATTCTCTTCCTGCAGTCCCCAGCTTGGCAACCACTTCTCTCACATTCAAAACAGTGCCAGCCCTGGGGGACCCGTGGCTCTTTCTGACTGGCTTGCTTGTGCTGAGTCTTGGTGTGCAGCAGGTTCAGATTGCCCTGGGCTCACAGATTCTTTTAAATCAGTAACTGGCACAACTCTAAATAGCCATTCTTTTGCCTTTTAATAAGGTGCATTTATGTTAAATGGGAATGCCATTTAATTTTCCAGAAGCAGTAACACCATCTGTTCCCAAGGGACTTGTGGTAAAGGACTGAGTAGAAAGAGAGAGAACACTTTTTCTTTGATCCTGTGGAGCTGTTCATATTGAGAGAGTAGACATTCACATTATGGAATTTACCTTTGCTTGTACTAGGATTGGCAGAAACCTTACGTAAACAGGCAGGTTTCCTGAATCCAACTTCTGAATCTTCAGATAAATGACAGCTCCATGTCTTATTGCTGTTAAAAAAGCAATCAGTCATTTCAGTTCTGCATGGTGTGGCTTGTAGTCCACCACTGATTTTCTCTTTGGTGTAGAGGTTCCTGGTCTTAGATGATCTGAAGTAATTATTTTCTGGCCCACGTGGTGAGACACCCCCCCCCACACCCACATTGTGTTAAGTACATAATTTAAACCATACTTTTAATATGTTTGGCATCATACTAGATACCTTGCATTTATGACCTAAGTTAACACTACAATCTGCAATGGATTCATATTACACTTAGAAAAAAAAATTCAAACTCCATGGTACATCCTACAAAGCCCTACATGATCTAGATCCTGCCTACCTCAAGGGCCTAAATGCCCGCTGCTCTCCCATTTGCCCTTTCCAATTGTTACCCATTTGTTCTAAGTATTTGCTATGTTTCAGGCAATGGTTCCTGTTTTACATCTATTGACCGACTTATTACTTGAAATAACCTATGAAGTAAGTACTATCATTAGTCCCATGTTACACATGGGAAAACTGAGGCATAGAGAGGTCCTATAAAGAATAAGTTGTGAGGTTGGATTCAAATGTGGGCAGATGGGCCCCAAAGAAAGAATCAATACATAACCATAAGACCATATAACATTGTGTTACTCCTCAGTGGCATTACTAAAACATCACAAAAGCAGGTGCTCGCAAGGGCCTCCAGGCTTGCAGTGGAACACTAAAGGGCCACTTGATGGTAGGTGGTTGACATAGAAGTGACTGCACTGCCAGTGGCTGAGTGAATGCCAACTTTGGCAAAGGAAAGGAGGATAGGACATTCATTCTTTCTTTCCTGCTTGATCATTTCTCCACTCACAGTCCATTCACATTTGAACATTTAGATGAATGTAATGAGGTTGGAGAATGAATGAATGTAATGAGCAGCATGTAATGAGGTTGGGAGATTTCTTTATTACCATCCCCCAAATACCTAGTCTTGAATAATTACGATCAAAGTTTCATTACTAAGTTACTATTCAGGATGCCCAGTGCTGGGTTTATGCAGTGGGCAAGCTAAGCAAACATTTGAACCACTAACAAAGCAGGGCTAATATGAGAAAACAAGAAAAAAATAGAAAATAACATTTTAGGAATTCTTTAGTGATGAATTTCAAATGGTATTTTAAAGTAGTCAATTTCAAGCCTTGTTGAAGATCCGTACAGTTATTTATGGAGTGTGTGTGTGTGTGTGTGTGTACATGTATGAGATGCTGTAGCTTTTTCAGTGGTTATGGCCCCCAAAGCCTCAATCCTGCCCTCCCCTGTGGAACTGCACCTCAAATAGAGAGGTTAAGGGAAGAGACAGGGTAAGAAGGAATCATTGTAAAGAAGTAGCCCCTGGAAGTGGTGGCCATGTTCCTGATGAAATACGATTTATCAACAAATTTATCTGTTTCAAGATGCCATAAGGGAAGGCAGTATTTGATATTTTATGAAATCTTCAAAAAATAGAAAACTATTATGACAACACACATGAATTATAACACAACTTGCTTCATCCCATTTCTCAAATATTCTACTTATATTAACACCAAACTTAGTTTAAAATAATGTAACAGGAGTGTCTGTTTAAGATAGTGGTTAGAACAAATGTATTAAGTTGAAGACATTTAGAAGGTCTTTTCATGATAGAAAAACATTTATTAAATTTTCCCAAGAAAATCTATTTTATACAGACTATAATGTGACAACAGAATCCATCTACCTTTATTATTAATGAACTAGACTTGGAACTGTTGCTTGGGGTAATATAGTTTGAGAAGCCAATAAACCAACATCCTTTTTTCAGTGCCTTGCCTGAAAATCCCTATTAGGTTCACATTGGCAAGGGCTTTCTGGAAGCCTAGAATGTTTAAAAATTTCACGATTTTTGCTCATAATATTAATACATGCTCATTTTTTAAAAACCTGCAAAATAGTGAAAAACTTCTAAGATTTCAAAAAAGTAATCCTCCAACCAGGTAAATCCTGTCCTGTGCTAAATATATTTGTACACAGATTATTATTTTATTTTACAAAATTGGCTTCATAGTATATGTCCCATTTATTATTTATTAAACCTCTTTTCATGTCATTAAATATTCTTCTGTATGTCATTTTAGTGACTGCAGGGTACGCCATTGTGTGTGTTTCATATTTATTTAAGATTGGACATTTAATTGTTTTCCAAAGCTTTACTATCATAAATATGCTTAAATAAGCACTCTTACAGAAAATCTTTACAGACCTCCATGTTCATTTCCTAGCAATGAATTGGCTGGATCCAAAATTTTGTAAATTTTTAAGGCTTTTGATCCCAGCTGCTAAAGTGTCCACAATAACACTTTGGCATATTTTCTGGTCATCATTTTTTTTTTCTTTTTCCATCAACAGAGAATAGAATTTTGGACACAAGGCACAAAACTTAGGTGGACATGGAAATTAGTGGGAATGTAAAGATATCAGTCTTGTGTGAGCAGCACTGGTCTGCTTAGTGTGAGCTGTAATAATAAAAACTGTCACCATTCCTCAGGTACTACCATTCGCCAAGCACCGTGCTAAGTGCTTCACGTATATTATCCTATTTGATCCTCATATCAACCAACTGAGGCATAATTATTCTCTTTGTATGTATGAGATATTGAGGCACAGATAGGCTAACCACTGACCCAATGTCAATCAACATCACTTTACCAGGATTTGAACTCAGTTATGCTTGGTTGGAAAGTATATCTCTTAATCAATATATACCTTACTATCTTGTCTATTACAGGTGGTCTCGGGCAGTGTAGACAGGTCATAGTACTGGGTGCCAATTAAACCCGTGAGTGTGAAAAAGGGCAAATGGGACACTGGGACACTGGGGCCACCACCAACATTGTTTTGTTAAGGGCAAACCTACACCCATGTGCGTCAGATCAAATCTTCAAAACCTGAATTTATAATCCATCAACTAAATTGCTCATTATTTAATTTTATTGTATTGACCATTGTGTCTACACAGAACATGTGTAAGCTTTAAAGTCAATAAGCAAATGACAAGGTGTGTACTGATGCTGACTTTACATCTCATGAACATGGAATATTTTGAAGGCCAAGGAGAGACACTTATGCTTGTATATATGTTCTGTAAGTTTTCTCTGAGGTGATGATTAGAATGTGTCACTTAACGAAAGGAGTGTTGGTTTCAACTGGTTTGATAGTAGGCGATCACTGGCAAAGGACATGAATTCTTATCATAGTTGGTCTCATTATCAAGGCTAATAAGTACATGGGTCTGGAAAATCCACCACAGATTTCTACATATTTTTCCACCCCACTATTCCTGGTCCTGCTTCTATCTATGAAGGGTATATTAGATTCTTTGGAGAACTGCTTATGCTGCTTAGCCTGAATGACAAAATCTTGAGTTTGAATATAGTAAAAGAAATATCCATCTGTAAGCACACACCTTTATAAAAGTCATTTAGATTGAGTGGAAACTTGGCATGGAACAAACCTTTTACCCAAAGAACATATAATGTCTCCTTATCTGCTGCTACTTGATATGCTTTAAAAATATAAACCAGACACAGAAAATGAAAAATTGCATGGCTCAAATAGTTTTTGGACACACCACCCCCAGAAGATAATCTGTGCTTATTTAGTTTAAACTTGTTAAATCGTAGCTTGAAGTGTAGTATTAGTTTTGAACATCTGCCAGTCATTAAGTGCTTTAGTGGCCAATGTTTTACAAGTCTTTGAAACCTGCCTTTTAGTTCACTAATTATTTGATATCATTTGATGGCAGCAGCCTTAGGAAGAAAAATATTTGTAACTATGAAAGAGTTTAATATGCACAGTTTATCTTAGTGACTAAAATTGTGTGTGGACAAAACAGGCTCTAAGGCAAATTGGTCTCTCCGTGTGTTCTTTGTCCTCTGGTGTTTTTATAAATAACAAATATGCTGATTTTGGTTGATTCTTTAAAGATGGGTTGTGTATATATTGCATGAAGTGGAAAGATTACCTGCTATGTGACTACCTTAATATTCCCAGCCTCATTTTTCCCTCTAGCAGTGACTGTGGGTCTATGTTCTGCTATATGTAATAACACCTTTTTCAGGATTAGTAGAATCCATTTACCTCAATGGAGAGAGCTTGTCTTTACATGGCATTAGGAGGTGCATGTTAGCTCTCGTCCAGCAGCAACACAGCTCAGGTAGCCATAAATGCTTGGGAGCTCTTCTGGGACCAGCTTTATGAACAGGCTCTCAACACAGTAAAATTTATAAAAATAAGGTCTTTGCTTCTCTTGTTCCCTTCTTAATCTTTGTACTTAGTACTATGCCCGCCACTCCATATTTGTGGATGAAAGAATTATAATTTACATACACTTACATAATTATACTGTTATCTTTTTGATTTTTCTAATTAATGATACATGTCCTAGTGGTAGAAAGGTCAATTATTTTCATTTTAATGCCTTCCCCTGATGTTCTAATTTGTTTAAGAATGTGAGGGACACATTTAATTGGGGGTGGGTGGGTAAAATTTTGGTTTTAAATATTGAGATGGTAAAAACAAGAGCAGTTAGAGTGACTGTTCCCGCAGATACGTAGTGTATAGAGAATAGTCCTGCAGAGTTCTGGGAACAATGGCTTCTCTCTGCTGCTCAGGACATAGTGGTGCCTCACTGTGGGGGCCAGGACTACAGCTCCTGTTAGTTCATATTTCCAAGTTCAGCCACTTCTCCCTTCAGCAAAACCACTATTCCAAGGTGTCTGGGTCTATAAAAATTTCATCCTCAACCACCCAAGTAAGCCATCATGTTGCCTGAAGAGCCCAGGTCCACAAACTCAACTCCTAATTTCCTCTTAATAGATCCAGCTTCTTGCACCTTCAGGGCCCCTTTCTGCTGAAGGACTCATATCAGTCCTCTCTGGTTCACATTCTGGTCTCCTTCACTTCAGTCTCTGGGATCAGTCTCTCCTCTCCCTGAGGCTTTGGGCTCCTTCTGCAAATTGATTCACTGCCATCTCTGTGTCTATCTTGCATATCATAGAAAAGTCTAATGTGCTCCAAGACACTCACTTTTGGTACAGGGGACAAGTCTGATAGTTTTTACAGTGACCATTTAATAAGAAAGTCTGTTTAATCTCTCCTTTTACTGTTGCTTTGTTATAGAATGAATAGGCTATTTAAGCAGGATCTTGTGGGAGGTGTATCTCTTTGTAAAATTGTGCTAGAAGTACTGAATACAATAGTTCACATACATTACAAAGACGTATTTGGGAAATGATCCTTTTTTTTTTTTAACATGTCTCACCATTTCTTTAAGATCTGTATCCAGTCACCTCCTTTGTGTCCCTTCTTCCTTGTCAGCACCATTCTCCCTCCATTATCATTTTCTTCTTTACTTCTTTTCTTTCTTTCTTCAAGTACTGCATTCCCATTCAATTGGCCCTGGGCATGAGCAGTCTTGTGTTAATAGCTGTCCTCTTTTGTGCATTTCTGCAATTGGATCTTAAAAACCGGAAGGCAGAACCTGTGTCTACAACAGGAACCAACATCTGCAGTTGCATCTTAAGAACCCAAGAACAAGGGCTCCTTCATACTCCTTTTCTACTTGTGTTCTTATCACCGTTTCCTGCACCCAGCAATAACTGGGTATATACTTGTTAATAGTGACTAAGATGGCAATGTTCATGCATTTAGGCTGGAAGAGAGTATTCATGAGCAACAGTGCACTGAAAAGCCTGTGAAAAAGTTCACAGAAAGCTTCTCCAGGATCGATGGGGACTTGTTCATACTGATGTGGATACCACCTCTTTATTTCAAGGATGCAGATGAGACCCTTATCCCTGTTTATTCTGTTGCCAGAATAGTGCTTACACATAGTTGAATTTTAGTAAGTGGATGATTGAAAATTGTCATTTTCAAAGTATGGTCTTTTGGTCAAGAGCTTTGACATCACACAGGAGTTTGTTAGAAACAGAAAAAATTTGGGGCCCCACCCCAGACCTCCTGAATCAGTCTCTGCATTTTGGCAAGATACCAGGTATTTTCCATGCACTCTGAAGTTGGAGAAGCAGTGATCTAAACATCTTACACACATCTTTTTTAACACTTTGGCCACTTATACATAGTGACTGGCCCTCCTTTATGCCTGATACTTGAGGATTGATTTGTAAGTGTTCTATCTTCAAGGGAAATGCTTTTTACATTTCTTTTAAACACAGCACATTCATTTTTCTAAGGATTCATCAGGATAAAAAGAGAAAAATGAAATGTGGTATAGCTCAAATAATACGAAAGAAAATTATTGCTGCTTGTACTGTGTTTCATTCTAGAATTCAATGTGTTACTCAAAAGGTCAAAGACTATATCTAATACATTCCCTAATGTTCTGAAGAATTATAATGAAACTGGCCAGAAACCAATTTGAACACTCTCTGGTGCCATTTAATCAAAGACGTAGATAAGGTAACACTTTGTGTAATGGGTAGGCAAAACATTTCATATTAAAAATTCATTATCTGCTCAAATTAACCAAATGTCTTCATTCATGCTTTTTAGCATCAATTTAATTTTTTTTCTTTCTGTAATAATTTCTCCCAGAAAGGTAAAGTTGGGATTTCTTTTAACCTCAACTTAAAGGGAACTGATTTTGAAATTGTTTCCCAAGGAATCTCCTACATGGTATGACTCACAAAGAAGTAACACTAGTCAATCACATTCAGAAAAATGTCCCCTAAAACAAGTTGATGTATTATAGAATAAGATTTCAAAAAGAAATTTGGATTTATAATTCGAATAAATTAATTGTGAAATAATGTTATCAACCCAACGAATATTTAAACTTCTTACTATGGTAAGAAAAACTATGTTTTTTTTTTTTTTTTAATTGACAACCCTTTATTATACAACTATACAACTTAGGTAATAGTCCAAATTCAGTCAGTGTAGATGGGTGAAAAACTAAGCTAAAATACCAAAAAGTGCTGTTTCATTTAGCAAAGGCTCACACAATATGTAGACAATTTCACTGGAAGGTGAGGTTCCATTCATACCATGGCAAGGAAAACAGCAGTTACTGCCCTAAATGAAGGCCAGGGTCGAACGTATGAAGCCTGCCCTCTGGAAGATTGTACTTGAATACAAAATTTTTGTGGATATACAAACCAAAGGACTGAGTCTCTTAAAGTACTGCCACATCTCCTCTCTGAAAAAAGAACACCACTTACTGTGAATTAATTTTCTAGGGTCAGAATGTGTAGATCAAAATGGATATTTTAAAAGAATTAAATAGATCTCATTCCTAAAGGGTTTCACTTTATTTTCAGAATACTAAGCTGAAAATCAATTTCTAAAACAATAGTTTGGTTGTGATGTGATTTAGACATATCCTCATGAAATTTGGATAAATTCTCACTCTTAGTGCTCTTAGTGGCAGCATAATTTCATGAGAATTAACTGAATGACAGCTACTGATGTGTCACTATCTTATTTTCCAATGATGTGGTAAATTATGAATATGAATTTTATATGGATGCTTAAGTAATGGTTTGGGAAGTCTTTGTTGTAGTGAATCCTAACATTAGCACTGAAATAATTGGCATACTTAAAAAATTCATATATTAATTCATTATTATGTTCATACTATGTTCCAGACACTGCTATAATTAGAAACTATTGGGTCAAATTGTGATACTCTATCTTTTTCTTAAGGGCTTTGTGATACATTATCCCAAACTGCTTTCTAGAAAGGTTGTTTCAATGAACTCTGTTACCATCAGAATACAAGGGACCCCTCACTGCCAATATTATCACTAGTGAGGGTTTGAAAAATAAAAACATCCTAACTTATTATTGCTTATATTTCAGTTAAATAATTTAAATATTTTTTTCACAATTTATATTTCTTCTTTTGTGCAGTATTTGCTCTTGCTCTTTGGCATATTTTGGAGTAATAGTATATATTACTACAATAATTATTTTTCATTTGTTATAATTTTTCCTCAATTTATTATAACTATTTTTATTACTTACTTGATTTTAATTTACTTATTATATTTTAATAATAAAAAATGTAACATTTGTATGTTATAATATATATAATATTTGATAAAATTTATGTATTAACTTATTCAACCAATATTTTTGCTTCTTGTTTTCTCATCCTGTAATAAACAGAACTGTGCATGCCAAGTATTTGCCACCAGGCAGAACCTAAATGCTGTCTACTTAGTCAAATCCTTTTTTTCTATCATTAACTGAAAGGCAGGCAAATGTACCCAGCTCCAGTTCTCAATTGCTAGATGGTATATTTTGCTACTGTGGCTCTGCTGAATTGAGAGAGGGCACCTTCTCTTACCCTCCTGCCTCACCTTCTAAACTCATGGATTATGTGAAAAATAGCTGTCTTGGCCTTTGCCTGGAGCTACATGGTGTTGTTTGGAAGATCCCCCCAGGTGGAGTGAGCATAGCATTGCATCTTTCTTTATCTATACGTCCTTGATGTTATATGTGGGCATCTCAGTCTCTGAATAAATATATAAAGTCTGATTTTTTTAACTACTTTAAAAAATATAGTATATATTATTGATGGACATTTCCCTTTTTTATGACTTATTCAAATCTTGGGTTTCTGAGACAATTGGGGCAGCACTAAAATGTCCTATACTTTTCTTAAAGTTAGCAGACATTGTTAAGCAAATAGTTTGACAAATAATATTCACTATAACAGTGGTATGTTTAGTGAAGGAAAAAGATAGGGTATTGTGAGAGTATTGAATAGTAGGATTGCTTCTGAGTTTAACTCCCATAATTGCTTATAATATTGGCCTTTGACCTCTAAAATTATATAATATGCCTTTATGAATATTTAGAAAGTGTAAACATCTTCATTTGGCATAATTATCACAATGATTTTGATATTGTGGGTTTGTTTGAATTGGGATTTAAATATTTTGATTCCAAATAATTATTCCCCTTTTCTTATTTTACTTGTATAAGTCCTCATTTATGAGAAATTATATTCCTAAAATATTTTCCAGTAATTTTCTGTCGTGAAATCAGTCATAAAAAGGGAAAGCAATGATGGCTTACTAAAAGGTACATTGGAAAGAGAATATAGAGCTTTAAAAACTATTGGCATGACACAACCTATATGAATCAATAACTTCAATAATGTAGCAAAAAAGTTATATAGAAATTTTAATTGATATTTAAAGTAGCTAGAATTGTAATAGCATTATTTCTCATCTCTATTCACTTTAATCACATTTAACTCATGTATTTTTGCTATTCTACTCTTTTTTGTATATTATTAGTATTTTAAGTATCAAATACTTTTGGTTAGTTACTTTTCCCTATTGTATTATGAGGTGGTGGCATTAAGCCTACTTATTTCATGTCACTATATATGACCAATTTTGTTTGGGTGGTGGTCATCATTTTGAGGACATATTGCCTTATTAGTTGAACATAAGTATAAAATATTACAATATTTTCATGCTACCATAAGGATGTTGTTTTCACTAGCCCCTAGCGCTATGTTTTAATATAAATAATATACATTCAGTAAATATTATGAATGAATGGCCAAACATTTTTTTATTTCTTCCTTTCCAACTTAAAAGATATGCCAATATAGGCTAAAGTAAGTGAAATAGATATTTAATGTTTCAATTATAGGAAAAAATTGATGCCACACTTTAAAAGTGTTATTTGCTAAATAGATTCAAATTTAGAGTTGATGTGAAAATAATCATATGGATTCAAACTAGCTTTTGGACCATAAATAAAGCTTAAGAATAAAGTGGCAATGAAGCAAAACTGTAGGAGGTGTTTAGGAGGTTGCAACAAAAGGTGGTGTTAGGACAGATCATTTTTAACATTTATCATTATTAATGATTCAAAAAGAATCTGTGAATAGCACATTGGGGAACTTTGCAGCTTGTGCTAAACTGGGAGGTGTTGCAAGCAACAGAAACTAAGAAATATAATTGACCTAACAAAAACATCATAAATACAGGGAATTTTATTGTCATTATAAAGATGTATATGTTAGAAATAATTAAAAATATAGCATTTACATAAAAAGTGCCAAATAATGATCAAGAAATTGTTGGGAGACAGATGGTGTTTAATATTTCTAAGGTGAGGGCTCAGTGGTTTTTGCAGTGTCTTACCTGTGCTCCTATTTGTCTTCCTTGCCACCTTGATAGTATGGACGCTTGTCTCAAACCACCCACTTCATTAGCATCTATCTGCCCATATTTTTCTTAAAAATCAGCTGATCGCAAGGGAAAGAAGATTGACTTGTTAAAAATAGTTATCTTTAGACATCTATAGCACAGTGGTTAAGGATACAAACTCTGGAGCCAGATCGTGTTTCACTTACAGCTCTACCACCAGCTATGTAATCTTGGCCAGATTACTTAATCTCTCTGTGCCTCAGTTTCCTCATATTTACAATGAGGAATGATACTTACAATGATATTTACAAAGATACTAATATTGTCTATAGGAATGGTGTGAAGATAGGTGAAGTGCTGGACACATAGAAATGCCATATGTATTAACTACTAATACTGCTACTATTAATTTCACCATTACTTTATGTTTGCCTTATAGCTAGAAATTGAGCAAATAACATTTGTCAAGTGTTTATGTCTAAAGAGAAACGATGTGACAAATACTGATTTTTCAGGCTTTGAAATCCCTTTTAGTGAGAGGTTCTCCTGGGTACCAAGCCTCTTTCTTCAGTGATATTTTAAATTATATACACGTAGGTACCTCTGGTTGAATTAAAATTCATTTTAGAATTGTGATATTTTAAACATCTAGTTCTCTTTCTCAATTAGATAAAAACTATTATCCAACTGGGTATTGGGTCATGCTATCAGGATAAGTGTCAGAGAGTTGATATCAAATCTAGACCTGGCAGAGTGTAATTTAATGTGCTATCAGTCAGGCAGGCTAACGTCCTGACAACATGGATGGATGTTAGGTTGGGTAGACAGACAGTATGTTTTCCTGACGAACATTAGAAGGAGAAAAAAAAAATGACTTGTCCTATTAAGTTATCACCGATCATAATACATTATGATCAATATTAAGTGAAACCATGGGATAAAATCAAAACTAAATAATATAGAATGTTTATATACCTTTATCTGATGCAGATGCAATCTATGTCCAATAACAGCATAAAAATGATAAAGATGAATCAAATCTAATATTACTTATTTAGATATGAATGTTTATTTTGTTACTTTAAATAAAACTGAAAGCTTCCATGAAGTGAATAACATAATGCCAATGGAAGGGAACATAATATTGTGATACTAATGAGAAAAGCTCCATTCATTTGGCCATCTGGGATCCAAAAAATACAGATCAACTAGCCCGAGATGTGCAACTGAAGTTGATTAAAGAAATAGATGATGGATTTATACACAGAGGGCTTTGTAAGGGATGAGGAATGAGGAACATGCAAACAAGCTAGGCTGCCTACCTAACACTGGTGTTGCAGCAGAATCATTTATCTAAGAATTGCCGATAATACCAAAAATAAAACAAAGTGACCTGTTTATCAAGAAAAGTTTCCTGACTGTAAGGACAATTTGGTGTTGGGCATTGTCTTCAGTAAATTGGGACAACTCTGGGATATGGGCTGATTAAAAGTAGAGGGGCCCTCTCTCTCCACCCAAACAGAGTACAGGTAGAGTCCTCTCTGGGGAAATGGAAGAATGGTAACAAATATTTACCTTCAAGTTGGAAAAGTGGGCAGCCTTTTTCCATTTTTGGTTTACATTGATTGTAATTTAGCAAGCAAGGGGTAAAAAGACAATAGAAGATTAACTGCCTGGCCCAATCTGGTGTGGCAGAAGTTTAGTTTTTATGTGTTTCTTTATTTAGCGGATGTTACCTCATCTTTCAAAAAATTGGGGATAAATTGATGGTTATGCAAGTTCTATAAAATTATAGGAATCAGGATAAAAAAGAAAAATGTTCTATGTTTCATCCCAGTGTAATTCTCATCAAGGGTGCTTTCAGAATGATATTCTATTTTGCAAACAAATTGTGACTTTCTTCTTTTAGTGATATAATTCCACAATTTTAGCTGGGCTACCCAGCAAAAGACTAGAGTTTCCAGCCTTCTTCAGCTGTGGGTACAGCCATATAGCTATGTTCTTGCCTTTCTTCTACCCGCTTCCTGCTAACTGGAATGTAGTGACGATGGTGAGGGCAGGAGCAGTCATCTAGCACCATGAGTTAGAAACCATATTTTGAAGATGAGAGAGCAACTAGACAGAAGGAAGATGGTCTCTTGGCAAATTTGTGAAGGAGAACTGCCACACTATCTTGCACTTTTACATCAGAGTGAGAAATAAACTTTTATCTTTTTAGTTTGGCATCTCATTTACACAGTGAAGTCACAATAAACATACATCTCTAAAATCCAATAAAATCAGTTCTTTCCACTGTAAAGCAGGGATAATAATATTACTAACCTAGGTCAGTTGTTAAGATTGTCAACCTAAATAACAGAAAAGGAGAGAGGCTCTCTAAAACAAAATATTTATTTGGGAATGAGCACTACAATGGGAATACAGTGCCAGTGTAAACTATGGGTGTATTCAGGGAGGTAAACAAAGATGAAGGTTTTTAAAAGAAAAAATGAAGAAAATTACACAAGTTGTTTTGGAACAATTATCCTTGGCTACAAGGATCAGTACCAAGGGGAACGTCAGTCGGATATTGGACAGGCAGTTGCTGGGCAGATGTCTTCACAGAAGTATTTTTAGTGTAAGGTTATGGAGGCTTTCATACAAGGTTGTGTTTTTTACAGAATCTTTTGTCAAAGTTCTTGTTACTAGGCACAAGTGTGTGAGAACCCTCCCTTCATGTCCTTACCTGGCTCCATTTTGTCAGGGTTTGACATAAGTGACTTCATTTTGATTCTGACAACTTCCACAAAATTAATGAGATAATCCCTTTAAAATACTCAGCGTCATGTCCAATACATGTTATTCACTCAAGAAATGCTTTTATATATTTCATTTTTTTGGTAATGTAGGCTTTGTATCCGCATCAGTCTCTCTCTCTCTCTCTCTCGACTTTCTGTGCATTTACTCTGCTAACTCAAAACTTCGAGTCAGTCCAACCATTTGCCTTTATGACACCCACAATGTGGGAGAAATCATACAATCATGCAGACCGGGCAACCAGAA
Source organism: Daubentonia madagascariensis (assembly GCA_023783475.1). Lineage (NCBI taxonomy): Eukaryota > Metazoa > Chordata > Mammalia > Primates > Daubentoniidae > Daubentonia > Daubentonia madagascariensis. The sequence goes on along the minus strand of JAKFHU010001798.1, from coordinate 4,387,340 downwards.
ATCCATGGTCCCCAGCCTTAGCTGAGTCTTCTGAGCAGTGGGGCTACCTGTCAGTTTCTTTATGTGTTCCTGGGTCTGCCTTCAATTTCACTCTGGAGTACTCCAAGGTATGGCCACCTTGCTTAAGCCATTGCATCAGTGCGCTGTCCTCTAACAGTGAGCATTAAACATGTCATAATAAATCCCTCAATTTCCCACCCCCTTTCCCAAGCCTGGGTAAATCTGCACTCACCAGAACCTTTTTTCTTCTCTTTTCAGAGGAAGAAGTGTTGTCCTTTCTTCGCTCTTGATCACTTCCTGTTTCTTGTGGGACCTGACTCCATTGTTATCCTGCATTTTCAAATTTTTTCTCTTATATGCATCTTTCACAGAGACAGAAAAGCATAAGCTCAAGTCTTTCTCCCCTTGTGAAAGTCCTTATCTCTTCTTTTATTCTCGTCCCGCTCCCTGTCGCCTTCTCTCTCTCTCCTCGCTGAAGTCAAGCTGTCTCGGCTTCGTTAATGTCCTGCGCTCCGGTTTCTGCTCTCACCCCTCCAGTGACACTCTTGTTGCAGAGGGGCACTAACAGACAAATATAATGATCCTTTTAAGACCTCTAGACAGCATAAAACTTGAAAATTTCTTTGTCTCTTTTTTGATAACCAACACTTCTGGGTTTTCCCTCCAAATTCTTTACATTTATTCGAGTAGTTTTTTTTTTTTTTAATCTCCTCCCTCTCTTATACTTTTAAAATATTGATATTCTTTTGTTTTCTGTCTTTGGCCACCTTCTGTTCACTTGTTTGCTTGCTTCTCTTCTAATGCCACATATTGTCTTTTTCTGACATCCACTATGATTTCCTTAAACATTATTTTTGTCTTCATGCTTTCTTGTGACAGACTGACTTACTGAACACCATTCCAAACCGCTATTTAAGAGGCTCTATCAAAGGGCAGAAAGCTAAAAACTATGTTTCCCAGACACCACTGCAACGCTTGGCATTTGCTCTGGCTTCTGTGAAGAAAATTCACCATATGAGAGTTGCAAGGTAGATGTGAGATAAAAGTTTACATGGATCTTCTGTCAAGCAAAGTTACTATGCCTTTGATGGAGACCTTGATATTTTATTTGGTTCCTAACTTCATGGATGTCCAAAGGCAGGGCAAAGAGCATCTATTTTGAATGATAAATTTCATTAGAATTGGCATATTTCTGAATCTGATATATGAATCTGAATCAGAAGTTTTCTGATTCTATTGTTTCCTAATCTTAGCAGATGTAGCAACTTCATTGGTGGGTCAAGCTTTTGATGTCATTCAGGGTATTGTTTCTGGAAGTTTAGACTATAGGCTCTCCATGTCTGCACTAATTCTGCGTGTGCCCCATAACTCATAATAGATCTCTTTTTGCTTATCCTATCTGGAGTGCATTTTGTGGTCTACAACTAAGAACCTTGATCAGTTAAACTCCTAAATCTGTGTCTGTAGCTCTGTCTTGTCCTCTAAACTCTATACATCTTAATTATTACTGACTACTGGGTAACCTACACATACCTACAATACCTATAATACCTATATACCTACAATGGCGGCAAATCCAGAAGGCTGAAAACTAAATATATTGTCTTCCCCCTACAAACTTGTGCCTATTTCTGAATTCCGAAATGTTGTTAATGACACCATTGTCTACATAGTACCCCAACAATAAACCTAGGGGACATCTCTGTCTCTCTTTCTCTTCTCTCTTACTGCACACTTCTATCTCGTCACTGTTTAGCTAAGTCTATCTCATTAATTGCTCTCATGTCCAACCCCACGTTTCTCATCTTCATTATTGCTTTAATTCAAGCTCTCGTTCTTTTTGACCTTATTATTCCCATGACTTTCCAAGTTCCCTTTGTCTCTATTCTTGCTCTATTCCCATCTAGCTGTCTTAATTTGGACAGTTCCTCTTTTGGCTAAAAACCTTCTCACTGTATGTGAAATAGAATACAAAATCCCTAATATGGATTACAATGCTCTCCTTGATCTGGTCCATGGCAGTACCTCAAGGTTAATCCTTGACTGCATCTTGTATCTCAACCTCTGTCTATTCTGAACTGCTCACAGCTCCCTGAAAACACCAGCTCTTCATGCCTCTGTATTTTTCTCTTTTTGCTTCCCTCTCTCCATCACCGTGTCTAAAGTTGAAAAGGAAACTTTAAGGCTTTTGTCATATATTGCCAAATAAATTTTCTTAAAAGACAGGCATGAACCCTACACGGGGGTAATGAAAATGTTTTAAAATTGATTGTGGTGGTAGTTGTACAACTCTGTGAATATACTTAAAAAGCAATGACCTGTATACTTTAAATGAGTCGACTGTATGTTACGTGAGTTATATTTGAAACCGCCCTTCATACATGTCAATAATTGGGTGCAGGTGAAAACTGTGGCAAGGGCCTAGCCAAAAATAATGATAATTAGTCATTGTCCCCCTGTTTGCTTCTCCATAATTGCCACTCCAGAGCCATGCAGCTGGTGGTCATAAAGATTCTTAACTTCTCCCCATGGCTGGTGTCCATAAAGACTCTTAGCCTTCTCCATAGATAATATCACCTTTTTGAAACCAAGGGGTAGTTTCTGGGATATCTTCAAGGTCGTGCACTCCAGTGGAACGGCTGACCCACCCAGACCAGCAGCTTATACCGAGGAGCTGACTCAACTGGTCTTGTGACCCCCACCCAAGAACCTGGTCAGCAAAGAAGACAATTTCTACAACCCTGTGGTTTTGCCCCAACTCAGCCAATTAGCAGATTCAATTGCCTATGCCAAACTATCTTTAAAACCCTGTCTCCCAAAATCTCGGGGAGGCAAATTTGAGAAATTTCTCCCATCTCCCTGCCTAGCGCTATGTGAAATAAAACTCTTTCTCCATTGCTAAAAAAAAAAAAAAAAAAGACAGGCATGAAGTTGGCATTCTTTTTAATGTTTGTAGGAAAAAAAATGATCCTTGCAACAAATAATTACAAGAATTATACTATTTATTTTAGAGTTTCCGAAAGTTTAAATGACTTCCTCAAGGTTGCCCAGCATAGAATAGCAGGTCTGGGTCTCAAATTCAGGTTTTCTTATCTAAACCCAATGTTCCTCTTTTCACCATAACTGAAATGGAAGACAATCGAACAGGGGAAAGATTTGGAAAATAAATATGAGAGGAAGGTAAGGGTATTGGACTCCACTGGTACAAATACTTGCATATTTCTCATTTAGTAGCTTTTAAAGAGCATTTCCAAATAATAAGTTGAATGATTTGAACATTCAACTTTGGGGGTGCAATAGGGTCTTTAAAAATCCTAATGGTTACTTTTTTGGAAATATTCAGAATAGATTATTCCTATTTACTGCAAATTAGAGAACTGTAGCTATTTTGCAGTTGAAATGAAAGAACAACTACACAAAGTATGTTTTATCTTCAAGTGTTCTTATAATACCAGATGATTTTTTAATTCAAGGACAGAAAGACAAATAACTACTATCATATTTTCTTTTGCAGAGACGGAGAACTTGAGGGCGAGAGAAGTGAAATGATTTGGTCAAGGTTATAGAGGTGTGGTGGACAGTAAAATTACATGTCTTCTAGAACACTTGTTATTTGACTTGATTTTTTTTTAAAGTGAAATCAACAGCTTCACATCAGCCACTGATCAGGGACCAGATGGCAAAAACTTTCAGTTGCTACCACCTAGGGCTATATTCAAACCAATGAAAGGCCTGTATCTCATTATTGGTCCCCTGAGCTCTCCGTTCTCCCACATGGTACTGTCCTTTTCAAGTAGAAAAATGACGTTAAAAACTGCCCTTGTTTTAGATAACCAAAAGATTCTGATAATTTAAACAGGTTTGTCCTTTTAGTTTTTTGCTTCTGTATGACATTATTAAACTTGCATTGAATTCTACTGCAACAGAAATTAACAAAACCAAACCAAATCAACCTACACTATAAGATAACACCCCAAAATCTCACTTCACGGTCAAGAATTATAGGTGACTGAATAGAATTGCCAGGTTTAGCAAATGAAAATACAGAATACTCACTTAAATTTGAATTTTAAATGAACAAATATTTATTTTTAGTATATATAACAGCCCAAATATTGGATGAAACATACTTATGCTATAAAGTTATTCTCTGTTTATCTGAAATCCAGTTAAGTAGAAGTCCTATATTTTATCTGACAGCCTATGAATGAGGAATAGATAGTTCAAATTATTTTTTATAACTGAAAACACAAAGATGTCTAAGTTACTCATAAAAGTGTGTTATGATGTCCACTAAGCCACTTTATACTCTGTGGGAAGCAATCATGTCTTGTAGCCATTATAATAATACTGAAAATCTATGGAAAATAAAAGGGGAAAAAGTGGCTACTGTTTGGGCTGGAAAATGGAACAATATTGTATTTTGCTAGCATGAGGAAAGAATGTAGCAAAATAAAAGGGATTGTGTTTTTTACAGTTCTTGTTAGAAATAGAACATAAGAAATTGTTCTTCAATTGTTTTTCTTTTTTTTTTTTTCCAAATAAAAAAACATGTTTCTAGTTGGAAAACTTCCAGGTAAGTTTTAGGTTCAGCAGTGCTGCTCACTGAATAACAAACTCAGAATCACAGCATGTGTAGTTCCATCATTCTCTCTGCCAGGTAGCTCTGGAGGTAGAAGCACAGCTCTTGCCCTGAGTGTGGTTAAGTAGTGTCAGTAATTAAATGCTAGGACACAGATAAAAGGAAAAGATGGAAACTTGCTTAAGTGCAAATTTCATATTTAATATTTTTCTTTTATTTTTTTTCAAGAGCAGTGAAAGAAGTATGACATCTAATATTTTACCATTCTAATATGTATGTATATGAACTCAAATTACACAGCCATGGTAACAAGGACGTTAATAGTAAATATAAAGAATACTTTAGAATCCCTTTTGTGTGTATGTTTTTATCTTGATCCAGAGATTTATACATCTAACATCCTTTAATATTGATGAATATAAATCTTAGGCACTGAGGAAAGAGCGTAAATGCTTGTAATTCAAGATGTTAAGCATCCCTACCCATAAGGGTTAGCCTTATGAAAACCAACAAAAGCAATGAAATGCAAAGTTCAGGGAGTTGACACTATGCTCTTAACCCAGGATAATTTAATACAGATGGTAAAAGGTTTTTGATTTGTGTACTACTCATTCTGATAATTGTAATGTGAGTACTGAGCTCATGCACTCACTATGCTACAGCCATAGTTGGTATTTTAACACAGCTGTTGTTTGAAAATTGAAGTTACTTTATTGTACTTTTCAACTTTTTTGAAGTGTTAAAGGAAATAAATCTGTCTTGAATATGATGCCAGCTATTTTGTCTTTTGAAAATTCGGGATGTTATAATACCTTCTGTAAATACTATTTTTTTTTCCAAATAACAAATACCTGGTAACATGAAATGTCCTCATAAATGAAAAATATAATAGTGAAGAAAGATATTTCTCAGTGCATTACATGACAACATTTTATTTTATTGACATCTATTTATCTTTATTGATTTCTGAATTCATGTTTTAAGCAAGCTTATAGTATGTTTGGTTTGTGACTAAAAAAATTGGAATTGTGTCTGTAATTTCAAGCTAATCCTAAAGATTCATATTGAAAGAGGCTATTTTGTTCCCACCTTTCTGGAATTCTTTTGGAATACATTGATACTTTGCGTGGTGGGAACACCAGGTGCCAGAGTTGTTGCCTTGTGTCAGAGAGCTGAAGAACCACCAAAGCTGAATCCTCAGTGACATGTGGCTGGGATTGAGGAGATCCAAGGTGGCAGGAGTTTCATGCACACTTCAAAATCATGAAAAACAGTTACTGGGAAAATGTCATGTACTCACAGCTCGCTCTACATGCTGCTTCTAATCTTATTTGTACAAGTACAGGCAAAAATCTACTAACAACAGAGATCGTCTCTTTCCCTTTGTTACAATTTAGTATTGATCGTTGTGCGAAAAGGTTGACATGAATCCCAGAATGGGTTTAATTACAAGTATACACAGAAAAGTAATTGGCAGAATAAGTAAGGAGTTAGTTAGCGGTTGCTCTTTACAGAACCACATATTTCTGCCTGACCAGCAGTGGAATCAACAAAGAAGAAATTAAATATATATGTATATGTATTAGAGTCCCCAGTCCAATTTAAAATTCATTTCTCCTTCTTTCTTTTAGCCAAATTCCCCCAAAGCATTTCAATGCCATCTCTATTATCTTGGTACACATGTCATCACTGACTCAATAAATGCCAAACTGGAAAATTAAAGTAGAATAAGACAAGAAAGAAGGAGAGGAAGAGTAGGTAGTATGGTTTCCTCATTAAATAGCACAAGGAGGCTATTCTAGTGTGATATAAAGCATATTGTAACTAAGTATGTCAATGTTTTTGCATTTTTGGCAGGCTTCAAAAATAAAAAATTTAGCTTAGTGTTATCTTCTCTATTGATGGTTTTTATATGGTAAATAGAGTAAGTCTCAGAAATAAGAATCTGAAACTTCATTTCATAATATGCTTCTGTCCTCATCGGTTGATTATGTTTCCATTATCTCACTTTGTTCTGGGGACACAAATTGGTTTCTCAGGTCATGCTGTTATTAATATGATTTTTTAAAAAATAATTGAATTTAACACCAAGGTTAGTTGAGAAAACAGGCAAAATGAAAATGATAATTCTTGGTGTGAAAACCTCAAAAAATGAAATAGAACACAATGGTGTTCTTTGCTTACTTCAAAATGTCTGAGATATGTTGGACTTATTAATGGTATAATAAAACAGAAGTGGGGCTTGCCAAGGCATTTCTGGTCATGAGGTGTGAATGGTTCATTAGAAAGTATGCTAGGTCAAAAAGAAATAACTTCATTGGTTTTCTTTAGTTTTGGTTTCTTTTAAGCACAGTGTTTTCTTCCACAGAACTATTTTATCTAATAAATCAATGCAATATTTATTTGCTATAAAATTAATAATGACCTTCTATCTATTGATAACTAAGTTTCCCTCTTTCTGACACCTTGGTTTCCAGTTGCTTTGTGTGCAAAGCCTTTTTCTGTGAGTTTAACTAGTCTAAAATAATCTAATTGGGAGTAAATAAAAGTGATTATAATTTCCATTTTGCAAAACTAGCATAATTTATATAAATCCTATAAAGACGGAGATTGGTCTTTTAGTTAGCCATTAATTATCAGCCCTAATCACTGTGCTGGAAGCATAGTAGGTATACTTACTGAATACTAGTGATTAGCAACTGACAAAAATGCTAAATAGAGAGTATTGCTTGAAATTTTACCCATGTTAATATGATTACACAGGAAACAGAGAATAAATAAAATTTTCTAGATATATTTGCTTATATATTTATATTACATGTTTTATATATTTTTTGAAATGTTTTTGTAAATAAATGTAAAGAAATATAAACAATCATGATAATATTTTTTTGGTGAAAAATAAAAATAATCATTTATTTTTAAATCTCAAACTCCCTATGTATAAGTTTGATAATGGGAATGATTAGCAGACTGATTCAAATACCTATAACAACAGAGGTGTTGCATATTAAGATTTAGGTGCACTGACATAAATGGGCTGAATCACACCTGTGTGACTCAAATCAATGAGATGGGACTCTTCCTGTCTGAGCACTAAATGCTATAATGCGATGCAATTAAAGCACAGAGGCACTATCTGATTAAGAACAGAAAGGACTTTTAACAAGAAGTTTCCCCTGAAGAAGACTGGCATTCACATGGCAGAGGAAAATGTAAAGAAGTTTATGTTTCTTTACATTTTAGGAAAACTAAGTAACAGAGCAGTGATTTTACTGCACGTGTGCATTAGAATTTCTGTGAACATGGATTGCTTGCTTAGTCGGAAAGACTATATTCAGTGGTATAATTCAATTTTACATAGCTAAACTGAAATAAATTTTCCAAAATTTAAACCTATAAAAGTAAACATGGACAAAATATTCTTAGCTGGTATTGTAATAAAGTTTTAAGAGCACAGTTCAAGAAAATTTGATTTATATCAAATGGCAACAACTTCCTGAATTTATCAGACAATGAAATTTTGAAACATAGCTAAAGAACAAATGATTTAATCTGATTCTTACAGCACTAGTATATTTACAACTCAGTGGGGCTTGCATTGATCAAAGGCAACCTGCAACATTAACTATCTGGGATATTTTTTATAACTATCTCGGTCAATTATTTTGAAGCCAAAAAAATGAAGTAACACTTGCGGCTTATACTGTTAATTAGACAAGTAGAAAAGATTATTTTATATAAACTAAATGAAACAGGAATGTGACTTGTATAAAATACTACATGAAACGCCTTTATTAATAACCAAAAAATACAAATAAAGATAAAAACATCCCTGAAGACATTTGAAAATAAAGATTTCATGTGATCGTCATGTAAATAGAATATTTAGGTGGTATTGTAAGCTTAATGAGCTAAGGCTTAAACTGCAAACAATCTAAAATATTTTAAATAGATAGGCAAGGCATTTTTAGAATTGGGATTTTTACACTGTAGCCTTATTTCTATGAATATATTTTTGCTATAGTTCACTGTTTTTGTTCTTTGTAAGGTGCAAAGACTGCAAATTTAAGGGCAATCTTTTTCCTGAATGCCCATGGATATTTTATGAGGGAAAAGTCCCCATGATTCATTGAAACATCATCCAAATTCTTAAGAAAGATTAATTTTACTCCTCTAAAAATTATCATGTTTGACTAAAAGTACATAAATACCAGAATTAATTATTAAAATAATTATGATCTTTATACAAAAATTCTCAATCTAAGTTTCACAAGCATACTTTTGCATTTTGATTGAACTACTTTTAGTTTTAGTTAGACTTTTATCTTTAACCAATTGTGACTTTGAAAAGCTTAGATAATGACATAAACCAAACTGGAATGGATATGAATGTAATCTAACAAAGATCCTCAACTTTACATCTGAGGAAACTGAGGCCAAGCACAATGAAGGTCAAGTTGCAGTCATTTACGAGCAAAGTCTAGGTGAAGTCTTAATTCTTCCAATCCCCAAACCACTGCCTTTGTCCATAATGCCGAAATCATGTTGCTGTTGTGAGAGTAGAACATATGTATATTAAACTGGGTTTTAACTATAATAAAGAAATTTATTGCTTAACAGGATTCCACAAAGAGCCCTTTTAAGGCAAAGAACATAATAATAAAGAAATAATAATTTTTTGAAATGTTGGAAAATACTCTGAAGCAGCCTCCAGAAGACATAGTTTCCAGCCCCTACTGTTGCAACAAGCGGGAGGAGACCTCTCTCTTTTTCAGCATTTCCTTTTGTACCAATAAAGAAGTTGGATCACATGATTTTTGAAATACTTTCTAGTTCTCACAGCTCAGTTAAGGATCATACTAGGAATTACAGCTAACTCTAATTTGATCTGCAAGTAGCCCTCCTTTCTACCTGAAGAGTGTTTATAGAATTGGAATCCTTAATAGGGATCATAATAATGGCCCTGTCTTGAGTCATTATCTTTTTTTGAGCAATTATTTTTTGCAAAGCCCACATTCCAAAGAGTTTCTGAGATGTATCTTCTCAAACTCCTGATACAGAATCACATCTTAGCTCTGCAGTAGAGTATGATATGATTTATTGCAATAGTTAAATGTGATAAATATTGACATATGGAAAAGTCCATATAACACAAACACACACACACACACACATCTACATACACACACACACACACACACACCCCTTTTTTTAGTTGTAGGAGTAAGTGAAATGTTAATCCTTTTAGCATACGTATGAATCTTTTAGCATACTTTATATTTTATCTGAATAACATGTGCTGAGTTCTTAATGCAGTGAGAAAAGGAATGCGCTCAGCCCACATCTTCCTTTCTTATCAGTCTTAGTAAAGGAGAGAGACCCTTTGTGGGAAGGAAAATGAATGAGCTGTCTTGGATTTACTTCATGTAGTGAAGTACAATGATCAGTTTATTTTCTCTTAGTATGTACAGTGCTTTTTGGGGTACGTAGAATTTGGTGAATATTATACTGTCACTTTCTCTTTGATACCTTTCTACCACTTTCCTTCCATTTTTATGTTTACTTCTAAGAAAGTGGTATAAATTTTCTTCATCTTGGGCTCACTTGACAAGCCTCAAACTTGAGACTCTAGAATGGCTAATTAAAACTGCATGGAAATATTGGGAAAATAAAAAGTTAAATATGTAAAAGGTAAGATTTTTGTATTAGATTAATAATCACCACTGATTTGAATCCTTAAACACAGCCATGTTAAGGAACCATTGCTTTTGGCTTTATTTTATACCCTGGGTGACTCGATTTTTCTGAGTAATCTATCACAGCTTCATTGTGCTGAGAGAGAGATTACTTCATTCAGTTAACAAACAGTATTTTGGGGAAATTAAGCACAAGTATGTGTTGCTCAGGGGACAATAAAAAATATTAACTACATATTTGAAGGCGATATCACCATTATCAAAATGTATTTATTTTGTACAATGTGTCACTTCAGATAAAGAAAACCATAGTTAAATGTACCTTTCCTTGAGTACTTTGAGGACCTTCTAGTGTTGAAAAGCAAAAAGAGGGATTTCTGATGGCCTTCACAGATGACTTGATCCTTTTGAATGAAACAGGGTGGGGATCCTTTTCATGTTGGAAGGCCACATTAATTTAGCTGTAATCAAATAAGGCTGCATTCAAGTAACTTCAATTAGATACACATAAAAATGTACATTAAGTAGTAGTATATCTTACTACCACATTAAGTAGTAGTAAAAATCTAACTACTATGTACTTAATAATTTCAAAAAATGAAAACTATTTGTTATTTTTAAAGTTAACTAACCCTTTAATGTCTGCTTTTTGTTGGAAAGCATTTGAATGTTTGGTTGCAGCATGGAGGTCTGCAGTTTCAGTTGATCCTCTAGATGGATATCAGCCATTTGCAACCTTAAGGGCATCTTGATTTGGGTTAGGTAGGGGAATGTATATTCACAGCAATAAGTGGTTGAAAAGTAAGAAAACATTTTTCAGGCATGGGTATTCTACTGTGTTTTTCCATATTTCAATTGGATCTTTTTTAGCATCAAACAATGACTTTATTTTATTTATTTATTTATTTTAATTTATTTTTTTAATTTCAGAATATCATGGGGGTACAACACTTTGGCCATACACATTGCCCCTGTTCTGCCCATGTCAGAGCCACAATCGTGGTCATCTCCCAAACTGTGCTCCCCACATCCATTCAGTGAGAGTTTTTCCCATCCCTTCCACCCCCCCTCCCGCCTGCCCGCCCTCAGATGAATGTTATTGCCCTGTGTGATGTAGGTGTTCATCAGTTAGTACCAGTTTGATGGTGAGTACCAGTGGTGCTTGTTTTTCCAATCCTGAGACACTTTGCTTCAAAGAATGGGTCCTAGCTCCAACCAGGATAATACCAGATGTGTTAATTCACTGTTGTTCCTTATTGCTGAGTAATACTCCATGGTATACATATACCACATTTTATTGATCCACTCGTGTATTGATGGGCACCTGGGTTGTTTCCACAACTTTGCAATTGTGAATTGTGCTGCTATGAACATTCGAGAGCAGATGTCTTTATTATAAAATGTCTTTTTTTCTTTTGGATAAATACCCAGTAGTGAGATTGCTGGGTCAAATGGTAATTCTACTTTTAATTCTTTGAGGCATCTCCATATTCTTTTCCATAGAGGTTGTACTAATTTGCAGTCCCACCAGCAGTGTATGAGTGTTCCTATCTGTCCACATCCCCACCAACATTTGTTATTTGGGGATTTTTTGATATGAGCCAATCTCACTGGAGTTAAGTGATATCTCCTTGTGGTTTTGATTTGCATTTCCCTGATGATTAGAGATGTTGAGCACTTTTTTATATGTTTGCTGGCCATTATTCTGTCTTCTTTGGGAAAGTTTCTGTTCATGTCCTTTGCCCATTTTTTAATAGGGTTGTTTGATTTTTTCTTGTTGATTTTCCTAAGTTCTGTATAGATTCTGGTTATCAGCCCTGGAATTGATAAATGAATTCAGCAAAGTCTCAGGATACAAAATTAATACACACAAATCCATAGCCTTCATATATGCTAATAACAATCAAACCGAGAAACAAATTAAAGATGCAATACCTTTTGCAATAGCAACAAAGAAAATTAAATATCTAGGAACATATCTAACTAAGGAGGTCAAAGACCTATATAGAGAGAATTATGAAACACTGAGAAAAGAAATTGCAGAGGATGTAAACAGATGGAAAACCCTACCATGCTCTTGGATAGGCAGAGTCAACATAGTAAAAATGGCTTTGCTACCTAAATTAATTTACAGAATCAATGCAATCCCTATCAAAATACCAACATCATTTTTTGCCGATCTAGAAAAAATTATTCTACGCTTCGTGTGGAACCAGAGAAGACCCCGTCTAGCCAAAGCAATCTTAAGCAAAAAGAACAAATTGGGAGGCATCTGTCTACCAGACTTCAAACTATACTACAAAGCTATAGTAACCAAAACTGCATGGTATTGGCACAAGAACAGACACGTAGACCAATGGAATAGGACTGAGAACCCAAATATAAAACCAACCTCATACAGTCACCTGATCTTTGACAAATTCCAGAAAAACGTACACTGGGGAAAAGATTCCCTATTCAACAAATGGTGCTGGGAAAACTGGATGGCCATATGTAGAAGACTGAAACTGGACCCACATCTCTCACCCCTCACAAAAATCAACTCACAATGGATAACAGATCTAAACCTAAGACATGAAACCATAAGAATTCTCGAAGAAAACGTTGGAAAAACTCTTATGGACATTGGCCTAGGCAAAGAATTTATGAAGAAGACCCCCAAAGCAATCACAGCAGCAACAAAAATAAGTACATGGGACCTGATCAAATTGAAAAGCTTCTGCACAGCCAAGGAAACTATCACTAGAGTGAACAGACAACCTACAGAATGGGAGAAAATATTTGCAAACAATGACTTTAAAATGTCCTCTACTGAGAGCTCAATCAATTCCAGCTGTAGTTCTTTAGGTGCCTTGGTGATATCAAGTAGGTGAGGCTGAAATGCTAATTTGAATGTGATGTCATGATTCTCAAAGTCAGTGAAACTTTCATTGTATTGTCCAATTAATAGGTCTATAACAGCTGCGTATTCTTCAAATGATTCACATATATCATCCTGCTCATCAATGACCTTTGCTAACTGGGGAAAATGTTCATCCAAAATTTCCTTTTGAAGAAGTGTTTTGAAAAAAGATAGCTTTTTTGGAAATGCTTGGATTTTTTTTTTTTTTTTACCACATAGCATATATAGACTTAGTTTTACCTTGCAAAGAAATATTCAAGTTATTTTGATTTGACATGCTATCACCCAGAAATGCTGCATAACTATAGAAGTCTTCTTTCAATAGTTCACATTGCTGATTCTGTTATTCATAAAATTTAACTATCTGTTCTCACAGAGATAAAATTTTGTCTAACACCTGTCCCTGTGATAGTCAATGCACTGTAAGAATGATACGGCAAATCTACACTGAATAGATGTGTTGCATTTGCATGGATATAGTTAACAATACTTAAACTTGTTGCAAAACGTCACTTAAAATGATCTTAAAACATCACTTAAAATAATCAGAGATTTTGCTAATGCAAGATACAATGAAAAGAAATGAGAGCATTCTGGATCTGTTAATACTTTTTTTTTTATCTGTGCAATAAACCCTTCATGTTTTCCTGTCATGGAAGGTGCACCATCTGTACATACACTCACTAATTTTACCCAATTCATTACAACTTCCTGACATTTATCTTGAAAGTTGTTGAAGATATCTATTCCCCGGGTTCTGTTCACAAGAGTGCCCAAAGTGAGTAACTCTTCACATCAAAGAAAATCTTCTGTTATGACCCAAATGAGGCATGAAACCTGTGCTGAGTCAGTAGTATCAGTTGATTCGTCCAAAGGGATTGAATAATATGTATTTTCCTTTTGAAGTACTGCATGAAGTTCTTCTGTTAAGTTGAAGGCTAATTCATGCTGCTGCTCAGTTATGGTTCGCCTTGAAAGAGGCAGTTGATTGTACTTTAAAACATTATCAGGGTCTAAGCATCCTACAACTTTGACAAAGCATTCTTTCATAATTTATACATCACCGAATGGCTTCCCTTTTTTCCTGAGTACATAAGCTATTTTATAAGTTTTATAAACTTATTTCCAGGTGTTACTTCCAGGTCTTATTGCTGCTTGAAATAGTTGTCTTTGCTTTTCCTTTTCAGCTTTTAATTTCTGCAATACAACCTTTTGTGCCTCTCCCTCTAATTTAAAATACTTGTGGTCCTTATGAGTGTTATAATGCTGATGAGCACTGAATTTCTTTAATGTTGATATTACAGTATCACAAAGCAAGTAAATCATCTTATCTTTAGCAGAAACAAGATAATATTGCAATTTCCAATCCTCATTGAAAAATCTGTTTTCTTTCTTCAGTGTTCTCTTGGTCTTTGACATGATTGGCTGTTAGCAGATAAATTAAAAAATACTGTTGAGCTGTGCAACTATTCACAAATTCCACATCAAACAGAAACACACTGCACTGTTGTCAAAAGCTGATAACACACTGGCGTACTCAACCCCCCATAAACTCTTGCCAACCAGTCTCGTGTGGTAGTTGTCCCAGTCAGGCAGGGGAAGTTAGAACTAAATCATGAGGGTAGCAACTGTCAATTTATCCCTTATAGCTTACTAATGTTCTAATTGTGCCGGTCAATCTGGGAGGATTATTTTGTTGAAAATTTATTTTATTCTTTGGTATTTTAAATATGTTCATTTTAAAAATAAAATAAAAATATAAAAGATGAACAAAAATGTATTAATAAAAATAAAAGGATTTGTTCTGTAAAATTTGGATCCAGTCAAAAGGCCACATTGAAGGACCTAGAAGGCCACATGTGGCCTTAAGTCTGTAGGTTCCCCACCCTTGGAATGAACCATTTATTAAAATACTTTTAGTAGAAATTAAAAAACTCAAATTTTTAAAAAGCTATTAAATTGTATTAAATAATTACTATTTTATACATATTGAATGTATAAAAATAGTACATACATAATTTTAAAGAAAGTGGTACTATTTGAGCTGTTTAAGATTTGATAATAAAGAACATATGGATAATTTTTAGAGCCTTTTGAGGGCTGAAAGGGCAAATATAAAAATGTAATAACTCTTCCTGTTTTTAAAGTCTATTCTAAGTGCATGATATATATGTATACATATATGTGAAATGAATGTATCTTAAATGAATGGAAGGTTTCTGTCCAGGAATAACTTTAAAGTCAAAAGTCAAAGTGACTGAATATACAAAGTGGAAAACATACTTTGAAACATGACAGAAAAATAACTACATAGTGATAGTGGTAATTTAGCTAACATTTTTGTCTTTACAAGGCTTTTCATCTATTTCTTGATCCAGTGAGGAAATGGTGCCCATTTGGGCCTACTAGATAGATAAAATTATTGGTGAATGCATTTGGAGTTATTGATTATGCTGAGGCATAGTGAGAGTTGTTAAAAGGAGACTGAATCAGGGAAATTGAGCTGAATTCTCTCCCCTGGCAGTTCTGCCCTTTTCTCCCCGAGCCATCTTCCCTCCCCTTGCAGAACCTTCAAGATCACAGGCATGCACCCAATTCAGGAATGTTGCTGAAAAGTCATTTATAATAAATAATGTGTGATAATGTGGCAAGAAAAGCATAACATAAGCCATATTTATCAATCTGATAAGATGCACTTGCATTGATATGGGGAAAAGGACTGGAACGTGAGGGTAGTACCAAATCACAGAAGACTGTATGAGTGCATATTTAAGAGTTAGGTTTAATTCTTTAGCTATCAGTGGGAGTAACGATAACAGAACACTCAAGCCTCTTTTTCTACCCATCTGCATCCATTTTAGGGTTGTTCTCTTCCCTATCCTCAAAAGACTATGCCTTTATTTTAAGGCTTTAATTCTCTTTTCTTTTTGTTCTTTCTCCTTCTGCATTTTTCATATGTTTCAAACTCAGTTCACATTTGTCAGGGTACACATTGCTGGAGCAAGGTGCTTAATTTAGGAAATTTGTTTCAATTCTCTTTATTGGTATATATTAACTTGACAAAATATCCAATCCTGACTCCATATATAAAATGCAAGCCCGTGGGACAGAGCAGGAACTTCCTTGTCAATGATCAGATGACATGAGATAGCTAGCTCATGCACTTGCAAAACATGTTTAGGAAGTCTTAAGAGTGAGAAGACATTCTAATCATTACTGGGGAAAAGCAAGGCTCTTTCGTTTATAAAGCAGTATAAGTAGAAAGATTTGTAGAGCTGAAATAAGGCAAGGTAATAAACCATGCTTTAAACATGTCAAGTATCCTATAAACTCTAAACATGGCTTCTAATACTAAGAAATGCAGATGCCATTAAAGGTTTGTCAAATAGCCATTACAAGATTTAGAGAAGCCCAACTGGGGACCAGACTCTCATCTTACATAATCCTATAGGGATTCTGTCAAATACTTTTAGAGGAACAAGTATTTTATCATGAACCTTAGTTTCCCTGCTGGCTAATTCAGGCTCAGTGGACATTTTTTATGTTTGATATTGTTGTGTGTGAAACTCTGCAAAGTAGTTGGATAAAATTCTACATTGTCTGGTAGGTAATGAGTCTGGGCTGGATCAAATCTTGTCAGGTTCAGATTAGAATTGACCCTATCTTTAGGGTCACATTTTCCAAACCTCACACCACTTTACAAGCTTCAATGTGCATGAAATTATAAAACACAGAGCATGAGAAATTATCTCCTAGGTTGTTTTTGTGACAAGAGAGCCCAGAGAAATAAAGTGATTTTCAGCCCTTTGAGTTTTATTACTTTCTGAAGAATGAAAATTTGGTTAGGGTCAGTTTTCAAGTTTAACAGTTCATCAGCCCATAATTGCACTCATTATTACTGTAGCCAGCTTTATATTGGAGTTTGATTAATAACGATATGCACTTCAGTAACGCTTCCCATTAAGTGGCACTAATTACACTGTAACTGCTGTTCAACAACCAAGCAAGTGTAACTACAATGTCATTTTTATGGAGCCAGATTTGCTCATAAGGGTACTTTGATAACGCTAATGTGGGAGTGAAGTAACTAAAAGTGTGGTGACAAAATTGCTATTGCTTTAAATCCTATAGGCAAGAAACCATGGCACTCTGAGGTTCCTATTGGTAGGGGAAATTTTGATGGGGACTCAGTGAAAGTCTTTAGAATGTAATTAACAGGCATTATCTGCTTAGAACCACTTTGACTATTAGGAAGCCCAGTTGTTAATATAAAAGCATAGGATCTAATTGGAAGACAGGATCAAATCTCATTTTACTCATTCAGTGCTCTGATCATGGGCAAAGTACATCCTCTCTGTACCACATATGTATAACAATGCCTGCTCCTGTATTTGTGATGTTAGGATTTAGTGAGATACTGTGTGTGGAGATGTCTAATTCAGTGCCTAGTCCATAGTAAGGGCTCTTTCAACCTTTCATGAAGGTATTTTGTCTTCATTCTTTCCATCATTCAGTAGTAGAGAATGAACCCCTGTTCTCTTAGTAGGGTTTCTACTTGAATTAAGATTAAATAAATACAAATGCTTTAAAAATATGTACATAAGTAGGGAGGAAAAATGTTAAAATCTAATAGGAAAGAATAAAACTTAATCACCATCATATTACAAAGCTGAAGAAACTATAGGAAAGAAGAGGAGGGTCTAAATTTGATTCATAAGGTGGGATATTATATAGAAGGAGGGTCATCCATATGTAGGAGAGCTGGGGGCAAAAACTTCAGCCAGATCACAAGGAAGAATAAATACTAGAAATAATGAAGCAACATGGAGTAGAAAAATTGCACAAGATTCTGGACACCTATTACTTAAGAGTGGTTGGGTTTTTTGTACTACTTCTGGTTCTTGTGCTAATCATTGACTTTTTTCCCCAAAAAATACATTGCTGAAGAAAAAGACTTAGAACCTATATAGAATAAATTATTGCACTACCCATAGTAGGAGTTAGAATTGTTTTTAAAGAGGAATCACAGGGAATAGGCAGTGCTGCAGGGTCTATAACAGTATGGTTTGTAGATTATGTGTTTAATGGTGAGTGATGATAGACCATTGAATTAGAATTCTTGCAGGGAGTCAGAAATATTTGGGGGCGACAAGGTCAGATGATCAAAGTAAGATCACAATATATATTGTGATTGTGTTTCCCTAGTATTTCCTTCATTTAAACCGCTCCATTAAAAAATTTAGAAATTACCTTGTAAAAATTAACTCAAACATATATTATCGGGCTTGGTGTGAAGGGTGGTATACAGGAAACATGGAGAGAAATCACATAGATATAATTGTTACTCTGTAATTCGGGGTTATGGAATATTACACAAATGAAAGAAAGAAGATAAAAAAGAAAGGCAATCTCAAGTGATCCTCTTTTAAACTATGTGCCCTTTCATCCTAGTTTCTAATGACATGAATTATTGCTGGTGCCCAACTACATCATGCAATAATTTCACAGCAGGCTTTGTGGCACACCCAGTTGAAAGAGTACGATCTCTGGAGTCAATGCCAATGGGTAAGAAATTTGGGTGTAATAAAAAAATCATAAAGGTTGTTGAGCTTATTGACAGGAATAGGCTTTTTCTGAAAACGAGCATCACTGATTAATAGCTGGTAAGCACCAGTAATTAGACATTTGGCTCTGATTTTCTTGGTTGCAATAAACTCAACTTTTGTTTAAACTTGTTGCAGGGGTTTTCATATTTCCCTTCAAAGAAGAATTTTGTGGACTCTAATTTATCTAAAAATATAGAACTGTGAGGAAATTATAGGTTCCCATAACATAGATATATATGATGGGAAAAATCATACTCACAATGTGATGAACCACCACACAAACAAAAGGTAATACCCCAGAAAAAGAAAACTCAACACCATGTGGAGCCAAAGATGGGCTTGAATCTCTGACCTTTCATGTGGAATATTTAATCAGAATTCTATTTGTAGTTACCTATAAATATATTAATAATATGATATTGTACAGAATTGTGACTGTCTAAGAGTAAGTTCAGTGTTCCCACTTATATAGGGAACACAGTTATGTGGGCTAAAGATATAAATGTCACCTTTTGAGCTTTTAACACTTTTTTCCAAATAATTCATGACCATTCAGTCGTCTACTGTTTTCAATTTTTTCCACATACACATCATCTATTCTTTTCTTGATATATTTATTTGTAAAAGTCATAGACAATATTTTACTATTCAATACAACACAAATCCAACACACATACACATACACACAAACATATAATATACATTTTAACATATATTATGCTTTATAAAGTATTACTCTACATTTTTGCACAATAGTTACCATATCAATTTTTATTTATGTAAGAATCAATGGTTACCTTTATGTATAGATACTATTGACAATGGTATTTGTAAGTATAGATATATATTATCAGAACTGATCTAGACCTGTGTCTAATTGTTACAGCTGTTTGAAACACGGAGGTGGGAGAATAACTAAGGTCTCTCAAAGAAATTTAAACAAATATACATGAATGTATACACACACACACACACATCTCTAAGTGTACTCAGCTGATGCCTCTGTGTCTGTATATTTTTGGATGTTTCTGTGATTAAAAATTCCTTAAGTAAAGAAGTGCTTTTATTTTAGTCTATAATCTGTGCACCCAAGATACACAGGATGAGGTCTATATAAAAATATAAATGGCTCACACCCTATTTATTTTTTAAATACTTATACTTTTAAAAATTCTTAAAGATGATAGTAGTTACCTGCCTTTGTGTGTGTGTGTGTGTGTGTATGTGCATGCATGTGGATAACCATAGAGAGCAAAACATAAGCTTTGTTTTTCTTATTTTTCTTCTTGATAAGCAGATTTAAATTTATTTTAAAATAGAAAAATTTTTACCACTATGAAGACATTCAGAGAATATATGGAAGGAAATCCATATATTCCATGTTTTTATATACATTATAATGCTAATATGCAAATTGAAAATCCAAATAAAAACAGTAGGGCAGATCTATGTATCTATGTATCTATGTATCTGTGTATCTATCTATCTATCTGCTAGATCTATACAAATAAGAATAAGAATAAGAATGTCCAAATAAGAATAACAAGAATGTCCAAGTTGTACTGAATAGTCTCATTCTTAGCCCCAAATATGTTCTCCAGTCTATAATTTTGATCTTTACCAGGCCCTTATGTGTATATATCCTCTCATATCTTCTTAGACTCTTGTGTCTACTGTTTTAGTTGCTGCTGAGACAACCCAGCTCTGTGTGCGCTCCAACCAACTTCACAATGGTCCAACCTGAGATTGTCTTATTGTGTATCTGAGCTGCATGCCTTTAGCCTTGTAGCTTCTTGGTTCACACTAAAGCATGAGACATTTCAGCACTCCCTCAGTGTCCACACATGCATGAGCTAGATGTGTGTGAGTTAAACCCTGTTGGTTGAATCAATGGGAGACAGGAGGTCTGTGGAGTAGCCTATGGGATACAGGAGCCAACTGATATATTTTCTCCATTTTCCTGAAGGTAGACCATAATGAACAGCAGTTGTTTATATGGCCTCTTAGAAAAAGGATCCCAATGAAATCAATCAGTGGCCAGCTAAATAACACATCCTTCTACTAGTACATCCTTCCTTCTGCCTTACTTCTCATTTTCCTCACTCGTCCTCCTTGGCATTGAACTCTTCAATAAAAGTTCAAATCTTTGGGCTCTGCTCCCTGGGGAACCCAGATTAAAACTGGTATCAGGGATGGCACTTGAAGATAAATATCATGGGTCCATTGGCAATACAGATTCATTTGATGATGGTATTTGGTGATGATATACATGTATTGGCATCACAGTTACCAAGGATTCAGCCTGCAGTAAAATAGGATAAGGTTCAGATAGAAAGTGAGGTGCTGGGTTTTACAATGGCAGTTGCTCCTTAATGGTATGGGGTAAAGACAATTGTAAGAATTGCAAAGTGACTTGGCTATTGCTAAGAGCACTGGAATCCTTGATAGAAAGGAATGATGGGCTAAAAAAATCAAATATTTGTTGAAGCCTAAGGGCCTCTATGGCAGCTTGTAAAGAAACTCTCTTGTTCTGTGGCCATAGAGCAAACTGCATTGAATATACAGCCTAAACAGGTCTCCTATACCAAAATCAGGTCTCTAATAGAAAAAGACCATCTGTGAGGCCATTTGATGGGCAAGACTGAGATTCTTGAATCCTTAGATTCCCATGAACCCTCTGAGCTGGCAGAAGCAACCCCTTTCCACTTGCTTCCTTGAAGAAGCAGACTGCCGTCCCCTGGAAACCATGCAATAACCTCACCCAAGGCAGATGACTTGCAAGATGATGCTTGTTCTCAGCAGGATTTGCTCCCATAAACTCTCATTGTCTTCAAACCAATAACAAGGGTCAGATCCCTTAGTACAGCTACCCTGAGAAATACAACCATTTCTCAGGAAGAAAATAGCTTATTTGCATAAGGAAATTCAGGATCTGGCTGATACGTGCCAGCAGGGATGGGGGGACATATGTAGGAATGGAAATAAGTGTGTTTTCCAGGAGAATACAGAATATAAAGCTAGATAATGGAGAATTTATTGATACTAGAGCATTAACCCATCACTTGAGATTCAATATTCTGACAAAGACCCCAGAATTTTGTGTTAATAATCTACTGGTTTAGCTCTTTAAATCAAGAGTGTGCCATGCCTTCCAATATTGTATTATATATATTGTTTCCAAAGCCATAGCAGCCCACCAAGCACTGTATCTCTCTCTTAGTAGTAGGAGTAGGAGTACAGGAGGAGGCAAAGTGGAACAACTTGCCTTTTGCTTTAGAGGGGAGATCCCAACAAGCCACCAGGCACTGGACCCTAAAATTTCCTTCGATGTGGTAAGTCTCTGGCCTGTTTGGGGCTTATCTCTGTCGTACTGACACAGAAGTGTTTTATTAGGATATCCAGAGTATTTTCCATTTTCTTTTTGTCAGATCTAATTTGTTTGATGCTATCAATAAAGTAGTCCAGCTGACATTCTATAGAACTGCAAGATGATCTTGTCCCTGTGACTACATTCCTACTAAAAAGCAGGAGAGATAAGATAGCTCTGGGGTAATACATTGAATGTGAACTTCTATGCCTTCCATGTGAATTCAAGTTGCTTTTTCCTCACTCTTATTTGGGATAGAGAAGAAAGCACTTGCCACAAGATCAATAACCACATACCAAAAGATAGAGGCTGTGGATCTGTCCTAGTAAGGACAGAGTTAGTGTAGTAGCTGTGATTGAGACTACTACCTGGTGAAGTTTACATTAGTTTACTGTCATTTGCCACATTCCATCTGTTTTTTAATGTCCAGAGAGGTGAATTGAATGCGATTATGGGAAATATCATCTCTGAATCCAGTAAGGGTTTGATAGTGGTGCTAATTTCTGCAGCACTATTCCTCCTGAGATGCTCTATTGCTTCTAATTTACTATTTTGGCCAAGGCAAAGTGGATTCAGTGGGTAGTTTCAGAAACTCCTGCTTGGCTCTTCATCCATAATAATCCTTATTTCACTGATCAGACAGACAATGTGAGAGTTCTGCCAGATACAACATATATTTACCCTGATTATATACTCAAGGAACAAGGTAAATAATGACAGGATGGAACTGCTATATATAATCACAGAGTGCAACCACTATAAATAGCCACTGAGTGGAACCATTCTAAATAAATCTGGATCTAAACTACATTGTTGATTTGACCTCCATAAGCCTCCCATTTAATCAGAAGAACTTGATAGCATTTTAAGTCCCCTAATGTTGGTGTCATCTCAAATCATGGATCTCATTGTCTTCAAAATTCTGGCTATTCTCATCAACCCAATGCATGTAGCTACTGGGCAAACAGCTGTGTGTGTGTGTATGTATGGTGGGGAGGATTGATAAAATATTTACTGTTTATTTACAGAAGAGCTGACCTGGGGTAGGTGACTGGGATGGGACCCAGTATGTCTGTGGGATGTGTGGCCTTAGAAGGAAGCACCTGCAGTGAATTCATGATAACAGGAGGAAAGGCATGAGAAATAGATACAGAGAAGTTGTGACGAATAATTTTATGTGTCAACATGACTTGGCCACAGGGTGCCCAGACATTTGGTTAAACATCTGGGTATGTCTATAAGGGTGTTTCTAGATTAAGATAACATTGGAATCAGTAGACTGAAAGCACGTTGCCCTCCCTAATGTGGGTGCACCCCACCCAATCTGTTGAAAGCCTGAACAGAACAAAATGGCTGACTCTCCTATGAGTAAGAAGGAATTTCCTCCTGCCTGACTGCTTTCAGATGGACATTTTTTCCCCCTGTTTTTGGACTCAAATTATCCCTTGGTCTCAAGCTTGTTGGCCTTCTGACTAGAACTACACCATCATTTCTTCCGGTTTCAGGCCTTCAGACTCAGACTGGAGCTATACCATTGGCTCTCCTGATTGCTGACTGCATATTTTGGACTTGTCAGCCTCTATAATCCCATAAGCCAATTTCTTATAATAAATCACACACATATATTCTATTGGTTCTGTTTCTCTGGAGAAGTCTGACCAATATGGCTGTTAAACTGGTAGGTTTGGCAGAGAGAGAGGGCAGGGAAATTCTCTTCTAATTGTGTTTATATCTTCAGCGAAGTAGGAAGTAAGGTTATCAGCTGAGAGAGAGGACGATGGGAGTATTACTGTAATAGGCACAGGCTTGATGCTTGAATTTAAAAGAATGGTTGGGGTGACCTAGCTGCTTGTTGACAGCCAGACTTACTACATTTGTGCTGTTGGAGTTATCCTGACACCTTAGGGAGGGTGATCGACCGATTATGCTTAATCAGCTGTCACATGAATTTCACAGTTTGAAACATGATTTGATATTTGTCATCTCATTCAATCTTTCCAACAATACTGTAATGTCAATTCAATAATTATTTCCATTTTTTTCAAATGAGAAAAATAATTTTCAGAGAACTTTAGTTCAATTAACAATACTAGTAGTCTGCTTTAATTTAGGTTCTCTGCCAATTATTGGCCTTGCTTGAACTCACATAAAATGGCATATTGTGACCTAGGCACTGGACCAAGTTCTAACTCTGAACTCTTTGTTCTTGTTGTTATACCAGTTTCTCCTGTGTTGGAAAAGTGCACATCATCATCTTCTCAGTTGCTCAAGTCAAATATTGCATATTGCTATTCTTGGTTCCTCTCTTTCCTTCAATCCCACATTTAGTCCATCAGCAAGCCTGGCTGACTCCATCATATATATATATATATATATATATATATATATATATATATTTATATATATATGTGCATTTATATAGAATCTTGAGTCTATCTTCTTCTCTCTATTTTCATATATTTTTACTCCAAGCAGCCTTCATTTATGACCTGAATTTCCACACAATCTGTTACCTAGTCATCCTGACTTCTGTCCCTACTCAAACAGTCCATTCTCCATCAGTAGTCAAAGTGTTCTTTTAAACATATGAATTATTTTATATCATTCCTCTGCATAAAATTTACAGTGCTTTCCAATCATATGTAAACTGCCTTTCAAATGCCTCACCTTGACTTTCATGGTTGGCTAGCTCATGACCTGTCCCAATTTCCCCCAACGATACTTGCCCAGTACACTTCAGCCACATTGGCTTTCTATCTGCTCCATGAGAATGCCAAACTTACTCTTGCCTTAGGTAACTCTACTTCCTTACTCTTGCATGACTTCTTCTAATCAGGCAAATAATCACCTTAAATGTCTTCACCTTAATGTGAGTTTTCCTGACCACTCAATATAAAATAGCCACCCAGGCACAAGCTATCAATCCTTACTGAATCTTTACGGAGAAAGTATCCAAATGCTAATTGAGGCTTGACTGGAGAAGCATGTGGTCAGAGAAGTGAAAGATAAATGCTAGGGCAGGACCGTTCAGGGGAGCACAGATTTTAGAAAAGTCAACAGCAGGTGGCTTACTGAAAAAAACGCTTGTTGTCTCCAGAGACCTTTGGAAAACAACTAGATTAAAAAAGGGAAGACACTGAATCAATGTGAGCCTCAGGGAGAGAAGGAGAGAAATATTATTTGTGGATTTTATGAGTATTGCTAACAGGATAAACATTCTCAACATGAATTGCATGTTCAAGATAATCTTTGTGATCAAAAATGACTTGTAATTTTGCACTTATTTAATAACTTTATTGCTTGAAAAGATTTGCTATCTGAATACTTCATTGGCCAGAAAGATAAATTGGTATAAAAAGGATGTTATGAAGATTATTAATAAGCAAACTTAAGATGATTTTAAGTTTTTCTTAAATATTGGTTGAACTATTTTATACTACTCAAACTAATATTAGTTACATGGACGAACTTCATTACAATGTAGTATAACTATAAGAGTAGTCAATTATTTATGAAGCAGTGGAAACATCTGGAAGCTTGACCTCTTTTTTATGTTAAAAGGACTTGGAACATTTGCTGTATTTCACTATTAGTGCCACTTCAGTTATTACATGGTCTGCCAATGTTTTATGTAAGTGGACTGATTTCCTTCTGACTCATAATGTCAGTTGGCTGTGAAGGGATGAGTTTCTAGGCACTGCCTTCTGCATCTCTTTCCTTACTGATACAGTTCCCTGCCACCTCATGTTTACACACAGTAGAAAACGTGTTGCTCTAGCATTACATATAAGTGCCAGAACAAAGAAACTAATTTATTTTCCTAGATCAATCTTATTATATATTCATTTTCTTTAGTACTTCTAATACTGCCATTTTTTATTTTTTGATATATGCATGTATATGTATATATGTACACACACACCTACATAAATTTTCATTTGTATCTAAAAAATAATTACCCACGGGTAGAATTTATCTTAGCTAGTTAAGAAAGAATGCTTCTGTTTTACACCAAATATATTTCCAACGTACTTTGCACAGAAAGCAGAGATAGAAAAAGATGTATGTTCAAGGACTGATGACATAGGCACGAAATATATGCAAACATACACATATCTGCATAGGTGAATGCACAAGTCTGTCTCTGGTAAAACAGAGAACGTGTAACTAAGTGAACATAACCTGCTTGTGTGGATAATCCCAAACTGCAGACAAGTTCTTTGAATTTGGCTTTGTTGCTTTTCTGCCAGTAGACTTTCATCCTAATTCATTTTGCTTAGGTTCATTTTCATTCATGGAATATTTATTGTGCATTTTCCACGCATCAGACATGATACTAGATATTGGAGATCCAAATGATCAATAAGAAAGAGATAGACTCTGGTTCTAATAAGTTTCAGTCTTTCCATGTGGTTTAAACATACACCAGCACAGCACCACAGTGAAATGTTTAAATATTTTAAATAATTTAAGTTAAATAAAAACTTAAATGAGAGATAATAGTAATTGTTCTGGAATGAAAAACAAACACAAATAAATAAACAATCAAAACATAATGCCAGTTTAATAATTACTCTATTTTCCAAAGCTCCTATATATTTTTTTAATCAGGAAAACACAATATCAATATTGAAAGAACTGAGGTTAAAATAACAGAACAAGTGATGTGAGCCCCCAGAAGGGGCCACGTAAGGAACTAATTTGAAAAATGAATCTTTCTAATTTCAATAGAAAACGAATGCTTGGGAAGAAATAAACAACTTAAGTGTGATCATGGAAAACTGCACGCCTTGGAGAGGATGAGCATACTTTGTCCCCTGAAATAGTAGGAAAATCTACATATCCAGTGCCTGTCTCACCCTTTAGCAATTCCTGGTGCTTCTTTGCTCTGGTTTCTGTGCTTTGTACCACTTTACCCATTCACGCTAGCAGCTGATACGATTGGATCAGCAAGTCGACTATAAACCATCCTATACAGAAGATTAAGAGCTTTCCTGGCCCTAGAGTTCTAACAAGCAAGCACTCCCTAAACTGAGTGTGACTGATTCACCCAACACACCATTTCCCTTGAGAGTGTTGGAATGTGAGATATAAAGACAGAGACAACAGCTGGCAATAGTAGATTTGTACAGGAGTTGAGAGTCATATTCAAAGAAGGTAGAATACTGAAGCCAAAGCCTGTGGTTAAGAGACAAAAGACAGTACGATTTGGGAGGTGGTAGAGCTCCCACCTCAAGTAAGTAAGAGGCATAATGTAGAGAAAAGAAGGTTAGACTAAGGTTATTGGATGGAGACAGGAACAGTAGAAGCAAAGACAGAAAGCAGCTGAGTCCCCTTAACTGTGGAACTCTGGAGTAGTGAGCAATGAATGCTTGCTTCGCAAGGGGCTAAGCCTCAAGCGTCCATCAGCTAAGCAGGTGGTGGCAACTTTAATTAAGAAGTTTCTACAGAAGGAGGGTACAGACCTCATGTAGATTTTCTTCCATAGCAGGCCCAAACACTTAAGAGAAACAGATCTTTGAATAGAAGTTAAATCACATGGGAAACTGGGTTCAAATTTTCTCTACGATTAATTACCTTGTTTATAGAGGTAATCTTTGGCAAGAATTTTGACAAATTATCAGGATTTCTTAAGTGTCCCTATCTTTAGAACCAGAGAACTAAGTAACCAAGGACACGTGGACCCATGTCCTTTGTGGTCGTGCGGTAATCATAATTATGAACGTGGGATCATCTCATCCGATTCCTTTTCCATACAGGGGAAAGAAAGGCCCCAAAGGTCCCTAGTCTTTTTGGTTGGGTAGTGCACATATCTTAGCAAAAATAGTCATAAAGCAAATCCCTTCTCTTTTATGATAAAATCAATACTCTGTTAAAAAATAAGAAAGGTAAAAATACACTTCTTGATCATAGGGACAATGGTCTTCATGGACAATATCAAACAGGAAAACATACTCCTGGGATTTACTGTGCCATATGGTGGTACCACCTAAAAGAAGCAGCATTGGGAGGTAGAAGTTTCCCACTGTATGCCATGCAAATGTTACTCTCCTTTTCATCCTGTATGGTGTCTAATAGAGTTGGATTATGTCACATTTCTCATATTCTACCTTGAAATAAATTAATTGTCACAGTTCCACAGCCAGACATAACCCTCATTATCTCTCACGAGAGAATGTGAGGCTTCACATACTCAGAACCAGGGTGTTAAGCAAGAGCTCTGTTGCATCCTGAATAGCATCTTTCTTTCTTTGTGAGGCCTAGCTGCGGGACTGCTACAACGTTTTCTTCTTTTTCTTTATATTCCTTGGTTTCTCTCATTAAGTGCTAAATAACTGGCAGGCATAGGTTTTCTTGCAATCTGTAAGAAAAACGGTAAGATGATGAATATTCAAAAAAATTTTAGGGTATAGAGGAAGGACACTAATGACAGGTGGTTTTCATTCTTTAAGTAATGTAGGAGGCAGAGTTAACCACACAGCGAGTAGGGTAGAAATGGGTAATAAAGTTTGGAATTGCTTCTGTGAAAATATGGCAGGGAATCAACTAGAGATGAATAAGAAAATTGCAATAAGGTTCAAAAGCTGATGGATAGCATGCCTTATTACAGTGATTTGCAGAGTTTTTTCTTTCCCCCCCTCAAGTCATGACCAAATGTCCTCTGGCAGAAGTCCATGTATAAGGATGGGAGAATTTACATCTTTATTTTCAGTAACCTTGAACTGAAATTTACATTTCCTTCAATTGTTAATATAGGCCACAAACCACATTTTTATTAGTAGTTCTTGTGACATTTTAACCAGTCAAAATAGATATTTTCATATCACATTAGAATTATAGAATCTGAAAATACTAGCTACTATACTCCCTTAGTATTGTTTTTTATTTAATGTGTGAATACAGAAGCATGTATATTACCATGTTATAATTTCAAAAAAATTTTTGGATAATTTTATTGCATTATAATTGGTTTACTTTATATTCTATCAAATTTATTCCCTTTAGAATTTAAAATATTTTTAAAAGGGTTCTATAGTATCCATAGGCTTCATCAAATTAACCAAGAGATTCATGACAAGTTAAAGGTTAACCATGCCTGTTCTTTGATGTCTCAATATTTACCACACGTCATATAAAACATAATTCTATGAGGAATAGTATACAATGGAATGAAATATTGTTGTTGAAATGGGCAGAAAATATAATCGATTCCCTAGGTTTATCAGCTAAAGTGAGATGATGCTTTTTTATGTCAAATTTTCAATATTATGACTTAAGTATTATTTTTCTTTTACAAATGCCCAGGACTTTTTGTTACAGTCAATTAAACCTGTCTCATTAATCCTCTCTAACTTTCAGTCAGAATGCACACATAATGTAGCATTCATATTTTAACATTGTACATCCAACAGTGTGATTTAAGGCTTATGAAGGCTTTTCTATATGGGTACATTATTTGCTGAATATCTATGGCTGCCATTTACAAGTCCTGTGGTTGCTTGCATCAGGGATTTTTGCAGGTGAATATTGATTGTGTATCTTTGATTTTTTTACTGATTGATAAATCAGTGCTTAAATGAGGTGACTGAAGAAGGCTGGCAGTTTAGCATCAAAGCCAGGATTAAAATACTATAATGGATAGCTGTTCTTTTTCTGCTTGGCCATGTCAATCCCCTTCCCTCACCCTTTACCTAGGAAAACAATCAACTTTCTATTTTATCAAAACTTTCTACCCCTTACTCTTAATTCCTGTGATTCAGATGGGGCTGACCCTTTTCCTGGGTTCAGAGTGAGCACACACTCAGACCACTCGGAGCATTCTCTTATCTTTTCCATAGTCATTGTCATAGGCAGAGACATATTTGACCTAGGCAAATATGACTCATTTTGCAGGAATTCATTGGAATGACTGGGAAAGAGTTGGGGTTGCTGAGAGAGTATATTAAGCCTGAGGCTGCTGGGCAGCCATCTTTCCACCATGACAGCAGAGGCTGCCAGAGAATAAAAGCTATAGTGGAAAGCAGTCCTCAGACATGGTAAGAGCCATGGTCATTCTGGTGATCTATTAGAGCCTTGGATCCAGCTGTGCCCAAAGTCAGCATGTCTATTTTCATTTCTGGGCACCTATGTATATGAATCTATGCCTATCAAGTCACTGAGCTTCAGTTACCTGAAAAAAATGAGTCAGGACTAACACACTTTTGCTAAACTCTAAATTCTAATTCATCTGGAAAGTTATTATTAACTGTGAAATACTTATTAGTGATGCATGAAATAGTCAAAATAAGAATGACAACAAAGAAAAATTATTTCATACTTTTTTTTTAAAATCTTGTTTTAAATTAAACTATGACTAAGTATGGAAGGAAGAAAAAAAGTTGGATATTTCAGGTGATCAATAAAATGTGTAAATATGAGTTAATTATTTGAGGAGGTTCTTCATCCAGGATGCCATAATTTCTAACCTGGCAAGCTCTGATCATTTACACACTTGAAAGTCAGAGAATCTAATCAATCTTTCTCCTGGATTTGTATTCATATAGAAATGATGGTCTGTTCTGGGACAGCCAGTGTTGCCTGGCCTATTGTACTAAAGAATAAATGAGTAAGAGTCTTGATTACCTTACAAATAAATCTGGTTAACAGTTATATTAATTAAAATGCCTGGTTCTGCGGCTATTCTGAACTATTTATATGTGATTTAATTCATATCAGCAGCTAATTTGTATTTAATGCAAACTAATGGGTTTTATGTAAATGGAGCATGTGGCAGTCTATTTAAAAAACAAATTATCTCTAGTTTCATTTCAGTTATTTTAATTAAATTTAGAGTGTGTGTGTGTGGCGGAGGGAGGAAGGGGAAAGGGATGTGTTATATATGAAGTGATGATTAAATCCAATTTAAGTCTACAGAATAAGAAACAAGTCATTCTCTCAGCAGACACATTGGCCCTTTCATAAAGTTTGGAGAAGTCAAGAGGGTTAGTATAAAGAAAATCCTGTGAGATTCTGGAGGGTGTGTTTTTTCTTAAGATCATGCTTTTACTTTATAAACCACAAACACTTATAAGTGCACTTGTAAATAAGATTTGTCAAAGATTTTTTAATTTGGCTGGAAATTATTTTATAATGTAAATGCTGATAATATGTATATATGTATATGTATATATATGTATATTTTTCCCCTTTTTTGGTTTGGAAATTTTGAAACAATTGTAGAAATTGGTTAACTCCTGTTTCTTTAGTTGACTTTCAGTAGCTTAAACCTACGGAATCATATTTTAATTATAATAGGGCTTTCTCTAATCTGCGGTTTGTATTTCTCTAAATAATTTTTTTTCAAATATTATAGGTCTTTTTTTTAAAGCATTTTTTGTGTCTCTTATTTCCCTAATTTTGATATTTGTTCTGGAGCTAAAGAGGATTTTGTCACATTCTTCATGGCTTTTTCTATTGAGTCCTGGTCTAGAACCACTTCTCAGTTGACATAAATCAGGTAACTTTCAAGTTGATGTACTTTTCATTCTCTTCTATGTTTCAATCATTAGCTGGATCATAAGTTCTTTAAGGACAGGAATTACTTTATTCATTTCTACACAATGAATGTCATTTTGTTGCATATAGTAGACATTCGATGAATGTTTTCTTGAATAACATTTCTTAAAAAAAAATCCTTCAAACTACTGAATGATGTCTTCCAAAATCTCTGAACAAAAACTGAAACATAATTTCTCTCCCTTTCAGGCTATTGGGTACAGGATAAAAACTAAGCTCAAAAATTTGTTCAGTCGTTTTCTAGACCAAATTTCTAATTGTATCTTAAAAATTCACAAACCATTACCTCCTAGAAGTTGTATTAGTGTCATGGGAACATAATGTAGGACTACCTATTGGCCTTCTGTTTGGTTTCCATGATACAGAGCAGTTCATGAATTCCATATACATGAATTATCCATAGCATTAATCCCAAATAATACTATATTTATTGGCATTAAACTCTGTCATCGAGAAAACATTTTAAATCATAATCTACCTTAAAACCATTCCCAATTTTACATTTGTAAGATTGAAGCCATTCTTAAGATAACCTGGATTTTCCCCCCTTGAACATTTTAGCGTTACTCAAAGCTATGATGTCAAACATTAAGATAAGTCTTGGTGACATTGGTATATATCCACAATTATAGGATATTGTCACAAGCTTGTGCAGAAAAAGACAAGCAATTTTTAAACTTCATGTTTCCTTGTCATCGGGGACAAAAAAGCAAATCCAAATAGTTGTTTTTGGATGTTAATCCTGGTCAGATTGATCAGTAGACAGCCTCTCCAGTGTCCTTGGCTGTCCAGGAAGACTTGACCTTCCCACACAGCAGACACAATGACTTCTGTCTTAATTCACTTGCTGCCAATTTGGAGTCATTCCTTCAGAGAAACTTTAACAGATAAAATTAGCCGTATTTGAAATGAAAAAACATTCACCATTCACTCAGTCAAAATGGCCGAAGTCTAGGGTTTTTTTTTCTTTTTTTAACAATAGAGTTTTTTTTTTAACAAGTTATTAATATTTAAGTAATTTCATCATCATTTATTTCAGGAACATCATAACTCTTCAGATGGCATAATAAATGTTTGCTCAGTAGTGAGAAGTAACAGATGTACCAAAATAGAGTGGTTTCATTCATTCTTCAAAAACAGAGAGTGGAAAGCTGCTGTGGTGTATAGGAGCTACTTCATGTTACGTAAGCCTATTAGAAATGCAGATCGGAATTTATATAAAAGATACTTCAAGGGATGTAGTTCAAGGAAGAGGTGAGACAAAGAGAAATGCACTTCACTGCTATATCTTTTTCTCTAAAGCAAAACATGAGTTAGTGAAATAGCATTATTTTTGTAGTTGCCAAGTCCCTCTTTTCTCATCACCTTCCCTTTCAGGTCCTCCCCCCTCAACTTAGCTACATTAGCAGTCTACATCGATTCAATTGGCAGGTGATTTATCAGGCCAGCATTTCATCTTCCCTACAAAGCCAAAAACGTGCCCCATTTGTGGATGCCACAAGGGGGAACAGACGGATACTCCTTTGATGCTACAAGGACACCAGACTGATAAAATTTGCTCCTGCATTGAACTTGACATGGAGGTGGAGTGCTTTAACTTTTAAAAGTCTGCTCTGTAACTCTCAGAATAACTGATGACCCTCATTGATATTCACACTTCAAATGTAGATAAATCTTCTCAGATTTTTTTTTTTTGCTTTGATTCTAGGTTCAAACTCTTTACCTTCTATACACACATACTCTGTTATCTCAAACTGACAAAATCTTTCCACCTGCTGAGTCACTCACTCCGTCCAGCTATTTATTCATCTATCGGTGCACAGTGGGATGGAAAAATATTGTTATTTAAACCAAAGTCATCTGCATTTCATCCACACACTGGACAGCGGGATGATTTATAACTCAGAGAAGATTCTTTGTTTAGGAAAGTAGCATGGTCCCCCCTTCCTTTACTGGGGCGAGACAAACAAAATGAGAAAGAGGTAAGACATAAGAAAATGAGAAGAACCTGGAGTTTTCAAAGGCACCTTAGGAACTAAGGAAGGGGTAGTAGTAGCAAAGCCAAATCATAGGTAACTGACTTGTGCAGCAGCCCAGGGCCAGATTTAAGAAGCGCCCCATACTTAGTTCAATGTTCTGTTGTTGCCATCTTGAAATCCTTAATAATCGTTGAAGAAGGGACTTAAGTTTTATATTGCAGTGAACCCTGCAAATTATGTAGTCAATCCTGGGTAGCATCACTCCATTCTCTTAAATTTAGTAAAAATCTTGAGTTAAATGTGGTGAAGTATTGCCACTCAAATTCTTAGACCTACTTCAAGGTGTGAACCAATGTACCAAATGTTGTGCACAGCCACTTAATAGCAGTAATGATGCTTATGTCCCATAGCCCTATGTTTCTAGACCCTAGGGCTGCTTTCTTTCATGAAGCTTGAGGTGAATTTACAAAATTTGCATTGATTTAATTAGAATGACACTCCTATTTTTTTCCTTTTATGAACGTGTCTTATGTTTTTTCTAGGAAACTGATTTTCATAGTGAGCATTGCTGGGGCATAGGTTAACTTAACACAGACTACCTTAAACCTAAGTCTTATTTTATTTTATTTACTTTTTAAAAGCTGAATGTTCCCTTGGAGTCAATATGAAGGAAGCTGGGTTAGGCAAAGCAGGAGGAGCCTTTTGGAAAAGAGCTGTTCTAACCCATCTCTATGACTTTTAGGCTGAGAAGGTCAGTCTTAAATATAAAGTTCAAAATACCAGATATTCCTTTACTGGCCTCCCTTAAAGCTAAGCACCAACATTTATCAAATACTGGTTAATGGGAGCTGAGGGGAAAGGACTGTTTGGGACTATGAAGAAAAGTTTTGTTTGATGATAAAGAGAGGAAAAACTCATCCACATTGCCTGCCTTTGGATCATGGCTCTATGAACACGTGGAGCTGCAGCAGCCAAATTGTGGAAGTAAGGGAAACTCCATGAAAATTGAACAGAGGAAAGATGAAAAGCACATGAGACATTGATGAAACCATTTTGTTGTTGAATTGAGCAAATTAAAACCACTTACCTCTAGAATTCTTGTTTATTTAAGCCAGTGCTTCTCAACGTGTGGTTCCTGGACCAGCAACATCAGCATTACCTTGAAATTTGTTAGAAAACAGAATTTTGGGGCCACATCTTAGATTACTGAATCAGAAATTATGAGGATCGACCAAATATTCTGTATTTTAGCAAGCCCTGTTGGGGTTCTGATGTATGCTAAGGTGTAAGAACTACTGCTTTACGCTACATTTTGTCAGCTATTCTGTTCATTGTAACTCAAATGATCTCAACTCGATTATAAGAGAACAGCACGCCTTCAAATTATGACTTTCATTTTATGTTATGTGTTGACAGCACAATGATTCCTTCAGCAATTAGAAATAACTGATATTAGTATTTAGTTAACAAAAATAGTTTAAGAATTTACCACTCTGCTCATAATCCTTACCTGTGAGAATCGTTACCATCACACACAAAGTTGATTTGACATTACATTGTTTGCCTCGTTTTCAAACTTGTGAGTTACATTTTTACTGACACCTGAAGAATTGTTTTTTATCTGAATGAGAAAAATTGGAATAAATAGAAATAGTAGTTATAGTAATGTTATGAAATTTGATATAAGCAATCTTTTTGCAAATTAATAAAACTATCACAGGATTTGTATGCAACATTCCTGAATTAAACTCTAACAGTAGTCTGTCACTTCCCAGCATCGCTCCTGTTCTTACTAAGGACGTTTTTATACTCTGCGGTCAGTTTACTGTACTCCAACCATAGCTTGACCCGTGTCTTCTGTACAAGATTCTTCATTGGCTCCTCTCTGCCTACAGATATCCTATTCAAAGTGAGAAAATGTGCCCTCTAGGTATTTTCAACATGATACGTTGAGACATGGGAAGAAATATTAAAACTTCTTCTACCTTTTTAAATCCAAAACTAGGAAACTAATCTTTACTAATAACATAACATACTGATTGACATGGGTGTACAGTGCGGTCCGTTTATTGGTAGGTTGGTAGGTTATATATCATATACAATTTGGAAGATATCTTGAAGAAAGTATGAAAGCAACGCCTTAGACGGGGGGACAGTACAGCCCCTTTTTTAATTTTCTGTCAGTGCATTGCAACATGTATAGTTTAGTTGTGCCTGATTAAGTGGAGATATCAATTACATTATCCAGTTTTAACTATATGAACTTTCACAAATTATAGAATGGAGTTAAAATAGCCCTAGAAAGAAATTGCAGGTTGAAAGAATCATAAATAATATAAATTCAGGTGAAAATAGGGATGCTGGTGCTTTCAATTTTGTTCATGGACACTCTGTCAGCCTTGTTACAAGATTAAAAAAAAAGTATGTTCCAATATAACATAATGAGAAGTTGCCAAATATTTTTAAAATGATCAAGATTATTTGAATTATAGGTTTATGGCTAATTTTTTCAGTGATGACCCTCAGTTTAAGTGAATATTTATGTATAGAATTTAACTAATGATATTTGTGGTTATATGTATGACTATTTTCTATTACTATACACTACAAACATACCACTCTTTTTTAATAACTTCTAAAATTTATTTTTGTACTGATTTTACTCAAATTTTTAATTTTATTCTTTTCTTTTTTCTAACTGAATAATTTTGGTCAAAAAAGTTTGTAGGCTTTTTGCTCACAGGCTGAGGTCAAAATTCCTCATTTTTCATACCGGCATTTCTGGCACCTGAGCCCAGCTTCCTGATCATAATTTCCCTTTGCTCTTTCTTCATGCTCTGTGTGCTTCTACTACACTGAAGGAGCTGCTTGCTCTTCTCCCGGCCCAGATCTACATACTACTTTTAAGGAATCTCAGCCAGGAGTCATTTCACCTTCTCTGAACTCTCATAATGAGAATTGATACTATATAGCCTTTTAAGTTCTTTGAGGCTGGAATTCATTATCCGATCCATTTTGCATCCCCCGTAATGCATAGGAAATGCATTCCAAGAAAATGTGTTAGAAGGCAGCAAGAAAGGAAAGAAGAAATATCAACTGTGTGAGCAAAAAAATAGTTCTTCACCTTTCCTGTCTGAAGGTTCAAGCTGATGGGGAGACACCAAGCTATTCAAATAAATTCCCTGAATCATCTCATTTTGAAAGTGTACTTCTTTGTACACTATATTTCATAACTATAGCAAACTTAAAATAGCACCAGACTGCTGTCTTTCTGTCATGTAATGACATGTGAGATATTACCTTATTCATAAGGCCATTCCCAGATGACGGAAACTACCGAACTACAACAAACAGGGAAACCTGAGAGGCAGGAGTGCGTGGGGCATGGGCCTTTTATTCCATCAGACCTAGGTGACAGTCCTCATTCTGCTGCTGATTCAGCATGCACATGCAACTCTTCTCCAAACCCTTTCTTCTGTGGTATTCTCATCTTTCAAATGACTATATGAATTCAAATGAATGATACATATAAGGATTTAGCATAGTACCCAGACATAATGAATATATTACATGCTATCTGTTGTTAGTAATCATTCTTCCTATTCTGTATATCCTTAAGGTGTAATTACAATATCATGTATGCATAATATATTTATTTTTATTTATGTGATTCAAGCTCTAAATCCTAAGGTTAATTAAATAGCATTGGTACAATTATCTTAAGTTTTACTCATAGCTTAATAATTTTATGCTTTGATTGTTTTCTATGACTTTCTAACATAAATCATTTCCCATAATCAAAATTATTGATTCTACAGCTTAAATCTCTTCTCACATTCACAAAATTGACCATTTAGCATTCTGGGAAGTGTGAAAGAAAGTGTATATATTTGCAAATGATAGAAGTTATAGTGAAACGACAACAGTAAAAATAAGGGAATGATATCAAAAAAATAATATGATGAATTCCTTAGATCTGAAAGATACCTGCCCTCAGATCAAGTTGCCATTGAATGCCCAGTAAAATGAAGAAAACAAAAAACAATCTCACACCAAGGCACATCGTTGTGTAATTTCATAATGAAAAAGATATTTCTGAAAGATCCAAATGGTCATGTGGTGGTGGGGGGAAGAGGTCTGCTACAAATGATAGAAAATCAGAATGTCATTCACCTTTCAATGCTAACTCATACCCTGGAAGTCCTTGAAACATGTCTCTAACACTCTAAGAAAAGATGGTTTTCATACTGCAATACTATAGTCAGACAGTAATGAGAAGTGAATAAACATAATCTCAAATATGAAAGGGCTCAATAATTTAGCTCTCATGCAATCTGTTCTAGAGAACATACATTAGAAAAATAAATGATAAACCTACACACACACAAAAAGGTATACTATCCATGGAGGAGACTATTTAATACAGTAGTAGGAGGAAGCAAAATTTCAGGGTGACAACTGTATTTCAATCCCAGAAAGAAGTAATCCTTCATATAAGAGCAGGTGGTTAGAGGGCTCTGTAGAAGAACCTCCAGAATTATTCTGAAGTGTTTGGGTATTTTGGAAAATTATTCCTAGGCATTTGATAGCTTTGATGGAACATGTGTATAAATACCAATTATAGATACATAGGACACAAAGAACATTAAAGATGGCAGAAATGTATTTTAAGGAAAAAAAAGTTGTATTGAGAAGGAAATATGAACTGTTTGGCATAGCAGTAAATAAACAATATTTGAAAGGTCATAATTATATAAAAATTGACTAATGATTAACCAATATAAGCATATTGGCATGTTGTGAGAGGGGAATTTGGGAATGGTGATGGTGGAATAAGAGAATTTAAACCTCAAATA
The DNA here is from genome assembly GCA_023783475.1 of Daubentonia madagascariensis. Lineage (NCBI taxonomy): Eukaryota > Metazoa > Chordata > Mammalia > Primates > Daubentoniidae > Daubentonia > Daubentonia madagascariensis. The sequence goes on along the minus strand of JAKFHU010001798.1, from coordinate 4,348,794 downwards.
CTAAAACAGGAAATCAGTAGATTCTGCCAAAAATTTATAGGGATGTACAAATTTTAAATATTTTACTTAGAAAAATGTTGAATACCAAAAGAAAACAACTTGTAACATTGAAAACCATTAGAGGTGAGAATACCGGAATTATTAGTCTGGAGCTGGGCTCTTCCCCCCTCCTCTCCTTCTCGTCTGCCTCAGCTCCAAGCTATGTGTCTTCCTGAGACCGTTGGGCAACTCCGTATGCATGAGGTCTCTGTGCACGAAGTCTTTGGCTTTGGTGAGGTCTTCTAGGATCCTGGTATTGGGCTTTCTTCTCTTTGCGCCAAACAGTGACTTGGACAGTGGAACTGAAGACTAGGAATGAGGCCCTTAGGGCAGCAGAGCACAGGAAAAGCTTTGCTTTAGCCAGCTGTGGACCCAAGGGGCAGTATACATTGAGCTGTATAAGTGGACCAGGTATTGCAGATTCCCAGAGAACTAGGGGAGAGTTGAGTCAGTGGGCTGAGCCTCCTCTGTGCAAGAGGCCATGAAAGTAAAAGGGGGACTGGAGAACAGGTGGTTTCTTATAGATGCTTGTGGCTCTGGGGTGGAGGAGGGTCCATGAATGACACTTTACCTTTTGTCACTTATAGACCTATAGGAGTCCCACCACTTAGGATATTACAGTACTTAGATCTAAACCCAGTTGAGCTGACATGGAAAATTAGTCACCCATCTGAGGGGCCTGGCAGAGAGCGAACAATTGGGTTGAAACACCTAGATACCAAGCCAAGGAAATAGAATGTCCGAGAAGAATTCCGGATACCTGGATTAATAAATTTATTTATTTATTTATTTACTTCAATAAGAGTGGTACTTTTTTATTGTAGGAAAATGCAGAAAATACAGAAAAGGCTCAAGAAGAAAATAAAAATCATTCATAATTCACCACCGGAAATTAGTGACTATGTTTTACATGTCTTTTAAAAGTACAGTAATTTTTTAACGGTGGACTCAAGTCCATTGGAAAGTCTCCAACTTATAAATGTAGTCTAAGTCATTTTTTAAAACTACTGAAAGATTTTCTGAATGATTGCTATATCTCTAGACAGAATTCACAGTCATAATGTATGAAAAGGGAAAGCTGCTGGGGCGTTAAAGAACTATGCTGTGGCCTCCTCCTGGTAGCTATTTAAGGAAGCTTAAGGGTAGCTCCTTCAAATTTCTCCTCCTCCAACTGGAGTAATAGAATTTCAGTGCTAGATGGAACTATTGGTACCCACGCCCTGCTTCATTTTACAGACAAGAAAACTGAGACTCAAAAAAGATCAAGCACCTGCTGCGTCACCTAATATGTTAATTTCAGAGTGCTAGCTTGAATTTTTAGGTTGTCTTCATATGTAGGTAAATTTTTATTTCCTAATGAAAACTTCTTCACAGTCAAGAACTTTTTGGTGGCCTCCAAAGAACAAGGTTTTATGGTGGAAATATATTAACTATAATAAAGGATACCAAAAGGCCAAGTATTTCCTAAATTCAGAAAGTGATCAAAACAGTTGTGAGTGGTACAGGAATTTTTCATATCATTTGCTTTATTGAAATTGAACATTAGTGATAGGGAACCTCTTGGGTGTATCTAGCCCTCGGTTTAATTTTCCCTGGCCTGTGGGGCAAGTGCCAAGTACCAAGGCATATTAAGTATGCCTGTGGGTACAAAAATGATGGGACTTTAAGAGTCTTTAGACATGGTAGCCTGGAAGACCACAATTAGGGATATTGTTCCATGAAAGTGTTTTTTTCTTCTATAAAATGAGATCTATGTTGAAATTGTGGGAAAGAGGTTTTAAAGATTGTATCTGCTTCCAAACTAAAGTAGGAAGTTAAATTATAGCAAATGCTGGCAGTGTGGTGTCAATTAATATATTTATTTGAGCAAATGCAATGTATCACAGGCAATACTTTCTGCAATGTATAAACATGATTTGTGATTTAGAAATTTTTTTAATTTCAAGGTATTACAGGGGTACAAATGTTTTTGGTTACAAGGATAGCTTTTGTAATGCTTGAGTCAGGGTTATAAGTGTGCCCACCACCCAGATAGTGTTCATTGTACCTGTTAGGTAGGTTTTTGCCCATCCCCTCCTCCTGCCTCCCTGCTGATTGATTTCCATTGAGTTATACTTCCCTCTATGCACATGTGCTCATCGGTTAGTTCCAGTTTAATAGCGAGTATATTCGGTGTTTGTCTTTCAATTCTTTAGATACTTCACTTAGAATAATGGTCTCCAGTTCCATCCAGATTGTTGCAAAAGGCATTAATTCATCCTTCTTCATGGCTAAGTAGTATTCTATGGTATAGTATAAGTCAAATTAGTATATGATCATCTTTGAGACCCAAATAAGTGTCCTTGACAAGAGAGCATCGGAGAGCACAGCAGAAACAAGTAACACTCCACTTCTGTTTAGAGCTCATTGGCTAGACCAGTGTCAGAGTCCCACTGAATTGAAAAAGGGTGGGAAGTATAGATCCTGCCACACCCATGAAGGGAAGGCCCAGCTGTACAATGGGTGAGCAAATGAAAGATGCCATAAACATCTGAGGTCAGAAGAAAGATTCTAACTAAAAAGCATAAACAGAAACCCCAAATGACCTAAGGATATAGAGATAGATATCAATACAGACAAAGAAATATAATGATTAAGGATAGACTGCCTGGGAGTATGTAACACAAGTGCTAAATAAGATCACATAAAACAGAAGAGACATTTGGAAAGAGAAATTATAACTAGAGACTACCCCTGCAAAGCCCACCAGTTTCAGGTTAGACAGGACGGAGATTAAAAATGTCCAAAGTTCTCACTCATCATGAGGAGGAAAAGAAAGAGGGGTGGGAGCGTGTTTTAAAGTTTTTATTTACGGGAGGAAAGAGTGAAGCAAAAGAAAATGGGAATTGGGACAGCATAGTGGGAGAAATAATGAGTTTTGATGAGGGAATAGCTGATGTCTGGTTTGCAAATAGTAATATAATTGTATGTGTACATTTAAGAAAATAATGAGAAGGATGATGACTATAGAAAGAAAAATTCAAAATCTTCAATGTAGTTGGGAAAAATCTAGAATGGAAAGCAATAAAATAATCAGTAAAACATAGGCTAAGGAGAAAAGAAAGTGAAATCTAAAATAATAAACAGAGTAAGTTGGAATGAATAAAATGGAAGATATCATTAATTATACTAAATGTGAATAGATTGAAACCATCCAAAAAAGAGACACAATTTGAAATAGGGAGGAAAAAGCTCCAAATATGTGCTGTTTCCAAGAAAGACACATAAAATAACAGTAATTTTAAAAATGATAATAAAATGGAAAACAAAGGGATGGACAAAAAATACCAGGCATTGGAAACCCAAAGAAAATAAAAATGGTTAAATTATTGTCTAACAAGTTGGAATTTACAATTAAAGGTGCTAAAGAGGATTAAGATGGGGCAATATACACAGGAAAAGTACAAATGAGGAAGAAGATATTATAGATGTAAATACACATGAAATAGGCTAGTAGCTAAAGATAAAACAGAAAGTATTAGAATATAAAGGTTAGAAATATATAAAATTCAAAAGGTGCAAATATACTTGAAGATTTTATTAGCTTCATCTCAGCATTACACAGAAGTAATAGGTAAGATATGAAGGTGGCTGCCTCTCCAAAGAAGGACTGGAATTTGTGAGGGAAGAGCAGGGAAGTCCAATTATGTAGATACAATCCTTTAAGTACTCTTTTATTTTTTTAAATTAAAATCATGCATTTGGTAAACATAAATATTAATTTGAAACCATGTTTATGCGATAATCATTTCTCAGAATAAAGGGAGAAAGACAGGAGGCCAATGATTATGATAACTCTATGTATTTTTGGAGAGTAAGTATTAACATCCTTGCCATCTTGTTACCCTCTAAGTGGATTAATTTTGTTAATTTTTTTCTGGTTCGTGCTAATTGCATATAAATGTACAAAGTTTATAAAAGAAAATAATTAAAATTATGGACATTTCATAAAAGTTTGTGTTAAAAGTTTATTTCAGGTGAGAGATAAAGGTTAAAATTATATTAAACTTGATACAAACCATGAAGCAATTATCTTTAAAAAGAATCTTATTTCCAGAGAAAAAAAATTTTTTTCTTGCTAAAGGAATATAGAATTTCTTTAATTTTAAAACTGTTATGTTTGGTTTAAATTTTCGTTTCTGTGGGCAGGCTCTTCAAATCTCTGCATATATTAATGAAATTCTCAACCTGTTTTTCCTGATTGCATGTTATTTTGTTAGTGTTTTTCTTTAAGCAACTAACATTTCCCAGGAGTAAACCAAGTTGCTACCAAATGGAGGAATTGAAAGAAGATCTAGAACATTTTTTGGTCCATTTGCCAGGCCCATTTTAATTACAAGTTTTAACTACATTCTTTTTATGAGATACGTGGATGAATTCATGGGAATCTAATTTGATCCTTATTTCCCTTTATGACTTGTCTTTTTCAAAATTCTTCTGTTTTACATAATCATTTTGAAAAATGTGATTTTATCAAGTTTAAACTGATTTAATGAGGATTTTAATTTGAATTATGTTAAATTGGAGGAAATTACCATATTCATAACACTCATTATTCCCATCCAGCACTTTCTATATCTCTTTATGCAGTCAAACCTGGTTTAAATTTCTTAGCAAAATTTGATATTTCTCTCTCTACGTTATTCACATATTTTTGTTTATTTTCTATTTTTATCTTCTTAATTGTATTTTGTGAACTGTTATTAATAATTTATTAGATATATTTTGGACTTGTCGAGTTAGTTTTCTGTTTATTACCTAATAAACTTGTTTTTAAAATCTAATTGTATTTTCGTATGTTTTCTTTGGTTGTCTAGATAGACATCAATCCTAAGCATAATGATAATTTTGACTTTACAAAATTTACATCTTTTGTTTCTTGTCTTATTGCATTGGCTAGAATGAGGTTAAATAATAATTAGCACAGCAGGCATCTTTATTATGATTCTTTAGAAAACATACTATTGGAAATGTCTCTAATACTTGTCCATTAATATGTAATTGTTTGTTCCTTTAAGGCAGATATTCTACAGCATCTTTAAGGGAGTGCTTATCTATTGCTATTTTGCCAAGAATCTTTCCTGGGATGATGATTAAGCTTTATCAAATAACTGTTTGGCATCTTTTGAGATGATCATATGGTTTTTCATTTAGGGCCTATTAACATTATGATTTATACAAAAACATTTTTGCATTTCTTAGAGAAATCTTACTTGCCTGTGGTTGATTAATTTTTAATAAATCATTGAATTCTATTTGTGGTATTCTATTTGGCATTTTTATTAATACATATGATTTATGTTTTAGTCTGTAACTTTTTCTTGGTGCTACCTTTGTATGTTTTCAGTATCATGAGGAATACATAACATTTAATCCAACTATATATTATAAAAAAGATTATAAGAAGTGGGATTATCCAATGTTTAATATTTGTGTGAATTTACCAGTAACATTGTATGGACCAAGAAATTGTTTCAGAGACATTTCTTTTAGGTTTTCTAGCTCTTCTGTTGTCATTGGTCTGATTTGATTTTCTAATTCTTAAAATAATTATGAGAATTCTAATCTCATCCAGAAAATCCGTTAGATAAGGATGTAAAATACATTAGCATAATCTCTTGAACACTAACATTTTATAACTTCTCCAATTGTTTTTCTCCCATTTATTTTAATATGTTCTTTTATAAAGATGTAAGAAGTTATATTTATAAATATTAATTAATATGTTATGTTCATTATACTGCTAATTGGTTGCTTAACTGAACTAAATGAGATTTTATGGCTTTATTTTCTTATTCATTTATATTTGTGATATTCACTTCTAGACCTACTGTATTATGGTATAAAAATTGTGGTCACATGTTTTGTATTCTTTGATTTCACTAAGGTTTTTCTTTGTGATTAAGTCATAAATCTTAAAAATTATTTCATAGAGCTGAAAAGTTTTATGCTCTTTGTTGACAGTATTATATATACACATATTATAAACTAAATTTTATTTCTATATTATTTTCATTTGCTTTTTATATGTGTTTTTGTATATTTTGTCTTCTCTGATTATATATGTTTGAAAACCACTAAAGTGCTTTTTTCTCAATATTTTCTTGTATGATAAATTTTTTATGTAATGTCATTTAAACAACCTATTCCTAAGAAAACATAATTTATTTCCATATATACTGGAAATATAGTCAGAAGCAAAGCTCACGCAATAATTGTTGGAAAATGTTGGAAAGCCATAAGAAGTTGTAATTAATACCATCAACATTAAAACATGAATGATATAAATTCAATTAGTTTAAATGTGCAGAAAAGACAATATTTTTAAAAGAATTATAAAAATAAAAAAGTATCCAAAATAGAAAATTGCAAAATTAATAAAATTTACTCTGCTTTAAAAATGATTAGCTTTTAAGTGGAAATAATAAAAGTGGTATGTATATTTTGGAATTCATTAATATCAAAAGTTCAAATTAAATGTTTGGATTAAAATGTAAAAGTGAGATACTTAAATCATTTTCTAGATATATTTCTATAATTTTAATTTTATGCACAAAAGTTATGTTTAGTATTTGCTGAAGATTCATTTTCTGATAAAGAATGCAGAATTTTATTACATTTTAAAAATTTGAAGGATATTCAAGGAGAGAATAACATTTTAAGAAGAGAGAACAATGTTGAAAATACAGATATGCTGAATCTCTAGAATCTCTAGAATCTATTTTGGATTTGGTAAATTAGTTTTTCTGTTCATCACCTTAATAAACTTTTTAAAAAATATCTAATTGTATTTTAGTATATTTAATGATGTGACAGTTTGAGCTCTACTTCTGAGCTGAAAGATTTTTTTATAGTCTTTCTTCATCTTCCTGGTAATTTTCTCTTGGTTTCAATGAGTGACATTCAAAATTTTTGTTGGAGGTTGATTAGTTGTGCCACAAAGTAAAAGCCCACTAATATGGTTACAATTTGATGCTGACCAAATGTTCGTTTGGAAAGTAATTCTCACATCTGCCAGCTAAATTCTATCATATATCAAATTAGATGTTAGGACTGTTTCTTACCATCTGTATTCTGTAAACTCTTGAATGATAATTTGCCTTGATTATATAGAATATATTTTTTAAATGAGGAATCTATTTGACTTAATCTGTGGATTTGTAATATGTTAACATTCTAATTATAAAGAGTTTTAAAGTTTTAAAAATCAAGTATGGTTCTCACTTCTTCCTGGGTATACAAAAAATCATACTTTCCTACACCATGTAATTAGGTGGGGTCATGAAATTAGTTTTGGCCAGTCAACTATGTGTTTAAGCGATATGTACCACAACCAGGCTAATGAAGTTAAAAATCTCTTAGCGATTAGCTAGTGTTTTTCTTTCCTTTCCTGTAGCAGTCATGGATATTATGTGCTGAGATGTCAGAATCACCAGATTAAACCATCCTGGATCCTTGAGTCACTACATGGAGGACAGATGTCCTAGGAAGCAGCCTTGACCCATACGGTCTTAACATGGGTGAGGAATAGCCTTTTATTGTATTAAACCACTGATATTTTTGGGTTATTTATTACTGAAGCATAGTCCCTTTTGACAAACATATCAAGAAATATGCCAATTTGGGATTTTATTTACCAGTAGGGAATATACGAATATATGCTTATACTTGCAATTATTAAGATACTATTTTGCTTGAGCCTGCTTTTCAAAAAAATTACTTCTTTCTGTATAACATGGTAAAAATTTTCTCTTCATCTATGTTGTTATATTTATTTAAAATATGTTTTACACCTATGTTTCTATTCACTTCACTGTTATCAAATATGTAAGTGCATGGTGGCAATTATACTTGACCTAGAAATGTTGAACTCATCCATTTTATTTGTAATGCTTGTCTTAGGACATGATTGATTATGTTAAATGTGCTCCACCCGTTGAATTTTGTTGTTATATTTTGTACTTGTCACATAGAATGCTTAACATGAAATATTTATGTCTCCCAGGGAGCCTTAAATGTGCTCCTCAGCATTTGAAGTAGACAATGGTGGTAGTAAATATTTATTAATTGTAAAGCATGACTCCAAAATTTATGAGATGGACTACACGCATATGGAATTTCCATACTGAATGCCAATGTACATGTTGATGTGTAATGGATAATAAGGCTGACATCTCTGAAAATGACTGTGAGCTCTTTTAAGGAAAGAATCTATAAATATATTGAAGGCATTACTTAGCCTTTTTCTCTCTCTTTATTTTTTGTTTTGTTTTGTTTTTCTCAAAATTTGAGGGCATAGATAAGTGAAAACTTTCTCTCCATTGTTCTCTCTTCCTTTGTGCTTATGAAATTAGTCATTCATATATTTAACAGCTATTTATTGAGAACCTACTCTGCTCTAGGTGATGAGCTAGAACATTTAAAAGACAGACAATGTTCCTGCTCTCATAGAACTCATGTTCTACTAGGGGAACAAGATTACTATAATACATGTGATCATTTCATAGAGCAATTCCTATGAAGTCAGTGTGATATGGGGAGTGGTAAAAGAAGATTTCTTAGGGGAGTTGATGTTTGATTTGAGACCTGAATCATGAGATCCAATGTCTGTAAAAATCAGATATTTCTTTATTTTAGAATCCATGGAAATCTAAATAAAACAGTATAATAACTATTAACTGATACTTTCTGGTTTAAATTCTCTATGGAGAGGCACTATCTTATATTAATACTTCCCTTTGGGAATTAAGAGGCTGAAAATGTGCTCCAGTGGCTATTCTTAGTAATAATTCCCAAGTTTAGATGCAAGAATCATCAAATCTGTTGATCAGACCCATTTATTTTTTGTGTATTTCTCTCCATCTTCCAGTAAGTGTATTAGTGTGTCAAGCTTGACATCTCTATCTTCTTTAGTTTTTTTCTGTTGAAGTTATATTTCTTATTCATTGTTTTTCTTAATCTCCTGGAGTACTGCAGTGCTTTCCAAATGATCACCCATACCCACCAGCATGATTCCAATTCATTCCTTACACTGCAGCTGAACTAACCCTTGTAAAATGTCAATTTCATTATTATCGCTAATCCCCATGGACACATATCCGAGATTCTCTATTAGCTTCTTTTTGCTCTTAGAGTGAAGCCATGAGATCCTAATGGGCCCTGGAAACCCTACATGGTCCCTTTACATCCCTGCCCTTTTTGGTCCCTCCACTCTAGAACACAAGAATTGGTTAAGTTTCTTTACTTTAGAAACCATCTGACTTGTGTCATGTTTCATCCTGCCACAAGTCTTTGCATGTGCTATTCCATGTAGAATGTTCTTAACTCACCTCATATCCTAATGATTTCTTTACAATTTTTCAAATTCTGAATTATTTTAAATATAAAGAAATATATGTAGAATGACATATCAAACATTATAATTTACACATTGTTTATCAAATTAAATATTTTGTTAAATTTGTATCAGAATTTTTAAAAACATTAAAGTATTCCAGAAACATTGAAAGTCTCTTAGCTATTATTTCATTGTCTTCCCTCCTAACCCCAAATCAACCACCATTTTGAATCTGGTGCATTCCTGTCAATGATTTTACACTAAAAGTTCCCTTCTTTGTACAATTATGATCTCTATATGAATTTGGATAGGAGTTTGGGTAGCAGGTTATAGAGCAAAGAATAGCATATTATCTGAATCTGTTTGGTTCCTGAATTTCAAATAGCAAGTAATGAGAGTTGAGACAGAGAGAGATTTATACAAAAATGTACCTGAATCCATCAGTTCCTAAGTTTGAATTACAAACGTTTGGATAGTGAGAGATCTCAGAATATGTGTGTATGTGTGAGTATATAGTATTTTGCATTTTTTTTGAAATTCATATGAATGGATTCGTATAGTTTACAATATTCCTGCTACTTTAACAACATTATGTCATTTGTAGACTTATCCATGTTGACCTGGTTTATTCACTTTAATTGCTAGCTCTTATTATATGATTATGCCATAATTTAATTGTGCATCACCTTAATATCTCCTTTTTCTTATTATAAGTAATGCTTCAATGAGCATTCTTCTATATTTTATTTATGCCCATGTGTAAGAGTTTTTCTAGCATATATACTTATAAATACAATTGCTGGGTCCAGGGCTTAAACATTGTCAATTTTACGAGATATTGCCAAATTGCTTTCTAATATAGTTTTTCCAATTCACCACTACCCATAGTGGAAGATTGCATTTCTCTACTTGCTTCCCAAATCTTGGTCATGTCAACGTATGCTATATGCTTTCATGTGAATTTCCCTGATTACTAATAAGGTTGGACATTTTGCATATTTTTATTGGTTAATATTCTTTTTTGTGAGCTGCCTTTTCAACTCTTTTACCCAATGTTATATGTGGTAATTTTGTCTTTATCTTACTAATTTATAGAAGAGTTTTACAACTAAATGTTAAAATATTGATATTCACTAAGTACGTTACTTAGGAAACCATCTGACTTCCTCTATATGTTTCCTGACACTTGATACCTCTTTTTCATATACTTACCATAGATGCTATTTGCCTTTGTTTTTGTGATTACTTTGTTAAATGCTTTCTCTTCCACTAGTCTTTATGCTCTAGATTAGGAATCCTGTCTTTTTTTTTACCTATCTTCATGTCTTCTATACCTGAGGGCAGTGCTTTGGGCATAGCAGAAACTAGTACTTTTTGAGTGAGTGACTATATGAATGAATGAATATGTTAGTGGTATCATTTTTTGAAGCAAGTTATTAATCCTGCTTAGATCCTCGGAGTATAAGGAAGATTAAAGGAAGTTTCTCTTCAGACATACGTAACAGTTCAGTTCACACTGGAGACAAATTATTTAAGGCTGGTAGTCTTTAAAAGACTAAAAATGATCACCATTTGAGACTTAAAATTATGTTTTCACCTGCTCCTGCCTCTGCTGATCATAACAACCCTCTTCAAATAATACATGAAATAAAGAATTGCCTAGAGAAGGAGAGAAGTAAATATGGCCCCTCATTTAAGTGCCTGTTAATGGTAAAATGCTGTGGAGCATTTATGTAAACCTCAATGAATAACAAATGGAATAGTTCTGATCGAGACTACTAAACTGAAGGCTCAATGAATTAATTGTAAACAAGTACAGTTCTCTACAATGCAACAAATCTTAATTTGGTTGCAGTTTCCTGAACTATAAATAAAATGGTTTAAATATAATTTTATACAGTTATGATAAATAAAATTTCAATGCATCTTCAAATTTGTATTACAAAGGAAGAAGAACACATTAACTATTGTCAAGATGATTGTTTAATTTTTCTTCTATAGGTTTTCCAAGCAACAGTAAACTTTGAGCTTCAAAATTGTGTTTTTTCTTAATTAAGTCTTCTTTTAATACAACATAATGCTAAATATTTGACATAGATTATATCGACAAGCACAACAATGTATCCTGGGTGAAGTATTTTTCTTTTCTTTTTTGTCTAGCTCTTATACAATTCCTAGCAGTTTTGGAAAAGTCAAGGGAAATAGCTAAGGAAAAATTAACTCTTTCCACAGGTACCCCCAGATTCATATGCCATAGACTATTTGTGAATGGTTCATGCACTTAATGGAAGGTTTCATGAGAAACTCATAACCACGGCTTCAGCTAGGATAAACTACAAAATTTGTGGGACTCAATGCATAATGAAAATGTGGGTCCCTTGTTCAAAAATTATTAATATTTTCAATAAGTTGATAGCAGATCATTAAACAAAATATAGGGCCCTTTTGAGTCCCACCGGTTGCTCATTCATGAAGTTAGTTAGGGCTTTGGCTTTTGCTTTTGCAATTCCAACACTGGCCAGTGGGGTTAGCTTGTCTCCCGCTTTCATGAATCGCTGCTGATGAAGTGCAAATAGGGAATGTATTAGCTACAGAAAAGGATTCTAAGTGAGCCCTAAAACACACTTTAACCACAAACAACACATTCAGTGATCTTTGAGACACACAAGACATTTCTGAGCAGAAGCAATGGTGACTGGCTGTCATTGGCTTTCTTTCTGGAAAATGAACTATAATTATATAATGAAATATAAAATTATTTCAATTATAAAATTATAGTAATTATATAATGAAATATAAATTTATTTCAATTATAAAATTATAGTAATTATAAAATTTGCATTTCCCTTTACAAAATTTTTAGTGTGAAATAGCTGAAAATAGTGACATTGTCCAGATTAAAGAACAACTTAATTTGAAAAGGTATGATACAGGTATATTGCAATTGATCTCAGTTTCTCCACACACTGGTGTTTTATTGCTTCAAAAACTTTCCTTTTAACCTGGACTATGTCATCATATCACCTACCACCGAACTGCCATTTTTTTCTTCAATTTTTTTACATATAGGACTTTTGTTTCCTGCTTCTCTCTTCAAAAAAGATGGAAGGATAATTTGAGAACTGGCCCTCCAATCCTCTATAGCATTTTGTAAAGTACTGAGGCCAAAGTAGATGCTCAGAAATGGTTGTCTATGTGGCAGGAGCATGAATCATTTTGAAAAGCAGAAGATACAATGGTGGTCTTTTAGGCCTGATTTGGGTAACAGCTAGGTATGAAAAGTGTCATCCAGTAGGTGGAGTAGAGCAGGAAGGTTGTAAGAAAAGGGTGATACTTGTCATCAGAAGGAGCACTGCACTATGAATCACAAGTGATCAGTTTGTTCATATGGGGTGCCTCCTCCCAGCAGGGTGCATGAGGGACAGAGTTTAGCCCTGAGAAAGGGAAGTGACAAGAACGAGGCTGGGCTAGCCCATGTTGAGGGGACTTGGCTATGGCTATGGCTTCTGTCTCAGCAGGAAAACTGGAATGGAAGCACAATCAGAAGGACTGCCGTTGAGGAGGCAATGTGATGGCTAAAGTAGGGGCAAAGGAAGGCTGAAGCAGGGGGCAGTGTGCGAGTTTAGAGTACTGGGAACAGTGACCCTCAGGACTACAAATATTCACCCAACATTTATAGAGTGCTAGCAGGCATTGTGGTAGCAGGTGACAGATATAAAGATATGGGACATGTATAGCTTTGCCTTTTGGTGCTCTGGATCTAATAGGTAAAAGAGACACAGTATCATTATACCAGGATAATAAGAGGCTTAGAAGTATATGCAGAGTAGGTGTAGCAACATAGAGTGGCACAATGCAGCCTGGGATCTCAAAGGAGATATTTATGACCTGCAACTTGAGGAATGAGCAGCATTGAGTCAGCGGAGAATGGGCGGGAGGTCATTCTAGATAGATGGGAGAGGCTGAGCCATGTCACAGTGGTGTGAATCAGTGCGGCATGTCGTGGAACTACAGGCAACTCAATATTTGCTAGAGGTTAGCTTTCTAGGCAAAAAGTGGTAGGAAATGAAATGAGAGAGATTAATAGGCCAAGTCGTGGAAGGACGTGGGTGTCACACTACTGGGCTTTGACTCCTGACACTTGAAAAGTTATTTAAAGGAGACTGATAAGCAAAGTTGCATTTTAGATTTCACTTTAATTTAGGTAAAGTGAAGAGAGATCTGAATGGCATAATCTGGAGGCAGAAGGACTAGCCAGGAAGCTACAGCAATAAGCTGGTGATAACAGATGATAGCCTGAACCAGGGGAATAATGGTAGGATTGGAGAGGAAGAGATGTATGTGGGAGGTATTCATGAGGTACAGATATGAATTATTCACCAAATTGTCTTGTGGTTTAATGATGATTTTGAGGGGAAAGGAATAACTGTATCTTAGTGGCACTGACAAATGCAGGGCTAAATATGCTTCTCAGAAAGTATGGCAATTAATTTTAATGGCATACAGCATATTACTCAGAATAGGCTGTTCCGTTGTGGTAGAAACAACCAAACTTTCAGTACTTTCACAGCAAGATTATTTCTTGCTCATGGTATATATCCCACATGGATTGCGAGGGATCTCTGCCCCATACAAGCGCTCAGGGACTCAGGCTGCCACAGGTGGTCACCATTTTTTACCAGCAGCAGGGGGAAGAAAGCCTAAAGAGCTGTCTGTGGACATTTCTTGCCTCAGCCAAGAAGTAACACACACGTCTTCTGCTCACATTTCTTTAGTCAGAACTAGTCATGTGTCCCCATCCAACTTATAATTTACATAGAAGCCCGATAAATGTCATCTTCAGTATGCCCAGAGGGAAAGGAGAGCCAAATATTGATGACAACCAGTAAATTATAATGAAACCTTAAGGTAAGGCTAACCTGTTATGGTGTGAAGTTGTGTAGCATAAGACTGGCTAAGTTTGGCCATAGGGAAATGTCCAGCATGTTCACTTTGTAATGACTTGCTCTGTGCTAGGTCCTGTGCTAAACTTGCATGAATTAAAAGATTTTAGTTATTTAATTCTCACAACCATCCAATAATACAGAAATTCTTAGAGATTTTTAGAATTTTAAACTTGGAAAAAAAACTTTCAAATCATCATTCTAGAACAAACCCTTTATTTTGCAAATGAAGCAACTGATGTAGAGAGAGTGAAATGATGAATTTAAAATAACACAAAATTATGAGCCACAGAGTTTAGAATTAAACTCAGAATGGACTCTAGGTGTGTTTTTCCTCCTTGCATTCTGCCTCTGTTCCATGATTTTGATCCCAGCAATTTCACAAAGGCTTGGTGGCATTTCATACACCTGGGCAAAATGACTGGTATAATCTTCATAGTAAAGAGTGACTATGAAGTCACACTTAAATTATATTTTATTCAATATTTGTATAATCTCTTATGATTTGCTCAAGACATGGCTGGTTATGAAGGCTTTATGAATACCTTAATGACAATGCATTATTTGTATGGTTTATGACCTGTATTTTCCCAGTACTGAAAATTTTATAGTTTGGTGGAGTGAGGAAAGGGGACAGATTTTCCCTTGTTAACCCCATAAATGCTTATTGACAACTTCTCTGTCTTTATGATTTGGAGTTATATGGTTTGGAGTCACACCAAATTCTGGCTAGTATATATGGTAGGAAGGAAATACAACACACCTCTGGCCAGTTCTCATGGCCTACTGCATTATCCGTTTAACCTAAGAATTGCCTCCTTGGGGCACTTACTTTCTGCCTGAAAATTCAAATCAAATATTGCAAAATAAAAATGTATTTTAATTATAAACGGTCCAAAAGAGATTAGCTGTGTTATTAAACTGGCACTTTGGTTGATATACATGATCACTAGTACAAGTGGAATTAATGTAAAAGTTAATTTACCTTCTGGTTGCAGAATTTAACAAGTATTATGTTAAAGTCTACAGCCAAGAATGAGATTTAATCCCCCGATGATTTACAAAATGGATAAGTAATACCAAAGAAAGAGAGATAAGTTAGGAAATTAGACAAAAAAGGGCTCTTATGGGGGACAAAATATTTTTAGAAAAGTGTAAGTGAAAATTAGACTCTACTTCCCAAACCCTGGTGCTCTAAGGAGTATACTGGGGCTATTTAAGCATACGGGGTAAGCTACCAAACAAGCACATTTCATCTTTCTGAAGAATCTATTTTAGCGAAATGTGTAATGATTGAAACAATTATTTTTATATTATTATAAACTTGGATATATTATGGGGTAGAAGGCAAACATTGCATGACTTTATATGTTCAAATAGGAATTATGGAAGCAGGTCACTTTAGTCTTCCCCAAGGATATGCATTGCTTTCCTTTGGGGTTGAGGTTTTGATAGCAATAGCAGAGAAACAGATGAAGAAAGTTTGCAAATTAGAGCAACAAAAGTGTATTAATCAGGATTCTTCAGAGAAACAGACCAATAGGTGATATTCATATTTATTTATTTATTATAAGGAATTGGTGTATGTGATTACAGAGGCTGAGAAGTCCCAAGATATGCAGTGAGCAGGTTGGAGATACAGGAGGACCTATAGTATAGTGCCAGTCCACGTCTGAAGGCCTGAGAACCAGGGGACCTCGTGGGGCAAGTTCCAGTCTGAGATCAAGTCCAAAGGCAGGAGAAGACTGATGTCCCAGCTTAGAGACAGTCAGGCAGGGAGAGCAAGTTCTCCCTCACTCAGCCTTTTGTTCTATTCAGGCCTTCAACTGATTGGATGAGGTTCACCCACATTGAGAAGGGCAATCTGTCTAATTCCCTGTACCTATTCAAATGCTAATCTCATCCAAAAACACCCTCACACTCATACTCAGTATAATGTTTCACCAAATATCTGGGCACCCCATCGCCCAGTGAAGTTGACACATAAAATTAATCATCACAATAAGTTTGTGATTTTATCTTGTCTTTGATCTTCAGAGTAAATAACGCAAATTATCTGTCGGCAGGTAAAGAGGGGAAAAGGCCAAGTATTATTATTTTCCTTTGAATATGAACTGGGCAATAACATGGCAAAATGAGAGGTTATTTTCAGTTACAAAACTAGCAGAGCATCTGAGAACCTTCCATTTTTGTATTAGAGGACAGAGGGTTGGCTGAGCCCTAGGCCACAATGCTCTTAAGACGCCTGTCACAATCATGATTTTAGTGTGGTCTACCCCTACAGAATCTATAACCTCCATTAGTCTTGGCATAGATTTGAATTGTATACTGAAACTGTGAAATAGAGAGACAGATTTAATAATCATTCCACTTAGTAAGTACAGCTGGGGCAGATAATTAAACAGGTTTTCTCTTGCCAGCAGGCCCACAGCAAAGTAGCTTAGAGTCATGGTCACACCACTGCACTGAGACAGAAAGCTAATATCAAACAGGCCCTTTCTACTTAGGCCCATGTCACACCACACTGTTCCTAGCAAACAGAAGTTATTAAAGGGGCCTAGTCAGGCCGCCAGAGGCCTGACAAATTTTATTCTCAGGAATATTGGATTTGCAGGCTCAAAAATGAAAAGGGACTAGAATAATTGAAAAATATTATCATTATTATTCAGGTGGTTGCCATCTAATAAAATATACTCATTGTAAATCTTTGATAGTGTGATGATATGAATAACTATTCAAACGTTGTAGAAATTGTTTCTAAATTTTTTAAAAAAATCTAATGTTTGTAGCTTTAGGAAAATATACTTTTTAATGATATTTGACATAGTAGCCTAAAAGTATATAGGTAGAATAGCCACAAAACACTCATAAAGGTCAATCAAAATTGACCTTAGTGTAGTAGCATTTTCTTAGGAAAGGGTTCTTTTGCTTTGTTTGAGAATGGAAAGTTAAAACTTTAAAAAATTTTAAAAATACATTAACTATATCTTCAATTTAGTTAACCATTTTCCTCTATTTATTGTTCCAGTTATATATTGCTATGTAATAAACTACCCCAAAACTTCATGTCTGAAAATAGCAAACATCTTTTTATACCTCAAAATGCTGGGGTCAGGAATTTGGGCAGTGCTCCACTGGGTGAGCATGTACTCCACACTGCATTGACCTAGGTCACTTGGTGGGATTCAGCTGGTGGCTGTTCTGGTCTAGAGAGCCAAGTTTGGGCATAACTGGCCCTTATTCCTTCTCTGTAGAGTCTCAGGGCCTCTCTATTTGATCTCTCCAGCAAGGTAATCAGATGGATCTTTTACAGGTGGCTCAAGGTTTCAAGAACAAGACCCAGGAATTGGAGGCTCTTAATGCCTAGGACTAGAAACTAGCACAAAATCACTTCTACCATATTCTTTTGGTCAAGCATTCACAGAGGTTGCTCAGATTTAAGGGTAGAGGACATAGACCACATTTCCCAATGGGAAGAATCTCAAAGTATTTATGACAATGTTTAATCTTACTAATACAAATGGGCCCTGCCTTATGGTGGTTCAACTTAACAATTTTTTGACTTTATGGTGATATGAAAGCAATATGCAGTCAGTAGAAACCATACTTCAGGTTTTGAACTTTGATTCTTTCCTGAGCTAGTGATATGCCATATGATAATCTTACATGAGATGTTCAACACTTTATTATAAAACGTGCTTTGTGTTAGATGATTTTGTCCAATCGTGGGCTACTGTAAGTGTTTTGAGCATGTTTAAGGTTGGCTAGGCTAAACTACAATGTTCGGTAGGTTAGATACATTAAATGCATTTTTGACTTATGGTATTTTCAATTTACAATGGGTTTATTGGGACACAACCCCATTGTAAATCGAGGAACATCTGTATGATAGACATTGGATGGTAAAACTTGACTTATGCCCCAAGGGGAGATTAAACCCCACAATTTTATTGAGAAAATATTAAAAAGAAACCTGATGTATACCATTAAAAAAAACTTTTCTGATATGTTTAATATATTTCACTACTTGTTTAAAAGCGAGAAGATTCCTTAAATGAGAGTTTGGACTACAAAAGTGTTTAAAGATTAAATCCATCATATACTTATGAAAGAAATATTGCATGAATTCTTGCAATGTGCCAGGCCATAGACAAAGGGACTACACAATGAATAATATACAGTTGTCACCTTCAGAGGGCTTATGCTCTAGTAGGGGGAATGGACCTGTAAATAAACAAATACAATTCTTACTGCTTTGTCATAACAGAGATATTGGAGAAATACTGAAGAGAGAACTCATGTTACCATATAGGATAAGAAAGTAGAGGAAATAATTTTTGCATTTATTAAATATTCTGTATGTAGTTAAAAAACAGAGTTATTTATTTAATCCTCAGAATATATCTGTAAGTTTGGTGATATTATAAATCCCTTGTAGAGTTGAGGAAATTGGGAGCTAATGTGACTTATCCTAGTTCACTTTGCTGCTAGATGGTGGAGCCACATTTGACCCCCGTGACTCCAGCAATATACTCTTATATTATGATGACAGCCATATATAGCCCCTTCTTTCATGCATATGCTAGAAGACAAAATTCAGCCAGGCGTTGAGGGACATCTGATAGCTTTCATATTCTCGCTTATAAGCTTTCAGTTCAAAAGAACTTAGTCAAAATATCTAAGAACCAGTCCCTATAGACAGCCTAACGACCACCAATGGTTGTTCATTCATGCCTTCCTTCCTTTAGTAGTAAGTATCTAAGGCAGGGCACTGTGCTACAGCTAGAGCAGGCAGTAATGTGTGCTGGAGCTGCTCGTACTGACTGGGGAAAGTAGATTGTTATGTATTCTTGAACTTTTCAAGCTGGTTGTCAAACCGTATTTATACTGTAATAATCCACAACTGCTACAATTCTGGGTTTGTTGTTTATGGAAACACTCTTGTGGAAGGGAAACTTGTGCAGGGTGCTAAGTACAAGAATAGAGTTACTCCAGGTAAAGGAACAGCAGGCATATTTTGGTTGACAGGAAACCAGGGGATGTATTAGTATAAAGAGAAGGATGAATAGACCAGGAGACTCCTGCACAGAATGTGAATAGAAAAGTAACAGGAGGTGAGACTGCAAAAATAGTTTCTTCATTCCTGGGTCGTCTTGAGTGATTATGTTTACATATGATATCTGAATAATTTCTTTGCCATTTGCAAAATATAAACTAATTTATGTATCCCCCTTAATAATAGGTATTGTTGTCAACAGTTTTACAGAAAGTAAAATGAATTGAGATTCAAAGAATTTAAATGCCTTGACCCTGTGCCAAGTGTCCAAATCAGGATTAGAACACACCCCCTTTTGCCTCCGATTCCAGTGCTCTCTATAATACGTCTGTGTTCCCAGATGCCAAGTTAGAGAGTTTGGACTTTTTCTCATTTGGTTGCGGGAAGTCATCGATAGAGCGGAAAGATAACAGGACAGTCTTTGGGTTTAGGAAGATGACTCGAATGTGTCCAAATGTATTGCACCTTTCTCCTCCCTTCACCCCTCCATCCTTCAATGATAACATTAATATTTTTAATCTAAAATTCAAATTAATTTTAAACGTCATAAAAATAGTAAACGCATTTACTTTTGTAAGTATCACTAATGCATAAAGCCATGATGCTAGATCCTCTCGTGATGCCCAGGCAGCATGTATTGATGAGCCACCACTGGGAGTTGATGTATGCTTCCAGTTCACTGAGTGCTGATCCAGATGATACATCTTGCTCTAATTGCAACAGGGTGTCAAAACTAAAAATATTCTTCATATATCAAACAGATAAGTTTCAACAAATCTGTATGAATAGCTTGGTGATGTTTCAATTATGGTCCACCCATCTGGGAAGGCATCAAATCTAAATATAAGTTACTTGGCACACTCTACCCCCTGGTTCCACTTTCAGCAGAGGGCAAATGGCATGTGGGTGTGTATGGTGAAGTGGCAGGAAGTGGGGATGGGCAGGGGAGGGGCTTGGGGAGGAGCAGATGTTTTAATAAATTTCCAAAAGTAGGTGTTTTTGTTTGCTTGCTTTTTGGTGGGGGAAGGGGTCAGAGGACTGTACATTTGATGACTTGAGGGAATAATGTTGTATTTTTGACATAATATGATTTATTAAAGTTGTCTTTCTTTTACTAAGTGTTTGAAAACATTAGAAAAATCCTTCTAATCAATAGGAACTCAAATTGATGTCATGATGAATATAAAATATTTGGGCAGCCGTATAATATGAGATAGCTACAATTTAAACTAGATTGAAAACAATGCAAAAACAAACAAAATTGGAACTGTTGACTGAATACTTAAAAATATATTGAAGACACAACTCTAAGTCTATTACACAGATTTAACAAGATGCTAAGTTTCAGAGATACACAATATTAAGCATTAAAATTTATAACATATTTTTAAAAATTTAATTATTTTACCAGATAATATTTTTACATGATTGCAACCTTATAAAACATATTAAAGGTAAGTTATAGGGTAAACAGTCTTTCTCTTCCCCTGTTCCTCATCTATCCAGGTCTCACCTCTGCCCCATAGAGAACCATTTTTATTAGTTTCTTTATGTATACACAAGGAATACAAATATGTATTCTCATTTTTCTATTTTCACAAAAAAATGTAGTATTTTATATGTGCTATTCTAGACCCTGATTTTTCACTTAACAATAATTATTTCTAAATCCATACGTTAAGTGCTTTCTCATTTTTTACAATTGCATAGTGTTGTATTATATAGATGCACCGTAATTTAAATAGTTCCCTATTGATGAAAATTTGTTTTTTTAAAACATTTTTATGTAATAAATAACATAGACATATCATTTAAAACACAGGTATTTCCCTGGGAAAGTTTTTCAGAAGTGAAATTACTGGGTCAAATATATATATGTTTATAATTTTTACAGGTATAACAAATTGCTCATCATAAAAGTTGTGAATTTATACTCATTATAGAAATATATGAGACTGGCTTTCACACAGCCTCACCAATAGGAAATGGTAAAGCATTATTTTTCCAAATTAATAGGTTAAAAAGTTGCATTTCTGTATCATTAATTTGCATTTCTTTTGTTCTCATTGAGTTTATGCTTTGTTTTTCACATTTTAAAGAGCATTAGCTTGCTTGTGAACTGTATGATCACAGCTTTTTGCCAAAGTTCTGTTGGTTTATTGGTCTTTTTCTTAGCAATAGTCCTTAATATTAACATTTAGGAAACTTTGTATATTAGAGTTGAGACTTTTTTGACCCGATTTAGTAAATATTTTTTCTTCATTTTTATTTGACCTTTGTCTGTATTTGTAATTTTTATATTTATGTACTAGAATCTACTCATGCTCTCTTTTACAACCTCTGGATTTTGAGTTAAAACTAAGCATGTTTTTTTCTCTCCAGTATTATAAAGTAATTTTCCCTATCTTCTTCTAGTCCATTTTGTGTAATATTTAATTACTTGATTTGTTTGGAATTTACCTTGGCATCTGGTGTGAATTATAGATGTAGTTTACTTTTCTCTTGTTATGCCAATGCCATTTATTGAATAGTTCATCTTTTCCCAACTAATTTAATATGCTAACTTTATCATTTAAAAAAATTTTATAGATATTTGTTTAGATTTCTGGTTGCTATCTTCCGGGCCATTGATCTATTTATGAGCCAATACCTCACTGCATCTCACTGTTTTAATGTTAAAGTTTTACCGATATTTGTTATAATTATATCATATAAGAATGATCTCATAAGGCTAGTCTACCTTATGGTCTTCTACATTTTTTTTGGAGTTTTGCTGGAAATTTTTTAATTTTTAATTTAAACATTATGATTATTTTGTCTAATTAACAGTTATTTTTATATAGAGTGTGTTAACTTTATAAAGTAATTTAGGGAAAATTAAAATCTTCATGGTATTGAGCATCTCTATCCAATGACATTTGTTCATGTCTGTGTCTTGTCCTTCAATGCTGTTTTAAAGTTTTCTTCAAAAAGATCTTCTACAACCTTGTAATGATTATTCTTTCCAATTTAACCTTACTATTACGAATAGGTTTTTTGGGTTGTATTATATTTTCTAACTGGTTGTTCTTTACATATGTGAGAGCTGTTAGTTTCTGAACATTAACTTAATATCCTTTTAGTTTACTAATTTTTTTTCTAATAATTTCCAGTTGATTCTCTTGGGTTTCACAGGTAAGCAATCATATCTTAGCTAATAGTGATAATTTTACATCTTCCTTCCAAAATGTTATACCTCTAATTTTTTACTCTTTCAAAGTGCATTGGCCTGTGAGCTGAGATAAATATATATTTTTATCATGTATCCATATGCTTCTATTTCATTTGATGTTATTATGTTGAACAATAAGAAACCGCTAGTATTTTATATTTTTCCACCTCTAAAAATGACATTTCATTTGATTCAACTAAATGTATACCAGGGTAGTTGCTAATTTTTTTTCACATGCTTTTAATCATCAGTGATGGAGATTTATATTACTTATGTTAATAGATTTCCTAATGTTGAATCATATATACTTGTAATAAAACTTATCATGGTAAAATAACCCTTTAGTTTTGCTGTATTTTCTTTTTAAATATTTTATTTAGGATTTTTGCATCAATGTTTATAAATGAGATTGTTCTATAATTTGTTGTCTAAGTATAATCTTAACCAGGCTTCAGTAACAATGTTGTATTCATTTTATAAGCTTGCTTTCTTTTTTATGCCTGGGACAGTTTAACAGCATTTCAATAATCTAATAGTTAAATATTTTTGTAATTCTCCCATGAAGCCCTTTCATCCTAGTGCCATTTAGGAGGATTGACCTTTGACTAATTTTCTCTTATCTCTGTTATAAAAATTAACCTTTTCTAATTGCCTGCTTTTCAGAACCAGTTTTGGCAAATTATTTTTCTTAGAAAAAATTTTGTTGTCCAGGTTTCAAATTTATTTTTATAGGAATATAGCACTTATTAGTCATTTTCTATTTCTGTGACTTTTCCTATGTTATCACTTTCTATTGTATACTTTTTCTACTTTTGACTAGCTTAACTACTGATTTATATGTTTTATTGTATACTCTTTCTAAGAGAAGCAGTTTGGGGATTTATTGATTATTTTTTGCTGTATTTGTATTTTGATATTATTAAATTATACTTTTATTTTTATTAATTCTTTTGTTATGTTTGTTTTCCATTTAGTTTCTGTACTTCTGTTTGAATCAGTTAATTAATCCATTCTTTCTTTTTGACTCATAAAAATATTTCAGGCTATGCATTTGTTCTGAACACTACTTATCTTTAGCTCACATGTTCAAATATGGAGTATTTTTTTTACCTTTGTTTTCTTGAAGTTTTATGATTTTTGACTAGTGTTTAATCAAATAGTTGTTTGAGATAATTTTTTCTATATCTAGATTTATAGACACTGATATTTATTTATTTTGTTAATTTCTAATTTTATTGCTTTGTTATCAGAGAATATTGTCTCTACCACCCAATATTTTGGTTTAAATTTCCCCACCATTTTGTTGACTGGATTTTGTAGCTTTAAGAAAAGCTCACGTGAACAGTATACTTTGAATTTGTGCATATTTAAAGATTTATGTCTCAAGGCTTCATGACACCTGCACTTACTATAAAATTTATAGATTTTTTTAAAAGTTATATTATTTATTATCTTTTTATTAACTTATGTGTTGCTCCATCATCTTCTGGCATTAAGTGTTGCTGGGTAGATATCCAAGTCATTTTTATTTTTTTCCCTTATAAATACGTGTTATTTTTTCTCTGACTGTTTTATATTAAAACTCCACTGGCTTTACTAAGATATGTCTGGCTATGGAGTGTGGTGTTCAGTTTGCTTTGACATATAATGTATCCTTTTACTATGTACCATTATGTGACATTACCATTTACTACTACTTGAGACTTGTTAAAAATACTTAACTTCTCTGAACTTCAGTCTCCTTACCTGTATAAAATAATTGGATTTGCCTTAAAGGGTTGTTATGAGATTGAGTTAATATCTTCAAAATGCTTAGTACTGTGCTTAGTATATAGTAAATGATAATTCTCATTTAATAAATTAATGAATGAACAAAAATAAACTTCCTTTTAGAAAAAGTGTTTTAGAACTATGGCTTTAAGTGTTATTTGTTTTCTTCTTAGAGAATTTCAATTATGTGTATGTTAGATACCCTTTGCCTGTCTTCTAAATCAATCATTTTCTCTCTAATCTTTAAATTCTTAAAAAAGATAGCATTATGGATGTATATTTTTTAGTGTAAGTACACAGTTCTATGAGTTTTGGTACATAAACACAGTTGTATAACAACAATTACAGGCAAATTCTAAAATAAATCATAACCCCCCAAACTTGCCTCATGTTGATTTGCCATCAATTCCTCCTCCCGCCCCTGGACTTAAGCATCCTCTGATCTCTTTGATTGTTACTATAGTGTTATCTTTTCTACAATTTTATATAAATGAAATCATACAGTATACAGACTTTATATTTGGCTTCTTCCATCTGTATTGTACGTATAGATTTTTCATTTTATTGTTGGGTGCTATTTCAATGTATTGATACATCGCTGTTTTATTTTAATCTGTGTAAACAGTTCATTTCCGTTACTTTTTGCTTGCTTTACTATTTTTCTCATATATTCCTTATTGGATTTTCTGAGGTGTCTCTTTTCCTTTCTGCTTCTTTGAATTTCATCTTTCTGTCTGTGATGTTTATTTTCTTCTTGCTTTTTGCCATCTTCTATCAGCTCTTATTGCATTTTTCTCTCTTGTCTCCCTATCTCCTTCCTGAGTCTTTATACTTGTCTTTTTTGAATGTCCTTCAGAGATGTGAGGTTTAATTCAGTTTTCTTAATTTTTAGTGATATGCTTGGCCATGATCTTTATCTGTTCTGTGAACACATTTTCTGAAGAGAGTAAATTCGTTCATTCAACCATTCATTCATCTAACAAACGTATTTTGAATGCCTACCCTGCAGCAGGCACTGAGGACATAACAGTGAATATAACAGAATAAAATAAGAAATTTGTGCAAATGTGTAATATATCAGATTGTAAACAGTGCTGTATAGGGAAATGCAATTAACAGAAGAGAAAGAAGAAATGTTGGTGTATTGGTCATAATTTTCAATAGTGTGACCTGTGACAATCACTCTCGAGAGGTGACATTAATTAAACTTGAAGGAGCTGAAAGAGTGAGCCACGTTGATATCTGCGGAAGAATATTCAATACAGAAGAAAGAGCAAGGCAAAAGATTTTGAGGCGTAGCTTTGCTTGCAATGTTCTTGGAAAAGGCAGGAGGACAGGGAAAAGAGGTCTGGGAGAGAGAAGTAACAGGAAGAGATCACGTAGGCCTTTGAAAAGTTTCGCAGTGCTTGAGTGAGATGGAGAGAGAGCCCTGAAGTGTACGGAGTAGAGTATGAAAGAATCTGAGTATTTTTCATCTTTTGGTAAGTTTGGTGATCTTTACTCCATTCTTATACTATTTATATACTGATGTTGTACCGTATTCTTTTTTATTATGTGCCACTGAATAAGTGAATTTTCCAAAAACTAGCTATTTGTAGATGATTCCTATGGAATGCAGGTGTGAGAGGAACCTACGTAGCATTCCAGACTTCACAACATGAAACCTGTCCTCCTACTGCCGCAAAGAGGGACCACTTCCTAAAAATATGGCTTCTTTGTGTGTCTTTGTGTGGCACAATATCCCACATCTTCTATTTGCCTTGACCAAGCCTGGGCCAGAGGTTGTATTCCCTCCTGTTGAAGGAATGTAGCGTATGCATTTTTGAGTGAGCCCCTCATCTTGTTGAGGCTGTTGGGAGCAGCTCCTGCTAGGCCATGTGGATGCTCTACTTTCTTATCTTGATTTCTTCCTGCGTGGCTTCTGTCCATCTCAGCTCCTTTGGGCAGCCCTTGCAACTGTGATGAAGGCAGCTTATTAAGACTGTCTGCCAGTTTCCCTAAAAATTGAGGTTACAGGGTGTTGTTCCTTTCCCTTATTGTTTTGATGTGATTTTCAGGAAAAGAAGGAGAAAGACATTGACTTAGGTAGTGTGATGGTTAATTTTGTATATTAATTTGTCTAGGCCATAGTGCCCAGTTGTTTGGTCAAACCCCAATCTATAGATGTTGCTGTGAAAGTTAGATGTCAATTAACAGTTAAATTAGCAGACTTTGAATAAAGTAGATTACCCTCCATAAAGTGGGTGGGCCTCATTCAATTAGTTGAAGGCCTTAAGAGAAGAGACTTAGGTCTCCCAAAGAGGAAGGAATTCTGCCTCTCAACTATCTCTGGACTCAAGGCTTACAACATCAACTCCTGCCAGAATTTCTACCCTGCTGGACTGCCCTGCAAATTTCAAACTTGCTAGCCCACACAATTGTTTTAGCCAATTCTTTAAATTAAATTTCCTTATATATGTATATACATCCTATTATTCTGCTTCTCTGGAGAACCCTGACTTATATAGGGAGCCATAGTTGTAATGAAAACTCAGTACCTAATTTGAAGCAAATATTGGGAAATGTGGCAGGGGAAAACTTAGCCTAATAACCTTTTGTATTTATTCATCATTTACGTAAGTTTATGGTTTCAAAGATATATTTATTGTCACAGATATAATTCAATAGAAGACTTTTGGGAACAGTAGTTTAATATGCAGGTTCATTCTGCATTTTACTTCCAATCTTACTATAGTGCTTGGAATTTGTGGAATTAAAAGCAGAGGGGTATCATTTGGGAAGACTACATTTGCTAGGCATCAATAATTGGGCCTGTAGATCACAGCCTGAGGTTGGACTCATTTCATCTTTGATTAGAGATAGAAACATTCTAAATCTCTTTCCTATGCATGAACATACCTATTATTTTGTAATCATCCTTCAATTACAACATATATTTCCAACCAAAAATATATTGAAGAAAACTAAAAATATTTCATCCTAACATATACTCCTTTGATATATTTCGAGATAGCTGTTCAGAGGGCCTGCAGACAGAAGTGGCCCTGCAAAACTGTCTTTTGTGGGGGTGATTTGCATCTGTAGAGGGAATAAAGTGACGTAAACAACAGATGCAAACAGGATTTCTCTGAAGACCCCTTTGTCTGGATCAAGAAAATTAAACTGAGAGTCTGACACCTTGAAAGATCTGACACAAATATTTATTACTGGCTACCAACTATTCTTTCCAAAGGCTGCTACCTGTGAGGTTTCATCTGCACAACAAGACTACTCTTTCTCTAGCTTTTTTTTCTTCATTCCCTCCCATAATCTGTTTTACCACCATAACCTGTTTTGCCACCCTCTGAGTGTCTATCCTTTCTGTAACCTCAAGATGGTATACAGACATTAATTATCTTGCATTGCTTTGAGTTTTTCATATTTTGTATGACTCTGGGTCCACATGCATGTTAATAAATTTGTATGCCTTTTTTAAATTTCAAAATGTTACAGGTGTTTTTGTTACATGGATAGCTTTTACGATGCTTAAGTCAGGGATATTACCGTGCCCATCACTTGAATAGTGTTCACTATACCTGATAAGTAGGTTTTTACCCCACCCCTCCTATTCCCACCCCCCTTCTTGATTTCCAATGACTTTTACTTCTCTCTGTGCCCATGTGTGCCTATCAATTAGTTCCAAAATATTAGAGAATACCTGTGGTGTTTGTTATCCATTCCTGAGATACTTCACTTAGGAGTAATGGTCTCCAATTCCATCCACATTTTTGCAAAAGGCCTTAATTTATCCTTTTTTATGGCTGACTAGTATTCCCTGGTATACATATACCACATTTTGTTAATCCACTCATAAATTGATAGGTACTTAGGTTGATTCCACATCTTTGGGATTCGAATTGTACTGCAATAAACATTTGAGTGCTGGTGTCTTTTTGATAAAATGACTTCTTTTCCTTTGAATATATACCCAGTAGTGGGATTGCTGGGTTGAATGTTAAGTCTGTATTTAATTCTTTGAGGAATCTCCATACTGTTTTCCATAGAGGTTGTACTAATTTGCAGTCCTACCAACAGTGCATAAGCATTGCTTTCTCTCTGCATCCACGCCAGCATCCATTTTTTTTTTGACGTTTTAGTAATAGCCATTCTGACAGGGGTAAGGTGATATCTCATTGTGGTTTTAATTTGCATTTCCCTGAAGATTAGTGACATTGAGCATTTTTTTCATGTGTTTATTGGCCATTTGTTTATGTTCTTTTGAGAAATTTCTGTTCATGTCTTTTGCCCACTTTTTAATGAGGTTGCTTGTTTTTTTATTACTGATTTGTTTGAGTTCTTTGTAGATTCTGGTTATTAGCCCTTTATACGATGTATAGCTTGTGAAAATTTTCTCCCATTCTGTAGGTTGTCTATTTGCTGTGTTGATTATTTCCTTAGCTGTGCAGAAGCTTTTGAATTTAATCCAATCCCATTTATTTATTTTTGTTGCTGCTATATTTGCTTTTGGGGTCCTAGTCATAAATTCTTTGCCTAGGCCAATGTCTAGAAGAGTTTTTCCTATATTTTCTTCTAGAATTTTTATGGTTTCATGCCTTACATTTAAGTCTTATATCCATCTTGAATTAATTTTTGTTAAGTGATGAGAGATAGGACTCCTGTTTCATTCTTCTGCATGTGGCTGTCCAATTTTCCCAGCACTATTTATTGAATAGGGCTTCTTTCCCCAGTATATGTTGTCTGTTTTGTTGAAAATTAGTTGGTTGTAGGTAGATGGTTTTATATCTGGGTTCTCTGTTCTGTTCCATTGGTCTGTGTCTCCATTTTCGTACCAATATCATGTTGTTTTGGTTACTATAGACTTGTAGTATAGTTTGACATCCGGTAATGTGATGTCCCCAGATTTTGTCTTTTTGCTTAAGATTACTTTGGCTATTCAGGCTCTTCTTGGGTTCCAAATGACACATAGAATTGTTTTTTTTCTAGATCTGTGAAATATAATATTGGTATTTTGATCTAGATGGCATTAAATTGGTAAAGAACTTTGGGTATTTTAAAATAATTGCACATTTTAACAATGTTGATTCTACTGATCCATGAGGATGAGATGTTTTTCCATTTGTTTGTGTCATCTGTGATTTCTTTCATCAGTGTTTCATAGTTCTCCTTGTAGAGAACTTTCACCTCCTTGGCTAATTATATTCCCAAGTATTTTATTTTCTTTGTAGATATTGTGAATACTTGAGCCTTTGGTTTGACTCTTAGCTTGACTGTTGTTAGTATATAGAAATAATACTGATTTGTGTACATTGATTTTGTAACCTGAGACTTTGCTGAATTTATTTATTCATTCTAGGAGTCTCTTGGTGGAGTCTTTGGGAATATGTTTGGGATATAAAATCATATCATCAGCAAAAAGTGATAGTTTGACCTCCTCTTTCCCAATTTGGATACCCTTTATTACTTTCTCTTCCTGATTGTTCTGGCTGGGACTTCCAATACTGTGTTGAATAGAAATGGTGATAGTGGGCACCCTTGTCTTGTCTCAGTTCTTGGGGGGAATGCTTTCAACTTTTTCCCTTTAAGTATGATGTTCACTGTGGGTTGGTCATATATGGCTTTGATAATTTTGAGGTAAGTTCCTTCTATGCCTAGTTTGTTGAGGGTTTTTATTGTGAAAGGGTGCTGGATTTTGTTGAATGCTTTGCCTGCATCTATTGAGATGATCATATGGTCTTTGCTTTTGCTTCACTTTATGTGATGAATTACATTTATTGATATAGACATGTTGAACCGTCCTTTCATCCCTGAGATGAAGCCCTTTGCGTCAAGGTGAATTTTTTTTTTTGATGTGCTGTTGAATTCAGTTTGCTAGTATTTTGTTGAGGATTTTTGCATGTATGTTAAGAAGGAGTATTGAACTACATTTGGTTTGTTGTTATTGTTGTTGTGTCCTTTCCTGGCTTTGGTATCAAGGTGATACTGCCTTCACAGAATGAGTTAGGTAGAATTCCCTCCTTTTCAATGTTACCAAATAATTTTTGTAGGATGGGTACCAGCTCTTCTTTGTAGGTCTGGTAGAATTCAGCCTGAATCCATCTGGTCAGGGGCTTTTTATTGGGAGACTTTTAATTAGTAGTTCAATCCTGCTGCTGATTATTGGTGTCTTCAGGATTTCTATTTCTTCCTGATTGAGTCTTGGGGGTTAAGTTTTTCCAGGAATTTGTCCATTTCTTCTATGTTTTCAACTTTATGTGTGTAGAGATTTTCATAGTATCCATGGAAGATATTTTGCATGTCTGTTGTAACCATTTTAAAATATCCTTTCTCATTTTTGATTGAGTTTATTTGGGTCCTTTTGCCTCTATTTCTGATTAATTTAGCAAGAAGTCTATCAGTTTGACTTATCTTTTCAAAGAACCAACTTTTTGCTTAGTTGATCCTTTGTATTGTTTTTTTGGTTTCCATTTTGTTTAGTTCTGTTCTGAGCTTTGTTATTTCTTTTCTTCTGCTGGCTTTGGGTTTGCTTTCCTCTTCCTTTCCTACTTCCTTGAGATGTGACATTAGGTTGTTAATTTGTGATCTTTCTGTCTTTTTGATGGAGGCGTTTAAGCTATGAATCCTCCCCTTAGGACTGCTTTTACTGTATTTCATAGATTTTGATAGGTTTTATCCCCTTTGTCATTCAGTTCAAGGAATCTTTTATTTCCATCTTAATTTCATCATTGAGCCAAGGCTCATTCAGCAGATGATTGTTTAATTTCCATGACTTTGTGTAGATTTGAGTGCTTCTTTTGGAATTGATTTCTAGTTTTATTCCATTGTGGTCGAAGAAGATACATGGTATGATTTTGATTTTTTTGAATTTGTTGATACATGTTTTGTGGACTAAAATGTGATATATCTTGGAGAATGTCCCAGGTGCTGCTGAGAAGAATGTATATTCAGTAGTTTGTGGGTAGAATGTTCTGTAAATGTCTGTTAAGTCCATTTTTTTCTAGAGTCCCAGTTAAGTCCAATGTTTCCTTATTTATTTTCTGCTTCAGTGATCTGTCCAGTTCTGTCAGTGGTGTTAAAGTTCCCAGCAAGTATGATGCTACTGTTTGTCTCTTTGCTTAGATGTAGTAGAATTTTCTTCACGAATCTGGGAGCTTCTGTGTTAGGTGCATATATATTTAGGATTCTTATGTCTTCTTGTCAAATTTCTCCCTTTACCATTATATAATAAAAAGCTTTGTCTTTCTTTACCATTTTAGATTTAAAATGTATTTTATCTGATATGAGAATGGCTACTTCTGCTGTCTTTGGTTTCAATTTGCATGGAATATTTTTTCTGTCCTTTCACCTTGAGCTGTGTGAGACCTTGTGCATTAGATGTGTTTCCCAGAGACAGCAGATAATTGGATTGTATTTTTTCACCCATTCAGCCAGTCTATGTCTTTTAAGTGAGGTATTTGGACCATTTATGTTGTGTGTTAGTATTGATATGTGGGTTGTTGTTCTGTTTATTTTGTTGGGTCTACTTTATTGCTTTTTTTCCCCCCTCTTGAGCTATTGTTTTACACAAGGTGTGAGCATTAGCTTTTGGGTGATTTTACACTGGTGGGTATCTACTGTGCTGATCCATGTGTTACGCAGTTCTGAGTATTTCCTGTAAAGCACATCTAGTCATTACAATATCTCTCAATGTTTGCTTGCCTAGAAAAGTCTTTATTTGTCTGTAATTTATGAAACTGAATTTTGCAGTATACAAGATTCTTTGCTGGCACTTGTTCTGTTTAGGTAGACTGATAATGGAGCGACAATTCCTTCTGTCTTGTAAGGTTTCCTCTGAGAAGTCTGCTGTTAGCCTGGTGGGTTTTCCTTTGTAGGTTAGTTGTTGCCTTCATCTTGCTGCCTGTAGAATTTTCTCCTTCATTTTGATCTTGGCCAGGTTAATTTCTATGTGGCTTGGAGATGTCTTATTTACTATGAATATTCCTGGTGTTCGATGACCATCTTGTATCTGGATGTCTGAATCTCTGGAGATACAAGGGAATTTTTCCTCAATAATTCCCTCAAATGGATTTTCCATGCTTTTTGCTCTTTCTTTTTCTCCCTCAGGGATACCTATAATTCATATATTAGTTTGCTTTGCATAGTCCCATATTTCTCTGAGTGATTGTTCAGTCTTCTTTATTCTCTGTTTTGCATCTTTGAATGACTGGGTTAGCTCAAGAGCCTTGTCTTAAAGTGCTGAAATTCTTTATTTTACTTGGTTTAACCTGTTGTTGAACCTTTCTGCTATATTTTGAATTTCCCTAAATAACTCTTTAATTTCTTTTCCTTCTATTATACTCTTTCTTATGAAGTTCCTTAAGCATCTTTTTCATTTGTTTCATTGATTTCCTGAAATATTTTTTTGGCTTCTTTTTGTCAGTTTTTAACTTTCTCTTTAATTCCATTCATCTTATTGGCCATTTATATTCTGATTTCCATTTCTGAAATTTTGACAGTTTCCTTTTGGTTGGTGTCCACTGCTGTAGATTCATTGTGATCCCTTAGGGGTGTCAAATTGTTCTGTTTTTTCATGTTGCCAGAGTCCTTTTGCTGGTTTCCTCTTATCCGAATCCTCTTCTGTCAGCTCAGGGCTGATATGTTTACAGGGCACCTGTTCTCCTTTCCTGGGAACTTTCCTACTTAGTGACTATAAAGAGTGCATATGCTCTCCTAATTTAATTTGACTGGTTAAGAAATTTAAACACATATTATGAAATGACCTGAGGTTTCTTAAAATGAACATTTGTGCGTGTGAAAGATTATTTGATGTAGATTTTCTAGAGACGAAGGTCCTTGGCCTTCTAAAGGTTCACTGAAAAATCACTGACATAAGGCAGATTGTTTAGTAGGAGAAAAGGCATACAAATTTATTTAACATGTATACATGGGAGACTTCAGAGTAAAGACCCTAAGATACAGGGGAAATTTTCCATTTTTATGCTTAGGTTCAACAAAATATGGACTGCTGTCTTGAAATATGATTGGCCAAAAAGGGTATGATCTAATGCTAATAGACTTAGTGGAGAAACCTGGCAAGGCCTGTCTGTCTAGATTTTTCTTGGCCTGAGTAGGCATTCCTTCCTTCTGGGTGTGGAGCAGGACCCTCACTGGCATGGTGGTCTTATGCCATACAGTCAAACAGAGTAGGTCTGATAATTTCTTTATGGCTAGTTTTTATACAGAATAATTTTAGGTATTATGGCTGGCTTTTGGAAAAAGGGATTCTGGTTTCTACGACTGCCTTGGGGAAGAGGGATTCTATTTTCTATGGCTGGCCTCAGGAGAAGAATGGAACTGAGAGACAGAAGGTCAGGAAAAGGTCAGAGAAAAACTTTTGCTTCAGAGGCTGTTTCTGAGGCCTGCACTGTGGGGTGGTGTATTCTGAGCCACAACAGTTTCTTACTTTTTAGTATGTTATAAAACCCTCAGAACCAAATGCACTCACCACATAGGCAGCACACTGTGGATTACACTTCACTAACCCAAAAACAGCATCCTGTATAGAGATGAAATGGAGAAAATGAGGAAATAAGCATGAGTTACCCTACTGGTGATTAGATAAAACATTCAGAATAATAGCCAAAGATTTAAAATATGATGGAACAACTTTCAAAGAGATTCTTCTCATATACTAGGTAATAGTTTGCCAAAGATTTCTCTAGTCTTTTATTTTGTTCTCAAACTCATACTGGAGGAATTCCTTGGACAATATAACCCCAAGAAAGTTCTTAAATAAATTATAAGAGACTCTCCATTAGATGAAAACAGAAACAGAATCCTCAAGAGGCTCCTTCCATTCAGATGCATGATGCAGAAAGTTTGTCAACATTTAAGTATGCTATAAAGAATATATGGCGGATTTTAATATCAATTTCCGACTCATTTAAGTGTGTAGGCAACAAAATGTTTTATTTTTGTCTGATCTGCTCTGGACATTATTTTATGTGTCCCAAATTGCCTTTACTCTGAGATGTCTTGCTCAAATGTCTATTCTTGCTACAAAGAAGATATTGCTGGTTATTAAAATGTGTTTATACTTATTTGTGCCAACAGTTCTTAAGCCTGGTATATTAGAATTTACCAGGAAATATTTTAACAATGGGAAGAGTTCAGTCAAGGAGATTTTCATTTATTAGTGGAGTGGGCATGCATTGGAAAATGTGCACATTTAGTAGTTAGGATAACCACAGGCTTATGCTTATCTTAAAGTTCAGTCTTTAACGATCAATTCTTTTAATCACTTCCCATGGTAAGAGAATGATTTATAAAACACTGGCTGCCTATTTTATTGCTTCATGCCAGGAATTACTTTGTGACATCATGGTGTCCACTGTGAGTTTCTCCGAGTCGTGTTCTCCTATTTACTTCCTTTTCTTCTCTTGTTCAGCACCATGACACTCCCCATGCTATAATAATAAACAACTCCCTACCATACCTCCTATCTCTGGCCTCCCTCTCCTCCTTAGCAGCAGCTCAGTGTGTTTACTGTTCAATCACTTCATGCCCAAGAGCATGTGGGCTGTTCTGAATGAGACTTGCAATCAAATGGTGGAACTCTACTTGATTATCATTCACAACAGTAGCCCAATACATGATTTTTCTAATTATCTCCTCTGTGGTGGACATTAGCCCCTGTTTGGTTTTCAATTATAACATCTATATGTCTTAGTCCGCAAACATTCCTAAGGGATATGCTATCAGAATAACCATGGAGAAGTTAGCCAAAGTTCTAGGAAAGCTACTCCCTTTGATTCCTTCCTTTTCCCTTCATGGTAAGTTGGTCTATTGTTAGGAGAAGAGCAGAAGGAACAATCATGAAGCAAATACATCAGATGTTCATTTGAAAATGATTCTCAAAATTTTTCCCAGATAATAACAAAAATTAAATGTCATATTAATGTCTTATATGTATTTTTCAGATATGCAAGCATCATTCCTTTTCACTGAAAGAATGCTTTTTAGAACATTTTCTGTGTTCTAAAGAACTTAAAACTTATTTTCTGTGTTTTTATTTTTAAAGTTTTATTTAAGTGATTGTTTTAGGTACATAATTGCTTAGGATCTAAATTACACTTGATTATAATAATATTATGATTAAAATGATTTATCTTATTGAAGTTCTCTCAGAAAGTCTTCAATTAAATGTTAGTCAATGTATACTTTGTATTTTTACTGATAATGGTATATATCTATTTTTAATATTTTTTCATAGTTTTTATGACAAATTCATACAGGAGAAAGTGATTTTGTAAAAAATGTTGAATTTGGCAAAATATTAATATTCTTCTCATGCTCTCTGTTGCAAAAGGAGATACTATGGAGTCATTTTGTTTGAGAGTCAAGTTTTATTGATGATCTTAGTCAGAATCATTTATATTTTGCAGTTTCTTTGCACATATCATTAATAGGGAGCTGCTTTCTTGCTTGCATGAATGTTTGATTTCTTTTTTTAGTTAAATAGTGTTCCAAATGCAAAATCTAATGCTTAGGGTAATCATGTGAATTTATGACCATTGCTAGGATGCTGGGCTTTCAGAAATGAAATTGAATAGATCATATTTCTCCATAAATGTAGGTTTTACAGCTGCGATAGATCTAATATTGATAATCTCTTTATTTAACAGTTTCAAAATGCCATATGTGACTGAAAGCAACAGAATGAAAATAACTATGTTTATAGCAAATAGAACAGGAAATGAAAGCACGATATGCAGAAAGCTTCTCACTGAAGTGAGCATCGTATTAGTGCTATAGTGCAGCGGCATTAATGGGAGCAATCAGCAGGTTGAAGGAAGGGATTTGAGTTCACTCAGATGTAGGATGAGGAAATTAAAATGAGAAAAATATGGTGGCTATTTTCAGATGCTCAGAATCTCCCAGAAGGGATAATTTGAAGACTAAAATAAAACTAGCTTAAAATTGGGGAATGTACCTGTTGATTTATTTGACCAATTTTTTATGGAACAAAATACATCAATTAGGTTACATTTTCCCAGAATCTGCCATTGTCAGATCTGCATTATCACAAAAACAATGGCTCAAACTACAACAAAATGTCCATTTAAGAGGCCTTATTTATTCTAAAATGGATTCTGACTTTATCTGTTTCTTGGTCTGTATTCATTCGGTTTTCCCACAAGATATTCCCAAGTGAAATTTGTCAAAGGGAAAGTGCTACGGAGTGAATTCTGTCCTCCCCCTAAAATTCACATGTTGAAGCTCTAACTCTCAATGTGACTGTATTTTGAGGTAAGGCTTATAGGAGGTAATTAAGATTAAATGTAATCATAAAGGTGGGGTCCCAATCAGTTAATATTAGTGGCCTTATAAGAAGAAGAAGAGACAGAGATCTCTCTCTCTCAGCCATGTGAGGACACAGCAAGAAGATGGCTATCTGCAAGCGAGGAAGTGAGCTCTCATCAGAAACTGACCATGGTGGCACCCTGATCTTGGGCTTTCTAGCCTCCAGAACTGTGAAAAAATAAATTTCTGTTGTTTACACCACCCAGTCTATGGTATTTTGTTATGGCAGCCAGAGCAGACCAAGACAGAAAGCATACTCATTGCAAATATATACCTGTGCTCAGATGACATAGCAATTATCAAACATTTGATTTAGTTTCCTCACTGTTTCTACAATACTTGAATGTTTTAGCAGCCATAGTGGTAAGAGGTCCACACGGAGGGTTTCTAAAGACAGTATTCAGTCCGTATTTGCTCACCATCTTGCAATCATTTGTCAAAGTTCTTAGAACACAGAGGGATACTGTGGTTGAAAACAAGCAAGCGAACACAAAAGCCCTTTTTGAGATCTCAACAATCTAAATTAGAATCACATCAAATTATTTAAGGAAATATTAGGCACAAAATATATAGATGAAAGAAATATACAAAATTTAACTCCTCTGGTTATCCAAATTATAACTCATGTCCCAGGATGTCTGTTTTACTGTGGCTGGAATCTGAATGAGACCAAATGCATACATAGTAATATATTTCCAGGAAGAAAGGCAGGGATGATTTTTTTGAACTAGAATTTGAGGAAAAGAAGTTATTACTTACCAAATTAGTCCAAATATATATAAAGGCAAGTAGATCATTCAGGATAGTTATAATTGAGTCCAGATTTTAAATCTCCAGATTGAATTCTGGAGCTACCATAAAATTCATAATAAAGTCAATTATTACTATTTTTAAGCAATTTTGGGTATCACAGCAAGTGAACGGAAAAAAATATACAAACTATAGGATACAAAGAACTATACCCTTTAAAAAATGGCATAATACAAAGAAAACCACTTTAAAATAAAATCAAAACCATTTTTAAGTTTTATCACAGGTTTATTTCCCATGTTTACACATATATTCATCATATATTTTAAGTAGCTAATATGTATGAGTCATATTGTTAGGTTTTGGGCATAACAAGAATACAAAGATGGAATCCCTGCCTTAAGGCTTTCTCTAAAAAAAAAAAAATGGCCCATAGCTCTAAGATTCAGTAAATTGAAAATTTGGATTTAAGAGAGCCATAAGGGTACTGCTATGAAATGCATTCATTGGTAGCTGACACAACTGAGTTCTTTAAACTTATTGCCTGTTGTGAAAATCAAAATCAGATACTTAGTTTAACTAAAAAAAAGTAATAGATTATAGCTGATTGCAAATGCTAACAAACAAATCATGAAGATTTTTCCTCTTAAGAACACTAGTAAAGCAATCAGACAATCTAAGTCACTGGAGAAGGACTTGTTCAAAGTAACTATGCTTTTCTACCTCTGAAGATCATCTTGTCCTGACAGATTAGGTTCAGTAGCAGTTGTGAACACAAAAGGGAGGTAGAACGAGTGGAAACGTATGGCTCTTGTTCTCCTTTTCCCCACCAGCCCTCCCGCCCCCTTTTCTTCCTCCTATAGAGTGGGAAAGATCTGCTTCTGTAAGTAGAAATGGAGACTACATCACGGTTTTATGTGGTTTATATGTACCACTTATTTAGACTTTTGTCTTTGACTTCTCTCCTCATTGTTGCCTTTCCTTTCACTTCTGTACCCAACCTAATTTCTATACTTACCTTAAGTAGGCACTGCCTTGGTTTGAATAGTTTTTAATTTTACCAATTTCTTAATTTAATGAAGAATATATCTTTACAAATTCATTTCATACATTGTGATACAATCATCCACAATATCTAATACTCACGGATTAGGTATTTGTGACATATCTATTCGTTGCGCCGACCGATTTTTATGTGAATATCTGTCCTGTTATTTTAGCCACATTTATCATATCCAACACTTTGATGATTTAATCTATTATTGCCAAAATCAAGACTAAATATCTGACTATCTACCAAGTAGATTCATTAAACTTGAGTTTCAAACTTCTTCTGTACCCATCTAAACTTCTTATCACATCTTATTATAGTCCCCCATTTTTGAGTTTTAGCATTGTTCTTATAATTCCTCCAATGGATACAGATAAAATCAGTTATGATCTGTTCAATGAATAACATTGTTTTCCTCTTCCCTTGGCCTGTTTTTGGGATCTGTTCTTCCACTCTATAATAGGGCAATACATGGAGAAATTGTTATAAGGGTGATATACAGGTGCAGGATAGGCACTGAATCCTAGTTCACAAGGCCATATTTCTATGAGCAGGGGTAAAGAATTGAACTTGTTGACTTCTAGGAACTTTCTAACACTCTGATTATTTTTATCACTTGTCTTATATTTTGTAGAGTTTGATATTAGAAAGCATGTCATTTTTGTAAAGTTGGGACCAAAGAAAAGGCCTTTTACACTAGATATTCTGGGTTTTCGTTTTCTCTTTGGTATTACCTATTTTGTTGGAAAATCTCAGTTATCTCTGCTTCCTCATCTGTAATCAGTGCTTCTGAACTAGATTAATGATAAACTGTACTTCCTCGACTCCTTTCTTTCTTCCCTTTTTTCAAGAGCCAACCCTCATAGCTGAGTTTAAGGTTATGTCGATTTAGAAGGATTCATTCAGTATGCTGTGTGGAAGAAGTCAGCTGGCGTATTATTGTTCATTTTGCTCCTCAGTTGATAAGGCATAGCTGTTATACAAATCCTGGAGGAATTTGCTAGAAATAACATCTTAGATTTCAGATGTAAAGTAAAAGATGTTAGAACTTCAGACATTCCTTATGGTTTGCCTTATGGCTGACTCTAATATAAGTATTGGGTTATCTTTATCCATATGAATTATTTAGAGCACAGATTTCAGTTTTACTCTTCAACTGTCTCATTCAAGTTTACTAAAATCTCTATGTGAATGAATGGTCACATCGAGATTCTTTGATGCTATTTGAATCTCCTTCATTTCACCTTTTTTTCCCTTGCTTATATTCATTATAAAAATAACTGGATTTCAGGGAGAGAATTTGTTCATAATATTTATGAGACAGGACTTCCTTCACTGTTTTTCTTCCCTTATATTAAGAAATTACCTAGAACAGACCACAGCAAACTGTTCTTTTTTCTCTGATATTCAAAATTAAAAATTAAGGTGACAAGAAAATTATTTTGTGTGTATATTTTAATGTTACTGCATAATCAATGCATCCCAGTGAAAAAGGAATATAAAACATGAACATTAGAATATTCAACTAACTCTCCCATTGTGGTAAAAACCAAGCCTTCAATAATTATGTTCTTTGTGAAAGAGAAAGCAGAGAAATCCAAGCATACTACTATTGAATTATAAAACAACAAACTATCTCTTTCTCTGTGACTTTCATCCATATAATTTACAGTGCAAATGCAATTTTTGGTACACAAATGCTTCTATATTGAGAGCTATGTGGAAAATAAAATGCCTAGTTCCAATTTTCTTGCCAAACAAAGAAAACAAAATCCTTCCCCATCTTCTGTATTATGTGAGTGCCAATAACGCCTCTTTGATGGTAGCTTTGTGTTGTATTGTGTTTTTGCTTTTAATTAAGATATATTGGGTAAAATAGTGCTTCATTGTATTGTACAAAATACTGAAGTGCAGGCTAATTACAGCCTTCAATGGGATTCAGTATAGACCTCGTGTTACTGTCTCATGCCCATTTTTTAGTTCAGCAAAGTGTTCTGATGTTATGTTTTCTCCTGGGGTTTTCTTTTTAGCTTCTCTTCATCCACATAAAAAGCAATGACCCCTACCTAAAATGTTAATTAAATGGCTACCTCACTTGGTATAAAGTTTTTATTTAAAAATATTCTTACATTTTCGATGCCAGAACTCAATTTTGCCCCATATGGCCCTTTTCACAACACTTGTTTTTAGAGGGCACAATTTTCACAGAAGGCAGAATTCAAAGTTAGC
Organism: Daubentonia madagascariensis; assembly: GCA_023783475.1. Taxonomy (NCBI): domain Eukaryota; kingdom Metazoa; phylum Chordata; class Mammalia; order Primates; family Daubentoniidae; genus Daubentonia; species Daubentonia madagascariensis. The sequence goes on along the minus strand of JAKFHU010001798.1, from coordinate 4,308,030 downwards.
AGAAAGCAGGTTGGGAGCCAGACAAATATGGAAGAAATGTCACCCTCATCTTTATTTAAACCTGATTAACCTTTTTAATTTAGTCATTAAGTTTTATTGAAAATGAACCAAATACAGTCATTAGTTGTGGAAAAAGAATGGAATAAATTTAGACATTAAATTAAAGGGCAAAATCTCTAGAACTTCTAGGTAAAGATAAAATGGTAGGTTGCTCATTGCAAAGTGATAATAAGGGAAAATATAATATTATTCATATTGGAAGTATAATTTACTGAGATGCCAATCTATTTCAGAAAATTGCAAAAATGTGATAAAACTCAAATAATGCCTAGAATATATTTTTCAAGAAACTTATTAAATACTTGTTAATTGACTTGAAAAACTATAGCTAATATACCATTGGGGTTTCCTTGACTGCTTAGCATGGGGCATTGGAGCAGGGTTGGAGGGTATGTGGGGCAAAAGGATAATTTTGTCTTCTTTTATATGAACTTAGTAAAATATCTTCATCAGTATATATGATGCAAAAAGTGTGTTGCAGGAAAAATGTCCATTGAACCAAAAGAGAGGTTTTAATGTACATTATAAGAGGAATATCAATAACTGTGGAAGGTTCTGTTTTATGTTCTATCTCTGACCCTATTGTTTCTAGATGTCTGCAATTTTCTTTTGTCATGAATTTTCTGCAAACATTATTAGATACGAATATATAAGCTTTTGTTGAAGTGCATTGGATTAAAATGGTAATTATAATTGTTGTAATTGTCATTTTCATTCTGCATGCTAAATACAATGAAGTCTATTAAATATTGCCTGAAAGTGCATAATGTTTAATAATGTGTTTTGAAAGTTGGTTTTGCCAACAGCAATAATAGTGATTTGCAAATATATATGTTGTGAGCGCTTACTATGTGTGCTTACTTGGATCATCTCATTAAGTCCTTACAACTACTCTATGAGATTACATGGATACAAGTGACTTCTTATTCTGTTCCAGGATGATACTAGGGACTTTTTGTATCATTCCACACTTAAGATTGAAATCATTCCCTCTGTCCCCTAGGAAGTAGGGCTCATTGTTACTGTTATGTTAATGATGAGGAAACTGAAACTTTGAAACTAGTAAATGGTGAGGAGGGTTTCAAACCCATGGAGCTTGATTTCAGAGCCTGTGGTCTTAGCCAGGATATAATGCTGCATTCCTAGATTATGTTTTACTTAAGAGAGTAAGGGGCTGATACCACAGTTCTCTCTCTGGAGATTTCTACAGTCAATGGTGATGCATGAAAGTGCTCATGCATCATTTGGCCGATCTACGTGGAAGCACAATACAATCTACACAGAAGCTTTGGGTTCACAAGGGGTATTTGGTCCTTGCATAGGCTTCAATTTTAAAATCTAAGTTAGATCAGATGCTGGAATGGCTTCTTTTTTTACTCAGATTGAAAGATTATATCCTCAACATGAGCTTCAAGGCCCTGTATCATCTGGCTACCTGTTTCTTCCCTTACCTCCTTCCTACTACTCAATTCCTTTGCTCACTCTATGTTAGACACTTTGCTGTATTGTTTTCCTAGAATATTCCAAGGATGCTCTTAGACGTCAGCTATACTTTGGGAAATGGCGTGTCCTGGCTGTCTGCATGGCTCCTGCATGTCTTTCATTTCTTTCTCAGTCAAGCCTACCTAGCACCCGATTTAATAGTGCAACTGCCTGGAGTCCCCCACTCACAGTTTTGGGGTAATACCTTGTTCTTATTTTTTTCCTTCACAATACTTGATGCCTTGTAGCATATGATATAATTTACTTATTTATTGTCTCTCCTGTGCAACAGCATCAGGGTTCTTTGCTGTTCACAGATAAACCCCAAATTCCTAAAAACAGCGCCCAGCAAGCGGTAGTGAGTCAATAAATATTTGAGTGAAAGAGTAGAGACAACATCTATATTTTTGAGAAGGATAAAGCTCAACTAAGTCAAAATATGTATTTTCAAATAGGAAGCTATAGGAATTCAGTCTTTCTAGAATAATCAGATACACTTACATGATATAGGCAGGAGTTGAAAGATGGACAGGATTTTTGGATAGGCAAAGAGAGAAAACGCACAGGGACAGAAACAAAACAGACAACAACCAGACTCAGTCAGAGATCCTGCTGGGCCAGAGGCTGTGGAGATGCAATAGGGCCAGATTTGAGGACAAATTTATTTCTCTGGAGCTATTTACTCAATAAATATTTACTGAGCCCCTACTATGTGTAAGGTACTTTTCTAGGTGGTAAGAATTCAGCAGTGAACGAAACAGACAAAAATCTCTGCTTTTATGGAGTTTATGGTGAGGGAAGGAGAACAGGCATGTCACGCTGAATTGTAGAGAAGCACAATGTAATGTCAGGTGCTTCAAACAGGAATGTCTATTGACTTCTTAAGTGGCTCTACTTGCTTGGTCTGTTCTGTCTGGGTACTAGGTTGATGACTCTAAATAATAATTGGTTCTGTCTGAATTCAGTGATTCAGTAATTACCATAATAATACATGAAAGGGGTCATTAAACTTGAAACTATATAATGACAAACAAGTGGCCACTTAGGAAAAACTGGCCCTAGAAAGTGAAATGTGCTATGTACAGTTAACATAGAAACAGAAATCAAAAATTAAAAGTAGGCAACACTATAGGGTAGTTTTGCTTTTAACTATATCATAGGGCATTGTTCTCAACCAGTATCTATGTTGGTTCTTGTTCAGATTTTTTGGTGTTATCTTCTTTTTATGCCATTCTCTGAGGCACCTCTGAGTTCTACTTTGATTCACATGCTCACCTCTTATCCATACTATTGTTATTTGGGGGACTTATTAACTTCCTGTAGGTATACACATATAAGTGATAAAACTATTAACAAAAAAGATAAAACTATTTTTAAAAAAGAAAATAAATATAAAAAGGCAAGTGGTTTCCTGATATGTGCGTGTGTGTGTGTTGGGGAGGGGCTTTTTGAGGGGAGGGCAGAGGATAGGCATGGGGAAGACCACTTGGCAAATGCAAATAATTAGTGAGTTCACTGGTTCTGGGGTTCAGTGGCGGTTCATACATATTTGCTAAAATTTTATGCTTTATAATACATATATTATTTTGTTTGCGCCAAATATGTTAATTGAAAAATACTTTTATGGTTATTGCTAGTGTTTCTTTTGCACTGGCTACTTCTGTTGTGATATGTAAAGTTGACATGCTAAATACTGGCTTTTCTCCAATGTAAGTATGTTCCACTAACGGGTGATACATTTTGTTTTCCTCTTTTCAGAGTTGCAGAAACATATTGACCTTTCTGAAGGAAAGGTGATTTCTGTATAGAATTACGGTGGGAATTTCCACCCTGTATTAGTTTGCTAGGGCTGCCATGACAAAGTACCACAAATGGGGTGGCTTTAAACAACAGAAATCTATTCTCTCACAGTTCTGGAGGACAGAAGTCGGAAATCAAGGAGTCAGCAGGTTGGCCATGCTATGTCTGAGGGCTCTAGGAGACGATCTGTTCAGTGCCTTTCTCTTCGTCACTGGTACTGCAGTCGATCTTGGGTGCTCTTTGGCTTGTGGATGAGTCATTCAACTCTCTGCCTCCATTCTCACAGGGTATTCTCCGGGTGTGTCTGCCAGTGTCTCTTCTCTTCTTATAAGGACACCAGTCATATTGGATTAGGGCCTACCCTAATTGAGTATGACCCCATTTTAATGGTATTACATCTGCAAAGTCCCTATTTCCAAATAGGTCACATTCACAGGTATTGGGAGTTAGGATTTCAACACGTCTTTTTGAGGGACACAATAATTCAAACTACAGTACCACTATGCTATGGCGAAGCCATTTACTTTCTGGCTGCTTTCTGGCTGCTGTCATAAGATTTTCTATTTTCTTCACTGGCTGTAACCACTGAGCAATGCCTTTTCCTTTTCCCTGGGAACTTGCTGTTGACCATTTCATGTTACGTACGTGTCTACTTGCATGTTGCTTATCATTATACACCACTAAGGAATACCTACTGCTCTTTCAGTTGGAAAGACAATCGATAACGCATTATGTTTTTAAAGCCATTCGGATCTAAATTTTCTACAGGTAACATTTCAAAGGAAAAATAACAAATATACATTTAAAGATATATCAGATATATGTGTTCAGACCCTTGATGAACATCTGAGTATTATCTACCCTTTTTTTGTTTTCTCCCTTTATTATTTATTATTTTTTTGGTAACTAAAGGTTGCAAAGTATATATAATCTTTTAAAAATATGGTGTTATTTACACTTAGTGTTTAGGAAATTTTACTATTATAATACTTACATTAAAATTGTTTTGGAGTCTGGCACTTGAAAGAACTTTAGGGAATTTATCCTCTTTGTTTGGCTCAAGCTTTTCACCCTAAATGTACGTTATCATTGGTCATATCCTCTATCTAAATCATAGGAAGTTTTTCTAATGTATGTTTCTCTCTATATCTAATATATAGTAAGATATGTATATATGAGACTTGTGGTCTTGTTGGAAAATCTACTTTCCACCCCCATGTCAGGTCATTTAGAATTTAGATCCTTTTCTGCTGGGAGTGTCTCAGATAGTTTATCCTGCTGGTGCTAACCTTGACTATTATTTATATTCTGCTTGATTTATTTCTGATTATCACTTAGGTACCAATTTTCACATTTCTTTAAAAATAAGGCCTCACATTTTCGACACTGAAAATCTTAAAAAAATGAATTGTGTTGTTTTAAAAATATTATATTCTGTATGGCACCACCTTAACTTGTTTTTGCCTAGGAGCTGATTGAATAGTTTTCTACACAGTTATGGCTGATCCTTGTTGCTCTATCATTAGAGTTTGGAAGAAGGGAAAATAATGCCCCAGGGAGAATACCCTCTCTGCTCAGAAGTCTGCCAGACTACTTTATAACTCAGAGAGGCCTCCTGAGGCTCTCAGATAAAATATTGAAATCAAGCATTAAAAAAGTAACAAGTTCTCTCATGTCTAAACCATAGAAGGACACATATTATCATTGCTGTATTTTTGCTTCTTTCTTTTGTGAAGAAGGAAAATTATCAAAGAAAATTATTATAATAAAATAGCACAGTTGTATAATAACCATAATGTTTCATAGTAGAAAGATACATGAGTCAGACATATTTGGGGACCGGTTCTATCTTGGTGCTTACTAGGTAGTGTTATTGGTTAAGACAAATTAGAAATAATTCACCAGATCTTTTTTCTTCAAGTATATCAGTATCCACATGAAAAAAAAATCCATTTTAGCAGGGTTTTTTTGTTCCCTCCTCAATATCTGTAAGTCTAATGGCTCAATGTTTTCTGTACTAGCGTGCAAATTACACTGAGGCCAAAAAGTTAATTACAAATGTACATCTTTCATTATAATTTCCTTTGTTATATGCTTTCCCTTATTCAAATAATCATCCCCATCTTCTAAAACTATGCTCTTTGAAAAATATTTTTAAACAAATGTGCTGTGCAATACTTGAAATAATGGAGACCACTCTTACTCCTTGATGTACCAGAAGGCTGTCTAAATTGAATATTATCAATATATAATATTGTCACTAGAAGAATTAGATATTTTATATCATCCACTGATTGGGTTTAATAAGATGTAGATTTTTTTGATGTTTATGAAACAGTTTAACCACCATAACCTGAAAAATGTTACAATCATCTTTCTTCTTAAAAACACGTACTAAATTTAAACAAGCTTTGATAAAAAAAGGAAAAAAAAACCCAAAACACAATTTGTTATCATGGTAATTTTTTGATGTGTTTTTTAAAGACAGAGTCATATCATAGGAAAGAAGAATTACTTCTAAAAGTAAATGGGTTGTGTCAAAGAAAAAAATTTGAAAGAAAGAATTACTGGAGACAAAGCAGTATTCAAAAAGAATATGGAGAAAGACACACCATCACTTATAATTGCTACCACTTGCAATTGCATAATTGCTAAAGAGAATGTCTATAAATAAACCCTTTGTGGGTATAAAGCAAGAATGCTCTTATGTAATGAATTAAATTTAAATTGGAGGAAAACATTTTGTTGAATTAGAATTTAGTTAATGCTTTATTTCTCAGAAATCAGGGTTTAATCTCAGAAGTTGTTTTCATGAATTTTAAAGATAGCTCTCCTAGGTCCCTTACTATCTTAGGCTCAATTTTTGTGATTGCACGTTTAATTCCATTTTTTTCAATTTTAACCATTGACAACATTCATCTACATATGGCAAAATGATTTGTGTCTAAGTTAAAAGAATGACAGGAAAAAGAAGGCTCCATAGCCCCCATACACCTGCAGTAGCTCTACACGCCTAAATCTGCCCGACTCTCCTACTTTCAGTTGCAATCCTAATACCTTCAGGCCAGGGTGTGGTGAAATGTATCAAAAATGGTTATTGTAATAAGCAAACTTGCTTGTTGCCTGGTCTTATTTACTCTGATCATATGTATGTAAAATGACACCTGGTGTTTTTTCTTAACTCAGGACTTTATTAAAACATTAAAGGCTATATTGGGAATGACCAAAACCCAGATTGTTGAAGGAGATCTGTATTAATTTGATAATGTATTATATCTATAGCTTTCTGTATATCTGTCAATACTCACTCACATGCATGCATGCACACACATATGTAAGCTGAAGAAAGGAATTGGTGGCAGATTCTAAATGTAGTGAACACTGCCCTGCATTGGAGTGTGTGATATGCGGGGGCCGTAGATTCTTACTGGGGTTATCCTGGGTGGACTATGGGTTTTCCCCCTGGCTGCACAGCCTCTAAGCCTGATTCTCTTGACTTTCCAGGGACCCATGAGCTACTTTCCATTGTTGTAAAAGCTCCCATTTTGCTTAAAGCTAGCTACAGTGACTTTACAAGTTTATAGTGATATCAAATTCTTTGTCTATATAGTATATTATTAGTATGTTTATAATTTGATTAATCAAAAAAATTAATTAATTTAAAATGTGTCCATTTAAACATTGAAAAAAACTTGAACTGGATGCTTTTGATTGTCTCAGTGCCACATCCTTTTGTAACAACTCCAACTGCAAAAACATAATTATTTACTGTACTTTAAAAATAATTTCATGGGAATGGAATGTACATCATGTAAGTCAGAATTTGCTTTTTGTTTTGGATATTTAACTTTCAAAGCCATATGACTGAATGCATTGTGGCAAAGTAGGGGAGTCCTCTTCAGGTTCGTGTGGATTTGGTGGTTGGTCTGTCCTGATTTGCCTGATCTGTGTGCTGTGTTTTATGCTGCAGACATCAATATTACTCCTTCTTTAGTGATCGGAAGAGGGTTTAAAACTTCCTGTTGCAAAATGAGTCATTTTCTTCTGGACATCTGAAGATGGCACCTGCTGCAGGTTGTAAAACAAATATATGTCAGGAACTTTTCATTGGTTCTTCTGTATAGTTCATTTACCTCTACTCCCACTGTAAGCAGTTCAATTCTTATTTAATGATTTCATGCCTACTATTTTGTAGGTTACCTAATTAAGTAAGGGATTATATGGGAAAGTATTCATTTCACATACAATACAAAATATCCTAGTTATTCAACCTCTTTTCTCTTTAGTTCATTTGTAAAATTCAGCAACCTAGAGAAAATAGCCTAAATGGTTGTCAGAAAGCCTAATGCATTCTTCTAATCTGCTCATTTGTAGTATTATTAACATGGCATAGGTCCAAATTAAATGAAGACAAAAGTATTTTGAAGGAAAACAGAAATATAATTGAATATTCAGTAGTTATTGATTTTTCCCCCTCAAATAGTGCCTAGCCTGGGGCCTAGTACATAATAATCTCTCACTAGATACTCTATAAATAGATATACCAAATTCAATTTATTTACTAAAATTCTGTCATTCGATCTTCTAAAGAACCACAGCCCAATTCTTATTGTAGGATTTAGAGTGAAGGAAATTTTGCCCATATATATGGTTGACTTTAAAATTTTCTAGGCTTATCAAGGAACAGTTTCCTGCAGAATGTCTTGCAAATAGTATCTCTGGATATAAAATTTTATTATATTTCATTTAATCAACAGCCCCATCATTACTGAGATGACTAATTTTGTGTCAACTTGACTGGGCTAAGGGATGCCCAGATAGCTGGTAAAACAGTATTTCTGGGTGTGTTTGTGAGCATGTATCCAAAAGAGATTAGCATTTAAATTGGTAGACTTGAGTAAAGGAGATTGCCCTCATCAGTGTAGGTAGGCATCAACCACTCCTTTGAGGGCCCAAATAGAACAAAAAAGTGGAGAAAGGGTGAATTCTCTCTCTTTTTTGAACTGGGACATCCATCTTCTCCTGTAGTTTTCCTGGTTCCAGGGCTTTCAGACTCCAACACTTACACCTGGACCCTCCTCCCCACCTCTTATCCTCCGGTTCTCAGGTCTTGGAATTCAGACTGAAATACACCACTGACTTTCCTGGTTCTTCAGCCTGCAGAAAGCAAATCCTAGACTTCTTGGCATCCATAATTACATGAGCCAATTCCAATAATCAATATCTCTCTATCTATCAATTACCAATCTCCTATTGGTTCTGTTTCTCTGGAAAATACTGACTAATATACTTACATGCAAAATGATTATTACGTGTCCACTTTATACAAAGCACAGTGAAAAATGTCAGGCTCCAAAGACAATCTCTCCCAGTTCCTTATCCTAGCTAGAGCTAGTTCCATATCTTAATAAATGCTGGAGGAAATCAAAAGAAGGAAAGAATCCTGAGATGAGATGATAAGAGAGGTTCTAGAGATGAAATGAGTCTTGACTTGCATTGTGAAGAAAAGACATATTTTATCTAAGCATTAAGAATGATGGACAGTCTGGAAAAGGCAGAAAGTGTTAGCAGATACTAAAATCAGTACTCATGCAAGAATGTTAATATTTTCAGGAACCATACATTAAACAGTGTTCCTTGATAAGTTGTTTGATTAGGAAAATGGTAGAAGGTAAGTAAATTTAGACTCTTGTAAGGAATTTGGATTTAATCCTGGAGGCAGATAGGGTCTTTGCCTATTTTGATTACATAAAATAATATTTTATATATTATTTCTTTAATCATTAACCTCTTTATCAATTAATTGAAGTACTTTGCTTGTATGATCAGAGTTTTGAAAAGGCTCATATTTGTCTGCCTTTACATTATGTTGTCCAATTATCATTCACTTAATCTTTTAATTTGTTTTTAAGAGGAAATAACTCTATACTACATATTATTTGTCATTTGCCAACTTGCAGACATCATAGAAATTCTAATTCATTTGGTAAAGAACAAAGGGAAAATGAGTGTTCCTTTTCTACATAAAGAAGAACAACAAATTAAAGTTAACAAATGTGAGCTTACAATCAGTGGTATCATATTATTTAGTATATTAAGTTTCACTTACATGAGAATTTTCTTTCTCAGAGACTGAATGCATCTTTGATGGCACATGCAAAAGAAACACAAGCAGACAGAAATTTGGAGTTTGATCTTTGGCGCTTCCAACCTATCTGTGACCGCTCATCAAAATTTCATGTGAAGTCTCCAAAGTCATTTGGAGTTCACCAAATCAAATTACCTCTCATATTACCCTTTTGCCTATACTGACATGTTGTCTTCCCTGCAAACAAGGCATGATCAAATTTCTGATTGTCATACTTGTCTGGAGAGAAATATACTTTATATCCAATCCCTTCATCAATTGGTACAAATTAACATAATAAAAACAGGTCCCTCTTCATGATCATGGAATACGTATTAGCTAGAATTTTTCTTCTTTTTATGTAGATGTGAAGTTAAACCATATAATTTCTTTAGTGTTTAATAAATTGAGATATTCTTTCCTTTTCTTTTTGAGTCTCAGTCTAAAAGCCATAGGCTGAGCAATTTCTTCTTTCTACTCTGAAAGTTGCAATAATATTCTAAAATATTTTACTAAAAAAAGGATAATTTCATAAAAAGGTAGTAACTCTTATGGTTTAACAGACTTTTTCTTTTTTCATGCAAGGTGACTAATCAGCAAATGCCTGTTAGGCGTTATCTGGAGAATTTCAGTATACTGACATAATACAGTAATGTGTCATTTCAAGTATCTTCCTTGGTTATTGTGCATAACCCCATTTTAGAAAATGCATTAAATCTTTTTATTTCATTCAACTTCTACTTTGCTTGAAGCATGCTTTAAATGAGGATCTTGGATACTTCCTACATTTTTTTGATTTCAGAATTAGCTACCCAATAGCCTGTAACTGTTATTTTGACTCCTTTTGACCCAGAAAGACTGCAATGTTTATTAAGAACATATTTGTCCTTGGTGAGCTCTATTTAGCCATCTATTTTAGTACCTCATTAATAGTTGTCAAATATGACTATCTCGATTTCTTATTTGCAAATAATCTTTATCTGTAGTTAGTTTATATTTACTACTATTATATATGAAATAATATACCAAGAAAGAAAACAAATATCTAATATACCACAGTGCAATCCTAAAGTGACCTTTGGTGATTATATATAAAAACAACTTTGAGATAATAATAAAAAAAATAATAAGAGTTGGCATGTATTGAAAGATTACTACATTGCAGATGCTGAATTAAGCACTTTATAAACAATGTCTCATTTAATCTCCAGAAAAACCTTAGGGTAGGGACTATAAGTGTTCCTGTTTTTTGAGGAAGGAATTTAGACACAGAAGCTAGTAAATAATGGATTGTAAAGATAGTTCCAAACTGACTGACTCCAAAAACTTATTTAACAATTAATAATGTTAACTTTTTAATTAACAAATAACTTATAATATTAGCCAATAAAATAATCAGTTAATCATGTCAATTTATAAGGTTTGAATTTCAGATTGTTTTCAAAGGAAAAAAATGATAGTTTTCTATTAATTCTCTTATGATCTTTAGTAACAAACACTTCCTCCTTCTCTGGCAGAAAGAAAAAAATGTTCATGTGGTGGTCCTGTAGAATTTACAGTTCCTTAAGTGGAAAATCTCTGACCTTGACTGGATGTTCATTAAGGTCACTGATAACAAATAGGCTTGTCATACTATGGTTGAGAAAGTAGGAAGTTTGTGTCTAGGAGAACATGGAATAGCCAGAGACTAATTAGGAAAAGATACATAGCTGGTTTGGTCTCTTCTCCTTGCTCCTCAAAAGTACTTTATGTGTTGATGACAGTGCCCCGCTATTGAGCTTGAGAAGATAGGAAAAACAGAGGTAGTACTTATTGCTTCCTTTCATTGTAAACTTCAGATCTGCCCTCTTGCTACCCAAACCCAGCCAGCATCATAATTCTTTGCAGAGATCCTCTCTTCTTAAAATGATTTTACATTAAATGATTTGAACCTGCTTACTAATTTATTAAAATGGATCATAACTTTTTTTGTGAATTTCTTAAAAATTTTTTTAGTTCTCAGGAAGGGAAAATTACATATTGAGAAAACTGAATAATGAAGAAATTTCACAAGAGGCAGAAAGAGGAACTTTCTAAGGTAAGAAAATATCACATGATAATACATTTAAAAATGTTTACCTTGGAGACAAAGATAATCTAACTAGCCTGATTTAGATATTAAATAGAAGAATTAATTATAATCCATTCAGTTATCACGAGCCAGTCATCACTGCTTTAGCTCTACTTGGTATTAAAATGTTTCAGAATTCTAAAGGAATATCTTAAAGATTATATCAGGATGTGATAAATCTAACAGAGGCTCACAAATTCCCATACAGTATTTTAGGATATTTATAATGGAAAGGTAGAAGATGCTTTCAGTTGGAATAATATTTAAGGACAGAAAATAATATTTAAATGAAAGCCAATATGTGATACACTTAAGATTTAATTATCCAAACTTTTTTTCAAGTTAGTTGCTATTTATATGTCTTTAAAAATGTTTAAACAAGCCCCAAGAAAAACAAACTGACCATTTCATCACATTACAAAAGTATGCAAGAATATATGAAGTCAGAGTATAGGTTCCTGTGAATATTCTGCTTTCTAGTGTTATGATTTTACAGAAAAATTACTTGTATGTAATCTAGTAGGCATATTCCTGAAGCAAAACTTACTCAACAAAATACATATTGTTAGTTGCTTGGCATGACACTGAAGACCATACAATACTGGTAAATGTATTTATAGTAAGTGAATGATTTAAAATACATAGGACTTATTCAGCATGTGAAGAGACATGAGAAGAAAGAGTAAAAATATTTTCACTGTTGACTAATAAATGTCAGACGGTATAAAGGAAAAAGAAAGCCATTTAATGTGAGACTTGTTTAGTAAATGATTTAAAATAATGCAGAGAGATAGGAAAAAAGAAATGATCCCACTATTATTTGGAAGAAAATGTAAAAAGCTCCACATCACAGAGCTGGGACGAAATGGCCCCTTTGTTTCAACAGCTGTTGAGAATAATTCTGGTTCACCATGTTTAGCCTTGACACCTCATCATCCGAGACCTGTGTACACATATGAGGACTTCAGAGAACAATGGATGAGATTATGGGAAAGAGGATAGAAGGAGTGATTTAAAGCAAGATTAAAGGTGCTAAAGATTTTTGCAAGTTCTAAGAAACAACAAAGTAATAAAATGATAATAGTCTACAAATAAATAGCAAGTGGAGATAGTAATTACAGAACACATTTGAAGGAGATAATGGGATGAAATTAAATTTAAGGTGAAAATTGTGTGGGCGAAAATCTCTTTGTGTGGAATATATAACAGAGAAAATATATAACTTCATGAGAAAAGCTACCTTATGCTTGAGGCCCCATGAATTCACATTCTAGGAGACGATCTGGGATTAACACCAGAGGTTCCAGGTTCAGAAAAGCAGGTCTATAAACTTTATGCAACTTTTAAACTGCAGTTGCTGTTTGAATGAACTGCTTTTGCTAGGCTACCACCGATAACCAGGGTACAGAGGCAAAAGTAAATTTAGGCTTTCTGGCCAGGTTAGCTGGACAGGAGCAGAGCTCACTGAGTTAGTTATATGAGATACTGATTAAATCAGGGAGTAGTGGAGACTGAAAACGTAGAAGAGAAGCTGAGAAAAATATGTACAATATTGGATCGATGGAGAATATATTGAATCAGTACTGGATGGATTTCAAAAGAGTACACGCTGCCTCTGAATTGGGTTGTCAATGTTGAGAAAGGAGGAGGTTCGTTAGGAAAAACGCCTTGTATAGGGAAACTCTACTACAAGAGGGTTAGAATACTCAAATGCATTCCGGAGATAGTGAAATAGCACAAATAAGGGAAGCTGACTGTTTCTTAACTTGATCATAATGGAAAAAAAAAAAAAAGCAGAAACTGGGATGAAAATTGGCAAGCGACACTTTCTCTCAATATAGAAGCCAACAGTAGTAGTGGCAATTGTGGCAAACAGGAGACTGCACGCCCCGTTTGAAGGGGAAACACTATTTATATCCACTAGAATATTACCATCTGGTAATACGGGCTGAATGCTGCCTCTTCTGATTTTCAAGAGATGATGAAAATAAGAATTTTAAAATCAGGCAACTAATTAAAGAGGACAAGGTAATGGGCTATGTGAATTTGTAGAAATGTTATTCAGATTTGGGTTTCTATTGTCTTCTGCTATATATTATGATGTATTAAAGATAAATAAAATTACTCTTCAGGGAATCAAGTCCACCTATGACAATTTTATCACCTTCTTAGGAAGAAAAACAAAGGTGTGCAGAAAGCTCGTCCTCGGCTTTCTCCTCTTTCCTTGAGAAAAATTTCCTGGATAACTAAGATCTGAATTTATAATGGGAAATTTGTAATTTTTTCCTAAAACAATCCCTCACTCTTTTGATGTGTAGTCTTCCATGCTGGGTCCTATTCTTTACCTAGGCCAGCAATTTCACGTGAAGATGAATGTTAACATAATATGACCCAGGTATATTCTTTAGAGAAAATCACACACGTGCATTAGAAGGTATGGATAAGAAATTCTACTGTAACATGATCTGGAATTGAAAAAAAAAATATAGCATCAACCTGATATTTCATCAGTAATAAAATGGACATAATGTTGGTATTTTCATTCCCTCTAATTCATGCTACATAAGAGTAAAAATGAATAAATTGTAGTTATATCTACAAATATATTAAATCTCAAAACAATATTCTGAGCAAAAAGGGTACACTTCAAAATGACATATTTAATAAGATCATTTACATGAAGTTTAAAATCCAATATTTAAAAATATTAATGGATGCATAAATATGTAATGAAAAACAAATATAAAAGGGTCTGATAAATGTTAATATTAGTTAATTCTGCATGCACAGGAGTTAAAGGAATGGAATTGGAAAGGAGAATATAACATTTTTTGATGATAATTGTGCTTTTTAGTTTTTTAAAAAAAATAACCTAAATGTATATGAAATCATGTTAAGACTTTTCTACAGGTGTGAGTACATGGCTAAAATAACACTGGATGTCCAATATTTTATTTCTTATTTTTATACAAATGTTTGAAATATTTCATAAAGATACTAAATAGATAAGACATCAGTTATGACCCTAGCCCATTTAATCACAATAAAAGAGGGGGATAGAAACACACACACACACATATGCACTGAACTCAGAGAATTCTTAAATAATTTTGCTGTGAAGGAAGCAGATAGGAGAACACTCTCTCTTCTCTGTACCTCTCCTTTTCTCTCCTTTCCTGTAGTCTATAGAGATGATAGAAGAAAACAAAAATATAAGCATCTAAGTCTGTATACTTTCCTCTAAGCACTGCTTTAGCTTGAGTCTATATATTTTGATACTTTGTTTCATTATCTATTTTGAAATGCTTTCTAATTTGCCTTCCTTCCTTCCATCCTTCTTTCCTTCTTCTCTTCTTTCCACCCTCCTTTCCTTTCTTCTTTGTTTCCTACCTTCTACTATTTGGGAGTTCTTTTATGTATGTTATTCTTATTAATTTCCAGTTTAATTCCATTATTATGAGATAACACACTCAGTTTTATTTCAGTTCTTTGATATTTATTGAGATTTGTTTTATAGAGCAGCATGAGGTGTGTCCTGTTGAATGTTCCATGGGCACTTGAAAGGAGTGTATATTCTGTAGTTGTTGGATGTCATGTTCTTTAAATGTAAATTATGCCAAGTTGGTTGATAATGTTTATCACTTCATCTTTGCTAATTATTTTTGTCTCATGTTCTACCAAATACTGAAAGAGGGATGTCAATATCTGCAGCTATGATTGTGGATTTTTGTATTTCTTCCTTTATTTTGTAAATTTTTGCAATGTGTATTTTAAAGTTCTGTTATTAGGTGCATAAAATTTAAAATTTTAACATCTTCTTGGTGAATCGACACTCTTATTATTAGGAAATATTCCACTTTATTTCTAATGTGCTCTTTGTTTTGATGGTTTTTATTTTTATTTTTTGAATGCTGGCATGCTATTTTACTTGTATTTAGGGTTTGCATGATTTTTATATATATGTATATTTTTTTTACTCTATTTTATTATACCAGAATACTGAAAGTGTTTTTGCTTTTCATACATTTTGGTTATGTTTTATCCTAATAGAATTTGATCTGGGCTACATATGTATGTATCTTCACTGATGTTTTAAGAAAATATGGCTCACGGCTCTTTGGGAAAAAAAAAAGATGTTCTACTAGGAGAAAAAGTTTTTCTTCACCATCTGCCAGAAGGTTTAGGATTTCTCCTCCAAGGCTGTGCTATTGAGTTTATGTTCCTTCCTGTGATGCAACCTCCCTAATTTATCTTTCCCACCCATTAGTGTCTATTTCTGTGCAGGTTGCCTACCATTTCACAGGCATATCAGCTGGTTTGCAAGACACCATTGAGAATACCAACTTTATGATAATTATAATAGACAACTCATGGGTAAAAATTTCAATGTTTCTGTATGATTTGACAAACTCTCAACATGCAGCGTAAATGTTAACCATTCTTTTTCCTGATTCAACTTTGATTAAAACTTCTAGTGTAAAATGAAAAATAGTTCTTACATCATCTTTAGTTTTGGAAACTAAAGGAAAAATGTTTCTATGGACCTCACCTCAGCTACCTCCTTTATTCATTTGGCCTGTGAATTTGGTCTTCTCTTTCCTAATGGCCATGTTCCTACTCCTTCTATTTGATGATGACATTCTGAAATCTACTATCTCCACATTCTTTTTGTTTTAAACACAATTTTTATTTTAGAATAGATTTAGATTTACAGAAGAATTGAGAAGCTAGTACAGAGTTCCTATACCACACTCACCCAGTTTCCCCTATTGTTATCTTAACATTAGTATGGTATATTTGTTTTAATTGATAAACTCATATTGGTACATTATTATGAACTACAGTCCATACTTCTTTCAATTTTTCTTAGTTTTTTCTCAATATCCCTTTTCTGTTCCAGAATCCCAGTCACAGCACCACATTACATGGAGAAGTTATATCTCCTTAGGCGTCTCTTCATTGTGATGGTTTCTCAGACTTTTCTTGTTTTTCATGACCTTGACAATTTGAAGGATTACTGGAGAGTTATTTTGTAAAATGTCCTTAGCTGGGCTTTATCTGAGGTTTTACTCATGATTAGGCTGGAGTTATTGGTTTTTGGTAGGAAGACTGCAGAAGAAATGTGTCATTTTTATGACATTAAATCCGAAGTACATAGTATTAAACAGAATTTATTACTGTTGATGTTGGCCTTAATCACATGCTTGAGATGGTGTTTGTCAGGTTTCTCCACTGTAAAGTTTCTTTTTTTGTCCCCTCCTCACCCTTTCCACACTGTACTCCTTGGAACAAAGTCACTGTGTGCAGCCCACGTTTAAGGAGTGGCGAAGTAATCTCTACCTCCTTCAGAGCAGAGTACCTTTATAAATTGTGGGGAATTTCTGGCATGAGAGATTTGTCTCTTCTCCCCTATTTATGTATTTATTCAATCATTTATTTACATCAGTATGGATTCCTGGGTGTTTATTTTATATTACTTTATTAATATCTTATTGCTCAAATTGTTTCAGCTTTGGCATTCAGATTTCTTTCAGTTGGCTCCATTTTCCTCTGAAATACCCCCTTTGTGTTTTTGTTGTTTGTTTTTGCACTTTCTCACTTTGTGACAATCTCAGGCTCCATCTCCACACTCAGCTGACAGCAGTCAGCCAAAATTACCATTTAAATGTCCCAGTCAGCTTATGGCTCCAGCATTTTCTACTTCAGGTGAGAAAATCTTGGCTGTGCCTCTCTAAATGATCCTGATTTTCCACATTTTGGGACGGGATTGAACTGTTACTTCTGTGCTCTGAAGAGTCCAAGCAAAATGATCGATTTTCAGTTTTTCCAGCTTTTTCTTTAAGAAAGGGAGTGCTGACTTCTAAGCTCCTTCTCTGTTGGAACTGAAACTAGAAGTTGGTGTATCTTTTTGTCAATATGTTTATTTTCAACTAGTCTCTGTCTTTATATTTAGTGTATTGGATCTTGCTTTTTAACCGGTCTGGCAATTTCTGACTTGTGTTTAGTCCATCACATTAAATATAGTTATCACTAAGGTTAGGCTTAATTCTTCTATAATGCTATGTGTTTTATATTTATCCCACATGTTCTTTTGTCCCTGTGCTTTCTTTATTGACTTTTTTTTGTGTAAAGTGCTTCTTTTCTTAGTATTTATCTCCTGTTTTGACTTTTTAGTTGTATCACTTTGTGTTATATATTAGTGTTCCTCTAGTGACATACAGTTTTAAGTTTCCCCTCAAGTGATATTGTACTACTTTACAAACAGTATAAGGCTATATAGCAGTATATCTCCTCTTATTCTACATATACAATAAATTCCACAATACATTGTTGTGAAGTATTATTTTATTTGTAATAGTTCATAGTCATTTAAAGAAATTTAAATATCTGTCTACATAACATTTTATATATGTATAATATTTTCCTATATATTTATCCTTTCTACTAATCTTCATTCTTTTCTTAAGAGAAGATACACAGGGTTCCCTTTAATATTGTTTTCCTTCAGGCTGAAGAACTTCTAGTCTTGCAGGTCTCCTGGAGAAATATTCCCTCATCTTTTGTCAGTTCAAAAATGTCTTTATTTCACCTTTATTTGGGGATGATATTTTCACTAGGTATAGAATCCTAGGTTCACACTTTATTTTCTTTCAGCACTATAGAGATGTTAGAAGGGCTGCCCCTTCTGTATTGAATGTGTCTTTTTTTTCCCTCCATCTGCTTTTAAAACTAGTTCTTTGTCTTTAGTTTTCAGCAGATTGACTATGATGGGCCTAATGATTTTTGTTGTATTTATCCAAGTTGAAGTGTTAGGTGAGATTCTTGGATTTGTGGGTTGAAACCTTTCATTCAGCTTTGAAAGCTCTCAGCTATTTTATCCTTACATATTTCTTCTAACCAATGATCTCTCTCGTTTCCTTTCAGGATTACATATCAGAGACAAATTGATATTTTACCACAGATCATAGACTCTTTTTTCTCTTGTTTTTGTTTTAATTCATTTTTCTCTCTTTTTTGGTTTGCATATATTCTATCAATCAGCCTTCAAGTATATTAATACTTTATTCTGCTCTGCTCAATCTGTTGTCAAATATAACAAATTCATTTCTGATGATAGATTTTTTATTTCTACAATTGCATTTGGTTCTTTTATATATTTTCAATATCTCATCATGCATGTTGTCCACTATTTTCTATAGATACTTTAATTTCCTTATTACCTAACTTACATTGTCAGATAATTACATCATCAAGCTATCTATGTTTCTTCTGTTGACTATTTTTTCTTTTGACTATAGTCACTTCTTTAACAGTAGGGGTTGAATTGTGTTGTATTTACCTCCAGAAAATATTATGACATTTTCTTTCAGTCTGCTAGAGTTGGAAGCTGAATCAATTCCATATGCAATTAATCTGGGTGTAGGCATTTGTTGCAGCTTTAGTTCACCACTGAATTAAATTATTTTGAGATTCTAATCAGGGCTTTCCCTTCTGTAGAACAAAGGATCTGAGCCCTGGTGAGATTCTGAAGGCTTCTTAGTGCTTTATAGATAACCTACCAGCTCGTCAAATTTTATCATATCTCTCTTTACAGATTAGATGCCAGCTTTCTGGGCTATTGCACTGAGGAGTGAACTTTGCTCTCCATTCTTAAGTCAACTTTTCTCTGCCTTGGCAAACCACTGTCTTTCCTGATGCAATGCCGTCTTTCCCCCAAAATTGAGGGTGGCTGCATTATATTCCTGGAATACTTTAGAATGGATTCTCTCAGCTGTCCTGCTGGCCTCTGTTATTTGAAAGCTTTGAGTGTCTCAAAAGGGTTTCTCTCATGAAGAGCTCTTTTAATAAGACTGACAGCATGATAAACTTTTTTACATACAATATTTTCCTTGATTTTTAGATACACCTTTTGTGATAAGTCTTAGTAAATTTTACTTATTTTGGTAAAACCAGTAAAAAAATTAGTAAAAATACCTTGAGTAAACTGGAGTCCCACATAGGTAAAGTAATTAGAATTCTAATGCAACACATGTGAGCCTTTATTTTTTTAAAAAATCATAATTCAAGGTAAAACATTTAAGTTAAAAATGCAAACCAGAACTAGAGGATAAAAGAATACTGTTGATAAAGTCATCTCATGAAAGTAAACACTAAAAAGTATAATAGAGATAGAAAGTATAACTCTACCAAATCTGAAAGTTAATGGAAAAATGTCAGAAAATTGATAAGGCTTGATGAATTAAGTAGGTCTTAGAGAAAACATAAAAATATGAAAATATTAAAGTAAGCAAATACATATAACAGTATAATAAGTAGTGACGAATATAAAGTTGGGGGAATAAGTATATATTTACCATAAGAACAATTTAGTAGAGTAAAAGGAATTTTTAAAACATTTAAAATAACAAACAGGAAATTAGAAGAAATTAAGATAAAGGGGTTAAAAGAATAAAAAATTGACAACTCTTTAAAAAAGAGAGAAGGAATGGAAGGCGGGGGGAGCCTGCGAGGCTGTGGGTCTGTGAACAGGAGAGGGAGAGAGGGTATCTACTGGAGAAGGTTCACAGTGGCAGGCGTGGTTTTCATTGGCTTATTTACATTTAAGACCTACTCAAATTAGGGACTATTGGTGTTAGCTGTTTGTTTCTCATGAGGCTGTGTGTTTTTAAGGACAGACATTGTGCTTATTCACATATATATTCTCAGGCATATGCAAAGGGCTTGGCAAATATTAAGTATTCATAAGCATTCATTGTTATCTTGATGTTTCATATCAGTTCATTCATTCGTTCATAAAATGTTTTTGAGGACCTTCTACTGTGTTCTGAGCACTCTTCTAGTTGCTTGGGATACATCAGAGAGCAACATGGACCAAATAGATACCCTTGTGAAGCTTAAAAAGAGAGCAACAAACAGGAAGCATATACAACTGTATAGTATGCTAGATGGGGATAGGTACTATAAAAAGAAAAATAGAATAAGGAAGGAGTGATTTGGAGACTATATTAGGAAAAATGGGTTTAAATTTTAGTGTAGTCAAGAAATACATTGATGAAAGATGGTATTTGAGCAATGACCTGAAGTAGGTTAGGGAGGCAGCCATGCCAAGATGTGAAAGCTTCAAGTTCCAAGCACATTGAGTGATTCAGGAACTGCCTGGAGTCAAGTGAGTGCACTGCAGTAATGAGGGGGAGAGTAGCACAGATGAGAGAATGCAGGTAGGGGTGGGTCCTGTTATGTACAACCTTGTGGGCATTCTAAGGCTCTTACTTTAAATGAAGGAGCTGTTCAGTCTTGAGCAGAGAGGAATGACACTATATGACTCAGTTTAAAAGGTTTT
The DNA here is from genome assembly GCA_023783475.1 of Daubentonia madagascariensis. Taxonomy (NCBI): domain Eukaryota; kingdom Metazoa; phylum Chordata; class Mammalia; order Primates; family Daubentoniidae; genus Daubentonia; species Daubentonia madagascariensis. The sequence continues at coordinate 4,287,111 of JAKFHU010001798.1, read as the reverse complement.
ACAGTCTCCACAGATGGTATAGCTCACGAAACAGAACTTTATTACCTGATCATTTTCTTTTTCATATAATCTATTAATACTTCAGGATTCCTGTGTAGCAGTCTGTGGTAGAGAAACAAGCATCATGCTGCAACTCCCAGTTATGTATAACTCATGGACTGAAGAAGAGCTTATTGGGGGCCTAAATATCTAGGTACCCAATGTCCAAGAGATGCAACAGACAACTTCCTAGACTGCAAAGTTCTTCTATATTTATTGCAAGGACAGGCTAACTTGTCATCCTTTTATATGCGAAGAAATTGAAGTTTGGGGCATGCAGAAGAAATTCTGAAAGTAAATCTGTATTTTTCCCCACTGCAATATGCTGCCTCACAATAGCTTTATAAAATTATTACAGAAAATGATGTTTTAGAATGACCATCAACAAATTTTATTTGGACATGGCCAGATAGTAAATATTTTTGGATTTGCAGTCCATACAGCATTGAACTCTGTGTTATAGTATGAGAACAACCATAGATAATACCTAAATGAATGGGCTTGGCTGTGTTACAAAAACTCTTAATTTACAAAAACAGGCAGTGTAGTGAATAAAATCTGGCCCGTGGGCCATAGACTGCCAACCTTTGATTAAGACAATGTTGTGTTGAGAGCAAAGGGGAGATTGTAAAACACAGTTGCCAGAAGTTATGCTGATTCTTTATGCTTAGTAGTTCCTGGATGACATTGAACAGGAGAAAAACTATGCAAATAAGAACATGAATATAATTAGCTTTCGACTGCACCATGTCCCAACATATAGCTCTTCTGCTGCCTAACCAAGAATACCCTTGGGAGGAATTGTAAGTTAGTTTGTCTTTTCTCACAAAAGAATATTTAGAAGATTCCAGCATAGATGGATGAAAATGACATATTTTTTCCACAGAAATTTGTAAATGACTTGCTAAATTCTCAAGGCATTCACAGTTTAGAAGTAGTTGTTGGAGGAGAAATAAATATTTATAAAATTTTGAAATAAATATTGTAATCTTAATATTTCTAGAATTACTACACTTAATGGTTCACATTAATATAGCATCTTTTTTTTCTTACTTTCCTTGCTGTATATCTGTGAATTATATATATATATGTGTATGGAATATATAATTCTGTATACAATATGATATATATATATATTTTTTGCCTAGCCACTTCTAGGTAGAGAAACTGAGCCTCAATAGGATTAATAAATGCCTAAAAAATAAGTCAATGACAGGCCTGAATCAAGAATTCTAATCTCCTGATACCCAGATTAATGCTGTTTACATTTTCTCTAAATCAATATATCTGTAGGCCCAGGCAAGTCTCCTAAAGCAATCAAACAGGAATCCCAGGGTATGTCAGTTTCAGACAAGAATAATAATTTGCACGTGTGCATTTGAAATGGAGACATATCTACAATTTTCTAAAGTGGAAAACCTATCTTTGTAATGCTCACATTTAGCACAGACGTTTCACATACGTAATTATTACTGGTTAGAGCATTTAGTTAGTAAACAAGTTTGTCAGATATTTTCCTTGGCCACATAACTTTAATAGGGAAGACTTCCACTAAAGGAGATGATTAAAAGTCCCTGGTGGCCTTCTGCCCTATTTCCAAATGCAGGTAGGATATTTGCTAGTTATTACCTAAATCTTTGCTGATAATCACAGACAAAATGGCACAAGGAAAGCCAGTCATTAGAAATATCCTTTGACTAGCTCCTGATAGAGGGTTTATTTGAGTCAAGATACATTATCTATAACCATATTTGTATGCTCTGAATATGTGTATGATATTTTTGCAGGCTTGAACTGGAAGAAAAAAGTTGGTTGGCTTTTTACGTATTAACCTGAAAATAAAAAAGGAACATGTATTTCTGACTACAGACACGTGAACTATTGATTCAGGTTTTCATATTAAAACGTATTTTGTTTAGGTAAAAGAACCCTTACAAATACAAAGTTGAGATTTTAAGAAAATTAGAAGAAGCATTTGGACTTTTTCATATCGGTGGACCTGTTAATTTGCCATGAAAAAAGGTTGAAAATATATAGCTTACTTCTGACCTGTCATAAACAGAATAAAGGAAACAGAGAACCTGTAGGGGTCTTTTGGATAGTTTTGAGAACTATGAATTGAGTTTTATATATTACAAAAATGTTTCCTATCTGAGTAGAGGTGTGTATATTACTTTAACAAATAATATCTAGTATTCTTAATGGCTCGATACTAAAGAGGTGTTAAAGTATTTGATAGTATAATGTGGAATACTAAAGACTAGTCAATATATATTTGATTGCTTGGTCATACAATAATTTGAGAAGAGGTCACACACACACATACACCCCCTTCTGGTGTATCTTTAACCCACACAATAATTGCATGTGCATGGGTTAACTGAAGAAAAGTTTTTTTAAAATGTTGTAGCCATAGGAGAAAGCTTGCATGATACACAGAAAATGTTATGGCCCTGTCCTGTGGGGTATCCATTTATGGTAATGTTCAATGGTAGTATCCTTTTTAAGCTCTGACTTTGAGAAGGAAATAAATTTCCTAATAAGAGATAACTTCAAAAGGAGTCTTCATTCATTTTAGAGTATGGAATGCTTATCTTGTCAGAGAGAAAGAAAAGAGATAGACGTAAGATGTTGAACAGCCAGATTTGAAAGACAAAAATTTGCAGCTGTGTATAGTCATTTATGTTAAAGTAATAAGGCAAGAAGCTAATGTTTTACCTAGCATAGTAGAAGTACCACTTGAGAAAACTCCATGTTTAACACCCTAATTTTGACCAAATTAATTTGTACAAACTGAGAACTTTAGGGTCATAGTAATAAATAATCTGAAATGAGAAATAAAAATCTTAGTGTGAGGCAATAACATTCCAGAAAGCTAAACATAGGTCTGGATTGATCCAGAATATTGATCCAAACAAAACTCAGTGAAGAGAACCTAGAAACATATTTTAGAACTCGTTGTATTGTACTTATAATTCATGCATATAAGCTTATATGACAAAAAGCTCATTGCTTTCATTAGAGCGATATGATTACTATTTTTGAACAAGCCCTTTTGTTGATTTCATTGCATTCAGTTTGAAACAAGCCACTGAGATATTGTTAAATACCCATGTGATTCTCTTGATAACCAAAGTTTCTGATTCCCAGTTAAAAAAAAATTGTCAAATGAATAATTGTGTTAACATCTTTCCTTATAGAAGTCTGCCATTGAGAGTTTACGTCTCCTTAGGTATACCACATATATACTTAATTTTTACAAGTATAGGTCATCATGACATTATAAAATATGATTTAATCAAATGCGTAAGAGCAAATTTTGAGAGACCATTTGGAAAATTTAAAAACATTTGAGCTTTTTCTATATAATAATATTTTCTTTAAAATAAGGAAAATGACCTTTTTCGAATTTAAACAGAGTTAGAAAGTTGAAAATTTTGATGTGATTCTAAAATAGGGAAAAATTCAGATTTTGAAATATTTGATTTCTTAAGATTTCTTAAGATTTGATTTAAGGGAAGAACTAAAAGAAATAATGTATTTCAAACATGTTTGAGACTTTTAAAATTAGTTTTTGAACTATTAAACTATTTTTAAACTTAATTTATGCATTTGCAATATAAGTACCTGGAACTCATTGTAAAGAGGACTCATTATGATACTTCTGTGACAAATTTTAAACTTACTGTTTGGAAAAATAGAGATTCAGTTTATCTCTGAAGTTTCTTTTTTCTTATTGAGAATATCCATATTGGTCTCAAAGCACAGGCATTTTCTTTGAGTATATAATGCAGACCAACTTCACACAAATTCTTACAATTTATTAAACTAAAAAGATCCCTAAAATGTCTTTACATGAAAACGCAAAAACATACTTGCTCTATTCTTCTTTTGCTTTAATCCCTAACATCCACTTCTCAGTCTTATTTCAAGCAACATGTTCTCCATTTAAATTAATAAAAATCTGTAACCCTATACAAGGAAAAATTAATCACTTGAAATAAATGTAATATATTGCTATGCTGTCTGTACCAGAACAAAAAAGTTATTAAAAAGAATTGATTTTGTTGAAAAATTTAGCTCCTTAACAAAGTGATTCTATATGAAAGAATTCAGTACGGAATATGATTGAGAAAACTTTGAGAGGGAATCAAGAGCCCTGATTTGGTCTGAGTCCCTCCCCTCTCTCACTGAGTGATCACAGATATTTCAGAATTTATATATATGATCCTTTCTATGACTATGTAATTCATAAAAAATGATACTCAAAGTCTTATAAACATATATTCCACTGGTAGAACATTCATATTTATTCTATTAATCTAATATTTAGTATACATTAGAAAGCTTTGCAATCATAAAAATAATAATACAGAAAAGTAATAAAATGAAACAAAGATTAACAAAATAATAAAGACCCAACAAAGTTAAGCTTGACAGGCAAGGAACAAATTTCAAAACAAAACGTGTTTAATTAACAAATGCAGCACTATTGCAAATGAGAGAAAGGATCCAGAAAGGACACCTCTAGCACATTTAGTATGAACTGCGCTTTAGTCAGGATTCTCCAGAGAAACAGACCAATAGGTTATATCAATATATTAGATACATTTTGGGTGAGATTTATTGTAAGGAATTGGCTCATGTGATTATGGAGGCTAAGAAGTCCCATAATCTGCTGTCGACTATCTGAATACCCAGAAAAGCAAATAAAGTCCACTCTAGTCCACGTTGGAAGACCTGAGAATCAGGAGTGTCAATGACATAAGTCCCAGTCCAAGACTGATGTTTACAGCTCAAGCAGTTAGGCAAAGAAAGAGAATTCAGTTTTCCTCTGCCTTTTTGTTCTACTTGGGCCCTCCGTGTGTTGGATGATGCCTGCTACACGGGAGAGTGCCATCTGCTTTACTCAATCCACCAACTCAAATGCTAATCTCTTCCAGAAACACTCGCACAGACACAATCAGAAACAGTTTAACCAGATATCTGGGCACCTTGTGGCCCAGTGAAGCTGACACATAAAATTAACCATCAAAAGCTGACATTTCTCAAAAAATAAAATGAAAGAAGATAAAGGAAAACATGTCTGGAAAAAAAAAGGAATGCACTGTGATATTAGGAAGATAATATTAAAGTTGAAAATGCAAGATAAAGTAAAAATATTGAAGGAAAAGAATGAATACCCCAGCACAAAAAGTCAGTGTTTCAAATCAAGGCACACAGTTAAGTACAAGAGAATCTAAAAGTTTCTAAAGTAAGATACAGAAGTTCAATCATAGTTATTACTAGTGGAAATAGAGAAGACCAAATCTGTAGGGTATTAAAAATAGGCTTTAGAGTTAGAGATGCATGCATTTTAATCCCAAATCTGTCATTTCTTCACCATCTGATCCTGCTATTTAATTTTGTGAAGCTAAGGTACCTAATTGGAAATGGGCCTTTATAGCTTTGTGATAGAATTTTTGAGATCATTAAATGTGATCATATATGTAAAGTACTTAGTTGAGTGGCTGACAAATAATAGGCTTATTTGGGGGAGAGAGGGTAGTTGAATAAACTAGTTGAAAAAATCTTCTTAATCAATATGCTTCCTCAGAATGGGTAAAAAGGCAATAGAATCCTTTTAATTAGAAACATGCACGCACACACATGCACGCACGCATGCACGCACAGCACTGCCAGATCTTTACTTGCTATGTTTCAAAATTTTTGAAGTTTTGAGTTTAAAGCTTAAAACTTTAAGAACAAAGAGATTTTACAAACTGCCAAGAAAGCAGAAGATGCAGAGGCAAGAATGTCTTGAAACATTTCCCATCAGGCTTTGTAGAAGGCAAATGCTTTGGAGAAAATCTACTCAATGCTGATAAAAGAATTATCACTACAAATACAATGCCCCACCAAACTGACCTTTTCTTTCTGAATTAATTTATGAAGACCTAAAAATTATAAAACTATTTTTCAAATAATCCCACTGTAGCAAAGTTATACAGAAGAAAAAAGGAGTATCTTAGGACACATTAAATAAGCTTAATAAACATTGATTAGAAAAATTATTAGAGGCAAGATTAATAGAATAAAATAAAACGATATGGGAAATCAGAACAAAATGTGGAAAATGTAAAGGCAGAAGATAGAAATCCATAGGGTTTTACTCTCCAAGGTGTAACCAGAAAGTGAATAGGGCAAGGAAAAGTTTAACCCAAGAAAGACACTTTTGCTCTTATCAAGATCAAAGTTTACTTAATAAGCAGAAGTCATGACGAAAAATAAAGAACTAATGTTGCTAAATGTTTACCTATAAAATTACATTTGGTTTCATTTCATTAGCAAACTATGAAAAATAAATCTCTTTAATTGTGTTGTAAAAATATTGCCTAAAATTTGTAGATTAGATTACCAATAAATTTTAAAGGAGTTAGAACTTAGTGTCTGTTATAAAATACATATAAATAAAAAGAGAGAATATAACCTCACATAAAAGTTAAATGATACAATCAAGAATTATAATACTTAGAATAATTGTTTTTAATTGTTAGAAGGGTCCCTGACTATATTTAAAAAATAAAATTGTCATGCCTACAAAAGATGCACTTAATATTAAAAGTCACACAAACAATCTTTCTCAACTACTGGGCCAAAAAAGGGAAAGTGGAACACAGTAACACACACCAATAAACAAACAAACAAATAAAAAGTTATAGATATGAAAGATAGATAGAAGACAAGTAGACAGATGCATATGCGCATTCTGATAGAGACATAGATATAAAAGCAACCTGAAAATACAAATGTAATATAGTCAATGTTATAGAAGGCTATCATAGATCAATTAAAAAATTATAGCTTAAACGTAGATTTAAAAAATATATTTTAAAGAATAAAAAGTTCAGTGTCAAGAATTTGGCTTTATTTAAAAAATTTAGAAGTAGAACCAAGTGCCAAAAGAAAACAGAAATCGTCTGCTGACCTATTCCTCTCCTCCCTATCTGCCATGGACACAGCTCAGTTTTGAACAATTTTTTTCTTTTTATAGTTTCTTTGCCCCTAAAGAAAAACTAGAGCTCCCTGAAGAGTTCCAGTAACCACAGGAAAGTAGAGCAGGCATATGAAACTTTCCTATTTTTCTTCACTTTGCTTTTTTAAAATTCATTGTTAAATATAAAGTCATTGAGTACATGAAAGACAAAACACCTCTACATTTCAGAGAAACAGGAAGACAGACTTTTAGGAGTGTTGTTACAGGGACAGGGTTTTAGTCTCTGAGTGAGGGTAAGATTGGGAATCAATGCCATTTTTGCCCTGAATAGTTGGGGAAAAGGCTCAGGAAAACTACCTTGTGGCTACCATTTTTGGAAAATTGTGCAAAAACAGTTATCTAAGAAGCTTAACTCATAGCATTTGACCTTGATAAAGGCTTATTTCTGCAAAAAAAATTAGATACATTGTTCCACTTTGACACTGAATTTTCTATCTTTAGGAGAGAGGATAATGGTAGAGTTCATAAGTTCTCATCATTATTTTTTAGTTTAGCCTTCTTTAAGAGGTTAAGTTATAATCTGATCCTTATAATTCCTGAAATTCCTTGGGGAGTTTGATGAATGAGCATTAAATTATTGATTATTTTGCTATATTTACTTCGTATTCAACTTCTTCAACATAGTAGGCTTCTAGAATTAAATTACTAGGAATACCATTTCAATATTAACATGTTGCTGGATTCTAGAAACTTAGTGGACCTCATTTATATACTTCTGAGTGTTTAAATGCATGTTGTTGTAACGTATCTCACTTTTGTGTACATGGTTTATTTTCCCAAGTACAATCATTGAATAAAATTTGAAAAATAGTAAACACTGTCGAGCAAAATCAACCATAAGCCCAATATCAAAAGACAACACCTATGTATATAAAGACTGATAGGCATTATAAAAAGATAGATTATAAATAGGACATAAAAGTGAATTAAATTATACCACAGATGAGTATACTTTGTATCAAATTTTTAAAATCAAGGCTGTATTATATCTATCTTTCCATGTTATTAAATATTCTATCATACATTCCACTACTTATTTAACCAGCCCTCTATTGTTTGGTATTGGTATACTGTATTTTCTAATTATTTATTATACATGATGGTTCATATCTAGAAATAGAATTATAAAATCAAATGCTGTGGTCATTTATGTTTCTTAATAATTAACCAGCAGTCTAAGATAGTGGAATGAAAACAAGTTTTAGAGCTGCGCAAACTTAAATTCAAGATTTGGAAACTCCACACTTTCTGCCTTCATTTAAAAAAAAAATCTTTGAAACAGAGATGTTGAAATTATAAATCAGAAGTCTATTAAAAGAATTGAATTATATAATATATTTAATTTAAATATGTTTACTTTAAACCTATTCAAAACAAGGGATCTAGTAGAGTGCCTGGCACATAGTACATTCCCAAATGATAAATATTTTTACTTCATAAGAGTATTTACTCTATAACAGTCATGTTTGTTCCAAACATGTCCTTATTATATTTGCAATTTATTTGTGTATGTGGTAATTTTGACATTTTGACATCAAGCAGTTTATATTATTATGTAAGAAAATCTATTTTGGTTTTTATATTATTTTCATTTTCTTTTAAGTTTAGGAAGTTCTTCCCCAAGTTGAAATCAGGAAATAGGTCGCCTATGTATGTTTTTAGTTGTGCATCTCTACTTTTTACAAGGAAAAGTATTGTAAAGCAAGGTGAAGATGAGTAGAGAACTGGGAATATATTTTCTTCAGTATTACCTAATTTAGTAATAACTACACGATGCATTAGATTCAATATTTGAGTTAAAGAACCTAGATGTATGAGCAAATTCAACCTCATAGGAATGGACTCACACTAGATCAATGCTCATTAGGGTTTGCAAATTGATTTAGGGCTCCTTATTATAGCTTTGACCTCCACACATATTTTAAAAAAGGAATGTATATCAGCAAAGAAGCAGATATTAAAGAGGAATACTAATGGCCTTTCTTTTATTATTGTTATTTTTTATTTCAAATTATTGACGTGGTACAAATGTTTTTGTTACATGGATAGCTTTTATAATGCTTTAGTCAGGGCTATAAGTGTACCTATCACCCTAATAGCATTCATTGTACCTGTTAGGTAGGTTTTTACCCTCTCTTCCTCCCCACTCCCCACTGCTTCATATCCAACAATTTTTACTTCTTTCAGTGCCCATGCGTGTGCATAAATTAGTTCTAAATTATAAGAGAGTACATGTGGTGTTTGTTTTTCCATTATTGAGAGATTTCACTTAGGATAATGGTCTCCAGTTCCATCCAAATGGCTGCAAAAGACATTAACTCATTTCTTTTCATGGTTGAGTAGTACTCCGTTTTGTTAATGCACTCATGAATTGATGGACACTTGGGTTGATTCCACAACTTTGCAATTGTGAATTGTGTGGCAATATACATCTGAGTGCAGGTGTTTTTTGATAAAATGACTTCTTTTCCTTTAGGTAAATACCCAGTAGTGGGATTGCTGGATAAAATTGTAAGTCTACTTTTAGTTCTTTGAGAAATCTCTGCAATGTTTTCCATAAAGGTTGTACTAATTTGCAGTTCCGCTGTTCTCTCTGCATCCATGCCAGCATCTATTTTTGGTACTTTTTAATAATAACCATTCAGAGAAGGGTAGGGAGATATCTTATGGTGGTTTTAATTTGCATTTCCCTGATGATTACTGAAATTGAACATTTTTTCATGTTTGTGGCCATATGTCTACCTTCTTTTGAAAAGCTTCTTTCATGTCTTTTGCCCACTTTTTAATGGGGTTGCTTGTTTTTTCCTTGCTGATTTGTTTCAGTTCATTGTAGATTCTGGATATTAGCCCTTTATCGGATGTATGGTTTGGGAATATTTTCTCCCATTCTGTAGGTTGTCTGTGTGCTCTGTTGATCATTTCCTTAGGTGTGCAGAAGCTTTTTAATTCAATCACATCCCATTTATTTATTTTTGTTGTTGCTGTATTTGCCTTTGGGGTCTTAGTCATAAATTCTTTGCTTAGGCCAATGTCTAGAAGAGTTTTTCCTGGACTTTCTTCTAGAATTTTTATGTTTTTGTGCCTTACTTTTAAGTCTTTTATACATCTTGAGTTAATTTTTGTGAGTGGTGAGAGATATGGATCCTGTTTCATTCTTCAGCACGTGGCTATCCAATTTTCCCAGAACCGTTTATTGAATAGGGCTTCTTTTTCCAGTGTATATTGTTGTCTGCTTTGTTGAAGATCAGTTGGTTGTAGGTAGACGGTTTTATATCTGGGTTCTCTGTCTGTTCCATTGGTCTTTGTCTCTATTTTTGTACCAATATCATGCTGTTTGTTTTACCAAAGCCTTGTAGTATAATTTGAAGTCTGGTAATGTGATGCCTCCACATTTGTTCTTTTTCCTTAAGATTGCTTTAGCTATTCCAGGTCTTTTTTGGTTTCAAATGAAGCATAGAATAAATTTTTCTAGATCTGTGAAATATGACATTGGTAATTTGATGGCGATTGCTTTGAATCTGTAAATCACTTTGGGCAGTATGGACATTTTAGCAATGTTGATTCTACCGATGCATGATATGTTTGTCCATTTGTTTGTGTCATCTGTGATTTTTTTCCTCAATGTTTCATAGTTCTCCTTGTAGAGATTTTTCATCTCTTTGGTTAAGTATATTCCCAGGTATTATATTTTGTTTATATCTATTGTGAATGGTATTGAGGCTTTAATTTGACTCTAGCTTGATGGTTATTGGTATATAGAAATGCTACTGATTTCTGTACACTGATTTTGTAACCTCAGACTTCTTGAATTTATTTATCAATTCCAGGATTCTCTTGGTGGAGTCTTAGGGATTTTCTAGATATAAGATCATATCATCAGTGAAAAATGATAGTTTGACCTCCTCTTTCCTAATGTGGATACCATTTATTTCTTTCTCTTGCCTGACTGCTCTGGCTAGGACTTCCAGTAGCATGTTGAACAGAAGTGGTGATAGTGGGCAACCTTGTCTTGTTCCAGTTCTTAGGGGGAATGCTTTCAAATTTTTCCCATTCAGTATGATGTTGGCTGTGGGTTTGTCATATATGGTTTTTATAATTTTAAGATATGTTCCTTTTATGCCTAGTTTGTCAAGTATTTTTATCATGAAATGGTACTGGATTTTGTTGAATGCTTTTTCTGCACCTATTGAGATGACCATATGATCTTTGTTTTTGCTTCACTTTATTTGGTGAATCACATTTGTTGGTATAGTTTTGTTGAACCATCCTTTCGTCCCTGAGGTAAAGCCCACTGGGTCAAAGTGGCTTATTTTTTTAATGAGCTGTTGAATTCAGTTTGCTAGTATTTTGTTGAGGATTTTTGCATGTATGTTCAGAAGGGATATTGATCTGCAGTTTTATTTTTTTGTTGTGTCCTTTCTAGGCCTTGGTATCAAGGTTATACTGGCTTCATAGAATGAGTTAGGTAGGATTCTTGCCTTCTCAATGTCATGGAATAAATTTTGTAGGATGGGTACTGGCTTTTCTTTGTAGGCATGGTAGAATTTAGCTGTGAATCCATTCGGTCAGGGGCTTTTTTTATTTTTGGGAGAATTTTTATTAGTACATCAATATTGCTGGTCATTATGGGTATGGTCAGCATTTCTATTCTTCCTGATTGAGTCTTGGGGGTTATGTGTTTCCAGGAATTTGTCCATTTCCTCTATGTTTTCTAGTTTATGTGTTTAGAGATTTTTCTATTATTCACAGATGATGTTTTATATGGCTGTGGTATCAATTGTAATATCTCCTTTTTTCATTTCTGATTGAGCTTCTTTGAGTCCTTTCTTCTCTATTCCTGGTTAACCTAGCAAGAGGTCTATTGATTTTGCTTATCTTTTCAAAGAACGAACTTTTTGTTTTGTTGATCCTTTGTATTGTTTTTTTTTTTTTTGTTTGTTTTCCAATTCATTTAGTTCTCCTCTGAGCTTTGTTATATCTTTTCTTTTGCTGGCTTTGGGTTTGGTTTGCTCTTCCATTTTCCTAGTTCCTTGAGATGTGACATTAGGTTGTTAAGTTGTGGTCTTTCTGTCTTTTTGATGTGGTCATTTATGGCTGTGAATTTTCCTCTTAGGACTGCTTTTGCTGAATCCCATAAATTTTTATAGCTGTGTCCCCATTCTCATTCAGCTCAAGGAATCTTTTGATTTCCATCTTAATTTCATTCTTAATCCAATAATCATTCACCAGTAGGTTGTTTAATTTCCATGAGTTTGTGTAGAATTGTGTGTTTCTCTTGTGATTGATTTCTAGTTTTATTCCACTCTGGTCTGAGAAGATACATGGCATGATTTTGATTTTTTTTGAATTTTTTCAGATATGTTTTGTGACCTAAGATATGATAAACCTTAGAGAATGTCCCATGTTCTGATGAGGACAATGTATATTGAGTAGTTTTTGACTACAATGTTCTGTATATGTCTTTAGGTCCATTTGTTTTAGGGTCCCATGTAAGTACAGTGTTTCCTTATTTATTTTCTGCTTTGATGATTTTCCAGCTCTAACAATGGGTTTTAAAGTCCCTGGCAATTACAATGCTACTATTCGTTTCTTTGCTTTCCCCTAGTAGAATTTGCTTCATGTATCAGGAAGCTCCTGTGTTAGGTGCATATATATTTAGGATTGTTATGTCTTCTTGTTGAATTGCTCCCTTTACCATTTTATAATGACCATCTTTGTCTTTCTTTCCCATTGTTGATTTCAAGTCAATTTTATTCTCATATGAGAATTACTACACTTGCTCCTTTTGGTTTCCAGTTGTGTGGGATATTTTTTTTTTCTTTCCTTTCATGGTGAATCAGTGTGTGTCCTTGTGGTTTAGATGTGTTTCCTAGAGACAGCTGTTACTGTGGTTGTGTTTTTTAATGCATTCAGCCAGCTTATGTCTTTTTGAGTGGAGCATTCAGACCATCAACATTGAGTGATAGAATTGATACGTGGGATGCCTTTCTGTTCATCATGTTGTGAAGTACCTTATTACTTTTTTTCCCCCTCTTGTGCTATTATTTTATAAGAGCTATACAATTTAGCTTTTTTGAGTGATTTGACATTGGTGGGTATCTCTAGTGCTGATTCCTGTATAATGAGTTATGAGTATTTCCTGCAGGGCAAGTCTGGTCATAACAAATTCCCTCAGTGTTTGCTTGTCTGGGAAAGACTTTATTTCTCCATCAATTGTGAAACTTAGTTTTGCAGGATACAAAATTCTAGACTGGCAGCTGTTCTGTTTAGGAAGATTGAAGATGGGACTGCCACTCCCTTTCTGCTTGTAGGATCTCCATTGAGAAGTCTGAAGTTAGCCTGATGGGTTTTCCTTTGTAGGTTAGTTGTTGCTTTCATCCTGCTGCTTGTAGAATTTTCTCCTTTATTTTGACTTTGGCCAGGTTGATTACTATGTGTCTTGGAGATATCCTATTTACTATGATTTTCTTGGTGTTTGATGACCATCTTGTATATGGATGTCTGAATCTCTGGCAATACTAGGGAGAACTCCTCAATAATTCCCTCAAATATATTTTCAATGCTTTCCACTCTTTCTTCTTCTCCCTCAGAGATACCTATAATTTGTATATTAGTTTGCTTCATATAGTCCCATGTCTCTATCAGTGATTGCTCTTTTTTATTCTCTTTTCTGCCTCTTTGAATGATCTATTAGCTTAAAAGCCTTGTCTTCAAGCTCTGAGATTCTCCTTTGTTTAGTCTGTTGTTGAAGGTTTCTGCTATGTTTTGAAATTCCCCAAAAAAGTTTGAAATTAGTCTTTCATTTCTTTAAGTTCTATTACATCCTTTCTTATGTTTTTAGCTGTTTAGCAACTTTTTCATTGATACCATGAGTTTTTTGAGCGGTTTTCAAATTTGTCTTCAATTTTGTTCATCTTATTTGCCATCCATATTCTGAATTCCATTTCTGTCATTTTGGCAATTTCTTTATGGTTTGGGTCCACTACTGTAGCTCCATTGTAATCCCTTGGGGGTGTCAAACTGCTTTGTTTTTTCATGTTGCCAGGGTTCTTTTGCTGGTTTCTTCTCATCTGAATCCTCCTTTCTTGGCTCAGGGCTAATGGTTTTTCACGGCACCTGTTCTCCTTTTCTGTGAATTCTTTGCTTAATTAGAAGAAGGGGAGGTGCCCAGATTGTTCTTTTTTCCTACTCTGAAATGTTGACCCCACAGGTAAGGGGCATGTGCACTAAGAGCCTGTAGTGCAGCTGTTCTGTTCTGTCCTGTTCACTTGTGATTGTCTCAGTTCAAGCTGGTGCTGGATGATCTTTGCAAGTGGTAGTGGGTTCTTCCCCAGATCATTGTAGGAAGTTCAAATTTGGGGCTGAGGGAGACCCTCTCCATGGAGGCTGGCATCATAGGGGATTGCTCTGCCCACAGTCTCCCTGCAGAAGTGACACTGACTGCTGGATGATGCTATCTAGGCAGTGGTACCCAGGCTGTGGGAGTTTCCTCAAGACAGGTCCAGGTGTAACGGCAGCTCAAGGCTGGGGGGTCTCTGTGGGGTATTGGACATCAGGATGGTTCCACTAGCCCAGTGGCAGTGGTGAAGAGTCAGGGGTGTGGTTTTGGAGTCCAGGTACAGTGCTGGATCTCAGAGGCAGTGTCCTGTGCCTGCCAGGAACTCTGGAGCCACAGGGGTGGAGTCTTTGGCTCAGGTGCAAGAGCCTCAGAGGCAGAACTAGGGTCTGTGAGGGCAAGGTCATGCAGGTGGTGGGCTGTTCTGAGCTGGGGTTCATGGAAGCAGGGCTGTGTAGGCAGCAGGCTGTTCCACCAGCTCAGGGACTACTAATGCCAAGTTGAATGGGTGAGGGTCAGTGCAAGCAGCCCAGGGACAGCAGAGTTCTCCTCCCCCAGGTCCCACTGAGGCAGATGCCCAAAGCTTCCAAGGTTGAGCCTGCAGCCCCTGAGGCAACTCCTCTCCTTGGAGCCCACCATGCTGGAGGGGAGAGGGATGGGCACTCAGCTTCTAGTCACAGGGCACAGCACAGTGGAGTGTCCACTCTGTCTGCTCCCTCCCCAGCCCAGTGGGGGTGATTCAAAGGCTACTGTTGCAAAGTTGAGTCCCATGTAGACCTGGCACTGTGCACCTGATAGCTCAGGATGTTGTCAGCTTCAGAAACCTGGGATTGGCAGCCACCAGATCATTACTGCACCTGTTCTCCAGTGCAATGACATTGCACAGACTCTATGCAGCTCCCCAGTCAATCCTGACAGAAGTCTGTGGTGGAGGGAGCCCCCTGACAACATGTGCCATGTATCTGTGGTGTGAATGTGGCACTCCAGCACTCTATTCTCCTAATCTTCCCCACATATAGATGCCTCCACACAGATCCCTTCGATCTTGTCAAATGAATCACCCCTCACCTTCTCCTTCACCCCAAGCATCCCACATTGCTTCTCTAGGATTTCACAATGTTCCTTCTGAGAAGAGCTATCTATAGGTGAGCATCTGCCTGCAACTTATGATCTTTTCCTTGAGAGCAGTGTGCTCATGGGCTGCTTCTAGTCCACCATTTTCTGAGGGTAACCTTTCTTTTACCATGTGTTAAACACTGAGCCTTGGTATATTACTCCCTGAATAAACACAACCTAAACAAAACATGGCATTGGTAAACAGAACCTAAACAAAACATGGCATATAATTTGTTTTTGAAAAAGAAACAAAAAAAAGGAAAGTGGACAAATAATTTATAAAATTAGAGGTAGAGTATTTTTATAAAACTGACTGTCTGTAGAAAATAGTTGAAAATCTTATAAGAAGCAAGGGGAACTAGAGCCAGGGCAAAGAAACCACAAGAAATGAAAGTTTATAACTTTAGAGATATACAATAAGCTATCTAAAATAAAATAAAAAAGGATGTCTAAAACATAATAACTAATTTAAAATGCATTTTGGAAGCAGAACAGACTTGTAAAAAATTTGCTCAGTAATGTGGAAGACAAGTTTGAAAACTTTTCAAGAATACAAATTAAAAATACATATTTTGTCCAGGTGACCGATCCAGTTTATAATTTATAGTTTTAGCCCTAGAGTAAAATAAGAACATAATTTCATTGTATATAGAAGAAATAATTACACATAAAAGAAAATAAAACATTTCTGGGCTGGAGAAATATTAAATATAAAACTCTGTTAATGTATGGAGGCAGAGAAATTAGCTTACTTAAAAAGTAATAAAAATAAGACTGGCATGACATTTTTTCCCTCCAAATACAAATCACAAAAGCCAATACAACTTTGCATAAAAATAATCTCATTTCAGGATAGTGAGCCCCATAAAATATTTTTTCACATGTAAATAATACTTACATAAATGTAAATTGTACCACTCCCTTACCCTTCCTAAGAACATTATGTGAGTACTCTTTTAAATCAAATACTTCACTGACATTAACTTAACTTGACATTAAATTGACAGTCAACTGAAAGATAAATCAAAGTATTCAAAAATGGTAAAGTCATAGCATTAAATGTCTGATGGAGAATACTGAAACCCTGAAACCAATTAAATCAATTGAGTCAAGTATAAATAATGGTTATAATTATGGCCATAAACTTGAGTGCAAAAGCTCAAAACCATTTTAAAAGGTATTTTTATGTGGTAATACTTAATGCATATAAAATAAGCTTAATCTAAAACATATATTTAAGGACAATATGTGTTATAGTGTGGGAGATTAAGGAATATAAAAATGTGCTCTATGATTTTTCTCTATTTTTGAAGTTTCTGAAAGTGAATATGTATTAGTTTTTTGTTAAAAATATTAAATGGCATGGAAAAGGATTTTCAACAAATGTTATAAATTTGGCTGTTTGGAAAATTAATGTTTATCAAATCACAAGATCTACTTAGATCCTAATTTTATGCCATATCAGAGTAAAATATATAAGAAAATATAGATACTTATTTAATAAATCTCTGGAAAAGTGAACTGAGGAAAAAATAATGGAAGCAGTTAGAAAATATTTATAGATTTGATCCCATTAAAAATTTAAAAATACACATAAAATAATACAAAAATAATCAAAATGGAAATCATAAGATGAGTAAAATATCCAACAAACAAATACATTTGTAATAACCTAAAAGAAGAAAGTACTTGGAAATCAGTAATAATAATAAAAAATCATATCACCATAAATATGTAGTCAAAAAATCATATATAATCAATTCCAGAAGAATTACATTTGAAAATAAGCATGAAAAAAATCAACTTTCTTAGTCAAGAGAAAGTAAATTGGTAATCAAATAACTTTTTAAAACATATAAATTTGATGAAAAATAACAATATTTATAATACTTTGTACTGGTACCAATGTTGTAAGGACTTTTTGGAGAGAACTTGATGATATATATGAAAGGACATGTAAGTATCTATATCTTTTGACACAGTTATTTTATTTTATGAATCTGTTCCAAAAAAGTAACTAACAAAAGGGGGCTCATGTATATGAGCATGAGTTTCATATTTATGTTAAAGAAACACATGATACAAAGAGACAAAGCGTTCACTAAGAAATAAATGATGGCACTTGAATTTAACAATATACACCACCCTTATTTAGGAAAAATATAACATGATCAAAACCATATTTATTGACTTATGAAAATATAGCAAGATATTAAATAAAAATAAAGAAAGAAATAATCTAATGTACTCAATATGATAACTTTAAATAGATACAAATGTAGAGCACCCAAGAAACTATAGAGCACAAAAGAAATTGTACTGACAGAATATACAGCAAAATAGTAATGAAGACTTTTGCTAAAGGGAGGGATAAGTGGTTTTAATTTTGCACTATATTTTTATGTTTTTACTACAATGTATACTTATCATATATATGGTACAGGTGTATATATACATATAAGATACATATATACATATATATGGTATAAATATTATTTCTATAACAAATAAAAACAATATGTATGGCTTTTTTTCTGTGTGATGCAGTAGAGATACATGAAATACATCAAATTAGGAGACTTGGATTCACTCTAGCTTCAATCACTTAATACCTGTTTCATTTTGTTCAAGTTACTAAAACTTTATCTGCATTTTAATTTCTTCATCTCTAAAATGGAGATGACACTGTGTGTCATAAGATTGGTGTGCTGATTAAATAAAATAAAATATTGTCTTAAAATTAACCCCACTATTAATTAGGCACTTGATGACAAATAGTGTTTAGACCACATAAAATTTTAATCCAAAACTTTGACCTATCAAACTCTGATTTTTGTGTTGTTCTTTTGTGGAATTATGTACATATATATTTGTTGTGTGTGTTTGCAGGTATATGCACTCATATATTAATAATGGAGGTAAAGCCATAGTTCTCTTCCACAGTTTTCCTTCATTTAAATATCTAAACACTGGAAAATGGTGGACCGGAAGCAGCCTGCAGCACACCATGCCCAAGGAAAAAAGTGAAAGATGCAGGCAGCTGCCTACATAAGGATCACTCTTCTCTAAAGCAGCATTGTGAAATCACAGAGGAGCAATGTAGGACACTCAGAGTGGAAAAAAAAGGGTGATGGGGGTGATACATATAACAAGATCAGGGAACATGAGGGGAACAATAGGAGAATAGAGGGCTGAGACACCATGCCCACCCTGCTGGCACAGTGCAAATTGAACTGCAAGACGGCTCCCACCACCCCCACAGACCTCCTGCTTGGTCAGACCAGGGACCTGCCTGGTGTCTGTGCAGAACCATTGCACTAGACAACAGGCACAGTGGGGATTGGGCAGTAGCTAAAGCCATCCTGAGCTCTTGAGTGCACTGTGCCAAGTCTGCACCAGGCTGGGGAGGGAGTGGTCTGACTCATGGCTTCCCTGTACCCTGTGACTTGAAGTGAAGCACTTCTCCTTTTGAACACAAGGGGAGCTAAGCATGGGAATTGACTGGGGTGCAGCAGGCTCTGACCTGAGAGACATTGGGTGATCGTTTTGGCAGGTCCTGGGTGGGGAGTGGAGAGCTCTGCAGTACTTTGGCCACTGGAACTGACATCTGCCTGCCTGACTTGGCATCCATGGGACCCCTGATCCTGCTAAACAACCTGCCACTTTCTCTACCTGACTCCACCCTCTAGGCCCCAATTACCTTCTGCCTGCTTTGTCCTGACCCTGCCCTCCAGGTTGGATCAGCCCTGCCATATGTTCAGCCCTGCTTCTGGCTCCTCAGCCTTTCTTAGAAGCTGTGCTTCTGGCTCCTCCCTAGTCCTGGTTCTGAGGCTCTCACTCTGGAGCCTGAGGCTCTACCTTTGTGCCTCCAGAACCCCCACCAGGCCTATGATACTATCCCCAAGTTTCCAGCACTTCACCAGGACACCAAAAACCCATTCCAGAGCCTCCACCACTGCAGCAGGGCAGGAAGAACTGTTCCAAAGTCCAACACCCTGCCAGGGATCCCCCAGCCTCAAGCCACCAGTACACTATGACCTGGATTGAGCAAATGCATACAACCTGGGAACCCACAACAAACACATCCAGCTGTTGCTTGAACAGAAGCTATCACAGGCAAATCAGAACAGCTGCATTACAGGCTTCTAGTGCACACACCCCTCCTTTGCTGTGTCAACATTCAAGAATTGGGTGGGGGGGGGTAAAGAAAAGAGCACTATCTAGTGACCTCCCCTTGCTCTAACCATGCAGTTGAGATTCCAGCAAGGAACAGGAGCCCTGCAAACCTATCAGCCCTGAGTTGAGAAAAGAAGTGTCAGATGTGAAGAAACCAGCAAAAGAATCCTGACAACATGAAAAATCAAAACAGATCAACACCCCAAGGGATCACAATGGAGCTACAGAAGTTAACTACAACTACAAGGAAATTGTTGAAATGACAGAAATGAAATTCAGAATATGGATGGCAAATAAGATGAATGGAATTAAAGAGAAAGTTGAAAACCAACAAAAAGAAGACCAAAAAATATTTCAGGAAATTAACAAAAAAGTCATTCAAGAGATAGACAAAATTAGAACAGATATAACAGAACTTAAAAAAATGAAAGAGTCATTCAGGAATTTTCAAAACACAGCAGAAAGTTTCAGCCTCATACTAAGCCAAGGAGAAGAAAGAATCTCAGAGCTTGAAAACAAGGCTCTTAAGCGAACCCAGTCATTTTAAGAGACTGAGAAGAGAACAATAAAGGCAAAGGAATCACTTAGAGATGTGGGACTATGGGAAGCAAACAAACCTATGAATTATTGGTATCCCTGAGGCAGAATAAGAAAGTGCTAAAAGCATGGAAAATCTATTTGGTGGAAGTATGGAGGAAAATTTCCCTGTTATTGCCAGAGACCCAGATATCCAGATACAGGATGGTCATCAAACTCGAGGAAGATTCATAGCAAATAGCATATCTCCAAGACACATATCAATCAACTTAGCCAAAGTCAAAATGAAAGAGAAAATTCTACAAGCAGCTAGACTTAAGAAACAACTGACATACAAGGGAAAATCCATCAGGGTAGCAGCAGATTTCTCAGCAGAAATCTTATAAGCCAGAAGGCAGTCGGCCCCCACCTTCAATCTTCTTATACAGAACAGCTGCCAGCCTAGATCAGCCCAATAGACACCCGCCAGTGTAAAATCACCCAAAAGCTAAAGGTCAAAGCCCAGATACCACAATGGCTCAAGATGTAAGACAAAGCAATAAAGTTCCATGCAACAGGATGAACAGAAATCCACACCACTATCAATTCTTTCAATAAATGTGAATGGCTTGAACTACCCACTCAAGCGACATAGGCTTGCTGAATGGATTAGAAAATAGAAGCTGGCTATCTGCTGTCTCCAGGAAGCATATCTAACTCACAAGGACTCATTCAGACTCAAGGTGAAGGGATGGAAAATAATATCCCACACAACGGAAATAAAAAAAAAGCTGGTGTAGCCATTATTATATCAGATAACATAGACATCAAATCAACAAAAGTAAAGAAAGACAAAGATGGTCATCATATACTGGTGAAGGGAACAATTCAACAAGAAGATATAATAATCCTAAATATTTATGTACCTGCAACAGGTGGACCCAGATTTATAAAGCAAACCCTACTTGATCTAAACAAAATGACAAACAGCAGCATTGTAATAGCTGGGGATTTCAACACCACTGACAGAATGGGACAGATCCTCCAAGCATAAAGTAACTAAAGAAACAATGGAAGTGGACTTAAATGGGATTCTAGAACAAATGGACATAACAGACACCTCCAGAACATTATACCCCCAAACTACTGAATATACGTTCTTCTCATCAGCTCATGGGACATTCTCTAAGATTGATCACATCAGAAAACATGTCTCAACAAATTAAAAAAAATAGAAATTCTACCATGTATCTTCTCAGACCACAGTGGAATAAAACTAGAAATCAATTCCAACAGAAACACTAAACTCTATACAAAGTCATGGGAATTAAACAACCTACCACTGAAAAGTTATTCAGTTAAGGAGGGAATTAAGATGGAAATCAAATGATTCTTTGAACTAAATGACAAAGGGGACACAAGTTACCAAAATCTGTGGGATTCTGCAAAAGTGGTCCTAACAGGAAAATTCACAGCATTATATGCCTATATACAAAAGGCAGAAAGATCACAAATCAACAATCTAATTAATCATCACAAGGAATTGGAAACTAAGAGCAAACCAATCCCAAACTCAGCAAAAGAAAAGAAATAACTAAGGTCAGAGCAGAACTAAATGAAATCAATTCCAAAAGAATTATACAGAAGATTAATGAAACAAAAAGTTGGTTCTTTGAAAAGATAAACAAAATTGACTGGCCTCTCACTAGATTAACTAGAAACAGAAAAGAACAGACCCTAATAAACTCAATCAGAAATGAAAAAGGAGATATTACAACTGATACCATGGCCAATCAAAATATCATCTGTAAATACTTCAATAATCTCTATGCACATAAACTTGAAAATGTTGAGGAAATGGACAAATTCTTGGAAACACACAACCTCCCTAGGCTTAATCAGGAAGAAATAGAGCTCCTGAACAGACCAATATCTAGTAATGAAATTGAAGCAGCAATAAAAAATCTTCCAACAGATAAAAGTCCTGGACCTGATGGTTTTACAGCCAAATTTTACCAGACATACAAAGAAGAACTGGTACATACACTGCAGAAATTGTTTCATAACATTGAGAAGAAAGGAATCTTCCCAACTAGTTCTACGAAGCCAATTTCACCTTGATATCAAAGCTAGGAGAGGACACAACAAAAAACAGAAAACTACAGACCAACATCCCTTATGAATATACATGCAAAAATTCTCAATATAATCATAGCAAACTGAATTCAGCAGCACATCCAAAAAATAACCCACCATGACCAGGTGGGCTTAATTCCAGAAATGCAAGGATGGTTCAACATAGGCAAAGCTATAAATGTAATTCATCACATATATAGAAGCAAAAACAAAGACCACATGATCCTTTCAATAGGCACAGAAAAAGCATTTGGCAAAATTCAGCACCCTTTTATGATAAGAACTGTTAACAAACTAGGATTAAATGGAACATACCTCAATACTATTAAAGCCATATATGACAAACCCACAGTCAACATCATAATGAATGGGGAAAAATTGAGAGCATTCCCACTTAGAACTGGAACCAGACAAGGTTGCCCACTATCACCTGTTCTGTTCAACATAGTGCTGGAAGTCCTAGCCAGAGTAATCAGGCAAGGAAAGGAAACCAAGCATATCCAAATGGAGAAAGAGGAGGTCAAACAATCACTCTTTGTTGACAATATGATCTTATATCTAGAAAACCCCAAAGATTCTCCCAAGAGACTCCTGAAATTGGTAAATAAATTCACCAAACTCTCAGGTTACAAAATCAATGTACACAATCAGTAGCATTCATATATGCCAACAACAGTCAAGCTGAAAATCAAATCAAAGACTCAATACCTTTCACAATAGCAATAAAGAAAATAAAATACCTAGGAATATATTTAACCAAGGAGGTGAAATACTTCTACTGGGAGAACTACAAAAGACTGAGAAAAGAAATCACAGAGGATCTAAACAAATGGAAAAACATATCATGCTCATGGATTGGCAGAATCAACATTGTTAAAATGTCTATCCTATCCAAAGTGATTTACAGATTCAATGCAATCCCCATTAAAATACCAATGTCATTTTTCACATATCTAGAAAAAACGATTCTATGCTTCCTACAGAAACAGAAAAGACCTCAAATAGCCAAAGCAACCTTAAGCAAAAAGAACAAATCAGTAGGTATCACTTTACCAGACCTGAAGCTATACTACAACGCTATAGTAACCATGGTACTGGCATAACAACAGAAACATAGACCAATGGATCACAGCAGAGAACCCAGATATAAAGCCATCCTCATATTGCCATCAAATCTTTGACAAAGCTGACAAAAACGTACACTGGGGAAAAGAATCCCTATTCAATAAATGGTACTGGGAAAATTGGATAGACACATGCAGAAGAATGAAACAGGATCAGCACCTCTCACCACTCACAAAAATTAATTCATGATGGATAACAGACTTAAAACTAAGGCATGAAACCATAAGAATTCTAGAAGAAGAGGTTGGAAAAATTCTTATAGATATTGGCCTAGACAAAGAATTCAGGAAGAAGAACCCAAAGGCAATCACAGCAACAACAAAAATAAATAAATGGGACCTGATTAAATTTAAAAGCTTCTGTACAGCCAAGGAAACAATAAATCGAGCTAATAGACAACCTACAAAATGGGAGAATATATTTGCATGCTATAAATCTGATAAAGGGCTAATAACCAGAAGCTAAACAGAACTCAAACGAATGAACCAGAAAACTTTAAACAAACCCATAGAAAAGTGGGCAAAAGCCATGAACTGAAGCTTTTCAAAAGAAGATAGACTAATGGCCAAGAAACATATGAAAAAATACTCAACATCTCTAATTGTCAAGGAAATGCAAATGAAAACCACAATGAGATATCAACTAACTGCAGTGAGAATGGCTTTTATCAAAAAGTCCCAAAACAACAGATGCTGGAATGGATGCAGAGAGAAAGGAACACTTATACACTGTTGGTGGGACTGCAAACTAGTACAAACTCTATGGAAATTAGTATGGAGATACCTCAAAGAACTTAAAGTAGACCTACCATTTGATCCAGCAATCCCACTACTGGGTATTTACCCAAAGGAAAAAGAGACATTTTATAAAAAAGACAATTGCACTCGAATTTTCATAGCAGCATAATTCACAATCACAAAGATATGGAAACAACCCAAGTGCCCATCAATACATGAGTGGATTAAGAAAATGTTGTATGTGTATACCGTGGAGTACTACTTAGCCAAAAAAAAATGGTGTACTGATGCCTTTTATAACAACCCGGATGGAACCAGAGACCATTCTTCTAAATGAAGTATTGCAAGAATGGAAAAACAAACACCACATGTAATCACTACTAAACTAGAACTAATGGATCAACACTTACGTGCACATATGGTCGTAAAACTTAACGGAAATCAAGGAGGTGGGAGGGGCGATGGGTAAATTCACACATAATGGGCACAATGCCCACTATCTGGGTGATGGACACACTCATAACTTTGACTCAAACTGTACGGAAGCAAATTATGTAACCAAAACTTTGTACCCCTATAATAATCTGAAATTTTAAAAAATAAATATCTAAAGTTAAGAATCTCATTTTTTTCAACTATGAAATTGAGATGTAGAGGTTAACACTCACCAAGGATGCAAATGCCCTCAAAAATTTCACAAGTATCTAATGGATCATAATGCAAATGTCTTTGATTATTGAGCATCCTTTTGAAGTATGCTGTTGGCCTTTTCTGAAGAGTTTACAGACTGATGGCAGCTGTGTTTCTGCTCCAACAGCCAACATTTTCAACTGGGTGAACTCCACAGAACCACCTTCTGCATTTGTGGCCAATTATAGGAAGAATTGAAATTGGATTATAACTTCTTTATTTAATAGATAGCCTAATTAGTTGAACAAGCAGGTAAGGGTGTACGTATTTTTATGTCTTGGGCTTTCCTTTTACTGTTTCGGAAAATTTTCTATTATTCAGTTGATATTTGGGTCTCCAATTAGTGAAGGTGCTAGACTGATTTCCTGGTAACTCAGTGGGTGTTAAATTTATTGCCTCTTTAGGTCCAGATTATGCTAAAGTCATTTCAGAGTATGGAATTCAATATGATTACAATATAATCACATGGTTAATTGCAAGTAAAACCTCCTCTAAAATTAATATTTAAAGTAGAATTGCAGTCAAAGCAGAATGAATGAGGAGGTATTGTTATAACAGAGTGCCCTAAGGGAGATTAGCGCACTTTAGAGAAATTTGGGTTGTGAGCCAAGAAATAATTCCTAATAAATCTCCAGAGAAGGTCACCCCTGCTTCCAGAAATGATATTTCTCATGGGTTACATACTCAATCTTTTGTTTTGCCTTCTTTGCATTTGGCTAGATAATCTCTTATAAAAAAGAAAAATAAACCTTCTTCCTTTAAGATCTTTTTCTCCTTTAGTGGTTCCTGTGATGTTATATTTTTTCCTGTCTTGAGCACCTTATGTCTATCAAAAATTTTCTTGCCACATGTTGGCTAGATATTAGGACTAAGGTCATATCTTTTCCTTATTCCTATTTACCATTAAATTCTTAGCAAGCATTTCAGTTTATCTTCCTATCTCAGAAGGATAATTGAATAAATACTTATTTAAATTACAAACAAATAAGTTTTTGTGGCTGTATCTTACCGTACTTTGTTGATTTAGTACAGTCTAAGTTGGGATTTTATACAAGGAGGAAATGATAGTGTACTGTACTTTGAATATTTAAGCATTCTTTCTATACTAATCAGCAGTAACTTGATTTCTAATGCTGTTTAGACCGCATAGCCTTTTAATATAAAATTTAGAATTAGAAAACTTTAAGTATAGAGATGTCATTTAAAAATTTTTTTCTTACTTAAAAAAAGGGAACACAAAGCCATAATTGTAAAGGTTTTTTTATTTAACTGATTAGAAGAATATTGAAAAGGTTCTAAACACAAATCCCAATATGATCTCAAAATAAGTCCCAATATGATCTTGTATTTCAGAAATTTAATTGACTTCTATTGTTCAGGAGAGGTGATTTTTATATACCCTCTTCAATGGGCATCTGTCATAAAATGTGTCATAGCATAGTACTCATCTGCACTCCATATCTCAAAGGAAAACCATTATTCAAAATAGTCTTTTCTTAACACATAAAATAAGTTGCAGTTATATCTATTTTGATTCTTTTTGATTGGTTAATTATGGTTAGTTGGTGGTTTTCTCCTGTATTTCCTGACTCCTGAAAATATCTGAATAAAATGAATTACAAAGTATGATGCATTTATACTGGATTCAGAAAAATGCAAACTCACTTGTTATCTCTTAGTTCCAGATTAAATTTCTTCATCTATAGAATCATAGGATGGCTACATGGAGAACTTCAGAAATTACTTGGGTTTAATATTTAATTTTATAAATAACAAAACTGAGACCCAGAGAGTGTCTTGTTTTAAGTCACCAGACTGTTAGGGAGTGAACTTTTCCCTATACCTTCTGCCTTCCATAATTAAAAATTTCCTCATCTCTTTGACTCTTCAATAAATAGATTTCAACAGATGATGGTGAGAGGCCAGGAGAGAGAGCCTTGAGGATCCTTATCAAGAGACCAAGAAACACCATCCCTCCCTCTCTGACTACAGGCCTTTCTTAAAAACTGGCCATTTGCTGTCTCCCCTTGATTTGGGCTTTGCATGCTATACCATGTGTGTGTTCAACTGGTTAAACATTCAATAATTCATTCAACAAAGTATTTTTTTTTTGAAGCTCTGCCATGTGATTTTAATGCAGGGGAAACAGATACACCAAAAACTAGCTATAATATTGGTTAGAAAAAAATGAGAGTTAAGTGGACTTTCAGACTGTAGAAAGAAAGGGGCTTGAGTCTAACTGAGAAATAAAAAATATACTTAAAGGAAAAGGTGCTCAGCTACTTCTTGAAAACTGAGGAGGCATTTGAAAATTGAATCTAAACAGGCATACCAGGTAGGATCAGCAACTGCATCAAAAAAGTGTGGAGAGGTTCACATGGAGAGAACAGGAAATGACAAGGATTATGGTTTGAGATTATTTCATGAAGTATGATAAGAAATATCCTGGCCTCATTGGTCTTTTATGTTTGTTCCAGGCCTTTCTACTACTTATAGGGCAAATAATTCAACTTTTTGTCAATGTCGAGAAACATGGGCTTATTTCAAGTTCTGATTATTTGCATTAGGGATTCCAACAGTCATCGTTCACGCTTTTCATAACTTCTCAGGGAGCCTGTATATTGTGTGTTTGTAACAGGCAGCAGCCAGGGTGATGTGAGTTGAGGCACAGTGAAAGCATCTTTGGCTGTAAAATAACACAAGGCTATCTGTTCATGAAAGTATAAACTTCACTACTGTAAAGATACCTTAGCATTAGAACCAGGCAGTTTATTAAGTGATGCAATAGGTAGACAGTATTTTGCTCACAATCACATAACATCAGTAGTATAACATATTTGTTTTTGAATGAAGAGATTATTTCTCTAGAATCCTCCTGTTGTAAAATTATAAAATCCAAGATTCTTCAAATAAGAAATAGTCATTTCAGAAATACACATATACACACACATTTTTTTCTTTTTTCTCCTTTTTTTGGAACCCAGGTCACAGGATTTCATTAATCATGTTTTGTGATTCACAGCTTACTGACATCTTGGTCCATATATGGCTCTCTGTGGTTATATTTTTTAAAAATATTTATTAGTAATATAATTAACACCTCTAATGTAACATGCAGTACAAGATTCTGAATATTTCTAAAAATTTGCATTTACCTATGCACTTCTCCCACATCTTGTCCTTGGCTTCTCATGCAGAAGCAATTTATATCCAGAAATTTATGTTTATATTCCCTTGGTTTTCTTTAATATTTTCTAGCACACACATATAAATGCTTAACAAATACATTGTGCAGTTTTGCTTATTTTTTACTTATTAAAAGGAGTATAATTTTATATTAACATCTTAATGTAGGATTACTTTGTCAGATAATTAACTATAATTTGAAAAGAGCAGATAAGAGCCTAAGGGAATAATAATAAAAGCCCATTCAGCAAATATTTGTGGAGCAGTTGCCATTTTCAGGCACTGGGGATACAAACAAGATATAATTCCTTCTCTGAGGAATGTGTGACTTGTGAGAAGTGGATATTAACAGATAATTGCAATAAAATGTAAAAAGTACTATAAAAATATTTGTAAACCAGTATTACTATAGGAGAGAGGTGGCATATTTCTTACATCTTAATGGTGTTTGGGATATTTTTATAATAAGAGATACATTTCAGATTGATAAACACCACTATGCTACGCTATTGAGGTGGAGTACAACAGATGTCACGATACCAAGAAATTATGAAGGATCAAATTAAAATGGAAGGAATTAAGGCTGATGGATTAGTGAGAGGACTGATGGATTAATGTGGAGGATTACAGAGAATTGTAGACATTGCTATCAATACCATCTCTACTGTAGATGCTATAGATTCTATAGGATTGGTGACTATTAGAAAGAGAAATGAAAAAAACGAGTAAAATCCAAGTATTAGGCTCCTATATTGTATAATTGAATAAATTATGCTGTTCCTACAGGAAAATAAGGGAAGGAGCAAGTAGGGGAAAGAAAAAATTTTTTCTATATTTAACAACATTTATTTTACCTTACTACAAAAGACACACATTTTCATCGTAGAATATTTTTGACAGGTATGCAGAAGAACAATCTGGCAGTGCTTATGCAAATTTAGTGTGCACATACTTCATGACCTATGAATGTGTGTGTATCTATGTATCTATATATCTATATCTATATTCCCCCCAAATTCCCACAATAGTGAAAATATTCAAGGACACACACCACAGCATTATTTGTGGTGGGGAGGATAGAGTGGGAGGTATCAAGGGTATCCATTACTTGACTCGGTAAATAGGATATGCATAAAATGAAATTTTAAGCAAACAAATAAGGGCAGTGTTTTCTTGTTTATGAGTCTTGTGTTGCATCCTGGTATTCTTTATTCTTATCACAAAACTGGCCAGATGTGACTGAATTGTTTAATCCATGACTTTCACTCGTGTGGAGTCACTGTGCTCTGAAATCTCATTACTGCAGAGTTTCTCTGCCATTTGATGTTAGGAGTAGCATGGGTGTAATTTGTCTGGAAACTTCAATGACTACTGTAGTGGATCCTGGCCTCACACTCATACCCTTTTTAATAACCCAACAGTTCACATGCAACAATCTGCCTTTTTTTCTGTGCCCCACATCAGTTGCCTGGTGTCTGGTTCTCATAAAATTATCCTGACATTCACAAAGCAAATGTCCTTTGAGCTTTGACTGCAGGGTGAGGTGACCCACCAGATGTGGTATTCTGGTGTGGTTTGAAGGAAGCAGACAATGTTTACATTAACCTTTTCAGGCCCTTTCCCATGTGGGGTTAGCAGCATGGTGGTTAAATAAAGATGCTTAGTCATCCAGAATCCTGTAAGCACTTGACACCATGTCAAGTAATCTACTCTACCCCGTATGATTTGGCAGTCCTGCGCATGGTAGAGAAGCAGCCAGTAATAAGAACCCAATGCTATTTGAGGACCTATCTACGTCAGGACATTACTCTGACTATTTTCTTTTCCCTTTGGTAATATGCTTTTACTAAACCTCATTATGACGAGACTGGCCACTAATAGGACAGGGATGAAAATTTCATCCTGATTTTATGAATTTCTAGACTGCAAATAGAATCCTCAATTATTTTATATATTTCTTGGATTAAGATCTTGTAGACAGAGCATTAAAGACAGGGCAGCCTAGTAAACAATGGTCCTTCAAATTGTTAAACAGTTCACTAAGGACATTTTTTAACTAACAGGAGGGCTCCCATTTGGCCTACATTACGTTTTGCTGTAAATGATAAACTATTAAAATCTGGCAATACCAGTAGCTTATTCCAAGAAAGGATAAATATACTTACAGAAATGACTACACTGCAATCTTATATGCATTTATTTTTCTAAGAAATGAAACCCAAATCTAAACACCTGCCTTTTCTTGGTTAAGCTCCTGACTTAACTTAAAATAGCATGTGGTTTTCTTGAAACTTGTTGTTTTACTTCTTTTTCCCTTCTAATTTATGAAAAAAGAACATAGCAGCTATTAGTAGATTTAAATGTTCCAATAGCTTCAAGGCAGCACAAATATCATTTTACAAATGTGAAATTTGTCATAATGCTCAAGTAATGGAAAAAACATTATGACGATTTTCCTTTGTAAGCACTTGTGACAGCTAAAAAGTAATAATTCCTATTAATAAGTGATTTAATGTGTCCCAACATGTGTCCAGGCCTGCAACTATTGTGTCAATAAACAGCTAATCAGTTTAATGTGCTGTAGGCAGGCACTAGTAGTGCATGCAAATGTAAAGATAACAAGGAACAGAGTCTTTATCTCTTCTATTGTGGGTTTTTCCCGGTGGAAACAGACTTTGAGACATCCCTATGTGAATTCTCTTTCATTTGTACCTGTCCAAAATGTCTGCTCTCAAGTTTACTCTTATCAGTGGAGTATTCTGGAGCCATTTTTATTCCACTCTAATCTTCCTAGTGTATCTTGCTGCCTCGGCAGTGTCTTACTTTGATTAGGGTGTGTACTCCACCATTCTTGACAGGAAGACTGAGGGTAGGGGAAACAAGGAAGATGGAGTGGAGGAGGGGGAACAGGGTAAGGAATTGAAATAGATTTTCTGTGTCTTGTTCTTGGTTGGAAAGGAAATACCCACAAGTTACTGTGGTTATAAGATTTATCTCTGAAGCTAGTATTTAAGGATATAAAAATGTTGAATATATGTGCGTATGTGTTTGAGTCTGCGTATGTATGTACATGTATGTGTATCTATAGTCACCAATGTGTTATATGCTAATCTGATAATGAAAAATTTTCAGAATATAATGTAGGCATTAAACATGAATGAGAAGACTATTAAATAAAGCATAAATGCTAGATAACTCTAGAAGCCCTAGAGTCTTACTTGGGGACAGTGATAATGACAAAACATAACTATTGTTTATCCAATATTTTCACTGTGCCACTTGCTTTATAGATCCTCTTTAACCATCTCACAAAATACCCCTCTGAGAAAAGTATTGCTGTTGCATCTATGTCATAGATTATTGAAGTACGACAATACAGGATTTTGTTTCTCTAACCACCTTCTTTTTTTCCCCTGCTGCACATCCTCCAACCCCTGGAATAAAGGCTTTTTGTTGATAGAAGCAAGAGACAGAGGCATCAGCAGCAAAATAAGCTTCATAGTTAGGCTGTGAGATGTGACCCACAGCAACAACACAATAGTTACCCTTGTATAGTAAAGAAATTGAAATTTCTATACTGAAGAAATTGAAATTATTTGAAGTATCCTCCAGCAGGGAGCTCTAAGGATGCACGTCTCTGCAGGATAGTGCCTTGACTTGGTTGGGAACCATGTCCTAAGGCAGAACTGAATTGAGGGAGGGAATTCAGAGAGAGAAGGAATCGTGGAGCACCCATCCAGTAACAATTCTGCATGGCTGTAGTAAGACTTGAGGGGGATGAGTGAAGCCCTTTTTTGCAATATCCTCTGGCCTCAGGATGAATTTGTAATTCTCTCAGAGTAAAATTATTTTCTTTTAAAATGCAGATTGTTTCTGCAAGCCTTTCCAGATGTCGCCAGCATAAATTAGGTGTTACAGAAGAGAAGTGAAGCAACTTAATTATGATCTCACTGCCACGGCCAGTTTCCAATTTGAATTCAGGTCTGGCTGATTCCAAAATCTATGCCTTTAAAGCCATGCCACAGTGTTCAAGGAGTACACAAGAGACAACTGTGTCTCTATTGATATCTGCTCTCATGAGGGTAGATATTGCCTGGCATACAATAGTTAAGTAGTACTTCTAAAAATAAGAAAGTCTTGTGCATACCAGAGGAACACTTTTAACCTTTTTCAGTTCCCTAAAATCTTTGTGATTTATTCAACCAGAAATGCCTAAATTATATCTGTCTATAATCCTCTAATTGAGTAAATGTCACAGCAGAAGATTTGTTGTTAAATGTGCATTTCCTATAAATAAAAGCATTCTGTAAAGTCTCAGTATTTTCAATATTAAATGCACATGGATATCCATAATGTAAAGGTAAATTGCTAATAAATAGATGTATAGGTAGATTGGTGAGGTAAAGATAGTTGGAAGACAATTGCAACCACTGGAAAGGAAGTAGAATCTCAAGAGTCTTCCTACATAGCAGGTACAGATATTTGTACTGCATCTACCTGGCCAAACATACAACTTTTGTCTATTTAAGATGAATTTAAAAATAAATGTACTTGTATTTTTCAACCTGGGAATTACATTTGCTTTAGAAGTGATTGTTGGAAGTATTCATCTTATATAGATTTATCCTGAGAAGGTGTTGAAAATTTCCCCATTGCTAGTTTTTATTACATGTTTCCACCCTTTCACAAAAATCAAAACCCTTACTACACTATAACTTCTATTCCCACTACTACCTTCATGAACATCGATCAAAAAGCATAGCTATATTATGAAAATTACTATGAGAACATAGACTGAAATTTCAGAGTTTTTGTTTTGTATAAATGGTAAGTAATCCTTCACCACTTGAAAATTATATCATCTCTTAATCTTGCACTATGTCATGGTGAGAGTAGGTGCTCAATAAATGTTGCATTACACTGAAACTAGGGATGTGTACTCCAAAATAAATAATTTATGGCAAGAAAATCAGACAGCTCAGGTTCCTATGCTAAATCTAGCTAATGTTTCACAACTTAATTTGCAGATGATGGTCTGGAATACTTATTAATATAAATTTCTGTACAGTTCTACCCAAGTCATTTGGACAAAATTAAGTCATAATCTAATTCAATGAGTGTACTTGAATGAATACTTCAACTGTGAGAAAAAAGATTCTTAAATATAAATATCAGTATACATACATATATGAAACAAGAGACATACATTGGTAGTCTAACAGGACACCTGGAGACTTTTGTAGTATACTCAAAAATGAAAATTGTTTATAAGCTGAATTGAGAAGTAGGCAGAAACATCTTTTTGACTTCCTGAAATAGCTATAGAAAGAGGTGTACTCCCATTTGGGGAGAATGGAAGGGACAGCAATTATTACTCTGAAATCAAGGGTGTGGCTCTTATTATAGAAGACTCAGCCTAAATATCCCCATTCCTGTAAAGGATAAGAATGACAGAAACTTGATAAGGCTTCTCCTCCCTTGGTGTTTGGATGAATGCTAGCTATGCATCTCTGCCCACACATTTCTTTTTCTTAGTTGGTGCTGTTTTGTTTTGTTTTAGAATACAGATGGCCAAATGAGCTTTATTCAGGGAATAAAGGTACTGTAAGAGTATGTGAGAGATGATTTCCTTCTGGGCTTGGTTATGCAGCTCTTGTAGGCAAATGGTAAAATTAGAAATGTCTGTACTCTATTTCATCCCAAAAGAGTCCTTCTGAAATATGGCTTGGCAGGTATTTGTTAGCTCATAAATGCATGTGTGCATGTATGTGTGTACATGCACAAGAATGATGTATTCTTCTTTTCCCCAGTTGACTCATTATTGACATTTTTAGGTGTTCTTTGTAATACTTTGGTTACAGCTCCAATTAAGTCTATTTCTGTGACTGTGTCTATTATATTGGTTTAGCTACTTAAAGCACATGCATATTCTCTAAGTATGCTAAAGTTACACTCCCAAGGGCACTAACAAGTGAATATGTAACACATTGACTGCTGCACTAGAAAAAAATTTTTTTCCTTCGGGCCACAGTGTTTTATTATGAAAATAGAATAAAAACTTTGAACACAAAAGAATCCTTTCGAATTTAATGAAAAATTTAATGAAAAATGAAATTTATTGATTTTTATTCATTTAATCCATCCACATTTTTAGAATTAATTTGTCAATACTAATTGTAACAACAAGAACATGCACAAGTAAGATTTACACGAACCAACTGTAGGGTTTTGCCCAAGTTTTAATTCACGAGGCTGCAAGCTCAAAACTAGTGTGAATTAAATACAACTCACATAGCACTTAAAGTGTTAATACTGGCCAAGTCGGAAGCAAAATTTCTGTTTTTAAATAGGGCTGATTGAATGAAAAACAAAGATCACTTTAAAGCTAAAATATGAACTGTGTGACTAGTAACACAATTAATTGTCTCTTCAAGAACTCATTATAGCTTTATAATTATTCACAATTCATACAGCTTTCATATAATAGCACCTTTAATGCCACATGCAGATATTAACATACTTCACGCAGCATATAAAGAATAGAGATTTGGTGCAACATGTTATTATAATTCACACATCCTTCGTTTTTGGTGATTTAGTTTAGAGAATTCTAAAGTATTTTTCTGCTATCTAGTTATTTTAAATATACTATCTCATATAATTCTCTAGCTAGTGAAATCTAAGATGAATAACAATTTGTCTTCCAATATAGAATGCAAGCCCATTGATGGCAGAGACCACATTTTAATCTGCCATAAAGCCTTAAATGAATTGATTGTTCAAAGTTTTTTATTGAATTGAATATTTGTCTTGTCCAAACCAGAAAAAAAGACATTAATTCCATAAACATAATTTTCAAGTTCACTCACAAAATATATAGAAATTAATATATTGTAGTTGTAATATGTGGCTTAGCAATATTTCTATTCATATCTGGAATTTTGCTAATCTTTAAAAATACATATTCAAATTATCAATTGATTGACATCCAAATTGAAACAAAATACATAGCACTGAATGCAAAGAGGAATATTTAGGTTCAATAATGTTCTTGTTTAAGCAACAGTGCTTGATTAGCTAGTAAAAATATTAGTTATGCTAGATTAAAAGAATTGAGGCTGTTTTGCTAATTAAGAGCTTTAATTAGTAAGATTTATTTAGTTATAGCTTACATATAGCTTATATATATCTTAGTTTCAAGGAGCTACACTGTTGTTTAATACTAAATATTTAAAATAAATTTTTGTACATACTTAATATCTGCACTTAATATGAACTACAAGGCTTTGGGTGTCTACACTGACTTGCAAATAATTATCTAACAATACCGATATTACAGCAAAGAGTAAAAATACTAGGAAGAGGGAAAACTCAATTCTTCAGGGCCTTGATTTCCATCTTGTTTTTCTCCTTATAAAGAGATGTAAGTGGACATTTTTATAAAGCTAAATACAATTTTCTTTTTGGAACTTACCTTTGGAAGAAATATTTTTTCTATTCCTCTGTGTTCTCCAGAGTAACCAGGATGGTGTCCATCCTTTTGAGAGTGTTGGATCTTCTCACTTTCATATCACATATCCGTTTCTATTTAAACATATTTTCTTCTTAGAGAACAGAACCTGATGTTCTATCTCTATACCTTTCTTGATAACAGTGTTTGTGGAGGATTCTGGGAATTGGAATCATTTTCCCTCACGGTCATACTCATTATTTCTAGATTAGCTATTCCTTAGGATATTTATGTAAAGAGATAGGAAGCAGACAATGCCAATATTTATTTCTAGAGATTTCTAATTCATCTTGTGCCAAGTAACAAAGCTTCAAAAACACATTCAGGTAGGATTTTTTCAAAATCACATTTTGAAATTCAAGCAATAAAAGTACATCATTAGTTGCCAAATTTAAGTAGAATGGATCTAAAAGTTTATATAAAAGTGGAGATTATTCTTCAGGCACACAATAGTAAATTGGTTTTAATTCAACAAGTTGTAAAGACATGTAGCATAAAGTAATGGCTTTTAAAAAAATTCTAGAAGCATGTGTCTCAGGCCTAAAGGAAACTAAGTAATCCTGAAGGATTCAGGTAGTGTCCATAACGATAATGTGAAACAGTTTCTTCAGTTGTGTGACCTTGGTTCTCTCCATTAATCTCTCTGGGACTTCTTTTCCTTCATCTGTGAAATGAAGGGGTTGAACTAGATGATTTAAAAGTCACTTCCAACATTCATGATATGTATTCCCTTTTGTGGATTTTCTATTTACAGCAACTGACTGAGGTTGTACACAGGAGATGGGTAATTCCACACATAGTAGACCTCAAAACATGCTCTTCCTACCTCTACTCCATTTCCTGCAGGGCCCTGAGGAAAAACTAACTGATGGTTAAGGGTTTTTAAAAATATTTCAACCAATGTATTTTTACATCTGTCATATTGATAGTTAATTGTCATTTATCAAAGACAAGTTATTTCACCAGCCTTGACTGAATCTTGACTCACACATAAATTGCTCTTGAACATAGTTTGGTTAAAATGTCCTCAGAGAAGCATCATGTAAAAGTTATTTAAAGTTGGTACCATGATGCAGAACAGCAAATCAACCTTTGGGACATTTTTCTTTAAACCTATACTTGCTGTTGGAAAATAAATAAAATTTAATTCATCAGAATCAGGTTAGTTTAGGTTCAGCAAGGAAAACAAAAAGATTTATTGAGTAAAAGAGAGGGAAAAAAAAAACTGTTGTCTTAAGGCATTTAACCTGATGTAGAAATATAATTTGATGTAACATTTTCCAATTAGTGTAAATATGGGCTGTTAAATAAGTTTACACCGACTTTATAATCTTAAACAAATAAAGCCAACACATACAATGTTTGGGTTCTTAGAGACAAATGAGGACATTTAAAAGTTGAAATTTTTAAGTTCATTTATATTCAACATTTTTGTGAATGCTCAGAAAAAGATAATAAGCAGCACATTTTTATTTGTGGATGGTACTAACTTGGATGCTGTTGCATACGCAGGGGAGGACAGGGAAATAATTTTAATAAAGAACCTAGAGGCATTAGAAGTGTGGTAAGGAAAAGAAAAAACCAAGATTTAAGTTGTAAAAATGCAAATCATTACACAAGGGGAGGAAATAACCTAATACAGCTACTCAGAGGGTGGGACAGACCCAAGAACACAGTTAGAGGCAAAATAAATCTCTGGGTGATAGTACAGAGCAAATGAGATATGAACCAGCAATGATAATGGGCAAAAAAATGTTCCCTTGTGCTTTTGAACCACAAAGAGGCATTGTGGCACAGAGAGATGAAAGTCATGGCACCTAAACATTGGATTTAACTTTTGCTGCGTATCAAAAAAATAGGCATGAATGCACAGTTGGACACACAGTTATTTAGGGATCCCATTGCTAGGGAGCTGCCACAATAGAGTGAATTTCTGTTACATGTCTATCTGTGGACTCTTTCTAAATTAATATGGCATAAGGGAGTAGAGCAAGAAATAGTGACTGCCCATTTGAGAAATGTCTAAATCCTAGGAATTAAAGACAAATTCCACACACATTGCAGGCAAGTCTCATTCTTATTAAACATAACTAAGCCTTCAAAAACTCAGGCAACACAAACAAGCCTTTCTAAAACATCAGTAGAATTTTAAAAATTTGAGCAAGCAAATTGCTATTAGGCTTTTAGTCATATAGTACATAGTAACTGCTGAGCTTATATTTGTAGGATGGATAAATGAATTAATAAATACAAGGTAGAAATTTTTATATCCATTTCACAGATGGAGAAAAACTGAGGCATCACAAAAGTTAATCAATATTCCTAACCACACCCAGTAAATAAGTTGTAAAGCCAGAGTTTAAACATGAGTAAGCCTAATGCCAAAGTCCACGATTTTCTCATTTTTGAACTAGTTCATTGATTCTGTGACTGACCCAGTGTTCATCAAGCCTGTAGAGCAAACTACTTGCAGAGACTTTCTTTGGGTTTCTATTTTACAAAGCCTTTGACTAGGTTTTTCACTGGTCTTAACCAGCTTCTGTTAAGCATATGGTAGAAAGAATATAGTTCACATACATAAAATTTAGAAATCAAAGAAATGGTAGATTTCACAAGTGAAAACGCTCGTGTAAACAAATCACAATGTCAAGACATGAGGCTATTATACATGTATTACCCATAATTTATTTCTAAATGTTGAGCCCAATGAGCACAGAGCCATCACAAGGAATCACTAGTGAAATAACCTTTGCAAAGATTGCTGGCATTCATCAGGACCTATAGGAAGAGAAAAATTATTTTTGTTTTGTTTTCCAATTTTTCTTTTGTTCTCACAAATAATTTGGTATTTGGGTGTACTTAATTTAGGTAGGAATGGTGATTGTCTGAGATGTAAAGGTATGTAGGGAACTTAATGATAATTTCTACTTACCTTGTCAAATAGCACAGCACAGATACCTTCTTTAGACAGAATAACTGTTAAATGGACCTGATCTAAAGTGAGCAATGTTCTATGGATTTGTTAATTTTAGAGATTAGCTTAACCTAGGGAAGGTAAAAGTATAAATATGCCAATTTTCCGTAAGGAAACTTGCACATGATTACAAGTAGGGCTGGTTGGCTTAAAATTTTATTGTTCATCTTTTGTAATTTGTTCTATCTGTCAATAGATAGCACTTTGAAGGATCAAATGATTTAATTATCTTCATAGACACAAGGAGTAGAAGGCCAGTTTGAAAAAAACTAAGCCAAAATTTTACCTAATGTAATACATATGATTATAATTTAAAACATTGATGCCACAAACAGAAATAAAAATTAACCTGTACAAAAGTGATTTTCTATGTTCTGTTTGGCTTTACCTTGCCTCCAGAAAAATAGTGAGAGAAAATGTAGAATATATTTATGCACTGAAAGTAATATTTAAGGAATCAGTGAGAAAGCCTTGACCTTTGATATAGCAACTTTAAAAAGGTTTATGAAAAATAACAATCTTGGGGCTATGGAGCAATGGGACCGTGTCCCCCACTTCTGATTCCTGATTTTGAAGCAGAGGTATTTGGAAACTGTTGCGATATGGTCCGTTCAAGGCTGTTAGGTATTTAGCAATTATTGAGATACAGTCAAGGTGAACCTGTTGAATGGCTCATTCTGATTTTTCCGATTTTTTTTTTTTTGAGAACATATTTAATTCAAGGCAGTTCCTGAGCAAGCGGCTGAAGTTGGAGCCAAACAGCAGTCAAGCTAGGGTCCCAGGGGTATCTCTACATTTCACCCATCACCAACCAGCAAATCCATTGAAAAGGAAGTCAACTGGAAAATCAGATATTGTATCTTGTTAACAAGATTGGTAGACAGAGGGGGGCAGGCATTTTTCCTTCTTTGTCCATTGAATTCCAATATTCTGGCCTTTGCTATATGAGCTTGTGATTCTGAAGTATGCCATTAAACCAACCTATATATAAACTGTAAGAAAACACGATAATATTATTCTTTAGCTTCCAGAGACGTGGAATACTAAATATGTATAGCATGGTCAGAAATGGAAAAAAGTTATAAGAGTAGTGGTAGAAGATAAGTCTCAGTGTATGAGAAAGGCTGAGACCCACGCTTAGAACCAAGGCACAAAGTCAAAGTAGGATAAACTTGGGGTGCATCCTGATTCTGTCTGGTAGAAGATGGAGCTTGAATTCTGCAAATTTTGCTAGCTAAGGTTAAAAATGTTACTGGAGCATCAGGACAATTCTGTGACCAAAACAAGAAGTCAAAGGCCCCCAAAATTGAGAAAAGATTTGAGGTGCTGAAGAAGAAACAGGCAGAACTTGGCAAGTGTGTAAGAAATTTAGTTCTTAACCTGCATGCTGGGATCTCTGCCATCCAACTGTATTGCAACAAATTGTATGGGAGTCAATGGGCAGACACATCTGGAAAGGTGCCAAAGTGCTTGTGTGCTGAGAAAAGTGCAAAAGGAGTAGAGGGATTATCTTGGGTGTGAACTTTGAAGTGTAAAGACAATTTGAGGCTGGTGAAAATATAAACTAAAATGCTGAATCTTTACAAATTGTTAAGTCCATACATAATACATAAGAATTGCAGCAACAAGGTATTATACCTGCTAAAGTTCCTGCAATTTTCCTGGGCCTTCAATATTGCAATTTTCATCTTTTGAGAATAATACAACAAAACAAACAGATTAAATATGATTAATATGAATGAAAAATACACAGTTTCCTATAGTAATATGAATAAAATGGTTGCACAGCTTCTAAAGCAGAAGTCTCAACACTAAAGGCAGTTCAATACATGTATCGTGGGGTGTGTGTGTGTGTGTATGTACGCACATACGTGTGTTATTGTTGTTGCTGTTATAATTATTTTTAAGGACAGATACTTTGCCCCACTCCTGGAGGGAGATTCTGATATGAATGAAATGTGGTATGAAATGTGGCCTAGGCGTATGAGTTATTTTTTAATATCTATCAGTGATACTGATACATAGCCAGGTTTTATAATTACAGTTTAAAACTAGATCATGG
The DNA here is from genome assembly GCA_023783475.1 of Daubentonia madagascariensis. Lineage (NCBI taxonomy): Eukaryota > Metazoa > Chordata > Mammalia > Primates > Daubentoniidae > Daubentonia > Daubentonia madagascariensis. The sequence goes on along the minus strand of JAKFHU010001798.1, from coordinate 4,246,472 downwards.
AAGTTAGAAGTATGACCTTCAGAGTAAAAGTGGTCCAAATTATAATTCTAGACATGGTAGCCAATTAGTCAAGTTACTGAGTCTTAGATTCCTTGGTGTTAAAATTGTAATGTTGATAGAACCTACTTAATAGGATGGTTGAAAGGATGAATAGAAAAAAGGTATGAAAAGCACAACTACTGTCTGGTACAATAAATGCATTTAATAAACATTCACTGAATGAATGGACTACTAATATGTAACTATTTTAAAATAAGGACCAATTTCTAATTATTAAATAGAAACCAATGGGAAATAGAAATCATGTAGCATTAACTTCTATAGCAAAATATTGTATTACTTATCAATATTTTAATATTAAAATAATTTCCTCAAAATAATATACCTTAAGACAAAATCAACAAAAAAGCAATAAATACTACAAATACTCTTGGAAGTGTTTTCCTGCTTAATCTGTTAAAATGCAAATTGAACACAAAAGTCAAAAATGGTATTGTCTAGGTAGGGTTCCTCTGATGAGCTACATCTGGGCCAATTTGTCTATCACATATAGCCTTTTGTAATAACCCTTCTACTTGACAAGCACCTGCTATAGACACACACACAAAAAACCCGCTCTACTTACTGACTTTTCATCTCCAAAATTCATTCATTTATATTGGGGGGAAAGTGTGATAAGAAAGCATGGTATAATTTTTATAAATGTTTCATGCACTTCAAAGTAAGGTGTAATTACAGATAATGGTGTGTAAAGTTTGATGTGTATTTATAAACTTCCAAAAGCTAGTCTAAATGCTTACTTATGATTGCCTTTTTGATCAGTCAATAATTAAGAATGGTGTATCAATATTTCTGATTATAATGTTGCTATCAATTTCTTCTATTTTTAAGCACTATTAAGTACTTTCAGTGCAAAAAAGGTGTATGATTTATATTTACATTTTAGATTTTGTTTTTCATCAATAAAGTTACTCTTTGTTCGATGCAATGTTATAATATTAATCAAATTTGGGAAAAGCTCAAACTATTACCATATATTTAAAAATATTGGCCACATACAATAAAATTGGGACCAAATTAGAAGAAGATGTTGGAATAAATAATCATAACTGTACTCTTTGAGAAAATATGTTATGTGGAGGAAATAAGTAGGAAAAAGTCTGATGAACCATCTTAAAAACACCCTATTCTCCAATCTACCAAAATCAATGGAACTGGAGATCTGTGTCATGAAAAATATGGGAAATCCTTACCTAGCCTCAGATAGACCATCTCATGAAGGGCACTTGGGAAAACCTCCTAGGAACCACCACAGATCAATGGTGGCTCAAAGCAGGTGAGTGTTCACACAAAACATGACATCAGAGAAGCACAGAATTTCTCATTAAGTCATCCTGTCATCAAATTAGCCAAATAACCCTAAAAAACTCATCATCCAGTGGGACAGATTGCACTGCCAATTTACTGACACTCCTACAAAAATGACAATGTAACTTATTCAGAGAGAAACCTTACAGGAACAATATTACTTGATGAAGACAGCCTATGTCTCTAATTTCCTCTCTAGTACTTCAAAAGGTTAATGATTAACTAATATAAAAGTCAATATTTAATATCTAAGCTCATGTTTTAAGCAGAACATTCAAAGAATGTTAGGATAAACAAAAAGAGGAGTCAGGGAGACTCTACCTTCACTGTTACTGAGGAAATAGAAGGCCTAGAGAGAATGTATTTAAAGGTAAACAAGCAGAAATAAGAGCAACAACAAAAGCAAACACACAAACAAATTAGGTTTATGTACTTTGTATTAAAAGTGGTAAGATAATTGAGTCTTCAAAAGACAGATGACTAGCACACATTGGAATAAGATTGATTCCAGGTTATAGAAGAACATACAGACATAATTGACTCTCAAGTAATTAAACTAAACATGGAGAAATAGATAAAATGAAAAAATATTAAGACATTTTACAGATCTATGAAATAATATAGAGAAAAAATAACATTGCAATACTTAATACAATAGCAGAAATAGTAACACGAATCAATAGAAGAAAGACTTGGGAAAAATTATTGTTGATCAAGTGGATAAGCTTGTATGTATGAAAATGACTACGTGATTTGGAGTCTAAGCAATTAAAACATAATGTATTTATGAAGAAGATATGGAAAATGGAAATAGAAATTAAAAGATGAAATAATATCTTTATATCTGTTTGTCTAACTTTCTTTGGGAATAATGTAGGGTATAAATTTTCAGAATAGAAGGTGAAACATATAGCAGGAAAATACAATACAAAATAAAAAGCAGATCCTGTTTGTAATAGTAACAAAAAGGATCACATACTTAAAAACATATTTAACATGGAATGAAGTAGGTATAAATGTGAATAAAACTTTAAAATGCTTCTGAGGGCACAAAGGGAAACTTAAATATATGAAAAATCATACTTTGTTTTTGGAAGAGAAGACCAAGCAAGAGAAGTATAAAATTTTCTCTAAGTATATATACATTTAATACAATCTCAATAAAATTAGCAAAATATTTTTGAAACATGAGCAACTTACTCTGAAGTTTAACTTATTGTGAAAGATAAAAAAATGAAGAAAATTTTAGAAACATTCTTAAAAAAAGATAAAGATGACTAATCCAAACTGATATTAAAGCATTCTAAAAATTAGTAAATTTATTTTATTTTATTTTTTTCCTTGTTTTTTATTTCAATAGATTTAAGGAGTACAAGTTGAATTTCATCATATGTACATATTGTATAGTGGTGGAGTCTGGGCTTTTGGTTTACCCATCACCTGAGAAGCGTACATTGTACCCCACAGGTAATTTTTTATCCCTCATCTTCTCCCACCTTCCCCACTTTGAGTCTCCAAGGCCAATTAAACCATACTGAGTGCCCTTGTGTAGCCCTAATTTAGCTCCCACTTATAAGTGAGAACATGCAGCATTTATTTTTTGTTCCTGAGTTACTTCACTTACTATAATGGCCTTCAGTTCTATCCAGTTTGCTGCAAAAGACCCTATTTCATTCTTTCTTATCACTGAGTAGTACTCCATGGTATATATATACCACATTTTCTTTGTCCACACATCAGTTGATTGGCACTTAGGTTGGCTCCATATCTTTGTGATTGTGAATTGTGTTGCAACAAATATACAAATGCAGATTACTTTTTGATAAAAAATTTATTTTTCTTTGGGTAGGATTGCAGGATCAAATGGTAGATCAACTTTTAGTTCATTGAGAAATCTTCATACTTATCTCCACAAAAGTTGTGGTAAATTACATTCACACTAACAGTCAGTAACTGTTCCCTTTTCACTGCATCTGCACCAAAATCTATTGTTTTTGACTTTTTAATAATGGCCATTTTAATTGGAGTAAGATGGTGTTTCATCAGGATTTTAATTTGCATTTCCTTGATTAGTGATATTGAACATTTCATATATTTGTTGGCCATTTGAACATCTTCTCTTGAAAAATGCCTGTTCATGTTACTTGTCTGCTTTTTAATGGGATTGTGTGTTTATTTGCTGAGTTGTTTGAGTTCCTTGTAGGTTCTGGATATTAGTCCTCTGTCAGACACATAATTTGAGAGTATTGTTTCTCCTTCCATTGGCTGTCTACTTGTTCTTTTGATTATTTCTTTTACTGTGCTGAAGCTTTTTAGTTCAACTAAGTCCCATTTTGTCTATTTTTGTTTTCATTGCATTTGCTTTTGCGGTCTTAGACATAAATTCTTTTCCTGGCCTATGTCCAGAAGGTTTTCTTTTAGGATTTCTATTGTTTCAGGTCTTATATTTAAGTTTTTAATCCATCTGGAGTTAATTTTTGTATGTAAGAGATAGGGATCCAGTTTTATTCTTCAGCATATGGCTGTCCAATTTTTCACCACCAGTTACTGAATACTGTTCCTTTCCCTAGTGTATGTTTTTGTCTTCTTTGTTGAAAATCAATTGGTTGAAGGTATTTGGCTTTATTTCTAGGTTTTCTATTCTATTCCGTTGATCTATGTGTCTACTTTTATGCCAGCCAGTACCATGATGTTTTGGTTTCTATAGCTTTGTAGTATAATTTGAAGCCAGGTAATATGATGCCTCTGGATTTGTTCTTTGGCTTAGGATTTTTTTTAGCTATTTTCACTTTTTTTGAATCCATATGAATTTTATAATTATTTTTTCTAATTCTGTGAAAGATGATATTGATATTTTGATAGGAATTACATTAAATCTATAGATTGCTTTGGGAACTATGGTCATTTTAACAATATCGATTCTTCTGATCCATGAGCAAGAGATGTTTTTCCATCTTTTTGTGTCATCTATGATTTATTTCATCAGTGATTTGTAATTCTCTTGAAGATCTTTCACCTCCTTGGTTAAATTTATTCCCAGGTATTTTATTTTATTTCATTTTATTATTATTTTTTTGCAGCTATTGTAAATGGGATTGAGTTCTTGATTTGGTTCTCAGCTTAGTCTTTTTGGGTGTATAAAAATGCTATTGATTTTTTTACATTGATTTTATAATCTGAAACTTTACTGAATTCATTTATCGAATCCAGGTGTCTTTTGGAGGAGTCCTTAGGGTTTTATAGGTATAGGATCCTATCATTAGCAAACAGATATAATTTGACTTCGTCTTTTCCAATTTGGATGCACTTTAATTCTTTGTCTTGCCTGATTGCTCTGGCTAGGACTTCCCATAGCATGTTGAATAGAAGTGGTGAAAGTGAGCATACTTGTCTTATTCTGGTTCTTTGTGGAAATGGTTTCAACTTTTCCCCATTCAGCATGATGCTGCCTGTAGGTTTGTCATATATGGCTTTTGTTATTTTGAGGTATGATCCTTCTATGCTTAGTTTGCTGAGGGTTTTTAGCATAAAGGGGTATGGCATATTATTAAATGCTTTTTCTGCATCTATTGAGATGATCATATGGCTTTTGTTTTTAATTCTCCTTATGTGGTGAATCACATTTATTGACTTGTGTATATTGAACCATCCTTGTATCCCTGGGATAGAAGCCACTTGATTGCGGTGAATTATCTTTTTGATGTGCTATTGTATTTGGCTTGCTAGTATTTTGTTGAGAATTTTTGTGTCTTTGTTCATCGCAGATATTGGTCTGTACTTTTTTTGTTGTTGTTGCATCATCCTTTCCTGACTTTTGTATCAGGGTGATACTGGCTTAATAGAATGAGTTAGGGAGAATTCCCTTCTACTTGATCATTGGGACAGTTTCAGTAGGATTGATAGAAGTTCTTTGTACATCTGTTAGAATTCAGCAGTGAATCCTTGTGGCCCTGAGATTATTTTGGGGGGGGATTTTTTAATACTGATTCCATGTGGCCACTCATTATTGGTCTATTTAGGGGTTCTATTTCTTCATGGTTGACTCACAGGGAAATTGTATATTTTCAGGAATTCATCCATTTCCTCTAGGTTTTCTATAATAGTTTTTAGGCATAGAGATGCTCATAATAGTCTCTGTTGACCTCTTGTATTTCTCTGGTGTCTGTTGTAATGTCTCCTTTTTCATTTCTGCACATGTTTATTTGGATTTTCTCCCTTCTCTTCTTGGTTACTGTAAGTAGAGGTTTATCAATTTTGTTTATCTTTTTGATGAACAAACTTTTGGTTTTCTTGATCCTTTGAATTGTTTTCTTGGTCTTTATTTTATTTAGTTCTGCTGTGATCTTTGTTATTTCTTTTCTTCAGGTAACTTTGGGTTTGATTTGTTATTTTTCTAGTTTCTTGAGGTATAATGTTACGTTGATAATTTGTGATCTTTTTACTTTTTTGATGTAGGCATATAATGCTATAAACTTCTCTCTTAGCACTACTTTCACTCTATCCCACATGTTATGATATGTTTTGTTTTCATTTTCATTCATTTCAAAAATTGTAAAAATTTCTATCTTTATTTGTTTGTTGACCTACTGATCATTCAGGAGCATGTTGTTAAGTTTCCATGTGTTTCTACAGATTTTGAAGTTCCTCTTCATATTGATGTCTAGCTTTATTCCACTGTGGGCTGAGAAGATACTTGATATGATTTCAATTTTTAATAATTTGTTAAGATTTGTTTTGTGGCCTAAAATATGGTCTATCTTGGAGAATGGTCCAGGTGCTGATGAAAAGAATGTATATTCTGTAGCTGTTGGGTGGAATGTTCTGTAAATGTGTTAAGTCAGTTTGGTCTAAAGTCCAATTTAAGTCCAATGTTTCTTTGTTGATTTTCTGTCCTGATGATCTGTCTAGTACTGTGAGTGGGGTGTTGAAGTGCTGAATTCCCTCACTGTTATTGTATTGCTGTCTATCTCTATCTCTAGGTCTAGTAAGATTTTCTTTGTGAATCTTGGTTCTCTTTTGTTGGGTGCATAAATATTTAGAAAGGTTTATCCTCTTGCTGACTTGATCTTTTTATGATTTCATTTTTTATTGTTTTTGATTTACAGTATGTTTTATCTGATATAAGTATAGCCAATCCTGCTCACTTTTGGTTTCTGTTTGCATGGAATATCTTTTTCCACCCCTTTACTTTCAGTCTGTATAAGTCTTCATGGGTAAGACAAGTTCTTGCAGGGAGTATATAGTTGCATCATGTTTTTTTTTCGTAAATCCATTCTGCCAATCTATATCTTTTAAGTGGAGTATTTAACCCATTTATGTTGAAGGTTAATATTGATATGTGAGGCTTTGTTCTTGTCATATTGTTAGTTAATATTTACTTGTTTTATAAATTCTTTCTTTCTTTTTCTTTGTCTGTTTGTCTGTGTGGTTTGTTGAACTTCTGTCATGTTGCCATTTAATTCCTTTCTCTTCCTTCTTCGTGTGATTGTTTTCTGAGACCTGTGAGTTTTATGTTTTTGTGTATTTTCTTGATGGTGAATATTGACCTTTATTTTCCATGTTTAAGATCTCTGTGAGCCTTTCCTGTAGGGCTGGTCTACTGGTGACAGATTCTTTCAGTGTTTACTTGTCTGGGAATTACTTTGTTTCTCCTTCATTTATGATGCTTATTTTGGCAATATATTAATTTTTTTTTTTTTAGGCTGGCAGTTTTTTCTTCCAACACATTGAAAATACCATCCTATTCTCTTCTGGCCTGTAAGATTTCTGCTGAGAATTCCACTGTTAGTCTGATGGGGTTTCTTTCATAGGTGACTAGATGCTTTTCTAGTTTTAAAATTCTTTTAAAATTCTATCTTTTAGTTCAGCTTTATTAATTCTGGTTATAATATGCCATGCTGAAGTCTTTTGGCAATGGGTTTTCCTCAGGGTTGTTGGGCCTCCTGTATCTAAATGTCTAATTCTCTTGCTAGTTCTGGAATGTTTTCATGAGTTATTTTCTTAAATAGGTTTTCTAAACTTTTTGATCTCTCTTACCCCTCAGAAATACCAATAATTTGTAAGTTTGGTTGCTTTATGTAGTCCCAGATATCTCAAAGTCTTTGCTCCTTCCTTTTTATTCTTTTTTTCCTTTATTCTCTAACTTTATTCCCCCCAACCTCTGGGCTGCAGCACATTACCGGTCTGTGGCCTCTTAGGAAATGGGCCACACATCACCACCTGAGCTCCTCACCACACCCCTCATACCCATGACACCCCATGCCCCCATCCCCAGTCCACAGAAATTGTCTTCCATGAAACCAGTCCCTGGTGCCAAAAAGGTTGGGGACTGCTGCTCTAACCGGATTATTTCAAAAGACCTCTCTTCAAGTTCTGAGATTCTTTTTTCTGCTTGGTCTAGTCTGTTGTTGAATCATTCAAGTATATTTTGTATTTTATTCAATGAATTTTTTAACTCCAGAATTTCTGTTTTTTTTAAAGTTATCTATCTCCTTAGTAAATTTCTCATTTGTATCCTGAATTGCTTTTCTGATATCTTTGTATTGTTTTTCGTATTCTCTTGTATCTTGTTGAGTTTCTTAAGGAACAATATTTGTAATTCTTTATCTGACATTGTGAGGTATTCTTTTTGATTGGGATCTGTTGCTGGATAATTATTGTAGTCCTTTCATGGTGTCATAATTCCTTGCTTTTTCATGTTTCCTGTATCCTTCCATTTATACTCACACATCTGATGTAGCTGTCACTTGTTCCAATTTTTTGAAATTGCTTTTGAAGGGGAGAATTTTTTCCTAAAGATGTATATATGTCATTGGTTTAGTAGGACACTTTGGTTTTGATTTGGGTGCCTGCAGTAGTGTGATCTTTGTATGATTTCTTAGGTAGTACACAAGGTCAGTGATATCTGTGATTTCTTTGGTAGCTAAGGGAACATTTATTAGTTGAGGCTGTGGTGAAGTTTTGCTGGGGACTTGAACAGCACCTGAGCCAGTCTTTGGGCCCCAGTGGTGGAAACAGTGGGCTGAGTATGCCTAATTTTAGGCCCCAGAGAAGCTTACATTGGCGGTGGTGTTAGTGTGTTTTGTGGGGGGGATTGCAGCAGATTCTTGGCCCTTCAGGTGACTTGCTCAGAAGCTAGTAGTTGAGCAGAGGGCTGGGTGTGTGGGCAGGTTCTCAGGGGCCTGAATAGCTGGTGTGATGTGGGAGGTGGCAATAGCAGTGGTGGAGCCACCCACTAGGACCCAACTCGTCCATATTGGTGTTACTGGTAGCTGCAATGGTGCAATGGATTGGGCAGGGTAGTCCCCAGTCCCACAGCTGCCTGTAACAGGAAGGTGGGTATTGTCTTAAGTGTGCTTAGGAGAGTTAGGTCTCCCCTTCCTTTCTGGTCAGGTAATGGGTATAGCCAAGTTACCTTGAACTCAGCCTGAGGGTGGCACATGGCCCAGGGTTAAACTCTCAAAATGGAGCTGGCTGTGGGCTTGTAATCAAAGAGGACAGGGCCCCTTTCAAGCAAGTGGCCTTGGTAAGAAACTGTGGGGAGTGAAGTTGCTCCCATCTCAGTCTCACAGGAGCCCATAGCAGGGTGGTGGGACTTATCCTAGCTGGGTGGGAAAGCTTGGGCTCCCTTGTCCCTGCTCAGCTGGGCAGCAGCTACAACTTCATCAACCTGAGCTCACCCCAAGGGCAGGGACCTGTCCAGCTTTAAACTCCCAAGGTGGCACCTTTGACCTGTGACCAGGGAGTGGGGGGCCCTTCTCAAACAGCGTAGGCAAAATGCTGTGGGTAATGCAGTTTGCTTGACACTTGGTCCCATAGCAGTCGGCTGCAGGATGGTGGGTCCCACATGTGTGCTGGAAAGCCTGGTTTCTCTGCTGCTTCTCAGCCAGGTAGGTGCTGCAGCCACATCAGCCTGAACTCAGCCTGAGGGTTGGATGCAGCCTGGTGTCAAATTCTCAAAATGGTGCCTTGGACCTGTGGCCAGAAAGGCTGGGGCACTACCCAGGCAGTGAGCGTGGGCAAGAAACTGTGGAGAATGCTGTCCTCTCACCGCTCATTCTCAACAGCATCCCACAGCAGGGTGGTAGGGAGCGTGGAGCACCTGGGCTTCTCTGTCCCTCCTTAGAGACACAGAGAAGAGGCTGCAGGCGTGCCTACAGTTTCCTGGTATCTAGACTGTCAGATTGCCTACTCACGTGTCCCAACATCATGTATTGAATAATTCATCCTTCCCCAATGATTACATTGCTACTTCTGCCATATATCTAATCCTAATTCATATGGGCCTAAATAGTCTGCTCGATGGAACTGTTTCTATATTCATGTATCAGTGTTTACTTTTAAAATGACTAACTTTTGAGAGCTAGGATCTTGAGGGCCAACTAGACGCAGGTAGTATGTGCCTCCTCCACAGAGAGGAGCCAGATAGTAAGCAGATTCTGACATTTTGAACAGATCGGCTAGGAGAGAAGGCTAGAATTCACCAGGGAAGCGATGGTAAGCTGCGTGGCTCCGAGGCTCAGTGCTGGTGATGTTCCCCTTCATGAAAGTCTGGAAATCAGGGGAGAACCCTTTATTGGCCCATTACCCAGTATATGCTAACAGGAATCAGAACATACAGATTCATCTTAAGTGGGTATTAGCCAGGTTTAAATAGTCTTTTAACCATATTTCAATATAATACTTTACCTATATAGATGAGGCAACTAAAAAAATCTAGATTTATCTGTCAATTTTTAAATGAAGAATTTTTCTTTGATAATGCATATTCCTTAAATATAGCTAATCCCAGAAATAGACATGCTCAAATATAACTGAATACTAATTGACTTACTGCTCTATTATAATGGAAACAGAAAGCAAAATTACTAACCTGATGTAGTGAACACATGTACATGAAGAGTCATTACTCTTGTAAAGTCCGAAATATTTAAGGAAGAGACAAAGTTTTCCCTAGTTTTGGTGTTTGGTTTTGCTTGAAAGCCATGAAACATTTTGTTTTGTTTTATAATAAATTGCCCATGAGAAGAGTGTGTTAGCTTTCCATGCAAGAAGTGGAAGCCTGACTCATTTTTATCCTCCATGTCTTGATTTAGTGAAGATTGGAAATGAAGAGTCAAAACAAAATTAATGGATTGAGGTCATAAAAAAATTAGTAAAAAGCTTTAATTTGTTGATGAAGAAAATGAAACATGGTTAGTTAGCTCATGAATCATGCTGTTGTTATCCAAATGTGAAAAGCTCATAGTAGTAATTGTAACATCATTAGTGGTTCTCTTGGCCTTTTGTTTGTTTTTTGTCTCTTGGATTCTTGGTGCTTATTAAGATCCAGTTTGTATTCATTGCCTGTATTTTGGCTTATGGATACATAATTGTTCAAAAAAAGACATGCGCTCAAAGTGCCTATGATTCATGTCTTTTGCTAAAAGTCAAGACAAAATCTTTCAGTGTTGTTATTTCATTTTATGCTAAACAACACAGAGATATCCTCTTTTATCTAATGACCTTGCTGTGGCTTATTATTATTCTTTTACTTTCTTTGGATGATGAACTATAAGACTACTATAAAATAAATAGTTTTAATGTTTTTGATCATGTCTATTTTTCAGCAATTTATAATAGTAAATTGAATATACTTAAACGTATATTTACATAAACTATATATCAATAATTGAAACTACTTTCATGGTACTAATATCAATGAGGAATTTATAGTTTTCCAAGCTATTGAAGGATATTAGTAAATGAACTCAGATAATCACTTGTAAGGGGTTCTAAATATAATTTTATGCTAATAGTTGATACATTAAAAACTATAAATTTATTATATTTTTACTAACCTTCCATGAAGATTACTATATATTGATCAGCAGGTTGAACAAACCTGACTAATAACATTAAATTTTTAATTGGGAGAGAAACTTCCCTTGCTTTTTTATAACAGCTCTACAGTTTTCCCATGGATTTTCTGCTAATGTTTAGCTAATAGTTTTTCAATTACTTGAGTTTGAACATACTTACTCAATTCACCAAATAGCATTTGTGGTCCATAACAATAATAGAAATTTCAATATGCCCTCCCTCCTCCTATTTCAACTTGGAATGCTCCAGTGAGATAAAGTGACTATAATTCGACTGTTTCTCTACATTTTGTTAGCTCACTTCTTCTGTCACGCCTTGCTGGTGGCTTTTATTCAGGTTTCTGGAGAGAAGAAAGGCTAGAAAAACAGGTAAAGGAACGTGACAACTCTTGCTTTGCTCGCCACAGATGTTTTAAGTGTTGCTTTCACTTTTGATATACCTTCTTTACACAGACTCTTCAGAGGTTTCTGCTTGGCCCTTCCAAGCTCCAGCTGTTGTAATGCATCTGGACTATTCCCTGCAGCAGTTCCTTGTCCCATTCTTTGGCCTCTGGGGGATCAACTATATAGCTCTATCTTCTTTGTGATGAGATTTTAGTTTCTTTTGGTGCATCTATTTTACAGGACCCAAGATGACCCCATGCCAGCTCTCTGCACAGTGGTACACCTCTGGTCCAAGAGAAACACGCTGTCATCCCTGCTACTGGCTAATTTTGGAATTGTAACGTCTCAATGCTGCAACATTCTCCTGGTTCTGCCAGCAAAGCCACAATTTCTTATCCATATCTTACTAGAAATAAAGACCTCAGGCCTCAGTCTACTCCAGCTTATACAGGTAGAAACCAAAGCCAATATTTTAGGTCTTCCAATCACAGGGAACATATTGTTTAGTTCTCCCAGCGGTCCCTTTGAACACCTGACTAGGTCTGTAGTCAGAAGCATTTGTTTACTTCCTCCGAGTAATGCCAAGAATGATATCTTATAGGTGAAAACCTATATAGAGGAAATGGAAAGGGAGTCATGGAATCTGGAAGTCTTCAGACCTGATGCCAGGCTGACCCTGAGAGAAGGAGAGTGGGAGAGAAGGTTGGGGAGAATGGTCATAGACTGCTGTGTAGTCAGATGAAGGTTTGGCAAAGTCATGAGGGGTCCTCAAGCCACTGTTGGCTGCGAGAGGAGTCCTATGTCTTCTAAGAATGAGTTTTGATTAGTGCCTTTGCCTAATTAAGTTACTGGCTGGGAGCAGCCCATGGGAAGTATGGTCTTCATACAACCACGGTCACAGCAGGTTGGGACCTGGCCATACTTCCTGGACTGATTCTGGAGCAATCCGTGCACGCATGCCCCCTTTCCCCAGAGTGGAGTGTTGACTCATGTAAAGAGCTCTCAATCTGACTCATTAACATTCCCAATAAAGCCCATTCTCTCTCTCTCACTTTTCCTATCTCTATCTCTTACTCTTCCTATTCTTAAAGTACATAAAAAGATTCAAGAGTCTTGGAACAGGTTTTCTCTATTCCCTTGGAAAATTTCTGTATGGTTATTTGTTTTTTTAATTTCATATCAATTTTTTTTCTGGACGTCCTCATTCGACACTTTAATTTTGACATTCTGTAACATATGTGTTTCTGAACCTAGTAAAAATTGTGGAACTAAATGTTGGTTAATTATTTTCTTCAACATTGAATCTGATAATGAAATAACTAATAGTTATTTTTATATGAGAACACACACAAAGTTTCTCAGAGAAAAAATGATGGTATTTGACATACTTATTAATTAAACATATTACTGTAACTCATGAGGTCACTCAAAAGTTTCTATTTGTTTTATATAGTAGAATATTTATATCAATCTATATGCAGTATTGGAAAAGTGGGTATTCATATTTATCTGTTCATTCCTTCTCCTTCAAATGTGAATAATTTGTAAGAAGTCATTTTTTATTGTCTTTCCTGCTCTTACCTATGACACATACTGATTTATAAACAGTTTTACAAATGCAAATATATTCCAATCTGAAACCAGTAGGTGAGAAAGCAAATGAAAATAACTTATTTTAAATGTTAAGAAACTAATGTGTAACACATGAGCTCTTTGCAAATAGAAATCTAAAATAAATTATTAGGTGACTGATTATTTTGCAAAAAAAATCCAATTTTGTTAATTTTCAAAAGCTAACCCAAGGTAGAGTAAAGTGACAGAAAGAAAATAAAACCAAAGAATGTAATATTTTCAGCTTTGTCATCTTAGTATCCAGGGAGACTTAATACCTCATTACCAAGTTATTGATTTGGGGGCACAGAGCACAGAAGTTGTATATTACTTATCCAAGGCAATGGCTTGTTTTGAGCTAAATCCGCAGTTAGTCTAAGTAGGTATCTTTGAATGCATAGAACATGAAACAATTCTTAAATTACTGAATGATTTCTAATAATCCCAAATTAGAAAACATGGCACTTTTCAGTATTAAACTTTACATTTACGTTGAAGTCAAATTTAACAGTGTTGCTGCATTAATTTTAAAAATTCTTTTGCAAAAATAGTTGATGGACCAAAAATCAGCATGGCTTGGTACTTGATCAGAATAACTGACAACTCAGGAATTCATCTAGTTGTATTTCTTGATTTATTGGGAAAATTCTATAAGCATGCTTGTAAAAACAGACTTACAAGTCAAATCTATAATATTGATATTTGATAGAGTTCAATTTTCAGGTAGTTCCAAAAAATTAAAAGATCTTCATCTTTGTACATTTGAATATTAATAGCAGAAAAATCTAGTTGCAAAAACAAGGAGACAGACAATAAATGAAACAACTTAAATCTTCCACTTGGTTGGAAAGATAATCTCAGTAATAGAAAATGAAGATTAAAAAGTATTTTATTTTTTGAATAGGATGGATTAATTAGTTATAGACCAAGCTGATTGTGAGAACAACAAGAAAAGCTCAAAAAAAATTTAAAATTATTTCTTTAAAGATGCTGAAGTAAGAACTAAAAGGTCAAGATTCCGGAAAGGGGAGAGTGGAGGTGAGGTGAAGTGACTTTCTGCATTTCTCTGGTGTCATTTGCTGATACAAGGTTTAGGACATCATTTGGAGAATTCAGCCTTTGCTTGTACAGAAGGCTACCTCTGGGGGACAGCAATATCAGTAGAACTTTTAGTAATATCCAGCAAATGGATAGATAAAGTTGGAGATTTGAGGCACCAAGATCTAAGTAAGAAAGGATGGGTGGACAACTTTATCTGTCACACAGCCAGTTTTCCCCTCAAATTATTCACCCAATTCTGAAGCTGCTCAAGGTGGGGAGTTCACAAGCTAAAGAGAAAGGTTTTGAAAGGGAGAGCAGAACTTTCTGCTGTCTCATTGTCCGGTCCTTAAAATTAGAGTTTGGAACTTACCAGAGAGAGTCCCTGATGAATATACCAAGCTTTCGATTGAAAGTCCTGGAGGTCTTCACTTTAGCAGTAAGTGTCAAGCAGAATTACTAGAGCCTTATGAACGAACATTACTATCTGCCTTAATTCAGCTCAGTCCCTGATTGGATTATAGTCATCAGCCACTACTCTATCTGTCCAGCAAAGAGAGAAGTAAACCGTTCCTAGAGAAATATAACACTACATATTTTAAAATACATATTGTCCAGGATTTAATTTAAAAATTATTAGAGATGCCAACACCAAAAAGAAAATAAAAAGATACACAGTTGTTCCAAATATTAGAGTTAATAAAAAAGACTTTAAAATAACTATGATTAATAGGTAAAAGAAAACAGACAAAGACATAGAAAAATAGATGAAAAAGATTGAGAATTCCACCCAGAGGAAAAGCATCTGCAAAAGAGATTTGAATGGGAATTCCAGAGCTGAAAATGGACCTATCTAAAATAAAGAGTTTAATAGAGAGTTTAACAGCAGATTAGACACAAGCAGAAAATAGTATTAGTGAAGTGAAACACATATCAATAGCAAATATCCAAATTAACGTATAGGGGAAAAATAAAAAATACCAAAAAGAGCATAGAAAGCATACAACATGCAATAAAAAGGCGTAATATGCATGTAGAATTGAAGTTCCGAGAGAGAGAAGAGAGAAAGACTAGGACAGAAGCAACAATTGAGAAAAGATAATGGCCGAAATTTTTCAAAATTGACAAATGGATAAAAATTGGAGAATATCTGTGAAGCCAAGCAAAGTAAATATGAAGTATACCACACCTAGGCACATCTCACTGAAATTGTAGAAATTCACAGAAAAAGAAAAAATCTTAAAAGTAGCCAGATGATTTTCAAAGAAACAAACTAACAAAAATACTGATTACCCAGTCAACTAAGATTTCTCTATTCAGTAAAAACATTCTTAAACATACAGGTGAATTAAAGACATTTTTAGACAGAAACATAACAGAATTTGTTGGCAGCCAACCTGCACCAAAAAAAATAGAGAGGGGAATTTTTTTTTGCAGGGGGGGAGGATAATTTTCTACATAGAAGGAAAATGATCCCAGGACATACAAATACAGGAAAGATTGACTGGCAAAAGAGAAATTCATCTTGATGAATATGGACTGGATGGGATAATAGTGATAATACTTCACACAGTTCTGCATACATGCAGCTAAAATGCATGAAAACAATAGTAAGAAAGGTGGGAGGGTGTATATGGAGATAAAGGGGTCTATTGTGGAAGTCCTAAAGTAATAATTTGTATTAGATTGTAATGATTCAAGAATGAATATTGTAATCTTCAGTAACCATTAAAAGAATGAGAAGAGATGTTATAATTAAGAAGTTAATAGAAGAAAAAATACAATGGTTAAAGAACCAGATTACTCTAAAGGAAAACAATAAAGAAGATAATGAGATCTTAAAGTAGGTTGATAAAAGAGAAAACAAGTAATTGGATGGTATATATGAAGCCAAATACTTCAAGAATAGAATGATTGTTAGATTAGGTTAGAAAAATAAAACCTCAACTATATACTGTTCTTAAGAGAAACATCATAATATAACAATAGATGCTGGCGTGGATGCAGAGGGAAAGGAATGCTTACACACTGTTGGTGGGACTGCAAATTAGTACAACCTCTATGGAAAACAGTATGGAGATTCCTCAAGGAACTAAAAGTAGACCTACCATTTGATCCAGCAATCCCACTACTGGGTATTTACCCAAAGGAAAAAGAAGTCATTTTATCAAAAAGACACCTATACTAGAATGTTTATTGCAGCACAATTCACAATTGCACAGATGTGGAATCAACCTAGGTGCCCATCAGTTCATGAGTGGATTAACAAAATGTGGTATATGTTTACCCATCAATAACAACCATAAAAAAGGATGAATTAATGCCTTTTGCAACACTTTGGATGGAACTGGAGACCATTATCCTAAGTTAAGTATCTAAAGAATGGAAAGAAACACCACATATACTCGCTATTAAATTGGAACTAACCGATGGGCACACATGCGTACAGAGGAAAGTAAAACTCAGTGGAAATCAAGCAGGGGGGAGGGGGAAGGAGGGGATGGGTGAAGACCTACCTAACGGGTATCATGAAGACTTTCTGGGTGATGGGCACACTTGTAGCCCTGACTCAAGCATTACAAAAGCTATCCATGTCACCAAAAACACTTGTACCCCCATAACAATTTGAAATAAGATAAAATAAAACAAAATAATTTAAAGTGATGCAATCTAAAGGATGGAATAAAAGATATATCACGCTAACACAAAACAAGAGAAAACTTATGTGGCTTCATTAATATCGAAGATGATTTCAAGGCAAAATCATTGCTAAAGATGAAGAATGACATGGCATAATGATGAAGGGGTAAACATTTAGGAAAATATGACCTTTCTAAATCTGTATGCAATCAATATGTAGTTTCTAAATACTTATGAAGTTACCATTCACAGCACTCAGGGGGTGATAATACCTGCAGTTAAAATGAATCAGTAAAGATACAGAAAATATGAACAACACCGTTAACAAAGCTGACCTAATTGTCATATCATGTGTACTACATTCAATAATAACAAAATTCAAACTATGTTCAGGTGCACATGGAGCTTCTACAGAAATGACAGGAGACAATCTTTGTAAAATAACATTTTATCATCCTAAACAAAGAAAGTGTTTCATGCTCAATCTTCTCGGTATCCTAGCAGAATTTCTATTAACTTAGGAGTACATCTTATCCAAGGAAAATGAGCAAGATTCTATAGTACTTTTCTATCCTATGAGTTCACGTTTTTCATACAATTAAAGAGGGCTGCAACCCTCATGATGTCTCATGAGCTTCTGTTTTGCAAGTGCAGATCAATGCTATTACTTTTATTTTAAAAAATGTTATTTGCACAGATGGAAGATGAAAAATGTTTTCTTTTTAACTTAAAAAGTTTACTTCCAAGTATTTATATTACTAGTCTCTCCTTTTAGTTGTGCATATATAATTTATATTACTTCAAACAGAAATTCCCCTTGATGTTGACACTAGAATTAATGTGCCTTTCAGGCAGTTAGCCCAACTTGCCATTAATAATGCCAAGGTCATGGGGTCTAATATTCTTTGGCCAATGAGTATAACTATGCTATACCTATAATAAGCCTCTAAGCTTGTCTGGGCATTTTATAAAATGTGTGTGGCTAAAATTGGAAATAAAATGTAGATGGATTAGCACAACAATGAAAAAAAACTTCTCAACGAGCATGCCCTTTGAATCAATAATATCATCTTTGTTTAATAAGCGTAGCCCTTTAATTTATCAGGAAAGACTCAGATTCATCCCTCATTAAGGGAAGACTGTGTTCCAGGCTTTGTTTACTTGGAAAACCAAATTGGAGGAAATGCTGCTAGGTTGCACTTGTATGTGGTCCTGATAATTTTCAGAGAACAAAATATGTTTGCAGCCTTGACAAAACTAGGAATTATTTCATATGAAGTAAATTACATAAAAATGACATCAGCTCAATTTTAAGAAAAATCTCTAATTACTTGCTCTAATAATAATCATCTGCAAAGTATGGTATTAATATAAGAATGAGCAAAAATAGAGCTAAAAGTCCCCTGTATCTTTACTCTCAGGCTTTCTAAGGGCAAAGTGGCATCAACGAAGATAGGTGCAACACATAGAAATGTAAGATTATACAAAGTTTGAATAAACTGGTAAAATGGTAAAATCAGACACGCTAGTCTGAATAAAAGTGTATTTTATATGTAAGGCTAATTAGGTATAATATGTAGTTCACGCATTGCTGAGAGAATTAATTTCACAGATTTGTCTCTGGAAAGGCATGGATTTAACTAAGAACCCATTTTGAATTCTCTGATTTCTAGTCCATACGTATCTGGCTAATGCACAGAGATGTGGGTAAGACTTGACATTTTAGTTTTTAATTAATTATTCCACTAAGTATCTTGCCTGAATGTACTATAGAAAGTGAAAATAAGTGCTTATTTGACTAAAATGTCATTATTTTGCACGAACTATACCAAAGGCCAGCTTAATGGGTTACGGTTTCACAAATAATTAGACTAAATTAGAAAATGTCAAAATAAATGAATAGGCATGCTCTTTGATGTGTTTTCTTTATTTAAAACACTACTAATTTGCATATGGGCCAATTTTCCAAATTGGCAATATTTAACTGTTCTTTTCAGCACTTGTGTAAATCATCTTGTTTCATCTATATAGGTATTATTTCCAGTTTATAAAGTTGCTACTACTAAGGTAAGATCCTGGTAGTTTTTCTTCTGCTGAAAGGAAATTTATATTATCTGATAATTTCTCACTACACATTAAGACTATGTTTTCTGTACAATATGATTTGAGCAGGCATGTCAAAAACTCTCTTAATCAAAATCAGTTCCTTCACTGGCGTGAAATTTTCTCCATTAATCACTAAATGGTTTAAATGCCAAAGTGTACATATGGATGTCTATTCCCTGAGTTATGCATTCAAAATAAGGATATGGAACCATGCACTCTTTCTACCTTCACTTATATTTAGTCTTTATAAAGTTTATATATCAATTAGTTGCAGTCCTTGAACAACCAACTTCTCACTGACTTCATTTTACTCTTTCTAAGTCATCCTTCAAGCCACTGACATCTGATTTATGGCCCCATCAGCATATAGCCAATGATTTTGCTGAAGTCACCAATGTCCTTTGTCAGTAAGCTCTTGCTTCTCAGTGGCATACAACAATATGCATTTATTTCCCTCATATTTGTGATTCAACTGGGGTGGCTCTGCTGCTCTTCACAGGGCTGAGGGGGCTGCGCTAAGTGCAGGTGGAGTCCAGATATGCTCCATGAGTCTGTTATTTTACTTGGACCATGGACTGGTCAGGGAGTGTTCTTCTCATGGTGATGGCAAAAAAATCCAGGAGGACAAGTGGAAATGTGAATCCTCTTAAAGCCTAGCCTTGGAATTGTCCTCTCTCACTTCTGTCCATATCTAATTGGCCAAAGTAATTCTCACCGCTGAGCCATATGTCAAGGGGTTGGGAACTACATGTTGTCTTTTGTGTCAGGAACTGTAAAGGTACAAAGCAAACAGCATTAATGCAGGGAAAACTGGAGGATTGGGGAGCACAGCCTAGAAGCCAGAAGGATGATTTCTTTCAAGATGTTTTCCTTATATGCACTCTTTGGAACTCATTGGTTTCCCAACCTCAGTTCTATTCTGCTTTCCCTCTACTTGTCATCTTTTTTTCTTGCTTCTCAAATGTTGGCATTTGATGAGGCTCTTTATCAACATACAGTTAACTCTTGAATAACATAAGTTTGAACTGCACAGGTCCACTTATACATGGATTTTTTTCAATAAATTAATTGTAAAAGTTTTAGACATTTGCAATAATTAGAAAAAACAGATGAACTGTGTAGCCTAGAAATACTGAAAAAATTAAGAAAAAGTTATATATGTTATCAATGAATTAAATATATGTAGATACTAGCTTATTTTATAATTTATAGTTGACCCTGAACAACATGGGCTTGAACTATGCTAGTCCAATTATACGAGACAGCAAGACCAACCCCTCTTCTTCCTCCTCCTCCTCAGCCTACTTAACATGAAGATGATGAGGATGAAGACCTTTATGATGATCTACTTCCATTTAATGAATAGTAAATATATTTTCTCTTCCTTATGATTTTCTTAACGTTTTCTTTTCTCCAGCTTACTTTGTTGTAAAAATACAGTATATAACACAAATAACATATAAAATATGTGTTAATCAACTGTTTATTCTGTTGGTAAGGCTCTGGTCAACAGTAGGCTATTAGTAGTTAAGTTTTTGGGGAGTCAAAAATTATACCTGGATTTTTCGACTGCAGGGGTCAGTGCCCCTAAACCCATTCACTGTTCAAGTATCAATTGTACTTACAGTCTTTTCTCATTGTATACATTTTCCCCCTGAGTGGTCTCATCTACTTAACAGGGCTTTCTATTATCACTTCTATTCTGAAAAGACTTAAATCTAAATTTTTAGATGTGTCTCTTGAGTTTCAGATTCAATTTTGTTAGTCTGTACTAGACTTATCAACCTAAAAGGACATTAAGAACTCCAAACTTAGTGTGCCCCAAACTAAATTATTAATAGATATTCCAATTATCAAAACTGTAACTTCAATTTTCTTTAAATATATTAAAGACATAATTTTGTATCTAGACACTCAAGCTTGAATTCTGAAAAAAAAAAGTAGCAACTTTCCCTTCCAAACCTTCCAAATTTAATCAGCTGCTAAATCCCGTTGAGTCTACCAAATCCCTCTCCTAATATTTCCACAGCTCTTGCTCTAATTTATTTGACAAATTTTATTATACCAATTGTCGTTAAGGTTTTGTGATAAGCCATACTAAATGCCCAGAAAAAACTTAGACTCATATAGGATGTAAATATTAAGATATTGATAAAGTACTAAATAGTGTCCAGAGTATGAAGGGATAATTTCTAACAGGGTAAATCATGGACAATGTGATGTTTTAACTAGCTTCTGAGTTATATTATACAAGATGGGTAGGATTTAGATACGTAAAGAACACAAGATAGCAGGGAAAAAGAACATTCTAGATAAGTGAAATTAATGAATATTATTACAAAACAAAATTGGAATATTTAAAAATGAAATTCCAGAAAGGTTTGAATATAGCTAATATTTGGCCTTCTTCGCATTGTATGGGTCCAATTATTAAAGTAGAGCAGAAAGGCATTTCCTATTCTTTTTCTCCGAGAGGGTAGGTACAGTTTACACTGGAAGTGTCAGTGTTGAGAGTCCATTGTCAGGGCCAATGATTGATGGTGATAGTGGTAGTGGTGAGTAGTTTTTAGTAGTAGGGACACCGGTGTGTGTGAACTGTAGAATTACATATCTTATGACATGAAATTGTTCACGGTGTTAGATTTACAGTCATTTTGTTTCTTACCAATTTTCTGTGCCAGCCTTTTTGTTTTGTTTTGTTTTGTTTTGTTCTGAGACAGGGTCTTGCTCTGTTGCCCAGGCTAGAGGGCAGTGGCATCATCATAGCTCGCTGCAACCTCTAACTTTCAGGCTCAAGCGATCCTCCTGCTTCAGCCTCCGAGTAGCTGGGACTACAGGTACATGCCACCACACCAGGCTAATTTTTCTATTTTTTGTAGAGACGGGGTCTTGCTCTTGCTCAGATTGGTCTTGAACTCCTGGCCTCAAGCAATCCTCCCACCTTGGCCTCCCAAAGTGCTAGGATTACAGGTGTGAACCACCGGGCCTGGCCTCTGTGCCAGCTTTTAAACTTCATACTGGTTTCATGAGCTGTCCAACATGCTTCCAATGCATCATTTTCCCACTTAAGGAATAACTGCCAAGATTTAGAGATGTGTCAAACAGAAAAGGGAAAGGAGACAGCATACATATAAATGATTTCAGGCAAATTCCTATGAGGGTAAGTTAAGCCTACTCCCCGAAAGGAATTCTGGATTGTAAGTTAATTTATACCTTAGAAATTATCCTCTTCAAGGTAGTGGTGAGGGGCTTCCTACTTCCGTGTGAGTCAGTTATTGAAAAAGGCCCACTCCAGGGGTGTATAAATCTCAAGGCAAATCTATCTGCCTGCTTATTTAGGCACAGCAGTTTCAACAGTCCAATGGCAATCTTCAAGCAGAGGTGCAAGTGCAGGCTATAAGCAAAAACACAGAGATTCCAGAGGAGTAAAAGAGGGACCCATAGAAATTGCAAGAGAGAGAGAAGGTTTCTAGATAGAGCAATGATAGTGCTTGCTATAGACTATAAGCAGTAAAAAGAAAAATTATTGGGGTTTCAGATAACATATTTTCAAGGAAAGGTGTATAATTCTTCAATTAGTTATCTGTCCTACTTGGGGGTGCAAATAATGAAAATCCTGTTAGTATCAAAAATTGTTATATGGAAAACCACAACTTGCAGTGAGAGGCAGCATGGTTAAGAGCATGGACTATGAAACCCACCTGCCTTTGTCAAATATCATCTCTGCCACTTTCTAGAGGGTGACCTATGGTAAGTTACATAAGCATGTCTCAGTTCCTTCATGAGTAAAATCAGGGTTAGTTATTGTACCTGCACAAGAGTTTCTATGAGTATTAAATCAGTTAATTTTTCTACAAAACTCAGAACAGTGGTTGGCTCATGGTAAATGGTAAAAAGTGTTTAATAAATAAATGCAATGGCGAAATAGTTAACTTAATTATGATCTACAACTTCCTAACAATTTCTCTACTACAGAACATTACAAATGGCATGGATTCAAGATAGGTGCATTTGTATGCTGGGAGCTATAAAATATATTATTTTTTGACTACTTCACATACATTTTTTTCTTGTTGAGGAGATGGGTTCCCATTGCACACAAGTCACAGTCTTGGGGGGACAAAGAAACTTGCCTTCCCTTTTCTTCCCTCTGATGGCTAGAAAATGGTATATTAGCGAGGCTCATCAGTCAGATACTTTTTTCCCAGAACTTTGATTCTGGAGGGAGTGACTAACACCACTGGGACAGACAAGAATGTTTATGGAGGTAGTGGTGGTGTCAAGGGTAGGGATGCACCAGAAATGGTGCCTGAAACAGACTATTCCTTTAGAATGTGTTGGCTATATTATTGACATCCAGTTTCCTGTGATTCCTGCTCATTTTCTGAGGCTGGTCCTACAGTCTTCCCAACCGATTTGTGATTTGCCCAAGATTCTGCAAATAAATTCCTTTCATGTTTCACTTAGCCAGCTTTGATTCTATTTCTGTAATCAAGAACCCATGCAGTACCTAAGTCTTGACTTAGAGAAAGACGTGGAGAGGGGAAGAATATGAGAAGAAATATAGATACACTATTTAACACAAAGACTTTGCCTTTGCCGGAGCTATGCCTATGTGCCTTGTTGGAAGTGGGTCTTGGAATTTCTAAATTTATTCATTACCCATCAGATTCATTTTTATAGTTACTCAATTCTTCCCTTCACAATTGCCAGTGACCAAGACAGCTCTTGGGACAATGTATGCATTAAATTCAGTTTTTCTTGGATCATTACCAAAAAGCTAGTAAAATATTAACTTGACGTAATTTTTCTCTAATAATCATTTGATATTGGTATCACTATACTTTGAATCACTGGCATATCAGGTTATGGATTCTTGAACCAGATTCCTGGATTTAAAAGCTGGGTCTACTACTTACTACTTCATTAATTTCACTAAGCCTCTGTTTGCATATTGAAAAAAGGGGAATTATAACTATAAATTCATCATAGAATTGTTGCAAAGCTTAAATGAGTTATTATATGGAAAGACCTTAGAATGAGGCCTAACAGTAAAAATTATAGAAAGGGCAATTATCATTATTATTATTTTCTAGCAGACTTGTACGGCAATATACATTGTCTTAAACTCCTTTTCATAAATAATTTCACAAAACATATCTTTCCTTATAATCTACAAGCCAGGTCTCGGGTTAATTTGCTGTCTATTTAACATGATCTTCTTGGCCTTCATAATATTCTTCATTAAATCTTACGCTGTACATGTAATAGTTAATATCTAGAAAGTAAGCTCATATGAGTTAGGGTTAAAAATTGGCCACAAACATATTTTTCTCCTATCTTTTACACTTTAGTCTGAGGCCTCTTTTCCAATATGCTTAAAATATACCTGAAGTAGTTAATGTCTAGGAATTAAGTACAAAAATGATTTGTACAATTAAATGGGGTAATTCATTTTTATTTTAAAACTATTTCACATAGCATTTTAAATTTAATAAAACTTTGAGATAGGCTTGGAAGAAATTTTGATGTATTGCATTTTGTAATACTGAATGTCAGGTTAATATTGCAATGTGATATAGTTAATGTACAGACTGTTTTGACTGTGGCTGTATTATATGAAGCAAGATGGAAAATTCTATATGGAATAAACTAAAAACTTTATCCATTTGCAAGAAAGTCCAGAGAAAAACTTCAAGGTCATAATTTACACTATTTTTCACTTCCAGCTGTCAAGCAGCATTTTAAAAACACACTCAACACATTTTATTCTCAAGGAAACACAAATCCTAGAGAAGAAAATGTTTTCAATTCACAATTCTTTCTCAGCTTCAAGGGTGAAGTATTATAGAAGTGTTTTGGAAAGTTTAGGAGATGCAACAAAGTGAAACAAGAGTAGGCTCTACAGAATTATGAACAAGGTATTGTAGTTCATAAATGTATCCTATACCTAAAAGCTCAAGAAGTACAATTCCTCATGTACTGAGTCACTGTTATATGAATTTGGCATGTCGAACTTTTTCCTGGTGGTAGTGATGGGTTGAACTATAACATACAAACCAAATACAGCTTAATTATTTAGTTACTGTGTGCTGAGTGTTAGCAGGGAAGGGGATAATGGAGCAGTGCATAAAAACAGACATAGTACTTTCCTCTGACTTATTTTAATAGTTCCACATTTTCTATCAATGCTTCTGAAATTTAGGGAGCAGGAAGCAGCAGCTCAAGGGCAAGATTCACTTGATGTAGAAATGTCCTAACTCATTTGGGTGTTGTTAGGAGCATTTTACAAACAGCAGTACTGAAATTTATATATTAACTATAATATTACTATGCACTTTATAATTCTGTAGATTTTGGTGATCATTACAAAAACAGCTTCTATTCAAATTACAGCGTCTAGCATGGTGACAGTAGATGTAATCATCCAGACCTGAGTTCAAGTCCCAGATCCACCATTTTTTAGCTGAGAGAATTTGGGCATAATATTTAAACTCTATAATCCATAAAACTGACTATTGAATTATTGTTGTACTGTTTACAAATATACATGTATAAAAATCCATAGTACCATCCATATATGAGGCACTCAATAATTTGTAACTGCTATTACTATCATGATTATTGTAGAAAGATTTCTGTAGAGCCTACTGGTGTCTTATTAACATCTGTCTCTGGTGCTAGCTTGTCCTGTTACAAAATAGATGAAATAATTCTTATTATTATGAAACTATGAATTTTAAAAATTATTTGAAGGAAGAGAATTTCATTAGCCTGGGGAAGTAATTTTCAGTAAACTTTTATTTAATAACGACATAGTAAAAGCATGCCTATTGATATTAGGGAAAAACAAAAATCTCCACGACAACCCTTAGTATTTAATATTTTTCCGAGGCTTTTAGCAAATACATCAAGTCAGCAAAAATAGATGAGATAGAAAGATAAGAAAGGAAGAAGGGGCAAACTGTTAATATTTGCAGGCAATATTATTTCTGGACATGATATTTAGGAATCCAAGAGAATTAACTGGCAAGTGTTAGAGCTTGAGTTCTATCAGTCTTCATGGAGCTTGCTGGGTTCAAGGATTGGCAAAAATGACAACTCAGCCCATGATCAATTCTGTTTGATATAACACGAATGAACAGATGAAGCTCCCTAAATCCTTACTGATGAAATATATTTCAGAAATAATAATTATAAAATGAAATAAATATTGTTTCATCATGATAGCGCAAATTACAGACTTCCTAGGAATAATCCTTTAAAAAAGATGCAATATTAATTTTCTTTTTTAAAAATACAAACTTATTCATGAACAAAAAAAAAATCTGTATAAGTTGGGAGATATACAATGTTCATATAAGGGGAGATCCAATATCATCAAGAAGACAATAATTATTTTATAAATCAAATTAAATTTCAATCAAAATTCTAATAAGTTTTTGGCAGAACTTGACAAGCTGATCTTAAATGCATACGGAAAAAAGCCAATAGCCAACACTCTCCTGAAGAAGAATCAGGCAATATAAATTGTCCTACCATAGGTCAAGATATTATAGACACCTTATTTTTTAAAATCATACAGTATTGGCACAAGAATTAGATCAATAGAGTGGAATACAGTGTTCACTTATAGAATCATGTATATGAGTTTATGATAATTATGGCATCTCAGATCAGTGGAAAAATAGTGATCCATTCAATAGATGTATAATTTGTTAATTATAATGCATTTGTATAATTTATTCTACATTATAAAAGCAAATTAATTCCTATTTAATGTCATTAATAAAATAATTTTCAAATGAATTATAAACCTAAGCATCAGAAAGGCAAATTTTAAAATATTAGAAAGAACTATAATTAATATGTTTATGAATGTGGAAGTAAAGAAAGTCTCTGTTTATACAAAACATAAAATACATAAGATCTATATTAACATAAATAATAAAAAACATAAAAAACAAAAGGAAATGAATGATAAATGGGACTATATAAAAATTAAAAACTTATTTACCTGAAACAACACACTAAATTATGCCAAAAGACAGGTGACTCATTGGAAGAAAATATACATGAAAATAATATCCAAATTTTAAAAATTATAAAGGAAGTACTCTGATAGAAAAGGAGTAGATGATATAACTGGGTAATTCACAGAAAAGAGAAAAGAAATGGCCAATAAATATATACAAGGATGTCAACCACAACAGTTAAGAAACACATTATAACACGACATCATTTTTGCCATGAACAGAAATCGATGTTCGTATGAGATCTGGAAGACATGAAAAGTATCATAATTACAATAATTACGTAGTGATATGCAGGACAATTCATCATCATCTCTTAACACCAAAAGGGCATTCATTCCATGACGTGGCAATTCCACCTCTCAGTATCCACCTTATAGAAACACTTGCCAATTTCCACGAGAAGGATGTTCATTGCAGTACTAATTCCATAAAAATGAAGTTCATAGCAAAAACTGCAATGACATCAATATGGAAATGGCTAAATAAGTTATAGTTTATTCATTCTATAAATTACAATGCATAATTTAAGAAGAATGATGAAGACCCTTATATACTAACATAGATAAATAAATATTCAAAGCACACATTTTTAAAAAATAAACGAAAGATGTGTATATATATATATGTGTATATATATATGTTTATGATGACTGTTATACAAAACAAATCATACAAACAAAACCCACAAAGTAACGACATGTATTTTCTGCAGAGAAGAAATATATGTGTTTTGTGTGCATGTGTGTCTGAAAGGAACTTAAAGCTCTATGAAATTATTTGTATATCTCAATGAAAATAATCATGTATTAGTTATGTCAAATTAAATTTATTTTATAAAAGAACACAAAGTAATAGTATACTACCTCAAAGGATAGTTTTTCAGATTAAATTAGCCACAATAATTATCATAGTCATGAGTACATAACAGTGGCTGTTCATTCCATGGTAACTCCTTTCACCCATATACAAATAAACACATAAAAATTCTTTAAATTTCTATTTCTTTAGGACATTTATCATTTGACATAAATTAAGAAAATTGTGATTATTATGGAGAACATGAATTTAGGAAATATTCCTGTGTCTGTCATTAATTCATTTGAATTTGACTGTATTTGCCTGGGTATAAAAATGTAATCTAATTTGAACAATTGTGGTAATAGCAAATAATTGATTGGGAGAAAGAATGAAGATAGATTTTAGTATTGATTATAATTTTACAGTATATGTACATATAAATTATTTATAGTATATATAATGTAAGATTATATATAAATACATGAAATTTTGCATTATGGATAATCATCAATGAATTGGATGTATATTCAGATTCTAGGTGTTGGTAACTACAAATGACTCAGCAATACAGTTTCAGGTTGTCATCCATTATTATTTGCTCAATGCAATTGTTCATGGACTGCACATGGACTTATTTGGTGACTTTTTAACAAAACACCAATACCAAGAGCCTCCCCTGCCATCCCGATAATCTGATTGATGCCTAGGAAATGGTAGTTTGAAAAGATATCAGAAGATTTTATTGTGTGTCAGTGTGGAGAATTGTGGCTTTGTGGGGAAT
Organism: Daubentonia madagascariensis; assembly: GCA_023783475.1. Lineage (NCBI taxonomy): Eukaryota > Metazoa > Chordata > Mammalia > Primates > Daubentoniidae > Daubentonia > Daubentonia madagascariensis. The sequence continues at coordinate 4,217,850 of JAKFHU010001798.1, read as the reverse complement.
CAGTGCAGGATTTTAAACAGAGTATATACTTGTTAACCTATTGTAAAGTCTTTCCTTAATTAGAATATTTTAATTATTTGTGTAGATAAAGCCTCCATCTTTTTGGTTGATTAATTATCTCTGAGTCACAATTAATAATAATTTCATTTGATTTCCTAATGAATTATAACCTAGAATCTTTGAATGACAAAGTATCGTGTAAGAAATTATTTGAAATTCTGAAAATCAGAAAATGCTTTAAAAGTTATCTGATTTCCAAGCACAAATATGATTATAATGAATGCATATCACTAAACCCAATGTGAAAAATTTCTATTTCCCCAGCTAGAAATATTATTATTTCATAATCACAAGTTGAAATTTCCACCTAAAGGTACAAATATTTTTTATCAGTTGGTATATAATTATTTTAATTGAATCAATTAAATGCATTTGCACAAATGATTATGAGGTGTTAGGTATGTATTACGGCAAATGAACTTTAAGGTAATACATAAAATAACTATAGTAGAAATATCAAGTTGGAATATTTTAATGCCTTTTTAAGTACAGCAATATGCTGCTATAAGCACAAAGTGGCTAATACCATCACTATTATTTCTGATTAAAATATAAAGTTAGCTGTAGCCAATAAAATAATACTTAAAGTTTAAAAAGAGATTTGTTTTTATTGTTTTTAAAAGATGGCAGCAATAGAGGTGAGATTCCAGAAGCAGATGCTAATTTGATTTTAAGAGAGAGACACTTATGCTTGTTCTGTGATACCCAAATAATTATCTGAATTGATATATCCTATGTAGATATAACTTGAGTTTCCAGTGGCTATATCTTTTAAAATCCCTGTGATTCTTATGATCAAATCATCCTCTTTACCAGAGGTGAATCTTATATCTCAAACAACAGACTTATAAAAATACTTTTTATCTATGTAGAGCTTTTTATTCCATAATAAAATCCTGTATGGGTTTTGTAGTAGACAGAAAAATGGCCCCACAAAGATGTCAACTTCTTAATCTCCAGTAAAATCCACAGATTTTACTGATGGGATTAAGTAAAGGATCTTTAGTAGGGAAGATTATTTTGGGATTTCCTGGTAGTCCCAATGTAACCACAAGGGTTCTTGAAAGAGGTAGTCAAGAAGGTCAAGGTCAGAAGAAGGAGAAGATGATGGAAGTAGAAGTTGGAGCATTACATTTTGAAGGCAAAGGAAGGGCCACAAGCCGAGGAATACAGCTGGCCTCTAGAAGCTGAAAAACACAAGAAAAAAAATGTCTTTGGGTCCTCTGGAAGAAAGCACTCTGTACATTTCCCCCATTCATCTTCAGCCTTGTTTTATCATGATTGGGTACAGATTTTTACAATTAGGTTTTCAGCTAATTTTTAAATTTTAAATTTTAAACCTAATTTTTACAATTAGGTTTCTCTGAGAGAAACATCTATGGATGACTTCTAGGTTTTCTCATACTTAGGGCTTGTAGGGTTGCGTTGAACTAAAATAAGCTCTGGACATTAAAAAAAATACATAGTCATCCATGCTAAAGTTATATCATTGTATTTCATGATGTTTAATATAATGTAGAAGAGAAACTCAACTTTGGAATCAGAAGGACATAGTCTCACTTGAAATCATCAGATGGTAATAAGATAACTTTGGGCTCATTTTTCTTTTCCTTTTTCTTTCTTTTTAATATAAAAAAATTCCCAGGCCTATTTCTTTATACATGAGATAATATTAGACTCTCCTGAGCAGAATTGTAAATTTTAAGTAACATACATATAAAATCATCTTGTTTAATTCATGCATATTTTAGGGACTCAATGCCAATTAGAAAAAATATATGCATTCTAGTTTAGTTTCAGAAATGTAGATATCAGCAGGATGGTTTAACTCTTTTGACTTTGTCACATTTGTCTGGAATCTCCATCCAGGCAGCCAGCCAATTAGCATTTAATTCCTAGGAAAAACAAAATTTAGCGTTCATTCATCTTCAAGTAGGTATTGCAGAATAAGAAAATGTCACATTTCATGTGGTATTCACTTGCTGAATTGCTAGGTTTTGAGGTTAATAGAACTACTTACTCACTAAGTGAAACTTATAGAAAATGATAGATAAGTGCTTAAAATGACCAATAAGTTCTGGCTTGTATCAATTAATTTCTCAGAAGAAATATTTTTTTCTTAAACAAAACATCATGAATGTACGGCTAAAGAACATGTAGAAACCAGTTTCATGATATACTCTTCAATCAATGAGGCATTTAAAAAATGTACATAGTATAGTTTCAGCAAATGGCCTGGACATAAACTTTAAGAATTTGGATTAATTCCAGTAGTCTCAGAGATTGAAAGAAAATCAACCATACTTGTGAGAGTTTGTTTGCAGAACTTCAAGTAATTGAGGGCAATCTGCCCTATTCTGGGGGTCTTCAGGCCACTGTGGAAAAAAAAAGTCAGTGCTCTCAGTATCTAAGCAAAAGCCCTTTAGATACATCAAAATTCACATTTGGGGCAAAATAAATAGTGATAAATGATAATACTCTTTTTTTTTAATGAAGTGCTTACTAGGAGATTCAGAGCAAACTATGCATCCTTAGAAATACTAATTGTTGATGAATATTCATCTCCTAGAGAAGCTTACATTATGTGGAAATTAAATTCAAAGCATGCTTATAAGTACCTTGAGAGTCTGTAAGAAAAAAAAAGCAACAAGATGATATAAATTGTCACATTGGCAGCGTTATTATTTTTTGTTTATATTGTTCCCTAAACTACCTCAGTTTTACTACTTTTTGTTTTCTAGGTAATCTTTTATATTCCTTGCTGACAATGAAATGCATTTAAAATAAGAAGAAGATTCTATAATGTCTTGCATTGTAGCCAACTGACAAATATAGCCTTTGTCTCTGTCCACAGCACAGAGAGGGAGGCCATGTTATGGGGAGATCAATATGCTAGGAGTGACAAGTTCTAGTCCTAGATAGTCTGTTCTGGCCTGAGTTCTGGTTCTGGCTTTGACTTTTGGGAGTTTTCTGATCTTCTGTGTGACCCTAATATTCACTTATTCTTTCTGAGTCTCTTTCCATTATGTTGACAATAATATGAAAGGTATTTATTATGGGGATACCATGTCCCAGGCATTCTGCTTGGTGCCTCAAAAAAAATTTGAATAAGACATAAGGCATAAAGGTGGCCCATGTAAAGCATACAGACAGTTCAATCGAATCTAGACTCTTGCTGTAATTGCAGTAAAACAACCACAGGAGAATTAAACTCTGCTCTGGGCATACAAAGCTTAAAACAAAGTCAGGTGAAAGAGTGGCACAGAGGAAGTGTCACTTAAACTGAGACTGGAGGGATGAGACAATATGCATAAAAGAAAATGCAGACGTGAACCACTATTGTTATTTGGCAAATCAGCTTATTTTAGAAGCCAAAAACAAGAATTGAATCCACCAGTTTGCTTTTTGGTCTAAATGATTCCCATCAGCAGTTAAAATCCATTAAATCTGTTTGAATTTATAAGAGGAAACTTTACTATTATTGGTGAAAGAGCATTTTCCCACCTAGCCAGGTGCATGGGGAGAGCTTCGAAGGCATTCTTATGTTCTACACAATGGATAAATTTATTTTGGTAATCAAAGTTTATATAATAATATTCTATGAGATACTTGAAATTATTTCTGAGTAATTCTTGTTTACAAATAATTTTATTGGCCTTAATATGCCTTCTTATTTCTTAGCATATTATATTTGATCTTCTCTTTTAACATATAAAATCTAATGTTGTTCTCCTGGATTGATGCAGACAGCCTTATTGCATATTTTAATTTCAAATAATAACTTCACTGAAAAGGTAACAACTCTCCTTCTCCCTTCTCCCCACTCCTCTCCCATACCTTATCAACAGACAGACATAACAGAGGCTTTCTGAAGTGAAATAGAAATGTTGTAACTTGTACCACAGTACTGGACTGAAATGAAGATCTAACACAGCCGTAACAGTTTAAATTAATAAAAAATAAGCAAAGACACAAAGGAATGCATTGTGAGGAGCAGAGACCTGGAATAGCTCTGTCCTTTGGGGGGAAGTGGAGAAGAGGGACAGAGCCACCCTAGGAGAGAAAATTCTTAAATTAAGAGTCCCTGGGAGACTTGAATAAGAGTATGATTAGTTCAGCATTGCTTTCATTCTCCACCTCCCCCTCCCACTATAGACTTCAGTTTTAATAATGATTAAAAAATAATGCCCAAATCCCATCTGAATGGCTTTTGAGGTTTAACTCACTGAATCTATTCATAGCATTGAGCTTGTAAGGGGGACTGAACAGATCTGCACAACTAATCGTGGAATATTACACTGATACTTCATCTCCCACATCAATACCAATTACGCCCTCACGGAGAGCATCGCATATTATTTTAATAGGATAGGAATTTTTAATCCAGTCAGGTAGTCCTGGATGAATGTGTTTGTATGTCTTTCATTAAAATTTGGTGGCTCATGCTGCTCCAGACACATTTTGAATGTTTAAAATTTCCACAGATGTTATTTATCCATCAGGATGGAAAATTTCCTGCTCTCTACTATATAGATTCTGTCTCATTAACATAAATAAAGAATAAAGCATAACAACAACAATCTTGCTTAATGTGTACACACAGAAATATTGTCATAGGCATCTGGCAATCAGTTGGAGTTGGTGAAAATTGCTAAATGAATGAAAGTGGCAGAACTAGCAGAAGGATGACATCCCTTTCTGGGGAAAAAGCCTTACTGTTAAAGATTTTGCCTCTTTGTTCCATTGAGTTTTATTTTCAAGGCACTGTATTTGGCTTGAACCTTCAGATAAAAAATACTTTACCAATTATTTGAGCTACTAACATTATAAAAAAATTCCTAATCTTAATTGAGAACTGAAGATGCATTTCTCGTAAAGCTATTTGGTTAAACAAAATCTTAAAGAAGAACGCTAACATTTTAACCTCAAGATCTATCTATCACCACGTCTCACAGGCATGACTTAAGATCATAACCATAAAAGAAATACAGCTAACATCCATATATTCATTGCTACATTAAAAATATTATAGAAGTTTGATTATTACTTTTGAACTTCTAAAGGCATACAACTATTATGTATCCATAATAATTAAAAATAAAAATAAAATTAAAAAATACTTTGTAAGTTTCTAAAATGTAGGGAATGTAATAGTAAGACAGTTTTGGTTTTGACTTGAATAAGAGCTTGTAAAAAGCTAAGGAGAAGAGTTTTTGCCACTGAGACAAGCATTTTTCACTATCTTTCTTTAAACAATGTTTGCCAGCTTGCTGCTTCATTTTGACTCTTTTTATTTCTGTCTTCCCAACTACACAGAAGGCTTTCTTGAGGGCCAGGATCATGCATTATTTATCCTTGCACATGACTTCATAGTGATGGACACAGGGGAGACATGCTATGTATTTTTTTTTTCCATGAGATTAAAACTCTATTTTTTTAACCTGATTATACTAAATTATACCTTTGACTTGGGAAGAATGAAAAATTAAGATCAGGATGCAAAATCTTTTACAAAAGCCTTACTTTAGTTATGATTCTAAAAACATTATCATATGAACATTGAATATTTTAGCTATAAAAAATTTAAATGCCCAATATACCAGCAATGAGCAAGTGCAATTTGAAATTAAAAATACATTACCATTCACATTGGCACCACCAAAAATGAAATACTTCGGTATAAATGTTACAAAATACGTACAAAATATATATGAGGAAAACTTCAAAACTCTGATACAAGATATCAGAGAATAAATAAATTGAGAAATTCTCCATGATCATGGATAGGAATACTCAATATTGTCAAGATGTCAGTAATTTCCAACTTGATCTGTATATTCAAGGAAATCCCAGTAAAAATTCCATCAAGTTATTTTGTGGATATTGACAAACTGACTCTGGCAAAAGACCCAGAGTATTCAACTCAGTATTGAAGGAGAAGAACAAAGTGGGAAGACTGACACTACCTGACTTTAAGACTTATTATAAAGCTACAGTAGTAATTACAGTGGGGTACTGTCAAAAGAATAGGCAAATAAATCAATGGACCAGAATAGGGAGCCCAGAAATAGACTCACGTAAATATAGTTAACTCATCTTTGACAAAGAAGCAAAGACAATACAATAAAGAGTCTTTTCAACAACTAGTGCTAGAACAACTGAACATTCAACATGCACAAATTAATCTAGATACAGACCTTATGCCCTTCACAAAAATTACCTCAAAATGGATCATAGACCAAAATGTAAAATGCAAAACTTTAAAATTCCTAGAAGATAACGTAAGAGAAAATCTAGGTGATCTTGAATATGATGATGACTTTTTAGATACAACACCAAAGACATGATCATAAAAGAAATAAGTGATAAGGTATATTTTATTAAAAATAAAAACTTCTGCTCGGTGAAAGACAATACCAAGAGGATGAGAAGACAAACCACAGATGGTAAAACAATATTTGCAAAAGACACATATAATAGAGAACTGTTATCCAAAATATATAAAAAAATCTTAAAGCTCAACAATAAGTAAATGAACAGCCTGATTAAAAAATGGGCAAGAGACTAGAACAGACACCTCCCCAAAGAAGATATACAGATTACAAGTCAATATATGAAAAGATGCTCTACATCATATGTCACTAGAGAACTGCAAATTAAAACAACAAAGAGATACCACTACATACCTATTAAAATGGCCAAAACCCAAACTATTGACATCATCAAATCCTGGCCTAGTTGTAGAACAACAGGAATTCTCATTCTTTACTGGTGGGAGTACAAAATTGTACAGCCACTTTTGAAGACAGTTTGGTAATTTTTATAAAACTAATGCACTCTTACCATATGATCTGCTAATTGCACTCCTTGGTATTTATCCAAATAGGTTGAAAACTTGCATCCACACAAAAATCTACACACGAAAGTTTATAGCAGCTTTATTCATAATTGCCAAAACTTGGAAGCCACCAAGAAATCTTTCACTAAGTGAACAAATAAACTATGGTACATTGTGACAATGCAGTTTTAATAAGCACTAAAATGAAATGAGCTATTAAGCCATTGAAAAGACATAGAGGAACTTTACATGCATATTACTAAGTGAAAGAAAACTATCTGAAAAGGTGAATACTCTATGACTCCAACTATGTGACACTCTGGAAAAGGCAAAACTATGGATGAAGTAAAAAGATCAGTGGTTGTCAGGGGTTAAGGGAAGAGATGGGTGAACAGGCAAAGCACAGATGATTTTTAGGGCAGTGAAATTATTCTGTATGATATTATGATGATGAACACATGTCATTATACATTTGTCAAAACTCATAGAATGTATAACACCAAGCGTGAACCCTAATGTAAATCACGGACTTTGGGTGATGATGATGTGTTAATGTAGGTTCATGGATTTTAACAAATGTACCACTATGGTGTGGGTTGTGGATAGTGGGGAAGGCTGCCCATGTGTGGGGTCAGGGGATATATAGCAACTCTGTACTTTTTGTTCAATTTTTCTGTGAACTTGAAACTTATCAAAAATAAAGTTTGTTAATTAAAAAAATAAAGCTTTCAAGTGAGAAAAATAAATTTGAACATAATTCCAAGTCAGAAAAATTAATACTTTAAGTTAGTTACCAATTTTTATTTTTCCTGATAGTTAAAACTTCAAGTTCCAATTAATAAAGAAAGTGATGTTAGTAAGTATTTCACTTTTTTGTTGTGTTGTGCAGTGTTAAGTAAAGGTACTTTTAATTCTTTCTTTGCTTTTTAAAGGATGTTAGGCAGAATTTCTTTACTCACGCATAATCTTAAGCAGCAACTACATCATTCAGAATACTATTTGCAAGTGGCAGAAACAAGCTTTTGGTAGTGTAAGCAGTAAATGAATTTCTTAAAAGGGTATTATGATGCTCACATAATTTTTGAGAGTTCTGAAAAACTGGACATGGAAGCTACACAGCCAGAAGCAGGACCTCAAATATCTCTGTGGACCTGATCCTGTGAAAACACCATGGCAACTGCCTCCGGCCACAGACACTGCGTCTTCTATTTCCAACACCACCAACTTTGGGTATACAGTGCCTCTTTTTGAATTGCAGCCATTGATGCTTCTGAAAATTCGATGTGCTGTAGTTATTGTCACTACCAACATTCTTGACAGAATTGATTCTGCTCGGATTCTGCTGCTTCTTTTGACCATTAGTTTTCATTTGAGTTTCTGGAGAATTGAGTCCTACAGGCTTCTGGTTGGTAGAGGCTATGTCTTATACTTTGTCCCAGATGAAAGAAAGCCTGGGAAAGTGACACTTTTGTAGTGCTCATTTCTATGGGGAAAAAATGTCATACCCTGTCCACTCAAATAGAAAAACACAAATCTCCTACAGAATTATATGTATATACCATCAGCTAAGTAAATAATACTTGCATGCACTTTTAACCATGAAAATATATTTGTATGTATCTGGTTCCCTTTTTGTTGCTAGTGGATTATGTTTTATGATGATATTGATGTTTCATTCTTGTTTTGTTCTGAGGGGCAAGTGAATGATGGCAAAGAGCTGCTTTGTCAGTAGGGTTTATTGTACATTGGAGGAAAGAGAAAATGAAGGCAGGGGAAACAGAATTGGATAACAAGTAGTAAAAATATATGCCATGTTCCATACATTGCTTGCTTGCTTTCTTTCTTTTTCTTTCTTTCTTTCTTTCTTTCTTTCTTTCTTTCTTTCTTTTATTATTTATTTATTTAGTTGAGAACGCCTCTGAGAATTTGTGAATGCTTAGGCAATGATTCCAGAGAATCGTACATACTTACAAAATTAGGTAAACCACGTTATAGAAACAAGCCTGGATCAGAAGAACTTGAATATGTCAACTAATTTGATGTTGAAAATGAGAAAACTGGAAAAGTCACTGAATCCTCAAATGTTTCAAACTTGAGTGATGAGAGTAAGCAAGAAAGTGATGAAAGGGTTTTTATGGAGTGGATGATAAATTTGGTGTAAGATACTATTGACAGTTCCCTTTAAATTGAAATCTAAAACCTGTCTATTTTAAAATGGCTAATGATCATGTCCTTAATATGAGTGTGCTGAGCAGGTGAAGGGTGCGTGATTTTCAGGCAGGGCATTATAACTCTTGGCTAGAACATTGTGTATAGCAGACTTCAGAGGGATGTGGCAATGTATTGGGGCATGGATCCCCATCCAGACTCTTAGAATGAAGAGAATAAAAGACAAAGGAATATGCTGAAAACTTTCATCATTTATAGTCCTTGTTGTACTTAGCCCTAATTTTTAGTAAAAATGGTATTTCTTTGGCCTTTAGAGTTTCAAAGTTATTCCCTAACAGTAAATTAAGTACTATTAAAAATTTGTTTCTCTTTTTTTCTATGTAGCAATAACCTCTGTCATTGCTGAAAGAGGGTAAATTTATGTAGCTCCAGCCATGACTAGATTTTTATTATATTGGGTTATAAAGAAAAGAAATGGAATTATCTAGTCTCAAGGTCATTTACAATAGGATAAGATACCATCAATTTAGATAGTTTAGTTGCCAGTCTCATTATAAGTTGAAAGAGACAAGCTGACCTCTCAAGCTATTTCTCAAGATAAATTCATAAGCTTTTATGAGCTATCAATCCCCCAAACTCATTACCTAGGACTGATGTCCTAGTCTTTTTGTTACTATTAGAATACAGTAGAAAACTAGCCCCTAAATATTATTTTCTCCCTTCTTTTGGGAATAGAATTGGTGAATGACACAGAGAAATGAAAACTAAAAATCACAATATGTTCACAAACAAAATGGGATGGTCATATGATGGGCTGTATAATTCTACATCTTCAGCTTGATTCATCATAGAGCCAAATAGATTAAATTAAGAATTCAAGATATACAATTCATATATTGTATCACTTTGAGACAGATAAAGATAATTATTTATTATGTTACTTTGCATTCATTTAGAATTTAGTTAGATGTTGTGCCATTAGCAAGGATAAAATAATATTTTGGAATATGTAGTATGAATACTTGACAATTTTGTTTAGCATTATCTTTAACTTCTTAATTGATAGAAAAATTAGATTTTTTCAGTTTAATGTTAACTTGTATGAGGCATCAACAATCTTAAATAAGGAAGTGAAAAAGAATAATGTAATGAATTAAACATACATATGTATACATATTATCTATATTTGGGTATATATTAAACTCTCTATATATTTATATTTAGTAACCACAATACATTTTGGCAACATGCTTTCTTGAAAGAAAAATATTAATCAGTGTGTTGAGTCATTGAAATTTAGAGTGAAAATGGACAATAAGAATTATATAATAAAGTCCCCAACCCCTGCTTTTTACAGATGATATCAAGAGAAATGACAAGACTTGCCCAATATCATAGTGTTCGTGATCAGAAAGGGCTCAAATTCATTTCCAGTTTCATAGTTCTGTCTGCTTCCTACTTTAGAGGCCAAAAGTTTCTATTTTTTTTTCCTCTTAAGAAGAGAAGGAAAATCAGCTGAGTGCACTAAGAAATTTTTTCCTACCTTCCACTTTGGAGCTCTTTAATTCGTAGAGCTTATGATAGTAGTAATCTATATTAACCCAAGGTCCATTACAGAGTCTCTATCTACGTACAACTTTCATGCAAACTTCTGTTGTTCTAGGCCTTTATTTAAAAAGCATATTAAAAATTTCAATTTGTCTCTTTTCTTTCCCTAATTGTGTTCAACAATTACTAAATATCTTCTATTGGATCAGAACAGGAAGTCTCAATCTCTGCAGGTATTAAATTTGCTAGCCATAGCTCTAATGTTTTTTTTAGCTTTTTTTTAAACTTCAAAATGTTACTGGTGTACAAATGGTTTTGGTTACATGTATTGATTTTGTTATGCTTGAGTCAGGATTATCAGTGTGACCATCACCCAGATGTGTTCATAGTACCCGTTAGTAGGTTTTCACCCACCTCTCTTCCCCCCTCCCCCAACCTGCTTTATTTCCACTGAGTTTTACTTCCCTCTGTGCACATGTGTGCCCATTGGTTAGTTCCAATTTAATAGCGAGTACATGTGGTGTTTCTTTTTCCATTCCTTAGATACTTCACTTAGGATAATGGTCTCCAGTTCCATCCAAATTGTTGCAAAAGGCATTAGTCATCCTTCTTCATGGCTGAGTAATATTCCATGATATACATATACCACATTTTGTAAAGCCACTCATGAATTGATGGGCACGTGAATTAATTCCACATCTAGGCAATTGCAAATTGTGCTGCAATAACCATTTGAGTGCAGGTGTCTTTTTGATAAAATGACTTCTTTTCCTCTGGGTAAATACCCAGTAGTGGGATTGCTGGATTGAAAGGTAGGTCTACTTTTCGTTCCTTGGAGAATCTCCATACTATTTTCCATAGAGGTTGTATTCATTTGCAGTACCACCAACAATCTATAAGCATTGCTTTCTCTCTGCATCCACACCAGCATCTATTATTTTTGAACTTTCTAATGAAAGCCATGATATCTCATTGTGGTTTTAATTTGTGTTTTCCTGACGATTAGTGATGTTTATGGGCCATTTGTCTATCTTCTTTTGCAAAGTTTCTGTTCATGTGTTTTGTCCACATATAAATGGGGTTGTTTGTTTTGTTCTTGCTGATTTGATTGAGTTCTTTGTAGATTCTGGTTCTTAGCCCTTTATTGGGTATGTAGTTTGAGAATATTTGCTCCCATTCTGTAGGTTGCCTATTTGCTCTGTCAATTATTTCTTTGCTGTGCAAAGCCTTTTAATTTAAAGTCCCATTTACTTATTTTTGCTGTTGCTGTGATTGCCATTGGGGTCTTAGTGATAAATTCTTTGCCTACACCTATATCTAGAACCAACATTTTTTTCTAGCATTTTTATGGTTTCATGTCTTAAATTTAAGTCTTTCATCCATCTTGAATTAATTTTTGTGAGTGGCGAGAAATATGGATCCTGTTTCATTCTTCTGCGTGTGGCTATGCAATTCTCCCAGCACCATATATTGAATAGGGCTTCTTTTCCCCAGTGTTTATTATTGTCTACTTTGTCAAAGATCAGTTGGCTGTATATGGATGGTTTTATATCTGGGTTCTCTGTCCTGTTCCATTGGTCTGTGCCTCTATTTTTGTGGCAATACTATGCTGTTTTGGTTACTATAGCCTTGTAGTATAGTTTGAAGCCTGGTAATGTGCCTACAGATTTGTTCTTTTTGCCTAAGATTGCTTTGGCTATTTGAGCTCTTTTCTGGTTCCAAACAAAGCGTATAATTATTTTTTCTAGATCTGTGAAATATGACATTGGTATTTTGATGGGGATTGCACTGGATCTATAAATCACATTGGGCAATATGGACATTTTAACAATGTTGATTCTACCGATGCATGAGCATGATATGTTTTTCTATTTGTTTGTGTTGTCTGCAATTTCTTTCCTCAGTGTTTCATATTTCTCTCTGTAGAGATCTTTCACCTCCTTGGTTAAATAGATTCCTAGGTATTTTATTTTATATGTAGCTATTGTGAATGGTATTAAGTCTTTGATTTGACTCTCAGCTTGACTGATATTGGTGTATTGGAATGCTAATGATTTGTGTATATGGATCTTGAAAACTGAGACTTTGCTGAATTTATTTATGAATTCCAGGAGTCTCTTGGTGGAATCTTTGGGGTTTTCTAGATATAAGATCATATCATCAGCAAAAACTGATAGTTTGACCTCCTCTTTCCTGATTTGGATACACTTTATTTCTTTCTCTTGCCTGATTGCTCTGGCTAGGAGTTCTAACACTAGGTTGAAAAGAAGTGGTAACAGTGGGCACCCTTGTCTTGTTCTAGTTCTTAGGAGGAATGCTTTCAGCTTTTTCCCATTCAGTGTGATGTTGGCTGTGGGTTTGTCATGTATGGGTATTATAATCTTGAGATATGTTCCTTCTGTGCCTAATTTGTTGAGGGTTTTTATCATGAAAGAGTGCTGAATTTTGTTGAATACTTTTTCTGCATCTATACAGATGATCATATTTTTCCTTCTGTTTATGTGATGAATCACATTTATTGATTTATATATGTTGAGCCATCCTTGCATCCCTGGGTAGAAGCCCACTTGGTCATGGTGGATTTTTCTTTGATATGCTGTTGAATTCAGTTTGCTGGTATTTTATTTAGGATTTTTGCATCTATATTCATGAGGGGTAGTGGTCTGTAGTTTTCTTGTTTTTTGTTCTTTCCTTTCCTGCCTTTGGTCTCTAGGTGACACTGGCTTCATAGAGTGAGTTGGGGAGGATTTCTTCCCTCTCAATGTTATGGAATAGTTTCTTCAGTATGGGTACTAGCTGTTCTTTGTAGGTCTGGTAAAATTTGTCTGTGAATCCGTCTGGTCTGGGGCTTTTTTTGTTAGAAGACTTTTTATTACTGCTTCAATCTCTTTGCTCATTATTGGTCTGTTCAGTTCTATTTCTTCCTGATTGAGTCTTGGGAGGTTATGTGTTTCCAAGTATTTGTCCATTTCCTCTATGTTTTCAAGTTTATGTGCATAGAGATTTTCATAGTATTCACAGATGATATTTTGTATTTCTGTGGTATCAATTGTAATATGTCATTTTTCATTTCTGCTTGAGCTTATTTGGGTTCTTTCTTTTCTATTACTGGTTAATCTAACAAATCATCTATCAATTTTGTTTGTCTTTTCAAAGGAACACCTTTTTGTTTCACTGATCCTTTTTTTTTTCCATTTCATTTAGTTCTGCTTTGACCTCAGTTATTTATTTCTTCTTTTGGTTTTAAGTTTGGTTTGCTCTTCCTTTTCCAGTTCCTTGAGACATGTCATTAGAATGTAAATATGGAATCTTTCTGTTTTTTGATGTAGGCATTCAAGGCTATGAATTTTCCTCTTATGACTGCTTTTGCTGAATCCTATAGATTTTGATAGCTCATGTTCCCTTTGTAATTCAGTTTGAGGAATTCTTTGATTTCCATCTTAATTTCATTATTGACCCAATAATCATTCAGCAGCATGTAGTTTAATTTTCAGGACTTTGTGTAGAATTGAGTGTTTTTCTTGGAGTTGATTTCTAGTTTTATTCCACTGTGGTCTGAGAAGATACATGGTCTGATTTCTATTTTTTTGGATTTGTTGAGTCATTTTTTTTGGCCTAAGACATGCTCAATCTTGCAGAATGTTCCATGTGCTGATGAAAAGAATATATATTCAGTAGTTTTCGTGTAAAATACTCTGTAGATGTCTGTTAGGCCCATTTGTTCTAGAGTCCTGTTTAAGTCCAGTTTTCCTTTATTTATTTTCTTCTTGGTTGATGTGTCCAGTTCTGTCAGTAGGGTGTTGAATTCCCTAGCAATTACAATGCTGCTGTTTATTTCTTTGCTTGGATCAAGTAGGGTTTGCTTTAGGAATCTGGGTGCTCCTGTGTTAGGTTCATAAATATTTAGGATTGTTATGTCTTCTTGTTGAATTGCTCCATTTACCATTATAATGACCATCTTTGTCTGTCTTTATCATTGTTGATTTAAAGTCAATTTATGAATAGTATTGGCATTCTCATCTTAATCTCTGAAACAGTAGTTGGTTCTTGTGGATAGGGATCAATGACACCAATGACACCCACTGACACCTGAGTCAGTAAATGCTGTAAAGGGCTGTGCAAATTGACCTCCCTGTCAGTAGGTGGTGCTTTTCAGAAAAAAGAGGCTGCTATATTATTTTTGGGACCTGTGACCTGCTCTAGTCCCTTAAGAGAAGCACTCACATGCCCCAGGTGGTGGGTGGGGACCTGGAACTTCCAGGTAAGTCCTTATTCTACACCACAGCTGAGGTAGGTGGGAAAGTGTGGCCTGGTGGTGGGTCAGGTTATCCTGTTCTCAGGCTCCACAAAACTGGTAAGGTAGCTGTTTTGGCAATGGTCAAAGGTCTGCTCCCAGATTCTGGTGAAAGTCTGCTTGTGGGGGAGTGGCATCTGAGATTCAGAATCTGGCTTTCAGGAACAGGTTTCACTCCTGTTCCCCCTTCCCTGCTCCTTGGTCTCCCTCTGGCATCTGCCAGCATGCAGGATTCAAACTAGTCAAGCTCCCCCATGAGTGTTCTGTGACTGGTACCCACTCTGCACTCTCTCTTCAGTTCTGCCCACATAGACTCCCTTGCCTCCTGAGGTTAGTTCACAAGTCTTCTCTCCATGCCCTCAACCAACATGATCAAGTCCTGGGGGTACAGGATCTGGCCTGTGTTTCTATCCCAGGGTTCCTGAAGATCAATCCATGACTGTGCCAGTGAGAAGCTTGCTGGCCCTGAATTGCCTATGTGATGCTCAAGCTTGTTTGATGTCTCTCCATTTCAGGATGTGCCCTGCTCTGATGGGGTAGCCAGACAAGCAGCACTGGGGAGGCCCGGTGAGCAGGGAGCTCACAGTCCTAGCACCCCTTAGTTTGCTCCAGGTCTTTAAGAGGAAAGGTTGAGCCCCACTCTCTGTGGGAGCCCTGGTGTGGTAGATGCACCAACAGAGGGGAAGACGGTTTCCTGCATTTCCTGTGAGCCCCAGGTCAATCATCTCTTTTGGCAGCCATGAATGGGGGAGAGTAAAGGGAAGAAAAGAGTCTGAATGGAAGAAAGCTTGCACACTGGTCTTCTCTGTCCCTCTCTCCAGAAGGCAGCTGCCCAGAATATCCAGGCTCTGGGGTCCCACAGATCCCCCGGGACCCACTGGCCCCTTGTCTCCTGTAGTCTGGACCAGAGTTGGGAAATGTTTGTGTGGGAATGAGCGAGATGAAAACTGAGGGGATGAAGCCCCCTGGGGAGGACAAAGGTGCACAGTGGGTGGAAGCTATGTGGCATCTGCTATCTCAACTCAGATCTGCAGTGACAGGAAGTGATCCCAAGGGTGCTGGCAGCCTGGTGTTTTGTCTTCAAGAAGCTCTCAGTTCACTGGCAGCAACAGCTTTTGGGTTCTTGAGGGTAGAAGGGATCTCTACCCACTCGGGAGCCCACTGGCTGCCAGAGATGTGAGGGAGAGAGAAACAAACCACTCCACCTACCGTTTTCACTGGACTTCAAGGTTCTTGGTGATTGATCTGTGCTGATATATTGCTCCTTCTTGTTCTGCTTCACAACTTCTTCCTATGGAATCTCTGGTAGGTTCTGGCACATTTCCCTTGGAATTATACCCTATCTATATTTGTATGTTTATTTTTTCTCTTTCATCTAAAACTTTCTTTTTTCTCAGATGATCTGGCAGCTGGTGTCTCTGGTATACCATCTTGGTCCTCTAGTCATAGCTTTAGACACTTGATACATTTCTATAGGGGTACTGTACTGAGGTTTTGTCATGTTGCTCTGCAGAGATTGTTAACAGAGGTTTTCTAGGTTGCCATCTTTCTCCTTTCACCACCATACCCAAACACCAACTATCTTACTGGCTTCTTATTTATATTACGCTCTTCTTTAATAGTTACTTGTATAAAAGTGTTTCTGGAATTGTTAGAGAATGATTTACCATTAAGTACTGAAAGTCTTAAATACACCCTGTTCAAATAAATACATCCTTATGTTTCTGGGAAGGTTGTTAAAGTAACTTGCTTTTCCTATCTAGTGACTTTATGGACATTAAGAAGTCTGGACAAGACCATTAAGTGATTAAAAGTTACTCATCACTGATCTACTGATCTAGGTTCATTTAATAGCTGACATTTCTTAAAAATTGAAATGACTACGTTGTTTTTATTAAAAATGAGAAAAAAATGTTTACTCTTAAAAAAGTCATTTATTTTTTACAAGACTGATCCATTGGTATAAGTCCAGATTCTGCAAAGAGGTAATGCTTCTATCTGAGTCATGGCTACAATTGAAAGAAGAAAAAAGGAAACAGGAAAAAACAAATTGCAATTAAGGCAGATTGCTAATTGGAAAAATAGGATGATTAATCTAATTAAGCTTTTAATTGACATGTATTAAAACCTAGAAATTATCTGTGGGTTAGTATAAAACCAAAGTACAAAAATAAGTGATATAATCTAGCATTAGAAAAAACATATTTTCAATTTTTGTATTAACTTTGTATGTGCTACTTCATGTTTTTTACTGTGTGTTGTTTGAAAATAAGCTAGTTACACAATTTTAAATTTTTATTTATCATAATGTGAAAATTACAAAATGTTTATAGGATCAAAGTAAGTTCATGACATTATTTTTTTCCAGCTAGTACAAATAATTATTTTTTATATGTTGAGATTTATAATGTTGTACAGTATTATAGAGGCAGATATGGAAGCATCCACTTTTTTTTTTAACCCAAGAAAGAATACAAAATAGTGAAACAGTGAAAGTATTATTTTATTTGATTTATTTCCCCTTCCTTTATCTTATACTACTTGGTCTCTCTAACATCTTGATTTAAAAAGTCTTGGATTCTTTGTTTTTACATGTTTATTGAAGGCAACAAAAATGAAAACAATATATGAAATGATTGATCAAATCATCTTTAAATCTATTGAAAGGCTCTGATGTGAAACATTATTTTTATCAAGAAGACAGCATAAAGATTAATATTCCAGGCTATGGTGCCAGAATTCTGAGGTTTTAAGTCTTGTCCCACCACTTGAAATTTGAGAAACCTTGAACCAGTTAATAGACTATCTATGCCTGTTTCTTCAACTACAAAATGAGAATGAGCATAGACCCTGCCTTCTTGGTTTTATGTATAAGGATTAAGTCTGACAAAGCATGTACAGCATCTCAGTCTGTACAGATGTATAGGAGGCACTCAACAAGTATTTATTTTCTTATAAAGTGAGTCTAGTTCTATTTTTATGATAGAGAATCCTCCTTGAAAATGTTTAGTCTTGGGGTATATTTTATTTTATTCATGTGCACTGTAATAGTACTATAATCTCTGTTTGGAAAGGGAAAGAAATTTGAGTGAAATAATTTATAGTTAACATATAGTTTATTTATGAGGAATCTGTAAGGAAGCCACAAGGAACAGAAATTAATTCTAACATGAAACAATTGACTCATTTATTGAGAGTATATGTCCTCTTAAGTGAATGGGATCTTTTGATCTCTATGAGAGCTGCATGTAGAATTGAAGACATAAAAATCTATCAGAGGTTCCATTATTAACCTGAACTTGTAAGTTTGAATCCTTGTCAAATTACTCTCCCACTCTAGATTTTCTGGAAACTATGTTTCATGGAATAGAGATTCTCATTCTTCATTTTGAAGGAAAATTAGATTTAAAATTCAGGCTTTTGGTAGTATATTTGAATATCCACTACCTGGGCAAAGAAGATATTCTTTCTTTGTTGTATTCAGGCCCGGCAGCAATAATTGGTCTGCCCCTTTCACTCAGTAAAGAAAACAACAACCCCATGTGGGTAAAAGGCAAACCAGTCCCAGTTACACACACTGACAATATGTACAGAAATAGTCTATGACTAATTTTATGGCCTTTAATTTAGGTGCAAAATTAAAGTTATTCCTGGGTAAGGAATTCTCCGGGCGCAGAAATCAGGATGGAGACAATGCTTCTTTCTTCAGTGCCTGAGGAATGCCCATTTTCTGATGTGGAAGTGTTTTTTCAAATTTTTGCATCTTTAAATCAATAAAAATGATGTCTTCACATTGCTTGAAGACAGCAGGTATCACTGAATTTATAGGAGATATTTTTATAACCTCTGAAATCTTGGGGGCATTCCTGGACAAAGAGTAGACAGCGAGTGTGACATTGAACATAAGATAAATGAAATATTGCTGACACTCATAATTTAGTCCTGGTTAAAATGAAAAGGTTAATTCTTTATGCCACATTTTCCCCTCAAACTCCAGCTGCTTTGCCTGTTGAAACTGCTGAATGTATGAAGTAAATATGTTTACAATGAAATATTGAAGGAATGAATCTGCTGGGAATATAATTGTATTAATTATCCATAGCTTTCATGTGATTAATCACCATCAGAAAATTCATTAACGAGTGATGAGCGTTGATGACTATTCTTTATACGTTAGATAAGGTTCTAAAATTTAAATTCCCATAAAGTTAAAAAAAATGACCCACCCAACATATAGAGAGATCTCTAGCTAGGCAATATCCTGATTCTTAGGATTCCCTTTATAAGACAGAGGCTGTGTCTATGATAGTTTAACATTTTAACACATTTGCCAGTAAAATCAAAATATCCTGGGATTCCTTTTCTATTCCAAATGTAACAATAAAATTTACAGTTCTGTGATTATTTGGAATTTCTTTTAGTTTATTTTTCCATAATAACTTTTAAATGAATTATTAATCAATTTTCACTAAATTTTGTACATGATTAAGCATATCCATATATACCTGAAGTTGTTGTTCACTTCCTACAGGGAAACAAAACAGTACTATCAGGAATTCAAAGGGTCAAATTTTTGTAATATTTGGTAAATATTTTGACACAGTTCTTCACATCTAGAAGGAATACCAGATTGCTCAGCAACATTCTGATTTTATAGATGATGCTTAAAATAGTACCTACTCAAGATCACATGCACAAGTAGTGGCCTAACTGGGACTAGATTCCAATCCTTTACTCCTAATTCACTTGTTTATTCATCACAAAAAATGCAATTGAAGTTTGCAAATGAGTAGAGGTTTCATATATTTCAGTATTTCAAGTGATGGTGACTGAGTCTTTAACTTTCTATTTTTTAAAAAAATTGCCAAAATTTGATTGGTTTGAAAATATGAATACATATATATTCATACACACATATATTCATATTGAGAGAGAGAGAGAGAGAAATACAAAAGAATCTTTATAAAATAAAGATCAAAGCACATAGACAATGGTTATTTAAATTATTCTTCAGATGAAATATTTTGGACAGTTCCTAATCTTCTTTTGACAGTGGAAAAAGTAAAACAGTACATTACATAAAGGCTTATTGTATGCCATTTAGAACCTCACTATTGTGTGGAGACTCCATTGACTCAATTTAGGGGAAATAGTTGAGGAATATGTTTATCATCTATAGTCTCTTACAATATACTTTGTTGTTGTTGTTGGCTTGCTAATTTGTCCTAATGTCTACCACATAAACACCTTGTTCATTATTTAATGTGCCCTACCATGATTATTTATAGAAAATTATAATATCCTATATATGTGAAAAGTTTATTTATTGACCTTATGCTGGGAGTTTGATATATGCATTTGTAATCATCATACTAGAGTTTTTAATTCAACATTTTCAGACAACCATCAAAGATGATTTTAGTAGTGAGAGGCGTTTTTACAAATAGTAAACAAGAAAAAGAAATCTAGTTCAAACTGAAAATTGAACTGTATTTCCAAATGTTTTAATATGAGGAAGTCAGTTCATTGCTTTTTAAAGTGTCTGGCCATATAGTGTAATGAAGAATCCATTTGTTTTTATAATATATTGGATTTCAATTCTCCTGATTTAACATGAATGAGTATATGATTCCAGTATAATATCTTTTGTTTTTCCTTTACATTTGAAAGATCTCCTTAGAAATGATAAGACTATACCAGGATAGATGTCTGCAGTTCTTCTGGTTCTCAGTAAATATAGGAGGTTAAATGTATATTGAACAGGAAATGGTGAACATTATGGTTTTCAGAGTATATGTACATCCTCTGAATCTAAATTTGGAAATGAGGCATTGAAGTTTCTATAACTCTTGTTGTTTAAATCCAAATGATGGCTATTTCTCTTTTGGCACAATATTATAACTGGTAGGCTCCAATTGTCCTTAATTTAATTACACTAATTAATCCCACTGGTATGATATAGTGAGTCTGGTTTATTTCATAAATATGTCTGCTCCTTACTCCTTCAAATATGTAGATTCATTAGCTTGTTGAAAAGACTTTATACAAATTTCCTTCTTAGCAAAAATCAGACACAGATTAAACTCTGACATCTTGGCAAGTCCTCTTACAACTACAGACAACTGTTTACAGTAGACCTCCTCAAGCTTTGACTATGAAAATAGGATATCTTTAACAGTTTATCTGCATGTGTTAAACTGCAAGACATTTTAACATTATCTCAAGAGTCACGGCTATTGTGATATCCATCAGAATAGGGAGTAAACTTCATTTTCATAATCTTCTGCAACTGAATATAGTTTTATGTTTATTAAGGATTAGCAGCATATTAGCAGTTGAAGCGGTCACCCTTAACAAAATCAGACTAATTCAAGAACCTTCATGAACTAAGGAAATGAGAATATCAAGGGAGAACTAAGTTTAATCGAACCAAGGATAAGGCAGTGTGAGAGGTGAGCAAAAAAAAAAAAAAAGCTAAATTATTCCTTTTCCTGTTCCCTCCAAGCTTTATTGTATTACCTGATGGTTTGGATTTTAATTGGGGGAAACTAGTTCTTTAAAGGGCTTTGAACCTGCTTCAGTGAGATACATGGGATAGCTCTCACCTATATACGGATAGAACAATCACAATAACCAGGGAGAAGCACATCTTCATACTTTTTTAAATTTCTGCAATGCTGCATGTCAAGTCTTTTCCCTCAGGCCCTACCAAATCCACATGGGCCATATATTATAACTGCCCTCTCTCTCCCATATATCCTAAACCAGTGTAGTGGGTTGAAGAGTAGTCCCCAAAAAGATATATCCACAAAAAGTGCTCAACTTCTCTAATCATCAGGGAAATGCAAATCAAAACCACAATGAGATATCACTTAACTCCAGTGAGATTGGCTCATATCAAAAAATCCCCAAATAACAAATGTTGGTGGGGATGTGGACAGATAGGAACACTCATACACGTGGTGGGACTGCAAATTAGATAACAACCTCTATGGAAAAGAATATGCAATACCTCAAAGAATTAAAGTAAATTACCATTTGACCCAGCAATCCCAATACTGGGTATTATCAAAAGAAATAACAGACATTTTCTAATACAGACATCTGCTCTCGAAGTCATAGCACACAATTCACAATTGCAAAGTTGTGGAACAACCAGGTGCCCATCAATACACGAGTGGATCAATAAAATGTGGTAAGTATACCATGGAGTATTATCAGCAATAAGGAACAACAGTGAATTAACACATCTGGTATATCCTGGTTGGAGCTAGAACCCATTCTTCGAAGGAGTGTCGCAGGATTGGAAAAACAAGCACCACTGGTACTCACCATCAAACTGGTACTAACTGATGAACATACATCACACAGGGCAATAACATCATCTGAAGGGCGGGGGCGGGAGGGGGGGGGAAGGGATGGGAAAAACTCTCACTGAATGGATGTGGGGAGCACAGTTTGGGAGATGACCACGATTGTGGCCTGACACGGGCAGAACAGGGGCAATGTGTATGGCCAAAGTGTTGTACCCCCATGATATTCTGAAATTAAAAAAATAAATTAAAAAAAAATATTTGGGCTTGGAAAAATTGAGAACTCTTTGCTATGACAAGGGGTCCGGTTGTCATCTGTGGCATATATATCTTGCTCTGTAAACCTGTATCTTGCTCTTGCTTTATAATCCTATCTTGCTCCTCCTCAATAAATTTCACCTCATGTGTGCCTTAAAAAAAAAAAAAAATCCTTGGAACCTGTAAATGCTGTTTGTATTATTTGGAAAAAGAGTCTTTATAGATGTAATTAAATTAAGAATCTTGAAGTGAAAGGATCATTCTGTATTGTTTGGATAGGCCCTAAATCCAATGACAAGTGTCTATGTAAGAGAGACACAGAGGAGATTTGCCTGACAGAAGAGGAGAAAGTGCTATGAAGACAGAGACAAAATTAGAGTGATGTGGCCACAGTCAAGGAAGCCAAGGAATGCCAACAGCTGCCAGAAGCTGGAAGAGGTAGGGAGGGATTCTTACCTAGAGCCTACAGATTTCAGACTTCTGATCTTCAGAACTGTGAAAGAAAAAAATTCTGTTGTTTTAAGTTACATAGTTTGTGGTAATTTGTTGGAGCTGCAGTAGGAATCTATTACAGTTAGTAAGCATCCCAGACAAACTATTTTTACCAACTTTTTCCCTTTCAAATAAAACAGACAGGAAGTTAACAAATGCTGCTATTAGAATGCTGATACTTCATCTCAGAGCTAATTAATTAGCTCCAGCAGAACCTCCTGATTTTACTAGATCAACCATTATGGAAAAATGTATTTCATGTTCCTGAAAGCATTCTATGATTTTCTATCATAGTGATCTCGATCTTATTTAACAACAGTTAAATATTCTCTCTTGGAATGTGACAAGAAAGAGAAGGAAAAAAGCCATGCCAGAAGACACAGTTGGCTCTGGGATTACTTATAAAAATGACTTATCAAACTATTTCCTCCATATCTAAATTTGCACAATCTTTATTTTTTGATTCAGACACAAATATATAGTAACATATATATTTCATATATATATTATATGACATATAATATGTATTATATTTATGTAGATATATAAAACTCTATAATCTCTATGCCCCAAATCTATTTATCCATCACCTGTCTATGCATATATATGTAACTCTTATGTTCCGAAGGCATACTATGAACCTGATATATATAATAATTTGTATTACTTTTAACAGTTTCTAGAAAATCAAAAAAAAGGGGATGCACATGCAAAATATACACATATACTTTTCTTTCCACAGGCAATATCAACCTTCATGCTCCTTTAGCCTAGGGAGAAAAAAGTGGCAATAGCATTGGTCACCTAGCCACCCCTGTGACATCCTGTCGGTCGCTCCCCCACCTCACCTTCCCATGGGTGTACACTATTACAAAATACCTGTCCTGACCACTTCTGTCTCAGAGCTTGTTGCAGACTTTGTCTTTGTTGTTGTTTAAGGGTGCTTTGGCAGTTTATTAGTTAATACTGGAATTCTTTTACCATTTCTTTCGAGAATAGTCTGATATCTTATAATTTGTGAAGTATACATAAAACAGACCTGAATGGTGCCCTTTTAATGAGTGTTTATCCATGCTAAAATGGGATTCCAGAGATAGCTTCTTAAACTAGAGGGGTAAAGAGCTTGTCAAGGTCATTTGTTACATCAGCCCTACAGAAGAAGGTCACTGGGATTACCAAAACAGTTAAACTTCTAACAGATTTCTTGCTATTTTTATAGTAAAATGGTGAAAATATGTCATCCATTGTATGGTCATAAGATAATGGGGAAGTCACATAAAATGGTGGGGGTCTGGAAGCAGAATGGATGGATTCAAATTTCAATTGGGCTATTTACTAACAATGTGACCATGGAAACATTAGTTAACCTCTATCAACCATCTACAAAATGGTGACATTTACTTCATAAGATTGTTGTGAAGATTCCATGAGATAAGGAACATCAGGTAAGGAGCATAGTGTTAATGTCAAATAGTAAGGGTTCAATAAACCAATATTATGGTCACACAAAGGAATGTATTTTTGAGTAAGTTGTGTGAAATGCAATAGAAAGGTATAAATCTCATAAGTGTTGTGTAATATATAAGACTGTGTGTGGCTATTTGTATAAGTTCTTCATTTTCATGCATTCATAAGTAAACAATTCAAATTTCTCTTCTCTTTTTTCTAAACAATTAATTTTGTATTTCAAGCCTTTTTTCAACATTAAAGCACAGTCTTGAAATTATCTTGAATTCAAAATGGAAGAGGTCTGAAAAGAAGGATTATTGTATACTTTCTATTATGAAGGTTAACAATGGAAAGTATACCGCATTGAACTTGTTTTAATTGGATGAAGAATTTTCTTCAGAGGTATTCTCAGTATCCAGTCTCAAGCCTTATAGTTAAGCTTGTTTTCTTTTCATTATATTTTTATTGTGTTCTCTAATTTTATTCATCTATAATGTTTATAGTTTTTTTATGATAAATATAATGACTTAGTTCTTTATGGCCACAATAAAAGAATATGCAAGTATTAATAATGAATTGCTAGTGGCTAATCTCAAGTCTTCCTTAGTTTGCAACAAGCATTGGAAACTTGCAGGGAGGTGCCAGTGGAAACGTGCTGAGATAACAGTTCTGCTCATAGTCCTTTCAGATATATACTAATTCCACTGTGTTGAGGGATTACGGAAAGAAAAGCTAGGTTCATGACTTGGGAAATTTAGGTAAGGGTTTTTTCCCTCTGCTTCTTAAAAGCAAGTAACAAAGCCTGTAAAAATGACTCATCTGAATATTATCAGTCTTCTGTTTAGACTTTAGTCATATGCATTCCTGCAGCTAGGAGGGAGACAGAACTCGGATGTGACTTAGCTTGTATAAATCATTTGAGCATTTCTGCAAATATTTGAAGGCATGTATAAGTAAAAAGGAAAAAAATAATTTGGTTGGTGAAAAAGATACAATTACAACAGTAAGAAAAGATAATTCAACAGCCTGGGAAGTAATTAAAAAAAAACAAAACAAAATAGGGCATTATAAGAAACCAGTGAATAAAGCTAACAGAGAGCCACCCTACTCTATGTAGAGGGAAGCTATATGAACACTGGTGTTGGGTGGACCTCTGTGCCTATGCTCTTTAGAAAGGAAATTGAAAATATTAGCTCACTGTTCATTTAATGGATGTTTAATGCCAAAAAACTGCCTAGTCCTGGGACTCTCTGGTACTGGCCAACTTCCTCTTTGATCACCAAACACTTGGGGTGTTTTGGGTGTGTTTCTCAACTGTACATTCAAACTTACTAAGGTAGAAAAACCTAAGAAATATACTAAGGAAAGCCAGGGCAGCTCAGGAAAGCAAGTCCAATCCAGCACTAATATTAATATATCACATATATTAGATATGCCACTGACCTCTCATTAAAAGGCTAAAAACTAGCACACATGAACTAATGGCTCGATAATTAAGTGTTGCTAAGGACAGGATCTTTTCAGTAGGCTCTGTAATGAGGAAAGATGCTGTCGCATTAAAACAAAAACAAGAATAAATATTATCTTCCACTCTATAGTGTATGGGTGAGAATTTCACGTTCAGTGCAATTTGGATAAGCCAATGTTTACAGATTTTTATGGGGAACTGGAAATACTTTGAAAATATAATAGATGCCTAACAGTTTGAGGAAAAGAGTATGTTCCTATAAAACGTATGTTGGTACCAAACCTATGCATTATGTTTGGATATGTAAAGCACACATATTTGACTAAATTATAACTTTTATTATTGTGGTTATTGTTTGGGGAATTCGAAAAGGACAAGTAATACAGGTGGAAAGGATAAGGTCTGAAAATAAATATTGCTGCCTGAATATTTGAGTTTTGTCTGCTATCACCCAATAGTTTTCTTAGGCTAATTTTCATTCTTTTCCTCCATCCCTTCATGACTTTCACTCTCCTTCCTCCTTCCCTCCCTGCCTTCCTGCTTTTTGATTAGGTCTACATCTTCATTCAGTTATTTGAACCTGGAATGCCTTAATTAAATTTTGAGCTGGGTTCTACTATTGAGGCATCAAGTTGCTGGGTTGCTCTATGAATGATTAAAGGATGACTTGTCCAGAGCATCATGGTTCAGAAGACTGAATCTGAAGAGAATAGCAAATGCTGTGCGTCTCATGTCACTTCCGATCACTGAAGTATGCGCGGTAGATGCTTCATTACTAGCGTGCTTTTCTCTTTATCATTGACGAAGCTGAGCAGCATTAGCCAAGCATGACATATTAGCTCTCTTTACACAAACACATCGATCTTGAGTTTTTATGTTCTCAGTTCATTATTGGAGTGATGGAGTGAAATCATGCCTTCGTTGTGGTGTTAGGATTCAAATGAGATCTAAAATCTGGGCAAATGACATTTTGTTGCTGCAACCATTTTTGGAGAATGAACTATTACAGAGATATATAGACTTAGAGTTCCTAGTTGAAAAAAAAGTTGTTATGCCTCTACATATGGTATAAAATACAATTTTATTAGTAACAACAACTCTGGACATTGAATTGCCATTATTGTCATTCTGTTGTTCCTTTTACACTGTTGGGTTCTTTTCTTAACATTTTAAAAATAATAAAATACACATATAACTTTAAGAAAAGCAGGAATTTAGGAAATTCAGAAAAAATTGAAAAGAATAAAAATTATTCATCATTTTGTAATTTAGAGATACCCATTGTTATAATTTTGATACTTCTCCATTCTGTATCTTCCTTTTTATAGTATATGTCATTATATGTATTATATATGTATAAAATTTAGCACTTTCTTATCTTTGATTTTCATTTGAAGTCATAATGTATTTTTACTGCTATTAAAAATCATAAACCTCAATTTATGTACCTGCATAGTATTTCAAAATATATTCACAAAAAATTAGCTAACTAAATTCTATATTCTTAAGCATTCAGTTAATACCAATTTTAGCTATTATAAAAAGAATGGTGACTATAATCATGTATAAATATATATGTGTGATTATTCCTTAAATTAATATTTATGTCTTCTTACATATTGCTAAATTGTTTTCACACAAAATGCAAGTGTACCATTAACTCTGCTATAAGCAATGCACACTATATGGTGCATATGCCTGGATTTAAAATTCTCATTAAAAAAATTTAAAAAGATAAGAAAAAAACTTTTGCTAATTTGATAAGGCAAAATATTACATTTCAATATATACATCATGTTGTTTTAATTTGTTTATTAAACTTTTACTAATCTTTCTTTCAGTTAGATTTGCTTCTTTCTCTTGTTATTAAAACCTGAATGCCTTAATTAAATTTTGGGCTGGGTTCTAGTGCTGAAAAATTAAAGTTGCAATGTTCACCACCACCATGTTGTATAGCATATATATGCTCACTACACATAGGATATTGCAAAGCTATAGAGGAACTATGATAGGAATGCATAAAGAAGAAAACCCTGTCTTACACTTCATTTTTATGGTCACCATACAAGTCACTCAAGTCTCCTGTGTGGGAAAAATAAAGACATGGCAAAATCCTTTAATGAGATAGATCCCACAAATTTGGCATTCCCAGATGCCTAAGTAGTTCCTTTTCTGGTAAACTGATGAATTCCTCTGAAGACATCTTTAAATAGAGTTATTCGTACAAAAATTCACTGTGAAATTGTACATAGACTTCCTAAAGGAAGACTAATTTTGATGGCATCTGTAAAGTCATGTGACCGTAACATAAACTTGAAATAAAGTATGTATCCAGGAAGTCATCAAAGAGCAATATGAAAGCCAAGATGAAAAAACTGAAACAAAGCTTAATCAAATAAAGTCTGCAATTATGTGTCAGGGCACTGTGAGTACATTTAAATAAGATTAGTGAAGCACTGTCAATGGCTTTAGAGGGATATAGAGACTGGGAGAGGTTCCAGAAGATGGGCAATAAATCAAATTGAGTAACCAGAAAACTAAATTTTGTACTGAAAATCACAGGTTGTTGAGCTTGAAGTCAATATATGAGAAGAGTTTAGAAGACTGTTAAAAGGATATTTAAGGATAAGGGGAACAATGAAGCGGAGATAACTAGGATCCATGCGAGTGGACAAAGAATAAGCCATTTTAGGCTAACTGCCTCAATATTTTATGCAATTTATATATTATTAGATTAGAAATGTGGTTAGGAAATAATGTCTCAACACCAGTCAAAGATTCAAGACAACATCTTATAAAATGTTTATGGACAATATGGAAAAAATAGCAAATAGATGATATAAAAATTAGATCATCATGTATACATAGGCTTACTATATGTAGGGTATTTTAAAACAATATAAAAATGTGTTAGAAATATTTAAAAGGAAAACCATGTTTTAAATTTTATTCTCAGACATATTTGGAAATAAGCTAGATAATTATTAATTTGAAGGAAAATTTATAATAAGAAGCCTCATAAAAGATTATCATAAATACCAGCATTTTGTCAATGATATGATCTTCAATATGTTGGGCAAATAATAAATATTGACTGATTAAATTATGAAAATAAGATATTTTGAGAGGATGATCATTAAATATGCTGATTGTGTGCAAGTGGAAAGCATATTCATTTATTGGTTGAAAAATTATGAACTAGAAGATAATGATAAACTAAAGGGATGATTAACCTTAGAATGATGATTTTTAAGATTTGTTTCTGTTAGTTAAGCAATGAATGTTCATTGCTATCTGGTAGGCTTACACTGATCTTACTTAGCTTAATTTATTAAACTTTTTAATATATTTTTTAAAAACTTGCTTTAATCTAATCCTCTAGAAGGTAATGCCCCAATATAAAGTCAACCAGTTTCTCCACATTACCTTGAGTATCTTATTGGTATAATGGTTCAGTTTCATTTGATTTATAAGTTAATTGTGGAGAAATCCACAGATTTATAATATTTTGCCCAGAGCATGTTATTTTTTTTCATTTGTGAAAGTTGTTTTGTATGTAAGTACAATTTTGTAGTTATCTTGATATAAATTTTCATATTTTAAAATTTCTTGTGAGGCTAATTATATTTTCCATTAATATTACAAATGAGAGTATTCTTCCATTGTATTTTATAATTGATTTTTATTGCAATATACAAAAATGTATTGGGTTTTGGGTATTACCCAGTTGGCTTATTGTCTAATTAGTCCAAATACATTTTAAGTTGAGAGCCTTAGATTTTGAAGGTATAATTCTTTATTTAAGATGAAACTCAATAATGTCCTACAATTAAATCAAATATAGCAGTTGAAAGAGCTATACATTATGTACAGCAGCAATTATGAAAATAATTTTATTACTTTAGTCACTATTAATAATTATTTATTGAGCATTATTAAGTACCTGACATTGTTCTAAGGGCTGGAGGTACAGCAGTGAACAAAGAGACAAAAATTTCCACCCTCATGGAACTTATATTTTAGTGACAATGAACCATCCACATCCACGCTCTG
This sequence comes from Daubentonia madagascariensis, assembly GCA_023783475.1. NCBI lineage: Eukaryota > Metazoa > Chordata > Mammalia > Primates > Daubentoniidae > Daubentonia > Daubentonia madagascariensis. The sequence continues at coordinate 4,187,908 of JAKFHU010001798.1, read as the reverse complement.
AGTGGGAAGAAAAGCTATTGGAAGGTTTTGAGCAGAAAAGGGTTGTGATCTGCATTTTTTTTTTAGGGTCCATTTTAACACTTTAGCATCATATAGAGAATAGACTGTGATGGGCATGATTTGAAACAGAGACCACGTAGGAGACTGTTGTAATGGTCTAGGCGACAGATGACTGTGACTTGAACTAAGATAAGAAGTTCAATTTCTTACCACTATACCATAGTGAGAAATTGCTGCGGATTCTGAATTTATTTGAAAGAAAAGCTAATAAAATTTGTCGATAAAGTGGATATGGGTGTCGAAAATTTTAATGAAAAGGTTTGATATAAATTTGAAAGTCTGATATATGTAAATAAAAGGTGAACACTATTAGATTGCATTGTAAGACCATCTTCAAGGTGAAGGTGATAATGCCTGTAATATTGCATTTATTTTTGGATATCATAATTTAAAAGGATTGTAGACTAATTGAAATCTGCTCAGAGGAGGTCTTCATGATGGTGAAAAGCACTGGAATCATATCGTATGAAGTACACTTTAAGGATCAATTGATGTTTAACCTAATGACTAGGAGAAGAGTCAGGTGCGAAATAATAGCTTTTTCAAATACATTGTGTCATGTGGAAGAAAGATTAAGCTTTTAAAAAATGGTCCCCAAGGGACAAAAATATTATTTGATGAATGAAAGTCAAAGGGAGACAGATTTTTACTCTTTATATATCTGAACAATTAATGTCACGCCTGGTCTAAATGTGTGCCGGGACAAAAAATTCCTCTTTATTCATGGTTTTCAAGCTGTTTAGAGGACAGCGTGGTAGGGATATTATGGAAGGATTCCAATGTCAATTGAGTGCCCCTCTCAAACTGAAGGTACAGGTTATTCTACAAAATTTTTTGATAAGTCCATGTTGACATCTAGAATACTTACAACAGGCTATGAGGGTAACTATTTAGGTGCATTTTGAAAGTTAGTTATCTTGAAAAATTCTATATAAAGTAATCATTTTAAATACCTCTTTTTTCTTTAAAAACTAGAACTGGCAGTAAAATTGCTTCAGGTAATATTTATTATGCTTTGCTGTTTCTTTTTTCCTCCCATCATAATGAGCCATATGTAAAGAAAGCCTCATTTTGAGTTTATTATGTGAAATAATGGTATGTCTCCAAATAAGAATAGTAGTGATAATTCCTAGTGTGTTTAATTTATCTCACTTAAATTGAAATAAAATATAACTAAAAGCTTTTTTTACTTTTTAAAATTAGTTGGATTCAACTACAATATTCATTAAATTATAACAGTGGAATTGATACAGTAGTTACCTAAGATGAAAAAGTTTTGTGAATCAAATTATAAATGTTGATTTTATGAAGCACTCATATATCCCATCTAATTTTGAAAAGTTAAAAGTTCTTATCAAACTTGCAAACATATTTGACATTTACAGTATCATATTAAATTAATATATTATATAAATATTTACATAAAAATTTGATAGTTCCAGATGACAATTATATTTTTAAAATAGCATACCTTCATTTTGGAAAAGAAGTTGAAAAAAGGCTGCATATATATAAAAAATGCGTAGTTTTAGTGGGTTTATCATTTATAGCCCAAGTAATTTTAAGGTGCCAATTCATTTACTCTCTGAATCCGAAAATTCTGTAGGGTGACTGAATCTCAAGGCGCATACTTTGTTCTAATGGTGATCAAGATAAACATCTGACTAAAACACTGCCTACTGACCTCATGAATTTTTAGTGTTTGCTTTGCTTTGCCTAATGTTCTTGTCTGAAACATTACAAGGTTTCACCTTCCCAACTTTTCTTCTTTGAATCCTTTGTGTTTTTTGTTTGTTTTTGTTTTTTGTTAATAAGCTCTCCTTTGAGGATATAGTAAAGTTTAGGTATAGCAACTAATTACATTTGATGGGACAATATAGTACCTAACAGAGACCAACCCTAATGGATAAAGATTTCAATATACTGAAGGAGAAAGCAGATACAATTATGGAGATGTGTTGTTACTGGGGATAATAGGAGTTCTGTTTTGTGGACAACTGGATTCATGAGGCTTGAGGGACAGAGAGAGGAAAGGAAATATGAAAATCCGGGGAAGAAACGAGGTAAATGGAAATTCGGCCTATCTATATGGTGTTTTGATTTATAGTGGGGATGAAGATTACAGGTAATGGGGTCAAATTTAATCTAATTTAATCTAATCACTTTTTGTCCTGGAAAGCAGAGTGAACCATCAAGTAGCACAGAGATTGTAAGAGAGGAGTAAACTATTCTTTAGGTTACTATGTTGAAAGGGCAAAGTCAGAGCAATGCTTACAGGTGACAAGTCATTTCTTCTTATGAAAATATACTGTTTATTTCTGAGAAAAGTTAATCTTCACCTTTGTCATGTACTTGTTTTCTAGATAAATTAATGAAAAATTAGCCAAAGATTTCCTTGTAGTGGAATTTGAGAAGCCTCCCTTTTCTCCCTCATAGAAGTCTGAAGCACTCAGCTATATAAGGCATACATAGGGAATAGAATGAGGATTGGATGGGAAGGAGCTCTGTGTTTTGTGGGACAGGAAGACAGGACTGGCAGACTTAAAGTAAGATGTTTCAATAAAAAGAGAGGGCATTAAAATGAGAAAAACAAAATTTAGAAATACCACATCCTACTTTCTAAGTTCTCCCTTATAAAATAGAAACAAATATTTCATTGTGATAATATTATAAAACTCTGTTGTTCTTACCTTTTGTGCATTGTTATTTTGAAATCTACAATACCCTGAAGTCCATAAAAGATGTATGCTCTCTGGAAGACTAGGGAATGTCCTCCTAATTTCCAGTCTTTGTGCGTGGGATTATTTCATTTTCTCTGTTGCAATTTACTTCTATGTTTAATTGGCATTTTTTGTTGATGTAATTGTAGATTGTATTAGTTATAAGGAATAAAGCAGAGAGACTATGCACTTGATTTATACCAGTGTTAACATTTTGCAAAACTATAGTACAATGTCAAAACCAGAATATTAACATTGACATAATTCACTCATTTTATCCATATTTCTGCAGGTTTACTTGTACTTATTTGTGTGTGTGTGTATATATAAGTTCTATACAAAGATATATTATGTCTAGGTTTGTGCATTCTCTGCAACAGTCAAGAAACTGAACTGTTTCATCACCACTAGGATTTTTCTTATTGCCCTTTTAAAACCACCCTCCATCCTGCACCCCATCTCTGGCCTAATCACTGACAACTACTATGTTCCCTAATTCTTAATATTTTGTCATTTAAATATGTTATATAAAGGGAATCATACAGTATAACCTTTACAGATTGGCTTTTTTTCCCCACACAGAATAATCCTTGGAGATTCACCAAAGTCTTTTCATGCTGCATGCATCAATAGTTTGTTCCTCTTTATTGCTGAGTAGTACTCTATGATGTGGGTATACCAGACTTTGTATAACCATTCATCTGTTGAAGGACTTCCAGGCTATTTATAGTTTTGGGCTATTACAAATAAAGCTGCTGTGAATATTCATGTACAGGTTTTTGTGTGAGCATAAATTTCCATTTCTCAGAGATAAATGTCAGAGTGTAATTGCTGGGTAATATGTTTACAATTACACGTTTACTTTTTAAAGAAACTGCCATATCATTTTCCAGAGTGTTTATACCATTTGTATTCCCACCTGCAAGGTAGGAGTGATTCAGTTTCTCTTCATCCTCAACATTTGGTGTTATCACTATTTTTTATTTTGTCCATTCTGGCCAGTTTGTACCAACTGCTCGTTGTGGTTTTAATTTGCATTTCTCTGATGGCTAATAATGTTGAACATCTTTTCAGTTGCTTATTTACCATCTGTGTATCATCTTCAGTGAAATATACTTTCATGTCTTTTACCTAGTTTCTTATGGATTTTTTTGAATTGAATTTTGAGAATTCTTTATATATTCTGGATACTAGTCACTTGTCACGTTTATAGTTGAAAATATTTTCTTCCAATTTAGAGCGTGTGTTTTCAGGTTGTTATGAGCTTTTGCAGAACAAAAGATTTTAATTTTGATTAGATCGAGTTTTGTGCCAAGTCTCAAAGAACTTTGCTGAAAAATCCTGAAGACTTTGTTTTTTTCTAAAAGTTTTATGGTTTTATTTTTCACATTTAAGAACATGATCCATTTTGAGGTTTTTTTTTTTAAGTCGTAAGGTTTAACCACATGTACTCACTATTAAATTGGACCTAACTGAAGAGTATACATGTGCATAGAGGGATGTATAACTTAATGGAAATCAATCAGGGGGGAGTGGGGAGGGAAGCATGGGCAAAAACCTACCTAACGGGTAAATGAACACTATCTGGGTGATGGGCGCACTTATAACCCTGGCTCAAGAATTACAAAAGTGATCCTTGTAACCAAAAACATTTGTACCTCTCATAGTGGTTTGAAATAAAAAAAAAATGTTGTGAGGTTTAAAAGTCAAGGTCGACTTTTTTGCTGATGTATGCCCATATGTGGCTGCCCTAGCATCATTTGTTGAAAAAGCGATCTTTTCTTTATTGAATTGATTTTTACCTTTGTAAAAAAATCAGTTGAGGATGTTTGTGGGGGCCTATTTCTGGGTTTTGTATTCTGTTATATGGATTAATGTGCTTATTCTTCTTTCAGAGCACAATGTCTTGGATACTGTAGCTATATAGGAGGCCTTAATTATTGAGTAAAGTGATTGCTCCATTTTATTCTTATTTCAAGTTCATTAGAGCTACTCTAGTACCTTTAATTTTCCACATAAATTTTAGATTTATTTATGTCTACAAAAATCTTTGTAGATGTTTTTGTAGAGTTTGCATTAAACCAATGGATCCATTTGGGGAGAATGTTTATTAAGTTGAGTCTCCAACATGTCCATCAACATGTTATATCTCTCTATTTATTTTTCTTTGATTTCTTTCATCACCATTTTGTAATTTTATTATACCTACTCTACATATAATTCATTAAAGTATACCTACATTTATCATTAAGTTTGCAGCAATTGTAAATGGTATTATGCTTTTAATTGCTGTGTTTCTCACACTTGTTGAGTACACAGAAATGGGTTGATTTTTTGGACATTAATTTTGTATTCTATGATCTTTCTTGTTCTAGGAGTGTTTTTTGTAGATTCCTTGTGGTTTTCTACATAACAATCATGTTGTCTGTAACTATAGAGGTAGTTTTCTTTCTTTCTTTCCAACCAGTATGACTTTTATTTCTTTTTCTGACCTTATTTCAGTGACTACAACTTCAGTATTATGTTGAATAAGAGTGTTGAGAGCTGACATCTTTGCCTTGTTCCCAGTCTTAGGAGGATAGCATTTAAACTTTCACTGTTAAGTATGTTGTTAGTTGTAGGTTTTTAGTATCTTTACCAAGTTGAGAATTTATTATGAATGAGTGTTAGATTGGTTAAGAATATTGTACAGTCTTCCCTGCCCCTGCATAACCATTTAATTCTCTGATTTCGGATTTTGAGGTCTCAGTCCTACTGGTGGTGGGTAGTGCACCCTTCTTTCTGTCCTGACTGTGAAGCCACTTTGCCCATTCTGGGAGTGTTAATGTCTCTGATCTTTCATTTAAGGGCCCCATGAAAGTACCTAGGAATGAGAAGGCAGCTTCAAAACTTCAGAAAAGGTTTTGGGTTGTTTTTATGTACCTTTTGGAATAAATGTTGCTATTTAGCAGGAACTTGTCCAATATTTATTTTTATTGTAGTATCTATTTTCATTATTGGGATAGAAAATAAAACCCTCATCTATCTCTAGCCACTGAAAGATGCCCAAATTTGTCAAAAAGAACTTTGACTGAAGAGTGACATAGCTTAGGTTAGTTAGCACATCGCAGATATGGGGCTGTGAATTACTTGGCATATGGCACTTTCCTGATTTTAATTGTTGTGAAGAGCTACAGGAGTCTCATCCAAACACAGCAGCAAGTAAGAACCACTTTCCCTGAGCAACATCTCCCCAGGGGTAAACTGGTAACAGCATTTGGACAGAAGGATGGTTGTTTGCCACAATAAGGAACCTCTCTTGCAGTTCCCGTAGAACCCTGGTAAGAAGGCTGAAAGAGCACTGTGCAGGTTGGGTGAGTTTGTGTGGAAATATGGTCTGCGGCAAGTGAATCTCTATGTAGTCACGATAAAGACTGAGAGGGAGGAGCGTGGGGTGAGCATGCCGAGTGAATGAACGACCCACTTTTCCTAATGCACAAGTGATGTCCTCCTCCTTCATTCTCTAATCCACCTGCTCCTCTCTTGCCCTCAAAATGATATGTAGAATCATAGTGCTTTACTAAGAAAAAGAAATTGTGCTTCAGACTAGATCTGTAGGTACTTTGGGGTGAATTGTCTTAATTATCTAGCCTAAAAAATTCTTTTCTGAAGTAAGGCCAAGGCTTTTGGTGGAAAATCTTAGTAACTTCACAGATTTAATGTCTCTTCATAAACAAACTGAAAATAATTTGTTTCATCATTCACCTAACAAATATTTGTTGAGTAGCTATTATATGTAATATTTATGACTGAGCACCATTGAGCTATTAACCAACCTTGCCACTAATGTCATAAAAATATCCTCAATTCTGCATGGTGTCTCTTTAAGGGAAAAAAAAATTATTGGTGTTGAGTATATTTGAAAAAATAATCTCCGATCGAGCATTTTAAAAGTTTGACTAGCTTTTTTTCTGAGAAAACTTTTTCTATTTACATCACTGTGAATAACTACATGATCTCAGTTTATCCTTGAATTTATCAAGTGTCTTGAAATCCACTAGAATGAACCTGACCAATGACCACGGTTGAAAAAGAAGTCTGATGGCATTTCTTAGATTAGAATCATTTACTTAACAACTTCCTTCCACCAATCTATTTCTATCTGAATCATAGCCACATATAGTTCTTGCTTTCTTTCTTTAAGCTCTTCTTCATCTTGAGTTTTGGAACAAATGTGGTATATTTATATCTTTCTCAGATTGTCAGCATTATTTTCAACATCCCAGTTGATAAAGTATTTACTTTGTAAGTTTTGTGTTAAAGTATTTATTTTAACCAATTTTGATGTGGTTTTGTAGCCTAAAGATCACAAGGTTCATTAACCAAGAGATATAAATGAGGTCGTTCAGGTTTGTGTTAATATGGAAATTCCACGGAGTTGTTATTTTCTACCTGCACAACCGCAGGATCTGAGCCCACTAAAAAAGCTCTCTCTTGGTATTCCTGAGACTCCTCAGAGGGTGTTTCACATTTGTTTAGCTCTGATTTTACACATCTATGTCTTGCTACTTTTCCCCCAAGTCTCCACTGTTGATTATTATATCAACTTATCTATTATCATATCTGCTCTGATTGTGGCAACTCATTGCAGACCAAAACAAGCGAGAATTTAATAGATGTTACTTTTCTTTCTATCATTAAAATGACCTTCATGAAGAAACCAGACTCAAGAGGCTATATCTGGTATGATTTAATTTATGTGATGTTCTAGAAAACACAAAACTTTAGAAACAGAGAGCAGAAAAATATTCTCCAGGATCTTGGGGTTAGAAGAAGACTGTGAATAAATGGCCATAAAGGACAGTTTATGGAACTGTATCCTTATAGTGGTTGTGGCTGTGCAATTTATGCATTTGTCAAAACTCACAGAACTATATAATATAAAGGGTATATTCTACTATATGTAAATTATACCTCAATTCAAAAAAATATTTCATAAAAACATTTCCTTTAACTTCTGGCTATCTGCATAGTGGAGTGCAAACAATCCCTGTAGCTGAATTAGCTATTGGAAGGAGGGCACAAATTATTATCTCTTCCTCATCCTTTTGGCCCTACTACATGTACCTCCTCCTCCCCTTCTTTAACCAAAATAGAAGCCCCTTTGTAAATATCTTCATAGCAGTAGACTCTTAGGTTTAATGATTCCAGCTGTAAATATATAATAAAAAAATTTAAGTGTCCTTAAATTCAATTGAAAATGACCCTAGATTTATTGCAAAAATTGTTCTCTAACAATATTCAATTTTAATCAGTGGGTTGTATAATAATTTTATGTTTAAAAAAGACACATTGGATTGACTTGATGTATGACTCATGGTAGCAGTGAATTTTGCAACAGATGGATAGTCTAAAACTAAACAAATGCCTGCATTCCACGATAACATTTCTGCTATCTTGATTTTACTGTGTCCGCTTTGAATACCTCTGGAAAGGTACTCTTTCCATCTTTATGGAGTTATGAACATTAAAATGGTATTATATACAACAGAAATGTCTCTCATTTAAACCCACTCACTCTGGTTCACCCTTTTTTAGAATTTCAAGGAGTTCTTATCTCTTTCCATCAAAAAAGTGTGAAAAAACTAAAACGAGTCTTTTATCCTTCAGCCTGCCTTTATTATATGATTTGATTTTTCTTTCCCTACAGCAGCTTAATCCTCTTTTCTAATCTGGTTTTTTATTATTGTCATTATTAGTAGTAATTCTATTTACTTATTTTTCATGTTTTTTTAAAAATTTTACAGCTCAGAACTGAACACAGTTCTTCAGGGGATCTAATGAGAAGTGATCAGAAATATCACAGCATTCATCATAGATATCATGTTTCTATTCATGTAACCTAAGTTGAGATTGACATTTTTTTGACACTTGTGTGACTTGATTTTTTACAGATTCTGGTTTAATATTCCCTTCTATTTCAGCTTTATATCATTCATAAACTTCATAAACATGCATTAAATATCCTTATTTAAGTCACTGGGTAAAGTATTTTAAGACACGGGATGGAAGATAATACTCAAGATCAGTGTGACCCATTAACTGGAAACCTCTGAATATAGTTGTTCAATCAGATACAAATTCACCTAATTGTGTAATCATTCAACTCTTATTTGTCCACCTTATCCATAAAGATATCATGAGAGAATTTTAAGTGTCTTATTGAAATCCGGATATTTCTTGTCTACTGCATTTTTCAGATTTTCTAGTCTAGTAAGCCTGTCAAAAAATAAAATGAATTTAGTCTAACAAGGCTTATTCTTAGTCAACCTGTGGTAGTGATTACTGCTTTCTTTTCTAGTTGCTGTCAACTCATCCCTGTAACTATCAATTCTGAATTCTTGACTGAGATTGATGTGAAACCCTCTGGTTTTCAAAATATAAATATTTTTCCTTTTCAAAAGTCACAATTACAATTTTGCTAGCTCCAGTCTTATGGAGTCTTTTCTGTTTTCAATGAATCCTGAGAATTTTTTTTTTCTCTTCAAGGAATATTTCACAAGTAAAAAGGAGTTTAATAAGGAAATTAATATTTTTTACCAGTCTATTAAAGTCTTATTAAATAATTTGTAAAAATTAATAAGAAAGTGACAAATTTCCAATGAAAAAATATGAAAAGAATGTGAACATTTCCTGAATGAAATGGAAATAAATGTTTTTAATTAATATAGAATTATTCTCTTCAAGTTACTGTTTCTCACTAATAAAGTTGCCAAAAATTCATTCATTTCCTTAATTTATCAAAAAAGTTTTAAATAGTTTAATTTATGCTAGGTTCCATTCTAGAAATTGGGGATTTAGTGGTATGAAATAAAGTTATTTTCTTGCCTTCTTGGCATTCAAATTATAATTCAAAGCTGAGGGAAACAAACAAAAGCATGGATCCTATAATGAGATTATTTCTAATAGTGATTAATTTGGAGAATAATCTTTAATTTATACACATAAATATTTAACATGTGAACATAAATCTCTCTTTTTTTAACCTTCTAAGCTGAGGATTTATTAAGCACAGAGCATAATTTTTACAAAATTAATATATGGGAAGTTATCACTCAGAAGGGAAAAAGTAGCATAAATATAACAGCCATTGGAAATATAGAGGAAGTAATCCATGAAGCAAAAGAGGAACGCTAAATTTTGTATAGAGATCAAGTGAAATAAATATATTTTAAAGCTCCATAATATTTAAAAATATTAATTTCCCAATTAAATTATTTCCAATGGTAACACAACAAAGGAAAAAAGTGAGAAGAAATAACGTATATTTATTAGAAATGTCAATTAGGAGGCCCAAAATGTTTATTACTTTGAATCCACTAATTCTCATTATGGGATCCTAAACTAAAAATATAATAATTTTTTATAATAAAAAGATTTAATAATCTCTATAGACAATATAAGGCAAATAGGTAAGTAAATGATGGTGAACATATGTTAACAATTATTATGTTGCCATTTAATATGGCATTTTCCAAAAATATAATTACCCTTAATTAACAAACTATAGTCATAATCCTAAGTAACAAAAACATGTTATAAATAGTATATAATATATGATTTCAACTTTTTAGTAAAAAAGTCTAACTAACGTAAAACATATAATTTACAAAATGTTTATAACAGAAATATGCAAAGAACATTTAAATATTGAAGAAAATAATCAGCATAATGAAATAAATGAACAAAAGTATAAGGAAAAAATTCCAAAACAGAATTACAAATGAAAACTAAACAAAGAAAATCCTGTTTCCTTTAATATTCAGTGTGGAAGTAAACAAATGAGATATAACCTTTTGTATTAGGTTGTGAAAAATTTAAAAGTGCTGGTAGGGATGTAGAGAGATGTTGGAGGGACTGAAAAAATAACCAGGAAATATTTAGTAATATATTTTCAGTGCACTTACACTTTGATATAGCCACCCACTTCTGGGAATCTAGCCTATGGAAATAAATATATCAGTATATCTGTGCAGTAATACTTACTATAGCATTGTCTGATTGGTCATAAATAAGGGAAGGATAAAATACATAGGCATAGACATATGTACTATGTAGTATTCTGCAGCTATTAGAAAGAATGTTAGAATTGTATGTATCAATATAGATTTAGGGATGTGATGTATTTTTATAAGAAAAGGCAAATTGCAGAGAAATGTATGCTTCCTTGTTTGTAATCTTTTCTTAAAAAGATTTGAAAAATTACAGGAGTAATATGTACCAGACTATTAATATTGATTTCACTGGAAGAAGAGAAAAGAGAGAGGGTGCAGGAAGATAAAGACAAGCAAAACAAATTGGAATAAATACACATGGCATAATTCAATTGGAAACATAAGCAATAAACTTCTAACAGTAATAATATTTTAAATGTGTAAGAATTGCATATGCTCATGAACTCTATAATAGGCATAAATTAAAATAGTAATATGAAACTCCAGAAAAATTTTATTTTTAATTTGTTAATATTTTAATTTAATTCTGAAACAAATTATCATTTCTATTAAATAAGCAGAACAAAAGAAAGAAGGAAGGAAGAAGGTGACTGGGTTGTTGGAATTTCTAGTACTTTTGATTTTCTAAATAATTGATATTGTGGAATATATATGTGTATATATCTTCTCTAAGCATTTTGTAATTAGTATATATTTTATAGTTATATATTATAATATATAATATATTTCTCTAAGCATTTTGTAATTAGTATGTTTTATAGTTATAAATAAATTATTAAGTTTTATAATTACAAGATGAAAAGCTTATTATGTTAAAAATCACGGGTAACTCAGAAATAATTTTGTCATGAGACTCCAGAGAGAGTTTTCCAAAGCATATTCAAAGTTTTCAAGGAAAGAATTCTGACTATGTATTTAAAAATTATCTCAAAGAAGAAGAAAAGAATACATTGAGATTACAACTTAAAAATGTGAAAGGAGAAACTTACGCAAGCATGAGCTTCTTAAACATTGTAGGTACCACCCCTATACAATGATCTAGGGAACAAAGTTTTACTGCTCCCTGTTCCACTCCTTCTCTAAAAAGCCCCTAATAACCAAATAGGGAAAAATCTGAATGAATGCTAGAGATGAGGCAAGATTGCTTACATCCATATGCCCTGAACTTCAACTGTAAGACTAGAGGGAAGGATGACAAAGATATTGGCACAGGTTTTTGTCAACTGAGTAGAACAATCTCAGTATTTCAGTCATAACTCCAGTTGCAACTTATAATTTAGAGAGAGGAAACCTTTTGGCATGGTCTAGAGGATAAATGGGGGAATAGAGGATAGGTGGAGACCATATAGTGTTAAATCTTTGATTTTTGTTTCTGTTCTTGTTTTGCATCTATAAAGCAACATGCTCAAAAACAGATGTAATAGAAGAAGGTCCACATTTGTGCTGAGGTTACAACAAACAAAAAGCTGAGAGTTGGACAGCACACAGTAGGTTATGCCAGACTCAGGGAAAGCAACTAATATTGTTGGAAAACTAAATCAAAACCTGGGATGATTAGATCAAGTTATAAGCAGCAGAGGCAACTGCCACAAGCAGAAGTATCAAGTATGGACAATTAGTTAACACAATTCAGGGCAGTATCCCAATTTGCTTGGAAATTCCAGGGGTCTTCATTTCTAGAAGACCAGCTATTGATCCATCTTACCCACAAGCAGAGTTCCTCATTCACAATGATTGTTGGTGTGATTCATAGACAGGTCAACAGAGAATCTCAATATTCCCTAGAAGATCCTACAATCAAGAATCACTACACATTTCAATCAAAACTATACTAAACACAGCCTATTATATTAAGTTATTATATATGAAATGTCTGATTTCAAATCAAAAGTGTAATTTATTATATCTCAAAAAAGAAGCAGTACAATTAATCAAAGTATGCACCTAAACTATCAACACAGTTTTGCCATCTTAGCGGTATATCTTGTTTATGCCAGCAGCAAAGAAGCCTGGAGAGTGAGTGGTTATGAAAGGTGTTTTCTGTAGTTTGTTGAGAATTGAATATTTTTCCTTGCAAGAAGTGGTCTAAAGCCTGGAAGTAGTGGTAGCCAGTTGGTGCAAGGTCTGGTGAATATGGTGGATGACAGAGTTTCCAAGTCCAGCTGCTGTAGTTTAAGCAGCATTGTTTTGCAACACGTGGTTGAGCGTTGTCTTGCAAGAGGACTGGCCTGCCTCTAGTGACCAATCTCAGCTGCTTAATCACAAGCATCCTCATCATGTCATCCAACTGGTTGCAGTAGACATCTGCTATAATCAATTGACCAGGTTTCATGAAGCTGTAGTGGATAATACCAGCGCTGGACCACCAAACAAACACCATTAATTTTTTTGGATAAATATTTGGTTTTGGACTGTGTTTCGGAACTTCATCTTTATCCAACCATTGTGCCCAATGCTTGTGATTGTCAAAAATAATCCATTTTTCATCACACATCACAATGTGGTGTAGAAATGGCTCGCCTTTACATTGTGACAACAAAGAAAGGCAAGCTTCGAGATGATTTCTCTTCTGACGTTCATTTAATTCATACAGAACTCATCTATCTGGCTTCTTTACCTTGCCCATTTGTTTCAAATGGTCCAATATTGTTGGAATAGTAACGTCAAACCTTGCTGCTGACTCACACGTAGGTTGAGATGGATTCACTTCCACTACAGCTTTCAGCTCATCATTATCCACCTTGGTCTCAGGTCGCCCATGTGGCTCATTTTCAAGATTAAAATCACCGGAAAGGAATTTCTCAAACTGTCCACGTACTGTGCGTTCATTAGCCACATCCTTCCCAAACACTTTGTTGATATTTTGAGCTGTCTGCACCATATTGGTTTCATGATGGAACTCATATTTGAAAATAACACGACTTTTTGACTTATCCATGGTTTCACAAAAATTGCTCTAAAAAAAAATTTGAAAGATAATCACAAGCCAAAATGTGCATTTGAAAGAATGAGGATGTACCTTCATGATAAAAATAAAACTAGAAGTGTCAAAGTGAAATGTCAGAGATATCAACTCTCAAACTTAGTACTTAAGGATATTGGACATTTCATACTTAATAACCTAACTACAATCAAGACCAAAGGGATTAGAGTTAATATTGCAAACAGAGAAAAAAAAAAAAACAACTTTAGAGGCATTAAAATTAATACCTCAGAATGATGAGAGAATATTTTTAATGAAATAAAAATATGCTGTTGCACAAAAAGTTACACAGTAGGCTGTTGTACAAAACAAAAAGCCAAAACCAAAATTAAAAGACATGAAAGATTCTGTTCATGTCCTTTGCCCATTTTGTAATAGGGTTGTTTGATTTTTTTCTTGTTGATTTTCCTAAGTTCTGTATAGATTCTGGTTATCAGCCCTTTATCAGAGGTGTAGCATGCAAATATTTTCTCCCATTCTGTAGGTTGTCTGTTCACTCTAGTGATAGTTTCCTTGGCTGTGCAGAAGCTTTTCAATTTGATCAGGTCCCATGTATTTATTTTTGTTGCTGCTGTGATTGCTTTGGAGGTCTTCTTCATAAATTCTTTGCCTAGGCCAATGTCCATAAGAGTTTTTCCAACGTTTTCTTCGAGAATTCTTATGGTTGGAGCTAGAACCCATTCTTCGAAGCGAAGTGTCACAGGATTGGAAAAACAAGCACCACTGGTACTCACCATCAAACTGGTACTAACTGATGAACACTTACATCACACAGGGCAATAACATTCATCTGAGGGCGGGCGGGCGGGAGGGGGGTGGAAGGGATGGGAAAAACTCTCACTGAATGGATGCGGGGAGCACAGTTTGGGTGATGACCACGATTGTGGCTCTGACACAGGCAGAACAGGGGCAATGTGTATGGCCAAAGTGTTGTACCCCCATGATATTCTGAAATTAAAAAAATAAATTAAAAAAAAAAAAAGACATGAAAGATTGATCCCACATTTTCCTAATCCTTCCTTTCTAAGTTAATGTCTCTACCATCTACTCACTTGCCCAGGATAAATCTGAGGAATCAGGGTTTCCTTCTTTTGTTTACCCCACAGTCCACATTCAGTCCATCAGAAAAGAACTGTTGGCTCTACCTCCAAAACACATCCAGATCTAGTCACTTACCACCATCTCCAATGTTAGCACAATAGTCCAAGACAGAATTGTCTCCTGACTTGATTACTCCAAGAGCCTCCTGTCATTCTCCCTGTTTCTACACTGGACCACTACGGTCAGTTCTCAATATAGCAGTAAAGTGATTGTTTCTCAAACGGTAAATCAAATCATAACATTCCCCAGCTTGTTACACTCATCTGCATCCTCCTATTCTTCATCATGATAGCAACCTTACAAGACAGTCCTGGTCTACCTCTCTGAATTTGTTCCTGTCCCTGTCTCCAGCATTCACTGTGCATCAGTCACCGTGAACTTCTTCCTGTGCCTTGTCTCAAAGGCTTCAAACCATTTCCCTCTGACAGTACTGTTTCCCCTGACTCTCCATGGGTTTGGTTCCCTCACATCACTGGGATCTTAGCTGAATTATGCATTTCTCAGAAAGGTCTGACAAAGAAAACTAACCAGCCATTGCAGCCCTTGATCAGGGAGCTTGTACTCCTGGTTTTCCCTCTCATTTCTCCAACTCCCAACCTCCCGGGTTTGCCTGCCTCTCTGACTTAAGGTCTCTGCTTCAGATATTAGCTCCTCTGAAGGGTCTGTTCTTAGCACTCTTTATAAAATAGCCCTCTCCTCCCATCCTTCTCTAGTCACATACTTTGCTTTTTCTTTACATCCTATACCATATTTCAGATGGTAAAAATTGTTTTGTGTTGACTTGTTTATTTTGATTTTTGGCACTAAAGTGTTTGCCCCGTGGGAACAGTGACTTTGTCTGATGTGTTTATTGCTGTGTTTTCAACACCTAAAATATTTTCTGGCAATTATAGATGTCTAATAGACATTTGCCAAATGAGTGAATTAACTGATTAATTATTTGATTTTTGCTCGAGTATTTTTTTATTTCAAAGTAAATATTACTTTTAGTTATTTTGATGTTAGTAACGATTATATGGACAGAGAGATTGTGAATCTTTTTTGTTCTTGTTGTACTTCTGGACATTAAAATTCTTTAATTTAAAAGAAAAACAATTTGAAAAATGAGCAATTAACTCTGGGGCAGAGATATATTTCCTTTTGAATGGAGATATTTTAGTGATAATGCATAAAAAGGGAAGATATAAACTCTCCCTTTGCCATTGCTTTGTGATCTTGTTGAGCAGCTTGTCTTAGTTTGGATAACCACATACTATGTGATACTGTGGTATTGCCATGTCTAGATGGTTGTAGTTGTCAAACAGAGTGACTTTAAAGGCAATTCACATGTTTTTAAAAAAAGGTTTCAAAAATATTCTAGACCATGCATAAACCCACAAGCTGCAGTCTGTTATTCATTATATACAATCTTAAGAGCTGCTCCAAGTTGTTGTGATTGGTTGGCATGCTGGCATTTAATGTTCTGCATGAGCTACAAGGCACAGCTAGAAATGCTGTTTAATGTTTGAATCACTACTTTTATTACCCAAACTCAAAAAAAAAATGGCCTACACAATAAGTGCTTTTGATTTATATTAAAATGCAAAAGGAATCTCATATAAAATAATCCTAGCCTTATAATACTGTAGTTCTGGACATTCACTCCCTCACACTGAAATATTTTGTGGTTTACATAAGATACATACATAACATGTATTATTATACGTAGATACTACTGTGCCTCCCAATTATTGATAGGCAGAGAATTTCCTTTAGTACTGTGTTTTGACTTAATTTATTCTGTTTTTCTTTACTCCATATGTCTAGTCTATCACCTATCTACATTTACTATCAAAATTGGGAGGGAATGGGTTTAATCATACATTGGAATAATGTAACTAACTACTATTACTCATGAAAGTATTCTTTCATTGATTGACTGGATATCTTAGATTCACAGCTTAGACACCCAAGGAATTTAGCTATTCTCCTGTATTCATTCAAAGTAAATTCCTTTTATATCAATATTAGACAGGATCAAATCATATCAGCTGTCAGTGATAAACTCAGCCTTGAATTATAATAAGGCAAAATAAAAATAAGTGTAAGAGTGATAATTTAAGAATGCTGCTGTTAGAGATGTGCTAAAAATTGTATTCTTAGATTTTAAGCAACCAATGTAAGGAGAAAGGCACAGTTCCAAGATTTATGGTATCTGAGTTAATTTTTTTCAGCCCTTTGTCAAGTGTTAGAGCTCTACTTTCTTAGTTACTAGTGTTTCCCAAGGAGAGATTATTATTCTTTAAAAGCCTTGGGAAAAGCAAAGGAAAATAACAACAAAAATGCTGAAGCAAATAGCTAACATTACCAAAGGAAATGTGTATGTATGTATGAATATGAATTACACGGAAAGCCATCTTAATGCTTCTCTATACTTAGAGGAAGAAGAAAATATGCATAGATTCTCATGTTTGTACAATGGTTTTTACTGAATTACGTTGGTTTGTTGAAAAGCTTATTAATGCTAAAAATTCAAGGGGTTCTTCTCAAGGACCTATCTGCAATAATATATTGTTTTTAGACAATTTATCAACTATGCTAACCAAAATTTTAAGGGTTCTTTAAAAATATGTCATAAATTGGTAGGTTCAGAGAATACCTAGTTTATTTTTCTTTTTTAAAGTAGTGTGTAACAAAGCAAGCTAAATAAATATATCTTTTTTTTTAAATCTAAAAATGGAGATTACATAACTCTTCTTAGCAAAATATTTCTCCTTAGTAGTTTGGAAAGAAAATTTTCTCTATGTGCTAACTTAATTCTCAGTATAATTTAAGCTTATTACCACTTGTTTTGGGTTTTACTTGTTTTCTGGGCATATGGAAAAGCTTCTTAGTGTAGCTGAACTTCTATTGCCTTTAAGGTATAATGCTCCTAAGTCATTAATATTGCATTACAATTGTAAGTTTAGTGACTAAATATAGTTTTAAAAATGTAAACCTCTAGTAATAATTTTTATTTATCCATATTAAGATTAAAAACTACCTAGGACATTTTCTACATTCATACATTTACTTTGGTAAATTTGTCTTAAAATTCCCATGAAAAATTGGTGTTTTTTTCTATAAAAAGTAGGTGGACCACATCTTAGACTTTGCTGCAAATTGGGAAAGTTATAACTCTCCTGTGACTACAATTCTGAATACAAAATTGTTTTAAAGAAATGACCTGTGTCCTTCCAGTTGCAAGTACATAATGTTTATATATTTGTATGGCTTTGTTTTATTGCAGATGGAATACGGAAGGTTTAGATAAGATCCAGCTATTTTGAAATCATTGCAGGCAATTTCCAGTGCTAAATTTGACAGTCTATCCACCTGTTATTGAGATTGTGAAAATAATTGGCATACATCTAGTTAATTGTGGCTATGCAACAACAACAAAACAACAAAACAAATTAGATCACTGTTCAGTTATTGATCAGTGTCTTCGCATTTAGCTTCATAATCAGTGAAAAAAGCTGAATCTAACTGAAATGGTAAATTTCACAGTGCCTTTAAGATATGAGTTTTCTGTACATCTTACAAGAATAGAAAATGCTAGCGTCGTGTGGGTTAAAATACATTAATTCCACATAAAGCACTCTACAAAAGGAAAGGATATTTGATTTGTATGGCTTTAAAGTTTTAACAGATGAGTCTATCCCTGTGAGACCACAGACCATTTACCATCACTAGATTGATTTCTTTCAATGCTAAAGGCTTGATGGTACTTTTCAGCACAGTTCATTTTGAGTAGAATGATACTTCACATACACATTAACTAAAGAGTCTTCAGAGGCTGTATTGAGATGAAACTCTGAGTGGCAGTGGGGATAGTAGCATTTAATAAGAAGCAAAATTCTTGATGAGCTTTACATATAAAAATAAAACTGTTGCAATAATTTCTAAGTTTCTTTATAGTCATTGAAATAGTCTCATAGCCTTGTGATTAGTTCACTACTGTTTTAAGAAAAAGTAATTTGTAGTATTTTTTACTAGTTTTTTTTCCAATTTATTCCATGTACATTCTGTATCTTTTTCTAAAGTTATTTTGTCTGTAAGATGGATACCCCAAATGACAACTGATATCAATTAAAGGGAACATGTAATATTTCAATATTAAGGTGTTGAAATCTAATTTCTACAAAAGGAAATTTTATTTTATAAATTTTCAGTTAAATTTTAAATAACATGGGAAAATCAGGGAGACAGTAATGTAAGATTAAGACACAAAATTAAACATCATAGTTATCTTTGAATGTAAGAATTTTAGATCATTTAATTCTCTTTCTTAATGCTTTTTTATAATTCCCCCATATTTCTTTTTGAAATCAGAAAAATATATAAGAACATAATCATTATAAAGAGTAAAACTGGTTAGGGAAGTTGTCTACCAGAAGTTTTGCCTATCTTAAACCGTGAAAAGGGCTGAAGACTATGAAATTTCTTTTGAACAGACCAAACGAGGCAAATGAATGTGGGTGTTAAATTAATTTTTCACGATAACTATTCCCAAATTTGCTCATATCAACTAGGTTATTTGTGGCTCAAAAATTAATTTAAACTTCAATAATTATGTTCATGTACTCTGTTATCAAAATGAGATAATTTTCGCTGTCACTTTAGCACTTTAGCTTGTACAGTGAGAAGGAAAAGAAACTTTTATCTGAGGAATGCGAAGCTCCTCAAAATTATCAGGCCCAGAGAGGCATGGGAATGACACAGCAGCCACATCCCACTTCCCCCTGGAGCTACGTACTCATCTTTTGAAGCTGCCTGCTCTCCCCACAGGTAGCTATAAGTTAACTTGCCAATGACGCACGCTGGACACCTTAACCCGTGCAATATAGAGAAAATCACTAATCAGTGTTATTTCTGTAAACCAATGAGAATTCCTGACAAACAACTTTGCATCAGCCCACTCCCTGTCCCCTTTTTTGCTTTTCAAACCTTGCTTGTAATAAATGCCCAATGGAGCTCATATCCAATGTTACTTGGGTCTGAGTATTCCAGGCAGCTGTCCTCATTTTGGCACAAGTAAACTCTTTATATTTTATGTCTCAGTTTCTTCCTTTAGGTTGACAAAATGTGTGTATATTTTTATATATATATATATATATATATATAAATAAAATATATGTGGTATATATTATATATAAAATATATGTGTTGTATATTATATATATATATATAATATATGTGTTGTATGCATATATAATATATGTTTATATATGTGTGTGTGTAATGTCTGTGTGTCTGTGAAAATAGTCCTGGTATAGTGTAGGGCTAAACTTATCACCCTTGAATTTATTTTTCATTTCCTGGCTACCTAATTCATTAAGAGTTCTTCATATTGATGTTGTCTTCTTCTCAATTTTGTTAGTGCTTGTTGTTTGACCTGCCCAGGTGGGTAATTCGTGTGTAGAGTTCACGCCCCAGTGTGTGCTAGCTCTGTTTTTGCAAAGACATAAATTCTTTAAGATTCTGATACCCATTTTTCCCCACTCTTTCTGCCGTGATATACACTCAAAAAACATTTATTGATAGAGTGACTTGAAAAAATGTTTAATGTCACGTCGAGTTAATATAATGTGCATAGTTGTCCACTTTCCAATGTAAAGGTGAAATCTCTTTCAATTCCTCATGAACATTTGTTGCTTCACTGTGAGTCCAGTAATAATACTCACCATATTATGGAATTAAACTTTTTGATTTTTAAAATCTGACTAAGTTTATTCTTGCTTAAAATTGATCCTGAAGAGCAGTCTTCCTTTTCCCAATTTATCACCAAAAGCCTTACAAGAGAGAAAGAGAAATGGAAACAACTTGAGCATAAATTCTTTAGCTAAACTACTGTCAAATTATGGAAGGAGTTAGTCCTAACTACTAAGTCAATAACACTATTTTATATCAAAAAAGCAAATAAGCAAACATATCAATAAACAAATAAACCCAAAAAAACTAGATCTCATGCTTATGATAGAAAGAGTAGGCTTCCTATTTGATTACCTGCTCCAGTTTCTGCCTCTTATTTTAAAGACCTAGTTCCTTTCCCTATAAAGTTAGGTGTAAATGCTGCCTTTTGGGGTTACTGGGAAATTGAGCTGTCTCCATCAATGGATTTCTATATCTCTTGAGAATTTTGAACTTCCAGAAAACAGAAAGACAGAAGTTGGAGGAGGAGATAATTGTTGGCAATGTATACTGGGGAGAATATATTTGTTTTGCTGTTGTGGTTTACTGAGTCTGAGACTCTGTAAATTAGGATGTAATTGTAGGATGAGCATCTTGTAAGAACAGCTGAGCTACACCCATTTAATTTATGCTAGTAATGGAACCATACCTGGAACTGTGGAATCAGACAGGCCCTTAAAAAGAACTGAGCTTTTTCACCATCAAACTGGTACTAACTGATGAACACTTACATCACACAGGGCAATGACATTCATCTGAGGGCGGGCGGGCGGGAGGGGGGTGGAAGGGATGGGAAAAACTCTCACTGAATGGATGTGGGGAGCACAGTTTGGGAGATGACCACGATTGTGGCTCTGACACGGGCAGAACAGGGGCAATGTGTATGGCCAAAATGTTGTACCCCCATGATATTCTGAAATTAAAAAAAAAAATAAATAAATAAAAAAAAAAAAAAAAAAAAAAAAAAAGAACTGAGCTTTTTCTGCAGAGAGTCAAGGCTTGCGAGGAGTTTGGCACCAGTGAGATTCTCCATTGCTGGCCACATGGAAAGGCACATGGGAGGCCACTAGGAGTTATGAGCAGCTTCTGGCTAACAGCCAGTAAGGAACCAGGGACCTCAGTACTAAACTGAAAGGAACTGAATGCAGTCAACAACCTGAATGAGTGGATTCATCTCTAGAGCTTCCAGAAAGAAGCACAGTCCAGTTAACACTTGATTTCAGCCTTATGAGATCCTGAGTAGAGAAGCCACCCACATCATGCCTGGAATTCTGACCTACAAATCTGTGAGCTAATAAATGAGTGTTTTTTTTTTAAAGTCACTAAGTTTATGATAATTTGTTACATAGCGATAGAAAGTCCACACGCAAAGAAAACAGTGTGTTAAATCATTGAATTCAGGAGAACTGTATAAGGTCAGCAAGATATTGTGAAGAAACAAATAAGATGATAAAGGGAATTCTGAGTGTTTGCACTACAAAATAATGAACCAAGATCTCAGATGAACTCCCAAATGTAGAGCTTACAACTAAGTAAAAATTGTACTGGTCATGGGCACTCCTGGTTGATTGGTCATTTGATTCTTCCTCAAACTAAAGGTACTGTAATCAGAAAAGTACCAAACTAACAGCATGAATAGCACATGGTCTGGTATTTTGGGTGTAGGTCCGGGAAGTCTTTTGGAGGGGTTTCCATTTAAAAAAGAAGGATGAGATTATAAGGTGATGGTTTTGGATTCTGGGGACTGTAAATATTTTATATCTTCTGTAACTTGGTCATAGCATCTATAAAAGAAAATATATACTTGTGATACCCTATCAATCACCTCTCCCTCGTATGTGGTACCATGTCTCATGAAATGAAACCCTAGAAGCAACAATGATTAACACTATATTAAAGTACTGACTGAAAATTCTGTTAGGAAAAAATTCAAAGCTACCATCATAGCTACAGACTTTAGGTCACTTTTTTTCTGTTTTTGATAGACCATGTTAAAAAAAAAAGACATAAGATGTAGAAGATTAGATTAATTTAATAAGTAGGCTTTTATTAACAAATAACCCCTAAACAGAACAATTTACAAGTCTACAAAAAAATACAATATGCTGTCTTAGAAGGTTAAATGATATTTAGAAATAATGAAGCCACTCTGGACTATTAAGAATGCCTCAAAAAATTTCAGCTATTTGGAGTTATATAGAACATTTTCTACCATCAGACTGCAATGAAAATAGAATTTAGTAGTAAGCAAAGTACAAAACCATCTGAAGTTAAAAATTCTTGCCCTTGGATAAGAGAAGAAATAAAAAAGAATATTAGATTTTATTTGGAAATTAATTTCACCTAATTGTTGTAACTCAAAATTTATGAAATGTGACAAACATAATATTTAGGTTAAAATTAATATATTTAATTTTATTATTTTGTCATATATAATAAATTATTATTTTAAAAAATAAACTATTAAAGTAAGCATGAAACAAGCTAGAAAAATAACTACAATATAGCTAAGGAACAAAAATACTATAATTAGGATTAAGTATGTTAATGAAGAGATAATATGACAATGATCTTTCAAACATATTTCTTTCAAACATTCAAAAAATAGGAACCCATGACAAATCAAGTTAAGAAATACAAAAGAAAATAAAAACAATATACAACATGGATATATAGAAGTAAGCATAACTCAAATAAGGTACAATCTTTTAAGATTATGAGACTACTTTAATATCACATGTCTGTGATAATGACCCTAAAAAATATTTTATGCTGGAAAATGAAGATTATATAAAAATACTTTATGCTCATTTGATGAAACAGGCAAAGTGTCAGGATTCTTGATTGCAAGTGACAAAAAAACATGCAATAAAATTTAGCTCAAACAAACGAACATATTTTTTCACATAATTTGTATGTTCAAGGAAAGGTCTAACTTAAGTTTCCCTTGCTTCAGGGGTTTCATGTCATCAGTTTCTCTGCTTAGGGTTCTTGGTTTCACTTCTTCCAGGTTAGCTGCTTTCTTTACCAGGTTTTCTCCTTATGGCATTTCAGTAGTAGAATACAATGTTTCATATTCACTCATCTAGATACACAGTTTCTCTATATTTTACATTTAACAATCTTATTTCAATTTTATAATGTTTGCAAAGTAAATAGAAATATCTCTAAGCCGGAAAAACACTAGCTTCTTTGCTGTAAAAACATTCCAAATAATCAGTTAAAAAAAACTCAAATATATCAACTTGAACTTCTAGACCTCCTATGAATTAACAATTTTTATGCACAATTAATTATACATGAAGAAATGATATACTGACAGAATCTATAATTGTTATATGTTAAATTGGCTTCTTAACTTTTCTTTAAATATGTCTTAGTTTTCAGATTTTTTACAATTCCAATTTCCATATTATTAAAACGTCAGGAGCTTTGTGTCTGTATTTTACAAAATTACAATTTTTAAAATATGACTTTTTATAGCTTATTTTAAAGCAAATATATATTTTCCATTTCTAGTGTAGAAACAGCGTTAGTGTATTATAACTGGAAAAAATAGTTACAACGTACAATCTGTGTATTCCATAATTTTGTATACCATTATATTTAGCAATTTTTAATTTTAGACTCCTCTTAGAAAACTATCTATGAAATAAATTAAAACTAAGGGAAATGTAGAGGTGCTGTAAGATTTTATGAAATATTAATAAAATTCTTGCTTCAGAATATGATTATTATTATCAAAATTATTACACATGTAGTACTTTTAATAAATTACATTGAGCCAAATTAAAGATGGTTTTTTCCTGCTATTTTCAGTGGTCTTCATCCTATGCTACAAGGTGCCCAAACATAAGAATTACCTGAAGAGAAAGTTAATATACACATTCCTGGACTTTATTTCTAGAAATTCAGATTAAATAAGTCTAGGACAGAGTTTGGGTTTTTTTCTTTTACTAAAAAATCCCCAGGTTACTCTGAAGCTGCTCAAGGAACAGATGCAGAACAAAAAACAGAAGGGCATTCTTTTATCTCTCTCTGCCTGACTTTAAACAGAACATCCCTACTTTCATATCATTTATGTATTAGGAATACACATAAAATTTCATTTGATGAAAGAGTTGCATGAGTAAAAAATGTTTGAATATTACTGAATTATTTCATCACAGCTAGAAAGAAAAATCAGAGAAAATTACTCTGTCTATACAGAGAGGTCTGAGATGTGATCATACTTACACAAAAAGCAAGGCTGGAGCTTAATGACAGATCAGTGCATATTTTATTATATGCATTTCTAGAAAACCGGTATTATTGTTAACAAAAATTTTGTTTAATAAATTTTGGCCAAGACTTGAAAAAGCATAAATTCTGAATAATCAATAGGAAAATCCTTTTTGGTCTCCTTTCTGATTAGGGAAACACCAAGAAAATTTCAATTGATTTTTCAAAAGAATACATTAGAATTCCTTTTCTGATTAGGGTGTAGAAAGTAGCAAGAGAATGTCACTAACCACCTAACAACAAGAAAAAAAACCCAGATAATCTGCAAATATCATAATTTCTCCTGAAACCATTAGAAAGCTACAGTTGCAAGGTAAATAAGTAAACTGAATTACAAAGAGTGATAGCATCTCCAAGGAAAGATGAGATCTAGCATTACTTTTACTTTGACAGGTCACTGGAGGAAAAGGTGGTCACCATACAATCAGGTAAGAAGAAATCAGCTAAAATGTTATCAAATTCTTAAAGCCCTGGTATAGTCTAACATGTTAGTTTTGAAGCTAGAGTCCAAAATGTAGGAGAATCTGCATTTACTCATGAACTCTATTGCCCAGACCTCCACCAGGTAATTAAGAGGAAGACTGGGGACAGTGCAGGAAGCTGGTGAGAGTCCACCTTGGGAGCTCAGTAGGTAGGAGGTGATCAGCTGGCACTGGGAGACAGACATTGATCATCACCTGTTTCTGTACCTACTGTGATATGAAGCAAAAGCTCAAGGTCATTGGGGGAGAGGCAGCAAACACTCTCATGTCCAGGGTCAAGGTTACGATTCAATTGTTTCTGGGGCAGAAGTAAAAGCAAAAATCCTCTACTCTTGAGAAGGATCAAGAAAGCTCTCATACTCGATGAGAAGCAGAGGCCTGCTTCTTCTGGGAGAAGGTCAGGAAAGTCTCTTGCCCAAGAATACCACAGACTCAAGGTACAGATTGGTGGTCTTTAGGAGTATAGCAAGAGTGCTGAGAAAGCACCACCCCTGAGGCTCAGGTGCACAAGCTTTTAACAAGACTGAAGCTATGCCAAGAGAATAGAAGCCCTCCTGTCCCCAACAAGAAAAGGAGTCTACCACTCAGGGGAGGTTTGAGAGAGTGGAGAGGGCCCCCCCCCAGGAGCAAAGGTGTGAAGGTGTGAAGCTAAAGGTTGAGCAGGAACACTGAGACAAACTATTCAGAAAAACAAGCCACACTATACGCACAAGGTAACAGCAGGCCTCTCCTGGAGAAACAGAAGCCTGTGATCCACTAATAGAAAGGAGAGAGAAGACAAAATGGAAATCCAAATCAATCTCTGACTATTTTGACTTAAACTCCCACAATAATGGCCTGAAAGGAGATGAGGCTGCCTACGTCCAGGCATAGATGATATTTACCTTGGTCTTTTCTGTTTCTCTACATGCAAGGTCAGTGTTCAATAAAAAATTATGACACACACATACACACACACACAAAACCCAATAGGAATGAACAGAGCATTCAAAACAATTTGATTTAAAGAGACCCAGATATTAAAACTATCAGATAGGGACTTCAGAGTGACCAAGATAAATATGTAAAAGGATCCAAGGAAAAGGTGACCAATGTGAAGGAACTGAGTAAAAAAACAAACAAAAAACAAGAAAAATGAATACCTCAGTTTTGATTTAAAAACCATTTAAAGAAGAACCATTTACAAAGAAGATATGGTGGAAATCATTAGAAAGTTTTGCATGGATGCAGATATGTCATGAAACATACTAGTTTCTATCAAACCTGTTATCTTTCTACAGTATAAATCTGATATATGTGTTTCTTTAACTACAGATTTTTTCCTATCTCTTTTAAAATTCTGTTCTGCCTCTGACTTGATGTCTTAGTACTCTAGTCCTCATTATTTCTTCCTCTTAAATATTTCTTCAGGAAGTTTTGTATGTGCCACATAATTTGTCATTTAATTATGTATATTCTGATAATTTAAGTATTAGTATTCATCTCCCAGATTCTGTCTAGATATGTAACAAGGATCCTAGGGATATATATAAAAGACAGCCTTGCTTAATTGGAGGGGAATTTTTCAAGAAGTTATTCAAGTTCAAGGCAGAACTGACTCCACCACTTCTATCAGAGCACCTCCGTGCTCTGTTGCGTTAATTTGTTCATCTATTTGTCTACCTCTACTAGGTTTAATCCTTTGAGGATATAGAACGTTGTTTTAATTCGTCTTTGTATCTGCAATTTAGGACAATTTTTAGCACATTCATAGATATATATTAAATTTGTACTGAATGAATGCATGAATGAATAGATGCATGAAAACTTTGCCTGTGGCCCAGGAGTCTTTAGCATTATCCTCTTGTGTTTTCATGTGGCCTCAGTACAATGTAGCTATCTGATGCTGGGCTAGATCTGACCAGTTGGTAAGCAGGTACTGCATCAACCCTCATCTCCTTTCTACAATCTAGAAGTCCTAACAGAAGCTGCTATTTTCAATATACAACAATCCACATTATTATCTTTGTTTTTATATGACCTATATAATAGAAAGTCATCATAATAGTTTTATTCTTTATTTCCATTGCTATGATATTAAGCTTAGATTTGCTCAGATGCCATTTACTCTAATGCTGATGAAGATTCTCTTTATAAGCACTTCTTTTTATTATTCTTATTATGTTTTGTAGGTTTTTACAAATTTATTTGGTGGTAAAACATGATTTTTTTCTTTCTTTATCTAATACATATTTTATCTTATTAATCTAAGATTTCTGCTCTGAAATATAAATTTCTTTTTATTTTCCTTTAAAGGAGAAAGAATTCTGAAGAAGGTTACACTCAGAATGAACATTTAATAAAAATACGGAGTATTGAATTTTAATGAAATGCTTCTATATATTACAGTGTGGAATATCTACTAGTTCAATTATGTTGGAATTTCCAATTAGGGTACTAGACGTAGGCATGAATTTCATTGTAGCTAAACATTTGCTGACAAGCCAGGCTTTCAATTTAACTTTGTGCATTGAATAGAGAAATATGATCTTGGTCAGCTTTCTATTAGAAAATATTTCCCATTATGTCTATATCTCTGGGAAACTTTATACGTGACAAAGTATGATTCTTTTTGCCTACCTATCTTTAGGTGTAAAATACTTCATTTATGATAAGTATTCAAATAAAGAAATTAGTGACATTGATCATAGGGAACAACTAAGCAAAACTACTGTAAGAATTTGCTTGAGAATGGCTTTTATCAAAAAGTCCCAAAACAACAGATGCTGGCATGGATGCAGAGCGAAAGGAACATGTATACGCTGTTGGTGGGACTGCAAACTAGTACAATCTCTATGGAAATTATTATGGAGAAATCCCAAAGAACTAAAAGTAGAACTACAATTTGAACCAGCAATCCCACTACTGAGTATTTACCCAGAGGAGGAAAAGACATTCTATAAAAAAGACATCTGCACTTGAATGTTTACAGCAGCACAATTCACAATTACAAAGATGTGGAAACAACCCAAGTGCCTGTCAATCCATGAGTGGATTAATAAAATGTGGTATATGTATACCATGGAGTACTACTCAGCCATAAAAAAATGGTGAACTAATACCTCTTGTATTATCCTGGATAGACCTGGAACCCATTCTTCTAAGTGAAGTATCACAAGAATGGAAAAACAAACACCACATGTGCTCACCATCAAATTGGCACTAATCAATCTACATTTATGTGCACATATGGAAGTAACATTCATTGTTGATCAGGTAGGTGGGAGGTGGGAAGAGGGGATAGGTAAATTCACACCTAAGGGATGCAGTGCGTGCTGTCTGGGGTATGGGCATGCTTGTAGCTTTGACTGGGGTGGTGCAAAGGCAATTTATGTGACCAAAGCGTTTATACCCCTGTAATATTCTAAAATTTAAAAAAACTTGCTTAAGATAGTAAAAAAACAAATCTGAATATTTCCAAATGATCTTTATATTGCAGTAGTATTTGAGTCTCACCAGCATAATATTACAACAAATTTTATTCTTTCCAGAATACATTATTTTATTATTAATATATTGATAATAAATATTTGAACAAACATCAATTGAATTATCAATGATTTTAATATGACTTTCCTCTGCACAAAAATTATCAAAGCTAAAGGCACTTCTCCAGTTTTCATTTTATTGAGGAGTTGCCTTATGCACATTTGTGTGAGATTAAAATAACAGATTCTTTTCTGAGTTAAAATAGCAAATATTGTTTTATATTCTTTGTCTCTAAAAGCAATGCTTAGAAATTTATATTTAACAAGTAATCCAGCTTGAAGATTGGTAATTGATTTTTCTAAAATTTAAAAGAGAGTTAAAGTATATAATAATTTTTCCAAGCTAATCGTTTTACTCTACAGACTACTAGTGGAGATATCAAGAGCTTATTTTAAAAAATAAAGACACTTTAAAAATTGTTATTTATAAAACTATGAAAATAAAGCCTGACCTTGTAAAGTTAGTGTTCTAGACATCATGAAAAAAAGAAATACTGTTGATTATTAGTAATTTATGTCCTTTCTTATTTAGGCTCAAAAAACCAAATGTCTGCTGTACGTTTTGTTTCATTTTCATATTTGTATATATTCGAGGAAATCCTTTGTTTTCTGGGATAGTATTTGTTGAACATTTATTCAATCTCCCTGGGTAATCTATGAAAAACTTTGAAATTAGAGTTAACAGATTAAATAACTTTGCTAAATACTTGCTCTAACCCAAGCTATGTGACTATAAGGTAAGTGATTTGCAGATTTACCACATTGTTTTTTAGAAAACATTTTTTCCCTCATACCAAATAGAACATTTCTATCTATCCTGACTTTTCCCTCTCCATCACTGTTTATACTATATAAATCTGCAATACTATTGTATACCCAGTTTCTTCACTTTCAAGTGTATTCTAGATTTTTTCATGTCAATAAATAGATGGACTCTATACTTTTAAATAGAAATACAGTATTCCAGTTTTTAATTATAATATAAATGTAAAGATAGAAAGTTGTTCAGTAATAAAGAACTCAAATCTCTTTGGCATAAAACAACATTTTTTAAAAAATTTCTTATGATGCCTGTTCATTGCAGGTTTCTTTTGGGCTCTGTCTTCCTCTCTGTTGGACTCAGATTGACCAAGCAGCAACCATCAATCGCCTTGTTGAATGTCAATGCTAAGAGACAGTGTGGTAAAACACATTTTGGCTCTTAAGCTCTCAGTCCAGAAATGACCCAGGTAATTTACACTCACATTTATGGTTGTGCCAAACTTCTTGGGTCCTAGAAGTCAAACCTGTGAGGATTCAGAGATAGACAAAGGCCATAATTTATTTTATAAATCTTTTACTAATTAATATTTAATTTTTTCCATATTTTCTTTTTTCTGTCTTTTTTTTCTTTTTTTGTTTTGTTTTTTTCCTGCTATAATCTATGCTTCAGTGCAAATGTTACAAATTTAACTACTTGTTTTTTTACTTTCATGATATTTACATTTAGTTATGTTTCTGCCACATTGTGTCTGCAGAAAAGAATTTATATTGAAACATATTATAGCATTTCTGAAATACTGAACACCCCAAGGTGGTGCTATTGATATTTTAAGGTAACTGAATTTACATTATGTGATGTACCATTTCAACAGAGTTTTCTGTAAATGTTCAGTAATTTAAGTAACATAGCTATTAAAACAGCATAATTAAGCACCATTTTATTATGAATATAACAACCAAAGTAACAATACAATAATTAATGCCTGTAAATACATGTTTCCTTTTAATATATTTTACTGAACAATATTGCAGAAACTATTTGTAAGGTGAACAGATACAATGTAGTACAGGAATATAAAGTATAGAATGGCTTATATGCTGAAGTACTCAGTTCACAGAAATTTTGTTAAAAACATTGCTTTTGGAAAAAACTGCGATATCTTTTTTCACATCTAAAACTGTTTTGAATTTATTTAAACAGTCAAAATATCTGCTTGCTCATTAATGATTCAATAATTTATTAACTCACTTATTCATTAATTAGAAATATTTCCAGTTCTCCTATTATTCCTTTGATATATCATCAGTCAAAGGCCCAGGAATATCATGAAGATTTTCTTCAAAAATATCTACATTGCAAGTTGTCACAGAAGTAGCTGCTAATTGTGTTGTGATAGATACAGATGCCTCCGTTACAGGTTGTGTGATCTTGGTCAAGTTATTTAATCTTGCTCAGTAAAATGGAGACAATACTATAAAATGCCTCATTAGATGTGAATATTATAGAATTTAATATATGTAAAGTGCCTAATGTTTTGTCTGGCATATAACTATCATCATAATCTCCATCATCATCATCATCATCACCCTGGAATTGTAAGGTAGATTACTTCTGAATTCTTAGATGTGGATTATGTTGTATTGCTTACCATTTTACGGTATACAATATTTAGTGTAGTCTGTAGACTCTGTTCTGTTGTGTTGAAATGAATGTTCAATTTTTTTGTTTGTTTTAATTTGGTTTACTGTGTCTTTATTTATCTCAACTTTAGTACCCTTTGTTTCTTTGCGCAGATTAAACTTTCTGTCTAGTATCACATTCCTTCTGCTGAAGGAATTTTGTGTAGTGCAGGCCTTCTGGTAATGAATTCTCTCAGTTTTTGCTGGTCTTAAAAAGTCTTTATTTGTCTTTTATTGTTGAAAAGATATTTTCACAGGTTATAGAATACTCGGTGCAAAGTTCCCCCACCCCCATCTCTAACACTCTAAATCCATCACTACATTATCTTCTGACTTACACACATTTGCAAGAAGTCTTCTCTAATTGTTTGATCCTTTGGATGTAATATGTTCTTTTTCTCTGACTGCTTTCAAGACAGTGTCTTCATCCATGATTTTCACTAGTTTTAATATGATTTGCCTAGGTTGTACATGGCTTGCTTTCTTTCCTTCTTCCTATTTCTTATCTTTTTCTGTCTCCTTTTGCATTTATTCTTCAAGATGTTCTCTGAGCTTCTTGGGCCTGTATTTTGGTGTCTATTATTTTTTGGAAAATTTTCAGCCATTATTTTTTCAAATATTTCATCTGTGCCATTGTAACTTTTCCTTCTGGAATTCCAGTGGCATATTAGAGCATTTACATCGTCTTATGTGTCTTGGATGTTCTGTTTTCTTCTCTCTTTTTTCTTTTACTATTTTGTCTGTTTGTGTAGGAGATTGTATAATTTTCAATTATTTACATCTAAGTTCTCTAATTTTTTGCTAGGATTGTTGAAATAAGTGATGGGTATATGAAAAAATATTTTAGCATTTCCATGGATTCTTTTCATATTTTCATCTCTGTATGAAATTCCTCATTTGTTCACACATTTTCCCCATCGTACGCATTAAAGTCTTTCACATAGTAATCATTAGTATTTTAAATTCCTTGCCTTATAGTTTCAACATGTGGGTAATATCAAATTTGATTCTTTTGGTTGTTTTGTCTGTTAAATGTGTTGTTATTTCTTTTTGTTATTGTCATTGTTTTCTATGCGTTTCTTATGATTTTCGGTTAAAGCTCTTTGTAGAGTATAGGAAGAGTAGATATGGATGTAAATAATAGTAATGCCATAAAATAGGCATAACTCTTTGTTAGCTAGGCCACGGGTTGTAGGGTGCTGAGTTAAAATAGACAAGGGTTGAGATGGGCTTGTGTTACTCTCAGCTCCTGGCTTCAAATTCCTTTTGCTTAGGGTGGGGTATATGGATTGCAGGAATGTTCTTCACTCTCACTATTTCTATACCACCCTCAGCTTCTCTCTTCCCTGTGAATCTGCATTTCAAAGGTGATCTCTCTCCATGCTTTTTCCCCTTCCCCAACCTTAGATTGGTGTTATTTATTATTTAGTGCCTGCTTGGTGGTCCTGGGCAGAGGAGTGCATTCTCTGTTATCTGGGTTTAGCCACTATTTTAGCCCAGGCCTATATTCTTGAATCTCACAGGTGGACCTTTCTCAGAGACCCTATTCCTCCTACAGCAGCAGCAGCAGACCTCTAATGCTATGGGCTTAAGATCATTTTTCTACTTGATTTAAAGATAGAGGTGTTTTGTTTGTTTGTTTCTTTCTTTCTTTTTGTTTTTCTCCAAGCCATAGCCATAGTGGGTTCTCCCTAGTATCTGAGCATGGCAGGGTAATCTTCTCTTTGCCCAGCAGCTTAAAATTGTTTTTCTGTAGGGAAGAAGGATCCAGGTGTTCCCTTGAATCTTATCCACAGTGTTATGTCAAATGTTCCCTTCCCAGGCCTTCCCATGATGGATGCATTCTCTGGTTTCCTTCCCAGCCTTCCTTCTTTCTCCTGGGTCTAAGGAAAAGAGCCTCAATTGAGGACAAATTCCTTTGTGTCTGCATTATCAAGGACTTTATACTATTATACTAGCCTTTTGTGATTTGCTAAGCATTTTAGCTGAATTCTTCCTGGCTTGTTCCTCACCATGGAAGCTTGTGCTCACTCCCCATCTCTCCTGGGAGAGTATATCTTTCCTTATATCTCAGGCTAATTGTTTGCTCTATGACCTTAGCTCTGTAATGGGTTAATAAATTATGATTTTGTGGATTATTTGAGGCAGTTTCCAGCTTTCTACTCCCTAATGGAAGCTATAAGTTCTGTCATGACTATTTGACTTAGCAAATTGAATGAATGTGTTGTATAACCTATAACTTGATGCCAGGGTAATTTACTTACAGCTTTCCTTATTCCTCCTTATAATAGTTATGACTCCTTTGATTATAATGTATATTAAAAACACCTAATTCTAACAGACCTTAAAGAAAAGAAAAAGAAGAAATTTATTAAATTGTATATTTTAAAAGTTTAGAGATATATTTCACTTTAGTCATCACTAGATCTAGGCATCCATATGGTGAAATGATAACATTAGATCCATACTTTCTGCTCCCCATTTTCTGTGTTGGTTGCATTTCCAAAGAGATTATCCTCTTGTAGTGGTGTAAAGACTATTAGCCAAACAGGCTAAATTTCAAGTAAATTCAACAAATAAGATGATAAATACGACAAAAAAAATGTTATATCTTTTTCTAAGTGTTTCAATAAACTTCTAGGCTTCACAGTCATTGGATTGTATGCCAAACTCCAATGCAATTATGGTGGCCAGGGAACAGAATACTTCTGAAAATAAATGCACAAATCACACAGTTATCAGGAAATGTATTAGCTGAAAATGAGGAAAAGGTAGATGCTCAAATGTTGGTCAGTTGAGTCAACCAACCAAGTGATGAATAACCAAAAAGATTACCCATATTCTTCTTAGGTTTTATGTGGTACTTCTGTGCAAATGATACACTCAGTCTACTAAATTACTTATAAAACTTATCACAATTTTCTTCTTGCTTGTAATACTCTTATACACAACAACAGATACTGGACCACAGGGTTTTTCCAGATTAACTTTAATTTAATACATGTTGAAACTCTAGAATTACTGGTCTATGAGATACTGCATTATAAGATTTTTACTGCAGCCGGATTTTTTTATACCCAATTAAAATATTTTCTTTCCTTTAATAGTGTAGTTAAACTTTAATAGTGTAATTCCACTTAACCTTTTTTTCCTGGTTATCTGTATGGTCGACATCTTTCTTGTCATGATGATTTTCTTGTTCTTTATACTTTATTATATCCTCTAAATTTTTTCCTGGTTTACCTTTTTTACTGTTCTTAACTTAAAGTGTAGAACTATGGTATCCAAACTTTAGTTTTTTTATTCTGATTTATTTATTTTTTATTTGGAAAATTACTTAATAAAGAAGCTTTTGTGGGAGTACAAAAGGATGTTTTGTCATGTGAATATTCAAAAATGCCCTTTATTTTGCCTGCACTTGTATTTGTTTGACAGTGTATACAGTTCTTTATCCTTAAACTTTGCCAATATTTCCCTAATATTTGGCTGCAGTTGAGAAGCCTGATGCTAATCTTATTGTATTTATTTTTTTTAGACAAGGTGGTTGTGCTTGCATCATGGCATAGAAAGAAACATGAGCTTCATGTTTGCATTGTCTCTCTTTGCCCCCAAGGTCCCAGGGGGGTGATGCTGAGGTTGGTCCACATAAATGCTGTATACCCAGTGAGTCTGTGTCATAGCAGAGGAACACCAAATTTAGGAAACCCTGAATCTTATAAGGGAGATGTTAGCAAATCTGCCCAAACTTTGCACCAGAGGGAGACATTATATTTATTGTGGTGGTTTGTAAACAAATTTTTTTTTTGCTTATTCTATCTTCCAAGGATGTTTGCTGTACATACATCCTTAAAAAGGAAGTCAGGGACAAAAGTCTCAAGACATGTAGAGACACCATAAAAAATTTCTCCCAACAGTCTATCAAAAACTTTTACTATTTAGTGCTTGCTTTGGCAGCACATATTCTAAAATTGGAATGATACAGAGATTAGCATGGCCCCTGCTCAAGGATGACATGCAAATTCGTGAAGCGTGCCATATTTTTATGTGGGATTATGTAAAGAGGCCAAAAACAAGAATGAAAGGCATCCCTGAGGGCAAAGAAGAAAATTCACATGAACTGGAAAATCTATGTGAAGGAATAACAGAGGAAAATTTCCATGACTTAGCCAGAAATTTCGATATTCAGGTACAAGAAGCACACAGGACTCCTGGGAGACTCAACATGAAGAGGCAATCACCACACCACATAGTTATTAAGCTGGCCAAAGTAAACACAAAAGAGGCACTCCTGCGAGCAGTAAAGTGAAAACACCAGGTAACCTACAAAGGAAAACCTATCAGATTAACTGCAGATTTCTCAACTGAAACCTTACAAGCCAGAAGGAACTGGGGACCCATCCTCAGTCTTCTAAAACAAATTATGGCCAACCCAGAATTCTTTATCCTGCAAAACTAAGCTTCTTATATGAGGGAGAAATAAAAACTTTTCCACACAAGCAATCACTGATAGAATTTGCAAAGACCAAAACTGCCCTGCAGGAAGTATTTAGACCTACATTGTAAACTAACCAGCACAACAGACACCCACCAGTATAAAATTACTCAAAAGCTAAAAGTCCAGAACCCAGATTTCACAATGGTTCAAGAGGTAAAACAAAACAAGAGTCTACCCAACAGGAAAAAAGAAATCCACACCAAATATCAATTCTCTCAATAAATGTGAATGGCTTGAATTGCCCATTGAAGAGACATAGGCTGGCTGAGTGTATTAAAAAATACATGCCAAGTATCTTCTGTCTCCAGGAAACACATCTTACACACAAGGACTCATTCAGACTCAAGGTGAAGGGATGGCATTCAATTTTCCAGGCAAATGGAAACCAAAAGAAAGGTGGGGTAGCCATTATTACATCAGATATCATAAACTTTAAAGCAACAAAAGTGAAGAAAGACAAAGATGGTCACTATATAGTGGTGAAGGGAAATATCCTGCAAGAACACTTAACAATCCTAAATATTTATGCAGCCAACACAGGGGCGCACAGATTCATAAAGCAAATACTGCTAGATCTAGACAACATAATAAATAGAAATGCCACAATAGCCAGGGATTTCAACACCCTACTGACAGAACTGGACAGATCCTCCAAGCAGAAAATAAGCAAAGAAACAATGGACCTAAACAGGACCATAGAACATTTGGGCCTAACAGACATCTACAGAACACTTGACCCAAATAATACTGAATATACGTTCTTCTCATCAGCACATGGAACCTTCTCTGAAATTGATCACATCCTAGGCCATAAAACAGATCTCAACAAATTTAAAAAAATAGAAGTTATAACATGTGTCTTTTCAGACCACAGTGGAATCAAATTAGACATCAATTCCAACAGAAACACACATCTCTATCCAAAAATGTGGAAATTAAACAATCTGTTGCTGAATGACTATTGGGCCAAGGAGAAGATTCAGATGGAAATCAAAATATTCTTCAAATTAAATGATAATGGGGACACACATTATCAAAATCTTTGGGATACAGCAAAATCAGTCCTGAGAGGAAAATTTATCACCTTCAATGCCCACATCCAAAAGACAGAAAGTTCACAAATCATTAAACTAATGAGTCATCTCAAGGACATGGAAAAAGGGAGCAAATCAACCCTAAGCCCAGCAGAAGAAAAGAAATAACCAAGATCAGAGTAGAACTAAATGAAATCAAGAACAAAAGAACTATATAGAAGATTAATAAAAGAAAAAGTTGCTTCTTTGAAAAGATAAAGAAAATAGACAGGCCACTTGCTAGATTGACCAGAAGCAGAAATGAAAGGACTCTAATAAACTCAATTAGAAATGAAAAAGAAGAGGTCACAACTGATATCACGAAAATACAAAACATCACCTTTGAATACAATAAAAATCTCTATGCTCAAAAACATGAAAATGTGGAGGAAATGGACAAATTCTTAGAAACACACTACCTTCCTAGGCTCAATCAGGAAGAAATAGAATTCCTAAACAGACCAATATCAAGCACCGAAATTGAAGCAGTAATAAAAAATCTTCCAAAAAAAAAAAAGTCCTGGACCAGATGGGTTCACACCTGTATTCTACCAAACCTACAAAGAAGAACTGGTGCCTATACTGCAGAAATTATTCCATAACATCTGGAAGGATGAAATCCTCACAAACTCATTCTATGAAGCCAATATCACCTTGATATCAAAACCAGGAGAGGACAAGAAAAGAAAACTACAGACCATGAACCCTTATGCATATAGTTGCAAAAATTCTCAATAAAATCCTAGCAAACCAAATTCAAATGTAAATCAAAAAAATAATTCATCACGATCAGGTGGGCTTCATCCTGATATGCAGGGTGGTAAACATATGCAATTATATATGAATCACCATAATAAAAGCAGAACAAAGACTATATGATCCTCTCAATAGATGCGAAAAGGTTTGACAAATTCAGCCCTTTATGATAAGAACTTAACCATAGGGCATAGAGGGCTCTACTCAAATTATTAAGTATATACAATAAACTCACGCAAATTCAACGGAATGAGAAAAATTGAAAGCATTCCCCTTAAACTGAACCAGAATGGCTGCCACTATCTCCACTTCTACTCAACATAGTGCTGGAAGTCCTTGAGAGAGCAATCAGATGAGAGAGGAATCAGGGGTGTCAAAATGGGGGTGGAAGAGGTCAAACTTTCACTCTTTGTGGATGATGTGATATTACATCTAGAAAACCTCAAAGATTCAACCAAGAGACTACTGGAATTGAATAATGAATTCAGCACTCTCAGTATACAAAATCAATGCACACAAATCAGTAGCCTTCATATATGCCAATTAACAGTTGAGCCGAGAAACAAAGATGCAATACCTTTCACAATAGCACCAAAGAAAATTAAATATTTAAGAACATATTTAACTAAGGAGGTGAGAGACCTATATAGAGAGAACTATGAAACTCTGAGAAAAGAAATTGTAGAGGATATAAACAGATAGAAAACCCTACCATGCTCTTGGATCAGTAGAATCAACATTGTTCAAATGTCTGTACTACCTAAAGTGATTTAAGGAATCAATGCAGTCCCTATCAAAATACCAACATCATTTTTTGCACATCTAGAAAAAATAATTCTACGCTTCGTGTGGAACCAGAGAAGACCCTGTCCAGCCAAAGCAATCTTAAGCAAAAAGAACAAATTGGGAGGCATCAATGTACCAGACTTAAAACTATACTACAAGGCTATAGTAACCAAAACAGCATGGTACTGGCACAAGAACAGAGACATAGACCAATGGACCAGGACTGAGAACCCAGATATAAAACCATCCTCATACTGTCATCTGATCTTTGACAAAGTAGACAAAAACATACACTGGGGAAAATAATCAATAAATGGTGCTGGGAAAATTGGATAGCCACATGTAGAAGACAGAAACAAGAGCCACACCTCTCACCACTCACAAAAATAAACTCATGACGGATAACAGACTTAAACCTAAGACATGAAAGCACAAGAATTATAGAAGAAAACATTGAAAAAACTCTTGTGGACATTGGTCTAGGCAAAGAATTTATGAAGAACACCCCAAAGAAATCACAGCAGCAACACAAATAAATAAATGGAAACTGATCAAATTAAAAAGCTTCTGCACAACCAAGGAAACTATCACTAGAGTGAACAGACAACCTACAGTTATGGGAGAACATATTCACATGCTACACATCTGATAAAGGGCTGATAATCAGCATCTATACAGAACTTAGGAAAATCAACAAGAAAAAATCAAACAACCCTATTAAAAAATGGGCAAAGGACATGAACAGAAACTTTTCCAAAGAAGACAGAATAATGGCCAGCAAACATATAAAAAAGTGCTCAACTTCTCTAATCATCAGGGAAATGCAAATCAAAACCACAATGAGATATCACTTAACTCCAGTGAGATTGACTTATATCAAAAAATCCCAAAACAACAAATGTTGGTGGGGATGTGGACAGATAGGAACACTCATATACAGCTGGTGGGACTGCAAATTAGTACAACCTCTATGGAAAGTAATATGGAGATACCTCAAAGAACTAAAAGTAGAACTACCATTTGGTCCCACTACTGGGTATTTACCCAAAGGAAGAAAAGACATTCTATAATAAAGACATCTACACTCAAATGTTTATAGCAGCACAATTCACAATTGTAAAGATGTGGAAACAACCCAAGCACCCATCAATGCATGAGTGTATTAATAAAATGTGGTATATTATGGAGTATACCATGGAGTATTACTCAGCAATAAAAAACAACGGTGAATTAACACATCTAGTATTATCCTGGATGGAGGTAGAGCCCATTCTTTGAAGTGAAGTATCACAAGAATGGTAGAACAAGCACCTCTGGTACTCACCATCAAATTGATACTAACTGATCAATACTTATGTGCACACATTGAAATAATATTCATCAGGAGTTGGGCCGGTGGGACGGGGGTGGAGGGGATGGGAAAACTCACACCTAATGGGTGCGGGTTGTGCTGTTGGGGGGATGTTCACGATTGTAGCTCTGAGTTGGGCAGTGCATAGGCAATATATGTAACCAAAGTGTTTGTACCCCCATAATATTCTGAAATAAAAATAAATAAATAAATACTATACAAATGAATAAAAATAAAACATTTTATGATTCTGCTTCTAGATACTGCAGAAGTTAAACTGTCATAAATCTTGAGATGGAATATTTATTTTGTGATTCTGATTTTATGACTTTATGAGAAAAATCTTTATTTGAGGAGAAACAAATTTGCTAAAAGTTACAGAAGTATTTTGAAAAAGAAAGAAATGGTAATTTTAAACTCAAAAGTAGAAACTTTAAAGAATTGGCTATTGGAATCATTTCTACATCTGCAATTAGAAATTTATGTTTATGTTTTTATTTTAAAAGTTGTATATACTTATTAAGGAAATTTAGAAAATAAAAAAATCTGGTAGTTTTATAAAAAGAAAAAAATCTTTTACTATTTAAAGGGATATACACATATATGTGTGTAAGTAGATACCAATTTCATAGTGCCAGTATTATAACTGGGAAGCTAAATGCCCATGAACATAGTTTACTGAGGTAATGTAATTAAATTTCAACCCATAGAATTTTATTCCTAGTGAAATTAATAAGCATTCCTACTTTAGAATCTATTAGCTTAAATAAAATATATTTAAAGGGAAAGTAACAATACAGCATATTGAAGACAAATATTTTCAATTTTTATCTCCCTAGTAATAACTCCTTGATAATAAAAATGAAAATTTCTTAGTCACATCAGTAAAAGTAGCCTTTCCTCTTCCTTACTTTGAGAGTGCTCAGGATAAGGAAAGGTTTACTTCACATAACATACAGCTGAGAAAATAAATTTTTAATAAGTGTCAAACTACAATTTACTACAGTGATTATGGATAATAATATTTACCAAGATTTTTTAGCAATGGTTAATAGAATTTATACCAAATTTATAATACAATTTTGTTAAATCATTCAGAATAAAGAGACTCTTCAGTCTGTATTTCTACATGTATGCAGTTTTATTAAGAAAGGGATAATATAATATAGTACAAATATTGTTTCTGCTACTGAACGCCAGAACAATCAATGGCTGCACATTACTACATAGTACTGTTAAAATTTCAATTAGTCACTAAGTCTATTCCTCAACCCTCAAGTGATGACTCTTCCATGGAATATTTGTGATACTTAATATTGATTACTAATTGTTATTACTACTGCACAGAACAATGTGGACCTCAGTTTCCAATCTGAATTGACACTATTATTTTTCCTCACAATATTAGCAAAGAAGAAATCATATGTTACTAAAATTATACATACTAGAAATTTAAAAAATATATTCACTCTAAGGATTTCCTTAAGTGTATTTAAGAACTCTTGATGCCTGAATATTTTATTAAATTTAGACATGTACATATTTCAATCTACAGCTCAAAAAAAAAAAAAAGGTAAATGGTGTAGTGTAGTGATAAACTTCAGACCAGAAAATGTTATACAGTATGTAAAAATCTTTCTTGCCAATGATATTTTGCTGAGATAACATTTCTTTGAAACAAGAAATTGTATTTTAAGATAAAATGTTTCTCAAATGTTTTTGTTTATTTGATAGTTTTATGAGTCAAGGCAAAATTAGGTGACTAATAATTCACTAGCCAAACAACTAAATATATAACTGAAATAACTAAATAATTTAAATTATTTTATTGGCAAAATCTTATTATAAATTAAACATGTAGGCATTTTTTTCTCTGTTTGCTTGGCCCAAGTTGACTGCTACTCTTCCCTTCCATGTTTAACAAATGGCTTTATAATAGTAATAAATAATCCATCCCTTAAACATGTTGTTTGACAAGAAATGCTGATTATTTGTAATTAAGTGTGCATTGTAGCTAAAGGGCAATATGATTTGCTTGGTTTGATCCTTTGTTATATAATTATTTGAAAATTCAATAAAATGCTAAAACAAAAAAGCTAACAATAATAAAAACAATTGATGGATTTTTTTGTGTTGTATCCTTTGTCTGTAGACTGTTAGAGAAGGCAACTGTGTTGATTAATTAATATAGAACTACTGGCAAAGTTAATCACCCACCCCACCAAACAAGAGGTTAGCAAAACAACTCAATTGTTTTAACTCATGATTATACTTTTTTTTTTTTGAGACAGAGTCTCGCTCTGTCACCAGGGCTAGAGTGCCGTGGCGTCAGCTTACCTCACAGCAACCTCAAACTCCTGTGCCCAGGCAATCCTCCTGCCTCAGCCTCCTGAGCATCTGGGACTACAGGGGCGCATCACCATGCTGGGCTAATTTTTTCTATTTATAGTAGAGACAGGGGTGTCACTCTTGCACAGGCTGATCTCCAACTCTTGAGCTCAAGCCATCCTCCCACCTAGGCCTCCCAGAGGGCTAGGATTACAGGCGTGAGCCACCACTCCTGGCCTCGTGATTGCATTAAAATGACACTCCTCTGTGGTGTGCCATGATACAATTTTCACAAGAAAATAATCACTGCATTAGAAAATAATCACTTAATAGAATTATTGACTAAACAAGTTTATCAATGTATGAAACAATAAATTCTATTTTAGCTTCAACATATATGATTGCTGATTTGTGTATTTAAAAAATATTTAAAGATTTATATTTTATTGGAGAAACTCCAAATTACCAAATTGTCAATATGAGGCTTGTTAACAGATTAGTAAACTATAAATTCAATAATAAAAAATCTTCATTATGCCATGGATTTTATTATGATAAAGTAGCATATTTCTCCTGGATTCAATAGATAATATATTCAGAGAGTAAAACATTAAATTTTGTCTCCCAACTGAATTAAGAAGTCATTTTTTATATAAATTTATTATGGAATTTTCCCTATATAAGAATATGAAGAGTTTGTATTCACCTTACAGACACCTGTTTTAAGAAGTATCACATTATCTATAATTTTTATTATAGTGTTCTCATTTTATTACATATATATAAAAGTTATATCAATATACTTTCATTTTCTTAAATTTTACCCCATTTTTGTGCTTTTGTTTTTTCACAACACCTCTGCTTATTATATTTCTCTCAAGTTTAAGCCTAAGAATTTCCTCTGAGGAGACATTTTACATCTTTTTAAGTTGAGTAAGCTTCATTTCTTCCCTGTGATCCAGTGTTTCCTTGGGTAAACTTCCATGATTAATATCAAGTAGGTCTAAAGGTATTGGATATCTAATGATTACACATGAATATCTCTTGCATCTGAAGTCAAGTGGAATGTTTAATAGTTTTCCACAGTCTCTGCAAAAAAGAAAATACTTTTGTACCCAAATTTAATTAGAGAATTACTTCTAAAGACTATAGTACTCTCATCTCTTTTTTGATTATAGAAGTTATCACCATCACAGAAAACAGAAAAGAGAGGGCCAGCCCTGTGCAAATCTTCGAAAATTAAGAATTCCAGCTGAAAGCAAGCAAACTTAGAAACTGCAAACTTTTGTAGAACCATAGCCAAGACTCTGTTGTAAGAACAAACCAAAAAATTGCAGATGGTAAGAGAATGAGTATATTATGCATAATTATAAGAGTATCAGTACATGAAAGCTACCTGCTCTATTGCAGAAGTCACTTATAAATAATGAACACAGGATAAGCAGGATAGAATCAGCAAAACTTGGGCCATGTCAAAGAAATCAAATAAATCTGAACATAGACTATATCTAATTCTGGGCTAAGAGAAACTGAAAGATCACATTTCTATTATTCATAGTTTGCACATTTTATTTAGAATGAAACTCTTCTACTTATTGGGCTTATATTGTAACTTTCTCTGTTTATGTTGCTTTTGAAGCCATAAGGAATCTTGCTTCTATACTTCACTTCTCCTTGTAAAAATTCTAGATTGAGACTAAAAATGAAATTATGTTACTATGTAGTCTACCAAGTTTTCCTTTAGTTCTATAACTATTGTTTATCAGAAAATGTAAAATAGGTTCTGGGAAGATTACTGTAGTCCATCAACTTCTTCAGCATGCTCTTTTCCAAACAAGTAGATACTAATAAAGTCTATGAGGAAAGCATCTATTTTTGATAGGCCATTCAGTCCTGTGTCCAGAAAGTTTTATTTTAGCTTATTTTGTTTCCTTTAAATTATCCAAATTGTCATGTAACATGATGTGAGTGGTTTTCTATAACTCTTCTTTTCTATTGTTAACTTATCCCATTTAACTGTGCATTGGATGGTGGTATTATTGTAAAATGTGTGATTACTACCATTTTCCCCAGAATTTATACAGTTCTATCACCGAAAACTCTGAATTAAGAAGAAAATTAGGTATTTGTATGTATACTTGCTTGGAAATTTTTCACTCTAATTAAAAATACCATTAATGACATTAATGTTTGGATATTTAAAGAGGGAAAACACACAGCCTCTCTTACAAAAGGTTGCTGTGTTGAGATACACTTCTTTCTGTGTAGCTGATAGACATTGACATAACACTTTCTTTTTATTGTTATTATTACTTATTTTTTCCCACTAAACTTTGAAAAAGGACTTTCTCTTATTCCCAACCTAACAAAGAATCTGTCACTCAATGTCCAATGAGTACCTGAAAAAAATAGTGAATGAATAGGAATCTAGTTACCAATCTAGTTCAAAGAGCATACTATGTTGACATTCTTTTAGAGCATGAAAGAAACTATCCAGATCCTCTTTTATGTGTAAGACAAAAGAAGATGTCAATAAAAATATCAGAGATCTTTATTTAGGGAGAGGCTGTACAACTATCTTATTGACAAATGGCAATTTTAACTTCTTTACAAAGAGAATTTCTTAGTCAATTTTGGATTATATATTAATACTTAAGATATAGTAGGAAGTCAGCATGGTCAGAATAAGAAACAGAGAATAAGAAATACGGCGTAGTGACAAAAGTAAATTTATTTTTTTTGTTATTTCAAAGTATTATGGAGGTACAAAC
Source organism: Daubentonia madagascariensis (assembly GCA_023783475.1). Lineage (NCBI taxonomy): Eukaryota > Metazoa > Chordata > Mammalia > Primates > Daubentoniidae > Daubentonia > Daubentonia madagascariensis. The sequence goes on along the minus strand of JAKFHU010001798.1, from coordinate 4,143,046 downwards.
ATTTTCGCTTACATGGATGGCTTTTGTAATGCTTGAGTCAGGGTTAGAAGTGTGCCTATCACCCAAAGAGTGTTCCTTGTACCCATTAGGTAGGTTTTGCCTCCCCCCTGCTTGATTTCCACTGAGTTTGACCTCCCACACGTGCTCATCAGTTAGTTCCAATTTAATAAAAACTATATGCAGTATATCTTTTTCCATTCGTTAGATACTTCACTTAGGATAAGGGTCTACAGTTCCGTTCAAACTGTTACAAAAGGCATTAATTCTCTTTCTTTGTGGCTGAGTAGAATTCCATGATATACATACACCACATTTTGTTAACCCACTCATGAATTAATGGGCACTTGGGTTGATTCTACATCTTTGCAATTGTGAATTGTGCTGCAATAAACATTCAAGTGCAGGCATCTTTTTGATAAAGAGACTTCTTTTCCATTGCATAAATGCCCAATACTGGGATTGCTGGATCAAATAGTAGGTCTACTTTTAATTATTTGAGGAATCTCTATACTGTTATCCATAGACGTTTTACTAATTTGCAGTGTCACCAACAGTGTGTAAGCATTCCTTTCTCTCTGCATCCATACCAGCATCTATATTTTTGGCACTTTTTAATAAAAGCCATTCTAACTGAGGTAAGGTGATATCTCATTGTGGTTTTAATTTGCGTTTCCCTGATGATTAGTGACATTGAGCATTTTTTCATATGTTTATTGGCCACTCACCTATCTTCTTTCAAAAGATTCTGTTCATGTCTTTTGCCCATATTTTAATGTGGTAGTTTGCTTTTTTCTTGATGATTTGCTTGAGTTTGTTGTAGATTTTGGTTATTAACCTTTTATTGGATATATAGCTTGTGAATATTTTCTCCTATTCTGTAGGTTGTCTATTTGCTCTGTTGATTATTGCCTTAGCTGAGCAGAAACTTTTTAATTTAATCAACTCCCATTTATTTATTATTGTTGTTACTATGATTGCCATGGGGTTCTTCTTCATAAATTTCTTCCCTAGGCCAATATCAAGAAGAGTTTTTCCAACATTTTCTTTTAGAATTCTTATGGTTTCATGCCTTATATTAAGGCTTTTATCCATTTTGAATTAATTTTTTTGAGTGGTGAGAGGTATGGATCCTGTTTCATTCTTCAGCTATCCAACTATCCCAGCACCATTTATTGAATAGGGCTTCATATCCCCAGTGTATATTGTTGTCTGCTTTGTCAAAGATGAGTTGGCTGTGTGTGGATGGTTTTATATCTGGGTTCTCTGTTCTGTTTTATTAGTCTGTGTCTCTATTTTTGTATCAATATCATGCTGTTTTGTTCACTAGAGACTTGTAGTACAGTTTGAAATCTAGTAACGTGATGCCTCCAGATTTGTTCTTTTTGCTAAAGATTGCTTTGGCTATTTGGGCTCTTTTATGGTTCCAAATGAAGCATAGAATAATTTTTTCTAGATCTGTGAAATATGAAGTTGGTATTTTTTCACTTGTTTGTGTCATCTGTGATTTCTTTCCTCAGTGTTTCATAGTTCTCTTTGTAAAGAACTTTCACCTCCTAGGTTAAGTATATTCCTAGGTATTTTATTTTCTTTATAGCTATTGTGAAAGGTGTTGAGTCTTTGATTTGACTCTCAGCTTGACTATTATTAGTGTATAGGAATGCTACTGATTTGGGGACACTGACTTTGTAACCTGAGACTTTTCTGATTTTATTTATCAGTTCCAGGAGGCTCCTGGTGGAGTCTGTGGCTTTTCTAGATATAAGCTCATATTGTCAGTAAAAAGTGATAGTTTGACCTCCTCTTTCCTGATGTGGATACCCTTTATTTATTTCTCTTGCCTGAATGCTCTGGCTAGGACTTCTAGCACTATGTTGAATAGATGTTGTGACAGTGGGCACTCTTGTCTTGTTCCAGTTGTTAGAGGGAAGCTTTCAATTTTTCCCCATTAATTATGATGTTGGCTGCATGTTTGTCATTTATGGCTTTTATAATTTTGAGATATGTTCCTTTTATACCTAGTTTGTTGAGGGTTTTGATGATGAAAGAGTGCTGGATTTTGTCAAATGCTTTTTCTGCATCTATTGAGATGATCATATCGTCTTTGTGTTTACTTCTGTTTATGTGGTGACTAACATTCATTGATTACCCTATGTTGAACCATGCTTGCACCCCTGAGATGAAGCTTACTTGGTCTTAAGGTGGATTATTTTTTGATATACTGTAGAATTCAGTTTGCTAGTATTTTATTGAGGATTTTTGCATCTATATTCATAAAGGGATATTGGTCTGTAGTTTTTGTTGTTGTTGTTGTTGTGTCCTTTCCTGGCTTTGGTATCAAAGTGATACTGGGTTCATAGAATGAGTTAGAAAGGATTCCCTTCTCAGTGTTATAGAATAATTTCTGCAGAATGGGTACCAGCTCTTGCTTGTAGGTCTGATAAAATTTGGCTGGGAATCCATATTTTCACGGGCTTATCTTTGTTGAAAGATTTTTTATTACTGCTTCAATCTCTTTGCTCATTTTTGGTCTGTTCAAGAGTTCTATTTCTTCCTGATTGGGCCTTAGGAGTTTTGCAGGAATTTGTTCATTTCCTCTACATTTCCAAGATTATGTGCTCAGAGATTTTCATAGTGCTCAGAGATGATATTTTGTATTTCTGTGGTATCAGATGTAATAGCTCCTTTTTCATTTCTGATTGAGCATATTTGCATATTTTCTCTTCTCTTCTTGGTTAATGAAAAGGTTTTTTTTTTTTTAAAAAGAAATTTTTATTTCATTGATTTTGTATTTTTTTTTTGTTTTTGATTTCATTTATTTCTGCTCTGACCTTATTTATGTCTTTTCTTCAGCCAGTTTTGGGTTTGGTTTATCTAGTTCCTTGAGATGTGACATTAGATTGTTAATTTGTGATCTTTCTGTCTTTTTTTGAAGTAGTCATTTAAGGCTATGAATTTTCCCCTTAGGACTGCCATTGATGAATTCCATAGGTTTTGATAGCTTATGTCCTCTTTGTCATTTAGTTTGAGGAATCTTCTGATTTCCAGCTTAATTTTATCATTGACTCAATAATTGTTCAACAGCAAGTGGTTAAATTTCCATGACTTTGTGTAGAATTGAGTGTTTCCCTTGGAGTTCATTTCTAGTTTTATTCCACTGTGGTCTGAGAAGATACATGGTATGAATTTTTTTTAATTTGTTGAGGCATGTTTTATGGCCTAAGATATGACCAATCTTGGAAAATACTCCATGTGCTGATGAGAAGAATGTATATTCAGTAGTTTTTGGGAAAAGGTTCTGTTAATGTGTGCTAGGCCCATTTGTTCTAGAGTCCCATTTAGTCCAGTGTTCATTTATTTTATGTTTGGGTAATCTGTCCAGTTCTGTCAGTGGGGTGTTGAAGTCCCCAGCAATTATGATGCTGCTGTTTGTCTCTTTGCTTAGATATAGTAGGGTTTGTTTTATGAATTTGGATGCTCCTGTGGTAGGTCTATAAATATTTAGGATTGTTATATCTTCTTGTTGAATCACTCCCTTTACCGTTCTCCTAACATAATGACCATCTTTGTCCTTCTTTACTTTTGTTCATTTAAAATCAATTTTATCTGATATGAGAATGGCTATACCTGCTTTCTTTTGGTTTCTGTTTGTGTGGAATATTTTCCATCTCTTCACCTTGAGTCTGTATGAGTCTTTGTGAGTTAGATGTGTTTCCTGGAGACAGCAGTTACTTGGGGTGTATTTTTTCATCCATTCAACTAGCCTGTGTCTCTTGAGTGGGGAATTCAGACCATTCACGTTGATTGACAGAATTGATGTGTGGGTTGGTGTTCTCCTCATCCTGTTGGGTAGTACATTATTGCTTTCTTTTACCTCTTGTGCTATTGTCTTATATGAGCTCTGAGCTTTAGCTTTTGGGTGGTTTTACACTGGTGGGTGTCTATTGTGCTGATCTATGTATAATGCAGTTCTGAGTATTTCCTGCAGGGCAGGTCTGGTCTTGACAAATTCCCTCAGTGTTTGCTTGTCTGGAAAATCTTTATTTCTCCTTCATATATGAAACTTAGTTTTGCAAGATACTAAATTCTAGGCTGGCAGTTGTTTTCTTTAAGAAGACTGAAGATGGGGCCTCAATCCCTTCTGGCTTGTAAGGTCTCCCCTGAGAAGTCTGTTGTTAACCTGATGGGTTTTCCTTTGTAAGTTAGTTGATGTTTTTGCCTCAAGGGTCACAGGATTTCCTCCTTCCTGTGGAATTTTGCCAGTCTAATCACTATGTGTCTTGGTGATTGCCTTTTTGTAATGAATCTCCCAGATGTGTATTGAGGTTCTGGATGTCTAAATCTCTAGCAAGATCAGGGAAGTTTTCCTCAGTTATGACCCCACATAAGTTTTCCAACCCTTCTGCATTTTCTTCTTCACTCTCAAGGATGCCAGTGATTCTTATATTTGGCCATTGTACATAATTCCATATTTCTTGTAGGGTATTTTCCTTCCACTTAATTCTCTGTTCTTTATTTTTGACTGACTGAGTTAATCCAAAAGACTTATCTTCAAGCTCTGAGGTTCTTTCTTCTGCCTTGTTTAGTCTATTCTTAAAACTTTCCAGTGTGTTTGTATTTCCTTAAATGAATTTTTTATTTCTAGAAGTCCTATTTGGTTTTTTTTATTTTTAATATGTCAATCTCTTTAGTGAATTTTTCATTCATTTCCTGAATAGTTTTTCTGGTTTCTTTTAGTTGGTTTTGCATTTTCTCTTGTATTTCATTGAGCTTCCTTACAATCCATATTTAAAATTCTTTATCTGTCATTTCAATATTTTCATTTTGGTTGGTATCCATTGCTAGAGAGCTGGTGTTCCCTTTTGGGGGTGTCCTTTTGCTCTGATTTTTCATACTTCTGGAGTTTTTTGCTGATTCCTTTTCATCTGGGGCAGCTGTCCTTTCTTATTCTTGGATTTTCTTTGGTACAGGTGGGGCTCCCCACCACTCATAAGTTTGTGTCTGTAACATATGTTGGGTAAGAAATTTTGGCTTTGCTTTTGGGTGCTCTGATGATGATCTTGGTTCTGGATGATGTCTAGGTTATAGATGTCTTTAGTGTGGTGCTTTTCTCAGCTGCTAGTTTTTTGTAGGCTGTAGCAGTGGTGAGGTTTGCGAGTGGGCAGATTCCCTGTCTCTCTTTGATGAGGGAGAACGGAGGTCTTTGAAATTTCTTTCTCATTCCCCAGCCCTGGGGTCTTCTTAGCAGTGTGAATTGTATTGGCTGGCCCATTTAATCTTTGAGACAGTAGGTGGTGCTTGTGGGTAAGAGTAACCACACCCTATGTGACTGAGTCAGTAAATGCTGTAAAGTGCTGTGCAAATTGACCTCCCTGTTGGTAGGTGGTACTTGCAGAAGGAGCAAGATGCAGTGTTGTTTTTGGGACCTGTGACCAGTCCTCATCTCTCAGGAGAAGCACTCTAATGCCCCAGGTCATTGGTGCAGCCCTGGAACTTCCAAGTGAGTCCTTATTCTCCACCACAGCAGAATCAGGTGGGGAGTGAGGTTGGGCAGGGCAAGGTTGGGTGAGCCTTCTGTCAGGTTCCTTAAAACCTGGTAAGGTACCTGTTGCAGCAGAGGTCAAAGGTCCACTCGCAGGCTTCTGGGGAAAGCCTCCAGGGAGGGGTTGAAGTGACCCCACCCAGCCAGAAAGTCTGCTTCTGGGGGCAGGGCCATCTGAGATTCACAATATGGCTGTCAGGAGCAGGTTTCACTCTTCTACCCCTTCCCCTACTCTGCAGTTTCCCTCCAGCATCTGCCAGCAAGCAAGAGATCAAACCAGCTGAGCTTCCCCAAGATGGTGCTGTGGACCACAAGCTTCTGTGTCTAGGATCCTGCCATGGGCTGAGAGTGCTGCCTTCCTGTGGGGGAGGGGTGCTCCGTGAATGTGCTGTGGCTGGTGCCCACACTGCACTCTCTTTTTAGTTCTTCCCATGTGGGCTCCCTCGCCTCCAGAGATTATTTCACAAATCTTCCCTCTGTGCCCCCGAGCAACATATTGAGTCCTGAGGGTATGGGATCTGGCCTGTGGGCCAGTCCCTAGGTCCCTGAAATTCAATCCCTGACTGTGCCAGGGAGAAACATGCTGGTTTCGAGTTGCTTATGGAGTGCTCAAGCAGGTTTGATGTCTCTTTGCCTCAGAGTGTGCCCTGCTCTGATGGAGCAGCTGAGCTAGGAGCACCAGGGAGGGCCAATGAGCAGTGAGCTCACAGTCTGAATGCCCCTCAGTCTGATGTATGTCTTTAAGAGGAAAAGTATGATCCCCACCCTCTCTGGAAGCCCCAGTGTGGTGGATGCAACAATAGTGGGGAGGCAGCAGCTCTTGAGAGCCCTGGCTCAGTCATCTCTCTTGATAGCAATGACAGGGGAAGGGAAGGGGAAGAAAAGAATCTGGATGGAGGAAAGCTAGCACTCTGGTCTCCTCTGTCCCTCTCTCTCGAGGGCAGCTTTCCCAGAATGTCCAGGCTCTGGGGTCATGCAGATCCCCCAGGACCCCCCAACCACCTGTGGATCTTTCAGTCTAGGCCAGAGTTCAGAAACACTTGTGTGGGAATGAGCAAGATGAAAACTGAGGTGCTGAAGCTCCCTGGGGAGGACAAAGGTGCACGGTAGGTGGAGAAGCAATATGGCATTTGCCATCTTGGCTTGGGTCTGGTGTGACAGGAAGAGCCCCTAGGGGGCTGGAAGACTGGTGCTTTGTCCTGAAGAAGCTCCCAGTTCACTGGCAGCAGCAGCTTTTGGGCTCATGATGGTAGAAAGACTCTTCAGCAGTTCAGGAACCTGCTGACTGCCAGAGATGTGAGGGAGAGAGAAAGAAACCACTTCATGTACCCTTTTTGCTGGACTCCAAGCCTCTCAGTGGTTGACCTCTGCTGATAGCTTGCTCCTTCTTGTTCTGCTCTGCAACTTCTTCCTGTGGAATCTCTTGTAGGTTCTGGCACTTTTCCCTAGGAATTGCACCCAATCTATGTTTGTTTATTTGTTTGTTTTTTCATTTTCATCTAAAATTTTTCCTTCTTTCTGACATGATATGGTAGCTGGTGCCTCTGGTCAGCCATCTTGCCTGAAGGTCTGACAAAAGTAAGTTTCTAAGCATACCAAAGTGGTCTCACCAGTAGGCACATGAACTATAAGGAAGTAGAGTTTACCTCAATACTTCTGGAAGTTCAATGTTCAGGACTGTAGTATTCTATATATAGGCTAAGGCTGTACACTGTGGAACATCACATATGAACAAGTCCACTCCTATTATATGTGGACTCTGAGATAAGAGTAAAAATGAAGGCCCATTTATCATCTTATGAATATTTAATTTATAAATAAAATTAACAAGCATAATAAAATCTGTTATAAGATAGATTTTGTAGCCCTACTTTGACAAATATATCTCATAATGACATAATTGAAAATATGTATAAATATATAGTTTTAAACTAAAAATGTCAAAGATGATAAATTTTTATATCCACATCTGGTTGTTTCTCTGGTTGGCCCCTACCAAGAACTGTGAAAGGTGGGAGATTTTACATTATTTGTGACCTGACAAGTTAGTCTGCCATACTTTCATGAATAGTTGCATGAGACTATGAGACGTGAGACTTCTGGATCAGAGACAAAAGACCTTACTACTCACAGCAATACAGTAGCCAGAGCATCATCATTTACATAAGTTCACTGATCCCCAATTCCCCTAAAATGACATGACAAGGACCACATGATGCCTGTGCATGAAGTGTCTTAAAGTAAAGGAGTAGAAACTTGACTAACTCCAATCTTTTAAAGGAGCTGCAAGTAAACCTATCAAAATATTAGAAGTGTGTATGCAATGCAAACATTCCTTAAAAAGTAGTCTGGAACAAAAGATTGTCAGTAACTTTGCTTTCACATTATTTAGAAATGCAGGACACCTATGAAGAAATATCTCCCAATAGTCCTGCTGTTTTTGAGAGAATAATAAAGAGATACATGATTCACAAATTATTCTATACTTATTTCATAAAAATTATTATTTGTGTCTTAATTTCAGCAAAATTACTAAATATATTGTAAATAACCCTTTCACATAGTTTATGCTCTATTGGAATTAGTGTCGAATTATACATCTTATACTGAGTCATTGTAGTCATTAGATTATGTTCTATAGTATTCCTTTGGAAACAAAAACTTTGCTGGGGTAGTTGCAATAAAATTGTCAATAAAATTTTTAGACAAATTCTTAAATTCAGAAATATAGTTTTGTATTAGAGACCAAACTTCATATAGGGGATATATATAAGACATTATCATCATAAAATAAAAGTTCAATCACATAATTCAACTTATATTGCAATTGTATGTTTAACATTGCAAAATATTACTCAGCTGTCTGAGATTTGTTAATTACTAAACTATTATTTTTGTATCCTTTTAGAACCATGAATTGCAGAACATAGAAAAGCAATTAAAGAATCCTTGGCATTGATATTTCATTATGCAAGAATCCATAATATTTATGCCATCTATAAGGAAGGCCATTTCCTCATGTTCACTGATCGTTTCTTCTGCAGTGTGTAATCTTCTGTTATTTCTGTTCATTGAATTACATGTTCATCCCTAAGATTTATTCTTTTATTCTCCTTATAGTATCTATTTTTCTTTTCATTATGTTTATCCTTTCCTTTAAATTGTTAAACATATTTATAATATATGCTTTAAAATTTTTGTCTGCCAAGTGAAGACATAGATTTATGGATTGGTTTCTCCTAACTGATTATTGTCAGGTTGTGGACCACATTTTCCTGCTTCTTCATCTTCATTTGACTAGTACTTTTTGATTGAATGCTGGACATTGTAAATCTTACATTTTGAATGTCTGGAATTTGTTGCTATTCTTTATAAATATTGAGTTTTTTTCTGACAGGAAGTTAAGTTATTTGAGGATTAGCTTGATCCTTTGAAATCTTGTATCCATTGTTAGAACAGGTCTAAAGTAATCTTTACTTGAGTAATGGTTTATCACTACTCAAAATGTGTGTATAGCCTTTCTGGGGTCTCTGCTTAAAGCTCTAAGTGTTCAAAGTGTCTCCACATTCTTCTTTGTCTGAATTCAAATATATTTTCAGTCTGTGCTAGTTTCAATAGTTGTTTAGTTTATAAATCCAAGCTAGTTGTTCTTCATTCAGTCTTGTGGAAAATAATACTACACATTTGCATCTTAGTGTTTAGCTAAAGATTGAAGGGAAGTCAATGTGAATTTCTGAAGCTTTTTTTCTGCATAACTCTTTCTTGTATGGTACTCTGCCCCATATATTCCAGCTGACTTTACATCCATGAACTCTGATCTTGATATTCTTTAGGTAGGATGTTTCTTCTAATTGATTTCCTCCTTACTACGCTAAAGTCCATAAAGTACCTCTAAACATTCAGCAAACTGGGGCAATCATAAAATTCATCTTGTTTGTTTTTCTTCTATCAGAATTACAGCTCTGTATTCAATATTGTTCAAAGTCTGAAAACATTTTCTTATTGTTTATGGAAAGAGAGCTACTCTGGTAAACATTCATTCCATTATGGCTAGAAGCAAAATCATTTGGTTCTTTTTTATATTTTTCATTTCGATGCTGTGATTTTTTCATCTCTTGCTACCTGATGCCTATATTTTTCTTTAAATCTTTGAACTTACATGAAGTATCTCTCTTAACTTTCTTGTGTGCTAATTTCAGTGACATCTCTGCATCTTTCTTGACTTCTTTTCCCTTTTAGCTATAGATCACAGTTTTCCTCTTCTGTATATGAGTATTAATTTGTGATTGCATGCTGGCTTTGTGGATGTTACATTATTGAAAGTCTGGGCCCTCTTGGCCATTTTAGAAAATGATGTGTTTTATTCTTACAGGCAGTTAATTTACCATTCATGTTGAGTCTTGGTTTTAGGATTTGTTAGGGAAGTTGTTTTTCAATTTTTAATTTTTATTTATTTATTTTTATTGATACAAAATATTTACAAACTTATGAGATACATGTGAGTATTTGTTACACACACAGAATGTGCAATAATCAAGTCAGGGTATTTGAGGTATCCATCACCTTTAGTATTTATCATTTCTATTTACTGATAACATTTCAAGTCCTCTCTTCTAGCTACTTTGGAATATACACCACATTGTGGGTAAATATAGTCACCCTGCGCTGCTATTAAACATGTGAATTTATACCATCTGTCAAATTGTATGTTTTTACCCACTAAGCTACCTCTTTTTAACCCTCTCTACCACACAAACATCCTTCTCAGCCTCAGGTATCTATCATACTATTCTCTATCTCCATGAGATCAATTTTTTTAGCTCTCACATATGAGTGAGAACATGCGACATCTGTCTTTCTGTGCCTGGTTTATTTCAGTTAATATGATGACCTGCATTTCTGTCCATGTTGCTGCAAATGATATAATTTCATTCTTTTTTATGGCCAAATAGTATTCCATTGTGTATATATACCACATTTTTTTAATCCATTCACCATTGATTGACACTTAGGTTGATTTCATATCTTTGTTAATTGTGAATAGTCCTGCAATAAACATGTGAATGCAGGTATTCCTTTGATATTTAGATTTCAGGTAAATTTCCCATTAGTGGCATTTCTGGGTGGTATGGTAGTTCTATTTTTAGTTTTTTGAGAAATCTCCATACTGTTTTCCATAGTGCTTGTACTAAGTTACACTCTCACCAACAGTGTATAAGGGTTTCTTTTCCCCCACATACTTGCCAGCATCTGGGTTTTTTTTTTTTTTTTGTCTTTTTAATAATAGCCATTCTAACTGGGGTAAGATGATATCTCAATGTGATTTGATTTGCATTTCCCTCATGCTTAGTGATGCTGAGCATTTTTCCATATATCTGTTGGTCATTGGTATATCTTCTTTTGAGGAACTGTATGTTCAAATCCTTAGCCCACTTTTTAGTGGGATTATTGTTTTCTTCATTTGTTGAGTTGTTTGGGTTCCTTGTATATTCTGGATGTTAGTACTTTGTTGGATGAATAGTTTGTAAATATTTTCTCCCATTCAACAAATTGTCTCTTCACTCTGTTGATTGCTTCCTTTGCTGTGAAGAAGCTTTTCAGTTTAATATAGTTCCATTTGTCTATTTTTGTTATGGTTGTCTGTGGTTTTGAGATCTTAGCCATTAAATCTTTGCCTAGACCAATGTCTTGAAGTTTTTACTATGCTTTCGTCTAGTAGTTTCATAGTGTTGAATCTTATGTTTAAGTCTTTAATCCATCTTGAGTTGATCTTTATATAAGGTGAATGATAGGAGCCCAGTTTCATTCTTCCTCATGTGGATATCCAGTTTTCCTAGCACCATTTATGAAAGAGGATGCCATTTCCCCAGTGTATGTTCTTGGTGTTTGTTTTGAAAATGAATTGGCTATAAAACCTGAATTTATTTCTGGATTCTCTATTCTGTTCCATTGGCCTATGTGTCTGTTTCTATACCAAAACCATGCTGTTTTGGTGACTTTAGCATTGCAGTATTAATATATTTTGAACTCAGGTAGTGTGATGCCTCTAGCTTTGTTCTTTTTGCTCATGATTGTTTTGGCTATTTGGGCTCCTTTTTGGTTCCATACAAATTATAGGATTGTTTTTTCTAATTCTGTGAAAAATAACATTGGTATTTTGATAGGGATTGCATTGCATTTGTAGATTCCTTTGAGATATATGGTCATTTAACAATATTAATTCTTCTGATCCATGAGCATGGGATGTTTTTCCATTTGTTTGTATCCCATTCAATTTCTTTCATCAATGTTTTGTAGTTTTTCTTGTAGATATCTTTCACCTCCTTGGTTAAATATATTCCTAGGTATTTTATTTTTTGTAGCTATTGTAAATGGGATTGTCTTCTTGATTTCTTTCTCAGCTAGCTCATTATTGGTGTATCAGAATATTACTAATTTTTGTATGTTGATTTTGTATCTTACAACTTTACTGAATTTATCAAATCTAGGAGTTTTTGTTGGAGTCTTTAGTATATGTTTTCATACACATGTATAGATATAAGATCATATCATCAGCAAAGAGAGACAACTTCACTTCCTGTTTTCCAACTTTTAGTTTTTTTCTCTTGCCTGATTGCTCCAGCTAGGTCTTCTAGTACTATGTTGAATAGGGGTGGTGAAAGTGGGCATTCTTGTCTTGTTCCAGATCTTATAGGACAGGACTTCAGTTTTTCCCCATTAAGTATGATGTTAGCTGTGGGTTTGTCATATACAGTCTTTATTATTTTGAGGTAAGTTCCTTCTATTCCTAGTTTATTGAAAATTTTTATCATGAAGGGATGTTGAGTTATATCAAATGCTTTTTCTGCATTTATTAAGAGGATCCTAAAGTTTTTGTCCTTCATTCATTTGATGTGATGTATCATGTTTATTGATTAGCATATCTTGAACCATCCATGCATTGCTGGTATATATCCCATTTGGTCATAGTGTATTATCTTTTCGATGGGCAATGGATTTGGTTTGCTAGTATTTTCTTGAGATTTTTTGCATCTGTGATTATCAGGGATAATGGCCTATGGTTTTCTTTTTCTGTTATGCTAACAGGGTTATGCTGGCTTTGTAGAATGAGTTAGGGAGAATTTATTCCCTTTCAATTTTTTGGAACAGTTTCGAAGGATTGTTATTAGTTTTTCTTTATACATTTGGTAGAATTTGTCTGTGAATCCATCCACTACTGGCTTTTCTTTCTTGGAAGACTTTTTATTACTGATTCAATCTCATTACTTTTTACTGGTTTTTCAGGTTTTCTATTTTTTCCTGATCAGTCTTGGTAAGTTTTAACTTTCCAGGAATTTATCCATTTTCTCTAGGTTTTCTAGATTGTTATTATAGTATACAGTTGTTCATAATAGTCTCTGATGATCTTTTGTATTTCTGAGGTATCAGTTGTAATGCCTCCATTTTCATTTCTGTTTTAGCTTAATTGGTCTTATCTTGTTTTTCTTGGTTAGTCTAGCTAAAAATTTCAACAATTTTCTTTATCTTATTGACAAACCAACTTTTCATTTTGTTGATTCCTTGCTTTTTTTTTTTTTTTTTTGGTCTGTATTTTGTTTAGTTCTTCTCTGATCTTTATTATTTCTTTCCTTTTGCTAATTTTGGGGTTTTTTTTTCTTGCTTTTCCAGTTAAATACATCATTAGGTTGTTTATATGAAATCTTTCTACTTTTTTGAGGCAGACTCTTATTGCTATAAAGTCCCTTCTTAGCACTGCTTTTACTGTATTCACAAATATTGGTATGTTATCTTTCCATTTTCATTTGCCACAAATTTTTTTTTAATCTTCCTTCTTAATTTCTTCATTGACCCCAAGTTGTTCAGGATCATGTTATTTAGTTTCCATGTATTTGTATGGTCTCCAAAGTTCCTCCTGTTATTGATTTCTAGTTTTATTCCATTATAGTCTGAGAAGATAGTTGATATGCTTTTGATTTTTAAAAATTTGTTGAGATGTGTTTTGTGCCTAACATATGGTATATCCTGGAGAATGTTCCATGTGCTGATGAGAAGAACGTATATGCTGCAGTTGTTTGATAAAATGTTTTGTATTGTCTGTTAGGTACATTTAGTCTAGAGTCCTGTTTAAATCCAATGTTTCTTTGTTATTTTTGTTGGATTATCTGTTTAATGCTGAGAGTGGGGCATTGAAGTCCCCCACTATTATTGCATTGGAGTCCATCTCTCTCTCTTTAGATTAATAATATTTGCTCTATGAGTCTGGGTTCATATATATCTAGAATTGTTATATCCTCTTGCTTGATCGATCCCTTTATCATTGTATAGTGACCTTCTTTGTCATTTTGTACTGTTTTGACTTAAAGTCTGTTTCATCTGATATAAGTATAGCTACTCCTGCTTGTTTTTGGTTTCTATTTGCATGAAATATCTTTTTCTGTGCCTTTATTTTAATCTACATGTGTTTTTGCAGATAAAGTGCATTTCTTATAGGCAACATATAGTTGGATCATGTTTCTTTACCCACTCAACCAGTGTCTATCTTTTAAGTGGAGACTTTAATCCATTTATATTCAAAGTGATTATTGATATGTGAGGGGTTTTTTTTTGACTTTCATATTTGTAATTGTTTTCTGGTTGTTTTGGATATTCTTTGCATTCTTTGTTTAACTTTTTTTCTTATTGTTTGTCACTGTGGTTTGGTGGTTTATTGTAGTGGTACCATTTGACACCTTTCTCTTCCTCATTTGTGAGATTGGTTTAGTAGCTAGTTTTATACTTTTGTGTATTTTCATGATGGTAAATGTTGTCCTTTTACTTCCAAGTTTAGGACACTCTTGAGTATTTCTAGAAGGTCCTGTCTAGGGGTGATGAATTCCCTCAGAGTTTGCTTATCTGGGAAAGATTTTATTTTTCTTTCATTTATGAAGGATAATTTTGCTGGATATAGTATCCCTGGATGACAGGTCTTTTTTTCTTTCAGCACTTTGACTATGTCATCCCATTCTCTCCTGGCCTTTAGGGTTTTTATTGAGAAATCCATTGTTAGTTGCCTGAGGATTCCTCTATTGATGAATAGATGCTTTTCTCCTACTGCCACTGCCACCACCAGGCCAAGGAGGGAGAGGGGAGCCTGGGTGCCTTCACATACCACAAGGACAAATCCCACTGCCAACTGCAAGCTGCTGTGGGACTGAGGCACATGCAACCCTACTCCCTGTATCTACCTGCCTGTGCTGCTCTCCCAAGAATGGCCCTCCCCTCCCCAGTGGGGACAGTATTCTCTCTTTTGCTGTGACTTTAGACAGTTTGACAGTGCCATGAAGAAGACTTTTTAAAATAAAAAGTATTTCTACAGTACAAAATTGTATTTCTACAATAAAACATTATATTTAATAAACATCTAGCAGAAAATTACAACAAAGGTCAATATCTATGACTTGTTAAACAAAGATTAGACATTTACATCTTTGTATATATGTTGCCTTTATTTTCCATGTAAATATAACCTTATAGAAAATGATGGCTGGAAAAAGACCAAGATGTTGATAATAATAAAAAGTAGATGAAAAGGAGTACCTTAGAATCAAACAAGTATTAGAGAATTTTATGTGTGTGAAAACTTTAAATCAAATTGTTTGATATTTAGGAATAGTTATCAATGCATTAAAAATAACATTAAAACAAAAGTGAGGTGGGATAAATCAGAAAACTCATCTGCCAGTTTGGGGTGTAGTATTATGTAATCACTTCTAGTATATTAAAATCTGTGACACTGTGAATAATAAAGTATCATATCTACTCTTTCAACCTTTAGTTTTAATTTTAATCTATTGCCTTCTTTTAAAAGGTAAATGTTCAGTTCTCTGTGTTTTTAGTAGAATTTTTATTTAATACAACTTCTTTAATGCACTTCTTTAGTTATGGACTATACATTTATTTGCCAGCAAAATTTGCTTATCTACATGTACTCTTATATGGTACTAAATACCATTGTGCTGGACCTTGTACATGTATCATCAAACCATTTCAACAACCATGCATGATTGTACATTTCCTTCAGGTATCAGATATAATGAGATGTGATATCTACACTTGGTTCAGATTACTTCCCTGGAGGCAACTCCCATCCAGGTATGGCAAAATGGAGCTAAAGAACAAAGCATCAGACTCTCTGGTCTAAGAAAAGAAAGGTTGGAGTTCAGAGCTGCCAAAGCAGTGGAAACTTGGAGAAAATCTCAGAGAGGTGAAAACCACAAGAAAGGAGCACCCCCAGAAAATGTAAAGAAATATTTCTCTACTTGTTGGTTGACTCCTTTGCAGTATATATGCTAGGTAACTCCCAAAGAAAATGCTGAAAATAGCAACCAAGAGTCTAAAGAAATAAGCAAAAATTTGAGTACCTATGGAAATGCTGAGAGGCAAATTTTGGAGTCAAAATTTTGCCACAATGTGTGAACTTTAGCCAATACCATTGAAACAAAAAAAAAATTCTAAATGCCATGCCATTAAAGTAAAGGCTATACCTAAAGTATAAGGGTGATAGCTAGGAGTAAAATAGCAAACTGAATACACCAACCCTAACAAAGACTTAAATCAAACCTCAGCACTAGAATGATAAATGATCACTAGAATAATATCACCAGCATACTAAATGCTGATAGAAGTAATCTTTACCCAAAAAGAAGGAGAAAACGTCATCTAGAGCTTTCACAATTTTTTATCAATGATGTCCGACATCCATTCAAAACTTATGGAGAATACTAAAAAAGAAACTTAAGTGGCTGAAAATTAATATAAAATAAATACAATAGATGAGGAACCACAGAGAATTCAAATATAGAAATTATTAGATCAGGACTTTATGACTAGTATATAAATTATGATAAAAATGTGAAAGGAACAAGAAGATAGAAAACAGATTATAAGGTAAGAATTTTAACAGAGAATTGGAAGTTACACAAAATGGATATTCTGAAAAACAAAAATAATATATATGAAAATAAGGGAAAATAAGGGCACAGTGAATATGATTGGACACAATAGGACACACAATTAGAAAATCAGAAATAGAATGCATCCAAACTGAAGGACTGAGAGAAACAAGAATGGGAAAAAATAAAATAAATAAAATAAAACAAAATTCAAGAAGGTATATGAGACATCATCAAAATTTCTAACCCATGTGAAATTTGATTCTCCTATAAAGAGGACAGAGAAAATAAAACAGAATCAATATTTGAAGAAATTACAGGAAATAATTATTTTAAACTGCTGAAAATTTCTCAGTGAATCCCATGAAGCAAATTGTGTGCAGGATAAATATAAATAAAATAAATAAATAAAATCATACCCAGTCATATCCGAGTGAAATTATTGAAAATGAAAGATGAAGAAAAAAATTTGACAGTAGCCAGAGAAGCGAAAGGTGTATTACTTTCAAAGGAACAATAAGATTGTTGGCTGACTTTTCAACAAAAACAATCAAAGCCAGATGGCAGTTTAATGACATATTTAAGTGCTGGAAAAATTTCCAATATACAATTCTATACTCAGAAGAAATCCCCCAATTGTGGAATAACAGGTGTCAGACTTCCCCTACCATCATAAACAGCTATAAAACTTGAAACACTATATGAAGCGCCTTTTTTTAGATACTTAAAAACATATAGCACAAGGCTATTTATGAGAGAAGAGAAATACATTAGGTGAACACCACGTTCACTAAGATTTCTACCTAGGGTATCTTTCTGTACTATAACAGAAGGAAGGGGAGCCCCAAAAGAGATAAATAATCTCTTGTTGAAGAGGAAACAGTAATTTCAATATGGGACTCCTAAGGCAGCTAAAATTTGGAAAGCAGGTTGTGAGAATTTTTTATTTAATTGCAATGATAGAAAGGACTTCCCTTAGAAGTAGGACTACTCTCATACAAGAGTCAGTGCTACTTTGGAACTTCCCTAACAGTGGGTGGTTCAAGATGGCTGACTAGATGCAGCTGGTATGCTCATCCGCCATGGAGAGGAGCCAAAATAGCAAGTAGATGTTCACAATTTTGAACAAATTGTCTAAGAGAGAACACTGGGATTCAAAAGAGAAGCAATAGGAAGCACATAAGCAAACAAGGAGAGGGAGGTGAGGCAGCTTGCCAGGCTGGGATTGGCTGGGAACTGGGAAAAGTGCCCTCACATGGGGAAAGAAAATATGAGAGATCCCTAGGGCTGCACATTCCTGCCACAGACTTACAATTTTAGTATGGGAGAACCCTTCAACCCACACAGGCCTCAAGACTAACATAGGGAGTTGCCTAGAGGTTGCAGAGGCATTGCTCTAGAGAGGGATCTCATGCTGAATACCACAGGCTCCTCTTTTGTTCTTTATACTGCAAGAGATGGACCAGGAGGCCTAGAGCCTCGCTGGCAGAGGTACAGGTGGGCCTTCCAGGTGGGTGGAGGTCATGGATTTGTCTTTGGCTTTGTCTTTGGCAGAGATAGGACAATTAGAATCATTAACTGTAGTTGAATGATAGTAGCCTAGAACTGATGGCCCTCCCTTCAAAAGCTCTGTATTTCTGCTTATGTACAGGAATTTGAACTTTGAGACATAGTCTGCTATTTTCCTCTTTTGCCAGCAAAGTAAAAAACTTCTTTTTCCTTCTCCTCAAACCACTTGTTCTCATTCTGATGTGGCCTTGAAGACAAGTGCTGAGCTTTCAGTAACAGACCCAGTCTGACAGCCCAGCCTCCATAGGTTTGCATCCTGCCCCAGGGCCAGGGCTGATGCTGCCACTGCCAACACCAGGCCAAAGAAGGATAGGCAAGGCTGGGTACTTTCACAAACCTTGAGGACAAATCCTACTGTGGCTGCGGCAGGCTGCTGTGGGACCAAGGTGCAAGGAAACCACACATCACATAGCTATCTCCCTACACTGCTCCCTCTGACAATGGCCTTGCCCTCCCCAGGTGAAGGCCCACAGCACAACCACTGCTGTCCACATCTAAGCATTCTGCTAGTGGCCTGGGAATTACCCCACCAGTACCTATCACATCCAGCTCCTGAATGCACTACCAGGTGGCCGGAAGACAAGTCCACTGGCCTAGTACCATTCTCCCAGTACTTAAGCACACCATCCAGGGATCTGGAAATCACCTAGCACAGTCTACCACTATTGGCACTTGAACTCCCAGGGTCCAAGGTTGGGCCAACACAACCTGTCAATACCACCACAGCTGTCACCCATTTGCATGTGCCACCAGTGACCTACAGGAATGGCCTGCCCAACCTATCTCAGCTTCTGTGAACACCAGCATAGACCACTGGGGTTCCACTGGGTAGCTGCACCACCACTACTGCCATTGCCCACATCACACCTGCTGCCCAGGGACCTGAGAACCCACTCACCTACCTGGACCACTGATGCACCTACCAGTGTCCAAGCAAACCACCTGGAGACTCAAGAATTGGCCAACCTAGACCCACTAACATCAATGCCACCATACACTGCCTTGGGTCCCAAGGACAGGCATGCTCAGCCCACCCCTGCCACCACTGAGGCCCAAAGACAGGCTCACCTGGCATCCTAGTTACCCACAGAACTTCATCACAGCCTCCACTAATAATCTGCTTTAAGCCACTGAGGAAATCACAGATACCACTGATTCTGTTTACAGTCAAAGAAATCATAAAGAAACTACACTACTGCATGCACACAAAATCAAAGCCAAAGTGTTCTACTCAATCAACAGCATACATACATCTTCAGGAAAAAAGTCCTCCCCTATGAAAGCAAATTTAAAAATTTGGAAGAAGAAACTGTAACACCAGATGTGCAGATATCAACACAAGGACACAGGAAATAATGACAAAGCAAAGAAATATGACACCACCAAAGGAACACTATAATTCTGCATCAATAGATCCCAATCAAAAAGAAATTCATGAAATCCTGTATAAAGAATTCAAAATACCAATTTTTAAGAAGCTCAGCAAAATGCAAGAGAATTATGAAAAACAATACAGAAAAATCAGAAAAAAATACTTCAGGATATGAATGAGAAATTTACAAAAGAGTTAGACATTTTTAAAAGAACCAAACAGAAATTCTGGAAGTGGAGAATTCATCAGATGAAGTGACAAAGTACAGTTGAAAGCTTCAACAATAAACTAGATCAAGCAGAAGAAAGAATCTCGAAACTAGAAAACAGGTCTTTTGAAATAATCTAGTCAGTCAAAAATAAAGAAAAAAGCAATAAAAAATAATGAAAAAAAGCTTCATGACATTTGGGACAACATAAAGTGACTGAAGATCTGAATTGTCAGTATACCTGAGGGCAAAAAGAGAATGAAAAAGTTAGAACAGCTGTTTAATGAAATATTAGATGAATACTTCCCAAGTCTAACAAAAGACCTAGAAATCCAGACACAGGTGGCCCAAAGATCCCCAAACAGATATACTGCAAAAAAATCTTCTTCATGGCACTGTCAAACTGTCTAAAGTCATAGCAAAAGAGAGAATACTGTCCCCACTGGGGAGGGGAGGGCCATTCTTGGGAGAGCAGCACAGGCAAGTAGATACAGGGAGTAGGGTTGCATGTGCCTCAGTCCCACAGCAGCTTGCAGTTGGCAGTGGGATTTGTCCTTGTGGTATGTGAAGGCACCCAGGCTCCCCTCTCCCTCCTTGGCCTGGTGGTGGCAGTGGCAGTAGGAGAAAAGCATCTATTCATCAATAGAGGAATCCTCAGGCAACTAACAATGGATTTCTCAACAAAAACCCTAAAGGCCAGGAGAGAATGGGATGACATAGTCAAAGTGCTGAAAGAAAAAAAGACCTGTCATCCAGGGATACTATATCCAGCAAAATTATCCTTCATAAATGAAAGAAAAATAAAATCTTTCCCAGATAAGCAAACTCTGAAGGAATTCATCACCCCTAGACAGGACCTTCCAGAAATACTCAAGAGCGTCCTAAACTTGGAAGTGAAAGGACAACATTTACCATCATGAAAATACACAAAAGTATAAAACTAGCTACTAAACCAATCTCACAAATGAGGAAGAGAAAGGTGTCAAATGGTACCACTACAATAAACCACCAAACCACAGTGACAAACAATAAGAAAAAAAATTAAACAAAGAATGCAAAGAATATCCAAAACAACCAGAAAACAATTACAAATATGAAAGTAAAAAAAAAAAACCCTCACATATCAATAATCACTTTCAATATAAATGGATTAAATTCTCCACTTAAAAGATACACACTGGTTGAGTGGGTAAAGAAACGTGATCCAACTATATGTTGCCTATAAGAAATGCACTTTATCTGCAAAAACACATGTAGATTAAAATAAAGGCACAGAAAAAGATATTTCATGCAAACAGAAACCAAAAACAAGCAGGAGTAGCTATACTTATATCAGATGAAACAGACTTTAAGTCAAAACAATACAAAATGACAAAGAAGGTCACTATACAATGATAAAGGGATCGATCAAGCAAGAGGATATAACAATTCTAGATATATATGAACCCAGACTCATAAAGCAAATATTATTAATCTAAAGAGAGAGAGATGGACTCCAATGCAATAATAGTGGGGGACTTCAATGCCCCACTCTCAGCATTAAACAGATAATCCAACGAAAATAACAAAGAAACATTGGATTTAAACAGGACTCTAGACTAAATGTACCTAACAGACAATACAAAACATTTTATCAAACAACTGCAGAATATACATTCTTCTCATCAGCACATGGAACATTCTCCAGGATACACCATATGTTAGGCACAAAACACATCTCAACAAATTTTTAAAAATCAAAAGCATATCAACTATCTTCTCAGAGTACAATGGAATAAAACTAGAAATCAATAACAGGAGGAACTTTGGAAAGCAGAGATAAACCCAGAAAACCAATTTACACATTTTCAGAAAATATGAAAAAAGGGATGGTTTTTTCTTATATAAAATTTATAGCTAAACCAGTAAATTCTCAAAATTTAGAAAATTTCTAAGACACTGTTGGGCAACTTATTTGTATTGAATTAACTGTTTTAGTTAAAATAATCTCCAGTGAACTTCATTTGAATGTACATACTCTTTTTGGCAGATTCTCAATAAAGCAATTATTTCCAGACTTTTTGAAGTATATTTTCCAGAGTTCTGCTCTGGTTTTGTTTAGAGTTGCGTGTACAGATCAAATACTCTCAGAATGGAGGTTGAACATGTCTTCCAGTGATTCAAAAAGGCGGCTTCCAATAAGTTGTACTTTAATTTATTTGTTGATAAAGTAATTAGACATGTACATAGGATGTGCATGCAAAATGTTTATCACTCATCCAAGTGAGATATTTGAAATAGAATATCAAAAATTAGTAGTGGGTTAAAGAAATAAAGTATAGCCTCACACATTTACTCATACAATAAATATTCACTTGACACTCATGTTTTAGTGTTTTTGAAAGAACACTTTAGAAGTATAGGAAATGAATTTGATAGAATTATTATAAGCTTTTGCCATACAAACTTGTCATCAATATGGTTCAATGTTAATAATTTCATATAGATCTCCCTAATCCATGCAGGAAGATTAATTAAGAAGTGGTTTTATGCTGGGTGTGTTGGCTTATGTCTCTAATCTCAGCACGTTGGGTGGCCAAGGTGGGAGGATTACTTGAGGCCAGGAGTTGGAGACCAGCCTGGGCAACAGCATGAGACCTTGTCTCTAAAAAAAAAAAAAAAAAAATTGCCAGGTGTGGTGGTGCACACCTGTAACAGCAGCTACATGGGAGGTTGAGGCAGGAGGATAGCATGAGCCCAGGAATTTCAGGTTATAGTGTATGGTTACACCGAACTATAATTGCACTACTGTACTCCAGCCTGGGCAACAGAGGGAGACTGTCTCTCTCTCTCTCTCTCTAAAAATAGTAGTTCTATTGTTTTAGATAGAGAGAGAGAAAATGGCAACTTGTCCTAGTTGGTGGCAATAGATATGTAAACAAATAAAGAGGCGTTTAAGGAGAATTAAAGGGATTTGTAACTGGAGGTGACAGGTGAGGAAGGGGATGGTGGAGTCAAGAATGACTTTGTTGTTTGTGACTTGAACACATAAACAGATTGTGTGTCATTTATGAAATATGGAGTGATAAAGAGGAGCAGTTTTGTTTTGGATGGGTGGGGCAACACCAGTAAGTTCAGGAGGATTTTGGTCATGTCCATGTTGTGTTTGAGGTGCTGCTAAGACTTGCCAGAGGAGAGACCTTGGTGGTAGTTGCGTAAGTGATAGTCCCGGTCTTGTTGGCTCTTGAAGTTCTAGAAGTTGTGAAACTAAAGATAATGGTTGAAACATTGAATGTGTGAGATCATTTAGGAAACTGTATAGGGTGAGATGAGGGAGGACTGAAAACAATTATGAAACTCACCAAGATTTAAGGAGGTAGAAAAAACCAAAAGTTGACCCCAAAAAAACATCTAGCATAGAAAATGAAGGGAATATTGTAGCATAGGGAGGACTGGAGATTGTTTTTGGTGAGTAATCAATAGTGTGAAATGATACAGATATTCCAAACAAGACAGTGGTTAGAAAGCATCTGTTGGATTTAGTTATATGGAAGTAATTTGTGACCCTGATACAAGCAATTTAAGTGGAATAGTTGAAGCACATCCTTTTTTGAAGTGGGTTCAAGTATGGAGTCATTGAAAAGAAAACATATATTTATCTACATAAAAATGTGTAAGGTATTACTAAATTTTTAAACATCGGGATACAAAGCAATATTATGATACAATCTATTTTATATGAGTATATGTATGTGTACACACACAAAAGTATAAAATGATAATAAAAATTGAGCATAAACTATATGCTACACAGCTGTCTTAGAATTATATTATTACCTCAGAGGCTTTCCATGACAAGTAAATGGGATGAGAAAACCACGATTAAAGTAAGTCTATGATCAAACAGTGAAGAAATCAGTGAAGCTACAATTCTATTCAGGAAGTAACCCACCCCCACCCCCTAAAAAAAATCAGTGCGCTGAAATTAGTTCCAGGATTGGATACAAGTATAATTATTTTGTAATGTCTTGTGCATAAAAAAGAAAACTTTAAAAGTAAGCCATGAAACAACCACAGAAAAATCTTTCTCAAAACACAAAAATATGAAGTTCTGGAATATGAATCCATTTTCAAATAAGATGAAGATGATGGAGAAAAAAATATATGAAAAGAAGTAGGTTCATATTTTCAATAAAAATTATTCCAGAATGTTTAGACAATGTTCAAGTGTTAAATTTTCGAGAGTATCCTAAATCTCTATGATACATCAATATCTCTAAAATTTCAAAACCTAAAACATTATGTTTCATAGGACTATGCCTAATATAATAGGGGAATTCAAAATGGTAAAACTGGTCAGTATGGGTGTGAGGTCACAATTATCATACATCCCTCTTCATAGCATTGACAATGAATATCAGTTGTAAAAATTGATCATGGTATCCCTACTGAAATTCCTATAGATTGTGCTGGTTATCCTTAGATAAAAATTAGGTCAGCACACAAAATGGAGTGGACATGATAGGGCAAAGGAACTTTCACAAGAACTGTGTAATATATTTCATTTCCTTAAGTTGCCCAGATTATTGCTCCAGTTCTGCATTGTATTTCTAAGCACATTGTGTTGAATCATAAACCGAAATATAATTGTAACTCATTTATATCATAAAACAATGAAGAATAATTTATAAGCTTCAAAAAACAAATATAATCTGAATTTGGATATTATGTGTTGATTATATTTTATATGTAAGATTATTTGCTTGTGGTTATATGAGTATACTTTTAAAATCTTTTGGTATATTTAGTTGTACATTTTAAAAAAATTACTATGCCCATACATATAAAAATTTGGTTAAAAATATCAACATTGCAGTTTTTATTCATAGCAATGAATGCAGAAAATCTTACCTCTTAGTAAATCGCATTTCTATAATATTTCAAGTATTCATTCCATTGCAGGATTTAAAATGGAAGGTGAGCCAGCCACTTTCATGGTTCTGGATTAATAGATCAATTCCTCCACAGCTTTTTCTCTGCAAATAATTTTTCACAAGCGACAGCATTCTCCCAGAGGCCTCCATTCCTGAGATTGACAGAGAATATGTAGGGAGTTGGCTGATACACCACCATAGTATAGGAAGAAGTGTTCCATTATTACCATTTTTGAAGTGGTGGCAGGTATGAATCAAATTAGCATACAAAGGAGAAAAACTTTCTTTGCTAGGCACTCCCACGTCTTTTCAAAGTGGCTATATTAAGAGCTCATTTGGTATCTTGCAATTTTGCCTCATTCATTTGGAATAGAATTAACCAGTACCAGGCAAGAGAATATGTTTTGAATATTGTCGTTCAACATATTTGATATGAATGGGGAGTAGTATTAATTATTATTTTAGTCTCCAGTACATATTATCTGAGGATCCTGAAAATACTTTCACAGAAAAACACAAACTGAAACAAAAGGTTACGGAAGATTTGCTCCTATTTACCAAGTTCTTTTCATTTCACATTATAACAACTACCCGGTGAACAATTATCACATGACTAAAATGGAATTATAAGAGTGATACCGGCATTTGCTTTTGTTTGGATACTTCAGTTTTATTCAATAAATCCTTCTATGAAGAGAGCTAATATTTAATGAGACTTAGGCCATGCTACAGCTTTACATAAATTATGTCTATTCCTATATCAAAAACTTTTGTTAAATAAATACATTTTGTTAAGTAAAGTTAACTTTTGCAGAAGAAGTTAACTTTATTTACAGTATCATCTTCACACAGCCGTCATTTCCATTAGCATGTTCATGTCACTACTTAAGTGTGTTGTAGATTGTGAATAAGGTCTTCTTATTCCGAAGTCATAAAACATACTATCTTTTTGAAATCGATGCAGACTTTAAAATAGATATTTTGATGACATAAAAAATATCATGTGTTTTCACTTGGAACCCCTTAACCCAGTTACTCTGATATTAATTGCTTATTTTCTTTATAGTAGTTAACAAAATCTAAAATTTTTATGATATATTATTGATTTCTATTTTTGCCTCACCTCACTTTGAGGGCAGGAGCCTTGTGGTTTGTCTTTTTCATCACTGTATTCCCATCATTTGGAATATTTACTGGCACCATGCAGGTGCTCAATAAATGTCTGTTGAATTATAAAGAGGTGAGAATTTCAAATTTATTTTATTCTTAGAGTTTTATAAATATTATATCATTTTAATTTTACATGATTACAATGACATCTATATTTGTAAACACTCAGAAATAGCAATAACATATAATATCCTGAGAATTTAAAAAAAGGTGTTCTAAAGATGTGGATATTTTTAAAATATTAAAAATAATCCCACACTTTAATTTTGAAATATACTACCATTTAAAATATATTACCACTTATGAGACTTTGGGAATTACTATATCAAGTACAGAGCTAGGCATTTAAAAGTTTTCAAAATTCTAAACATTTACAACCTAAAGTATAATTTATCTTAAACAATTTAGTTAGGGCAAAGCTATTCTGGCCAAATTTCAACCCACAAAAAATAAAATGGACATTAAATATTTCTTCATAACTTTGTTTTTAAGTGATAGCTCATTTTTAAAGCTCTATTTTTCATATGTGTAGCGTGTTCTCCATGTTCTCCATCTGCTTTCTGAAAGAATTTTCATGTCTGCTTTCCATGATGCTGGTTAAAGATTCACCACAGTTAAACACTTTTTAAATTGCCTTTGTTAACCAATATTTTACTGCAGATCCATTTACCTTTTTCCTATTTTGGTTTCCTTGAATTTCTGATTTTCTCCTTCAGTTTTCTCTATATAGCAATATTCTCCTTTAGCCTATTACATCTTGTTGGTGATAACAAGTAGTTACCTACAAAAAGTCATTCTCTTCCTTGCAGAAGTTCATTTAGAGTGATAGGCACTTCTGAGCTCCATGGCAACATTCTTTTTGCTTTGAGATTTTAAGGGCACACACTGTTGTTTGTTTATTTTATTCATCTCCAATTAGGAAGAGAGCTATCCATGCCAGTATTTGTTATAAAACAGGATTTAAGATTCTTGATAGTCACTGAACAAAACCCAATTCAAACGAGCACAAGTGAAAAAGAGAATTTATTGGCCCACATACTTAAAATTTTCAGTAGTGGATCATGCGTGGATGGATCCAAGGACTCAAATGACATTACCAGAAGTCACTGTATTGCTCACCCTTGTTTCATTTATTTTGGCCTCATTCAGGAAGGTTCTTCACATGTTTTGGAAAGATGGTCATTACATGGTTTACTCTAAGAAATCTTTGCTCAACGAGCTTCAATTTTCCCATACTGTAGTTTCACAAAAGTTTTTATGATTGATTGGGATGTTCTCCTGCTCAGGTTTTTCATGAAGCAATCACTTTGGCCAAGATTTGTGAGTATATTGGTCCAGCCAACAGGTTTCGCGCCCATCATTAGTAACAACAACAATAAAAAAAAACATTAGTCTTGTCCGCTGCATGAAATGAGAATTGGAGGAGAGTTTTCAAATAAAAGAAGAAGATGGAGATATAGATGTAGGACAGAAAAACCACGGGCAACCACACACAAGTTTTTCTTGACCTTGCTCGTTTATCTAGCAAGCCTCAAGTTCTCCTGATTCAGGAGCAATGCTCTGGATTTGGGTCTGTTGTTTCTTATTAAAATAAAGCCTGAAGTGATGTTAAGTACAATGGACATATAAAAATTTGGTTCTAATACTAACTGCAACTATCTGTTTATTTGAACTTGAGCAGGTCATTTGACATTTCGGGACCTTCATTTCCTCAGGTATAAATGTAGGTGAATATATTACATTTTCTCTAAAATCCTACATCTTAGGATTAAATAATTAGTTTGTGAGTTGATGTTGTGTATGTCACCACCCTTCTCTGTGTATCTCAGTTTCTCAAGCATAAAATAAGGCACAGGATACGTCTGCTTTCTGACCTTTTGGTGCACAACGACAGAAAAATAAAGCGAGTGGAAGGAAAGCAGCGTGAAATACTATGTAAGAAAGAAAAGTTTGCACTTTCACACTACAAGAACTAAATTATGAATTATTCTGTTCAATTGATTTTTAGACCACCTCTCTAAAAAGCATAACCTGAAACAATGCGAATTTTAGTTGATATGATTTATATTAGTTCTGTAAATCTTATTTGTACATAATTAATAAAGTCCAGTAATTACTTCTTATCTATTCTCAACACTTCAAATGCTGATGATGCTTTGTAAGTGATGCAACTTACCTAATAAACATAATAACAATTAAAAATCTAATATTTATTAAGTGCTTACTTTATTTATTTATTTTTTGTTTCGAGACAGGGTCTCCCTTTGTCGGGCTAGAGTGCAGTGGTGTCACAATAGCTCACTACAACCTCAAATTCTTGGGCTCAAACAATTCTCCTGCTTCAGCCTCCTGTGTAGCTGGGACTACAGGCGTGTGCCGCCACACCTGGCTGATTTTTCTATTTTTTTGTAGAGACAGGGGGTCTCGCTCTTGCTCAGGCTGGTCTCAAACTCCTGGCCTCAAGCAATCCTCCCACCTCAGCCTCCCAAAGTGCTAGGATTGCAGGCATGAGCCACCGGGCCCAACCAAAGTGATTACTTTAAATTAATTAATTAAACTCTAGTGAATACTATCTAATCCATGACATACAATTTAATTATTTTGTTTTTTTCTTGAAATAATATACGCAGAAACCTAGTAATATCTGCCTTACTTTACAGTATAATAAGGAATATATTAGTGTGACTATTGACTATTTATATGGAGCATGGAAAAATTATGTGATATCTGCATATTAATTAGTGATTATCACATTGCTTCTGAGTATATATTTTTAGAATACATTTGCTGTTGCTTTTGCAAAATGGATTAAATAATTCAGCTTTTTCATTCCCAGCAGTTCCACTGGAATCCATAGATTGTATTACATTTTGACCTAATTATTTTTGTTACTCATGAAACAATAATTGAGGCATTTTTACTCTGAAAAATTTACATAACCTCTGCATCGCTACTGATTTTTCTCTAGTGGCATTTAACCTATCAGATGTATAAGTACAGTAAATTTCACCCTGTAGTATTTAACACTTTTCTCATCAAACACGTGTTTTTTTTAGTGAAAATCAAAGAGCCTTTGCAAGAACAAAAGCCCTGTCATTCACTAGTTGGTTTCTCCCACCTTTCTCATTGCATATTGTGTTATATAATTTGTAAGGTGAGCTATTGTTCATAGAGCCCCTGTGATAGTGTAGACTCATTCTTTGTTTTATAATGCAGTAATTATTTACACTGCTACACTCATAACTTTAATGTGAATAGTGCAACTGTCACTGGGTAAAATGTGCTCTTTCAGCGTGGTAGATACATAGATATGATTTGGAGATTTGCTGAATGGAAAAACATTAAATGCCAACAAATAACAAAGGAGTGTTTATGAGTAGAGAAAACTAGAAAGCAGTAGAAGTAAGTTCTTTTGATATACTTAGCATTTTCAAAATGGTTTCTGAAAAAATATTGAATTTGTGGTTTATTCTTTTTTAAAATTTATTTATTTGTGTAAATTTATGGGATGCAAATGTAATTTTATTACATGGATAGAGTACATAATAGTGAAGTCAGGGCTTTTAGTGTATCCATCACCCAAATAATGTACATTGCACCTATTAAGTAATTTCTCATCATCTACCCTCCCAACCTCCACCCCTCTGAATCTCCATTGTCCATCACTCCACACTCTGCTTCCATATGTACGCATTATTTAGCTCACACTTACAAGTGAAAACATGCCACCAAAAAAAACCCAATTCATATAAATACCTAGGGCCCTGCAAATAAATTACAGAACCTGGTTAAAAAAAAGAAAGAAAGAAAATGTGGCATATATACAGAGTGGAATATTATTCAGCCATAAAAAAGAATGACATTATGTCTTTTGCAGCAACATGGATGGAACTAGGGGCCATTATCTTAAGTAAAACAAATCAGACAGAGAAAGACAAATACTGTGGTTTATTATTTGGTAATCTATTTAGTGACCTCATTTTTAGTGTTGCATAGATTGCCAGTGGACTCTATATTGCTATAAAAATGAACATTTTCCACTATATAAAGACTACACAATCCACCATATATATGTAAAACAGGATCAGTAATAGCGCCGTGAAAATTTCAGATGAAGCAATGCATTTCAAAATTTTGTTCATAAAAATTCAAATATCTTAAAATGAAGAAAAAGTATTACTTGAAAGTTGTAGATAAGCTCTTAAAATTGATACAACATATTTTGGGGTAATGCAAGGCAAAACAATGTATTCGATAGATCCGACCAATAGATCAAGAAAAAAGAATATTTTACTTGAAATATCTAAATTTTGATTTTTAATTTTTTTGTGCTGCATTGATCACGCATCACTCCTTAACTCATTCATTGACTCTATGTCAAATTAATCAATGGCGTTATGGAAATAATGTAATTTTTCCATAGCCCTATTTCACTGATACTGACATGGTTTAAGGCAATTGAGGAAACAGGCTGAATTTGTCTTATAGCCTCAGGAAGAAATAAATATATATAAGCCAAGCAACATGAATTTTTAGCAGGCTGAAATATTTATAATGGTCAAAGTTTGGTTTCTTGTGTTGATATGATAGAAGGCTACGTTTTTTGTATTGTTCTCAAACTGTGCTTTACTTATGCTTTCTTCTATTGGTTTAGAAAAAGGATTGTTAACCCTTTAGATGCTATTAAATTTATTAAATTAACATGCTTCTTCCTCAAAAAAAAAAAAGCAAGCCACCTAAATATGTTCTATTTCATTGACATGTCTTCTGTAGCCTAAAATATACATTCAAACAACAGTTGGAAATGTCATCTGCATTTGACACTGATCAATTGATGAAAAAAAATTTGTCCTGTTGACTTAACTCCCACAATTAGACCTGTTCACTATTGATACTGCATAGTGTGCTTTTAGCTACAGTGACCTGTGCTGTTATAAGAAATGAGTTTTGGAAATGGTCTTTATCCTCCCAAATAAAGTTAGCGCATCCAGATTTGGAAACTGACAGCAGTAATATTCCCCAACTAAAGCTAGAGCTTAGCCCTGTTATACTTATTAAAAAGCCTATTCATACAAATTAAATCCATTCCATATCCTGGCCTCTGATGACAGCTCCATTTTTTTTCTTGTCTGGTATGAATTACCTCAAGTCGGTACCCAGAAAGAATTTATCCTTTTCAAGAGACTTCTCCAAGCCTGTAATAAATTCACATGGGTCGTCCCATCAATGTAGTGAATTTGCATTATTATTTCATTATGAGTAGGAAAGAAAGCGGATTAGATCTCTTCCAGCATTGGCAGGGCTTAATTCAACCTGAACACATGATTAAAGCTGGCATTTATGACTATAACTGTCAAAGAAAACTAATTGTAAACGGAGAGCTGTGGATAATTATGGCTTTTGCTATTAAACCATTTCTCTCCTATTTATCACAGAACCAACTACAGACTTTACTACTGTTTGCATTTAGTACTCTGATTACTATGAACTTACTTACGCAAATGAAAATTGATCTATATTCTCAAATTGAAGGATTTGTGTAGACTTACGTTCAATCATGCTTTAGTACATGTGTTTCACTTTTTTATTTTTCCTTGTAAAAAAAATTTTGGAAAGAGTGAAGTGACACTAACACCACTGTATCCAAGACACTGAATTTTGCATTGTTTTAATTACAAATCCTGAAGCAGCTGCCTGGTAAGCAGTTTGATGCATATGCTATTTGAACTATCTTTCATAAGAAAAATTTTTTAAATGCTCCTTTTGTGTGCACATATATATGCTAAGGCCTTTAGAACCATGCACATACACGCTTATATATTTTATGTTTATATAATTACACAAGTATGAATGACTGTGTACTTATAGAATACACACATACAACTATGCATATAGAAAGATATGTATACCACATACATAATACATATATATACACATATATGAACATAAATATGTATGCATAAGTATGTATAGATAGATATATATAAATATATATACACACAGATGAGTATATAAATGTGTGTATACATACACATACACATGCACACAAACATGTGGCTAATATTACCACTAAACGTTGTAAGCCCTTCATGATGTACCAAATATCTTTATAATTCTTCAGGGTAAAATTACATGTATGGGGTGGTGGCTAATCATGTAAGCTCTAGAGTATGTTTACTTAAAATTCAGTTCTACTTTTACTATTTACCAGCTGTGTACACTTGCACAACTTCTTTATTTTAAAAATGTATAAATATTATTATGAGTGGTATAATTAAATAAAATAATTGATGTAAACTAAGTTTCACACAGCAAGTGCTCAATAAATGTTAGCTTTTAGCTGGTTTCATCAAATGCTATTATTGTCACCGTGAATCACCGTTTTCGTATGAATTTGTGTGATAATGTATTTTGAGGTAAAAATGTAACAATAGCAATAGGTATAATTCAACTACAGGCTTCTATTTTATGACACAGTTTTAATTCATGAAATCATATTCAGCAAAGGTAATTATTTAAAAGCTTAAGTAGCAGAATTTAATTTTTATAACTGTAAAAATTATTTATGAATAATAAATTACACATCAATGGTGAGAAAATAACTTCTTTTGTCTAGTGACCTGATTTCCATTTCAGGGAATAGTTTGACTGAATCATATGGAAATAACACTGATAATGAATAAAATGAATTATACATTAATAAGAGTAGGCTACGTTAAAATATCGAACAATGGGAAGTTAGAGTAAGCACAGGAACACCTATATTTTACTCCATTGACACCCGCATTTTAGGAAACAAAATGTTTCATTCAGAAAATGCAACAAGATATTGAAAATGGAAAGGGTCATTTAGAATGCTCAGCTCAATTACCAAAATTGTATTTTATCACCTCTGAGGGCCAATGAAGTTAAAATTTTATTCACACTCAGCAATATTGAAACTGGAACCCACGGTTTATGGGATTCTGTAACTGTATCATGTTTTGATGTTTAATCTATTCAATGTAATCTTTAAATAAGATTAAATCATTAATTTGTACTATAAAAGTTATAATGTTAGTTTACAATCAACTTCAGCTATGCAAAAATAATAAATATACGCAAAAAAATTAACAGGGAGACTTTTCAATTAAGAACTGTTTTAAATATTCATTTATTTATGAAAGAAAAGACCTTTAAAGCTATCCTGGTCTCTTACTGCAAGTGTAAGTCAGTGTTTGTGCATTAACTTTTCATCTCTGTGCATGAGCAGAAATATTTTGGCGATTACATTAATAGTGCACAGGCACTGGGTGCACCACTTCTTCACTTAATATTAGTTCATAAACATTGATTTGTGTTTTCATATATCTTTATATTATCATTTATGTCACCTCTTAAAATTGTATTCAGGTGATATGTCATACTTAAACTATACTCTACTCTTGTGAGATTTTAGGCTGTTTTTAAAAATGGTTATAGATAATGACCACTAGAAAAGTCTTCATGCATATTTCTTTGCTGGAATTATTTATTTTGAATAAATTATTTGGAATGAGATTACCTATTTAAAGGTATGAAAGTATGATTTTTGAAAGTTTTTGCCATTTTATTCTCCAAAATAATGGTATAAATAATAAGGTTTTGCCTAATGTCATTAAAGTAATGTCTGGGTTTTACTTTTATTATTTTGTCAGCTTTTCAGAGGTATGTAAATATTGTGGCATATTAACAATTCTTTTTATTTTCTCTTGTTTGAATTACTTATGTTTGCTGGATATTTTTCTTATACATTGTTTCCTTTTGGGAAAAAATTGAATAAATTACAGCACTTATTTAAAAATGCATTCTTTAATGTTAGGTGTAAGACAAAGGTAACAAATCAACAATTATGAAATTAAGTTCATTCTCTGTGCATATATTAAATGGCATCTAATTGTTTGGTTGCACTTTCTGAGAGCTTGCACTTTGCTCATAGATCCTGAGGAACCACTGATAAATAAATTATGCTTGCATTTCAGAGGTCTTAATTTCATACTAAAATGACAACTTGAGTCAACACTTCTGATAGAAACTTTTCTCAAGAAATAAAGTGTCACTAAATAAAACGTTTAGTTTTTTTAATTGCAGTTAAAGTGAAAAGATAAATTTTAAGATGTTCTCATTCTTGTGTATTGTGGAACATCTTAGTTTATGTACCAATTTGTCATTATATACTGCTTGAATATAGAAAATTTTTCAATATGGAAATATGTTTCAATTTTGAATTCATTGTTGGAAAATAGTAATAGTTTATTTCAATTATTTTTTGGTGTCAAAAATCTCTAGAATCTCCACTCATTAATGTAAAAAAAGAAATTTGATTCCACCAAAGTGTTTGTAATGTCAGATAAAAGTTGTTGAAAGTGTTATTAAACATTTCTATATATATTTAGTCATTTTATTAGATATTTTGTTAGAAATACAGCCCTTCATTTTTATTCATTGATCATTATTAATAATATCTCTGTAGGTTAGTATGCTGAGATGCAAAGAAGTTATCATGTAAACCAAGACTCACAGAGAATTAAAAATGGAAACATATTTTACAGATTTGTTTGTTTTCTCAAGAAATTCTTGACACACAAATAAACAATATGTGAACATGATTTCTCAGAGAAACACAGTAGATATAACCAGGTTGTTACTGGATTAACGAACAGTAATACATCATTGCTCAAGTATAATCCAAAGCCTGCTTTTACATTATTAAGGAAAAGAAAGCACATAACCTGGACGAGAGAAAACCTGAAGCCCCAAGATAGTGGATGGGACCCTGGGAATTTAGCAATCTTACACGACAGTGACTAAAATCACCCGCTACACTACAGAGAAATGTAGATGTTTTCATGCTCATTGTTTGGAGGTCCGTGCCATGAAGACTAAGAGCAGTTTATAGTTGATAGGAGAACTCTTGATGCTTTGGCTTGAATTAGGGATTGGTGGATACACACCAAAACTTTAATCAATTTTTTCTTTCACACTATAATGCAAATCAAATTAAAATATTTCTAATGAGAGTTTTAGTAATACAGGGGAGGGCATTAACAGGATAGAAAAAAATGAACATACTTACTTTTACTATTTTCTTACTTTCATTTATTGACAGGAATATGTATTAAAATAACATATATTTTTATGCCAAAATTTAATTACTCATTCTCTTGTTGAATATCTGGGTTGTTTTCAGTATTTAATTTCTTTAATAATGAACATCCTTGTGCATATACTCTTAGGCACTTTTATGTATTCTTAGGTAGGATGTGTTTCTGGAGGAACAATTGCTAGGTCAAAGGGTATGTATACTTAAAAAATACAATTTATATGGCCAAATTGCCTTCCCAAGAGTTAGGGCTAGTCTACACCCCAGTGTATATTAAGAGAATATTCTTTTCCTCACAGCTTTGTCAACACTGGTACTTTAATGTTTAGTCTTTTTAATGGGTTGAAAATTATACTATTTTCCCCTTCTTTTTGATTTCAAACTGCTTCTTAGGTTTCCTGAATTATCCCTCTGATTTGTGACTTTGAGAACTTACGGAGAATACAGGCTAGGGTCAAAGATTCTGCTGAAGAAATGAGAAAGAATACCAATAGTAAAGTTTCTTGGTGTTTTGGAACATTTCTCTTTGTTATTTCAATATGTACATTTTCCATTCAAATGTGCATTAAGCTTGTTATGCTCATGTTTAAGCATCCAAAAGACATAAATTATGCTAACATTAAGATTTTATAATTTATACTGCATTTGGGGTTTTAGAATATTCATGATTTAATGATGAAAAATGAGATCATATATAGCACATTTTCAAAACTCATAAACTGATAAAATTTAATAGATTATTTTTCTTTTTAAGAAAATTTCTCATCTTACTTGAGGTTTTATCATTTTTTTGTTGTTTGTTTGTTTTTCTTTTTTTACCCTAGGGAGACAGTAAACTCTCCAGGGCAAGATCTGCATTTTCTACTTCTGATTTTGACTTCACAGAATCTTCAATAGTCCTTAGTAAGGGTTTTATTTAGGTTGACTTATAGTCAAATATTGGATATTGTACACAGAATGTAGATTTATCCTGTAAATACATGAAGGAAATGTACTTATTTAAAAAGTTTAAAAATTTCAAATTTGAAGAAGTCATGTCTTAATTAATGATATTTTTTCCAAACATGGTTAAATCTTCCTTCTTCCTGGGAAGATAAACTATTAATTTTATGAAAAATTTTTATAGTCAGATTTGAGTCTTGGTCAGCTACATCTCTTTGCTGCTCCCCATCTTTGAAATATTTTTCTTTGATATTATTTTCTGATGCCTCCTGTATTGTGTTCAGGGAATTCCAACTAATCTTATGAACATCCTATGAAAAATACATTAAGAATATAAATCTGCTGCAGAAGCCACCATAACATAAAATAAATTCTAATACAAATACTTTTATATTATATTTAAAAGTATATACACATACATTTTATATGCTTTCTAGCTTAAGTTCTAGCTTTTTAATATACATTTTTTCCTAAATATTCTATCCCATCCTAGTCACATTGCCTTGATTTTGCATTGATTTTTGTTTTCTGTATATTCTCTCTCTTTAAAATTTAAAAAAAAAATTTTAATTATTATTGTACATAATAGTTGTATACATTTACAGAGTATGTGTGATTTTTTGATACAGGCATACAATATGAATTAATCAAATCTAGGTAATTGGGGTATCCATCATCTCAGGTATTTATCATTTATTTGTGTTAGGAACATTCCAGTTCTACTCTTTTAGTTATTTTAAAGTATACCCTAACATATTATTGATTATAGCCACTTTGTGGTGCTATCAAATATTGTTCATTCTGTCTAATTATCTAACTATATAACTATATTTTTGTACCCATTAATCAACCCCACATTTTGATCCCCTCCCCACTACCCTTCCCAGCCTCTGGTAACCATCATTCTACTCTTTGTCTCCATGAGAAAATTGTTTTTAATATTTAGATCCCACATATGAGTGAGAATATTCAAGATTTGTCTTTCTGTACTTGGCTTATTTCACTTAACATAATATTCGTCAGTTCTGTCCATGTTATTGAAAATGGCAGGATTTCATTTTTTGTGGCTATACAATATTCCATTGTATATGTGTACCATAATTGCTTTATCCATTCATCTATTAACGGACACTTAGGTTGATTCCAAATCTTGACTATTGTGAATAGTGCTGCAATAAACATGGGAGTGCAGATAACTTTTCAATAGAGTACTGAATTCCCTTCTTTTGGATACATACCTAGCAGTGGAATTGCTGTGTCATATGGTAGTTCTACTTTCAGTTTTTTGAGGAACCTCCATACTGTTCTCCATGGTGGTTGCCCTAATTTACATTGCCATAAACAGTGTTTGAGGGCTCCCCTTTCTCTACATCCTTGCCATCATTTGTTATTGCCTGACTTTTTGATAAAAGACATTTTAACTGGGGTGAAATGATATCTCATTATAGTTTTGATTTGCATTTCTCTGATGATTAATGATGATGAGCGTTTTTTACATACTTTTTGGCCATCTGTATGTCTTCTTTTAAGAAACGCCTATTCAGATCCTTTGCCCATTTTAATTGGATTATTTGATTTATTCCTACTGAGTTGTTGGAGCTCCTTATATATTCTAGTTATTAATCCCTTGTCAGATGGGTAGTTCGCAAATATTTTCTCCCATTCTGTGGGTTGTCTCTTCACTTTGTTGATTGGTTCCTTTGCTGCACAGAAGCTTTTTAGCTTTATATGATCCCATTTTTCCAATTTTGATTTATTTGCCTGTGCTTTGGGAGTATTACTCAAATATTCCTTGCCCAGACCAATGCCCTGAAGCATTTTCCCAATGTTTTATTTTAGTATTGTCATCATTTCGGGTGTTAGATTTAAGTCTTTAATCCATTTTGATTTGATTTTTGTATATGGTGAGAGACAAGGGTCTAATTTCCTTGTTCTGAAAGTGGATATCTGGTTTTCCCAATCCCACGTACTGAAGAGACTGTCCTTTCCCCACTTCATGTTCTTGGCAACTTTGTCGAAGATAAGTTCACTATAGATGCATGGATTTAATTTTGGGTTCTGTATTCTGTTCCATTGGTCTATGTGTCTGTTTTTATGCTAGCACCATGTTGTTTTGGTTACTACAACTCTGTAGTATAATTTGAAGTCAGATAATGTGATTCCTCCAGTTTGGTTATGTTTTGTTTTTTGCTCAGGATAGCTTTGGCTATTCTGGATCTTTTGTGGTTCCACATAAATGTTAGGATTATTTTTTTCAATTTCTGTAAAGGATGTCATTGATATTTTGATGGAAATTACATTGAATCTGTAGGTTGCTTTGGGTAGTGTAGACCTTTTAAAACTATTGATTCTTCCAATCCATGAGCATGGAAGCATGGAATATCTTTCCATTTTTTTGTGTCCTTTTCAATTTCCTTCATCAATGTTTTATAGTTTTCACTGTAGAGATTTTTCATGTCTTTGGTTAAGTTTTTTCCTAGGTATTTTATTTTATTTGTAGCTATTGTAAATGGAATTACTTTCTTGGTTTCTTTTTCAGATTGTTTACTGTTGGCAGATAGAAATGTTACTGATTTTTTATGTTGATTTTGTATCCTGCAAATTCACAGAATTTATCAGTTCTAATAGTTTTTTTGTGGGGTCTTTAGTTTTCTGTACATATAAGATCATATCATCTGCAAACAAGGATAATCTGACTTCTTTCTTTCCAATTTGGATATCTTTTATTTCTTTCTCTTGTCTGATTGCTCTAGCTAGAACTTCTAGTACTATGTTGAATAACAGTGGTGAGAGTGGGCACTGGCATCCTTGTCTTGTTCCAGATCTTAGAGGAAATGCTTTCAGTTTTCCCCATTCAGTATGATACTAGCAGTGGGTCCTTCATATATGATTTTTACTTTGTTGAGGTAAGTTCCTTCTATATCAGTTTTTTGAGAGCTTTTATCATGAAGGGATGTTGAATTTTATTGAATGCTTTTTCAGCATCAATTGAAATGATATGATTTCTGTCCTTTGTTCTGTTGATATGATGTATCACATTGATTGTTTTGTGTATGTTGAACTATCTTTGCATCCCTGAGAAAAAAGAGACATTACAGCTGATACTATAGAAATTCAAAGGACCACTAGAGACTACTATGAGCAACTATATGCCAATAAATTGTAAAACCTAGAAGAAATGGATAAATTCCTAGGCACATATAATTTGCCAAGATTGAACAAGGAAGAAATCCAAAACTGAATAAACCAATTACAAGCAATGAAATAGCAACAGTTTTAAAAATTCTCCCATCAAAGAAAATTCCAGGACCTGGCATCTTCATGGCTGAATTCTACTAAGCATTGAAAAAGAAATAATACCAATCCTACTTAAGTATTCCAAACAATTGATGAGGAGGAAATATTCCCAAACTCATTCTTTGAGGCCTGTATCACGCTGATACCAAAACCAGACAGGGACACAACAACAACAAAAAAATCTATAGGCCAAGATCTCTGATGAACTCTGATGCAAAAATCCTCAACAAAATACTACCAAGCCGAATTCAATAACATGTTAAAAAGGTAATAATCTTTTTTATCATGATCAAATGGAATTCATCCTAGGGATGCAAAAATAACATAATACTTTTAAATCCTCTACGTTTAAGTGCCAGTTGCCACTAACAGGACTGTGCCCTCAAGATGCATATTTTAAAAACATGAAATGCAGATTTATTTTCTGAAAACAGTGAAAGACAGTTTCTACCTTAGGGAAGCCATGTATACCTGAATAAGTGGGTACTGTTCAGAAAATAGGGGGATTAAATAAGCAAACACATCTGGAATTAGGCAAAATTCGGGAAGGTTCTTCTTTGAGAAATTGAGCAACGTAAAAGAAAATAGCAAAGACAACATTGGAGATTCCCAACTAGATACTTTAAGGCAAACAAACACACAGTTGATAAGCCCCACATACATCCTTACAGTTTCCAGTTGATTTTATAGCATCCTACTCTTAAAGATAAAACAGTAAGCGAGGATCGCCACATTGCTAAGCAGAACAGAGACCAAATAAAGTAAAGAAATAAATAGCTTCAAGTAAGTTTTCATTCCAAGGTGTGCTGCAGCTTCAGGGGCTCTGGGGCAAGAGCCAGTTGTTATCTCCTGCAAACTCTGCATTCTTTAGCTATGTGTTAAAATTCATCATGGTCGGAGCATTTATACAGTTGAAATTACTTAACTCTAAGTCTAGTACTATCATTAATATTTTTAGGGACATACAAGAAGTGTTGTATTTGAAAACAAGAATAGGATGCTATATTTTTAATAAAGAAAAATCAGAAACTAAAACAAAATTATTAGAAATTTAAAATATGAAACCTGAAATGAAAATGTCCACAGAATTCTTGGATGACAAAATTTTTGCTCCTCCAACTTAGGGCAAAAAAATTTTAAAAAAGAAAAAAATTAAACTACCAGTCCAGATGTCTAACATTCCAGTAATAGAAACCCCCCAAAAAAAGAAAATGCAGGAGAGAAAATGGAGTGAAGGAAATAATTCATAAAATTATTCAATAGTATTTCCCAATCTAAAAATTATGAATTTACTGATTGAAAGGGCTCACTAAATATCCAGAATGATGGAGAAAACAGATGCACACCATGATTTATCATCACTGGATCTCAAATCATGAAGATAACAAGAAAATCCTGTGAGCTTTCTGGGAGAAAAACTGATCTCATACAAAGACTCAGGAAAAAACAATAATTTTTACCTTTTAAAATTTAATCTAGGCAGCTTGAAGGCAAAATAGCAATGCTTCCAATTACTGAACAGGAATGATTTCCAATACATAATTCTACATCCGGTTAAACTCTCATGCAAGGGTAAGGGTAAAGACAAAGTCATACAGGGAACTAAGACTACTGGAGGTCCTCAACCAAAATGAGAAATTTAACAATAACAAACAGAGGAATGTTTGATGGGATCCGGGAGACAGGATATCCAAATATGGCAGAAAGGCAAGGGGAATTTCCAGGGTTATGATAAAGTGAGAAAAATACATAATTGGAATCTACAGGTAAACTGAAGCAAGATGAGAAGCAGGCAATAGAGAGTCTTTGAGAAAATATAATTGATAGTATACCTGCTAAGCCTGAGGGTATTTCAAGTAGATTTTTATACTTGGCTGGATATTTGAACATGTAAGTAGAAACTATTAAAAAAATAACAAAACAAAACAAGATGAAACTCACTCTGAAGAAAATAATTTGTTAAGAAAAGGGGAGAATTATGTTATGCTCCATGGCTCAGTGGTGAATCGCATTCATATAGTTATTTTAAACATTTTAAGTCATTGGGAAATCTAACCCAAGATTTGATATAACTGCATTAGCAGGATGGGAGGGACCTGTGCTTGTTTGTTGTAAGGGTAAGGGAAGGAAAGGGAACAAAATAATAGAGCTAAAATCACATCTTTCATAGTGTGAAATTAATAGATAATGCTTAAAACCAAAGATTCAGGATGTAACTATATTATAACATTTTGTATAGATCTGGTGATACAAATACAAAAATACAAATACAAATAATAAAATATTAGCAAAAAATTGAAAGTAGATGACTCTGGGAATTAAAAAATGGCAGGATTGGTGATAAAGGTTTTTCATAATAATCTTTATGCAACTTTTTTACCCTTCAAAATATCTGTATGTTCAATTTGAATTAAAAAACATTTGATTAGAAAAAAAAGTTACACATGTACATATTATAGGACAATGTTTAAGAGCACTGGCTCTGGAGTCAGGTAGGGCTAATTTTGGAATAACAAATAACTAATTCCACTATTTTAGTCAAATTATTTAAATCCTCTGTGAGGCAGTTTCTTGCTTTGAATAAAAAGGAGATGATACTAGGGTCTTTTGTTCATTTTTGTATAGATTTAATAAAATGAATGGTGTAAAATGAATAGAACTTCTTGGTACACAGCTATTGTCATCATTGTTGGTGTTATTGCAACTACTACTGCTACTTCATTGTAACACGAACTTCTCATTTCAGACCTCCAGTTCTTCAGTTCCCTACCACAAAGAAAATTAGTAATTTTTTATGTCATCTAGATATATGTGTGTGTGTATGTACACATGTATATGTATATTTTTATATATATTTTTCATTTTTCAAACAAAAAACCCTAATATATAACATTTTTACCTAGCATGTGTCATTTAAAGGATAATGTATAGCCAGTGAACCATAGAGATCTTTTTTGTCATGTTGCAAAGTCTTCAACTATACAAACATGCCATGCTCTATTTACCTCCTTACCTACAAGTGGATATAAAGTAGTCTCTAGTCTTAGTTTCTGAAAAAGTAAATTAATGCTGTAATTTCCCAAATAAGGGTACACATCTGCAGTATAATTTTCTATAAAGTGTATCACTAGGTCAAATGACAGGAAGTTTCAAAAATTTTGACAGATTCTACTGAGTTGTCAGAGTCTATCAAAATCTAAAACTTAGCATGTTTCCCACTCTGCCAGCCTTCACAATCTGAAAGCTTAGCTGATTAAACAGTAATTGAGAGATTCTGCATAGAAGTACAATATAGGTGTGTTTTTTCATAAAATCAGGGTAACACATTTCACCAAGCTGGTGAGGATTCTAGCATGAGGCTGGAGTGAAAGAATAATGTGCATTCATGAATTTACTGTTTTAACAAATATTGATTGAGTACCTACTATGTATTGGTAGGTGATAGTTGCAATAAAAATCACTAACAATATTATTAATTAGTTTATCAAATTTTCAAAGTTACAAAGTAGGAGGCAGAAAAGACTGGGTGGGATTCATTTTGAGTCAGGAGACGTTGATGGTTTACTATATGCTGAAAGTTTATTAAAAGACATACTTGCACAGCAAAACCAAAACAAAACAAAGCCAGCAATAACAAAACCAAAAAACAAACAAAAAAGAAAACTCAGAGTTTTAATTTATTTTGCTTTTGTTGTCTGATTAATTTCATTTCTTTTTCTTAGCCTAAATGTATCTTAAACACATATATCTTCAGAGTTGTAGAAATATTTTGTTTAAAGTAACACAATCTGATTCTACTTCATTCTTCTCCCTCTGCCACTTTCTGATGTTTCCTTTGGGTATTTGTTGTAATTATCTAGAGCACTGTACAGCCCTGAGATGCCCATGAGAACACAGTGAATTGATATCCCTGTCTCCCAGTAAAATCATTAATCCATCCTTTATGTTGATGTAGTAAAAAGAGCATCAGGCATAGAATATCTGAGGAGAAAAAGTAAAAATGCTCCATTTGTCAAGGTCTAAAGTGAACCAAAACATGGAATGGAAAATAATATATATAACTTAATGAAAAATTATGTAAATGAGAAATGACTGGGAGATTTTCCTGACAGAAGTTGATGTGCTTTCCATTAATTAAAAAGAAAATTAAGCCCACACTTTGCAGTGAGATTTTTAGAAATAAATGTCAAAAATGAAATATGCTATTCAGGTGCTCACTTTTGGAAAGAGAGAAATCAAGACGGTGTCAGATGTAACAATAATACTGAAGTGTAAGACTTCGTATGCTGAAAGTCTGCTGCTCAGACACAGCTCAGAAAATATTTGTTTGACTAGAACATGGTTTTTAAAATATGCTGTCAATTAAAATGCAGGGATTTCACATACGAATCCAAAATTTTTGAGTTTTCTTGAACAATCTGAATAGCTGGCACATTGGACCCAAGCCAAGGAATGGTGCACATTTCTACCTTGCCATCTTTGTCAATTTGTAATTACCCCTAGCCCTGATGTCAAGTCTTAGTTCTTATGTAGCATTGTATTTCCTCACTTGCTTTTCTTCTCCTTATACAATCAAAAGTGAAAAATGAAAGAGAAGGTTTCATGTTTTAAGGAAAATGAGAGAAGTGCTTTTTAGTGGAAATGAATATTCTTACTTTTTAATATATGCAATATGTGTGCCCAGAAAGTAAAGAGAACATTTTTGTAAATCCAGCCACATTTCTTCATTTATTTTTTTCCTGACAGGATTCTGTTAGCTTTTTGATTTTGAGATACTTCATTTTAAAGGACTCGAACAGGACTTTTGGTTCTAGTTAGAAGCATAAATGGTAACACTAAGTTCTAAATGCTAAGTCCCATGCGGAGCAACCAGAGGAGAATAACAATGAAAAGCCATTGACTACATTTTCAGTGCAACGAGAAGTCAGAGAAAACCTAAAAGTCGGATTACCACTGAATAATACCAAAAGCATCTGAGCCCAAAGGAACCATTTAGGAAGCCTGTGCAAGTCCTAATGGTTCTGTGGGGAAGAGGAGAGTGTGGAGGGGCCTTGTGGTGGGAGACCACAGAAATCTCCAGCAAATACTCATTTTCAGACGGGAGGGCCACCCTGAGAAGAAACAACTCTGAGCAAGATTGACATGGTAGAATGAATGCAGAACCCAGAAAGACAAGTGCTATAAGCCCTAGATAGAGAAATCTGTTGAGAAACAAGAGAGATGCAGGGTTGTTGAGAAAAGTCATCACAAGCAAGATCAGGTTTCACGAGGCTTAACTACACAGAAACACCATATTTTATAATAGTTGATTACTATAGCCAGAGACAATGGAACCCTTAACCAAGAAATCTAGAGAACTATCCTCCTCTTACCATATCATTACTGCCACAGCGATCCGCTACTAGCCCAGAAAAAGACATATGTCATTCAAATATGGGTAATAAAACATTAA
Organism: Daubentonia madagascariensis; assembly: GCA_023783475.1. Lineage (NCBI taxonomy): Eukaryota > Metazoa > Chordata > Mammalia > Primates > Daubentoniidae > Daubentonia > Daubentonia madagascariensis. The sequence goes on along the minus strand of JAKFHU010001798.1, from coordinate 4,098,532 downwards.
GATTCCTTTAAAAATATTATAAGAAAAGTATGTGAAAAATAGCACCTCTGCACAGATGATGACACTGATGAGCAAACATGGCTACAAAGCAGACTAAAATTGTACCACCAACTTGAACATGAAGAAGAACAATAAAAACAAAACAAGCCGTCAGTGAAGAATTTGTATCTACAAAGTGACATTCCAAAACAAAAGAGCAAGAACAAATGAAAAACGCAATCAGATAACAGGAGGTGATGGACTGATTTTAAGAGGATGTGGAACAGAAAGGCAGAATACAGGGAAAAAAGGAAAAAAATGGAAAGTTGCTTCAGGAGACTCATTCTAGAAATGAAGGTTAAATTCTACGGAACGGGAAGGAGGCGTATGGATACCACGGAAAGCAAGCAGAATAAGTGAGATAAATGATTGGAGAAAAAAATTCTGTAGCTGATAGGCAAAGATTATTTGAAATATACATAATTAGAATTCCCAAAGAATCAAGGTTAAACAATGGAACAAATGGATATTTAAAACCATAACTCAAGAAACTTTTTTCTCAGATCAGAGAAGAATCGAATGCCTATATTGAAAGTAACTCTGTTTTATGTGGAAGAATTAATCTAAATTCATCCAGAATAAGAAAATCACATCGGCTGTGGCTCCTGGATTGCAGGGTGAAGCACCTGTAATACACTCAGGGAAAGAAGGCGTGCATCAAGGAAGTACGGGTTCTACAGCCAATGAAGACGTCTTTTAGGAATAGTGGCTATAATCAAGCAGTTTTGAATATATAAAAACTCAGGGAGTATTTTTTTTTCCTAAGAAACTACTAGATAACAAGGTCCAACTACCTGTTATAAGGGTGAAAACATTTTGTTTATTTTGTTCTTCAATGATTACAAAAATTTTGTTTTTGTGTATGGATTACATTTTGAATTAGACAAAGTGAATAATATGTCTTACTAAATAAATATAGGAAACTTTTTGCAGTGTTCTCAAACAATTTTCAAAGAATGGAAAGTTTCTTTTTCTTTTCTAATTTAAACTAAAGTATTAATTTACAACACCTTTTTCTTTCTAAATCACACTGTTTTAAAAAATAGTCTTTATTTTTATTACCTTTTTTTCTCATTCTTTCCTTAGCATTGTTGCTATAAATTTTTATCTATTACCATTTTGGTTGTATTTTATGAATCTTCATATGTGATGTTCTAACTATTTTTGGTGTTTGATTATATTTAATTAAAATTTTAATTTTTTATTTCTCCTAACTCATTTGTGAAAGTATTTTTTAAGCACCAAAATTTGTTTATACATTAGACATTCCCTTTTTTTTAAATCAAGGTCAATCCTGTAGCCTGTATAAATTATTTTTATACTTTGGAATATACTGATGCTTTTCTTGTGAAACTATGTTTAATGTGAAAGAGGCTTTGGTCTCATCCTAGTAACTTCCACTATAAAGCAACAAGATGTTAACATGAAAAAAGTAACAGCTCAAGTGAACTGAAAAACATTTAAAATGATCTAAATATCAAAATCTATAAATACATTGATATATTTTAATAATATTCTCCAAGTTTGCAATGTGTAAATGGAAAGTAAGAAAGCCTTCAAAATAATGGGATTTACTGTTCAAGCAATATTACACAGTATGAAAAACTTTCTTACAGAATACATGGAAAAGATAGCTAAATTTTATGAAATGTTCTTTTAAATGTGTATCTAAGATTACCAGGAATAAGGGACTAAAATCTCACAGAGAGCTGGAATCCAAAGTAGTGAGCTGATTTGAAGCAATAACAACATGTGACATTTGGGTCACGTTCGTGTGATTAGTAAAAAAGGTTGTATTTTCTTTGATGTTTGGGGAGACAATAAAAACATCTTCACCAGAATAAGACGGATATTTGTTATTAAGACCACCTTATTCAAGACAAGCTTCTTGTAGAATTACACCCTTAATAAATGTGTAGACTATGAAAAAAGTCTGCCCTATTGCTCTTGTCTTCAGAAAATCTTATCTGTCTTATCCTAGGTCTGGGATCAAGCACATTTTGTTCTCAAGTGTGTCTGCTTCAAATTTATGCTGCCAGTGTATACCCAGGGAAAGTGCAATCATTTAAAAGTGTGTCCAAGTTTGTAATGTCCTGCTATCTGACACAAATCAGTACAATGATAATAATGAAAATAGGAGGAAGAAGAAGAGGGGGACGAAGAGGAGGGGGAGAAATCGTCTCCATGTAGTCAGAACACAAAGTAGAAGTGTAAGAAATCATGGAACAAACAATAATAAGATGAGATTAAAAAACAGTGGGATTCATAAATTAAGGGTAAAAATAAAGCAATCATGAAAGTAAAGAAGAAATTAGAAGGAGCACTAGAGAGAACAGAAAGTATAAAATGTTTTAAATAGGAGATAGAGAAGAGAAACGAGAAAGTAAAATTAAATCGAAATAAATGTGAAAAAGGACCGGAGAGAATTACAAGAAAGCAGGCAGAGAAGACCTAATACATCTATGAACCCAATAACATAGTCTCAACACTCAGAAAGCAAAAACTATGAGATATAAAGAGATCTAGGAGATTGGAAAAGAAGCATTCCAGTGTTAGGAGGGTTTAACTTAACTCTCTCTGTTTACTGAAGATAAAGTTGGCAAAAATATATAAGTAAGGATTCTGAATTTCTATTTAAACAAAAAAATTAGGAAAGGAAATCTAATACATAAACAAGCACATATGCATGTGGGGTATGTATATGTGTGCATATGTGTGTGTGTGTGTGGAGAGAAAGAGAGAGAGAGACGGTGAGAGAGGGAAAAAAAAGAGAGTGCACAGGCTCTCAAAATAAAAAATAAATCTTTCATAGGCCTATTGACATTTATAAAAATTGACCATTTATTTAGCCACAAAGAAAACCTTAATATATTATAAAATTGCAAGTATATAGTACAGACAACACTAACTAAAAAGCAATGCAACCTGAAATTAATAGAACATAAAACTTCTATATCTGAAAATTAAAAAAAATAAAAAATATTGGGAAACCCTTTTTACCTTGACAGAGCTCCACTAACATAGCAAACGAGGTCTGTCTCTGGTCACCCATGCACTTGCTCCTCCCCAGGAGAGAAGGAGTGTGGCTTCATCTGATTAGTGCATTTTGAAGAGCAGCCTGAACACAGTGCTGCACTCCCTTACTTTTACCTTTTTCCTTCTTGGGATCCAAGCTGCCTGCAGCATGCATGATTTTGGTTCTGTTGCTCTAATCCCTAAGTTTTACAGGGATAGAATTTGTTCTTGGTAGGCTGAATGGAGGAATCAACAGTTTTGGGAAGCCGACATGAAGTAGAATGTCAAAGAGCACTGGTGGAAAGATTCTTTTGGGGATTAGGTGCATGCATTTAGATTTAAACTTCAATAAAATAAATGTATATTTTTTATCTTGAAGGGAATTATATAGGGTCATGTGCTGGATGGCCTCCGGATAGCTTTGGCTAACCCAGTCTCTCCCCATTCCTCTTCCTGCCTGCAGTTCTCAGAATAACAGGATGCTCTTGGAATGCAATATCCTGAGATAGGGAGGAAATGCTCAAAACAGCCCAGGCCTTGTTGCTGTCCCTCCTAGGAGATATAACACCTTAAGTTAGGAAGAGACTGCCAGGGCAGCCTGGGCCCTGCTATTCTCTCCCCTGGAAAAAGGATGTCCTTCAAAGCTTTGCTCAGTGGGTCATGTGGCTCCTGTGGTATATAACCTGGGACAGGCTGCCTTGTGGGATCCCTCAGCTGTGGTGCAAGTGGGGCACACCCAGTCAAGACTCCATCTACCCCAAGCAGCTTTCTTGATACTTGGGGCACCAACTCACGATGAAGCCAAAGCTTCTATTGTCCCTTGTTCCCTGTACGTAATAAACCCATGCCACGTAACTTGTTGGCAGCCTTAGGTACACAGTACACGATAAGTTGTCCCAAATTCCCCTCTCTTTCAGGGTCAAGAAGGAAACTTTGGAATAGACAATCTTGAAATTGCTGTGGTTAGTTCACTGGCTGAAGAGTAAAAAACTCAAAGAATTGTTGGGTGTGATTTAAGGTGACATAATCATTGTGAGCAGGCAGCCAAGTACTGTCCATTTGCTAAGGGAAGATGTCAGAAAAATTCATGGAACTAGGACTATGAGGGAAGTCACGCTAAGGGCAAGTCATGTTAAGGGAGAGTTAGTTAGGATGGTACTAAAATATGTCTAAGCCTGGACAAGATGGGAGAATATTTTTGGCATGGATTTTTCCAATTAAAAAAAGTGAAGGTGGAAAAATCTCTTGGAGAGACCCAAACTCGAATGTGTGGGACCCAAAGGAAAGGGAAAATACAAAGTAAGTCATCACAGATCCAGTGCACAGTTCTAGTCCATGATGATAGAGGAGAATGAATGACTTTACCTCATTTTAAATGTTACAAACAGGCAAACTTTATTGGGAAAATGAGAATAACAAGTAGAGGAAATTATACTCAAAGTATATCTCACTGGTGCACAAGAGAACAGTACTGGAAAAATGCCTCTAAATGACTGGAATATTTTTCCTTTTCCTTTCCCTTTCCTTTCTTCTGTTTCCCTTTCTGTTTTTCCCCTCCCCTTCCATTTCTGTGACTCCATGAAGAGAGGCCTGCATGTTTGGCTCGGTGTTTCCTGTGACTGGGTGGGTGAGCCTGTTTCATCAGAATGTTCAAATACAGTCAACATACTCCAACTTCAGCAGTCTTATGTCATGCAAACAAGGTGATAGCCCAGCCCCACACTCCCAGGCTAGTTTTACCAGTGTCCATTTGGAAGATCTCCCAGAAAGTGAGTCAGTAACAGGGAAGGGGGCAGCTCACGCCAATAGGTAGGGCCGGATGTCAGATTCCGGTAGGGAGACCCTGACCCCTGGGCTGTAGGATTCTTTAAGCTACATGATTATGGAAAAATTGAATCCTCTCCTTGTTCTAATCAGGGCCCAATATCCAATAGAAAACATGATGTGTCAGAACCTTGATTTCATCCCTCTTGTGTCAACCCAGTTGTTTTGGGAAAAACACTCCCAAACTGTGCTTTCCTCTAAACTTCACAACAATCAACACAAAAGAGGACTTCTGTGACCAAATGTGGAGCTTTTTCCCACACTCCAAGCAGCGGATACCAGCTGGGTATCTTCTAATTCAATTCTGACACTACCTACTCAGAGATAGTGTCAGAAGATCCCACAGGGTGAGGGCACAATCCCCAAGACAGCCCCCCTCCCTGCACCCCGTAGACACTAGTCGCAGGTTTAGGCCTCTAGAGCTTCTAATCGACTGGCTTCAAGTTGGGGTTCCCATGACCTTCTCCTTCTTTGGGTTCAATTAATTTGCTGGAGTGCTCACAGTACTCAGGGAAACAGTTACTTAATGTTAACTGATTTATTATAAAGGATATTACAAAGGATACTGATGAAGAGTAGTGTAAGATGAGGATGGGGGAAGGGACACGGATCTTCCATGCCCTCCCTGGGTGTGTCACCCTCCAGGAATCTCTTCCTCATGTTGAGCTACCTGGAAGCTCTCTGAACACAGTCCTCTTGGGCTTTTATGGAAGCTTCATTACGAAGACATGATTGACACAACCATGTAGAAATGTGATTAGACAAAAAATACATGATCTAAACCCAGCAAGGCCTGTCTGTTCAGAGTCTTCCTGACCTCTCTGTGTAGCGTTCCTTCCTTCAGGGCATGGGGCAGGACCCTCTCTGGAATGAGGGTCTTTTAATACATGATCAGAGTAACGTCCTGCCTTGGGCAGGTGAAAGGAGGATAGAAGGTCAAAAAGAGAGATTCTATCTCCTGAGTCCTGCTCCTGAGGCCTAAAGTGTCCCAACATTATAACATGGACTGTGGGAGTTATGATCCAGAAACCAAGGACAAAATCCAATATGCATATCATAACACCATACCAGTGATTGTGATTGGGTTTGGAAAGGAGTGTGGTACTAGCTTCTCCCTTGGCATGATCAGGAACTAAGATCCAAGACTTTGAATCCTTGTTGTATGGCTCAGCAAGGTAATGGTGAATTTACTGCACCATTCTTTACATCTGGAGGATTACCAACCCTCTCAGAAAGATGGGGCACAGGAGAAGAGATTGTGGCATCCAAGTCAGGTGATTGATCAAGAAGACTACCTTAACCACTGGACTAAAGGTGGTTTCCAAGGGACCCTGTAGTTGACCAGTCTCTTTTCCTATAAGAAATCAGTGGTCTTTATTCCAGGACTAGATTGGTTCAATATTAACATATATATGTACATAATTTATCATATTATTAGGATATAACAAAATATCATCAGAGCGTTTCTGTAGATGCTGAAAACTCATTTGACAAAATTCAATTCTCTGGTTTATTAAAAATATACAAAAAATAGATAAAATGGGAATTGATAAAAAGTTTTCCTAACATTATAAAATATGTTAATCTCAACACAAAGGCCAGTATTACTCATAATGGGAACACACAAAGTATTGCCACTAAGGTGAAAAAAAGATGGGGACAGTGGCATATGCCTATAATCTCAGCTACTCAAGAGTTTGAGGCCAGTCTGGGCAACACAGCAAGACCCTGTCTCTAAAAAAAACAAAAGCAAAAACAAAATAAAACAAAACAAAAAAAGAGAGGGTATCCTCTATTACCTCTATTATTTAAGAACTTTCTGTAGCCATTCTCCATCTGACAAAATTAGAAAAAAGAAATGTAAAAGGTAAAAAACATTGAAGAAGGTTAATTATTAATACTTACAAAAAATTAGATTTTATACCTGGAAAATCAAGTAAAAACAACTTACGGTGGTGAAACAAAAAATTAGCATATACCAATAGCTAATGCAGATGCTCTTTGATTTACAATGGCGTTACATCCCAGTAAACCCTCATATTGAAGATATTGTAAGTCTAAATTTCATTTAATGCACCTAACCTATTGAACATTATAGCTTAGCTTAGCTCACCTTAAACATGCTCAGAACACATACATTAGCTTATAGTTGGGCAAAGTCATCTAACACAAAACTTATTTTATAATAAAGTTTTGAATATCTTGTGTAATTTATTAAATGCTGTACTGAAAGCAAAAAACAGAGTGGTTGTATGGGCACTCAAAGTACAGTTTCTACTGAAAGCTTATTGCTTTTACACCATAGTAAAGTTGAAAAATTGTTAAATTGAATCATCATAAGTCAGGGACCATCTGTAATATGAAACAGTAACTTTTATATATTACAGCAACAAGAAGACAGAAGAAATACGATAGAGGAAATGTCCCATTTATATTAGTAACAAATAAGATAAAATTGGGTGGAAAATTAATTTTGCAAGAAATGTTCAAATTCTACATTAAAAATATTTTAAAGATTCCTGAATGATACAAAGAAAGGTATGAACAAATGGAAAGGCTACCTATTTTCTTAGAAAGGAAGTCTCAACGTCATCTTGTCTATTCCTCTTCTTATATTACATAATTAATATTATGACACTCAAAAATGCCATCAGGATTTATCTGAAATGACTAGTGCTCACCATTAACTGCTATATCACCCATTTCAGGCCCATGGGAGATTTCCTTTCTCAGCCCCTTGCAAACAGGGCCATCTGACTCATTCTTAACAATAAAATTAGAGAGGAATTTTCACGTGTTACTTCCAGGCTAAGGCAGTGGAAAGTCTACAAGTACTTCTATTTATCTCTCCCACTTTGTGACAATCTTGGAGAACACCTTGTGTTGAGATGGTAGGGCTAAAGATTGGAGAAGTCTGGATTGTTGAATTACTTTGTGGAATAGGCCATTTAGGGGATTTATTTGGACATGGCAGAATGTGTGGGAGCAAACAAAAGAAAACAAAAAAAACTTTTTTCTTTAAGCTGTATTTGTAGTTGTTTGTTCTTAAGATTTTCAAAGACCTAAAATACCTAAAAAATTATCTTGGTCATTCATAATTATTACAGTTTTCATAAAAAACCACAAGTTAATCCTATTAATAGGAGTGACTCACACACTTTCTAAATATAATAAAACTAAATTTAAAAAAAATAAATTATACTTTTTATACATAATCAAGAACCCTTTATATTTAAGGCATACCTCAGAGATTTGTGGGTTTGGTTTCAATACAACTGCAGTAAAGTAAATATCTCAATAAAATGAGCCGCATGAGTTTTTTGGTTTCCAAGTGCATATAAAAGTTATATTTACACTAGACTGTAGTGTATTGCGTGTTCAATAGCATTATGACCAAACAACAATGTATATACCTTGATTAAAAATAATTTATTGCTATATAAAGCTAACAATGATCTGAGCTTTCATTGAGTCCTTATTTTTTGCTGGTGGAGGGTCTTACCTTGATGTTGATGGCTGCTCACTAATCAGGTTGGTGGTTGCTGAAGGATAGGGTGGCTCTTGCAATTTCTTAAAATATGACAACGATGAAGTTTGCTGCATCGACTGACTCTTCCTTTCACAAAATATTTCTATGTGGCATGCAATGCTGTTTGGCGTCATTTTACCCACAGTAGAATGCTTCAAAATTGAAGTCAGTCCTTTCAAACATTGCCATTGCTTTGTCAACTCAGTTCCTGTAATATTCTAAATTCTTTGTTGTCATTTCAACATTGTTCACAGCGTCTTCAGCAGTAGTACATTCCATCTCATCTGAAGAAACCACTTTCTCGGCTCATTCATAAGAAGTAACTCCTCATCCCTTCAAGTTTTATCTTGAGATTGTAGCAATTCAGTCATGCCTTCAGGCTCTCATTCTAATTCTAGTTCTCTTGCTGTGTCTACTACATCTGCAGTGACTTGCTCCACGGAAGTCTTAAACTCCTCAAAGTCATCCCTGAGGGTTAGAATAAAACATTTTGTAAATTCCTGTTAGTGCAGATATTTTGAGCTCTTCTTATGAATCAGAAATGCTCTTAACAGCATCTGGAATAGTGAATCCAGATTTTCCAGAAGACTTTCAATTTACTTTGACCACATCCATCAGAGAAATCATTATCTATGGCACTTACAGCCTTACAAAATGTGTTTCTTAAGCAATAAGATTTGAAAGTCTAAATTACTCCTGATCCATGGGCTATAGAATGAATGTTGTGTTAGCAGGCATGAAAACAACATAAATCATTTTGTATAACTCCATCAGTGCTCTTGGATGATCAGATACATTACCAATATGCAGTAATATTTGAAAGAAATATTTTTTTCTGAACAATAGATCTCAAGACTGGGCTTAAAATATTCAGTAAGCCATGCTGGAAACAGATATGTTGTCAACCAGGTTTTATTCTTTCATTTCTAGAGACAGGCAGAGTAGATTTAGCATAATTCTTAAGGGCCCTAGGATTTTCAGAGTGGTAAATGGCCATTGGCTTCAACTTAAAATCACCAGCTGCATTAGCCCTTGACAAGAGAGTCAGCCTGTGTTTTGAAGCTTTGAAGCCAGGCATTGACTACTCTCTAGTTATGGAAGTCATAGATGGAATCTTCTTCCACTATAGGGTGGTTTTGTCTACATTGAACATCTGTTGTTTAGTGTAGCCACCTTCATCAATGATCTCAGCTAGATCTTCCAGGTAACTTCTTGTAGCTTTTACATTAGCATTTGCTGCTTTACCTAGCACTTTTATGTTATGGAGAGCGCTTCTTTCTTTAAACCTCATGAACCAAGCTCTGCTAGCTTCCCACTTTTTTTCAGCAGCTTCCTCACCTCTCTCGGCTTTCATAGAATTAAAGCCTTTCTCTGATTAGGCTTTGGCTTTAGGGAATGTTACAGTTGGCTTGATCGTCTATCCATATCATTCAAACTTTCTTCATTTTGGCAATAAGCATATTTCAGTTACTAATCATTCTTTTGTTCACTGGAGTAGTATTTTCTTCAAGAACTTTTACTTTGTGTTCACAGCTTGGCTAACTCTTTGACACAAGAAGCCTAGCTTTTGGCCTATCTCAGCTCTTGATATGCCTTCCTCACTAAGCTTAATCATTTCTAGATTTTGACTAAAAGTGCAAAACATGAGACTCTTCCTTTCACTTGAGCACTTAGAAGCCATTGTAGAGTTATTAAGTGGCCTGATTTTTAATATTATTGTGTGGCGGGGAATAGGGAGGCCAAATGAGAAGGAAAAAGATGGGGAACAGTCTGTCGGTTGAGCAGTCAGAACACACATTTATCGATTAAGTTCATTGTCTTATATGGGCACGTTACATGGTGCCCCAAAACTATTATAATATTAACATGAAAGATCATTAATCACAGGTAACCATAACAAATATAATAATAAATGAAAATATTTGAAATATTGTGAGAATGACCAAAGTGTGACACAGAGACGCAAAGTGAGCACATGCTGTTGGAAAAAATGGCACAGATAGGCTTGCCTGACCCAAGGTTGCCACAAACCTTCAATTTGTAGAAAACACAATATCTGTGAAGGGCAATAAGCAAAGCTTGATAAAATGAGGTGTGCCTTTATATAAAATGCCATTTATAATAGCAACAATCATTATAAAGTGTCTCAATAACTCCAACAATAGCTATGTAACACTGTTTATGGAGAACATTAAAACTTTATTGAAGGACATTAAAAATAAATACTATATTGAAATATATAGCATATTCACGGGAGGAAAAACTAAGTGTTCTAAGTATGACAATTGTCTTCATGTTAATTCATAAATTCCTCACAATCTCAATAATTTATTTTTAACGTGGCAAGTAAATTCTCACCATTATATGGCTAAGAGCAGCCAAGAAAATTTCATAGAACGACTTAGTGAGGCTTATCCTAGCAAATATTAAGTTGTAATATAAAGCTGTAGCAACTAAGTATCTTACACAAAAACAGTTTGCAACAATTAGTTATCCAACCTCATATCATAAATAGCAAACTTTAATGAGTTAATAAAATTATGTAGAAGAATATATGGCTTTGGTAGGGAAGAAATTTTATAAACAAGATACAAAAATAAATACCGTTAAAAATTGGTAATTCTAATTCATAAAATTGGTATGAATTGGACAGCAATTTGGGAATTTTAGCAAATTTGAAGATGCACTCACCATATGGCACAGTAATGCTCCCTCAAATTATAGACCACAGAAGATCTTTCACTTTTCTGCACCAGAAGACTTAGACAGGCAAGACTGTTTCTAGCAATAGTGTTTGTGAATAGTAAAAAAAAAAAAAATGGGAACAACTGAAATTTTCATCAGCAAGAGAATGAATACATAAATTACAGTTATTCCTACAATGGATTTATATACAGAAATGAAAATAATTTATTATTATAATAATACAAGTGAATCTCAAAAATGTAATATTTAACAAAAAAGAAAGTTGTATAATGTTACATAAATGAGGATATATTTTATAAACAGTATTTATATAAAACAATATGATATAAGTTTTGTATATATAAACTTTTCAGAAAAAAAGTGGTTCATATTATAGGAGGAGGGGATGAGATCTCTGAGGGTGACATTGGTGGTTTCAGCATTATGTGTAAACTGGATTAAGCATGCATCGGTCTCTTACAATACTTTTTAGTCTTTAAGGATGTATGGTGTATTTCATAATAATGTTTTAAAATGCTCAAAATATTAATAAAAGGAGACTTAATGTTTAATAGTAGTTAAATATGAGAGACCCAACTAATTTAGTAGAATTTTTAAAAGAAGATGTTAAGAATATATGTGTAATATCTGGTACTCACCATCAAACTGGTACTAACTGATGAACACTTACATCACACAGGGCAATAACATCCATCTGAAGGTGGGCGGGCAGGAGGGGGGTGGAAGGGATGGGAAAAACTCTCACTGAATGGATGCGGGGAGCACAGTTTGGGAGATGACCACGATTGTGGCTCTGACATGGGCAGAACAGGGGCAATGTGTATGGCCAAAGTGTTGTACCCCCATGATATTCTGAAATTAAAAAAAAAAAATTAAAAAAAGAATATATGTGTAAGATAAAGTTTATGTTTTAGAAAAAAGTTTTTTAAATCACAACATAAATATTCAAAGATTATCAAATAATAATTCTGGATAATCTACATGTTTTTTAAATGAATACTTTTAATACATTTAGGAGAAAGTTTAGGACTAATAATTACAAATTACACCTACTTCTAAAAAGTGGATGAGAAGATGAATGGACTATCATATAAATCTGAATTTGCAGATATCATGTATCTTTTGCCTTAAATTTCTAAACCAAGAGTGCGAAACTTAATAAGTTACATTCATCAGAAAATTTCTATTTTGTTAAATAATGGCAAAGTAGGCAATTTAAAAATGTAATGGTGATTCAAGAACATGAAATCAGTAGATGCCTGATTCAGGTTTTAGTAACAGCCAGTTACCTATCCTTGAACTTAATTTAGCCAAGTCATTCTGACTTACATTCTTGTCCTTTGCCTTTTTAGTAAGTATCAGAGCTACAATAGCTTGAAATATGAGCATAAGTGAACTAGCCTTGTCAAGGTAACTTCTAAACATAATGAGTGTGCTTTGGCAAACCTTAGTAAGTGCAGGTCATTTTGTCATGCAACTCTGTTACAAGATCATGATGATGTCTTTGGATTCAAACCATCATGCGTAAGCAGTTACTGCCTAAAAGGAATTTACCTCTATTAAACTGACTTTGGAAAATTCTGCCTCTTGACAAGATGTTTGAAATAAAATGGTACATTTAGAATGATTGGTAGTGGAGATAACTGCTTTAACATGCCACTTGGATAAAAAGTGTCTATGCAACTTTTAACAACTTCTACCAATAATAATTCTGAAGATCAGAAAAGATACAAAAATTCATGATACCCTAAATGATTACCAGTGAACGACTTATATTCCAAATAAGAGAATTACTATAAAACTATACAACCTACAATATAGTATACATATGCTTACTATAAAACAGACTAAATTTCAAAAAGTAGAAAATACTTTGTACCTTTATTATTCTTACTTCCTAAATTAGAAGCTTAGATTCAATGGTGTTGAAGATGCATTCTACAGTTGCCCCTATTATTCCCACCTCCTGGTGTTTACCCTAGCTTCTAAGCAACACAATATGACAAAGGCCATGAGATGTCACTCCCATGATTAAGTTACTTCATAAAGCCATACCTAGATTTATTGTACTTTGTTTTATCATGCTTCACAGATACTGTATTTTTTCCAAATTGCAGGTTTGTGGAAACCCTGACTCAAGCAAGTCTCTTAGCACCATTTTTTCAACAGCGTGTGCTCACTTTGTGTCTCTGTGTCACATTTTGGTAATTCTTACAATATTTCAAACTTTTTAATCATTGTTATATCTATTATGGTGATCTATTATTAGTGCTCTTTGATGGTACTATTGCTATTGTTTTGGGGTGCTATGAACCATGTCCATATAAAACAGCAAACCAAATCGATAAATGCTGTATGTGTTCTGACTACTCTCCCCACTGGCTATTCCCCTATCACTGTCTCTCTCCTCGATCCTTCCTAATTCCTGAGACAGGATAATATTGAAATTAGGCCAATTAATAACCTAAAGTGGCCTCTAAATGTTCAAGTGAAAGGAACAGTTGCATGCCTCTCACTTTAAATGAAAAACTATAAATGATTCAGCTTAGTGAGGGAGGCATGTTGAAAGTCAAGATAGGCCTCTTGTGTCAAGGAGTTAGTCAAATTGTAAATGCAAAGGAGAAGTTTTTGAAGAAAATTAAATGTGCTACTCCAGTGAACACACAAATGATAAGAAAAACAGCCTTATTGTTGATATGGAGGTTTGAGTGGTATGGATAGAAGTTCAAACCAGCCACAATATTACCTTATGCCAAAGCCTAATCCAGAGCAAGACACTACTTATTTTCAATTCTATGAAGGCTGACAGAGGTAGGAGCTTCAAAAAAGTTGGAAACTAATAAAGGTTGGTTCATGAGGTTTAAGGAAAATAGTAATCTCCATGACATAGAAGTACAAGGTGAAGCAGCAAGTGCTAATGTAGAAGCTACAAGAAGTTATATAGAATGTCTAGCTAAGATCATTGATGAAGGTGGCTACACTAAATGACAGATTTTCAATGTAGATGAAACAGGCTTCTATTGGAAGAAGATGCCATCTAAGACCTCCATAGGTAGACAGGAGAAGTCAATGCCTGGTTTCAAAGCTTCAAAAGACAGGCTGACTCTCTTATTAGGGGCTAATGCAGCTGGTGACTTCAAGTTGAAGCCAATGGTCATTAACTATTCTGAAAATCCTAGGGCCCTTAAGAATTATGCCAAATCTACTCTGCCTATGGTTTAGAAATAGAACAATAAAACCTGGATTACAACACATCTGTTTACAGCATGGTTTACTAAATATTTTAAGTCCACTGTTGAGATTTACTGTCAAGAGTAAAAGATTTCTTTCAAATATTACTGCACATTGATAATGTGTCTAGTCATCCAACAACTCTGATAAGATGTACAAGGATATTAATGTTGTTTTCATGCTTGCTAATACAACACCCATTCTGTAGCCTATGGATCAAGGGTAATTCAGAGTTTCAAATCTTATTACTTAAGAAACACATTTTGTAAGGCTATAAGTGCCATATATAGTGATTTCTCTGATGAATGTGGTCAACACAAATTGAAAACCTCTGGAAAGGATTCCCCATTCCAGATGCCATTAAGAGCATTTTGATTCATAAGAAGAGCTCAAAATATCTGCATTAGCAAGAATTTAGAAGATGTTTTATTCCAACCCTCATGGATGACTTTGAGGGATTCAAGACTTCTGTAGCACAAGTAATTGCAGATGTGGTGGAAATAACAAGAGGACTGGAATTAATAGTAGAGCCTGAACATGTGACTGAATTGCTACAATCTCATGATAAAACTTGGAGAGGTGAAAAGTTGCTTCTTATGTATGAGCAAAGTGGTTTCTTCTGATGAGATAGAATCTACTCCTGGTGAAGATGCTGTGAACAATGTTGAAATGACAACAAAGGACTTAGAATATTATAGGAACGGAGTTGACAAAGCAGTGGCAAAGTTTGAGAAGACTGACTCCAATTTTGAAAAATTCTACTGTGGTTAAAATGCTATGAAACAGCATCACATGCTACAGAGAACTCTTCTGTGAAAGGGACATCTGTCGATATGGTAATCTTCATTGTTGCGTGATTTTAAGAAATTGCCATGGTCATCCCAGTCTCTAGCAGCCACCACCTGGATTGGTCAGTAGCCAGCAATATCAAGGTACAATTTTACACCACCAAAAAGATTACAACTTGCTAAAGACTCACATAATTGTTACCATTTTTTGCAATAAAGCATTTTTACTTAAGGCATATACATTGCTTTTTTAGACATAATGGTATTTCACATTTATTAAACTACAGTATAATGTAAACATATAATTCATATGCACTGGGAAATCAATACATTTTTGTGACTCTCTTTATTGTGATATTTGTTTTATTGTGGTGGTCTGGAACTAAACCTTCAATATCTTCATGTTATTCCTGTATACCTCTCCCTCTTGGTAGGAAACTCATTCTAGAGATTCTTATTGCTGGCTCAAAAAAGTGAATCCCTCATTTACATAATGTCCCCATAGCAAGAAACTATAGGCCTGTAGGAGCTGAGGGTGGCTTCTAGCAATAGCCAGCTGGGGGCAGGTGCTTTCATTCCTACAACTGCAAAGTAATAAATGCTTCCTGCAACCCAAGTGAGCTTAGAAATGGGTTCTTCCCCTGTCAAGCCTCCAGATGAAAACACTGCTTAAACAACATCTTTATTGCAGTCTTGTGAGGGCCTAAGCAGTTTTACAAGGACCCAGCTAAGCTATGCCTAGATTTTTGACCCTTAGAATATGTGAAATAATAAATTTGTGTTATTTTAAGCTGGTAAATTTGTGATAATTTGTTATGCAGCAATAGATAACCAAAAGAGATGGTAACCAAAAAATTACACAGCCTTATGCTTTTGCATATTGTATAAATAGTTTCCACAAGAAGTATATTATACATAGAATAGTTAAGTGGGTTGAAAAAGATTTGTGATGGCGTGTATGCCAGAGTATGAAGTTTTCCCAAGCATGTATTCATTCAAATAGCAGAACAATGTACTAGAAGTAGAAGAGCTTCCTGGATTAATAAAGAAATGCTGCACTAGGTAATTATTGCTTGTTAGAGGCAGGTTCCTGTATTGAAATCTGTGCACATCAACTTGTTCTCTAGTTATAAGTACCAGAAGAGAGCCAACTAGCATCTTATAGATTAGAGTTGGGGTTAAAACACTATGCTTCTCAGGCAAAATTTGGCCCCCTACCTGTTTTTGAAAATATAGTTTTGTTGGGACTTGGATGTGCTCATTTGTTTACGTATTGTCTTAGCTACAGTAACAGAGTCGAGTAGGAACTGTAGCAGAGACAGTATGGCCTGAAAAGCCTCAAATATTTACCATTGAGCTCCTTGCAGAAGTTTGCTGGCCCCTAGGTTAGGATATGAGATAAAGCGGAATCTTCTTATATACACATTAACATACATCTATAGCTATTGTTAAATATTAAATCTATTATATCTTATTTTATCTTTGTTAATAAGAAAAAAGAGTTTTGAATAAATTGTAATATAAGTCATAGGAGTAGCTTTCTAAGGGTATGTGAGAATATTACATGTATGAAAATGATGTAAAGAAACATTCAGGATATAATGGAATCAGAACAAGATTTTTTCAAAAAGCAATTAGTCAAAGACATAACAAAATTTTTTTTAGAGATGCATCAATCAGCTTGTTTATTAAGATTAAAAATTTTACACAAAATTCTACAAAAGTTAATACACACTGGTACAGGCTGAATTTTTAATTCCACACACATTCACACATACACAAGGGAAAATACTAAAAAATGTATAACCAGGTGGAAAAGACATGTTGAATACAAAAAGAGGAACCAGTATGGCACCAGCCTTTTCCTCTGCAATAGTAAATTAAGATTAAAAGTGGAGACCTTTGAGACATAAAAGCTGTGTCCAATATTTTTGTCAATTAAATTGTTTTGTAGATTTGCAAATCAATAAAATACATACTCAGATAGCAGATATTCAGAAAACACAATCTATGAATTAATTTTGAAATAATTACCTAATTAATAAAAAATGAAGTAAATTAAGTGATTGTAAAAAGAGAATTTATAATAGAAAAGAACACCCAGTGAACATTAAAAGAAATTGTGCATAGTTAAAGTTAAATAAATGTGTCAGATCAGGTTTCAATGGACAGAGTGAAAACATTAAAAATGGAAAACATAAAATTTAAAAACAATAATTAAGCAATGCTATTACAAGTTTTCTGATATCTAGAAAGTACTAGTAAGGACAGAGTGTGAAATGAGGCTGTAAATAGAAAGCATAGTTCAGAAAAATAATGGCATAAGAGAGGTTTAGGAGCTGTTTTTAAGTAGGAAAAATAGGATTCATTAAATGTAAAATATGTCCCTTATTATGTTTTATTGTTAGATATGTAATTATCTCTATCCATATAATGATCAGAAAGATAGAATAAAATTATTGTCATAGTTATTTCTATACTGAGAATTTTGGGAAATTTATGTTAGTGTTTAACTTATCTATGTTTTCTAAATTTATGATGGCTAACATATATAATATTCACAATAAAGAATCTTATAAACATATTCAAAATGAATATATCAAAATGCTTACTTTGTATATCAGTGATATTAGAGATGAGCTGTATTTTTAATATTTACCTTAATGTAGTTTTTAATTAAAGTCAGGATTGCTTTTACATTAAAAATTAAGGTGTAATTAATTCAGAGCCACATTCTTGTTTTATAGTACAACTGACTACACTACAACATGGAATAAATTCTCTTTGGTAATGTGGAATGTCAATGCCTAATAGCAACACTGCTTTTGTAAAGTTATTATTCCAAAAAGTTAGGATATGGATATACAAAGTTTAAGAAACTAGTGTTTATATAGTATTAGCTGTTTTCTGCTAAGCTGTAATGCTTTCCTTCTAAATCTACCACCATTATGAATAATGTGCTATTTTGATAAATGATATTTGGTCAGCCATGGTTTTTAATGCCAGATTATAATAATTAAAATTCATTTCTAGGAAAGTAGGTCAAGAACGCTTATATGGCAGGATGTCTTATGTCTGGTACTTAGTGAAATCATAAAATGCAACAATAGAAAAAATATGTATTTATGTAAAGTGGTGAGATGGGTTCTTCCATTTGGAATTTTTGTAATTTGGAAAGTAGGTGGTGGTGGCCTGTCCTGCAGGGAAGAGACCTGGGGAGGGGGAATGGAAACCAAGAGAGACAAAAAACATATGCATCCAGACCTCTGCGCCTGGGCATGGAAGGGGGCAGGGACAGGTGAGGGTACAAGTCTTCATAAGGCAAAAGAGGCTTTATGTGTATTGGTTAGAAATGAGAATAGTGCACAGCTGGGACAACCAGGTGGGCTGAAAAAGATGACTGCAATTTACAAGGGGAGGCTCTGCAACAAATGAAAGAAGTTTGGCAACACATTCACGGTCATTAAAGCAGCTGAGCTCCATAAGTCTAGAGTCTGCCAGGATCATTATTCAGAGTTCCCCACGTGTAAATCAGTTTGTGGGCAAGGAACTGGCATATGTAATTATTTGTTAATAGTAATGACATATGCATGAAGGCATAAAACATCATCAATGGAAAACATGTTTTCCATTTTTAAACAATTTGTTCATAAGAAAGAATAGTAAATGCTATGATTTTGAATTTCCCTATGTGGGAATCAAATAAAGACATTCAAAATCATAGCATCTAGAGGATCCTTAAAAAATAAAAATGAAAATGAAAAAACCCCAAAGTAATAGCATTTCCCATTCAAAATAAGATGTAAAATATCTCACAGTTAATGTTTACAGTTCAAGCAGAATTATAAACTTAATTACTTTTAATCTAAGTGAATGTGCAGAAAATTCCTTTGTGAGGCAGCTTAAGACTATAAAGTTTGTTAACAAAAACAACAAATATTACATATACTTAGAAAACGAGGTAAGTGATGGAAGTGGAAAAAATGCAAGAAAATCCTAACAGTATATCTATAATACTATTAATTCAATGCAAAGTGGAAAACTTGAAAGCAATGGACAGAGATGACTTTCAAGAAGGCGGAAGATGGACAGAGTTGAAAGAAAGTAATATACAGTCCAGCTGCTAACACATAGGGGGAAATAGAAACATTTCATACTTCTTGGCATCCGTCTACTCGAAGGTTTTCACTATTTTGGTTGTTGATGTTCCTAATCCATTAGGGTTTTACTTTTTGGCAAGGTAAGAACAGAAAAGACTCCATTGTGCCACTATAAACAAAGTTTAAGTAATTGTATCTCAAAAGCTTTCCAAAAAGGATTTCTCTTCTCTGGACTCTGAAACTGGGTGCTGGAGAAAGCTTCCTCGTGTGGTATTTCTCAGTTTTCATTTTCACTTTGGCTAAGAGGCCTATTTTTGCACTGCCTTTTTCTTATTTTGATAAATCCAAGTTTGTTTCACTTCTTGAGTAGCAGATTACTCTGAAATTATTGCAGGTGGCTGAGAGGATTTGGTTTTGTTTCAAGTTAGGCAGCCTTAAATATATTCGTAGAACCATTTGCATAGCAGATTTCTATTGGCTTACATTTACTTGCCCACTCCTTATGCCCTACCAGCTAGTTTATTATTTATGTGTTACACATTACAGATCTAATAAACTTGAAATCAATGAGAGGTTTGTCTAGATTAGAGTTTTGCTCCCAGCAATGTAAGGAAATAAAATTTGGAAATTAAACTGAACAAAAAAAGTTGTTTTTTTTTTTTTCATATTGAGGGGTTTGTCTTTTGTACCCTATATCCATGTATTGTTCAACAAACTCACTCTTAATTGTACGTCTTTTATCAAGTCATAATTTTGAAATATCGTTTCCATTT
Organism: Daubentonia madagascariensis; assembly: GCA_023783475.1. Taxonomy (NCBI): domain Eukaryota; kingdom Metazoa; phylum Chordata; class Mammalia; order Primates; family Daubentoniidae; genus Daubentonia; species Daubentonia madagascariensis. Next base: position 4,078,527 of record JAKFHU010001798.1, on the reverse strand, counting down.
ATCTTTATTGTTTTCTTGTTTTCTCAAAGTTCACTTTCTCATTCAAATCTTTTTTAACTAATCTGATCCAAATTTAGTAATTTTAATCATTCCAGATTTCCTTATTGTCTATCTAAATAGGTCATATACTTTCTTGTTGGGTGAGAAGGATTTTACTATGAACATTTATCTTGGGCATAAAGAGAACTGGTAAGGACAAATTTCTAAGGCAGTCTTTCAGTAAAGGAAGTAGGTAAAACCATGTAATATTCAGCATGTTTTTGTTGTTAAAATTTGTTTCACTAATACAGTTTTAGAAACCTGATGTAGATTCCTATGTCCAACGTGTTAGCTAAAGATGTGATTGTGACAATTAAAAAACATGACCCTGATTCTGATGTGGCACCCATGTGGGAGATGGATTTGTAAAGAGCGTCGTACCTCTAACGATAAAAGAAAAAGTGAAAATGGGCCACGAGAAGAATGTCAGTGGTCACAAGCTGATGCTTTCGTAACCAGCTGTAATCTTTAGCGTATATGCTTGAAGAATATGTCTTATTTATTGAGTGACTAATACGGGCCCAGCACTTTCTGAATGCTTTGCCTATATTAACTAAGTTAATATTCCCCGCAAGCCCATGAGATGGCAACATTAATATAAAAAGATGAGGAAACTGAATCACAAGGACACCAAGCAAATGTCATATAGATGGTGAGTATGTGGCCAGGATTTAGACCCAGGCAATCTGGCGCCAGAGCTTAGCTCCTTAAGTAGCTATTAGGCAACATCTGAAACTGGGTTCTGATCGCAATCAACCACGGTCCAAGACAAGTTACTGCCCTCTGCCTCTTTTTCTCTTAGATGAGATGCTTGGTCTTTGATCCTGCCTAGTCACTGACAGCTGGCAGAGGTGCTAACTTTCCTACTACTGTTTCCTTTTGTGATAAATAGACTTGCTTCTAAGATATGGGTTCTATGAAGTATAATTTGATTTTTCCATGTGTACAGTTGGGTAGAACTGAGATAGCTCCTTTTCTTGTATCCTAGTTTTAAAAATAAATTCAGAGACCATACAGTAATACTGTACTATCATTTATTTGTCAGTTAATTTTGTTTGTGGGCCTTAATTAATTTATTTTATTTGTATAAGTGACAAAACACTCTTGTATTATAAGTAAATGGTTAGCTCTTTGTCTTCTATTAAAGCTGGATAATACCACAAAGTTAATAAATTCCAATATTTAATATCTACATATAAGAAAAAACTTAGGTCCAGAAGTCCTATGTTACTTGCCTGTGGCCACATTGTCCTCCAGCAACTGAATCAGGACAAGAATTCAACAGGGCAGACCCAGGCTAGTTCTCTTTTTATTATAACATTTAGATGCTGGATTAAAAAAGCTATGCTTCACATATTAGGTGATATAATTTTGAAATTCAACCCAAAGACATAGAGTTTATGAGAAATAAAATCACACTGAAAACAATTTGAGTAAAAGGAAATATGTTTCATTAAAATAAATCTAGATTTAATATTGTCAACAGAGAAAATTTACTAATGACACAATTCAAGAGGCTTCAGTCAACAAGAGAAAAGTTTTTGATTTGCTATGAGTCTGATCACATACCTAGAGTGCTCAAAGTGTGGGTAAAGCACTCAGACATGTTTATTCTGCAGATAACATTTGCTTGAACTATCTGCTCTGATTACTTACAGGTTGGCTTGGAAAACTATTCACACATAATAGCTAGAAAGTACTTTAGTTCTTGACAATTCTATGCATGATTTGTGTGACCTTGGCCAAATTACTTTAAACAATAAGGCCTTAGATGCTTTATTTCTGAAATGCTTATTGTGAAAGAGGTAATGTTGTACATGATTGCTACACTCAATTAAATAAGTACTTAACGTTTCTGACACATAGTACAAAATTTAATAAAAAATACTATTTCATTGTTTTTACTGTTGCTATTATTAAGTGCCCTATGAACAAATCTATTTGGAAATTTTTCTCAGGATCCTTCTAGAGGATTTAAATGAATAGACAAAGTACTTTTTCCTTCCAATTGGATAGACAATCTTTTAGGGAAGAAGACTGTGAAGAAATTAGAGTTGTGTAAGGAATTTTAAGTGAAAACAGTTAAAGCTAGATGCTTCAATTATTTTCTGGGAAAGTACAGGACTAGAAAATGTTTCATTTCTCATTTAATGCAGTATAAAATTAGTGCACGTGGTAAAATATAAAATATTACAAGAAAAATTACTAATAAATAGAGAAAATTCCTATAATTCCTCAAATAAGTGTTAAGAGAAGTTATAATCAGTTCTGAATGCGGATCCCATAGAATGTCTTTATGCAGCAGAAAACTTTGAGCAAGATGGAAGCAAAGAGCTGATGCGTGAAGAAGAATGCAGTAGACTCTCCAATTGTGAGGAAGGGCTTTGGAGAAAATTTACAACTCCGAGGTAACAAATTCTACGTGGCTGCTTATACATGTTTCTTTTGCTGAGTTGGAAATTCTTGCCAAGGAGTTAATGAATATAAGAGCATGAACAATGGTTCAAAAAAACCCTGCTATGCATTCCTTAATGACAGGAAATATTGGGTGAGCACACAATAATGTGATATGCAATGTCTTTTAAATTTTGGCATAGAGCCCACTAATCAGAGTAGTAATACAATCCAAAAATTGTTATCATTTAAAAAATAATGTTATTTAGGAAATATGTTATAGCCTTGAATTGGATCTACCAATTAGTTGTTAACCTTTGTTCTCACAATTGAGATAATTTTGGTGGTTGACGTTGGCGTCATCTGTGCCTGTGTTGCTTACTTTTTATGACATAATTCATAGTCTGGTTTTGTCTTCTCCCAAAGGCATGTAACTTTTTGACTCATATATTTTTCAAACTGTTCAATTCATAAGAAGCAAAAGCAGATTCCTGTTTGAACAGCTCTAATTGTAATCAATTCCACTTGTGAAATAATTTTATAATATTGGCAAGTGTCATTCACACAAAACGAAAATTTCTAAAGTTCATAATCCATTGATTTATTGATGAATATTTCCCAGTTCAGCCCAAGAATGGGCTAACCTGCAAAGATTAATTCAAATTAATCAGAATATATAGGATTGTGAGTTGCCTAGTTAAGAATTTCTATAATTCCCCTGTGAGGAGTGTCTGTAATTGTTAGCCTAGACTGCTCTGGGTAATGACACTTTTAAATATTAGAGTGGTCATGTCTTTGTCACTGCCACTATATGACACAGTTGTGCACGGCTCAGGGAGATTTGCATCCACTCTCTTACTCTACCATCTAAATATGGACTAAACATATTTCAAAGGCAATCACCTTATAGGAACCTTAATTAGCGCTATGGGCAGAAGTTGTCAGTGGTCACATTGAATTGTATACACCATGATAACAGGACCTTTTTTTCTTCAAACAAAAGGGATGAAAATAGGTTTTTCCAATGAAAATTTCTTTTAGAGTTGCTTTTATTGAGTTAAATTGATGTGTGCCTATCATTATGAACATATGTATTCATGTACTCTATAGAAAGGTGAAAATTTTATGTGGAGACAATATAACACAGTGAATGCACTTTGCAGTCAAACAGGCAAGTGTCCAAATTTTTCCTTTAAATTCATTTCAAAATATGAATATAGATATGAATCTAGAATTATTTAAATTACCAAAACCATCTTTTTCTCGTCTGTAAAACAGAGACCTAATGGGATGCAACTGAAACTCCTCCATGTAGTATTGTCATTATGTTATTATTATTATTATAGTGTTAGTTATTCTTCCTCCAATATTCCAAAGCACCTTCTACATAGCTCTAGTTTAATTCTTATCATTTTGCTATGTATCTTTCTTCTCTCTGTAATAAATACAGAACCTGATACAGGTATGTAAGGATATTTGCTAAATAAATGAATAACAGACTGTGAGATTTCATAAATCTATTCATAAATCAAATAGTGAATAATGCTATCTTACATTGACTATAGAGATACAAATAGAAACAAAATATTTTCTACATCAGAATACATTTTAATTTAAATGAAATTTAAAACAAGCATGCTAACATTTAAACAGAAACAGAATTTAGGTTTAATATTGACATATTATTATATTATAATTAAATATGTTTAGCATCACATGAAAAGTGATTCATTCTGCTATTTACTAACTTTAAGCACTTTAAAACATGATAGAAAATTGCTTTTAAAAAAAGGTAGTTGGTCTCAGTGCATGTATGTAGACAGCTTGATAAAGTAGAGAGAAAATGATCGTTGAAGTAAGAATGACTTGGGTTCAAATCAAATTTTTTAACCTTGACGTATGAGGGAATGAAGATGGAGTACAGAAGAAAGGCACAATAAGAAACAATGAAGGAAGGTTGATGCGAGAACATGAATCAGGAAAAGGAAACAAAAATGGGAAGAAAAACTAAACAAGGGAGATCAAATACCGGCCGGATTAAGCTAAAGATATAGAGATAGTGAAATAGTAGGATAAATGGAGAAAATAAGAAAAGATATATTTTCTCATTTACACAGAAATGCTATAGGCAACCAGCCTTTGTAAAGAGGGTTGCCTAATTCAAATCAAAGGGGAAATCAATTTATGTCACTTCTGTCCCTTCCTGGAAATTGATGGCAAGATGTAAGAGAAAGAGAGTTGTTTTTGTTGTACTGTAATAAATAGTAGGTTTTGGAGTAGTTGGTCCTCTTGTGTTGGCAGAGATATTAAAGAGTCTTTTAATATGGCAAAGGATGTCTAGAAATTACATGAAAGTAAAAAAGAAAAACTGAAAGGGAAGGAAGGAAGCTCGAGCTGGGGAAGGAATAGAGACATATGGCCACCTAAAACCCCTGTGTCACACCAGAGTATAGGTTATCTATGTGTACACTTGCGTGAGTGATGTTTGAGGGGAAAGTCAGGGGCTTGGAGCTGAGTTTCACACCTGGGATAATGCAATAGAATATTGATTCAGCAATGTAAAAACTGTGTGATGGTGAGCAAATATAACTAGCAGTGACTATGCAAATCACTCATGGCACCCTTCTTCCTTTCCTGAGTCTCTGCAGAAGTCTTGCAGAGATTACCTGGATCCGGGGATTCCACCATAGCTGGTATAGATTTTCAGTCAATTTTATTTCAGAAATCTAAAAAGATAGGGTACCTGGGTTGACATCCAGCTTAATGGGATTGGAGATAGCTACACATTGTAATATACTCAAATGATGTGAATCAATTGTTTCTAAAGATGAATCAGTTATTCAAACAAAGGCATAAATAAATAAATGAAAGCTGATTTCATTAAACAGAGTAAGCAATAATTTTGTTTTTAGCCATTTGATTAAAAATTATTCTTAATATATTTACCCCTCAATTTTTTTTAACAAGTTTATCTTAGCTAATCAATTTTTGCCCAAGGACCCAGCTTTAGTTCCTGCAAGAAGACAGAATGAACCAGGCCTAACCTATGTGAAGTATCACCAGAGACTGCCTTGACTCAAGTGAATAAGCTGTTGGGGACTTGAGCTGTTGCTTCCATCTCTCAGGGAGTTGGGCCGTTAGGGAATTAGGTTTTTAGAGGCAATTAACCTTCTGAATAGTTTTCTAAAGGACTGTGTTAACAAACAGGCTTCCAGCATACTCAATTTTGAAATGGCATGTGACCTCATGCCTGTAGGTAATATTGGTGGAAGCAATCTGTCCTAAGCATGTTTTCCTTGATTCTTGCTCTCAGAATAAATTGGACTTAGTGGTAGGAAACTCTACTATCCATAGGAATTTATCCAACTATGGTTCCAAGTTGAATGATATCATTATTTTCTCGATAATTCTAAACTTTAAGCCACTTTTCACTGTCTAAGAATTCTCAAATGAGCTGAATTAGATGAAATGGTAGTAAACATATTTCGGTTTTTAATAAGCATTTTATTGGGGTATATCATATATACTTAAAATACACAAATTTCAATTATCACAAAGTGAACACACTCATTTATCTACTCTATATTTGTATCTATATTTAATCTGTATCTATATGTCTACATATCTATCTCTATCTCCAAAATGTATCAGGTATACAAACCCAGATATATCTGGTGTATTAAAACACATATATATCTGTGTACATTGTTTCAAATACAGTAGTAATAAAAATGAATTCTCAAGAGGATTTCATTTTTATTCATCAATTGAGAAAGACTAAAGAAATTACATATGCATTTTTGCCAAATGTAAATAAAACAAGAACTTTTATACAGTCCTGCTGAGACAAACTTTCCAGAGGACAATTTGGCAACAGGTACCAAAACTTTTGAAAATGTGCATATGTTTGAGTTAGCAAGTCTTTCTAAGACTTTATCCTAAGAATATAAACATGAATGTTTCCTCGAAGAATTTATGTTAGTAGTACTTTAACCATAGTAAAAATTTGGGGAAAATAATCATAGGCAGTTTGTCCAAAGTAGGAAATATTTTATATAAAATATGGTGTATTCATAGAAAAGAATAATCTACAGTCAATAAGTTGTATGAAAGAAAACTATTTATTAGTGTGGGGATCATAATATATATTTAAGGAAATAAAGAAGAATAGGTACTATATAAAAACCTTATTTATAACAGTTATACACACATATTTATGCGACAGAATAATAATATAAAGGACTGATGACACATAGCTGTTGCATACAAGTAAGGTGACAGATCAAAATGAAAATTAAAGTTTGAGAATAATTTTATGACCTGAAGACCTTTCTCAGGGGAACTCCTGATCCAGATGGAAGGTAGAAACAGATTCAGAGCATAAGAAGCAAGGTTTGTAAAGAGGGTTTTGTTTTGTTTTGATTCCTTTTTGGAAGAGTGCAGTTCCTGTGCTGTGCCTCCCAGCCTCCCCTCGATCTTACCCCAAGTCCATTTACAGGAGCTCAAAAAAGACCCATCAGTTTGCTTGAGATGAATCCCCTGTGCTATCTAAGGGGGCACACTGAGCACACCAGGAGGATAACAAGGCAAGAGGACATGGCTATTGCCCTTGGGCAGCTGGGCAGAAACAGTGTAGTAGTATTTGGGAACTAAATCTTCTCAACCTAGGTATAAGAATGTTTGAGGACCACAGGAAAGAGAGCCTAGAACTATTGTAAAGACTGTCCAAGAAGATTACCTGGAAGGTTTTTAGTGGCATGAATTGCAGGAAAAACTAGGCCTGCAGGAAGAACAGTCACTTGGAAGAGAAAGTACATCACAGCTACTGAGGAGTTGTGGCAGGAGCAGGCAGGAGAGGGGACCTCTGAAGTACCCAGGAAAGTACGATGAGGGACATACACCACTGCTGTGGGAGACTGTACCCTTCTCTCCGCTTTTGTCCCCTGGAGCTTGAATCTGATGAGGTAAGAATCTCAGTTACCGAACAGTAGGGAGAAGGATGTACTCTGGGCAGAGAAAGAGAGAGGAAGGAACACCCTCCTCAGAGTGGCCCTGGCTATGGCGAGAGGAGCGGATCCAAATGTTAAAGGAAGCTCACAGATTTCATTACTGATATTGGATTATTTGATATAAGACATTTTTATTTGATTTTAGAAAATTGTTCATTTCTTTGCTCATTTTCTATTGGTGCATTTTATTTTATTTTTTAATTGGTAGGTTTTTAAAACTTTTTATTTTTAATTATTATGAGTAGATAATAGCTATGTATCTTTACAGGGTACATGGGATGTGTTGACATAGGCATACAATGTGAATTAATCAAGACAGGGTAGTTGGGGTATCCATCTCCTCAGGCATTTATCAGTTCTTTGTGTTAGGAACATTCCAATTCTACTCTTTTAGTTATTTTAAAGTATTCTCTAACTTGTTGATTATAATACTTTGTTGTGCTATCAAATATCGTTCATTCTATCTAACTATCTAACTATATTTTTGCATCCATTAACCATCCCCCTTTTGTATTCCTGCTCCCTGCTACCCTTCCCAGCCACTGGTAACCATCATTCTACTCTCTGTCTTCAGGAGATCAATTGTTTTTAATATTTAGCTCCCACATGTGAGTGAGAACATGTGAGATTTGTCTTTCTGTGCTTGGCTTATTTCATTTAACATAATGTTCTCCAGTTCCATCCATATTGTTGCAAATGGCAGGATTTCATTCTTTTTTATGGCTATATAATATTCCATTGCTTACATGTACCACAATTTCTTTACCCATTTATCTGTTGATGAACACAGGTTGATTCCATAATTTGGATATTGTGAATAGTGCTTCAATAAACATGCAGTGCTAATATCTTTTGAATATACTGAATTCCCTTCCTTTGGATATATACCCAGCAGTGGGATTGCTGGGTCATGTGCTAGTTCCATTTTTAGTTTTTTGAGGAAGCTCCATTCTGTTCTCCATAGTGGTTGCACTAATTTACATTCCCTCCAACAGTGTGTGAAGGTTCACCGTTCTCCAAATCATCACCATCATTTGTTATTGCTTGTCTGTTGATAAAAGCAATTTTAACTGGAGTGAGATGATATCTCATTGTAGTTTTGATTGCATTTTTCTGATGACTAATGATGTTGAGCATTTTTTACATTATTTTTGGCCATTTTTATATCTTCTTTTGAGAAATGGCTATTCATATCCTTTGCCCATTTTCTAATTAGATTATTTGATTTTTACCTATTGAGTTGTTGCAGCTCCTTATACATTCTAGTTATTAATCTCTTGTCAGATGGGCAGTTTGCAAATATTTTCTCCTATTCTGTGGGTGTTCTATACACTTTGTTGATTGTTACTTTTGCTGTGGGGAAGCTTTTTAGCTTGATGTGACTCCATGTGTCCAATTTTGATTTGGTTGCCTGTGCTTTGGGAGTGTTACTCAAGAAGTACTTGCCCAGACCAATGTCCTGAAGCATTTCCCCAATGGTTTTTTTTTCAGTAGTTTCATCATTTAAGGTCTTAGATTTAAGTCTTTAGTATATTACTTTTGCTGTGGGGAAGCTTTTTAGCTTGATGTGACTCCATGTGTCCAATTTTGATTTGGTTGCCTGTGCTTTGGGAGTGTTACTCAAGAAGTACTTGCCCAGACCAATGTCCTGAAGCATTTCCCCCATGGTTTTTTTTCCAGTAGTTTCATCATTTAAGGTCTTAGATTTAAGTCTTTAGTATATTTTGATTTGATTTTGGTATATGGTAAGAGATAAAGGTCTAGTTTCATTCTTCTGAATGTGGATATCCAGTTTTCCCAGTACCATTTATTGAAGAGACTTTCCTTTCCCCACTTCATGTTCTTGGCACCTTTGTTGAAGATGAGTTCACTATAGATTTGTGGATTTATTTTTGGGTTCTATATTCTGTTGCTCTATTCTGTTGGCCTATGTGTCTGTTTTTATGCCAGCACCATGTTGCTTTAGTTACCACAGCTCTGTAGTGTAATTTGAAGTCAGATAATGTGATTCATCCAGTTTTGTTCTTTTTGCTCAGGATGGCTTTGTCTGTTCTGGGTATTTGTGCTTCCATATAAATTTTAGGATTATTTTTTCTATTTATGTGAAGAATGCCATTGATATTTTGATGAGGGTTCCATTGAATCTGTAAGTTGCTTTGGATACTATAGACATTTAAAAAATATTGATTCTTCCAATCCGTAAGCGTGGAATAGCTTTCCATTTTTTTTGTGTGTCCTCTTCTATTGCTTTTATCAATATTTTATAGTTTTCATTGTAAAGATTTTTCACTTCTTTGATTCAATTTATTCCTAGGTATTTTATTTTATTTGTAGCTATTGTAAATGGGATTACTTTCTTGGTTTCTTTTTCAGATTATTTATTATTGGCATGTATAAATGCTAATGATTTTTGTATGCTGATTTTGTATCCTGCAACTTTACTGAATTTCTTTATCAGTTCTAATAGTTTTTTTGTGGAATCTTTAGGTTTCTCTGCACATAAGATCATATCGTCTGCAAACAAGGATAATTTGACTTCTTCCTTTCTAGTTTGGATGCCTTTTATTTCTTTCTCTTGTCTGATTGCTCTAGATAGAACTTTACAAATAACAGTGGTGAGAGTGGGCATCCTTGTCTTGTTCCACATCTTAGAGGAAAGGATTTCAGTTTTCCCATTTAGTATGATACTTGCAGTGGGTCCTTCATATATGGCTTTTGTTGTGTTGAGATAAGTTCCTTTTATACCCAGTATTTTGACAGTTTTTATTATGAAGGGATGTTGAATTTTACTGAATGCTTTCTCAGCATCAATTGAAATGATCTATGATTTTTGTCCTTCATTTTGTTGATAGGATGTGTCACTTTAGTTGATTTGCATATGTTGAACTATCCTTGCATCCCTGGGATGAATCCCACTTGATCATGATGAATAATATTTTTAATGTGTTGTTGAATTCAGTTTGCTAGTATTTTATTGAAGATTTTTGCATCTGTATTTATCAGAGATGTTGGCCTACGGTTTTCTTTTTTATGTGTGTTTGTCTGGTTTTGTTATCAGGGAGATACAGGCCTCGTAGAATGAGTGTGGGAGTTTTCTCTCCCCCTTGGTTTTTTGAAATAGTTTAAGTAGGATTGGTATCAGTTCTTCTTTGAATACCTGGTAGAATTCAGCATTGAAGCCATTGGGCCCTGGGCTTTTCTTTGATGGAAGATTTGTTATTATTGCTCCTATCTCGTTACTTGTTATTGGTTTATTTTGGTTTTGGATTTCTTCCTGGTCCAATATAGGCAGGTTGTATGTGTGTAGGAATTTATGCATTTCTTCTAGCTTATCCAATTTATTGAAATGTAGTTGCTCATAGTACTATCTAATGATCCTTTGGATTTCTGTAGTGTTAGTTGTAATGTCTCGTCTTTCATCTCTGATTGTATTTATTTGGGTCTTCTCTCTTTTTTTATTAGTCTAGGTAAAGGTGTGTCAATTTTATCTTTTCAAAAAACCTAATTTTTGTTTCACTCATCTTTTGCACTTTTTGTTTCATTTCATTTATTTATGCTCTGATCTTTATTATTTCTTTTCTTCTCCTAATTGTGGGTTTGGTGTGCTCTTGTTTCTCTAGCTCTTTGAGATGCATTGTTAGGTTGTTCATTTGAAGCATTTACTTCTTTGATGTAGGCACTTTTGCTATAAACTTTCCTCATATGACTGCTTTTACTGTATCCCATAGGTTTTGATGGGCTGTATTTTCACTTTCATTTGTATCAAGAAATTTTTTAATTTCCTTTTTTTGTTTTTTATTTATTTTTTTAATTTACACATTGGACTTGTACATATTTATGGGGTATAATTTGATATTTTGATAAATATCTGTTGTATAACTATGATTCAATCAAGGCAGTTTGTGTATTTAGGAGAGATTAATTTTTACTAGGAGTTTGGAAAAACATTTGAAGAATGGATATACATTCATGAACAGTAATGAAGAGGGGAAGAACATTCTAAGGGGTGAGAATAATTTGAATGTAAAGCTACAGGGGGAGAAAAGTGAAGGGAAGCAGCAGGAAGCTATAAAAGGTAAGCCTCTCTGTAGGTAGGGTGTGACTACATTGTAGGAGGGTCCAAGTTCCACAAAGAATAATGGCAGAAAATGAGCTGGTACAGAAAACAGTGGGCCTGGTCCTAAAGTCTTTAAGGAAAAGTTGATTCCTAGAAATCAGGAGATGGTTGGGGAGAGATTCATAAAGTCAGATATGATATGGCTTCAAAGAAATAAAGTTGGACATTCAACACATTTAGAAGTTACACAGAGAAGAAGAAGGTTAACTCACTCCTCATGTTGATTTCATGAGTCATAGTGATTAAAGAAAAACCTTTCTTTCACTTTCAGAGGGTTTAAGATAAGTAATATTATCACATATATATTAAGGTAAGTACAATTGACCCTTGACTGATGTGGGGGTTATGGACACCAACCCCCTGCACAGTTGAAAATCCACATAAAATTTTTGACTCCCCCAAAACAGTTGACCAACACATATTTTGTATGTTATGTGTACTGTATACTATATTCTTACAATAAAGTAAGCTAGAGAAAAGAAAAGGTTATTAAGAAAATCATAAGGAAGAGAAAATATATTTATTATTTATTAAGTGGAAGTGGCTCATCATAAAGGTCTTCATCCTCACCATCTTCACATTGAGGACAGGCTGCAGAGGAAGAAGAGAGGTTGTTTTTGCTGTCTCAAGGGTGGCAGAGGTGGAAGGGGAGGCAGGAGAGGCAGGCATACTCTGTGTAACTTTTTTTTTTTTTTTGAGACAGAATCTCACTCTGCCTACCAGGGTAGAGTGCACTGGCATCATTGTAGATCACTGCAACCTCAAACTCCTGGGCTCAAGTGATCCTCCTGCCCAGCCTCCCAAGTAGGTAGGACTGCAGGTGCACACCACTGTGCCTGGCTAATTCTTCTTTTCTTTTTTCCTTTATTTCAAAGTCTTATGGGGTACAAATTATTTTGGTTTCATTAATTGCTTTTATAATGCCTGAGTCATGGTTATAACAGTACATGTCACCCAGATATTGTTCATTACATCCGTTAGGTAGGTTTTTCCCCATAAATTCCTCCCCTCTCCCCCCTGGTTAATTTTCATTGAGTTTTACTTCCCTTTATGCAAATATGTGCTCATTAGTTAGTTCCAGTTTAGTAGCGAGTACATGTGGTTTGTTTTTTCATTCTTTAAATACTTCACTTAGAAAATGGTCTCCAGTTCCATCCAAATTGCTGTAAAAGGCATTAATTCATCCTTTTTTATGGCTGAGTAGTGCTCCATGATCTACTCCAAGTGATTAGACAAGATGGTCAACTAGAGACATTGCTTGTCAGACTGTCCTGGTGGGAAGATAGGAATTCTGACAAAGGAGAGAGGAGAAGAGACACAGAGTAGGACTGGATCATAGAGAGAGGTTCTGGAGCCTGCTTGGGATATCAGAGAGGAAAATTGTGAAGCAGAGAAGATAGAAGACAAAAGAAAAAAGATATCAGTGAGGATAAAACCAACAGAAGCTCTGAGCACAGAGAAAAGGTAAGAGGGGATCCCTCTGACACTTCCACAGGCATTTGGCAGCTAGTGGGCTACTGAGTTTCTTGGAGGCTTTTCCACCCCCTTGAGCCCAGACACAGCAGCAAACATGATAGAGTGGGAAGAATGTGTGTCATCCCAGAGCTTGGATACTGCGTGGGGCTCCCCACTAGGGAGAATGTCACAACAGGCCACAGAGCTGGCTTTCTTCCATTCAGATGCTTCCTTCCCCCTCCCCCACCCCCTGCAATAGGGAAAGCAGTTTAGGCCAAGAATTTAGCTAGCGGCCACCCCCTCACAGTGGGAGTGTGCTACAGATTGAGGCTTTCATGGAAAGTGGGACCCATGCCTTTCCCTTTTGGGCCCTGCAGAGGATCTGGGGTGCCCAACTTGGGAACTCCCTACCCAAAGGTGTTTTGCAGAGTTGCACACCAGTGAGTCAGAAAACCAGGCCAGACCCTGTGCTCCCCGGACTGGAGCAGGTTTCTGGGGACATGGTGGGGAGTTCTGTGCATTATTTTGGGTGGTGAGGAAGCCCATATGGACAGATCTGATGATAGAATACTGTGGGGTTCCATGACATGGAGAGCCAAGAGAGCACCCATCCCCCTGTAGGAAAACCTTGTTTGACTACAGCAGATTCTATGGGAAGGAAGAGCCTAGAGCACAGCCCTTGGTGTCATAGCAAACAGGCACAGTTCATTCAGGCATTGGGGCTGACTGAGAGTGGGGGCCCCTCCCCCATCCATTCCAGCTGGAGAGCAGTTTGTGCTCAGAAGTAGGCAAGCAGCTCCCTCTCTCCAGCTGGCACATACTCCTGGCTGAGGTATTCACAGAGAGTGGGGCCCACACCTCTTCCTGTGGACTTGTAGCGAACCCAGGGTGCCCAATTTGGGAGTTCCCTGCCCAGTGGTGTTTCGTGGAGACACACACTAGGGGGACAGATGCACAAGCTGGGGGGTGATGTGAGAGTTGGACAGTCAGATTATGAGTCTCAGATGGCCCTGTCTCCACAAGCAGATTTTTTGGCTGGGAGGGGCCATTACAGCCCATCCTGGGAAGCTTTCCCCAGAACCTGGGAGCAGACCTTTGAATCACGCCTAAAAAGCTACCTTAACAGCTTTTGTGAAGTCTGACAGCAAGCCCACCCAACCCAGCCCTGCCCAGCCTCACTCCCCCACCCACTTCCCCTGAGGCAGAGCATAAAGACACTCCTGGAAGTTCCAATCTCCACCCACCACCTGGGGCATTCGAGTGCTCCTCTTGAGGGACTAGAGTCAGGCACAACAACAACATGGTAGCCTGTTCCTTTCAGGAAATGCCACCTACTGAGAGGGAGGTCAATTTGTGTAGCACTTTTCAACCTTTACTGAGTCAATCATACAGGGTGAGGTTGTTTCTCACCCACCCAAGCACTATCTACTGTCTCAGTGATTAAACTGGGAATGCCATTACAATTCACACTGCTAAGAAGATCACAGTGCTGGGGATAGAGAAAGGATTTCAAAGGCCTCCATCCTCTTTCAACAAAGAGAGACAGGGAACTGCCCACACACATAGCTCACCATTGCTACAACATACAAACAACTAGCAACTGAGAAAAGCATCACATGAAGGATATATATTACTAAGGCATCTATCCAGAACCTAGATCACCATCAAAGCATCCACAATCAAGCTAAATGTTTTTACACAACATATGCTACAAACACCCCCTTACAAGTGAGTGGGGGGAATAAACCCCACCTAAACAAAAGAAAATCCAAGATTAAGAGCAACAGCTGTTCTAGATGAGAAGAAATCAGTGTAAGAACTCTAGAAGTATGAAAATTCAGAAGGATGCACCAGCCCTCTAGCAATGGATACTAACCAAATTGAAATACTGAAATGACAAACAAAGAATTCCAAATATGTATTATAAGGAAGCTCAATGAAATCCAAGAGAAAACGGAAAACCAACTCAAAGAAACCAAAAAAATAATTCAGGAAATAAATGAAAAATTCACTAAGAGATTGACATATTAAAGAAAAACCAGATACAGCTTCTGGATATGAAAAATTCATTTAAGGAAATATAAAACACAGTGGAAAGTTTTAAGAATAGACTAGACCAGGCAGAAAAAAGTATCTCAGAGCTTGAAGACAGTTATTTTGAATTAAATCAGTCAGTCAAAAATAAAGAACAGAGAATTAAAGGGAAAGGACAATGCCTACGAAAAATATGGGATTAGGGAAAATGCCCAAATATAAGAATTATAGGTGTCCCAGAGGGTTAAGAAGAAAATGCACAAAGCCTGGAAAACCTGTTTGAGGGAATAATTGAGGAAAATTTCCTTGATCTTGTTAGAGATTTAGATATACAGGTACAAGAATCTCAAGGAACTCCTGGGAGATTCATCACAAAGAGGCAATCACCAAGACACATAGCCATCAAACTGGCCAAAGTCAACATGAATGAGAAACTCCTGCCATCTGTGAGGTGAAAACATTGAGAAACTTAGAAAGGAAAACTCATCAGGCAAACTGCAAACTTCTCAATGGAGACCTGACAAGCCAGAAGGGATTGGAGACCCATCTTCAGTCTTCTTAAAGACAGCAACTGCCAGCCTAGGATTTTGTATCCTGAAAAACTAAGTTTCATAAATGAATGATAAATAGAGTTTTCCAGACAAGCAAACACTGAGGGAATTTGTCAAGGCCAGACCTTCCCTGCAGGAAATACTCAGAACTGGATCATACATAGAGCAACACAATGGTCATCCTACAGTATAAAATCACCCAAAAGCTAAAGCTCAGAGCTCAAATAAAGCAACAATACAAGAAGCAAAACAAAGCAATAAAGTACTAACCAACAGGATGAACAGAGCAGCATCCCACATATCAATTCTATCAATCAATGTAAATGGTTTGTATTCCCCACTCAAGAGACATAAGCTGGCTGAATGGATAAAAATATATGAGCTAAGTATCTGCTGTCTCCAAGAAACACATCTAACCCAGAAGGACTATTACAGACTGAAGATCAAGGAATGGAAAAATATTACATACAAATGGAAACCAGCAAAAACAGGTGTAGCCATTCTCATATCAGATAAAATTGGCCTTAGAACAATAATAGTAAAGAAAGACAAAGATGCTCATTATATAATGGTAAAGGGAGCAATGCAACAAGATGACATAACAATCCTAAATATCTATGCTGCTAACACAGGAGCACCCAGATTCATAAAGCAAACTCTACTAGACCTAAGTAGAGAGATAAAGAGCAACATTGTAATTGCTTGGGAATTCAACACCCCACAGACAAAAGTGGAGAAATCATCCAAGCAGCAAATAAATAAATATACACTGGACTTAAATGGGACTATAGAACATCTGGGCTTAGCAGACATTTCTACTACATTTTACCCCAAAACTACTGAATATACATTCTTATCAGCACATGGAACATTCTCTAAGACTGATCACAGTTTAGGCCACAAAACATGGCTTAACAAATTTGAAAAATGGAAATCATATCACGTATCTTCTCAGACCACAGTGGAATAAAACTAGAAATTAACTCCAAGAGAAACACCCAATTCAACACAGAGGCATGGGAACTCAACAACCTGCTGCTGAATGAATATTGGATCAAAGATGAAATTAAGGCAGAATTAAAAGATTCCTTGAACTGAATGAAAAAGAGGACACAGCTATCCAAATCTATGGGATACAGCAAAGCAGTCCAAAGGGGAAAATTCATAGCCTTAAAATGCCTACAAAAAAAAACAAAACAGAAAGATCACAAATTAACAATCTAATGACACATCTCAAGGAAATAGAAAAGGAAGAACAAACCAAGCCAAAATCCAGCAGAAGAAAAGAAATAACTAGGTCAGAGCAGAACTCAATGAAATCAAAAATAAGAAAATTATAGAGAAGATCAGTGAAACACAAGTTGGTTCTTTGAGGAGATAAAAAAAATTTATAGATTAACCTCTTACTAGATTAATGAGGAATAGAAGTGAATGAACTCACTTAGAAATGAATAATCTCACTTAGAAATGAAAATGGAGATATTACAACTGATACCACAGAAATACAAAATATCATCTGTGAATACTATGAAAACCTCTATGCACATAAACTCAAAAATGTAGAGAAAATGGATGAATTTCTGGCAACACATAACCTCCCAATACTCAATCAGGAAGAAATAGAACTCCCAAACAGATGAATAATGAGCAATGAGATTGAAGTAGCAATTAAAAACCTTCCAACAACAAAACAAAGCACCAGACCAGATGGAGTCATAGCTGAATTTTATCAGACCCACAAAGAAGACATGGCTCCAATTCTGCAGAAATGATTCTGTAACATAGAGAAAGAGGGAATCCTCTCCAACACATACAATGAAGCCAGTATCACCTTGATACCAAAGCCAGGAAAGGAGACACACAAAAAAGAAAACTACAGACCAATAACCCTTGTGATTGTACATGAAAACTCCTCAATAAAATAGTAGCAAACTGAATTCAACAGCACATCAAAAAAGTAATCCACCATGACTAAGTGGGCTTAATCCCAGAGAAGGATGGTTCAACATATGTAAATCAATAAATGTGATTCAGCACACAAATAGAAGCAAAACCAAAGATCCTATGATCATCTCAATAGATGCAGAAAAAGCATTCAACAAAATTCAGCACCCTTTTATGAGAAAAGCTCTCAACAAACTAGGCGCAGAAGAAACATATCTCAAAATTATAAAAGCCATATATGACAAACCCACAGCCAGAACCATACCGAATGGGGACAAGTTGAAAGCATTCCAACTAAGAACTTGAAAAAGGCAAGCATGCCCATTGTCACCACTTTTATTTAACATAGTGCTGGAAGTCCTAGCTAGAGCCATCAGGCAAGAGATAGAAATTAAGGGTATCCAAATTGGGAAAGAGCAGATCAAATTATCACTTTTTGCAGATTATATGAATTTATACCTAGAAAACCCCAAAGGTTCCACAAAGAGACTCCTGGAATTGATAAATAAATTCAGAAAAGTCTTAGGTTACAAAATTGATGTACACAAATCAGTAGCATTCCTATACACCATCAACAGTCAAGCTGAGGGTCAAATCAAAGACTCAATACCATTCACAATTGCTGCAAAGAAAACAAAATACTTAGGAATATGCTTCACCAAGGAGGTGAAAGATCTCTACAAAGAGAACTATGAAACATTGAGGAAAAAAATCCCAGATGATACAAACAAGTGGAAAAACATATCATGTTCATGGACTGGTAGAATCAACATTATTAAAATGTCCATACTACCCAAAGTGATTTACAGATTCAATGCAATTACATTCTTAATATCAACATCGTATTTCACAGATCTAGAAAAAATAACTCAACACTTCATGTGAAAACAGAAAAGAGGCCAAATAGCCAAAGCAATCTCAAACAAAAGAAACAAATCAGGAGGCATCACATTACCAGACCTCAAACTAAACTACAAGGCTATAGTAGTGAAATCAGCATGGTATTGGCACAGAAAATAGTGAAACAGACCAATGGAACAGAGAAGAAAACCCAGATATAAAACCATCCACATACAGCCAACTGATATCTGACAAAACAGACAACAATATGCTCTGGGAAAAAGAACTGCTACTCAATAAATGGTGCTGGGAAAATTGGATAGCCACACGCAGAAGGATGAAACAGCATCTAAATCTCTCCCCACTTAGAAAAATTAATTCAAGATGTATGAAGGACTTAAGTGTAAGGCATGAAACCATAATAATTCTAGAAGGAAATGTGGGGAAAACTCTTCCACATATTAGCCTAGGCAATTAATTTATGAAAAAGTCCCCAAAGGCAATCACAGCAACAACAAAAATAAATAAATGGGACTTGATTAAATTTAAAAAGCCTCTACACAGCCAAGGAAATAATTAACAGAGCAAATAAACAACCTACAGAATGGGAGAAAATATTCACAAACTATATACCATTAAAGGACTAATAACAAGAATCTACAAAGAACTCAAGCAAATCAGCAAGAAAAAATCAAACAACTCCATTGAAAAGTGGGAAAAGACATGAACAGAAGCTTTTCAAAGGAAGATAGACCAATGGGCAATAAAAATATGAAAAAATACTCACTGTCACTATTCAGAAGAAAAGTGTAAATTAAAACCACAATGAGATATCACCTTACTCAAGTCAAAATAGCCTTTATTAAAAAGTCCAAAAACAATAGATGCTGGCATGGATGCAGAGAGAGGAATGCTTATACACTGTTGGTGGGTCTGCAAATTAGTATAACCTCTACGGAAGAGTATGCAGATTCCTCAAAGTACTAAAAGTAGACCTATCATTTGATCCAACATTCCCACTACTGGGTATTTGCCCAAATAAAAAGAAGTCATTTTATCAAAAAGACACCTGTACTTGAATATTTATTGCAGCACAATTCGCAATTGCAAAGATGTGGAATCAACCCAAGTGCCCATCAACTCATTAGTGAGTTGATTTCCTTCTTAGTCTCTTAGCTGATTCATTGGTCATTTAAGAGCATATTGTTTAATTTAAATGTGTTTATGTATTTTCCAATGTTCCTCTTGTTATTGATTTTTAACTTTCTTCTATTGTGGGCAAAGGAAATACTTGGTATGATTTGAAATTTTTAAAATTTTTTAAGAGTTGTTTTATGGCTTAACATATGGTCTATCCTTGAGAATGATCCATGATACACATGCAATATAGTGTGTATTCTGCAGCTGGTGGATGAAACATTCTGTAATATCTATTAAGTCCATTTGGTCTTTAGTCCAGATTAAGTCCAAAGTTTCTCTGTTTATTTTCTGTTTGGATGATCTGTCCAATGTTGAAAGTGGAGTGTTGGAGTCTCCAGTGATTATTGTATTGGGGTCTATCTCTTTCCTTAGCTCTGATAATATTTGCTTTATATATTCAGGTGCTCCAAAGTTGAATGCATATACATTTATAATTGTTATATCCTCTTGCTGGATTGACCCCTTTTTCATTATATAATAATGTTCTTTGTCTCCTTTTTACCATTTTTGTCTTGAAATCCATTTTATCTGTTAGAAGTATATCTTCTATTGCTCTTTTTTTTTAATTTCCATTTGCATGGAATATTTTTTTCCATCCCTTTATTGTCAGTATATGTGTGTCTTTATTGGTGAAGTGTTTTTCTTTCAGAAAACATACAGCTGGCTCTTGTTTGTTTATCCAATCAGCCACTCCATGTCTTTTGATTAGAGAGTTTTGTCCATTCACATTCAATATTATTATTGATAGGTAAGGACTTACTACTGCCATGTTGTTATTTGATTTCTGGTTGTTTTGTGGTCCTCTCTTTCTTTCTAATTCCTTCCTGTCTTCCTTTGTTAAGAGTGATTTTTCTCTGGTAGATTGTTTTAATTTCTTGATTTTTATTTTTTTGTATCTGTGGTAGGTTTTTTGACTTGAAGTTACACAAAGTTTGCAAAAAATTTTTATAACTAATTATTTTAAACATATGATGACTATGCTTAGAAACAAATATAAATGAGATATCTAACAGAAATTCTACCCTTTAACTCCATCCCCCTCCACTTTTTAACTTTTTGTTGTTTCCACTTATATCTTTTTATGCTATCTCTCAAAAAGTTGTTGTTATTTTGACAGATTTGCCTTTTAGTCTTCCTAATCAAGATATAAGTGGTTTGTACACTGCAATCACAGCAACTGAGTATTCCGTATTTGTGTACTTACTGTTACCAGTGAGTTTTATACCTTCAGATGATTTTTTATTGTTAATTAATGTCCTTTTCTTTCAGATTGAAGAACTCCTTTTAGCACTTCCTATAAGGCAGGTCTGATGTTGATGAAATCCCCTAGCTTTTGTTTGTCTGGAAAAGTCTTCATTTCTCCTTTATGTTTGAAGCATATTTTTGCAGGATATAATATTCTAGTGTTAAGGTTTTTTTCCTTCAGCACTTTCAATGTGTTATGACACTCTCCTGGTCTGTAATGTTTCCATTGAGAAATCTGCTGCCAGATGCATTGGAGCTCCATTATATATTATGTTTTTCTTTTTTCTTGCTCCTGTTAGGACTTTTTTTTTATCCGTGACCTTCAGGAGGTTGATTAAAAAATGCCTTGAGTTAACCTTGTTTGGGTTAAATCTGCTTGGTGTTCTATGCTGTTCTTATACCTGAATATTGATATCTTTCTCTAGGTTTGGAGAGTTCCCTGTTATTATTTATTTTAATAAACTTTCTATCCCAATATCTCTTTCTACCTCTTCTTTAAGGCCAATAACTCTTCGATTTGCCCTTTTGGGGCTGTTTTCTAGATCTTGTAGGTGTGCTTCATTCTTATTTTTTCTTTTTTCTCTTCTGACTGCGAATTTTCAAATAGCCTGTCTTCAAGCACATTCATTCTTTCTTCTGTTTGGTCAATTCTGCTTTTGAGAGACTCTGATGCATTTCTCTGCTTGTCAATGGACTTCTTAAGCTCTAGAATTTCTGCTTGATTTTTTTTAAAAACATTATTTCAATCTCTGTTAAATTTCTCTGAGAGGGTTCCGAATTCCTTCTCTGTGTTGTATTGAATTTCATTGAGCTTCTTAACAGCTATTTTGAATTCTGTGTTTGAAAGGTCACCTATCTACATCACTCTAGGATTGGTTGCTGGTACCTTATTTAGTTCGTATTTGGTCAGGTCATGTCTTCGCGGATGTTCTTGATGCTTGTGGATGTTCACCATCATCTGGGCATTGAAGAGTTAGGTATTTACTTTAATCTTTGCAGTCTGGGCTTGTTTGAACCCGTCCTTCTTGAGAAGGCTTTCCAGGTATTCAAAGGGGATTGAGTGATCTGAGTCTATTGCTACTGCAGCTGTATCAGCCCTAGGGGTGCCTCAAGCTCATAATGCTGTGATACTTGCAGACTCCTGGTGGTACCACCTTGGTGGACTTGGATAAGAGATGGGAGAATTCCCTGGCTTACCCGGCAATGTGTCTCACTCTCTTCCCTCACTCTCTGTGCTGGGCTGCTGGAGTTGGGGGAAGAGAGATGTGGGCACTCCCTCATGGCCACCAGCACCAGGTCATATCTGAGGCCAGCCAGTCTTACCAAAGTCAGTAGCGACTCCTGCCTGGCTACCTCTGATGTTTATTCAAAGCCCAAGGGCTCTTTAGTCATCAAGTGTTGAATCCTTCCCTGCCAGGACTGGGTCCTTCCCTTCAGAGCAGAATGTTTCCTTCTGGCCCAGGGTGGGTCCAGAAATGCCAACCAGAAACCAAGGCCTGGACTCAGAGGCTTCAGGAATCTGCTTGGTACTTTATTTTACTATGACTGAGCTGGTACCCAAGGTGCAAAACAAGCTTTCTGAGCTCTTCCCTTTCATTTCTGTAAGTGGAAGAAGACTCTGAGTTGCGCTGCCTGTAGTTGGGGGAGGGGTGACACAGGCATTGGCTTGGCTGCAGCTGCTGGTGTCTCACTGGGTCACATGCACTCCCAGTCCACTGAATCTGAGCCAGCACAGCCACAGGAATTGCCCAAGGACTGCAGCCTTTGTGGCCTGACTGCTTTATGAATTTTGTCCAGGCCCCAGGCTGCTTTTTGTCAGTCAGTGATGGAGCTAGACAGAACCTGGGTTTAAAGCAGAGGATTTCCCTCTAGCCAGGCTGGTCTAAATGCTCCCTCCATGGGCACTTGCAGAATTTTGCCCAGTGCTGTGTTCCCCTGAGCCAGGGGGGCACTGACTTTCAATGCAAAGCTCCAAAATCACTTTACTCCCCTACACCTGGCACACAGATTCTCTCTCCACTCAGCATGCTAGCGAATCAGTCGGGGGGGATGGGGGAGTGGTGGCGTAGGCAATGCAAGATTGTTTTTTCTTCTCTCTTTAGGTTCTCTTTCCTTGATATAATGTTAAAACCAGGTAGTATGATCACTCACCTGGTTTTTCATTCTTACGAAGGTGCTTGCCTGTGGAGACAGTTGTTGAATTTGGTGTTGGTGTGGAGGGATGATTGCTGGAGATTTCTATTCGGCCATCTTGCTCCCCCTCTTTGCTCTCCCTATTGGTGCATTTTAAAATTTTATTTATGCTTAAATATTAAGGACATAAAACTTTGGTTTTCTGTATGCCAGAATTCAGTCATAAAAACAGAAACCACGCTGACTATTTTCAAACAGAGAAAATTTCATACATGGGATGGGGCACCAAAATTTTGGAACAACTAAAGAAAGAAAAATGAGAGGGGAATGCTGTAGGAATATCAAAGGATGCCAGGATTTTACCCTGAGATGAGAAAGCTGCAAATACCCCTGAGTTGGAGCCATAAGCCTGCACCTACTGCTGTGCTGTAGGTGCCATACTGCAGTAGCTCAGTCTTTAAACCAGTGCTGACACTGCTGGGCTGGACCTCCAAACGCGGGACTCTGGGCTGGTGCTGTTGCATCTGCTAAAGGCCATGACTGCCTCCTTGCCACTGCCACCAGAGCCAAGGCCAGCAACCATTGCAACTTTCAGAGCTAGATACAGAACATGATTTTTCCTTCTCCCTGCTTTTTAATATCTATTCCTTATCACCTACTGGCAGAACTAACCAAAATCCAGTTAGTCTAGGGAAAGTGGTTTAAAGGGCCCAACTTTAGGACCACAAAGCAGAGTATGTGAGGTGAGGACCAATGTGGGGCCAAAAGAAAAGTGATAAATAATTTGCACAATGTTTGCAAACTGTCATATTTTTCCAGATTGCCATTCATTTATCTTTTTATTTTACAATGTCTGTTGAACATACAGAAGTTTTGAATTTTATTTATTAAAATGTTTATCCTTTTCTTCTGTTTTCTACCATTAATATTTTGGCTGAAATGCATTCTCTTTGTGTATAATTACATATGTAAGAATAATATATGTGATATATAAAAATCTAAATGTAAGTATGTAAATATATTTATATACTTATATTTAGTATAAGCATATTTATATACTTATATTTAGTATAATATATAAATATATTTATATACTTATATTTAAATTTTAGTCCTTCTGAGTATTAAAACCATCTAAACACTTACTGGTTCTAATTTCTCTCTTCTAGTTCTTTTTTTTACTGCCCTCTAGTCAAGCTTTGGCTGATCTTTCAAGGCCATGACAATGACCTTATGTATTTTACTCAATGCAAATTTCAATTCTCAGGTCTTGTCTTACCTGCTGTATCACCCATCCTTTGGCCCAATTGACTATCCTTTCTTCCTTTCCCTTTCCTCATCAGCTGCTCTTTCTCAGGCTCCTTTTCTTCTTCTTAGTTAATTCTTAATGTTTGAGTTTCCTAGAGTTCAGTCCTTAGACCTCTTCCCTTTTCTTTCTACATTTACTCCCTTGATAATTTTAACCAGTCTCTTTGGTTTAAATACATCTATATGGAGATTTATATCTCCATTCGAGAACTTTCCCCCATATTTCAAATTTAAATATCCATACACTTACTTGACATGACCATTTGCATATTAAGGAGCATCTCAAACTTAACAGAATCAAAACCAAATGCCTATATTTTGTTCCAAACCTGATTCACTCATAATCCTTATCTCAATAAATAAAAATTTTATCCTTCATGTTGCTCAGGACTGATGCCTTGAATTCACGTTGGTTCTTGTAGTTCTCTGATACCCCATATCCAATCAATGACCATACGCCATCAGCTTTCCCCTCAAAATGTATTAAATGTTGATCACTTCCCCTGCTACTGTTCTAGTCAAAGCCACTGCCATTTTTTATTTGGATGTTGTTAATGATCCTTAATTGATCCCCCTGATTTCACAGTTTTCCCCTACATTCAATTCTCAGTTCAAAGCCAAATCTTTCCTGTTAACAAGCAAGTCAGATCATGTACTAACTCTGTTCATAACCACCTAAATTATCTCATTTCATTAACAAGAAAATATATATGGCCCTTATGATGTTCTTCAAGAATATCAACCACATCACCCCTGACAGCCTAAAGCCTGGGCTCTCTCTTCTTTGTTTCCATCACACTGGTCCAATTGCTTGTCTTCAAATCTGCCTAGCATGCAGACATTTTAGGGATTTTTCCCTTCCTGCTGTCTGGAATAATCTTTCCCCACATATCCCTTTTGCTCACTCCCTCACTTTCCTCAGTTTTTCTCAAATCTCACCTTTTTAGGCAGGTATTTTTAGACATTCCATTTAAAATTGTTCCCCCAAGCTGGCACTCCATATTCCCCTTGCTTAGCTATTTTCATTCATAGCATTTACCAACATCTGAAATATACCATATTTTACTTATTTGTTTATTGCCTATCTCTTTGATTAAATGTGAGCTTCATGAGGGCATTTTTTTGGTGTATTTCATTCACTGCTTTATCTTCGTTGTCCAGAATAGTGCCTAGAACTTGGAAGATTCTTAATAAATATTTGTTTAATTAATAATTTAATTATTATTAATAACAATTAATAATAATAATTATTATTAATAATTTAATTTAAGCTAAGTATGTAATCCTTAGCTATATTTCTAGACTCGTTGTATGCAGTGACTTTTTTGTCCAACTTTGTACCAGTACTATGACTTATAAATAATAATAGCTCTGTAGTGGTTATTTGGAATTTCAAATACCCTTTTTTAAATAAACATTTTTTAAATTCTAGAATAGTTTCAGATTTACAGAACAATTGTGAAGATAAAGCAGAATGTTCCTAAACACCCTACTACCAACTTTCCTATTATCAATAACTTACACTAGTATAGTGGAGTTATCACAGTTAATTGATACATTATTTTTAATTAAAGTCTTCCATACTTGATTAAGATATCCTTGGTCTTTACCTAATATCTTTTTTTTCATTGTTCCAGGAATCCTTCAGGATATTGCAATTAGTCATCTTATATCCTCAGCTTCTCTTGGCTGTAAAAGTTTCTCAGAATTTTCTAGCTTTGATTACCTTAACAGTTCTGTGGAGTACTGGTCAGATATTTTATAGACTGCTTCTGTACTGAAACTTTCTGATGTTTCCTCATGATTAGACTTGGGTTACAGATTTTCAGAAGCAACACCACAAAGAAAAGATGTCTTGCTCATCACACCACGTTGAGGGTACACACTATCAATGTGACTTCTCACTGTTGATGTTAATCTTGATCACCTGGCTAAGGTAGTGTTGGTCAGGTTTCTCCACTGTAAAGGTACTCTTTTTTCCCTTCTATCCTATAGTCTTTAGAAGGAAGTCACTATGTGAACTCCACACTGAAGAAATGAATTATGCTCCACTTACTCGAGAGTGATGTATCTAATTATATTATTTGAAATTATTCTGCATGGGAGATTTCTCTATTCTCTCCCATTTATTTATTATGTATTTATTTAATCATTTATTTGTATGAGTTTAGGTTCATGAAATTTATTATTTTGTACTACCTTATGTAATTTATTGCTCAAACTGTTGCAGCTTTGGCTATTGGAAGCTCTTTCTGTTGGCTCCTGCATTCCTTTGACATACCCACCTGACTATGGGTTTTTTGAGCACACACTTATTTTCCAGCACTGAAAGATGCTCCAGAATGATCTTGTATATTTTCTTCCCTAGTCCTATATTCAACCATTTGTCAAAGGGGACCTTATTCCTTTTATTGGGTGAAGGTTTTAAAAATCAAGATCTGGACACTAAGGGTCAAATGGCCTTTACTGAACTGATCGCTTAAACAATTTTTGTGCACGTTTGCCTATGTATCTCTGATGGATGTTCAAATTATTATTTCAAATTTTTAAAAGTCCTATTAAAGTTTTTATTATAATTGCATATAATATGTATATATTTATTTGACTTGAATTGATGTATTTACTATATTCGGTCATCCCCTTTAATCAAGGTTTGCCCCTTTTAACTTGTCTTCTTTACTGTCCTTCAGCAAAGTTTGTACCTTTCTTCATATTCACTCTGCATTTTCTTTGTTAAATTTGCTCTCATTAAAAAAATATTCCTATTGTAGATGGGTTCTTTTGTTTCATTTACATAATTGGTCAAGCTATTATACTTATTTCATACATTAAACTTTACGAACTCATATATTCTAATAGCTTTTCAGTTTATTGTTTGAATAAATAATCAGAACATTGTAAGGTAATTTTAGCTTTAATCTCCTGCTTTACCATATTTATACTTATTTCTTGACGGTGAAGAAAATTCTAGGAAATATTAAATATAATGGTGAGATCCTTTTCCTCTTATTTGTGTTTCAATTTTACTAAAAGAAGATATTGAAATGGAAGCATACTTTGATTCAGTAATAGAATCTTGTCAGCCTATGGTAAAAATTAGGACTTATGAAATGATGGGCACTTCAGATGTAATTCTGATAATATGCTGGCAATTTTAAGAAATCACCTAGAAGAGGAAATGTCAAAATGCCATGGGATGTACTCTAGGTAAATTGATACCACAAAAACTTTATTGCAGTCATTACAATTCTAAACCACACATCATTTTTTATTAGGCTATTTCTGATATTACTTTATATTTCTTATATTTAAACATAAATCTGTGTAATCATTGGGTTTATAGCTTTCTTTTTAACAGGAAAAGATGTCTATTCTTTAAAATGTGAATTTGGTAAAACATAGTGATAAAGCTAATACACTGCATCAGACAGAGGGTTACCACAGTTTTCAAAATGGACTTCATATAATTTCTGATTTTTTTCTTAAAGATGTACTCAAATACACAACTGTTTAAAATAAATGAAAAATACCTTTTCCTTTCATAGCTATCAGTAGATATATTTCTTCAAAAGAGATTATTAAATGAGTTTTGTTTTTATTTAAAAAATGGGTTTACATTTTTAGTTTGTTTATTTTTCCAAATAGGGGTAATTAAAGGCAGGATGATCCTTGAAATCATTAGGGAATATTATGTCTATTTTTTTTCCAGTAAAGCTTTAGTTTCTGATAGTTAACATGGAAAAGTGGATAGTATCAGGAAAACATACTGTAGCAAGAAGTTGCTAGTTATTTCTGACCTGGCCATTATGATATTGAATGATAACACTTGGTTTGAGATTACCACCTGACAAACAGGAAGATTAACAAGATCAGGTTATGGTTGATGGAAATGCAGAATCTTGGAAAAAAACGATTTGAAGTAGAAATGGAAAGTAGGCAGGGATTTTTTAGGGTTTTTTTTTTTTTTTTGGTGGTACAGACTTATCAAAACTAAGTGCTATTTTATTCTACTTTTGTTGCTGATCCTTGAATAAACTTTAAAAGCTTATTTAAAAAAAAAAGCTAAAATCTCACCTATTCCTAATGAAACAAAGAGCTTTGTACACATTGTGATATATTCTGTGGGAAGGGTTATAATTAAATACTCACACCTGCTGTGGTCTGAATATTTCTTTCCCTTCCAACATTCATATGTTGAAAATCCAGCCCCCAAGGTGATGGTATTAGGAGGTGGGCCCTTGGGAGGTGATTAGGTCATGAAGGCAGAATCCTCATGAATGGGATTAGTACCCTAATAAAAGAAGCCCCAGAGAGCTTCCACCATGTGAGAACACAGAGAGAAGGAAGTCAGAAAACAGGCCATCACCAGATACCTAATCTGCCAGCTTCTTGATCTTATATTTCCTCACCTCCAGAACTGTGAGAAATAAATTTGTTTATTTGCTGTTGATAAGCTACCCACTTATAGTATTTTGTTATAACAGCCCTACTCTACTCAGGCAACACCAAAAAATGTATGTTGTCAGAATATTTTTGAAATTACATCATTTTATACATTTCTTCAAAATGTTAAAACTCATTCCAGTGTTAACGATTCCCCATCAGCATAAGGATTATAAACAGCCAAGAAATATTCAGGAAGAAGTTTATTTCTTCATGGACACAGAAGTTCTATTTGTCACTCCAGCATCCAAAACTTATCTGAAGGCATTTGTGTCTGAAGCTAGTATACCATTGGGAGATTTATGCAGATTGTCTTAATTTCTCCAGGCAATGGGGCAAAGATGTGAGTAATGAAAGCATTGTAGCTATAAACCAGGTATTGGCAAACTTTTCTGTGAAGGACCAGAGTGTAAATAGTTTAGGCATTGTGGGCCACACTAACTCTGTCACAACTGCTCCAGTTGGCTGTTACCATGAAAAAAGCCATAGACAATGCACAAATAAATGAGTGTAGCTATGCTCCAATAAAACTCTGCTTTTAGATATTAAAATCTGAATTTTATGTAATTCTCACACATCATGAAATATTATATTGTTATTTATTTTTAAAAACCTTTTAAAAATGTGAAAATTGTTTTTATCTTACAGGTTGTACATAAACGTGAGGCAGGCTGGATTTGCCTGGCCAGTTGTTTCCATTAGTCATTGTTTGCTGACCTCTGACATAAACACTTGAACCCTGCCTCTCAGGACAGAATTTAGTCAATAAGTGAGCAACTGGTGGTAAGAGAACATCATGTCTTTTAAGGAATACCACAAATCTGGTTCTGGGCAAGTGTCTTCACATTGACCTTCCAAAATGTTTTTCCCCTTCCTTGGAAATGTTATTTTTAGAAACTATGTGAATTAGACCAAAGCAAAGGAAGAATCACTTCTAGAAGACCCAGAACAAAATGTATACCTTACGTTTGTTTTGGTAATGAAAGAAATCCTTGTATATAGTAAGGATTATCTTTGCTTTTTCTAACTCTATGGATTTATTTTCTACCTTGGAAGGTAAAAAGAGCGTTTTCATGAGCAGATGAATTAAATAAATATAAATTTTAGTAAAAAGAAGGTATGATGGTAGTTCAAGGTGAGCCCAAACCTGTTCCCACTCTCTCTGCCTCAGCTGCGTATCATTAAAGCTTTATCTCCCAAGTACGATGGGGCATATGGAAGAAAGCTAGTCCTGGGAAGCCAGGGACTTGCATGAAAGCATCACGCCATATTAACTTGGAGTTTGATATGAACATGCTAAATAGATGAAGCGGAGGCTTGGTAGACACATTTCATTTAATTTAAAGTTTTTCTATCATCAGTTCCTTAAGACTGCTCTAGATAAACACAGTCTTCTATGTATAGTTAAAGTAGAACATTTAGGACAGAAGTCAACATTTTGGTCAGTTTTTCCTTTTGGTCTTTAATTTGAAGAATGCATGATTTGAAAGCTAAAGCTTATAAAAGAATAAATGAGGTTCTTATTTCAGTTGTAAAGAAAAAAAATGATGAATGGAAACACAAAATTTATTCTGAATAACTTGGAAAGTTTTCCCACTATGTGATGTATTGATCCCAAACTCTGATAAGACTCTCTAGTAACTGAGAAAAAGCTATCTTGTTGAAAGTAACAAATCATCTGTAAATTTTAAAATGCAAATTGTTTATTTGGCATTGGCAATTATAAGAGAAAACATCTCTATTTTGTCAAGATATGCTGTTATGTTTATTTTAGCTCGGATTTACAGCATGAAATTTACATCTTGCATATTTAGGCATTTTACATGCAGTATAGTAAAAAAAACCAAAAAAGCCCTTAACTGTTTCACATTGGTTGAGGATTTTTTCCCCAGATTTTGTATAGTTTTGACTTGTTTAACATATGCCAGGGGATTATGTTGAGTAGTTTTAATGTATTTAAATAATATGTATTTTACTGTGTATACATAGATACATAGAGTACAATCAATAACATGTCTAAAATGTATAGTATCATGCAAATTTCATGACTTAATATGATAATTGACTTAAAAGTAATAATTTCACTTTTATGTACGAAGCTGGTCAGCAGAAGACAGGATGAAAATGTCTATTGAAATGTTTTAATCAGTGTCCATTCTCCAACCAAAGTTGAGGTTGGATGAAGTCCAGAATGACTTTCTTTGTCTTTGTCATATTTATCAAATGTTAACATAGAAGAAAGGGGCAAAACCAAAGTCTACTTGACATAAATGGAAAATCTTAAAATTAATTATTTTTGCCATACTGAGGTTTTCTAAGTCTTAACATTTGACTACAGAAAAACAAGGTGGTTTCCATCTTTTCAGGACACAATACAGTATGTTGTTCATTGGGCCAGTTGGCCTGCCAACATTCCTTGGCAAAGGGAAGTCTCTGGCCAGCTAACTGTGATATAATAAATGATCTGAACAGATTGTCAATGAATTGATATCTGGAGTTAGAGCTGCTCCAGGGGATGGGGAAATTAGTTATTTCTCTTCAACTTTTGCCCTGAAAAATATGAAAGCTCTGAAAAATGTACCACAAATCACTGGAGAATTAATATTTTAGCAAGTAGTGGTATATTTCTCACTTGTCCAATGTTATGAGTCATTTATGTATTTACAAGGGTATTTTCATTGTTAGACATTTATTCTGTCTGATTTTAAATGTAACACATGCTCATTTGGATTATATGGCAAAGTTTAAAGAAAAAATAATGGCCATCCATAATTTCACTACATTTACATATCAATTGTGAAAATTTTGATACATTAATAGCTCTTTTTCTCTTCATTTGTAGGTTATATTATATTATATACTGATATGTACTGTTGTGTTATTATATATGTTGTGTTGTGTACTTTTTACAGCTTCATATTACAGCTTAAGCAACCTGCCAAGTCATAAAAAATTCTCATAAATGTTTTTAGTATTTTAAAATATTCAATCATATAACAGTACAATAATTTATTGGTAATTAAATATATCTATATACCAATATCTTAAAATAATGTAACATTTAGGATAAATGTGGCTATTGGTAATATAAAACTTGATATAAAATGACATAAATGAAAATTTAAAAATTTTTTAATTATGATGACCTTGGAGGGAGGAGCCTGCTGGAAATGGTTCAAGAGCCCATTGGCGTCATGGTCAACATTTTAAAAAGTTCTTTTGGACTTTGCCCATGGCCACAAGAGAGCAGCTCCATCTCTAGACTTTGCATTAACATTCAATCAGGAAGAAACGGAGAAATAGAAGGAGGTTGTACTAGCTATGCTGTCCCTTTGAATCAGAAAGGCAAAAGCTTTCTTTCCATCTCAACTCTATTTTTAGTATGAGAAAATTATTTCCCCCCTATTTTTCATAGCTAACTCTTCTGTAGTTGCTCTCGACTCCATTCTCTGCACTATTTCTCCATCACCATTGTTCTCCTCCTCATCTCTGCCTCCTCATTGTTAAGTTTCAAACTTCTGTTTCACCGCTCACTCTTTCCCTTCGGCCAAATAAAAGCAAGCAGGTCTCTTACAATAAAAATGCCTCTCCCTTCATCTTCCATCCCTCACAACCACAGTCATTCTCTCTCGCTGATTCATACTCCATTCAGTTCTCAGCCCACCGTGCTCTTGTTTTGTTCTCTCTCACCATACTGATAAATTATGCTTTCAAAGTCACTGATACCTCTGTAATGTCAACAGCAAGTTTTTGTTTCACTACCTTTTGACTAATTCCACATTGTTAATTAGTGTTTATCTTTCTCAGAAATATGCACTTACAAATGCCTTGGATTCCATATAAATAGTGTCTCTCAAGACTCTGAATGCCTCTAGGACTATTTATTGATAGCCTTTTTTGAAGGTCCTCTGAATATTTGCCAAATGTGATCTCAACTACTCTCATGGTTTTCACAAAATATAAAAGATATTGACTAAACTTTGATATTTCTATTCTGATATCCTCCCTCATGGCTTATATGACACCTATCTGCATAACACATTATTTAGATGCACCACCACCAAATTCATCATGTATAAAAATCATTTTTCTCTACATGCACCTGGTCACTTCCCCTACCCTCCAAAAAAACACTGTGAAGCATATTTGTTACTTCACAACAATACCTCCAACAGTGCTATTATCAAGTATTAATTCTCACTATTTATTAAATATAGTCTCACTGATAGCTACTACATCAACTTTGAATTAAGGCTTCTTTCAGCTCTTACCTGTACTATTTCAATAGCTTCTTAACGAGGTCATGATGCTTAAATGCATTCCTCACACTGAAGAGAAACTACCACATTTGCTGTTAAAAATCTTTTGTTATTCTTTATCACTCATAGGATAATCCTTCAGTTTTTCCCATTATTCACAGAATAATTCCCAACAGGCATTTCGTGGCAGCTAATAGTATCTCTGATCTGGTCCTTTTCTGAAATGTGGTCTTTACATGACTATATCACTTCATCTCCCTTTGCCCCTTTTCTCACACTTTATGTGCTAGTAAAACCAAAGTGTGTGGACCTCCCGGAGCACCCTGCAATAATGTATGACTCGACTCCTGCCTTTCTTCATACTACGCTCTCTTCCAAGACTATGCTTCCTAGCTTTCTGCTTTGACCCATTTAATTATTGCTGATTCTTGTAAATTTAGTTTGACCCCACTTCTTGTTACTTCATGCCTGCCTTTGATTTTTCCCAAAATTTTCAGCTCTCTCTAGTGCCTTCATAACTCTTCCTCCAAAAATATCACAGTAATTTCAGTTCCTTAAAATGCCATGATCCTTTCCATCTCTGGACTTTTGCATGAATTCTTCAATCTGACCTTTTCTCTCTTCTTCTTTTACATGACCCTGTAAACTTCTGAAAGCTCTAGGATATTTCCATTTTCACCATAGATACTACTTTCTTACAGAGGTCTTCCTATGAAAGTCTTGATTTGATCCCTTTAATGTGGATTCATAGTATGATAACAGTGTCAAACAAATAAAGTATCTAACATGTGCCAGATACTCTTCTAAGTTCTTTACCTATATTAAAATATTTAATCCTCACAATAATGCTATAAGATAAACATGATTATTATCCCCACTTAACATATGAGGAAACTGAGGTATTGGGGAGTTAGTTGACCTCATGTTGAGGCAGTTAGCAAGTAGACAAGATGGACTTTGTGCTGAGGCAAGTTCTTGCTCTTACTGTACTACACTCCTGCAGGTACTTTTTCCATTATACATATCACTTTGTTTACTTACTGTTACCTTTCATAAGAATATAAACTCCATGACAATGTATTAATTATTGAATCCCAGCCATCAGTCCAAGTGCCCTGAACATACTTACTCAACAAAATTTTGATAAATGACCAAAAGACTTCACTAAGTGTTTCTCTTCTCTCCTCCCATAGCACTCTGGGAATATCCATGGTTTTGCTGAATTCTTACCATTATTTACTTATAGCCTTCCTGGCCTTATTGAATTGTAAGCCCCTCCAGGACAGAAAACTTTACTTATCCATCAATGTGTCTCCAGTGAAGCACAGATGCTCAATAAATGTTTGTTGAACAAATCTGTAAATAATACTGGTGGAAGAAATGTGTGTAAGATGTTTTTGAGTGGACCTCAACAATCCCCACCTCTTTTCCCTTCTATATGCCTCCAGGGAAATATTTATTATACAATTCTTATGTTGATCACCTATTTTTGAGACACCTTTATATTTCATTGTAAATGAGGATGACTCTGAAATAAAGCTTTTCCCCCTAAAGTCCTAAAACTCTTTTGTAAATCTTAATTTTACTCTCATATAATACTGCTATACAAAAATACAGCAAAATATATCTTAATAGCCTACTAAGTGCTCATACTAAACTTGCCATAGGAGTTTAAAATGAAGTAGAAGATATATTTCCTGCCCACAAGGACAATGTAATGTGGAAGTTAGCTCTAGCACAAATCAATCTCTGCAAGCATAAATGATACAGACATGTATATCCTATTATTGACATGTCAAGGTACAAACAAGTGCAAGAATATCTGAAGTAAATGGACACAAGTGGATTTAGTTAGAGAAGTTTTCTAAGAGTTGAATCAACTAGAAACTTCAAGGAGGGTGATGTGGTTTTATAGATTTAAGAAAGATATGTAACCTAGAAAGGGCAGTTAAAACATACCACTACATATAACACTGCATAAAGAATAATATGAAATATTTTCATTTTTTCTACTTTAGTACTTATAACAACTCACAAGGTGGTATACAGCAGCTTGACCTGCTACTTTGAGATAGTCTCATAAAAGTTCCTTTTCTTGGTCAAATAGGCCTAACATGGGCTTAATTTTTATTTTTTATTGCCCCACTGTGGTTCTATTTCCACATAGCAGGGTCCCCCATCTCTTTCTACATCTGCTGCCTTGAGATTTCCCCTTCTTTTCTTGTTTTCTCTTCTTTCTTGTTTTATCAAGCCATTTTATCTGGCTTTTTGATCCATGGAGAGCAGCTTCAGGAACTCTGAAGAACCACTGTACTTCCAGTACCTTGTTAGTTTGTCTCATTTTAAGAACTTCTTTGTGAAACAAGGAAGTGAGGCTTGTAAGTATTTTGGCATCAAATATTAAATTTGATAAATATGGATATTTTATAAATGTGAAGCACACATGCATTCACTATTTTCACATAATTAAACTAATTTTAAATGCTTATCATATAGCATAATATGTCTTAGATGGCAGAAAAGAATAATCTGAATGAAAAAGGTGATTAGTTTCAAGATATGGTAGCTATTTTTGAAAGAATTTTAGATTTGAGTCTTACCCCAGGGGTTTGATTTGAATAAACCAAAATCTTCCCTAAAGAAACCCCAATTTTGTACTTTGTTGAGAAGTTTCATTTACATAATCTTCTTGTAAAGCATTACCTTCAACTTGAAAGAAATGGTGAAGTGGCAATACCTAACACTAACAATATAAATTTATCTGAGTTGAAACATTAAGACCATCTCTCTATTTCCCGTCTTTACCTAACAGCAGTCTATAAGAAACAGAATAAATAAAGTCTATAGACACAGCCTGCAGCAATAAAGGAAGAACAAAAACTCACCCTGTTGTGCTTTTAACTGGCCTTTCTTTGCATACGTGCGATATTATAGAACATCTAATCTGGATTTTATTCCTTTCTTTTGTCACAAGAGGACAGAATCTGGGATTCGTTCTCTGGCACTTTGCTTATCAGAAAAAGACAGAATTATATGAGACAGGCTAAGCAGTGCTGTCTCCTTTCTGAGCTCTCTTTGGTCTGAAGTTCCAGTTGCCATCCATAACTCGTAAAAGAAGAAGAAACAAATGATATATATCATTTATATATAAATGATAGATAAAGAAAAAGTTAACATTTATTGAATGCCTACTCTACACCAGATAATATTTTAACAAGAGGCCTTACTTTTATTATCTCTTTATGTAGGACAGATACTCTATGAAGCAGTGACCCTTCTCACCTCAGCTTCATAGGTAAAGAAACCGAGGCTTTGGAAGTTTGTCACCTTCCCAGTGACCCTTAGCTATTGAGCAGGAGGATTCAATTCGAGCCCATGTCCATCTGACTCTAGAACTTGCACTCCTAAATGGCACGCTACATTGTTATATATCCTAATATTTCAAATCCAAAAAGAACTTTACGTTGTTTAAATTATGTGTTCTATTAAATTCTCTATAATTTCAATTGGAGTGAAGTTTCATAATCACTTCTGAAATATAATTCAATAAGGAAATACAACAAATGGGCAAAACTATGTGTTAGGAGTCTCAAGTGTTCAAGTGGAGTTTTTAATTTGCAAAAATATTTTGTATACTTATTATTGATATTTCATGTAGTATATTTGCACCACTCTCTTTGGTAGTCTCCTTAACAAAACTGCTCATTGTTCCACTTCGGGCCCCTACTAATCTTATATTGAATTACCAACACTCTGCTCTTTTAATTCATCATCTGTTTTCATCCTTTTGCCATCATCTAGGAATTTGTTTAAATATTTTGCTTCCTATGGACTTCCTCCACTTGAAGGGTTTATTTCCTTTCTATTTATTATTTTAAGTAGATTTTATTTTATAGAGCAGTTTTACATTCACAACAAATTGAGTAGAAAGTGCAGAGAGTTCCCATATATCACCCGCCCTTCCCCACGCACTGCCTCCCGACTCTCAACATACCCCACTAGAGTGGTACATTTGTCACAATTAACCCACATTGACACTTCCTTATTACCCAAAGTCCATAGTTTACATTAGGGTTCACTTTTGGCGCTAAACATTCCATGAGTTTTGACAAATGTATAATGACGTGTGTCCATTATTATAGCATCGTATAGCATAGTTTTACTGCCCTAAAAATTGTCTGTGCTCCCTCTAGTCATCCTTCTCTTCCTATATCTCTATAGATATGCCCTTCCATAGGGAAATGTCACATTATTGGAATCATACAGTATGTAGACTCTTCAGATTGGCTTCTTTCATGACTTGATAGCTCAATTCTTTATAGTGCTGAATATTATTCCATAGTCTGTATATAGCACACTTCATCCATTCACCTACTGAAGGACATCTTGGTTGCTTCCAAGTTTTGGCCATCGTGAATAAAGCTGCTATGAACATCCATGTGCAAGTTTTTGTGTGGACATAAGTTTTCAGATCCTTTGGGTAAATACCAAGGCGTGAGACTGCTGGATCGTGTGGTGAGAGTATGTTCATTATTGTAAGAAATTGCCAAATTGTCTTTCAAAGTGGTTATACCATTTTGCATTCCCATCACCAATAAATAAGAGTTTCTATTGGTCTACATTTTTGCCAGCACTGGTGATTCCAGTGATTTAGATTTATACCATTTTGAATAGGGATGTCTTATTGTTTTGATTTGCAATTTCTTAATGGCATAGGATGTTGAGCATCTTTTTATGTGCTTATTTTGCATCTGTGTATCTTTTTTGGTGAAGTGTCTGTTTAGGCCATTTGCCCATTTTAAAAATTTGGTTGTTTGTTTTCTCCTTGTTGAGTTTTAAGAATTAGTCCTGTATTTTGGATAACAATCTTGGTCAGATATATCTTTTGCAAATATTTTCTCTCAGTCTGTGTCTTGTATTCTCCTTCTCTTGACAATGCCTTTTGCAGAACAGAAGATTTTAGTTTTAATTATATCCAGCTTATCAATTAGTTCTTTCATGGATTGTGCCTTTGTTGTATCTGAAAAGTTATTGTTATACCTAAGGTCATGTAGATTTTCTCCTGTATTATCTTTCTAGCGTTTTATAGCTTTGCATTTTACATTTAGGCCTATGTTTATTTCGAGTTAATTTTTGTGAAGGGAGTAAAGTCTATGTCTTGATTTATTTTTTTGCATTTGGATGCCCAGTTCTTCCAGCACCATTCCACACCCAGCTTTATTAAGGTATAATTGATAGATAAAATTTGTATATTTTTACAGTGTACACTGTGATATTTTGATATATATATATATACATTGTGAAATGATTGAATCAAGCCAATTAACATATCTATCATCTTGCATACTTATTTTTTTGTGGTGAGAACATGTATGATCTAATTTTCTAGCAATTTTCAAGTATATAATGCATTATTAATAACTGTAATCACCATTTGTTGTAAAGACTATCTTTTTCCATTGTATTGCCTTGGTTCTTGTATCAAAGATCAGTTGACTATACTTATGTGGGTCTATTTCTAAGCTCTCTATTCTGTTCCATTGATCTGTCTATTGTTTCACTGATACCACATTGTCTTGATTACTATAGCTTTGTAGTAGGTATTGAGATCAGATAGTGTCAGTCCTCCAACTTTGTCCTTCTTTTCAATATTGTGTTGACTATTCTGGTTTTTTTTTCTTTCTATATAAACTTTAGTGTCAGTTTGTCAACATTCACAAAATAACTTGCTGGGATTGAATGGGATTGTGTTAGATCTATAGGTTAAGTTGAGAAGAACTGACATTTTGATGATATTGAGTTTTCCTATCCATGAACATGGGAAATCTCTCCATTTATTAATTATTTGATTTCATTCATCAGAATTTTATAGTTCTTGTTGTATAGATCTTGTACATATTTTGTTAGATTTATGTCTAAGTATTTCATTTTTTAGGTGGTAGGTAAATGGTATTGTGCTTTTCATGTCAAATTCCACTTGTTCATTGCTGGTATATATAAAAGTGATGGACTTTTGCACATTACTCTTGTATCCTGCAACCTTGCCATAACTTCTCATTAGTTCCAGGAATTTCACTGACATTTATTTATTTTTATGATTTTAATATATCTTAGGAGAAAGGAAAAAATACATATTTGTTCATTTGGATATTTGAAAAAGAAGTTTTATTTATCTAACTTTTTAAATGATAATGATTGAATAATTTTTACAAGTATATAGTAACAGTATGTTTAATATAAGAATTTAATGAGTCTGTTAGCTAGCTAAGCTCCACCCTTTTTATTTTTATTTTTTGTATTTTCATATTTTTCCACTCAAAAATGAAGATTAAATCTCATTAAATTAACTAAACTAGTTTGACCAGTTTTCCCTCTCTACCTCAAGCCTCTTTGTAGGTTTTATGGCTGGATGAAATATAAAACATAAGCAATAAGCATGGAAACATACATGTGAATAAAAATATTATTGATATAATTATTGAAAATAGAATTTATAACTATAGAAACTTGTAACATATATGGAGATGAGAGGAACAGTACAATTGATAGTTTAATAAATTCAGTGCTGGGGATAATTCTATGATTTGCTTAAATATAATGGGAGTAATTGTCATTATAATTTCAAATAATTGATGGTCAAGTAAACTGTTACCATAGTTTTTCAATAATCTACATCATATGCCCCTGCTTAGGCATTGCTATTTCATGTTATCTTCTGAGATTTAAAATATTCTTGTGTCTGAGGATTACTATGTAAATGTAGCAAGTGTATGTCCTCTGAATGAGAACACTATTTCTATGATGAGTTTCTATATGAATGAAGCCATGATCCAGGTTCACTGACCCTCCCTCAACCTCTGTTCCTACCATCACGATCCTTAGGAGAGCTGCTTTCCCTTTTACTACCCTGGAAGAAGGGTACAGACATAATTTTCCCTTAATTTCCTTTGAAATAGATGAGGCTATAACTTTTAATAAGAGTTTCTGGTAGGATTCTGGGCACATGACAGAAAGCAAGCAAGCAGAGGTAGAGATACATATGACTGGCTACTGTGTGCTGGCAGAGATGTTTGCAGAGTTTTCAGACCTTTACCGATTCTTCTAGGTCATTCACCATCTTAATGAAGAATTAAACATTTAAAAATGAGACCACCTCCCTCTTTAAGGCCTGGCTGCTTCTTCCTGCTGGGATAGGGAGAAGGGTGAAAGGGGGGAGGTAAGACATGTATCACTTACATGGGCTAGTATTTTATTTCTTTCAAAGGTGTAGCTGCTTATGTGACTGATATTGATTGCTTTTTAAAAAAATTTTATTTATTTGGGGTATCGGGAGTCTCATGTGGTGCCTATATGAAAACTATACAGGTCTTCTCTACTTACTTCATAGTCCCCTCCTCTGAGAAATCTTGATTTGACTCAACCTCACCCACCCTCCCTTAGCTTTTCTCCCCAACTCCCCCAGGGCACCTGCTGCTGAGATCTTTGCCACTATGGTTCCCTTGCCCCAGGAAGCACTCCTCTTGTATGGAGTATGGGCAGGATTGTTCAAGCACAGCTACCTTTCCCAGTGCCCACTGGATCCATGTTGAATCCATATGTATCTTGTTCGGCTCTTGAAACTGCCTTTCCTTTCTGCTCTAATACGAAAAAGGGGCAGATCAAAAAGTCCCAGCTCATGTAGATGTCAACCAGGGAATGGAATAAAATATTAGATTCCTCTTCTTCTTATGGGCTCCCTTTTCACTTGACATCTTTGCCCTGCAAACACTACCTTTCCAAGTGACAAATCTAAAGACCCATCCCCTTTCTTTGTCCTCTTGGAGAGTGGTGGGTTAATGGCTGCAGGACCAAATTTACAATTTCTAAGGCTTGGGCAAAGATGGCTAGACCCATACATGTGAAGGTTACTTTAGAATGTGGGGTTTCTCAAGACCTGTTATTTTCTGGTTTAGGCTCAAATCTAAACAACTTATACTTCAATGGTTGAAACCTCTCTGATCAATCTCTATATACTTAACTGGGTCTCTGATATTCTCCTCATGTTGCATTTACTACCATGCTTCCATCCTATGCAGTTTCAAGTTTTAATAGAACAATTTTTTATAGCATAAGATCAGTGAGTTTATATATGTCATTCCTGCTCAGGAATAATGCCTTGAGGTTTTACTGTGATGAAATGATTGTCTTGCCTTTTCATAGGCACTCTGTCACTGCCTTTCCTTAGACATTTAATGTTTAAGGAAAAGAACATTAAGTAAAATATCTTTATTTTTGTGCAGCCCATATTCCTCCAAATAGAGCAATTATGCATTGATTTCAAAATAACACTCTCACTGTTATCTTTTCTAAAAATATTGATGATTTAGTTTATAAAATTTCCTGTCTA
Organism: Daubentonia madagascariensis; assembly: GCA_023783475.1. NCBI lineage: Eukaryota > Metazoa > Chordata > Mammalia > Primates > Daubentoniidae > Daubentonia > Daubentonia madagascariensis. Next base: position 4,037,170 of record JAKFHU010001798.1, on the reverse strand, counting down.
AATTCTATTTTAACATGATTTCCACAGGAGAATTTCCCAAGTAATCATTTCCAAAGCATCGTAATCTCAAACTATCTTTGAAAATAGGTGTATTCAAAGTAAGAAAGAAAATTTTCACGGGGGGGGGTGGGCTATGTGAAAACATTTGAAAAAAATTTTTTACTCTTTTATGAGGTATTGTGTTCTCAGTAAAAAATTTTAAATGAAATGGTTAGAGTAACATAGTAAAAAGAGAACACTTTGTGTGAGAGACTAAACTTTGTCATATGGAAAAAATATTATATAATACACTTCACATACATTTTACTTATGGGGAGTTTTATCAGAATTGCAGAAGCAACAGAACTCTAACTTTGCTTTGCTTGGTGTTTGGCCTTGTAGGAATTTGAGTCATTCAGCCAGGCTATCAATGTGTGTTCTCTCTCTCTCCCTGAACAATGTATAAGATTTTGTTTTTGCTCACTAATCATTATGCTTTCCACTTGCTAGAAGTTGAATCAATAGAGTTTCTTCTCTACATGGATTTAAAAAGTGAATCTTGATTCCAATAAATGCTCTGTACAACCTTGGATTTCTAGGGCATGACTATGTTAAATACAGGGCATCTTTACAATTGATCCTGACTCTTGTAAAGCTTAGAAATTATTTAGAATGCCTGGAAGGTAGACAACCCATAACTAAAAGATGCTATTCTTAATGAAAATAGCCATTATGGCATCTTTAAAAAATAACCTAGCTCAATTGAAATTAATTCAGTCATTATAATAGTATGGACACTAGTGGTATTAACAGGGAAATTATATACAACCATATTTAATTTTAGTAATGTTATTATTCTTTCTTGGACTTGCTCTGTATAGTTAAATATGATAAAAGTGTAGGAATTAGGATAATATGAAAAATCTTGTTGTCTTAGAAACACTTGGCTGTCTGTCCCCTAACAGTGAGATTCTTTCTGTTATCTTTAGCTAAGAAAGAAATTATATGTGGGTTATTGAAAAAATATGATTTATTACACTTTTTAAAGTTAATGATAATAATAATAACTGTAAGTTACACATGAATAATCCTGTGAAAAATATATCATCCATCATTTGACTTTATCTTTGTTATTAATATTAATAATAGTATCTATCACTATAAAAGTATTTACTAGGTTCCAGATAATTTGCAGGGAAAATTTTACAGTTTCAGAAAAAAGTCATATTTAGATGTCTATTGTATATTGTTCTTGTACTTCTAGGAAATGGTGGAATGGAAGTCTATCCTACATTTTACTGATTCTTCCCAATACACTATCTTTCTTTCCAATGTTTCTGAGAAGAAGGCAGGGTAATTTTTATTAACCATTCAATAGATCAGCCCCATGGTTAGGAAGATCTCGTGGGCTTTAGATAAATGATCTAATTCAGTTTCTGATATATCCTAATATTATACTTCTTCAATTATGCAGATATTAGGTACAAGGGAAGGTACAACTAAGACTGAAAAACCCAATCTTTTATGGCACTAAGGAAGGAATAAGAATAATGATATCAGAAGACAAATACATCTATTTTCAAATGTGTAAAATTTGATAGATAAGTCACAAGGGAAGGACTTTATTCTTACACCTTATAATTTGTTAACAGATAACTTTTGGTAAACAGTGACATCTTGATTAATAATATTCTTTATTTTTTCTAATTCATTTTTCTTTTCCCACATTTTTAAAGGATATCACCTTAGAACAACAAAATTTATTTCCTTAACTTCTCTTTTTCTTGTCAAATTTCCTTTATAGTATAAACATCAACTATTTATGCAGTCACTTTGAAAGAATTTTGGACAAGCAAATAAAATCCACTTACTTCCCACTTGCTCTTAATGGCTTATAATGTAGTACAATGATATCACGTCCATATTCTTTCTTTTCCATTTCATTATACAACGATACTATTGTTTTTACACAATAGGAAACATAATGCTCTACGCTTTTTCCTTCTAGAAGGCTGGTATAATACAAATGTTATCATTTAACAATGAGAAGAATTGTCTTAAGAAAAAGATCCTTTACATCTTCCATAACAACAATGATTAAAAAAAAAAAAAACAGTATAGTTACAACCATTAAAGAGAATTTTCCCTTTTACTTCGGATTCTTGTCAGAAGGAATAAAAACACAGCCCTTAGCACACTTTAGTATGTATTCTGATGCTCTGTATGTAAATAGGTATATCTTACTTTTTGCACTTATCTTTTGTGTTATCCAATAAGAATAAACACTGTACTATATTTACCTGTTGTCAGAAGCATAAAACCAGGAAAAGAGAGGCTTGCGGTTGCTCAAATATGAAACGTGTAATCTTCTTCCTTTACTCATTGAGGTTCACAGGGGCCAGTGGGGAGTGGAAAAAGCAATGGGCCAAGAGCTCAAAATCTGGGGTCAAGTTTAGGCTTATTCACTACATTCTTTCACAACTTTGTGAAGGGAATAATTGTGCATAGACCTTGTTTTATTTCTAATTCCTCACATAGTACTTGGTATGGAATAGAACTAAATAAATATTCGTTGAATGAATAAACACATGAGCTTGGACAAATCATAAAAGTTCTCCGAGTCACAGATTCCTCAGCTGAAAAATGGAAATAATAATATCTGAAATGTTAGAACAATACAAAATAATATATGTGTGTATGGTTTGTGTGTACATGTACATGAAAGGTTTTGTAGTTTCAGTTTATAAAGTGCCCATGGAAATATAAGGAATTACTATTATTTTTGCTAATACTGGCATCTTTGTTGGAGAAACTGAGTGAGGAAAATGAGCACTTTATGTTATTCACTTGCTATGATAAACAACAAACAGGAGTACATCCAAAGTAAAGGTCGTAAGCCAGGTGTGGTGGCACATGCCTGTAGCCCTAGGTACTCGAGAGGCTGAGATAGGAGGATTGCTTGAGTCCAGGATTTTGAGGTTTCAGAGAGCTATGATGATGTCACCACATTCTAGCCTGAGCAACAGAGTGAGACCCTGTCTCAAAAACAGACAAACAAGAAAAAGTTATAAATATAAAAAGTGAGAATATTACTATGCTTCTAGCTTGTGATAAACCTCCCTGACCTAAACACTACACACTGTTCCCTGAGAGGTAAGTTGCATACATTTAATACTGCCAGTAGGATATGCAAGAAGAAAAATTTATTTTTATATTCCAGAGATGTTATTCTCACAGTACACGGCCATTAAACACTGATGTCAATCATGAATTCCTTAAAAAAGTAGTGAGTTTAACATTTGGATTATTCCTAGTCTTAGGAAACTCATGGTGATAAGGCAAGTCAAGCATGGGGCAGTGGGATAAGCCTGTCTGTGGACAGGCAATCATGGGTGTACTGTCTGCAGAGAACTTAAAAACAATAATAAAACTTGACTAAAGTTAGTCTGCTTTTTATTAACACCATGCCTCAAATTAGTGATAAAATTTTCTTTGCGGAAAAATATGTGTTGTTCTAAGTCCCAAACAACTGTTATGGTTACTATTGAATTTTAATAATATATATGAAAGCTTCAAATTAGCACATTTTATTACTTATTCTTTAGTAAACATTATAGTCTATGTGGAACTTAATTTAACTCTTAGTTATACAGCTGGACACTGACACATGCATTTGTTACAAGAGTAAGTTGATAAAGATTTGGAATCATTTGAGCTCTCTCCAATCACAGTTCATGGCTCCATTTAACCAGCAGTGTAGAATTAAAGGATAATAGTCCAGATATTATAAAATGAAGGAATAAACTTTAACTGCTTCAATTCTGTCATTATTTGTGATCACCTGGAGTTTTTATATGTGTTTAAAATATTTGAAGCTGTTAGAATTGATCCCAAAGAAACAAAGAAAGGGCAATATTGCACTTTCTGGAATTTATCATGAAATGGGATTTTTATCACACTATGCCAAACTTATCTGTACATTCTAGACTTTTTTAAACTGCATATATAAGTTGTATTATGTGAGAGAATTATTTGTAAAAAATTAAAATTAATGAAAATGTTTATCAATTAACTATGTACAGCGATAGAGTTACAGATCTGGTTATATTGTCTACATGTTAAGAAAATTAATTTTGACTAGGTCTTTGACAAATTTACATATTAGGAGTTGAAAACGGAAAATGTAAAGATATAATTCATTACAGCTGCAAACAAATATATGTGTAAGATTTTCCCTTTTCCTTAAAAGATGCAGTAATATAATTTAAAAGTACTAATCCATTTTGTTGTTCCTTTATTGGACTGTAATAGTAATTCTATATTTGTATTCCATAACTTTTTTTGCTTACATGATCATATGTATGAACTTCAGTAAAATATAACCTTTACTTTTTGTGCTGTCTTTCTGGTCATTATGTCTTTTATTTCATGATTATTACTTGCTAATTAGCTACTCAGGGTGTCACCTGTGGTAGGTATGCTACAGATGATGATATCTGACCAATAAGATGTCACATGAAGAAAAGAATTTTGAAGCTTGGTATGTCTATTTTCAATCCATGTGGAAAGAATTAGTTATTTTAAATAGCATAGAGTTTCAGTTCTCACTTGAGCTTCATATGGTAGAAATGAAAATTTAAAAATTTGTGTTTGCACATAAAGATGTATACATTTGAGATGACAATGACAGAATTGGAAAGATAAATGTTCCCCTGATCTTGGTGTTGGAATTTTTGTTCATTAAAAGATACTGCTAAAACCATGAAAAAGCAAGTCACAGAGTGGAAGAATATATTTGCAATACATGTAAACAACAAAAGGGTCATATCTAGAATGAAATATAAATCCAGAGTTTATATAAATCAATAGAAAAGGCAGGAAGCACAATAGAAAAGATGAGAAAAAAGCTTGAACAGGATGTCCAAATGGTACTGAACATAAGCAAGTGTTCAATGCCATTTATACAAGGGGAATGTAAATTAAAACCACAAAGTGATATCATTATGAACTCACTAGAATATCTTAAATTAAAAGAAAATAAAAGAAACTGGCAATACCTATATTGGTAAAAATGCAGAAAAGCTTGAATTCTCAAATAATTATCAAATAATTAAATGTATAAGTGTAAATTGGTACAACACTTTGGAAAATAGTATTATCGACTGAAGTTGATCATATGTATGCCTTGCGAGCAAGAAATTCCTTATAAGAATGACATAGCACCTTCATTCATGACATCCCAAAACTGTAGACAACCCAATTATTCATCAACATTAGAACAAATGAATTATCTGTGGTATATAAATAGAATTGAATATAATATATTAATTTAAATGTATAAACTGCCACCTGCAACAAGATGTATTTATCTCACAAACCACACATATGTTGAATATATGAAGAATATATAAAAAAGAATTCCTACATAATTTATATTAAGTTCAAAACTGGGAAAAACTAAACACAGTGTTAGAAATGAGGATAGTACTGAATTTGTGGAAAAGTATTGTCGATTGAAAGAGATCTCAAGGAGGGCTTTTGGTGTGCTGATAATATTCAATTCCTTAATGTTTTCTATATGCATGTTATACTTCCATAAAATATTTTTAATTAAATAACTTATAATATATTGCATTTACTATAATTTCAATCATAGAGCAAATCTAAACAGGGACTCTACTTGCATAGCAGAGCCAAACAAATCATATCTCCTGTCTGCAATCACACTAAACATAAATTGACCTTATAACAACCTTTGGCATAATGTACTCGTATAGACTTTTATGTTTTATCAAACAATCTTTTGAATATAAAGGTCATTAATAGGCAATTTAGATAAAATTGGATTTTGAGATTGAGGGAAAAAAATCTAACTATTACATTTGTTTCTTGTATGGCAATTTAATATCTCATTCACAACTAAATCATTATCTGACACAGAATTACTAGATTGCCTAGTGGAATTACTAGTTAAAGAGATGTAAAGAATACATGTGTTACATTATTCTTAACAATGTCTTGAAATGTACATTAGGGACGATTGCTTTGCCAGACACATAATAATGCTTTTAAATCAAGAATCTATTGAAGGTTCTATCATACCTGCACTATTATAAAACCACTTGGCTTTTTCTAATTAGATATGCCATTATTTATTATATACCAAATTTATTTTTTCCAAAAAACTACAAATAAACAGGCAAATTCCTGGGAAAAAATCCCTGAATCTTCTCCAAAGACAGAGGATAAGTAAATAGTAGTAATGTAATATAATAGCAAGTATAAACATCTGCCTTTCTTTTTGATTTACTAAGGTTTTACAGAGTGTTTAATATTCATAGAACTCAATTTTTTAATTACATCAAGTGATATATGAAATTGCATCAGATATGAAATCACTGTAAATTGTTGGTGATTTGAGAGTAAAACCCCACACAAATGTTTGAATAAATTTATCTACATTTAATCAAAATTTTAAAACATGAAAACTAAAGTTTAGTAATCAAAAGAATGAAATTCTGATAGGCTTGAAAGACAACTCAATCAAGAAGGTTAATATGCTGAGTCCTTTTATCAAGCAACAGATTTTTCAAGACAATGTCTATATGATAATATTTGTTCTTAAATCTTTTTATACTTCTACATAAGAAACTGTTTATTTTTTCTTATAATATCAGATGCTAATCATACAATATTTATATGTAAATTATGAAGTTTATAGTATATTTACATCCCTCAAAATCTGAAAAAAATATTTTAAATAAAAATATTAAAATCTAGCATGAACATTAAATATAGTTAATAGTTTAAGTTTTTGCAAATTCTAGGGCATTAATTGTGTATGTTCTCTAGTATGAAATTAATGTCATTTGTGTACTCATTAATAAATCAAAGATACAGAAGGAATCATAGAGGGATTATTCTTCAGGGGAAAGATTATTTTTTAAGCATCCTTAGGGCTAAGTGAGTATGCCTAGATCACAGGTTACCTGATGTTTGGACCCAGGCTCCTAGGCTGCCCCACTTGTTCACTAAGACTCCATTTGCAACTTGATGGTATCTCATTATGGAAACACCCAAAGCCTATACTGTTCAACTCACAAAGTTGATGTGCACCAAAGTCACTGATATTTTTAGCCTCTAGAAAGTAATCTCAATAGTTTGTGCTCAGCAGCCATTGGTTTCAACAAAATGCCTTGTGAGAGAATTTTTTTAAAGCTTTAACATTGTGTTCTTTAGGAACATGAACCCTATTTTAAAAGCCTGTATATTTGTACCTATTTCTTTAGGATATCCCCTTTAGAAATAGCTACCCAGAGCAATAGTTTACTATATAGTCAATGTTGACTTCTGACATTTCTTTCAGTTCTAATTTTTCCTATGTTCCTATGTTCTTTAATCAATGACTTTTTTTCCTTGAATATAGTTAAGCTTATTTTCCATTGTTGTCTTACAGATGAGTTTTAAATTATATTTTATACTCCAGTAAGAATCTATATAGTTGAAAACTCATGAAATTCAGAATTTCATTTCCGGCTCTACTACTGTTTGTGTGTTCAGTTGCATTACTTGTGGGTTGATAGGGTTTGAGGGGCTCCATTATGTCCAAAGTTACTTCTGGTGTAAGGAGCATGCTTCTCAGGTCATAAGATTCAGAAGACCCCTTTATTCAATAGTTCAGCAATTCTGTCTTAAGCTGATATAGCAACATTTCATTGAATACCAGCTAACAACGAAGCCAGCAACCTGGGTTTCTGACTTAACTGATGCTTAAACCATTTAATCTGATGCAGCACATTTCCCTTTTTGCTTTGCCTTCCATAATGTCTTTGGCTGTGTAACAAAATTTTATGTAAGGCTTTAATAATTATTATCTCTTTCTGGAACTGAAGAAATGTCATGTGAAAGTGTTCAAACTACCTTCAGAACACCACTCCTATCATTGTATTTGTTCTTACAAATGTAGTAAGAAGGCCTTGAAAGTAAGGTTATTTGAAAGTTATATTTTTTGTCTTAATACTAATATGTAAAAGCCAAGTAAAAATATTCTTGATTTTAGAAAAACAAGTTTTCATGGGAAAAAATTTTGTGAAAAAATAAAGAGAAAAAAGATAACAGTTTAAAACGTTTCCATTGATACCAAATTAGAGCATTACAATGCTTGAGCCTCTTGTTCTATCACATCCAACATCATGAAAGACAACATTTAAAAACATGTATTTTCCAGCTATTACATAGAGAAGTATGATTAGGTAAAAAGTTCATTTTTTCATATTATGTAATATTACTATTAATTTACTTCTATTGCCATCAATCATGTACTTAGAAACATTTATATAAACATCTGATTCAATTATAGGTTGCTATTAAGAAAGAATATCCTACAATACAAAAATCAATTTAAAAAGCTTTGAATCTGCTACAGTTTCAACATTGTATCTCCACAAATTAGATTCCAATCTCTCAAAAAAATAATATATATCAATCTATCAATTGTATGTTTTAATGAAATATTTGGAATTGTTCTTATTATAGAATTTTAGTTAATTTCAGAATAAAAGATTGATATTTTTAACAACTTGCTTTTTAAAAACAATTTTCAAATTAAAAAATATTGGAATTTTAATCAATTCAACAATGCCTCATAACATTCTAAAACTTCAAAATATGCTTGGGACACAAGAAATTTGGCATTCATTGTATTACCTAAATTAACCAAATATTAACTTATTCCTGGTGAAAATGTTGCATCATTAGCAAAAGATTCCTGGTAGAAGGTTAGTGAATACTATATATATATATACACACACACATACACCCCTTCAAAAAACTTACCACAATATATTATCAGGTTTGAAAATTAATATTTCATTAATATCACTAAATATCTATTTTTTTTAAAAATGATCTAATTGAGATCCAAATAAGATCATTGTTTTTTAAATCTTTTTGAATTACTTATTTTAATAATTATTTAACTAATTATATATTTCCATGCTATCTGTTTTTCTTTTGCAATTTATTTGTTGAAAAAAAAATTGAATCATTTGCTTGATAGAGTTTCCCAAAATGTGAATTTCCTGATTGCAGTCTGCCATTTTATTGAATATGTTTCTCCATACTTCATATTTCCTAAAAGTTGGCAGTTAAATCTTGAGACTTGATCAGATTTTGTGTGAGAAGTTTCATGCATGGTATGGTATAATTTTTTTTTTTTTTTTAACTTTTTTTTTTTTTTTTTTTTTTTTAATTTCAGAATATCATGGGGGTACAACATTTTGGCCATACACATTGCCCCTGTTCTGCCCGTGTCAGAGCCAGAAAAGCTTCTGCACAGCCAAGGAAACTATCACTAGAGTGAACAGGTATGGTATAATTTAATACAACATAAGCTGGAGTTTGGGAAATATTTAGTTAACAATTATGACCATATTATCCTTATTCATGAGAGCTGATTGTTTTTCTCAGTGCTAATAAAGTTTTTTCCCCCATAAGAATCACTGTAATTTATTCTGTTGCAGAAAATTCACAAAACACATAATGAGAAAACTCTCTTTGGGGCTGCCATTGTTTGGGTTAAAACTTGATGAGATACCAAGACATTGCCATTAGGGAGACTTGAGCAGAATTTTGGCTGCAGAGATCTGCTGAGCAGTGAGTCCTAATTAGCGGTGCTGAGCTATTCTTTATATTGTGTCCTTAATTTTTGAATAACATTTGTTTCATCCTGTCCTATAATAAGCTTTCAGGAATTAAGGATAAACTTTTGTCAACTCTTGGTGCAAAGTAGTACTGAGCATTCCTTCTTTTGTTCCCCAAATATTAATTGAGTACCTATAATGAGCTAGGCACTGTGTTAGAAACTGGTGGCATAACAATTAGTGAAAATGGACATAGTCTCTGTTTTCATGACATTGTGTTCAAAAGAATAAGATAGATATTAGTCAAATAATCCTACTAATTCATGTATAACTACTAAGAGAGTGCTTTGAAAGGAAAATAATATTTAATGAAGTCATAAAGCAAAGGAACCAAATCTCGAGATATAGCAAGAGATAATGAGGGCAGTCCAGGGCTGGACACATTTTAGAGAACGTGGAAATATTAAATCTTTGTAGAACACACAACTGTTTCTCAACCAACCAGACAATGGTTGAAAGAGGAAATCCTATACCTGAAAAGACATCTGTAAGATGTAGGCCTCACACTTTTTATATTAGACGTTGACTGAAAGGATGCTCTCTGAAAATAAGACAGGTAGGAGCTATTTAGTTTCTATCTCAACATGATAAAGCACAGCCTTTCTCATCCTTATCGCTTGCCCTGATGGTCCATACAGGAATAATGAGTAAGCAGAGAACTCTATCTAGTTATAAAAAGTTTTAACTTCAGGAAATACAACTTTAACTGCTATTTGCAATACAAAACAAATGGTTTACCTATGAGATTAATTGCACAGTATCAGGCCAACTAACTTGCTTTGTCTAGAAATCAGAGACATAGGCCACATGTAAAGTAACCATAAATAACCATGTGCGAAACTATGAATACAAGCTGAACAGATTTGGAAACACAATTTTCTCCACACCATGAAGTATTTCTCTACATCAGCAGTTCTTTGTGTGTGCGTGAGAGAGAAAGAGAGCCACCAACGACACTTTAATAAAAAGGAACCACAAGTGTTGTTGGTAACAAATGGGAAACAGAAGAAATAGGAAGACGATATAGGAAATAATTCATGGAGAAAAAGATAGAAAACAAAAGAACAATTTTTTACCTAGAAAATTTTGCAGTATGATACCTGCCTTGCTCACATGGACCATTAGTCAGAGCAGATAAGTGATGACAGATGTGGCTTCATTATGGGAAGAACTTAATGTCAAGCAGCTGAGCAACTACACTTCTTAAAGAAAATTAATCCTGACCTCTCCTAATTGGACTCCTCTCTTCTTTCCTCCTTAATTTCCCATCTGGAGCTTGCAGTGAATGATAGCAGTCTTGATGGGATCTAATGGCCTGAGTGATTTTACATTCCCAACTCTTCCCGTTGGCAGTGTTCATAAACACCTTTTGCAAGCACCTGTGTCCAGGGTAGGATGATTCATTTGAAATCATGGCCATTTATTTCATTATAAAAGCTGCTTAAGAATGATATATTATCATTTAAATATAAATGCTTTCTATTACTATATATTTTCTTTCCTGTCATATTTTGCTCTGGGAGTAATGGATGATATTGATATTATTAGGTCTAATTTATCATGCATGAAAAATATTATTATACATTATATATTTAATCACAAAAGTAGACACTCCTGTAGTATGAAGTTATAATTTGGGGGGTTGGGTTTTGGGACAGTGTTGCATTTCTCCTGGTTAGAGCCCTTATATGAAAACCTCAAAAAATCCATACTAAACATCCAGTGAAATAATAACACAGTACCGAATTGCAAGTACTCTGGATAAGATATATTATTTAATTGAAGGGGAAAATCAGCTAACAATATGTATTGGGCAATAAGAAAAGTATAGGTATTTAATCTTATTATCCCATGAGTATTCTTCAAGTGACATTGAAGATGTCACTAGGTGATGAAGATGATGAAGTGGAGGAGGAAGATGATGATTTTTATTCTGGAGACCACAGAAGGCTAGCGAGCTGCTGCAGGAAAGATTGTGATTCCAAAGATGCTTCCTTGCTCTGCAATGACCTATCTTCCATGTTCCAGTGAAATGATTCTTCATCTCTGTAAGGTCTTGACAGGTTTCTTATGTGCAAACTTTCACTGGGAAGCTTCCTATTTTCCTGTCCATCATCTCCTCAAAAGATGGTCAAAGCACCTTATAGCCTTCTATGTAAGCATTGTCCAAGAGAAATATTATTCACACCACCTTTGTAATTTTAAATTTTCTAGTAGTCACACAAACAAAAGCAAAAACAGACAAAAATAATTTACATATATATTTGATTTAAACTAATATCCCAAATATTTTAACACATAATCAATAAGAACATCATACACAAGTATTTAATTTTTTTTGTACTAAAGCTTCAAAAATCTGGTATGTATTCCACACTTACAGCATATCTCAGTTTGAACTAACTACATTTCAGGTGTTCAATAGCAATAACCAAATGTGCCTAGTGGCTACCATATTAGAGAGCACCTCTCTAGATGACAGCAGCAAATCTGGTTATTACACGCCTTCATGTGGCCACAGGCCTAGATCTAGCAATTAGCTACCTTATCAAGGATTTCCTCCATTTGTACACACCAAGAACCCTAAAAATGAGACGATCATGCCCCCTGAAGTCAAATATCATCCTTTCTTTTAAAGTCCAAACCAAATTTTCAGGAACAAATTTGTACCAGTATCAGTGACTCAGTTCATAAATGGGGCATCTGAAACTTTATTCTAAATTTCATCCCACATCTGTATATTAGGCATGTGCATTCTTTCCTCTTAGAACTGTTTCTTCAATATCTAATTGTTGACAAAGCTCTTAAAATCCCCCTATTAAGCTCTAGGTAGAAATAAATCAGTGGGGAAAAAAAAAGAACTTCATACTCAGGTTATGAATTATATAAACTCTATACCATGTTCATAAGCGATTAGTATGACCGTCATAAAAGCCAAAAGCATGGTTATTTTTTTCAGAGGTAGTTTCTAATCCTGCCTTTATCATCTATATCTGTGCCTAACCTCTCCATGATAGGAACCCCTTTCACTCTCAGACAAAAAAATATTAATATACTTGATATTAATAATTATACTTGTTACCATACATTGAATACTTGCTTTGAGTCATATTCTATGCTAAGGATTTCACATCCAATAATTATTTATTAAATGTGGCAAATAAATCTATTAAATGAGGTAGTATAATACATGTAATATTGCTATTATATATTGGCTTATCAATATGGTCACTGTAATAAAACTGTAATACTAATGATAATAATCATTACTTTCTTATTTTCTAGTCTCTGCTTCAATTTTTTAAATTGATAATATCTCAATTTTCCTCATGGAAAAAAAAACTTCAAGTGACAAAACATGTGTTATGTATCATATGAATCCCCAGTGTATAGTTAGTTTATTGCTTGTAAGCCTTTGGTGCTCAAGTGTTTAATAAATAATGAATGAAAAAATGATCCAAAAAAAGAGGTCATATCTGAATTTAAAAGCTCTTGCCTTCACAGACCAGAGCTATGTCAATTATGAACTCTATTCCATTTAGAGAGCTCTACTTATTAGATAGTCCCTAGAATTTGACACAGCAAACCAAAGGAGATAGATGTTATATAGTCAGTGAAACAAAACCAATAATTATTGAAATGGAGGAAACAGATTCATTGACAATGGAGCTGAATTGATTACTCATATCCCTGTTCTCTGGCCCCTCCCTCTGAAGACTAGGCCACTTGTTTTGTTAATGGCTGGAACAGCCTGACATACACAGTGGCAAATCTATAGGTGCAGGTCCGTATAAAAGCTGCTCTGCTCTTTGCCTGTTTTCAGAGCTGGGGATTCACTGAATTGGCTTACTTCTCAATTTTTTTTTTCCAAAATTATACCAGACATTGAACTTATGTGTATGCCACATATATATGTGGGTTAAAAACAAACTGCACCAAACCAGTTCTGAGCACATGTTAATGCCTTTTTGTGTACAAGCTTCTGTATAAATTCGAATTTAAAAGTACTCATCAAAATTTATTGACAAAAACAATCAGCAGTTTGTATTAAATGCTATTTTGAATGACAACCTTTGCCTTTAACTTACTTTCCCTTTCCTCAAACTTTACTTCAATGAAAGTATTTTTTATGTAGCTGCATTTCCTATTTCCATTAACAGCAATATAATTGCTAATTTGGATGTGAAATCTATGTCAGAGCTGCATATCATTATTTTACATCTGGGCTGTTTATTTAAAGAACTTTCAACTTAAAAGAACAAAAACCACTAAAGGGTAACATTTTTATTGTAATGGCCCAAGAATTCCTGGTCTAAAATTATCAGGATACTTCCAAACCCAGTATTAGAGCTTCTGATGACAGGCTGAGGCCAAATAAAAGAGATTATAATTCTTTTCACATGATCATCTGGGAGAAATTTTAGATGGAGTTTTTACTTAAAGAAACAAATAAGCTTCAGGGTTTTCTATTGAAGGGGAATGGTTGTGAAAATATGTTTCCACCCTGTTTCTTTCTTTCTTTCTTTCCTTCTTTATTTCTTTTGTCTCTCTCTTTTTCTTTTCTCCCTCCCTCCCTCCCTTTCTCTCTCTTTCTTTCTTTTCTTTCCCTTTCCCTCTCTCTCTTTCTTTCCCTTTTTTTTTTAACCAGAGAAATAAAACTTCAAAGACTGATGTAATGTGTGCACAAGAAATGAAATCCTTACTTTGGAGCCCTAAAAGATGAAAGATCATTGCCTGAGGGGCAAGTGAGCTTGTGTCTGAAGGTGCTGTTAACTACTTCCTCAGAGTAAAGGTTTGTACAGTCCTGCTAAAGAGCTTCCTGGGAAGCCTGACCTCTGTCTGGTCACCACGCTGTTGGCAAGATATCTCACATGTAGGCATAAGGGCACGCAGTTCAAAGACACACTGCTCTGCCCTTCTCTCCTGCGTGAGGATTCAGCAGGGTCGTGATTGGGGTTATGCACAACACTTAATGGAAATAGCCCATGACCAACCTTTCAGGAAACAGATAGAAAACTGCTCTTGAACATGCACTGAAAAATAAAAGCACTATAAAAAAATGGAGGAAACCATCAAGCTCATAAACATTATTATCAAGGCATCCTAATTTCAGGAACTATATGTTCAAAGTTGAGTTAGAAGACTCTACTCAGGCAGGTTTGTAGATTTCTCACTCTGCTTTGAAGTTATTTAGGTATTTATCTCAACTATTTGCTAAAAGACATTTACAGAACATTTTTATAAAATCCAAACAAAAAACTCTGCTATACTAAGCACCATATGTTCTCAAAGAATTACCTACAAAGTGCAAGAACCTGGTGGAATAAATGAAGGTTAAGTCATCAAGAGCAAGATCATTATTTTCTCATTTCAAAAGATCTATAAAAGGGCACAGTGCAGCCATTGCTGTGTTAATTCACCAGCATAAATATTTGAAAGTGGAAGCTTAAAATGTGCATCTGGTTCAAAGTTGCAAGAGTAAATGACAGCTAACTTCTCTTCCTTTGACTCTGACTTTTCCTAGAATGTTAGGCAGATCAAATTATGATTTGTACTGAAATGAAGTACATATTTAATATTTGTGACACCTATCTTATCCATCTAAATAGGTAGAAATCATGTTACTAGTAGTTACTCTCATTGGTTTTACTCTATATCCTTTATGAAATGACTGACATATGTATATAATAGTTTGGAGCCCTTACAGTAATTAGCACTGCAAGTATCTATTGTAAATACATTAGATTGAACCTGAAGGTGTGTAACTTTTGATGAGAAATTTTAACTTTCTATACCTTAGTTTCCTTATTTGTAAAGTAATTCATTTGTATAAAACAAGTAGAACTTGATGTCTAAGGAAAAATAAATATTTTTTAGGCATAAAGAGAAAAATGGTTAAGCATGTATCTATATTATTTTACTCTTTCCAATATAAAAAAGCCAGTTCATTGATTTGTTTATTTTCTTGGTACTTAAAAAGATGAATTATTAAGCAATTTTTTTCCTCCTGCTTTTGCTCTGAGGAGATAGAACAAGGTATTAAGTATTTCTGTGAAGCTGCTTTAGAAATAAGAATAAGTCAAAATTACAAACCAATTTCATACAAAGTTTCAACAATGAATGCATGCCTTTGGCTTTTTCTTTTACCTTTTGAACTATATACAATATTATAACTGACTGGTCTAGTTACCTTGAAATCCAGTTTGTCGCTATTAGATCTTAGGCAATTATCTGTTTAGATGAAGTAAAGAAATAAATCATCTCCATTTTATATGAGGTGTTGACATTTATTGATTTAATGTTCTCTTAAAATCTTTCAGGAAATGGTTTTTAAATTGCAATAATAAGTGGACAGAAATTAATGGACCTACCCAAACTAGAGCAATGTTAGCATGTAATTCATTGTCAAAATTTTGTGATTAAGCTTTGGTTAAGAAAGCTGGTGAATTTAATTTTCACATTTTCCTTCTTTTAGTAAAGCAAATTATGGCTATGAGGCTATACGTAGCTATCCTTTTGTGATCTGCACTGCTTCTTCTCTGTGAGTTAGTGTTTGAAGATACTGCTCTATTGAGAAACATAATTATTTTCTTTCAGATATTGACCACGTACTATGTTTTCTAACTTCACTTGACTAAAAGTCCTTCATAAGAAAATCTTTGGAAAAAAGTTTTTACTCTAAATAATTTAGGAAGAAGAAATAAACTATTGTGAATATAATAAATGATTAAATTTCAGACATTTCTGTATTAATATTTAATAAGAAAATGTGTTGTAATGTACCATACAATATAAGCTTTATTATAATAGATATATAAAAACATGAAGCGTGAATCATTCAGATCACCTTTCTTATAAGTCTGCATGATAGTTCCACGTACATATAAATGGAGCCTCTTTACAAATACATGATTAGATCTTTTCCTTTCACCCCATAATTCCTTTCATGTTCTTTACCTTGCGGCCTACTCAATCATTTATTAATTATCTATCCTCTTGGTATTTTTGTTTGTTTTTGTTTGTTTGTTTTTGTCTTTAAAACAACAGGAGTGTGATTCCTCTTAATCAATATGCAAATAAATTCCATTGAGAAATTGTTATATTTTGCTCGGTTACGTTTGCATATGAATATGCAAACTACATATAAAGCCTGTAGTTTTATTAAGGAGTATGTGACTTTCTCCATAAAATCAGTTTCATATTTAAACATCTTTAAATAAAACAGAATTTTTCTAAAATCAATAACAATAAAAATGTTGTTAACTAAGATTGAGTTATAGGGACAATGAATGGATCATAGCAAGTTCATTCAAAAAAAGAAGTATATTGAGTATTGCCTTCATAGAAAATACAGAAATCACAGAAAAGCTCCAAATGTCAAATTTTACCCTGTGATTTTTATTTTTATTTTTTAATGAAGAAGATGGTTGAGTTGTCTGAATTCCACTTTACTTAGAATCATAGTGAAGAATTATATCTTTTTAGTAACTTGTGTTCAACTCTACTGTTTTTTGATATGAAATTATTTTTCTTCTCTTACAAGTATCTGCAACATATTGTTAAATATGAAAAATCTGAGGTCAAAGAATATAGCATCACCTCCTCTTGGATATACCATAGGTGGTATCTTTGTATACTTCTGTTCCCAGGGTGTTTGAAGTGCTTTCATGAGTTCCCAAAGCTTAGGACTCTTAAAAACAAAAACATGGAAGGCAAACATGAGTATAGAACGTGGATTAAAACAACTTTTAGGTTCTCAATAGTTCAGGAAATAAACATTTTGGCTAGAAATTTTATTTCAGGTTGATTAAGCAAATGATGCTTGAAAAAGTTGATTCCACTTCAAAATCATTGACTTTTGTACATTGTTCTCAGTTTGACTTTTGAGAAATCTTTCTTCCCTGCCAATTGTGTTACCTTAAGTGGTTTTTTGGCATTATTTATCTGTTGGGTTATTGTATTTTATTGTGCAATCTTAGCATACCTGAAATGAAAGCAGCTGAAAAAAAAAACTTATTTCCTATTAAAGGTATACACTAGTTCTTACATGGAGGGAGAAAAAAACCTTAATGGAAGTGCAGAAATCATTCCAAAGAATGTACAAACTTGAGTTAACTTGGCAGGTTTGGACTTACTGAGCTGGACACACTATTCAGCTGGAGAGTGAAGTTCAGGAAATACAATCATTGTTGGAATTATGTTGGTGCGTTTTGGGAACTGGCTGTCGATGTTGTTTTGGTAAAACTCCCACAGAACATCTATGTAAAAATCTTTCCTTACCTTTCTGGAGTGTAGGTCATGACACCAGATTGCTTCCTACTGTATGTTCATCGAGTATTATTTTTTTTGCTTCCGGGAAGAATTTACAGTCTCATATATCCAATGACACACTCATTCAAAACCCCAACAGTTTTCACCACGATTATTCTCATTCTGAATCAATCCCTGATGCACAGAGAATTCACACAACTGCGTAATGAAATGGAAAACCCATACCAAGGTAGAAGCCCAATGATTATACTAAAGAAAGTACTCCTTCATTCTAATTTTTGCCAAGCTTTATGAAGGTAAAATTGACAAATAAAATTTGTATGTATTTACAGTGTATAATGTGATGTTTTGATATATGTATAAAATGTGAAATGATTAAATCAAGTTAATATATCATCACCTCATATACTTAATTTTTTATGGTGAGAACATTTGAGATCTACTTTTTAGCAATTTTCAAGTATATGACACATTGTTATTAACTATAGTCATTATATTTTACAATATATCTCCAGAACTTATCAATCCTCACTGAAACTCTGCACCCTTTGACCACCATCTCCCTACACCTCCCCTCACTCCAAGCCCCTGAAAAGCATGATTCTATTCTTTGTTTCTACGAGTATAAATTTTAAAAATTCTACATGCAAGTGAAATTGTGCAGTGCTTTTCTTCCTGTGTCTGGCTTATTTCACTTCAGCATAATGTCTTCCAGGTTCATCCATATTGTTGCAAATGACAGGATTTCTTTCTTTTTGAAAGATGAATAGTATTCCGTTGTATATATATCACCCATTTTCTTTATTTATCAATGGACTTGGATTGATTTCATATCTTGGCTATTGTGAACAATGATGCAGTGAACATAGAAGTGTGGATATCTCTTCAACACGCTGCTTTCATTTCTTGGATATGCGTCCAGAAAAGGGATTGTTATATCATATGGTAGTTATATTTTTAACTTTTTGAGGAAACTCCATATTCATACACATACTTCCATACATAATGGCTGCACCAATTTACATTCCCACTAACAGTGTATGAAACAGTGTTCCCTTTTCTTCACATCCTTGCCAACACTTGCTATTTAAAAAAAAATTTTTTTTTTTAAAGCCAGTCAAATTCAGCAGTGGGGGGTTGTTTTTTTGTCTTTCAGATAATAGCCATTCTAACATGTGAGGTGTTATCTCATGGTGGTTTTCCTTCTCGTTGTTTCTAGTTCATGCTCTAATAATCACTAAAAACTGAGTGATATTTTTCCTTTATTTGATTTAGTAGAGAGTCTATATTGCCTTCAGATTATAAGCCCCCAAATATCACAGCTGACACATTCCATCAATCAGCTAACAATAAGAATGCTAGTGATTCTATACAAGATGGGTTTATGGAATGTATTTTTTATGTATTCAAATGAAATTGGCCTTTGAAATTTCACCTTATTATTTTATCTTAAATTTGTCCTTATAAGCTGCATGATTTTAACATTATTGTTAGTATATGTATTGAGGTTTTTAATAGAAGATTTATGGTGACTCAGTTTTCTGTTTAATGATCAACAGTGCTAGAGAGGCAATGATTTGATGTTGAATACAAATATAAAACCTCATTAAAACATCCACATCAATATGCTCTGCATTTAGAATCTACATAAATATGGGATATACCATAAGATGACAAAGAATCATTCAATTGTTAGACATATATTCTATGCTTCTGAGTTAGGTACTATGGATTATACAAAGTTGAAAGAGACTGGAGCCTCTTTTCAAGGTCTCAAGATGTACAACTGCATGACACTGTATTTTTCATGTCATTTCAAGGGGTTCCCAGAGTACCTGGAGTTCATATTAAATATAACTATCTTGTATTTAAAGTGTTAAGAAAAGTCTTAAATCACCATAAAAAAGTTTAGGAAGGCCAGTAGCAATTGTGAGGGCAGGTGTGTTTGAATAAAAAGAAAGTGCAGGAGAAAGATGGTTGTTCTTGTCAAAAATCTCTTCCAACCCCCAAGTCATAGCTGCTTTAGTATTCTGAATGGTCCTGTCAAATTGATCTTTTGTTGAAGGGGATCAAGTGAAAAAAATTATAGAAATTCTTGTCCAGGCTTTGAATAAGTGCAGTTGAGATAAATGCTGAGCCATCGTGAAATATGAGTATCTCATAAACTGAGAGCTGCAGTACTAAAAGGTACAGAGTCATGTTTACTTCAGTAGAGGTTTGAAACAGAATAAGGAATTCTTGATCATATCCAGTGGGGGACGAGCAACAAAGAACAGAAAAATGCAAAAATTAAAAATATGACTTTAGTGGATTTTGTTAAAGATTGCATGAGAAAACTATCTGTTCTATGTTCATGGGGACCTGTGATTTATGTGACTTGCTTCCCTTTCCCATTAGTGATTCATAGACCTGGCTGGATTCTTGGATTAACATAGTAGATATCGTGTTAATGAATCAATCAAGTAATCAAGCAATGAAATACACCATATATTATGTAGGTACATACTGGTTTTTTTTCTTGCTCTTTTCTATAAATATGAACTGTAAATTATTTGACTTTCTCAGTATTTTTTTCTACCAATCACTCTCCATATTCAGTTTAAGACATATCTAATTTGTTGAATCACTTCATCAGCCTGTAATGAAATAAAAGTTTTCTGTCTTTTTTAAAAATTTTTCTCAATTGCTCTTTCAAGAACCCATTTGTATTTCTCTTCATATTTTCCTTCCATAAAATAATTAAATAAGTACCTTTTAATGGTATCTGTGTTCAAAGATTGTATATGTCATTGATTAGAAAGATCAAGTTCTTGCTTTTCATGGAACTTATATTTTAGTGAATAAAAAGACATGAAACAAAAATGTACCTAATATCATGTAGTGATGTGTGCTGTAAAGAAAAATAAAGCAGGGAGAGAGATTAGAAAATATAATAACTATAATAAATATAACAATAAATATAATTTCAGGATGGCTTTTCAGAAAGGACTTTCAGTTTGAGCCACACACTGAACCAGAATCATCCATTGCCCACAAATATTTCTGTCCTGATTTTGAGTCAGGATCATCAATTCTGACATCTCTTATCCCAGGATGAGGTTCTGGGAGGAGAATGAAAGAGGAGAGTGGGATATGGCCTTGGTAACTTTTTCTAGCAGTAAACCTCATCAGAGTTATCTTAATCCATTAGAGAAAAGTCAGTAACATTGAAAATGTTTGAGATCTCTGTCCTTTTGCTCCAAGGAGGATACTCCCCAGGACAAGGAGTTTTGGGGAGGGGCAGCTTTTGTTGATTCATAAGAATGGGCTAGTCATACACTTCTCTAAGTGTCACTAATGTTTGTAAGATTCTACATGTGCCTACAGGGCTTAGCTTGATCTGACATGGACTATCCTTGATACCCCAAAGTTTTGAGAAAATTGTAGATAAAATCAGAGCTATAGAATCAGTTTTGAAATATCTTGTTTTCATTAATCTTTCCATTAATCCTATACTAAAGATGACACCATTCTTAAGTAGTTAGCAATTGATTCTTTAAACCCATTAGACAGATTGTGGTAGAGCAAGTCTCTTAATATGGCAAGGTCAGGATTAGTAACAAGAGCAAAGTAGCTTTTGTTGATCATTGTAGAAAGGAACAGACTTAGAAGTTAATAACTGCATAACACTTGAGACATCGTTCTCAAGCTGACAAGCCCAATATTATAGCAAAGGTATTTTTCTGTAAGAGATGAAATGTCTCAGTCTTGATTGCCTCTCAAAGCAAGCTAAGGTGCCAAATGTACAAAATGTACAACCACAAAATATTTGGACCCCTTTACTTGATCTTGATCTTTAAGGGGTCTCTTGGAGTTGCAGGCTAAGAATTTGACTTTGAAGACATCATTTTTGTACTACTTTTTCACCTGGATGTCAAATGTACTGACTTCTATATGTCCCTTAGAATTCTTTAAGAAAGTCAGGTAAGTAATCCCTTCAGCAAATAAATTAACAATCCATTCTCACTGCAGTATTATATCATGCCAGAAATCCTAGAAAGAAAATCTGTCAGTAAACAAGGAAAAGAACTTTACTGAGAATTTGCCTTAGAAGGTGTGTGAGTGTTTGCAGTATTATTACTTTTCCTTTGTCAGGAAAGATCACATTTTGTCTTCATCCCCTTTGTCTATCTGCATTCCCATCAGATGATTCTCACGCACCAGGGACTCCAAGGAAGTAAATAGACTACAGGCATAGAATATAGACATATTTAAGTCTCTCATTCACGGTGAGACAATAGTTAAGCTAAAATTCCCATGTATTGTTAAATATTATTACTCAAATAAATGTTTTGTCCCAGGGTGTAAGGATATCTTATTTGATTAGATGTCCACAGGTTTTATTTTCTTGGTTCTTTGAACCAACTATAATAAATGTTTTTTGCATTTAGCTGCCCAACTTCCATTTCCCCTGGTTTGGTTCAAGGCATCTTAGTTTCCTTTTTTGGAATTACTTTCATCCTTGCTACATGAGGTTATGGTGGGTCTTTTAAACAGGATGTCCTGAGTTTTTCATTAGTGAAAAGGTGAATTTTTGACCATATCTAAACTAATGGATTTTTTTGGTACTTTGCACTGATAATAGAATTCAAAGAGGAAAATAATTTAGACAAGGACAATGTCTTAATGAAAGTCTTGAGTAGTCCTTAACCTCCAGAAATGCATCTTGGCCTTATCAAGCCTGGTTATTCAGCTATTGCTTGTATTTTTTATGTTCCTTCATTTCCTTCAATAAAACGCCTTTTATGACTAGTTATTCATATTTGGTTTATAAATTCTATAGACAATGCATTTTGGAAATGTGAAACTTTCTTTTATCCAAAGAATTTTTTAGTATGTCTTACCCTTTCTGATGAAGAACAGAAGCCTGTGGTGATGAGTTAATATGGTATCTTCACAAAAAAAATTCCAGGAATAGCAATTTTTAAAAAAGTCACCTTGCAAAAAAAGTGACAACTAAGATAATCTCAATAGTGGGTTTATGAGAAAATATTGCCAAAGATATGTTAACTTATTGACACACCATAATAATATCAACTTCAGTTTACTTTTACTATTATTTATGAGGAAAGTTGTAAATAACATAGCAAATTAAGAAAAATTTACCTAGAACTTCAAAAATGTAAAATCTACTTAAGATTTTATTGTGCAATAGTAATAAAAGACTCAATGATACATGATGTCTTTCACCATTTTAGCTCTTTCACCTTTTTTTTGAATGGGTACAATTTTGAATAGCATACTTCTTCACTGCAGTGCTTTATGTTAATGTATACTCTTTTGTATCAGTAAATTTCCAGAGAAAGCTCTGATGAATTCTATAGCCTGTTCAGAACCAGCCACAGGGTATAGGTACTTGATCAGCAGGTATTCTGGAGTACATTTTTCCACAATTCTTTAGTGCTGTTGACATAAACTCTGTTCGGGATATTATATATATTTATATTAGAAATATATTTTAGAAGCCCGAAATGCTTTGATGCCATTTTAATGCATTTTTGGGTCTTGTAAGTGTGTGTTCTTAATACTCCAGAAATTTCAAGGACATAAATGTCTCTATTTTTATGTTATTTCCCTTAAAATTAAATAAATGTTCTCTGTATATGAGACTCAGGTAACATCTGACTAGTAGTAAACTCTTTAGTATATAATAAAAATATTTTTAAACTAAAACACATATGCCAATTTGAGTGAGAGTTATATTTTAAAAGATAAACTATATCACTCTCTAATTTTATTCCTAATTTTAAAAAGTTATTTTACTCTCATCACCAGCAATTGTCACATAGGGCAACAAATAACAGGACATTTTTTAGGGAAAATCTAGTCTGGGAAAAACTTCTAAATTATTGCAACATGATGTTATAAGAATTCAAAAGGAACAAAACACTTGAGTTGAATCACAATATTTGTTTAGCAATAATAACATAAAATCTGAGCTCTGACATAATTTACTGATATACAAAGGAAAGAATATATGTTTAATTTAAACTTTTTATTTTGAGATAATTATATATTCACATGCAGTTATCAGAAATAAGATAGATATATCCCATGTACCCTTTACCCATTTTTGCCAAATGGTAATATCATACAAAATCATAGTAAAACATCACAACCAGGATGTTGATATTGTCAAAGTCAAGATAGAGAACATTTTGATCTCCATAAATATTTCTTTTGTGTTGTCCTTATATAGTCACACCCATTGCCCTCTCTAGAACCACTAATCAGTTCTCCATTTCTATAATTGTATAGAAGATCTATATCTTCTATAGATAGATGTATAGATGTTAAAGATCTTATGAAATGGACTCATACAGTATACAAATCTTTAGGATTAACTTTCTCATTAATAAATCTCTGGCATTGCACCCTGGTTGTAGTGTATATCAATATTTTCCTTTTTATTGGTGAGTAGTGTTCCCTTTTAATGGTGCACTCCAGTTTGCTTAAACATTCACAAATTGAAAGACATGTGGGTTGTTTCCAATTTTTACTATTACAAATAAAGTTTCTATAGACATTTATGTGTAAATTTCTGTGTGAACTTTCATTTCTCTGAGGTAAATGCCCAGAAATGCCATTGCTGGGTGGTATGATAGTTGCATGTTTACTTTTTAAAAGAAGTTACTTACCTGTTTTCCATAGTGACTATGTCATTTTGCGTTACCATTTGCAATGTATGAGCAATTCAATTTTTTTCACATCCTTCCCAGAATTTGGTATTGTTTCTATTTTTTTATTTTCATCATTCTGATAGATATGACACAGTAACACAGTGTGTTTTTAATTTGCATTTTAATAATGGCTAAGGGTGTTGACCTACTTTTCACTTGCTTATTTTTCGACTGTGTATCTTCTTCAGAGTAATATCTGTTCTTATCTCTTGCCCATTTTCTAATTTGAATGTTTGACTTTTGTCACTGTTCACTTTGTGAGTTCTTTATCTATTCTAGATACTAGTCTTGTTAGATATGTGGTTTGCAAATATTTTCTCCTAGACTTGTCTTTCCATCCTCTTAATGAGATCTTTTTCAGAGTAAAAGTCATTAATTTCGATGGAATATGGTATCAAATTTTTCTTCTATGGATTGTTCTTATTGTACTTTAAATGTCAAGTCTAAGCATTATCTTCCTGGCTCTAGATCTTGAAGATTGTCTAAAATGTCTTATGATTTTACATTTTACGTGTAAGTCTGTGATCCGTTCTGAGAGTTAAATTGTATCAGTTGTGAGACTTGGGACTTAGGGGAGGCTTTCTTTTATTTTTTCTTTGGCTTTGATGTCTAATTCCTGCAGTATCATTTGTTGAGAAGGCACTTTTTTCCCCTGTCCATTGAGTTGCTTTTACACCTTTGCAAAAACTCAGTTGGGCGTATTTATGCAAGTCCATTTCTGAATTTTTTATTCTGTTCCATCGATTTGTGTGTCCATTCCCTCTGCCAATACCACACAGACTTGATTACTGTAGCTAAATAAAAGTCTTGGGTACAGGCAATTTCACCTACTTTATTCTTTTTTTTCCAAAGTTTTAGCTTTTATACTTCCTTTGCCTTTCCATATAAATTTTGACTCCACTGTGGTTTGAGAATATATTTGGTATTATTTCAATTCTTTTAAATTTTCTGAGATATGGTTTATGGCCCAGGATATGGTCCATCTTGGTATATGTTTTTGGGTTCTTAAAAAGATTGTGTATTCTACTGATATTAGGTGGTGTATTCTATAAATATCAATTAGATCATGTTAGTTAGAGGTTTTGTTAAGTTCTTTTATATCCTCACTGATTTTCTGTCACGTTGTTCTATTACTTATTGGGAGAGTGTATTAAAGTCTCCTATTGTAATTGTGGATTTGTTTATTTTTCCTTTCAGATGTATCAGTTTTTGTTCCACATAATTTGAAGCACTTTTGTTTGATTCATATATAATTAATATTGCTATCTCTTTTTGGTGGATTGATTCTTTTGTCATTACATAGTATTCTTCACTGTCTTTGATAATTTTCTATGCTTTGAAGTCAACTATACGTGATAGCAATACACCTCTATCGGCTTACTTTTATTAATGTTTGTATAATTTTTTTCTATTTCTGTACTTTCAACCTGCTATAGTGTTATATTTGAAATGTGCTTCTTGTAGATAGCATATATTTGGGTCATGTTTATTATTTCATTCTGCTAATACCTCTTTTAATTGGTATACTTAGGTCTTTTAGGTTTATTGTAATTATTGACATGCTAGAGCTCAAGTCTACCATTTTATTTTTTATTTTTAAATTTTTTATTTATATTTGTTCTTTCTGTTATTTCTCTGCCTCTTTCTGTCATTTTTCTTGCCTTCTGTGGGTTACTTGAACATTTTTTAGATTTCTATTTTGAGTTATCATTATAATGTTTTTGAATGCATATCTTTTTGAATAGCTTTTTTAGTAATTTACTCTAGGCATTCTATCATATAAACATAATTTGTAACATTCTACTGATGTTAAGATTTATCAGTTCAAGTGAAATATAGAAACTTTCTTTCTCTTACTTCTATTGCTCTATCTTCTATTCACTGATTCCTTCCTCTGTGCTTTCCATTCTTCTGTCCCATTGTATTTTTAAATTTTGGTTATTGTATTTTAAGTTATCAAATTTCCATTTGGTTTTTCTTTATATATGTATCTTATATATGTATATGTATGTATCTGCATATCTTCTTTGCTGAGGCTTTTGTTTGTGTGCTTTTTTGTTTCAAGGGTGTTTGGAATTGCTAGTTGAAGTCTTTTTTGTGATGGCTGCCTTAAAGTCTGTCAGATAATTTTAACATGTCTTTAAACTCAATGTCAATAGGTATTGAGTCTCCTTTTTCTTTCAGTTTAAGTTCTTCCTGGTTCTTGGTATGGTAACTGATTTTCAGTTGAAATCTGGACATTTATATTTTTGTATTTTTCTTTTAATTATAGAAATTCTGGTTAGTGTGTAGTGGTTTCATGTTAAGATTTTAATTAATGTTTTCCTGATAACTAATAAGATTATCTTTTAATACATTTATTGACAATTCAGATATCCACTTTTGGAAGTGTTTATTTTTTTTTCTGCTAAGAATTTTTAACATGGATAGATGTTAAGAATCTTGAAATTCCTTTTCAGAACATATTGAAATGATGTTGCCCTTATTTTTATCTTTTATTCTGTTATGGGGTGAGTTATATTAATTGGTTTTCAATGTTAAATCATCATTGCGTTCTTTCAACTTTTGCTTGTAGTCTATTTTTCTTCAATATATTTGGATTTTATTAGCTGAACTTTTCAATGGAATTACTGTTAGTTTCTTTCACTGTAATAATTTTTAGACCTTTTCGATGTAATTAAGATTGAGATATTCTAGGGAATATTTCCTAGAATATTCTAGAAAAATTTGCCTTGTCTTTTATTCCATGAAAATGTTTATGTTTGAAGTTCTTATGGGAGAACCTAATAAGAAGCCACCTAAATTTGAAGTCTTCTATGTGGGGAGATTTTTATTTATGGCTTCCTTAATTGACATAGAGCTATTTTGATTTTCCACTTTTGCCTGTGTCATCTCTCCCTAATGCTTTTAGTAAAACTTTTCAAGCATAAAGAAGTTGAAGGCCTTTTACACTGAGCAGCTAAATAACTCCACCTAGATTGTACCTCAACTATTTTCTCTATTTGCCTTCTCACATATCATTCCATTTATCCATCCTGTTATGCATCCAGCAAACTACCTTATTTTTGATGTATTTCATAGTAAGTTTTGCACTTCCATATGTTTCACCCCTAAACATTTTAGCACTCACATCATTAACCTGTTTGACATTTAAGATTTTTAAGTAAAATTCACATAGATTGAAATGTACGAGTCTTAAGTATACGTGCAATGACTTTCTATATACACCTGTAACGAATCCTTTTCAAGATATATAACATTATGATCACCGTAGAAAGTTCTCTCATGCCAGTCAATCATTACACCCCAGAGGTAACAGTGCTTGCTCTGTTTTATTTCTCCCTATATTCTTTTGGTTTGTTGTAGAAACTCATATTAGGCTGTTCTGATCTGTGTGAGGCTTTTTAAAATGACTTATTATCATTACATATGAAATATTATTTTTATAATCAATTAGTTTCCTTTTCTGTGAATATGACACCGTTTGTTATATATTCCCCTGTTGATTAAAAAAATAAAGTAGGTCTTTTCCAGTTTGGGTCTATTATAAATAAACTTGATTTGAACAATTTTGTTCTAAAGTCTACTTTATCTGATATTAAATTGCTACAACCATTTTATGCTTAAGATTTGTGCAACTATAGAGACCCTCCCAGAATCTGCCTGCCTTTGGTTACTCTCCAGTGTATTCATGTAGTTGACTTATTTTGTCCAAGGATTATAGCTTTTATCTGCAGGAGAATTCGTCCAATAGGAGCTTGTTGGTCATTAGAAGAAGTAATAGAATCTTGCATGTAAATGCTGGTAAATGGTGTGTTTCATCTGGAGTTTTTAAATTTATTGGGACAAAGTGGTTTATAATGTCTTCTTATGTTTGTATATATATAGAATCTGTGGTAATAAACTATTTTCAATTCTGATACTAATAATCATGACTTTCCACCTTTTTATAACCTTATAAAAATTATAAGTTTATCAGCCTTGCCAGTGGTTTATTGATTTGGTTAGTCTCTTCAAAGCGTCAACTTTTTGCTTTTTCTTGCCTCTCTATAGTACACTTGTTATCTATTTAATTAGTTTCCATTCCTTCCTTTCTCATATTCATCCTTCCTCTTCTTTTATTTGTTTTTCAAATATATGAATCCTTGTTTTGTGCCCATTATTCCTTTATAAAATATGTGTTTATGGATATATATTTCCTACTAATTGCTGTAAATATTGCATATGAATTAAAAAGATACAATTGTTTGCTTCAAGATTCTATTATATCAATTAATTTAAGTTTGTTAATCTTCTTTACCTTAACTTTTCATTTTCACTAGTTTTATCAGTTATTATAGAAGTTACTGAAATAGGGGAGTGTTAGATTTTGTATTATGATTGTGAATGTAGTTATTTCCCTTTTTATTCTGTTGATTTTTGTTTTCTTTTGATTAGTTTGCATAGTTTATTATTTTCTATAGTTTTATTTTCAGCCTTTCTGATAGCTTATATTTAGTGTGTCCCTTTTAAAGAGCGTGTGATTACTAAAGTTTTGTTTTTGCTCAAGTCTGAAAATATTTTTAATTGGAATATTTAGCCCATTTATATTTTTATACTTATTGATATATTTGAGTTTTGATCAGTTATTTTATTATTTAACTTTTAATCATAAATGTCCCATGTATTTTTTTATTGTTTATGTGCTTTCTTTGGGCTAATTGCGTTCAAAATTTAGTTTACCTTTTAAAAATTTATTAATTTTTAATTTTTAAATTTTTAATGGTTATGATAGAAATTAAAATTTTAATGGTTGCCTAATTAATGTCTAACATTAATCAATATTTTTAATATTTTTTTAAGTTTATAAAGCTTAGAACTATTTAACTACACTTACTTCTTCCATTTTTTTCTTATAATTTTGTGCCTTTAAGTTTTATATACATTTTAAATCTTATACAATATCATTACTTTTTGTATTTATCTTACTAAGAGATTAAAATCTATTTTGATATGGCTTGATATCTTTCATCAGTTGTGGAAATTCTTGGTCATAATCACTTAAAATATTTGTGCTGCTGAGTTTGAATCCCCAAAGCTTATCCAAATCTTTATGTACAAATAAAAAATAGAATTTATTATGATTAGCAAGGCCAAATATAAGGGGATTAAATCTGTCCACTTAAAGAAGGCAGTCTTTATTGCATTTGTCCAAGGAAAGGCCTTACAGCAACAGATTTTGTGAAATTATATGAAAGCCAGCCAGTGTGGAAAAGTTAGCAATCAAGTGTCTAAAATAGCCAGCATAACCAAGACATACTCTAAGTTGTGTTATGGCAATGCATTAGTAAAAGTCATAATTAGCATCCAATCTCTGAGGAATATCTTTCTATTTTTCATAACATCATAACATAAATAAGGGTCATCAAACTTTTTCTCTAAAGGGCCAGACAGCAAATATTTTTGGTTTTGTAGGCCACCCAGTTTCTGTCATGACTATTCAATTCTGCCATTGTGGTGCAAAAACAGTCATAAAAAATACATAAGTGAATGGTCATAGCTATGTTCCAAAAGGACTTTATTTGGAAAGATAGGCAACAAATTGAATTTGGCTCATAGATCATATAATAACAAGTCCCTTCCGGAGGAATGCAGATACAATGGACTACAATCCTTTAATAGTCTACTTTTATTATCTGGTATTTGGCCAGTTTGTATGAGGGCATAGATAGATCAATTGAGATCTTTAAAATTTCAATCTCTTTTATGTCTCATACATCTGAATTATCTTTGGCCTGAGGATATTGGGGCCATTTTCGAGGTCTGAGAAATTGCAGGAGATGAATCAGGTTCTTAATCTGTACAATCAGCAAGTTATAGCCCAGGGATTTTTTCACTTTCTGGAACGTCCATCCACACTTTATAGTGGCATCTGGTTTACGAAATAGCTTTTGCCCCAACAAATTCACAGGAATGGAATCAATAGGCAGGAAAGTTTAGTGAGAGAGCCAAGAAAGGGCCTCAGGAGATAGGAAGTGGCCTGAAGCAAAGGCAGAATCTGAGGGACATTTGAGATTCCAAATAAAATGGAATTCCTTACCCTAAGGATGAAATGATGGAATGGTGGTAGGGCTAATGACAGAGAGTCAATAAAAAGGGAGCATTCTGTTTTGGCAATTGCATGGATAATTTTTGCTTATATTAAGGACAATTATGATAGAGAAATATCATTCTGCCATATATAGTTTGCCATTTGTCCTTTAAAATTCCATCTTTTGTGCTAAAACAGTAGAAAATTATCTTCTGGTGTTTCTTTTATTTAAAATATTGGCAAGTATCTTTGTTTAAAATAGTATAGAAAACTGTTATTGTTCTTGGGTTTTTCTAATGGCTCAATATTAGGAGCTATTAATTTGGTTTGCATTATGTTTTCTAAGAAAAAGTTGGTATAAAGTGCTCAGCAAGTCCTGGTAATTCCAAGAGGGTGTGGTTTGTTTTCCAGTATTTGATTTTCTAACTAAATCTATGACCTGGAGTTTAGGCCCATCAAGAAAAAAGGTCGTTAAGACATATAAGGCAGTTGTAAAGTTTTCTTCCTGATTGAGACTATGATATTCTCTAAGGATAATGATATGGTCTAGAAAGTCTAAGATGGATTTATTTTTTTCCTCTTTTAGGACTAGAAATTTTCAACTGTACTTCATAATTTAGAACAGTTTTATATATATAGAAAAATTGAGCATTTAGTACAGAAAATTTCCATATACTCTGCACCCAGTTCTTTTATTATTAACACCTGACATCAGCATGGTACATTTGTAACAATTAATGAACAAATATTGATGCATTACTAATTAATTTCATACTTTATTCAAATTTTCTTAATTTTAACCTAATGTGTTTTTATGTCCCGGAGTTCTATCCAGGCTACCACATTATATTTGACTTGGGTGGTGCAAAGGCCATATATGTAACCAAAGCGTTTGTACCCCCTAATGTTCTGGGAAAAAAAATACTCTAAAGAAAAAAGTTCTAGATCCAAGAGTGATACATCTGTCGTATCTCCTTTACCTCTTCTTGGCTGTGACAATTTCATGGGCTTTCCCTTGTTTTTTATGAGCTTGACAGTTTTGAGGATCCTGGGTTAAATATTTGGTAGAATGATCCTCTGTTGGAATTTTTCTGATGATTTGACTGGGGTTAATGGGTTTTGGGTTTTGGTTAGGAACTTCATGGTAAAGTGTGATTGTCATCACATATCATTAAAAGTATATGCTTTCAACATGGTTTATCACTGTTGATGTTTCCCTTAATCACCTGGCTATGTTTGTGTGTGTGTGTGTGTGTGTGTGTATTTTAATCACTTCCTTATTTTCTGAAAATACCAGCTGCTCTGGGCTAATCCTTTTTTTTAACTTCAGAATATTATGGGGTAAAAACATATTGGTTACATAAATTGCCCTTGTACCATTTGCGTCAAAGGCATAATTAGGCCCATCCCCCAGATAGTGTGCATTGCATCCATTAGGTGTGAGTTTACCCATCCCTTCCTCCCCCCCACCTATTTGATTTCCAATGAATGTTATTTCTATATGTGCACGTAAGTGTTGATTGATTAGTTACAATTTAATGGTGAGTACATGTGGTGCTTGTTTTTCCATTCTTGTGATATTTCATTTAGAAGAATGGGCTCCAGCTCCATCCAGTATAATAAGAGAGGTATTAGTTCACCATTTTTTCTTAATGACTGAGTAGTACTTCCATGGTATACATATACCACATAGTTTCAATGTTTGTTAAGCTAAAAGCATTGGCATATATCATTTATGAATTTATTTTATATATTGTAATTTAAGAGCTTTTTAGTTAATTTATTTTATTTATTTATTTACTTTTTTAAAATTTCAGAATATTATGGGGGTATGAATGCTTTGGTTACATAAATTGCCTTTGCACCACCCAAGTCAGAGCTACAAGCATGCCCAACCCTCAGACAGCACGCACTGCATCTGTTAGGTGTAAATTTACCAATCCCCTCCTCCCCGCTCCCACTTGCTCGACACCCAATGAATATTTCCATATGTGCACATAAGTGTTGATCGATTAGTACCAATTTAATGGTGCGTACATGTGGTGTTTGTTTTTCCATCCTTCTGATACTTCACTTAGAAGAATGATCTGCAGTTCCATCCAGGTTAATACAAGAGGAATTAGTTCAGCATTTTTTTTTATAGTTAAGTAGTACTCCATGGTATACATATAGCACATTTTATTAACCCACTCATGTATTGAAGGGTACTTGGGTTGTTTCCACATCTTTGTGATTGTGAATTGTGCTGCTATAAACATTCAAGTGCAGGTGTCTTTTTTATAGAATGTCCTTTTTTCCAGGCTAATCTTGTATATCCCCTGCTTTAGTCCTCGAATAAGCCATTTCTCCAAGGAACTCTGATTCTTTTCACTGGAGAATGGTATAGACACCAAGATCTCAGAGCAAGGACTGGATCTTTGACTAATCAATTTTGATAGAAATGACCCTGGGGAAAGCTCTTGGCTGAATCATTTTACTCTAACTAAAGTTCTGCAGCATAACCACTGAATTTCTTAATTGTCCTTGGTAAAATCCCACCAGAGTTTCAAATACTTAGCTATATTCACATCCTAACATTTGTATATGTAAGGAGCTAGACAACAAATCATAGTTTCATTGAATTACTGAGAAATCCATACACAAATGATAATAAACAATAGGCAAATAATAGACAAGAATCTTGGAACTATACCACTCCTCATCCTTGAGTGTCATGCGTAATCAAACAGGTTCTAATCAAGAGACTATGCCAATAACAAAAAAGAAAGAGTACAAACTTAGACAGTACTTGAAGCAAAGAAGTGCAGTGCTCATTATAGTTAGGAATTATTCAACTTCCTGGGCGCTGGACTCCGAGGAGGGAGACATCAGGAGGTCCTGTTATGCTCTGTCCAGGAAGTGACTTGGGCTGAGTGTGAGCTGAGTCACAGCACCAAAACTTATGGAAGAAAACCAACCTAAGCACCCTTAAGGATAGCCTTTTATTCAAAAGTGCTACAACAGGTTCAGTTTTGTGTTTAGGAAGAAGGGCAGAGTTTTCATAAGGTTTTTGCAGAAGAAGTCAGATTAAGTTAATTTTGGGAATTTTTACTTATAAATGTTTCTTGGAAAAGGGAGAAATTGTCTTGAAGTTTAGCAGCCGATGATTGCTGAGAAATTTTGATTTAGCAAAAATGTTAGAATGGAAGAGTTGGGTGCTAAAGTCCCACAAAGTGTGGGAAGAACAGCTTTGGAACATGAGAATATTAAAGAACCATAGTGTTAGGTCAGAAGGAGGACAAACAAGTGGCAAGGAAGTGGCCAACGGTGGAGAGCAGGAACTTAATTGTAGCTAGAAACCAAATTGCTGCTAGCAACTGTTCCCTGGTGGGAACATACACAGTAAGGATCTCCTAGGGACCTTTAGCTGACCGGGGCTCATTACCATCTAATTAGCATAGCTTGGGTGGAGTTTTCAGGAAGGATTCTGGGAAGATGCATGAGTGGTAAGGAAACTGTTCTATAACCCAACCTGTTATGTAACCTCAACCTGTCAATCATCCCAAAGGCAGTAGATGGCAACCAATCCTACCAGGAGAAAGGTGGGACAAACTAGTAACCATATAAAAGACAGTGTGTGCTCAGACTTTGGGATCTTCTCCACTTGCGGAAGAAGATGATGATCTCTCCCTCTGAGGTGTAGTTTCACTTTGCATGAAATGTTGTGTGTGTGAGATTGCTTTGTATTTGTGATCACTCTGTCATTGGTTTGACTCAGTACCAGTACTCATTCTTGACACTGGGAACCAGGGGACCAGGGAACATCCACACAGACCTAACAATAGTAAGAAATTTTGAAACAGTTAGGGTTTCTCACACATGATTGTATTAATCATAAGTGATATTCAACTTAAAATAAATAAAAGTATTTTATCCTCCCACACTCATTATTTTTAAAAAACTAAGGGTTTAAATGGAAATATTTAGGACTTATTATTAAGGAACCACATGCTCATTATGAAAATTTTACAGAATATAGAAATAGGTAAAATCTTCCATGGTCTCTTCATCCCTACCCCTACTTCCACCCTCACATCATTTCCTAGGATTGACCATTATTAGCACATTTACAGAGTCCCAAAAGAGAAAGAAACTTGTTGAATGTATGACATTAAATGACAGAGCTTACTGTCAAATAAGATCTTCTGATTTTAGAACCCATATTCTTCATAAAATGCTATTATCCATCACAAGTTTTAGACTTTCCCACAACTTGCTTTCATTGCTAAGCAATACATTTTGCATCTCTTTCTAGGTTGGAATGCATAGATCCTTCTAACATTTTTTGACAGTTGCACAGAACTCAGTTTTATAGTGTGACTATATGACACTCTTGATATAGTGTGATTTATTAAACCATACTATTGGTGCACATAAATGTGTAGTTTTTCAGTGAAAATCTTTTTAAGTATAATCCTATACTTTTGCGCTGTCGTAAGTTAAGGATAAACTTACAGACATAGAACTGCTGAGCCAAAGAGTTTCAGCATGTGTAAGATCATACCGGTTTATACACAGATGTTCTGGAGGTGTGATGGGTTCCTTTCAAAACCGCTGCCAACATGAGTAATTATCAGACTTTAATCATTGCCCATCTGATAACTGAAAAATATCTTATTGTTGTTTTAATTTGTGTTTATTTAATTCTAAGCAGTTTTGATTGTATTTTTGTTTCTTGGCCATTCCTATTCTTTGTCTACTAACTGCTTCTCCATGGTGATTGCCCATCTTTCTATTAGATTCTTAATCTTTTTCTCACTATTATTTAAGGTTTTTTGTAGACTAAGGGTATTAGCATTTATCTGTCAGAGCTGTAACTTTTTTATTGTCTATTACATTTTTACTTACCTCATTGACAGTTACATATTTCCATAGAATTGTCTTAACATTTTATACAGTAAATTTGTTAAACTTTTTCATTTTTTTTCTTTGATTTTTTTAATATGCTTAGACCTTGCCCAATTCATGAGCATAGACAGCATCCACACATTTTTTAATCTAATTTTCTTTCAGTCTGTGTTCCTTTTTATATATTGCATTCACTTGTAATTTATTCTGTTGTGATATAATTTTTCTAGCCACTTGGCCCCAACAATTTATTGAATAGCTCTTTTATTCACTGGCTTGAAAGGCTCCTGCATAATACATTAAATGTTCATGATGAAAACTAAAGATTAAAAATAGAAACAAACATGGTAGAAATGTTATGGTGTTTATAGACTTGCACGTATCTACATTTAAAAAGTCAAAGGAGTATTTTACTTTCAGAAAAGTGGAGCTCCATGTGAAAATTTTGCTAGAGGGCCAAAAATTTAAAACTTTGCAAATAGTGAAAACCATGCCATGTAAAAAGGATTAGAAACACATGAGGAAAAACATAAGCATAACTCTCAATTTTTAATTTTAAAAATTACAAGTTCTGTAGTTTTGCATGTATGCAGGAAAATACCATTTTGTTTTGCCATATCACTTTGCACCTCTGGATATCAAGCAAACCCGGAAAGTTTCTTGGTGTGTTGCACAGTCTTGTCAAGGCTCATATTTTTATATTTATCAAGCACATCTACATAGGCATAGAGTAGATACATAACCTATATTGCTATTAGACTTATCTATCTAAACTGAAATATCAAATTCCTACAAAACACTGATGCTAAGCACAAATAAATATTCCTAGACAATAACACCTTTAAGTGTAGTAGCTAATGCCTTACCTGGTTGCTAACTGTGTGTGATTTTCTGATTCTATTTTGTAATCTTATCAAGAGTTTTTCTCTCGGAGCTTAGAAAAGTAGTACAATACACTCTTCATTCAAATGTAATACAGTAGGAAAAACCTAGAGGAGAATTTATCAGCCTCTCTGACTTTCCACAGAGAGAGTTGGAGGATTAGGCACAAAAGTATGTTTCACTCAAGCCAGCATGACCCTTATCTCAATGAGCTGTACTCTAGACAAAGAATTGTTGCTCTTCTAAAGGGATGATAAACTCCATCCTCAAAAGCTTATGTGATTTTCTTATGCCTCTGCAGGAGCTAAGTCGTAATTCCTGAGTTCATATCATGCAGACGACCATGAGTTTCTGGGTTTACAGGCACACATGGAGAGCTTATTTGTTTATTTGTAGATGCAGTGTGCCTTTGAGTATGAATACGTTACAAACATGAATCAGAAAAAAAAAATATGACAGAGTTCTGGAGGGCAATATTTAATTTTGCTTTAAAAATGAGCTCTCACCTATTACTCATGTGTTCAAAATGAAGCTTTAATTTCCCAAAGGTGTGCAGTAGGAAATAGATAATACTGGGAAATTCATCAGTGGATTTTTCTCCTATAATGAAAAATATGGATGTGAAAAGAAAAATTGTTTCTGCTTGTCATGACAGCATTTAGGAATGTATGGAAAGAGGTCTTACTAGTAAATGAAACATAAACAAATGTACCATTAAAAATTCAGTAAGTTCATTTCTTTCTCAGCTTCCAGCCTGACAGAAACACAGAAGAACATATATAACAATTGGATCAGAGGGACAATGCCTGTGTTTTCCCCTCACCTCTAAGCATTGTGGGCTAACTTTTATTCCTTAAGTAAAGAAAAGGGCATGAGAAGGTAAGAATGAAGAAATAAAAGCAAACAACAGTGGCTTTTGGAGGAACTCTGATCAGATATGTTTTCCGTGAATGTCTTTATTTATTTACTTAGTGGGAGATTTCTGTCTGGACATGGAGCATTTATTATTTACCATTGAGTTTTTACTGTGCCAGATACTTTCAGTAGGGAGTAGCATCCAAAAAATAAATAAGAAAAAATGATTAAACATAGCAAGTGTATACTATTTCACTTTGAAAATGTAACAAAAAGACCAATTTCTATGTTATTTTGGCTTCCTTGTAGCCACTTGCCAATATCTTTTTTTTTTGTCTTTAACTTCTTTATCAAGAGTAACTTACCTCATTTCCTTGTCTTTTTAATATCCCTCTTTGTGGAGAATCTGTAATTCTTTTTAGCATTACAAATTTAAAGTTGCTCTCCAGTGATAATATGTAATAATTAAGCATATGTATAATAGAGAATCTGTATCTTCATGTGCCATTGCATATATGTTCCATTTTTACTATTCCTGCAGTGAATTGATGTGTTGCTATTTAAAAGTAATGAGAAAGTTACATAGCAACATCAAAAGCAGAAGAGATGCTATCATTTAATTCATTTTTCTTTTCCCCCCACAAATACACCTGTTCATGACTAAATTGCGGCTCAAACATTAGATGACTCAGTCTGCATATTAAGATTAGACATATTCAGTGAACTGGGAAATCAGAGCAGAGGGAGACAAGAAACAGACTGGAAGCTTGATGAACCAGACCACAGCAGAGAACGATATGGTGAAAGATGACTCAAAGAAACACCTGCTCGGCAGATGACCGAGACTCCAGAGCTTTTGCAAAATGAGACCAAACATACTGTAAAGCTGTATGCTACTATTTTTAAATTATTCTTGGAAGCCTGGAACATGGCTACGGGTCAGAAAGAAAACTCGAGGTCTAGTTTACCAATTTGAGCATTTTGAAGGAAAATATCATTGAATACTTTTAGAAATTCTCTCAAGACTGAAGGGCACTGATAACTACCCTAGTTTTATAAGGCATAAGTCCCACTTTTACCACTTTAATTCAGTGTAGGGAAATTCCTTAAAATCAAAAATAAGACTAATCATTCATCTTGATGTGAGTATATCTTTGGATTCTACCCTTTATGGCATAATGACCTTAGAATGTATAGAATAGACTGCACAATTGTTTAGAGTTCATGCAGTACCTTGAGAATAATATAAAAAGCACTATGTTGGTAAACTAACTGTATTTTCCTCTTGGAATTAAAAAATACATAATTTCTTGTCTCTGAACATTTGATAGCCCAAAACATGAGAACTGTGATAAATTAAAAGTGAGTTGCTAAATGGAAGTAAGATCTACTTACTTTTTATCCACGGTTTTTTGACTGATTCTATAACACAATTGGCTTACATTTGGGAAGAGAAATGGCTTAAACAGCTCTTGCTGCTGCTGCATTGGTATTGCTGCTTGTAATGTTGCACATTGCTGCACATCAGGAAAAAGCCAGGGGTCCAGAGCTATTGTCTTTAGCACTCACCAAGTTAGACAGGTCATATGCATGGCCTGGCAAGAGACTATTGTGGGCTGTTCTCCACACTGGAACCCTAAATTCACCTAAGCAGTAGTGCGAATTCCTACAAAGACTTGCTGACTGTAGTTCCCTAACATTAGTCAGTGTGGTCAGTGATGTTCTCTAAGAGAATGCTGGAGATGACCTATTCAGTGGTTGACGTATTCAGTGGTTGAAACCTCAAAAACAACATAAAGCTATCAAAGCTCAACCTGATGTAAATCCACAAAAAGAACAGGGATATGAGATAAATTTCTGCTTTTTTTCTTAAGGAAACATAATTTGGATAATTTTTTTTCACAAATTGTTAACTTTAAAAAAAATAAATAGCAGATTTTGGAAACGAAGCCTTTACTGTTGCAACTGAAGAAAGAATATATGTACAATAGGGTTTTTCTGAGCTATTTTTTACACCGGAGATTTTGATGTGGCAAAAGAATATCAGGATTCTGTCAATGACAGTAATTTGATGAAAGGTAATCTCAGTGAATAATGAACCTATACCTAAAGCCAAAATGGAGTTTAAGATCACAAAATTTGGGCACTTGATGTGCTCAGTTTCTTTTCCGTATATGGAAAAATGGGGCTGGAGCGCATTGTTTCATTAGTGACAGTGTGATAAAATATCATATCACTTGTATACAACAAAACAAGGCCAGAAACCAGTTGATTGTGAGTGAAGACATATTTGATGCTATTTTATAATAATGTGTTATTGCTCTAACTTAGAGCAAGACTATCATAAATACACTACAGTTTTTATGAATTCATGGATATTTTAAAAGATTTATGTTATTATGAAATAAAACAGACATGCTAAAAATTAAAATAATATAAAAGGAAATACAGCTAAATATGAATCTCATTTCATATTTCCACTTGCTATAGATAGCATTTCCCATGTGTCTTTCTTTGTGTCTCTCTTCCTATGTGTGTACAAGTGTGGGTGTATGTATCTTTCCACTTAATTATAGAAATAGGCAGTTAATGGAGAAATAAAAACTGTGGCTTCTAACACATGATAATATACCTCATTCACAGTTCATCAAATACAAAATAAAGAATAATTAACATTTTTACCTATAAAATTAGAGAATGTATACTAAATTTGATAATATGATTTAGCAAGAGTGTGGGGAAAGAGAAACTTTACAAGCTACTGCAACATTAGAAGTTTGGCATTACTTATTAATATTTTAAATACATGCAATTTGATCAATTTTTTTTGTTTTCATTGACCAGCAAGTGACTTTTCTGTGAAATAAATTCATCATCCTTTTATAGATTTCTGATTGTCAACTTTTTTATTTTATCATTTGTCTTTTAACTGTGTTTTACTATTGATTTTTCAGATACTATTTGAATTTGTATCACCTTATGCAATTCCAATTAATTAGATCTTCTCCTTGAAGTTTTCTTAGTTTTTGTCTTGCTAGTTTTGTGTAAGGATTTCCTTCACAAAAATCATAAAAAAGAAAAAAAGGCTTACTATGCTTTCTTTTTGACATTTTATGTGTGTTTTTGGTATTGGTTTGTTTCCATTTTTATTATCAAAAATATTACACAATTCTATTTTATTAGTCATAAAATAGAATTGTATAATAATCCTACATATAATTTTAAAATGATTAATTTTCCTGTATTTGCTTTATCTATTTTCTCTTTGATTAGATATTTTAAAGTAAGTTAAAAAATCATGAAATTTTACTCAAACATTTCAGTATGTATACCTAGAAAAAAATAAGCACAGTTATTGGCTTATTAGAATTCCAAACTTTTAGGTACAGAGTATTTCTTGCATGAAATAATGAACCTGAATTTGAAGAGGTTTCTACAAGAGAAAGTAAGAGACAATAAAAACATAGATTTTTACAAACTATTCTAAATATGAAGTCCTTGGAAACCAAAGCCATTTTCTATTACATACTTTTATTTCCTGACCTAGTTTAACAATGACGGTAATATTATGCATTTTGAGAGATTAATCATTTTGAGAGATTAACCATTTTGCTACATGATTGAACCTGGTTAATCATTTCTTCTGTATGGTAAAATAAAAAACTTCTGCAGACATTCTGACTGCACTTGTCGCTTTTCTGTAAAGTATGTATTAATGGGGGAGACTTTTAAAAGTTATTGGCATATATAGCCAGAATGATTGTCATAATCAGCCAAATTTATAATTATCAATGGAAGTGACTGATGGAGCCTCTTAAATAAAATTATTTCATTCAACAAAGAAACATTATTCAACTCTGAAATTGAAAGAAAACACTGTCCAATTCATAACACAGTATGGATAAAGAAATTTTTAGCTTAGTGAAAAAAAATCTATTACAGTTGTTAATGATTCTAGCATGGTCTTAAAAGAGCTAAGATAGAATTCAGATACATCAGCTTTTAAAGTACTGACTGATTCCTTTTGTTTTCTCCCTCCTGACTTCAGATTCATATACATATATACACAAACATACATGACATATATTTTTTTTCCAGAACTGATTTCAGGAACAATCTCCATTTATTTTAAACCACATTTATTATGCAATAAAATGGTGGCACAATGAACATTGGAAAATTTAGTAAATTGGACTTATAGCTTTTACCTAATGTTTTCTCTTCCCTTTTCTCTTTTTCTCAATAGTTTCTCCACGCAATTTTTATATAGAATTCAGAGCTCTGGGGATATTTTAAAATTATTTTCCCATGAAACTCCTAACATTGTCATTTTTCTATTATAAAAACAAAATCTTCAGTGTGTGACTACCTTTTAGTCTGTGATCATTTCATTATGTTCACTCCTTTGTATTCACCAAAGAGAGAGGTGAAAAGATAAAATTGTAAAGTGAAACAAAAAGTATATAAAACACATAAAACAAAACATAATTTTTCACATATCATAGGTTAAAATAGAGACAAATCCTTTTAGGCCTAAAGCACAATGATTTGTCTCTTCATGGCAAGGATTTTATATCTAATTCAAAGGAAACAGAAAAGAAAGCCCACTGACTGATAATGGTAAACATCCTAAAGAGACATTTTGATAACTCACTTTACTCTGCATTCATTGAAAAAGGTAATGGTTTGTTTGTGATGTCAGAAAAAGACAAAGAGATTTAGAGATGAAAGAATAATAATCCAACAATATCATATTCTTAAAGGATACCAGTTATGCCACTTATATGCTGCTTGAATCTTTTGGTTTGGTGCTTTTGTAAAATTTCAAACTACATTGTAAATTGTGTTTACCTCAAGTCAAAAGATATTGAGACAATATTAAATTAATGTCAGTGTGTATTCAGAAAACACATACACTCATACACAGACCTGTACATATTCTTTTTACTTGTAAGCATTTAAACATACCTTGGACTTGAGAAAATCTCTCCTAGAATTTATCAATCTGATATGAAGAATAATTCAACTTAGATAGTTTCAGTAAAATTTGACAAGAAATTTACATTCAAACTAGAATGTGATAGTTATAATGTTTCAAATATTAGCACAAATTTTCTAAACATTTATATGCCAATTTGTTGGACTAAGGAGCAAGCCAACAAATTAGCATTTATATGTTATATATAGGCCATCCTGAATCCAATATGGCTATAATTTTAAAAAATTCATTACATAACAGTGTTTCTCAAAATAGAATATGCAGATATTATATTGTGTGATATTAGAAGCTATTATACTAGAGGATATTATGATAAAAATGTCTAGAGGACAAGGTAAACTGGTATTCTTATTACAGAACTTCTCAGAATCTTAAATATCATACAGGCTTACTTCAAAGATATCACAGGCTTGGTTCCAGAACAAGGCAATAAAGTGAATATCACAATAAAGTGAGCCACACTAATCTTTTGGTTTCCCAGTGCATATAAAAGGTATGTTTACATTATGCTGCCATCTTTAAGTGTACAATAGCATAATGTTTAATAAAAAGGTACATGCCTTCGATAAAAACACTTTATTGCTAGACAAATGCTAATGCACACCTGAGCCTTCAGCAAGTCATACTCTTTTTGCAAGTACAGGGTCTCGCCTCAATATTGATGGCTGCTGATTGATAAATGTGGTGGTTGCTGAAGGATGGGGTGGCTGTGGCAATTCCTTAAAATAAGATAACAATGAAATTTCTTCCATTGATTGACTCATCCTTTCAAGAAAGATTTTGCTATAACATGTGCTGCTGTTTGATAGGATTTTTACCCACAGTAGAGCTTCTTTCAAAATTGAAGTCAATGCTCTCAAACTCTGCAACTGTTTTATTAACTCAGTTTATGTAATATTATAAATCCTTTGTTGCCATTTAAATAATTTTCATGGAATGTTCACCAGGAGCAGATTTCTTTGCTCATCCATAAGTAACTTCCCACACATTCTTGTTTTCTCATGAGATTGCAGCAATTCAGTCACATCTTCAGGCTCCACTTTTAATTCTAGTTCTCTTTCCACACCTCCATTGAAGGTGGTTACTTCCTCCATTGAAGTTTTGAATCCCTCAAAGTCATCCATGAGGGTTGGAGTTGAACATCTTCCAAATTCCTGTTATGTGGATAATTTGAACTCCTATGAATCAATAATGTTCTTAATGGCTTCCGGAA
Organism: Daubentonia madagascariensis; assembly: GCA_023783475.1. Lineage (NCBI taxonomy): Eukaryota > Metazoa > Chordata > Mammalia > Primates > Daubentoniidae > Daubentonia > Daubentonia madagascariensis. The sequence continues at coordinate 3,993,594 of JAKFHU010001798.1, read as the reverse complement.
CAGTGAATCCTTTTCCAGAAGGTTTTCAATTTACTTTGACCATATCACTATCAATGGCAGTTGTAGCCTTAAAAAATATATTTCTTACATGGTAAGACTTGAAAGTCAAAATTACTCCTTGATCCATGGGCTGCAGATTGGATGTTGTGTTAGCAAGCATGAAAACAACATTAATCTCCTTATACGTCTCCATCAGAGCTCTTGAGTGACCAAGTACATTGTCAATAAGCAGTAATAATTTGAAAGAAATATTTTTTTCTGAGTAGTAGGTCTCAAGTGTGGACTTAAAATATTCAGTAAACCATGCTGTAAACAGATGTGTTGTCATCCAGGTTTTGTTGTTCCATTCCTACAGCACAGGCAGAGTAGATTTAACATAATTTTCTAGGATTTTCAGAATGGTAAATGAGCAATGGTAAATAGATTTGGCTTAAATGTTACCAGCTGCAGGTCTAATAAAATTTGACTGTGAAACCATCTGGTCTGGGACCTTTTTTTGTTGGAAGATTTTTTTATTGCTCCTTCAATTTTTTTGCTCATTATTCGTCTGTTCAGGAGTTTTACTTCTTCCTGATTGAGCTTTGGGAGGTTGTGTGTTCCCAAAAATTTGTCCATTTCCTCAAAGTATTCCAGTTTATGTGCATAGAGATTTTTATAGCATTCAGAGATGACATTTTGTATTTCTGTGGCATCAGTTGTAATATCACCTTTTTCATTTTTGATTGAGCTTTCTGGGTACTTTCTTTTCTATTTCTGGTTAATCTAGTGAAAGGCCTATCAATTTTGTTTATCTTTTCAGAGAACAAATTTTTGTTTCATTAAACTTCTGTATAATTCTTTTGGTTTTGATTTCATTTAGTTCTGCTCTGAAATTGGTTATTTCTTTTCTTCTGCTGGGTTTGGGTTTGGTTTGCACTTCCTTTTCTAATTCCTTGAGATGATTCATTAGATTGTTGATTTATGATCTTTCTGTCTATTTGATGTAGGCATTAAAGTTATGAATTTTCCACTTAGGACTGCTTTTGCTGAATCCCATAGGTTTTGATAACTTGTGCCCCTTTTGTCATTTAGTTTGAGGCATCATTTGATTTCCATCATAATTTCCTCCTTGACTCAATAATCACTCAGCAGTGGGTTGTTTAATATCCATGACTTTGTGTAGAGTTGGGTGTTTCTATTAGAGTTGATTTCTCATTCTATGCCACTGTGGTCTGAAAAGTTACTTATAATTTTTATTCTTTTGAATTTGTTGAGACATGTTTTGTGGCCTAAGATATGATCAATATTAGAGAATGTTCCATATTCTGATGAGAAGAATGTATATTCAGTAGTTTTGAGTAGAATGTTCTGTAAATATCTGTTAGGCCCATTTGTTCTGAAGTCCTGCTTAAGTGCAGTGTTTCTTTGTTTACTTTCTGCTTGAAGGATCTGTCCAGTTCTGTCAGTGGGGTGTTGAAGTCCCCAGCTATCATGATACTACTGTTTATAATTTTGTTTAGATCTATATGGGTCTGCTATATGAATCTGGGTGCACCTGTGTTAGGTGCATAAATATTTAGGATTGTTATGTCTTCTTGTTGAATTGCTCCCTTTACCATTACATAATGACCACCTTTGTCTTTCTTTACTATTGTGGATTTGAAGTATATGTTATCTGATATGAGAACAACTACATCAGCTTTCTTTTGGTTTCCATTTGTATGGAATATTTTTCTCTATCCCTTCACCTTGAGTCTGTCTGAATGAATCCTTGTAAGTTAGATATATTTCCTGGAGACAAAAATACTTGGCTTGTATTTTTTTATCCATTCATCCAGACTATGTCTCTTGAGTTGGGAATTCAAGCTGTTCACATTTATTGAAAGAATTGATAAATGGGGTGGATTCTTGCTCATCCTGTTGGGTAGAACCTTATTGCTTCATTTTACTCTTGAGCCATTATGGTACATAGGCTCTGAGCTTTAGCTTTTGGGTGATTTTACACTAATTGGTGTCTATTGTGCTGATCCATGTATAAAGCAGATCTGAGTACTTCCTGCAGGGCAGGTCTTGTCTTGACAAATTCCCTTGGCATTTGCTTGTCTGAGAAATTCTGTATTTCTCCCTCATATAAGAAACTTAGTTTTGTGGGATACAAAATTCTAGGCTGGCCATTGTTCTGTTTAAGAAGACTGAAGATGGGGTCCCAATTCCTTCTGGCTTGTAAGGTCTCTGTTGAGAAGTCTGCAGATAGCATGATGGGATTTCCTTTGTTTTCCTGATGTTTCTGCCTTACAGCTTGCAGGATTTTCTCCTTCATGTTAACTTAGGCCAGTCTGATGACTATGTATCATGATGATTGCCTCTTTGTAATGAATCTCCCAGGTGTTCATTGAGCTTCTTGTACCTGGATATCTAAATTCCTAGCAAGAACAGGAAAGTTTTCCTCAATTATTCCATCAAATAATTTTTACATCCCTTGTGTGTTTTCTTCTTCACCCACAGGGATTCCTATGATTCTTACATTTGGCCTATTTACATAATCCCATATTTCTTGTAGGCTTTTTTCATTCCTCTTATTTCTCTGTTCTTTATATTTGACTAACTTGTTAATTCAAAGGTGTTGTTTTCAAGCTCTGAGATTCTTTCATCTGCCTGATCTACTCTATTCTTAAAACTTTCCACTGTGTTTTGTATTTCCTTGAATGAATTTTTCATTTCCAGAAGTTCTATTTAATTTTTTTTTTTTAGGAATTCAATTTCTTTAGTGAACTTTTCATTCATTTCCTGTATTGCTTGTGTGTTTTCTTCATGTTGGTTTTCCATTTTCTCTTGTATTTCATTAAGCTTCCTTATAATCCATATTTGGAATCTTTATCTGTCATTTCACCCATAGTGCAGAAATTATTTCATAGCAGAGAGAAAGAAGGAATCCTTCCCAACTCGTTCTATGAAGCCAGTGTCACCTTGATTCCAAAGCCAGGAAAGGACACAACAAAAAACAAAATTATAGATCAATATCTCTTATGAATGTAGATGCAAAAATTCTCAACAAAATCCTAGCCAACCAAATTCAACAGCACAAGAAAAAAATAATACACCTCAACCACGTGGGCTTGATCCCAGGGATGCAAGGATGGTTCAACATAAGTAAATCCATAACTGTGATTCAGCACATAAACAGAAGCAAAAATAAAGATCATATGATCATCTCAATAGATGCAGAAAAAGCATTTGACAAAATCAGCACCCTTTTATGATGAAAACTCTTAACAAAACAGGCATAGATGGAACATTTCTCAAAATTATAAAAGCCATATAGGACAAACCCACAGCCAACATCACACTGAAAAGTTGAAAGAATTCCAACTTAGAACTGGAACAAGATAAGGATACCCTCTGTCACCACTTTTACTCAACATAGTGCTGGAAGTTCTAGCCAGAGCAATCAACAAGAGAAGAAAATGAAGGTATTCAAATGGGGAAAGAGGAGGTCAAACTATCACTCTTTGCTGATGATATGATCTTCTATCTACAAAATCCCAAAGACTCTGCCAAGAGACTATTGGAAATGATAAATGAATTCAGCAAAGTCTCAGGTTACAAAAGCCACATACACAAATCAGTAGAATTCCTATACACTAACAACAGTCAAGCTGAGAATCAAATTGAAGATTCAATACCTTTCACAATAGCAACAAAGAATATAAAATACCTAAGAATATATTTAACCAAGGAGGTGAACAATCTCTGCAAGGATAACTATGAATCACTGAGGAAGGAAATTTTAGAGGATGTAAACAAATGGAAAAACATGTCATACTCATGGGTCAGCAGGATTAGCATTGTTAAAATGTCCATATTACTAAAGTGATTTACAGATTCACTGCAATCCCCATCAAAATACCAATGTCATTTTTCACAGATCTAGAAAAAATAATTCTACACTTCATATGGAACCAGAAAAGAGCATAAGTAACCAAAGTAACTTTAAGAAAAAGGAACAAACAAGTAGGCATCACTTTATCAGACTTCAAGCTATACTACAAGGTGATAGTCACTAAAACAGCATGGTACTGGTACAAAAATAGAGACATAGACCAATGGAACAGAACAGACAACCCAGATATAAAACCACCCACATATTGCCATCTGACAAAAAAAAACAATACACAGTAGGGAAAAAAATCCCTATTCAATAAATGGTGCTGGGAAAATAGGATAGCCACATGTAGAAGATTGAAACAGGATCCACATCTCTCACCACTCACAAAAGTTAATTAAAGATGGATAACAGACTTAAATCTAAGACATGAAGCCTTAAAAATTCTATAAGAAAATTTTGGAAAAACTCTTGTATATATTGGTCTAGGCAAAGAATTTATGAAGAAGACCCCAAGGGCAATCACAGCAACAAGAAAAATAAACAAATGGGAATTGATTAAATTAAAAGTCTTCTGCACAGCCAAGGAAACAATCAACAGAATAGACAACTTACAGAATGGGAGAAAATGTTCACATGCTATACATCCGATAATGGCCTAGTAACCAGAGTCTACAACAACTCAAGCAAATCAGCAAGAAAACAATCAAACAACTCCATTAAAAAGTGGGCAAAAGACATGAACAGAAGCTTTTCAAAAGAAGATAGACAAATGGCCAGAAAACATATGAAAAAATGCTCAATGTCTGTAACCATCAGAGAAATTCAAGTCAAAACCACAATGAGATATCACCTAAGCCCAGTGAGAATGGCTTTCATCAAAATGTTCCAAAACAATAGATGCTGGCATGGATGCAGAGAGAAAGAAACACTTATACACTGTTGGTGGAACTGCAAACTAGTGCAACCTCTGTGGAAAAAAGTATGGAGATTGCTAAAAGAACTAAAAGTAGACCTACTATTTGATTCAGCAATCCCACTACTGAGTATTTACCCAAAGGAAAAAAAAAAGACATTCTTTAAAAAAGCCACCTGCACTTGAATGTTTATTGCAGCACAATTCACAATTGCAAAGATGTGGAAACAATCCAAGTGCCCACCAATGCATGAATGGATTAATATATGTATTCCATGGAGTACTACTCAGCCATAAGGAAAAATGATGAATTAATACCTTTTGTGATGACCTGGATGGAATGGAGACCATTCTCTTAAGTGAGGTATAGCAAGAATGGAAAACAAACACCACATGTATACACTATTAAATTGGAACTAACTGATTAGCATTCAAAAGCACATGTGTAAGTTAAACTCCACAGGAATCAAGCAGGTGGTGGGGGGAGAAAGGCATGGGTGAAATCACACCTAATGGGTACAGTGTACACTCTCTGGGTGATGGGCACACTTATACTTTGACTCTAGCAGTACAAAAGCAATCCCTTTAACCAAAGCATTTGTACCCCTGTAATATTCTGAAATTAAAAAAAAGAAAAATTCAAAAAAATAAAAAATTAAATTACCAGCTGCATTAGCCCCTAACAGAGTCAACCTGTCTTTTGAAGCTTTGAAGCCACATACTGACTTTTCCTCTCCAGCTATGGAAGTCCTAGATGGCATCTTCTTCCAATAGAAGGCAGTTTTGTTTACATTGATTATCTGTTGTTTAATGTAGCCACGTTCATGAATTATCTCCACTAGGTCTTCTGGATAATTTGCTGCAGCTTCCATCTCTGTACTTGTTGCTTCACCTTGAACTTTTATGTTATGAAGATGGCTTCTATTTAAACCTCATGAATCAATCTCTGCTAGCTTCAAACATTTCTTCTGCTGCTTCCTCACCCCTCTTAGCCTTAGTAGAATAGAATAAAGTTAGGGACTTGCTCTGGATTAGACTTTGGCTTAGGGAAAGTTGTGGCTGGTTTGATCTTCTTTCCAGACCACTCAAAATTTCTCCATATTAGCAATAAGCCTCTTTTGCCTCTTATCATTTGTGAACTCATGGGATTGGCACGTTTCATTTACTTCATGAACTTTTCCTTTGCATTTACACCTTGGCTAACTCTGATGTAAGAAGTCTACCTTTCAGCCTATCTTAGCTTTTGACATACTTTCCTCACTAAGCTTAATCATTCCAAATTTTGCTTTAATGTGTGGGATATTTGACTCTTTCTTTCATATTAATATGAACACTTAGAGGCTGTTTTAGCGTTATTAATTGGCCTAATTTCAATATGAATGTGTCTCAGGAAATAGTGAGGTCCAAGGAGAAGGAGAAAGATGAGGGAACTGCCTGTCCTTGGAGCAGTCAGCACACCCACAACATTTATAGATTAAGTTTTCTACCTTATATGGGGGCAGTTTTTGGCACTCCAAAACAATTACAATAGTAACTTCAAAGATCCCTGATCCCTGATCACATAACAGATACAATAATAAGGAACAGTTTGAAATATTTTGAGAATTACCAAAATGTGTCACAGAGACACGAGCGAGCACATGCTGTCGATAGACTTGCTTGGTGTAGGATTGCCACAAATCTTCAATTTGTAAAAAATTGATCTTCTTGGAAGCTCAATTAAGTGGAGCACAATAAAATAAGGTATGCCTGTAATGTCTATTATGAATTTGCCAAAGGGCAGTAGGATATACCACATTTCAAATACATTCACTAGAGAAGTGCTTTGCTTCATGAAGAACTTGCAGAAATAATATTTTACAGGCACTGAGATATCTTGTTGAAAATGTTCTGGTTTCAAGTCTAGAAATACCACGGAGTTTTTTAAAATAAAAAATGACTCCATTCCCATATAATTGAAATTTAAATGGGTGACTTATTACAGATAGGGACCTAAGAAGAGTGCCTAGCCTACAGTGGGTACTCAATAGAAGGCAGATTTATTTTTCTAATTTTTATTTTATTATTATTATGTGTGTTGGTTCTCTGCTAATAAGTTCAGGAAGCCATTCTTAAAATTCTAACACACTATGAAAATAAGTGAGAATTTCAGAAAAACACTGACTCACTCTAGTGTTATCAGAGATCCTTCTCAGGAACTAGAAGTGAACTTTTTTATGGTCACTAATTTTCTAACACCAATATATGTTAAAATTATCTTGCCGACCCATGGCACCAAATTATCTATTTACTTTTTTAAATGTAGATATTTGGTGGGGATTTTTAATTGTTTCCATTCAATGCAAAAATAATTAGCTGGTAATAAATGCACTATTCAGGAAAATGAATGAGAGATAGGAAGTGAAAATCAAACCTATGCTTTTGCTTCAGTGCCCCTCTGGCAAGTCAGAGCTTCTCAAACTTGTATGCACATAATGAACCCCTGGGGTCTTTAACAACACAGCTTCCTAGGCCTCACTTTCATAGAGATTTTGAGATTGTCCATGAAACTGATTTTTTCAAAATGTTCTATGCCATTGTAAGACTTTTGATCCATAAGCCAGCCTTTGCCAGACCTTATAATCATTATTAGGTTAGGAGTATCTCTCAGACTTGTCTGATTACTTTCTTCTTTCACTAAGAAGGCTACATTCTCTTTGTTTACTTGTTTTTAGGGGGTTTGGTATTATTACCATGTCACAAGGCAGATTTATCAAAAAAAAAGTTCAGCATTTATATGTTGTCTAGAAGTAAAAGTAGCATGAATCTATTTTAATCATAATAGAGACTAAAAAGAAAGGAAAACAATTTGTCATAAGTGTGTCATATTATTAAGGATGACCAACATACTCTAGGGGAGAAAAAATATAATCTCCCCACTCATTGCAAAGTTCATGGCTAGAACCCCTATAACAAAGGACAGATTAACAAGAGAAAACCATAATGAATCTATTTTATAAAAGTTGTATGTGACATTGAAGGCTTCAAAGACCTAGGGAAAACTATGCATTTTTATGCTAAGTCTGGCAAAACGTGGATTTTTGTAGTGAAACATGATTGGACAAAAAGGACTATGATCTAATGGTAATAAACTGGAAGGAACTCAGCAAGGTCTGCTTGTTCAGATTCTTTTTTGTGTACCTGCATAACATTTCTTACTCACAGCTGTAGAGCAAGATACCTGTCACATGCATATCTTCAGGGGAGAAGGGAGGAGCTCAGAGAGTGACCTTTTTGGCTTGCTTTGAAGGATTGGGAATCTAGTTTCTATGATCTGCTTCAGAAGAGAGAAGTGAACAGGAGAAAGAAGGGTGGGAGAAAGTCAGAGAAACTTTCTTTCTTCTGTAGTTTTCTTAATTCCCTTCAGCTTAAAATACTCAGTATGCCAAGGAGCTATATTTTGGGATAGCTTTCCCTTTACCCTATCAATACTGAGACATTAAGGGCCAAAGAAATGAATGTTACTTTTTTCCCACAAGTATGACTCTCAAGAAAATTACAACTTTGAAGGGTTTGAGTTGTATTCCCCAAATCTCAAGTTATGATCTATTTTCTTATAATAAATATTCCCACACATTTATTTAACAGATATTAGATATCAAGTACTGTGCTTCATGCTTGGGTACAAAGATGCAAGTGAGATATCTCCACCTTTAAAGTAATTATAGTTAATTGACTCTGGATTCCAGATCTGCCCCAGTACTGTCGTACCCTGAGATCAGTAAGCTAATTGGGCACTAAAGACAATTCTCTAACACACATTTAATAAATGAGACTACAATTGCCTATATGCGCATTTTGATTTCTCACCTTTAATAAACTATTTTTAGGTTTTTATTTTTATAAAAATATTAGTAACATTTTAAGGTTGTTCCTTACCTTATAACTCTTCTATGTCTTTGACCATTTCAGTTTTCTTCGTGGTGTTGAGGGAATCTGCCTTAAAGGCATTAAATTGCCCTTTTCTCTAACTAAGGAACAAAAGCAGACCTTGATTTCACCAGGTAATTATGTTGTGTTACCTGCCTTTCACTCAGGCAGTGTAGGCCTGATCTTTGTGTTTTGAATTAGAAATAGGCATTTAAAAGAGAGCTATTAACTTCTAAGGAACAGGAAATTCCATGGAAAATAGAATGTAGCAACCATTATAATCTCACATTTGTCAGCTTTGACAAATTAAATTCATATATCTTGACATTTTATGTATTCATTGTTAGTTTATAGGAAGACAAAAATACAGGGACAAAGAAACAAGATAGCAAGTTATTTCAATATTAGCAATACACATTGCACAATGGTTCAATAATGACCTTGAGTTATTTGTGAAGTTTTTTCTCTCACTTTCCTAGGTGTCCTTTGTAGCAAACTTTTGTGCAATTATTAATTACAGCTTTGAATTGTAACTAATTAAAGCTTTTTAAAATTTATATGCATGCATATACGTAGTTATACATCTATACATATGTGTATTTGTAAACCCTGAGAGTTTATCCATATTAAGATTGTTTTCTTATCCATTATGTTATTGCATTTTCCTTACTTTGGGCAAGGAAATGCAGAAAAAAAATAGTGGTATAAGAAACATCACTTACTTGATTAGAGTCATTCAATTCTTTTTCAGGAATGCATTTGACAACCTACATAAACCAAACGCAATTTCTAATCTTTGTGTCTCCAAAAGGTTTTATGAGTTTTCAAATTTACTGTCCAATACATACAGTTTCTATAGCAACTCTGGAAGAAAACATAGCACTTGTGTTATAGCACTTGAAGAAAGAGAAATACTCCATGGGCACTCAAATGTATTTTTAAAATTAGATAATAACCTGTCTTTCAGTGAGTAGCACACCATGTTATACACACAAATGGAACTTCATATAGTTTTTCTTGCACAATGATTACATCCATATCTATATTTATATGCCAGCTCATTTTCAAAGACATTAGCTAGATACAAAATTGTACTTTATGGTAAATTGTATTCACTACCAAATAAGTGACTGCTAGTCTTGGTCAAAAGTTTCTCCCACTGTTATTTTAATAATCAATTGACTTGTAAGCACCTGCTACATGCAGAAGAACTTAAGGATATACACATGAAAGGCATGAAAGGCAAGTCACCAATTATTTAATTACCTTTCAAATAAATAGTTCTATCACAAAATAATAATGATAATAAAATAATAGTTACAGGAGTCTAGAATTATTCAATATAATGGGAGAAACAAGGATAAAGTAGATGGATTTATTGAAAGAAAAGGAAAATTAAGAAATTATCCATTAATTATCAACTTCATAGAGCAATCCAAAAATTTAGATATACTTGAATATGATTGAGTTGATTTTTTAAAAAATAAACTTTATTTTTTAGAATAGTTTTAGTTTTATAGAAAAATTGAGAAGATAGTATTAAGAGTTCCCCAAAACCCCACGTACATTTTCCCTTATTATTAACATTTTATATTACTATGGTACATTTGTTATAATATAATGAGCCAATACTGACACATTACTATTAACTAAAGTCCACACTTTATTCAGATTTACTTAGTTTTTGCCTAATGTCCTTTTTCTATTCTAGGAACCCCTTTAAGATGCCACGTTATATTTAGTTGTTACATCTTTTGAGCCCCTTCCTGGTTGTGACATTTTCTCAGACTTTACTTATTTTTTATCATGTTGACTGTTTTGAAGAGTATTGGTCAGGTATTTCATAGAATGTCTCTCTTTTGAGATTTGTTTGATTTTTTTTTTCATGATTTGGCTGAGGCTATAAGTTCTGGGAGACCACAGAGGCAAAGTGCAACTATTATCACATCGTATGACGGACACATCCTATCAACATGACTTGCCACTGAAGTTGACTCAATTACCTGGCTGAGGAAGGGCTTGTCAGGGTCTCACAACCATAAAGTTACTTTTTTTCACCTCTAATTCACAGTACTATTGTCTGGAAGGAAGTCACTATGTGTAGCCTGAACTCAAGGAGTGGGCAGTTATGCTTCCCTTTGAAAGGCAAAATATCTATACAAATCACTTGAAATTCTTCTGCTCAGGATATTTGTCTGTCTACATCCCCAATTGTATACTTATTCAATCATTTATTTATATTTGTATGGACTCATAGATATTTATTATATACTTTGAGTTACAATCCATACTACTTTATTTTTGAGTTATGTAATTTATCTTTTTTGTTCAAATCTTTCCAGCTTCAGCCATTATGAGCTTTTTCTCTTTTTCTTTTTCTTTTTTTTTTTTTTTGAGTACTTCCTAACTTTCTGTCACTACAACATAATCCAGGCTCACCTTGTATATTTCCTGCTCTAGTCTTGGAATCAGCTGTTTTTCCTAGAATTTCTGGTTCCTTTAATTGGAGATTGGTGTTAGAAACCAGAGTCTGAGTGCTAGGTGTACTCATTGCTACTGGGGTGTTGTTGCTTCCAGGTCCTGTCAGCTGATGGAGAAAGGGCATATTTGTATGTATAATATGTGCATAAATATGTATCTGTAAATATTTCCATATGTAATCATCTGTATATATATTAAGCTAAACATGAATTCATATTGATGTTTCCAATTCTAATCCATTACTACATAAATCATTCTAGCCTTCTTTTTTGCTTATTGTAAACTCCTGCTCCAACAGTTTATATAAATATATATATATATATATTTATAGTACAGTGGTGTATATATGTGTGTGTCTGTATATATGTATATTTTAAAGTTGGCATACATTAAGACTCACGTTTTGCACTTTGAAGTTCTATGGGTTTCACAAAAGCATAGTGTCATGTGTCTTATGGTATCATATAGAATAATTTAACAGCCCTAGAAAATCCTCTGTGTTTCGACTATTCAATTCTGTTCCTCTTACTTTGGGTCCCTGGCAACCACTGATAATTTTACTTACTCTATAGTTTTTCTTTTCCTAAAATGTTATATAATTGGAATCTTATAATACATAGTCTTTTGACTAGCTTCTTTCAATTAACAATATGTATCTAAGGTTCATGTCTTTTCATGGTTTAATAGCTCATTATTTTTATTGCTGAATACTATTGTATTATATGGATATACTACAGTTTTTTATCCTTTTACTTACTGAAAGACATCTTGGTTGCTTCCAGGTTTTGGTGATTATGGATAAGTCTGCTATAATCATTTATTTGCAGGTTGTTATGGGGTCATACATTTTCAAATCAGTTATGATTATGATAGCTGGGTTGTAAAGTAAGATTATGTTAACTTTGTAAGAAACTGGGAAGCTGTCTTTTAAAGTAGCTGTACCATATAATCATCAGTAATTTTTTACATCTATCTTGTTTTAATTTATAATACAACTTATTATAACCATATTTTCATATGTTTATTTACCAAGCATGTTGACTTGTTAAAAATTAAATGTAACTTTTTAGATCAAACTTTGTTTTCTTTTACATCTGTGGTCCTGACTTTTTTTATTAGCAAATGTTGAATAAAAAGAGAGATGGAAGTATCTTGTGGAGAGAGAGTAGTATAAAGTTGGACTAAGTTCAGCACTCCCTTTAGTCTTTGCTTTCATTATCAGGAATTAACAGCAACAACAAAACGCCCTGTATGCAATTGGTGCAGGCATAGGTAAAGGAAAGAACCAGAAGAAAGAGGAGGGAGATAAGGAAGAGGAGCAGGAGGAGGAAGAGAGAAAGGAGAAAAAAGAGGAGAAAAAAGACAATAGAAGAGGAAGCTAAAAATAAACAAATAGGAGAAAGCATTTTTTAAATTGGCTTTTATTAAAAAGTCCAAAAATAATAGATGCTGGCACGGATGCAGAGAGAAGGGAATGCTTCTACACTGTTTGTGGACTGAAAATTAGCACAACCCCTATGGAAAACAGTATGGAGATACCTCAAAGAACTAAAAGCAGAACTACCATTTGATCCAGCAATCCCACTACTGAGTATTTACCCAAAGAAAATGAAGTCATGTTATCAAAAAGACACCTGTACTCAAATGTTTATTGTAACACAATTCATGATTGCAAAGATATGTAATCAACCCAAGTGCCCACAATTCATGAGTAGATTAACAAAATGTGTTATATGTATACCATGGAATACTACTCAGCAATGAGGAAGGATGACTTAATGTCTTTTTAAACAATTTGGATGGAACTGGAGACCATTATCCTAAGTGAAGTAGCTAAAGAATGGAAAAACAAACACTACATGTATTCATTATTAAATTGGAACTAATCAATGAGCACACATGTGCATAGAAGGAAGTAAAACTCTCAGGGGCATCCAGATAGGGGCAGAAGAGGTCAAACTTTCACTATTCGCAGATGATATGATATTATACATAGAAAACCCCAAAGATTCAACCAAGAGGTTACTGGAATTGATAAATGAATTCAGCAAAGTCTCAGGATACAAAATTAATACACACAAATCCATAGCCTTCATATATGCTAATAACAATCAAGCCAAGAAACAAATTAAAGATTCTATACCTTTCGCAATAGCAACAAAGAAAATTAAATATTTAGGAACATATCTAACTAAGGAGGTCAAAGACCTATATAGAGAGAATTATGAAACACTGAGAAAAGAAATTGCAGAGGATGTAAATAGATGGAAAGCCCTACCATGCTCTTGGATAGGCAGAGTCAACATAGTAAAAATGGCTTTGCTACCTAAATTAATTTACAGAATCAATGCAATCCCTTTCAAAATACCGACATCATTTTTTGCCGATCTAGAAAAAATAATTCTACGCTTTGTGTGGAACCAGAGAAGACCCCATCTAGCCAAAGCAATCTTAAGCAAAAAGAACAAATTGGGAGGCATCTGTCTACCAGACTTCAAACTATACTACAAGGCTATAGTAACCAAAACTGCATGGTATTGGCACAAGAACAGACACGTAGACCAATGGAACAGGACTGAGAACCCAAATATAAAACCAACCTCATACAGTCACCTGATCTTTGACAAATTCCAGAAAAACGTACACTGGGGAAAAGAATCCCTATTCAACAAATGGTGCTGGGAAAACTGGATGGCCATATGTAGAAGACTGAAAGTGGACCCACACCTCTCACCTCTCACAAAAATCAATTCACAATGGATAACAGATCTAAACCTAAGACATGAAACCATAAGAATTCTCGAAGAAAACGTTGGAAAAACTCTTATGGACATTGGCCTAGGCAAAGAATTTATGAAGAAGACCCCCAAAGCAATCACAGCAGCAACAAAAAGAAATACATGGGACCTGATCAAATTGAAAAGCTTCTGCACAGCCAAGGAAACTGTCACTAGAGTGAACAGACAACCTACAGAATGGGAGAAAATATTTGCATGCTACACCTCTGATAAAGGGCTGATAACCAGAATCTATACAGAACTTAGGAAAATCAACAAGAAAAAATCAAACAACCCTATTAAAAATGGGCAAAGGACATGAACAAAAACTTTTCCAAAGAAGACAGAATGATGGCCAGCAAACATATAAAAAAGTGCTCAACTTCTCTAATCATCGGGGCAATGCAAATCAAAACCACAATGAGATATCACTTAACTCCAGTGAGATTGGCTCATATCAAAAAATCCCCAAATAACAAATGTTGGCGGGGATGTGGACAGATAGGAACACTCATACACTGCTGGTGGGACTGCAAATTAGTACAACCTCTATGGAAAAGAATATGCAGATACCTCAAAGAATTAAAAGTAGAATTACCATTTGACCCAGCAATCCCACGACTGGGTATTTATCCAAAAGAAAAAAAGCCATTTTATAATAAAGACATCTGCTCTCGAATGTTCATAGCAGCACAATTCACAATTGCAAAGTTGTGGAAACAACCCAGGTGCCCATCAATACACGAGTGGATCAATAAAATGTGGTATATGTATACCATGGAGTATTACTCAGCAATAAAGAACAACAGTGAATTAACACATCTGGTATTATCCCGGTTGGAGCTAGAACCCATTCTTCGAAGCAAAGTGTCGCAGGATTGGAAAAATAAGCACCACTGGTACTCACCATCAAACTGGTACTAACGGATGAACACTTACATCACACAGGGCAATAACATTCATCTGAGGGTGGGCAGGCGGGAGGGGGGTGGAAGGGATGGGAAAAACTCTCACTGAATGGATGTGGGGAGCACAGTTTGGGAGATGACCACGATTGTGGCTCTGACATGGGCAGAACAGGGGCAATGTGTATGGCCAAAGTGTTGTACCCCCATGATATTCTGAAAATAAAAAAATAAATTAAAAAAAAAAAAAGAAAGAAGTAAAACTCAACAGAAATCAGGCAGGGGTGGGGAGGAGGGGATGAGCGATAACCTACTTAACGGGTACAATGAACACTCTCTGGGTGACGGGCACACTTATAACCGTGACTCAAGCATTATAAAAGTGTTAATAGAACCAAAAATATTTGTACCCCTGTAATACTTTGAAATTAAAAAATACATTCATATTACTTGACAAGTTAAAGAAAAAGAAATATTTTTAAGGTACTATGAAATATCCAGAGTGGAACTCTATATATAATGCCACCGAGAAGTAGCAAAGCAAAATGAGATTTCTATCAGGTACTTGGTTGCCATTGATTAGTTGACAAAAAGGTAGCAAATTTTTTACCTAGCTACCTACTCAAGTTTTCTTCCTTTGTCAGAGAAAGGTGTGAATGGTTCTAGAATCAGAATTGGGATAGTGGAAGAGGAGGGAATGAATCTAGAAATAAAAAGTACAATGTGTACGCAAATGAGCACTTGAAATAGTATATAGTCAATAATTCTTTGTGGAACTATCTTGAAATAAATAAACCGTAAAAGGAAAGAGTCTTGGGATTAGAGACAGGTTTCTTTAGCATTGTAAAAGGCAAGGGATGAAGGAGTATGAAAAGGGGTGGTGTTGGAGAGACGTCAGGAAAAGCAGAACAGTCAGGTCACTGTGGGTGGGATAGTGTAATTTTTGTTTGCCTATTTTTTGGAGTAACTTAGATTAAAAAATAGCAGATTAAGGAAAAGGTTTTTTGCCCTTTTTTGTTTATTTTAGGTTGAAGGACAACTAAATTCATTTGTTGGAAATAAGGAATCAGCAAATTCAGAGAATCTAGAGGTCCTGAGCTTCTGCATATTCAGATTATGCATATGATATATTTCTATACACTGAGACCTGTAGAAATATTTCTTAAGAGTTACTTCTGAATGCATGTGTATATTTGGGTATAGTTGTAGTGACTATATTGAACAATGAAAAGTAACTAGACTCTGAGGTCAAAAGATGGAGTTTATCCAATGCTTAATAGCTCAACAACCTTGAATGAAACCCAGAATATTTGAGTCTCATATTTAGATGAAATTATAATATTTTATAGCATTAACACAAGGATCAAAGGAAATAACTTATAAGTGAAAAATTCTGAGTACCTTATGTGTATGTATTTATACACAAAGGGGCAATACTAAAAATTGAATAAATTTCTTAGGCTCATGATATATCTTCTATTTCAGGACATAAAGACTCAGGTCATACAAACTCATAAAGACACATGAATTATTCTTTTTGGCTATCATATGACTTCACTGTTTTCTTCCACTTTTGTTCACTGTTATTTTTGTTCATTCAAACTTTATTTGTTGTTGAGGTCTCAACTACCTTCATTTTTTCCTTAAATGTTTGGTAGAATTCACTCGTGAAATCATCTGGGCTTGGTGTTTTCTTTTGCGGAAGGATATTACTTTTGTTTCAATTTCTTTAATAGATAGAAGCTCATTCAGATTAGCTATTTTTCCTTGTGTGAGTTTAAGTAGTGTGAATCCCATTTTATCTAAGTTTCTAAATTTGTGGGCAAAGAATTGTTCATACTGTTCCTTTCTTACCACTTAATGACAATGGGGTCAGTAGTGATTACCAATTGTTCATTTCTGACATGGGTATAAATCATATACAATAAAAAGTAAATGTGTACACCTGTGTGACTAGCCCCATGATGAAGCTCTAGAATATTTCCGGTGTCCAGAAAGTTTCTTTGTGCTCTTTCTTAGAAAATTCTCACCTCCTCTTCCTAGAGAATAACTACTTTCAGGCTACCATTAATCTGTTTTGCCACTATCAATTAGATTTGTTTTTTTTTCTGGATTTTTCATGTAAATGGAAACATACAGTATGTAGTCTTTTATATCTGGCATCTTTCACTTGGCTTATTTGATATTCATCCTTGTTGTTGTATATGGCAGTAGTTTATTCCTCTTTATTGCTGACTAGTATTCGATCGTACAGATATAATTAATTTCTCTTGGGTAAATTCCTAAAAGTTGAATTACTGGGTTATATGTAAAATATTTGCTTAACTTTATAAGAAACTCTAAAGCTATTTGTTTTTCTAGTGGTTAGAAAACATTCTATATTCCCACAGTGATGTATGAGGGTCCTAGTTAGTCCAATTCCTTTACTGTGTATTATAGGCTTTTTACATTTAGACATTCTGTTGAGTGAGTAGTGACTTCCCATTGTGAGTTTAATATGCATTTTCTTGGTGACTAATGATGTTGAGCATCTTTTTGTATGCTGATTTGCTGCTATCATATCATTTTATATGAAGTGTCTCTTCAAATCTTTTCGCATTTGGGGTTTGACTTCTTACTTTTGATATGTTAGTTATTGTTAGATAAAGAGATATAAAGATACAGATAGAGAGATAGATGATAGAGAGAGAGATAGATGACAGATATAGAGATAGAGAGATGCGATTTCTTTGTTAGATATATGTAGTGGAAATATTTTCTTCCAGTTTGTGGCTTGACTTTTCATTTTCCTAATGCTATCTTTTAGAGAGCAGAAGTTTGAGTTATTATTATTTTTATTTTATGGGCTATGCTTTTTTTTATATTCAATCTAAAAAATGCCATACATCTAATTTGGAAATATCCTCTTCTTCCAGAAGTTGAGGAGTTTTAGTTTTAATTTAGGTCTATCATTCATTCCAAGTCAACGTTTCGTGTGGTGTGAAGTAAAGATTGATGTTTGGGTTTTGTCTACATGGATAGGTAGTTGTTCCGGCATCATTTATTGAAAAGACGGTCCTTTCTTTATTGGCACTTTGTCAAAAATCAATTATCAATTTACCATTTAAATATGGGCCTATCTCTGGACTCTCCATTCTGCTCCATTGATCTATACATCTATCTTTATGTCATTAACATACTCCTATATTGTGTTAATAACTTTATTGAAAGTCTTGAAATCAGTCAGTGTAAGCCCTTCAACTTTATTCCTACTTTAAAAATTCATTTGGTTCTTCTAGATCCCTTGAATTTCTATATAAATTTTAGAATCAGATTGTTCATTTCTGCCAAAGGTTGCTGGAATTTTGACTGGGATTTGTTGACACTACAGATCAATTTCAGGAGAATTGACACTTTAACAAGCTTGAGTATTCTAGGTGATGAAAATTATGTATCTCATCATTTTGCAGGCCATATTTAGTTTTTCTTAGCAATATTTTATAGATTTACAAGGTACTGGTCTTGCCTAACTTTTGTAAAATGTATTAAGTATTCTATATTTTTGTTGCTACATACATATTATTGTTTTTTATTTCAATTCCCAATTTTTTATCTCTAGTATATGGGAGATTTTGTTATCCAATATTGACCTTGTATCCTGAGCAACTTGTAAAATAATATTATTTCTAATGTATACATGCATAATCTTAAAATTTCCTGCAGTTCTACTTCCTATTTTTAATCCGTATGTCTTTAATTCTTTCTCTTGACAGTTTTCTCTTGTTATGACCAGAACTATGTCAAGGAGAGTGGTGAGAGCTGACACCCTTGACTTATTTTTTTATATAGGATGATAGCATTCAGTATTTCATCATAAAGTATGATGGTAGCTATACTTTTTGCATAGATATGCTTTATCAGGGAGAGGATAG
This sequence comes from Daubentonia madagascariensis, assembly GCA_023783475.1. Taxonomy (NCBI): domain Eukaryota; kingdom Metazoa; phylum Chordata; class Mammalia; order Primates; family Daubentoniidae; genus Daubentonia; species Daubentonia madagascariensis. Next base: position 3,974,833 of record JAKFHU010001798.1, on the reverse strand, counting down.
TATCTTCTAGCTTGTTGAGTGTTTTTATTATATGTAAGTGCAATATTTTATAAAGCAATTTTTCTGCATTAATTGAGACATCATATTTTTTCTCTTTTTTCTATTATATTGGATTATGTTGATTAATTTTCAAATATTAAACCAACCTGGCATTCTGAGAATAAATTGTGCTACGTAAAATAAACACACATGGACACAGACAGGCACAGACACTTGCCATTATTTTGTAAAGGATTTATGACCATGTTCATGAGAGATGTTTTTTCTGTAGTTTTCTTATAGTACCTTTAGCTCATTTAATTATTAGTGTGATGTTAGCTTCATTTATAAAAATGAGTTGGAAACTGTTCTCACCTTATATATTTTTGGAAAGTGTTTCTTCATAATTAGCATTACTTTTTTTGTTTGTTTGTTTTAAATGTCTGAAAGAATTCACCAGTGAAGCTGTTTGAATCTTGGGCTTTTCTCTGTGAAAAGGCTTCTATGAATTTAACTTGAAAAATAGATGTTAGTCTAATTAGGTTTCCTATTGCTTGAAAAGTTTTAGAGAGTAGGCTTTTTGAATAGATTTTGTTTTTGCATTTTTACCTTTCAAAATATTTATACCTTTAATCTAATTTTTCAGATATATTTGCATATAATTTTATACAATATTCTCTTATTATCCCTTTAATTTTTTTATTGTCTATAGTGATATATACTCTTTTATTCCTGGAATTTTTATATTATGCCATCTCATTCTTGGTCATCCTAATTAAAAGATTATAAATTTTAATGAACTTTTAGTAAAGAGCTTTTGATTTAATTGATTATTCTCTATTGTTTTCCCACTTTCTATACTATTATTTTCTACTTCCACTTTTATTATTTCCTCCTGTTACTAATTTGGGTTTACTTTTCTTTTTGTAGTTTCTAAAGTTAGAAAATTAGACCATTTATTTAAATTTTTCATCTTCCCTCTAGTAAAAGATTTAAAGCTGTAATTTTTCTCTCTGTTTTGATTGAGTTATACTCATATTAAATATTTTGATGCATTTTATTGTCATTATTTTTTAGTTCAGAATATTTTCTGATTCTGTAATTTATTGTTTTAGAAGTGTGTATATGTTTAAGATTCAAATATTTGGGGTTTTTCCAGATATTTTTGATTTCTAAATCAATTCCATTGTGAATGTAAATTTTCTGTATAATTCCAACCTTTTTAATTTTCTGTGACTTGTTCAATTTCTTAGCATATAGTCCACCTGAAAAATTTTCATGTGCACTTGAAAAGAACATACATTCTTTTGTTTCTTGGTTCAAGTGTCCTCTAAATATCAATTTACTGAAGTTGGTTGGTATTGATATTTAAGATTTTTTTATCCTTACTGATTTTCAGCCTACATTTTCTATCAGTTACAGAGATGGGGTGTTGAAATCTCCACTGTAATTGTGGATTTGCTTATTTCTACTTTCAATTGTCTGGTTTTCTTCATGTATTTTGAAAACTCTGCTTTCAGATTCATATATGTTTAAGTTCTTATGTCTTCCTGATTAATTGACCCCTTTTCACAGCAAAAGATCTTTTATCTTTGGTAATAGTTCTTATTCTGAAGTCTATTTTGTGTGAAACTCCACCTTTCTTTGTTTCTTGTAATTAGGGTTTTCATACTACATCTTATTTGATTCTTTTAATTTTAATGTATCTGTAATGTCATATTTAAAGTGGGATACTTGTGGACTTGCTTTTTTCCAGTCTTACAATCTTTGCTTTTAATTGGAGTGGTTAGACATTTTATATTTAGCTTTTTCATCTGTATGGGTGGGTTTAATTCTAAACTCTTGCTATTTGTGTTCTATTTGTCCCATCTGATCTCTGTTCCTTTCCTCTAATTTCCTGCCTTATTTTAAATTATTTTAAAACATATCTTTTATGCTTTTCTAATGGCTTTTTAGCTATACAACTTTCTAATATTTTTTAGTGTTTGTTCCAGGGTTTATGATAAGATTCTTTACTTATCAGAATTTTCTTTTGAATAATATTATACCATTTTATATATTTATGAATACTGTATAGCAGTACAATTTCATGTTCCCTTTCCAGTCTTTTTGTCATAATATTTAATTTTATATATATTAGAAACCAAATGATGTTGTTATTACATTTACTTCAAACAATACATTATTTTAAAACATTTAAAAATGAGAACATAATTTTTGTACTCACATATTTCATTTTTTATTTACCCGCATATTCATCGTGTCTCACAAATTTGATTCCTTCCTCTAAATCCAGTTTTCCCTCTTGTATCATTTTTCTTCTATCTGAGAAACTTCCTTTAACATTTTTTTGTGGTACAAGGCTATTGGTAAGGGATTTTTCATTTTTTTTGTGTGTGTGTAAATGCCTTCACATTTTGAAAAATGTTTCACTGAATGTAGAAATATTTAAGATGAGAGGTTTTTTTCTCCCTCCTTTTCAACATGTTAAAGATGTCACCTTATTGTTTTCTGGCTTAAAAAGTTTCTTACAAGAAGTCTGTGGTATCTCATGTTTTTGTAGCTTTGTACATAATATCTTTAAAGATTCTTGTCTTTATCATCGGTTTTCAGTAATTGGCTTATGACATATACTAATACATATTCCTTGTCCTTCTCGTGTTTTGGATTTTTGTATTTTTTTCTGTATAGCTTCCTTCTTTATGGAAGACTGCCCTACAACTTCCAACTACCTCTCAACCTTCCCAGATCTGATCTCTGTCTCCTCAATGCAGCAAGACTACTTACTATGCCCTGCTTGGCCACACTCCCTGCACATATTGTGCCTCCACATAGAAATCTGAGACTTTTATAAAATCCACCTCAGTTTTTCCCCTTCTCTCAGGGATCACTAACCTGCTCTGCACTGTGTTCAATGTCTGAAATTAATTGTTGTTTTTGTTGTTGTTTTCAATGAACAGAATGTAGACTCTGCCACTCCATCATGGCTAGAAGTAGCCCCTGTCTATAACGATTCATTTCTTATTGTATTTTATAAAAGTACTGGTCTGTAATAGATTGAAAATTTACAAAGTCAACAACAAAACTTTGTCTTTTCACCCCAGAAAGTTTGGAAAGCCCTGCTACAAATTACCACTTCACATTCATCCTTTATTTTTTCTTCTTTCTATTCAAGGTCTTTTTATTTCAGTCATCTGGAAGATTGCATAAATTTACCTATTCATTGTGATCACTGCTAATTCTCATTGCCTACGTTGTGCCGTTTGATGTCTTTCTCTGGTCAGTCTCACTTATGGCATCACCACATATGCTAACAAGCTCTGGTCAAAGGATGGAAATCTCTTTTCTTTGATAATCTCAAAATAGACTTGTATTGTGCTCCCAAATACTTCTCACAGATATTTAGTCTGTAAACCATTCTTACAATTCCTTCTGCAGCCTCCTCCTCCTGGACTCAGATAGGTATGCACAAAAGTTGATAAGCTGCTTACTTAAGTCCTTTCTTCATGTTGCATATGCTATTTTTGCCCCCAAACTCCTCTCTCTTCCCTAGTTTATTCTCACTGTTTTCCACTCTCCCTGGTCAACTCAATTGTTATGAATATGTTAGTGCGTGTCTTTGCTAAGAATAAAATTTCAACCACTCTAAATATTCTATGCCTAAATATATATTAAAAAGTCATTGTGCATGGAACATACCCTTAAAAATTGAAAGGCATTTTCTCAAGACAACTATAGCTATGTTGTTATTGTGAAAAAAAAATGAGGCTACCCAAGGTCTCAATTTATACTAATATTGAATATAATGTGAATGAAAAAGCAACTTAATTAAAACTTCCATCTTAATTTTCTTTATTTAAAATATTTTGGCATTGTCCTAAACCAAAGCCAAGACAACATCTATAAAACAATTGTGCTCTGCAGATCACACAGATCTATTGACTTTTTCTGGTGTTACTGGTCAGACTCAAAACTCTAAGGAATTAGGGGTTTCTAAATACTCACTAATGAGGTAATGGAGGAAAAGAAGTGCACTAGTTTGTCAATGCTCCAGTACTGTGAGAACAAAAGAGATCCATATGACTGTACATTATATTAGATTTTAACTATAAAATACCCACTCAAATATGCTAATTTGCACCTTGCAATAAGTATTAATATTTCATAGAAAGCTAAATCTTATGCACAAGATATAGAACATCTTAAAGTATATTTACACAAATAAGTAATGTTTTGAACAAAGACTTTGGACCACCCAGAACTCTAAGATGAATTCAAAAACCACATCAGGCTGTCAGAATTGTTACTGCAGTCAGTGATCACTTCAAATCTCTACAATGCCTTATTGTCTACTGGCTACTGTTGAACTCCTCAGCCACATTCACACACACAGATCATGTATTTTTGCATGGTATCACCTTAAAAATAAACAATGCTAATATATAATTGATAGCATTATTAGGAGCTGGTTTGTGAGCCAACAAAAAGTTTTGTTCAGAATTTCAATGAGTTTTCCTGATGGGCGTTTAGGTTCTTTTTATTTTGGAAGTAATTTCTCTTCTTTTACTGAAGAGATGTTAACTAAGTGTTGCTGAGTAATGCTATTAGATTTCTGCACCTGGACATCTTCTTTCTTTCCAATCAAATTGCTCATCTTTAGGGACGTGGAAATGTTCTGTGTGCCAATAGCAAAAATCATTTCTAAAAATTTGATCCTGTGTTACTGTGAAAACAAAATCTTGCTTTCTGATTTTATCACAAAAAACTTTCATCCATTTTATAAACTAATAAAATGAACTGAAATTGAACCACCTAAGTCACTTTGTGTTAATATTAATAGAAGTTATCCATTTTTGATCATGTGTAACTCACAGCGGGAGTGAGGTCAAATCTCTTATTTGGCTATATTCTTGAGCCCCTATAAGCACCTCATAAATTCTTATATAGCACTAGCTTTGGATTGTACTCAGAGCATTGAAAATATTTACACCTGGACTGGTAAATTCCCTCTTAGGCTATTTCCATTCACTCAGTAAGTAATTTTAAATTCTTTTTCAAACTTTAAGAAAATTTTATTTTTATCCTGGACAACAGTTGAAAGTATTTTTCTTAGTTTTATTTTTTTCTATTTTTTCTTCTATGACTTCAACATTCTACTTATGTATCCCAGCTATAAAATTATAGGGCTTTTCATAAAATATTCCTATTGTGGAGACCTTCCTAGATAGAAAGTATCAAGGTCTATCTCCACTCCTAAACTTTTCCATTCATATTTCTTTGTTGTTCTCAATCTCTCAAATTATATATCACTTTGTATATTTTTTCAGTGAATTTGCTCATCATTTTAGTCATAGCAGTCCACAAAAAAGTGTATTTACATTGAAACGTGAGAATTACACCATAGTACATTCTTGTCAGTCTTTACTCCCCTGATGTATCTCTTCAGCATCTCTTTTTCATTTAAAAGGGTGTTTTTCCTTTACTGCTAAGAACTTTTCAGTAATCATTCCACCACTTGATTCTAATGGACTTTTTATTCCCTTAAGTTATTCCATGAATCAAAATTTAATGATACTATAAACTTAATTTCAACATTAAACATTAAGATACATATGGCTGACAGGAGGTAAATTCCTAATCTGAATGTGACAATACTTGGAATAAAGTCAGAATAGAGATATGGCAAATATGCAACACAATAACCTCTAACAAAAAGAAATGAAATGAAGTTGAACTTTTAATCACTTTAGTAAATGTGAAGACATTTTGATCAGAAGGATTCTTGTAGGATCAAACATGACCTATTTGCCCTATTTTGATTGATACTGACATAAATATTTTAGGGTAACAACTGCTATGAGTAATGCATGCCTAACAAATGCAAAGATGAGAGAATGAAGACCTTCATTCTAAAAAATATTTTTGCTTATTCTTGAAGAAGTAAGTAAATTCTCAGTTATTTTTCAGCCAGCTGCTTGCTGACTGCAGTTGTGTAACTCTATAAGAATTTTTATCTTAACATATTTCTCTAGTTGGAAAAGTTTTCAGTTTTGAAAAAAGAACAAAAAAATGTTTGTCTGCAAAATAACCTTGCAGACCAAAGAGAACTTAGTACATAAGTGATGATGGAACAAGTAGGCAGATGGATAACCCTATTCATCATATTGACACATGGGTAAGAGCAGAGGTCATGCAGTCCTCTTTAAAGGTTTTATTTACATATGTTTAATGAGGTTCTCTCTTACTATCAACCAATTGGTTTTAAATAGAATAATGGGAAAAATATGTTTTTCTAACCTAAATTTTCCTTATGCGTATTGTAAAGCACATACCAGCTTTAGGATTCTGTAGGTAGTTCTATATTTATTTCTAAATTAAATTACTTATAATTTTTCTGAAAAAATAGTACATTTTAATCTTTAAATTAGAAACTTTAAGATATTAATATTTTATATATACCTTGTTTTTTTCTTTAAAATAATATTTTCTTAATGATGTCTTATTATTTTATGAGATTAATATTTTCTCGTAAGATGATTATTTAGGGTTTTAGACACTCCCACCAGTTATGAGTTCTATTTATTCCAGAAGTCAATGGAAAATTGACATTATAATCTGCATATAAATAAGTAAACTGAAAACTCATTTTTTCTCACTACAACAGCTATCTAGTGAAACTTGTATAATTTTTTTCCTCCACATACACAATATGCACTCTATCTAGGATTACAATATTTATCCTGTGTTCCGACACAGTATTAGAAATAGTAATGGCACGGTATTTGAAATAGAAATCTTTTCCTTTATGTATTTACATGTTTGAAGCCAATGTTTCACACTGGTATCAATGGTAGATTTAAAACTGTGGACTGCTTTTTATGTCCTGCCCAGTGTGTGTTTGTTGTTTTTTTAAAAAATTATCATTCTTATTAATATTTTAAAAACTGGATATGTAACATAAAATCCAGATTTCTTAATTTTTATAAAATTGTGATATCTACTACCTTTGTGTCACTTTCCTTCTGAATCCACTCAAACTAAGTGGCTCTTTCCCTGTTAGGATATGTGTGCTGTACTTCACATACTCGGGATATTGTTTCCACTTAAGTTGTTGGTTGATTCCCGTGGGCATTTGATTTTATAATCTTCGATCTGAATGTCTTTTCTCCATTGAATCCCAGTCCGCTTCTAGTTGCTTTTTGAAGACTTCCTAACAACATCTAGAGCCTGGCAATCATTTCTATTTCTGTCTGCTAGGTTTTTTTTTAGTTAAAAGGCTAATTTATGTGTGTACCTAAATGTTTGTACCCCCATAATATTCTGAAATAAAAAAATAAATTAAAAAAAAGAAAGTCCTTCGTATATATTACTTTGGTAGGTGCAAAAAAATAAAAGGCTAATTTGGAATTTAGCATAAACATGATATGGTTTCACTAAACTCCGATCTCCCAAGTGGATTATAAATCCACTAAGCAGATGGACCATATTTTGCCTCAATCTATATGCCTGGCTCTTTACTATAATGCCCTAAACAAGTGATTATTTTTATAAGGGAGTCTTTTATTCTACCCATGGCATAGTATCTAAGGAGGCACTTATATTTTTTCAAACAGAAACTCATTTAAAATTTAATTTGTATTACACAGGTCTGGGCACTCCAGGTATATGTCTTTCTCTCCAACATAGTATTATGGCACTGTCTCAGAAAGCTGATAAGAAAACGCTTGGTTTAATTTCAGGCAATCATGTTCTAGTAATTAGTTTTGGTTCCAATCACTTGAGTTAAATATTTTCAAGTAATTTGAGGGCTGGAGATCTAGGGAAAAAAATGTAGAAAATTGCCACAGGTATCGTTTTTGGTAACAAGAATTTACCTCCGACTCAGTCAAGATTCATATATACTGTGGAAATATAACTCAAAATTCAGAGGGCACGTAATACTCTATGAAAATGTAGTTTTATTATGTAGTAAATGGAATATGTAAGAGATATAAAATCAGGAAAGAAAAAATTAAATCTTGTAGACTGTAGGAGTTCAAAGCCCTTAATTAGAGTTTAAATTGTGACTTCAGATTCTTCAAATGCAGTTTAGGTGCTTTCTAAACCATAAGGAAGAGATTATAAATGTAAATGAGAGTTTGTTTGATTGACAGAGTAAAACACACTTTAGGACAACATTCAGTTACCCCCAACCTACTTCAAAATTACTATAGCATTGTAGTTAACAATTTGGGTTTTATACTCTCACACAAATACGTAGCTTTATATTTGTCTGCTATTCCTTCCATTCTGTATATAGGAGTTAGAAACATCCTCATAAAACCAACAGAAATAACTCTGAAGATTCTGCTGTATTAGAACAACAGAAATACACTTATTTGGCTATCTCCAATCAATCATGCCAATATCTCATTTCAATTCCAGTTTGTGTTATGTGTGTATTCCACTAATTTAGTATTAGAAATAAGGTAGAGTTTTAATAAATATAACTTGAATTAAATAGAAATAACATTGCTCAGACATTACTTACACAAATTGCTGGTAAATATTAGAGCTGGAAAATGCCCAATTGGTAACTTCAAAAAAAATTAGAACCTTTTCTCTGGCAGTATGATATTATATTATAATTTTTGTAACTTAATAAATTTTGCTGAAGTGGATCATCCTTTTTAATCTCTTAGAAAAATTGAACTTTAAGAAAAAATATGATATATTTTAAAATACTCAGTGGACAATTTTCAAAGAAAGGAAAACCACCATGAACCAGAAAGGAAGAGAGATATCCAAGCAAGAGAAATAAATTCGACCTGACTCCGTAGATAGTCACTGGAGATGGCTCTCCTAAAAGTTGACCTAGCAGATATGTGCTGGGAGTTTAATTTCTGTACTGGGAAGAGGGATGTGACCTTTCCTATGGAAAGCAGAGTTGCTGAAACTGTGATGGTTGAATAAAAATCCCTCCTTGACCAATCTGTAGTCAGGCTCTTATGATCCCTCTTCTTGATTAATCCTCAACCTTGGCCTATAAAAATTGCAGAATCTCATTACAAATAATTTCACCATGCCCCTAACCTGCATTCACACTAAGAGACTTTCTTGACAAATATTAGCATAGTTTCTAACAGTTCTGGGCCACACCCTAGGATGATCCCAGCCATTTTTAATGACTGCTTGGGAAAGCTCAAGCCTGCCAAAAGAATTAACTCTCTGTTGTAGCCAATACCTGCAGTTAGGGCTTGTCTCCAGTCTCTATGAGAAGGTAGAAGCCTAGCTGATAAGTACCAGTTAGCAAATCCAGTTGGGCTGGTCACTTGTACCAACCTCCTTCCTGCTTTTTGTAAATTGCCACTTCTCTGCCTATGCTCAAGCCCCCACTGTTCTTCTTTCCTACTCCCTCATTCTCTCTTTAAAATGCCCAGTCAACTCTGCAGAAAGTGAAGTTTTCAGTTAATGATGGACCAGCTACAATAGTTTATTACTGAATAAAATCTCCCCTCATCACTTTAACTAGAGTGTACAGCTTTGTTTGTTTTTGACATGGTCCATGTGAGAAATCAAGATTAGAGGCACACTGGTCATCACCCAGAAGAAGTTGAGAAGGTGTCTACTCTACACTGAGTGCTTGAGAGGAAAAAATTAATGATAATAAATTAGTAACCCAAATCTTTAACTTGACTTAACTATAAGAAATTGCTAATCCAAATTTCATAACATCATTTTACCTAGAATTTATTGAACTAGAGGACAATTAACCCTGCACAAGATGAATGCAAATTTAAAAACTGAAAAATCAGAAAAAAAATAAAGAAAAACTAAAGCATGGATAAAACAGGAAGCAAAAGCAAAAAAAGACTTGTTGAATGAAAAAATATTAGAACAATTTGAAAGAATTTTAAAATGTATTTAAAAATCAAAATGAAAGGTAAAGAAATACAAGAATATATGTAACATAAGTGATAATTGAAAAAATAGTGAAATAATGTTTCCAAAATTGAAAACAGAGTAACTATATCATGACAATTTTTGTTTTCTTGTAAGCACTATTTCTCCATTTTTCTTTCAAACAGAAATTCTGTTTTAATTTTTCAAACATTCATCATTGTTTTACTTAGTTAAATGCCTCAGAGGAAGTGGACCCAACCCCAGCTTCCAAGGATGGGCTTCCTTGGCGCAGGGAAAATCCCAGTACATAGCTATGGAAATATACCACGATTTGGCACAAAGTGATATGATAGGAAAAAAATTCCACTGTCCTGACAAAAAAAAAAAAAACCAAGTTCATCTTCTTTGACTGAATTATGTTGTACATGGATATTCTGACTATATATTAGATATATTATATAAAATATATTGTAATATATAATGATATAATAATATATTGTATATTAGTATACATTATATATTTCTATATCTGAGCCCATTATTGGAATTATAAAGATTCATAGGAGATGTCAAAACAAAGAAATGGAAAGGAAATGGATATCAAAGACATGAACTGAAGTGCATAATAAACCTACACTAGAGGCTATAGTACCTCTAGACTTTTTATTATGCAAGTTAATTGATTCCAGTTTTGTTACTCACTGCCAGGTTACCCTAATCTGATATGCACTGAAATGTAAAATTCAATTAATAAAAGTAGGTTGGGCAGACCAAAAGAGCATAGAGATTATGAGAAAAAACAACTGTAAAAGGATTATCATCACAAGGTAAAATATAGGGAGTGGGAAGTAAAAACTCTAACTAAAACACAAAGTTTTTAATAAGAGACAAAAAATTGTCATATATGCTTTATGCACATATATAATATTTTATTCTATATTATATACACTATATCCTTCTTACATTAATATTTATATCACCTCTTATATATTCATATGCACATAGAAATATGCCATATATTAGAAATGCCAAATAGATTTATGACCAAAATGAAGGGACTGAATGCTTGAGAAAGACACAAGCATTGTGAAGTAGCAAATTTTCACTGGTTGATATACCATCAATTTGTATCTCCTTTGTAAATTGTTCTCAAAATCCAAAGCAAGAATTACACCATGTTTTTCTCAATTAGTTTATGCTTCTCTAATCAATGTCCCACAACCTGACAACAGTATATACCAAATATTTTATCATTTACAATAAAATAAAATAAATTTTGTTTTGAGAATGGAATTATATTCCAAATGATTGGAAATATACTTCATTTATTTAAACTGCTATATAGTATTCAATTGTATAAATTTATCTATTCCTGTAACTGCTGAGTTAAACTCATATTTGCTAACATGGAGATATATGAAAAAACTTAATGTTACATGAAGAGAGTTGCATAGGTTCAGTATAAAACATTTATACAAAATAAGTATAATTTTATATAATGTTTTTAGCTATAGGTATATATTTGATATAATAGTGATGTTACGTGTAAAGTTAAAAAATATCACTGCTGTAGTGGGTGATGGAGAGAAGGGAAGTCAGGAAGAAAGAACAAAAGTATTTGCAATTCTTAATTTATTTTATGTATAAATGTATGCCTAATTAAAAGAATGAAAATTTTAACATTTAAAAATTCTGGGTGATGGGTACATGGGTAATCATAATCTTACTTTCTGTTCTTTTCTGCAACATAAAAATTTTCAAAACAAAAATAAATACACAAACAAAAGTTACATGTATATAATATTGTAAAAGTAAATCCTGAGGCCTCATGGCAACCTTAATTATTAAACAGCATGGTTGCATGATGATAGTATACAAATAATGGGATATAGTGGGAAGTTAGGTTGGCAACCTTTGACAAGCTACTTAATATTTCAGAATCTCCAGTTTCTTAATAATAAAAGTGAACACTAATAGTACTTGTTATGTATAGTTTTTTTTGAAAATTAAATAAGACCACACATATAAAGCCCTTGAAATATAGAAGGCAATATACAAATGCTAATTCTTCTTCCATCAACAAATATCTGGTTTCTTTTATAACCCAATCCAGAGGACAGGAAGAGTTTCAGTTGTCTTCATCCTTAGTCATCTGCTTAATTAATTATTCTAAAGACATTCTATGAGATCCTGATATTCTGGGCAACTGTTATTACATTTTAGAATTTTTGAAAAGTAAATTAACCAGAATTTAAGAATAATAACATTTAAAATATTTAATATATTGTATATGACTAGATTATAGGATTCAGCTATATTAATTTTTTTTCATTTTGTTGGTGTTTGAATACTAGATGTCTACCTGCTTATACTCATTGTAGAAATTCTACCTTTATTTAAATTATATTTGAATTGTTCATATTTGTGTTTGTACTATAAGTTGCACACCTCCCCTTTAAAAACAATAATTAGAAAAAAAAATCAAGGCTTCTGAGAATGGGCAGATTTGTTACAGAAACTTTTTTTTCTCTGCGAAATGCTAGGGTTAAGGACTTAGTCCACACCAATAACTCTCAGTAAGGCAAACTGGCTTTGAAAATATCTTTACCTTTGAGAATTTTTCCTTTTTCAGTCTGATGTCCTTTGACTGATATTTAATAATATGTTGCCATGGTGGGAGATAAGAGGCAAAAACTATGTAAGAAGTGGGATCCAATATTGCATATTAAGGTACTTTCATTTTTATAGGCCAATTTTTATTTATGGTTTGATATATAACTGTCACATCATATATATTTCAAAAAAGGTAATATTTTGACAAGGCAGGAAATTGAACACTGGAATATATTTTACCCACATCTACACACATAAATACACTCTCTTCCTCTCTGTCTCTTTTCTGAATCTGAAAACTGATTACCTAGAGAACAGTACTTAATTTCCGAATATCTCTATTAGATGCCACCTAATGAATTGAAACTTAAATACAAAGGGTACGTTGTGTTGGGGAAATTTAGGAGTGTAAATCCACTTCCTAATGTTGTAACACTCATGGTGTCTGTATCCCACGGCTTTCTAGTAATTGTAATCTGCTTTGCCGCCTGTGTTAGAGATATAATTACGTTAACAGCTTTCCTACACAGGCACCATACATTGCCATTATGAAGCCAGCTTCATTTAATTAGCATCATGTAGTAAATTAGCAGTTATAAGGACTGCTGGGTACAAGGGGATCTCCATTTTCTCACCATTTACTTAATCCTCAGTCAATGTTAAGATTACTGCTCACTGAATTTCCATAGCAAAATCACCGTCACCCTCTTCAGATGTTGTGATTCAGCATTTGTATGGATTTGGAACAAACAGTTTTCTCCGGATGCCCAGGAGTTAGGATTATTGAAACCCCATCCTGCTCCTGATTGGGAAGGCACAAAAATCCAGAGACTAATGCTCAAGTGAATGAATTCTTTTTTTCTTTCAAAGCGGCAATGTAAAAAAAAAAAAAAAAAAAAAACTTGATAAGAAAAGTAGTATTAGCTAGGGAGTAAATAGAAAGGCAGAGCAATACTTTTTAAGATAAAGTTCAAAGATTTTATTAGCATTTTTAAAGGAAGACTTCTTTATGCCTAGTGCTGGGTGGACACACATAAAATTAAATTATATTAGTATTTATCCCATTGTTGGACTTACAGTGTGCTGTGAAGATGATCACTAACTTCTGTGTTTGTTATGAGTATGTGTGCTTGGTAATTCATTATGGCTCAACTTTGTTAAGAATTATTTTCACAGTAGCAAAAACTACTAGTTTTAAGCAGAAATTACCAAAATCACAGTGCATCAGGAAAAAAAAATTATTTGCCCCAATATAGAAAGTGGTACGATACATATTGAAAATGTCATCTCATTGTGGTATATCAACATTAATTAATTCTATGGCTATCTATGGAAAAACTCTATAACCAACTTTTAATTCATGCCTTTATGATCAGAGTCTATAACTAATAACTCAGCCTCCAGAAATAAATAATGAATAAAACCTTCCTAAAGTTTTGTCAAAAACAATCTAAAAAAATTCTGTTGTTTATTTTCTCTTAAGTTCTGCAAGCGCCCTGCCAAATAATCCATAGACAGGAAATATCACACACGCCTAGAGCATTTCATTTACTTTGGGGCGCATCAAGTAAGTGAAGAGATGAGAACAGATGGCTTGTTTGAGTCTTCTCTCGCTTAACAAGAATTTATAATATTTGGATCCAGACTATGGGCCACATGGACTCCTCAGTTGTGAATTTCTCATCCTGAAGAAAGATCACCTAGCGCCAGGAGCTGGGCCTGAGGGGGGTTTCCGCCCTCACTAGACGCAGGCGCCCGGGGTGCAGTATCTCCCTCTCAGAGGGGCTGGTTCTCTGTGACTCTCACCCTACTTGCTGGCCCTGCCCTCTGCACTAGTTGCTCCCAGACCCACACATTTCTCAGGGACACCACCCAACAGTAACTTGCCTCATGTCTTGTTCAAGGTCCTTTGGCCTCCTGCCCTGGAGATTCTCACTCAGTCCCCACGGGGCCAGGGAAGAACAAGAGGGCTGCTCTGAGCCCACAGAAGTGTAGCACTGTGCCAGGCCTGGCCCTGGAGCCCGCAAGCTGCTGGCAGAGAGATATGCCATTTCACACGTACTTGCTGGCTTTCTGTGCACCCTGCAGCTTATACTTTGGGTGCTGTCCTTGCTATCTTAGAACCAGTAGTTGCTGGTAACTTCTCAGAGAGGACAAAAGGCACAATGGATATACATGAGGGCACGGACACTCTGTGAGGCAAATGTTGATCAGTGGAAGAGGAAAGCCAATGAGTACATTCTTTTCTCATCCTTTCCCTGGACAGATTCTTTGGAGATCAAGTTGTTCACAGGGCCTCTGTCCTTTCCTCGCCTCACATCCCCTCTCTTCTCAACCTCGCTTGCCTTGCAATTTACTCCCCATAAAGTATTAGCACGTAAGATGTTAGGCTCAATTTTCCAGGCAACTAAGTCGCTAACTAACCAACTGAAGACGATGTGTAGTTCTCTGGCCAGCCAGCTAGATAGCAGAGTCAGTACATTAAGCTCATGCCCTTTTCTCATTAGAAAACTTCCCACCACTTTAGTCAGACACTATCCACCTTTATATTACATATTTTAAATATGGATCATTATTTGGTTTTGAAGGCAATGATATCAGGAAGTAGCAAACTTGGAAAGATGATGATGGATTCTATATTGTTTTTATGAGGGGACTGTGTGAAATAGCAAGGAAAAGAATAACTAAAAAAAGAATAAACAACTCATTAATATAGTGCCAAGAGCCCTAAACAATTTAATGTGTCTTACAGCCATTGCTGCTATAAAATCCAATACAAAAACGGATATCATAATAATGATCTGTATTATTAAAAAAAGCTCAAATTTGTTTATTTTATTCTATGTAAAAGAAGACAGGCAAGTTCATTGGAGAATTTTCAACTAAATAATCAAAATAAAATGTACTGATGCTTACTTAGATTGAACATTGATGCTTGATTTGTCAGAGTTATTCCAACAAGTACAGCCATCTAGAACATTTTATTCTCTAAGTTTCCAGATCATATTTAATTTCATCTTTTTCAAGGAGCTAAATATTTTCATTTGGCAATCTGAAAATACATAGAAGAATTAGGAGAATACTCATAGTAGACAGAAAGATCAGAGAGTGAGACACCACAACTGTATTTTTGTTTGTTTGTTTGTTTGTTTTTACTGTTCTGGCTGTATGAGTCAGGTTAACGTTCCTTCATATCCTCCACAAGCCTATGCTATTTATTTATTAAAAATATATGAGGCAGAAATTGTTATAAGCACCTCAAAATTAATTTCACTAAGAAACACACAAGGTAGGTCCTAGAATTATTAACTGATAGAGAAATTGGAACAACTTGCCCAAAGGCTAGCATCTGGCCAATGGGAAAAACTGACTTGAGCCCAGCTAGTCCGGCCACAGAATCTGTGCTCTTAATGATCACATTAGAATTTTTCTTGCCAATGTAGATTAAAACAAAACACCTATATGTGAAAATTTTATTTTTGTTTTTTTGATGGGGGGAAGAGGAACAGTGGTGTTTAGATCTATCAAGGTATCTCCTTGTGCCGCAGAAGAAATTTGGGTCTTAGTTCTCAAAGTTGCTAAAAAGGATCTGGAAAGTGTATATTTAAGTGCTGAGAAATGGATGAGTAGCCAGAATTGTGGTTGTGGAATGGGCTGGTCTGATGCTCTTAGATGGAGTGGGGTTACACCATGAGTGGAATGCCTTTCCGAGGCCTTGGTATTCAGTGTTTCTGTTCATGTGCCTAAACTTCATTTCTCACAGTGAACCTGTGCTATGAAAACCATTATCTATTTATCCCTGTAATATTTTATATTATCAAAAATGTTTCAATTTCTACATTTTCTTAAAAACACTTTTACTTTTTTATGTTGCTAAATAATGATAAAGCATTGTTGATTTTCTTAGGCTTATGTTTGCTTTCATTTGGGTAAATTTGACTAAGATTTTATTTTTTTTTGAAATTTTGTTTGATTTAACTCAATTTGTTAGAGAGAGTATAATATTTTAAATTAGTTAATTCCTTTTATCTTCATACCTCACGTTAATTTTCATCTCCCCACAGGAAATCCTCTTAATGAGTTTACACTACATTTTTAAATTGAGCGTGTTCTTATAAAATGTGTACTATTGTTTTATGTGCATGCATTTTTTGCCTCCTGAAACTGTCTACTCTCTGTTCCATTATGCAAACAGAAATATTCCTTTTGTATCAGCGAGAGACTGGGCGGGTTTGAGAGCAATGCCCCGTTGGTTATCTTGTTTCCATTGCTGGGTCTCCTGGTTCTCAGTACCTTGGTCAATCTGATACCTTCACTTTAGCCTGATGTTCTTACCCAGGACCTGTCAGTCAGTGACTGGTGTCTGTGAAGCTCATTTTTCTTCTGTAAATATCAGTAATGTGCTTGTTCTCATTCAACAAGTCAAAATAACTAAAACAATAATTATTGATAAATTTAAATTTGAATTCTCAATCTGTGTAAATGTTTGCCTGCCACTTGTCATAATCAGTATGCATAGGAACATGAGGGAAATGAGTTCAATCATCACAATTAATATAATACTATTAATCCACTGTCATGTTTGAGCCTGTAGTATGCTGACTTTAAGAAAGATAATTATCTATAAAATCTGTGCCAGAAAAAGAATAGCGTATTACTACTGGATATATGCTGACCTTCTATCTTAGAGTAAAATAGGCTTATGACTTATTTCTGTACCAATTAGCTAGAACTTATGAGAAACTGCTAGTCAATTAGGATAAAACAGAAAAGTGACCTTAAAGGCTATTCTTTTGCTTCAGAGTATAATTTGAAATATTTTTGGTAATCTATAAAACTCTGTTTTATGGTGTAGTTAATTTAGGTTTCAAGGTGAAGTACAAAATGGAAATAACCAACTGGACCATTTAGACATAATGACTTGCTTTTAAACTATCTTTGTAAATTGAATTTTTCTGATTAAATAGGACTTTAATGTAAACATGCATTATTGTACTTAATTTTTATTAATTTTAAAGATCCAGTTATATCTCTTAGGGTAAATTTCTTGCAAACAACACAATTGCGCTAAACGGCATGGATAAAAGCACGTTAACACTTTGTTATCAATCAAGTATTAAACTGAGTCTTAGATTTAAATTTTCAAGTTCAAAGAACTATACAGTCTTTATTAAATAATTCAAGATACCACTATAAAATGGAATAAGTAATATTTCTGTTTCTTTTTGGAAATAAATTTAGACGTGCAGAAATACTGTAGTAAATTTTTTCTTTTTAGATTTCTAGCTCAATCTAACAAATGTGTTTGATAATACAGTTTATGAGATAATCTGTGCCAGTGCTGGTTTATCTAAATCACTCAATAAATTGGCAAAGGGATTCTGTCATCAGATGATAGAAAAATGATGAAAATCCCTAAATGGCAGATGGGTTTCCAAAACTTCACTTACTTACGAAACTTTTGATTTAGTTTATAACACATCTTTTCTGTCTATGGTCGTAGGAGTCAGGAGGACATAGTTTTTAAAATTTCACATAAAGTGTTAATCTTGGACATATAATCACTACATTCGTATCTTGTAGGTAAGAACTGAGTTTTTGAAAAGAATATGTGAGTTACTGACATACTGATTTATGGGTTTAGGGCCTGGTTATTTATACCAATAGTCTGTTACCACTAGAATCGCATCAATATCCTATTAGTAGTAGCGGGATGTTTAATGCTCAGAGCCTGCTATTTGCTCACTTCTTATATTTCTTCTTTCCTTCTCTTTTCCCCTCCTGTTCTTTTTCTTTTCTTCTTCCATCATGCCCTTCTCTTTTTTCCTCTTCCCTCCTGTACCTTCTCTTCCCATGTCCCCCTCTTTCTCTGTCTTCAGCTGCGACTCTCTATCTATTCTTTCCCCTAATTCAACTCTTCTCATGACTCACATGTTAAACTTCTCATAACTCAAATGTTACCTTCTTCAGGAAACCTTAAATAGTTATAAAAACATTTTCATCTTGCTTTTAATTGATTTTCCCTAACTCTAGTATAATAACCACTGCATTTTGCTCAATTACTTACATATGTGCCTGTTCCCATAATCTGACCAAGAGACCCCCTGGAAAGCAGGGCCAATGTTCTAGTTATGGTTGAATCCTTAGCCCTTGTACAATTTGTGAAACTGCAGATTTGTAATGAGTGCTTACATCTCTTTTGTAGATGGATAATTGTATTTTTAGGCCAATTTTCACAATTTTTCAAATAAGTTAATCTTGTTGTCTGTGGAGACTTTTACAGGTATAAAACTTTTAGGAGTCCTGTAGACCAGAGATTGCACTTTTGTCTTTACAGGTACCTAGTCCAGGTGGGAGGATAATATATCTAGGAGTTAATTTGAGATTTCTAAAATACTATATAAGGAAAAGGAAGTCAAAATGACCAGCACATTATCTTACTGATATGAACCAAGAACCTAGAATCCCTACACTTGTCTTCCCAACCAGAGAACTTGAGAATTTCTTTACATGCCACAATTTAGTCAAGAAAATATCCCAAAATTTTGTTTATCATCTTCCACTTGTTTTTGGAGTTGGGTAAAATGCCACTGAAGTATGTAAGGATGACACCAGAAATTAGGTTTGATCTAGGAGTCAGGATGTAAAATGTTAGACCGTTTAGTGATAATAACTATATCGGCAAGAGCAGCAAAACACTACCAAGATCCATTGATGGCCTTCCATGACTAAATTTGCTGACAGATATTAATTATCTCTTGAGAGTATGGTTTAATTTTCTTTTTATTTATATAAATCCTGTGTTCAGGTAAAATCCTTGGCAGCTTTGCAAAAGTACCAAGCTTTACATGGTTAATTTATAAGAAACACTACGGGACATGCAAACGGTCTTATTATATTTGAAATTGTTGAGCAATAAATACATTATTAAAATTCATATTCCAAATATAAAATAGTTTTTATCTCCACCATCCATTAAAAGTGTTAGTACATAAAAGTATGTTTTAAATGGACTAGAAGGAGAAATAGCAATGAGCTTCCATTTATTATGCCTGCCAGACAAGGTACTAAGCACTGAACTTTTAAACTTTTCTCATTTATATCACTGTATACTCAATGAAGAAATACTATTATTATGTATATTTGATAGAAGAAGAAATAATAAGTAAGGTTAAGTCACTTCTCCATTGTAACTTAGCAAAGAAATGTCTGAGTTAAATTCAAATCCAGTTCTGTCTGTCTGTTTTAGAAGGCTATGCTATTAGTTACTAATGCCTCAACTTTTCATAGTAAGATGCCTTCTCCACCACTGTGCGAGAAGTATTAGCTCTGCACTGTTAAAAGTAAAACTTTAGACAAATTAGATTTAGCAGAGTTTAATTGAGCAAAGAACAATTCATAAATTGGGTAGCCGCTAGAACCAGAATAAGTTCAGAGTGACTCCAGGACTGCTGCATAGTCAGATGACATTTATGGGCAGAAAAAGGAAAGTGGCATATATAAAATGAAAATGAGTTCCAGAAACAGCTGGACTGGTTACAGCTGAGTGTTTGCCTTATTTGAGCCTGGTTTGAACAGTTGGTTGCCTGTGGTTGACTGAAGTTTAGCTGTTGTCATTGGCTGAGACTTGGCTACTTATTACAAGAGTAGGTAACAATTTGTTTACACGTCAATTTGTAACCATGAACCAATTCAAACTGGGCCTACTCTGTTGATAACAAAATGTTGAGTTACCTTTAAGTATAACAGAACCTAAAACTGCAGGTCATGTTGCCTGAGCATGTGCAATACAAAAAAGCTTTTACCTCTAACAACAGCCCAAACCAATGATTCCTTCCCTTGGAACCCAGAAGACCCAGACATGACTGGAACCTGAATGCAGGAACTCTTTTAGAAGTAGGGGGATCAGTTGGCCCAGAAGATCTGGGACTAAAATCCTCCTCAACATACCTTTCTGTAAATGGTCACATTTAAAGCCCATCAATCAGACCCTGCCAAACCAACATTCCTAAATCCTTTTCCTTGCCCTCCAAGCCAATAAACTTGCCCCAGACCCCAAATCAGGGAGACAGATTTGAGCCCACCTCCTATCTTCTTGCTGGCTGGTCTTGCAATGAAGCCTGCCTTTCCTCAAAAGCCTGTGCCATAGTATTGGCTTCTGTGTCTGTCAGGCAGAAAGCCCACGTTCAGGTTCTGGTCATGTCCCAGTCTTCTTGGTTCTGAGAGGAGGAATCATTGGTTCTGGGAACTGTTAGAGGTCAAAGCTTTTTTTTATTGCCCATGCTCAGGCTACATGACTTGCTGTTGTTGGCTCTGTTACACGTACAAAGTAATTCAACATTTTGTTATCAACAAAGTAGGCCCAATTTGGGCCGGGTCCATGGTTACAAAGTTAAGTTATAGTTCACTATGCATAGAGAAACCTTTAGACCTAAACTTCAAATGTGTACAGAGGCATTTTTAGGCCAAACTTTATTTAACAGCACTTTCCTCCTTACTGGGAATTTGGCTGTTCATATAGATTTATTAGTTAGTTGCTTGAAGAGGAATGATAACTTCAATTTTGTGAGAAGATAGGGAATATCCCTATTGGAAAGAAGATAAGGATGTCTGAAGACCTCTTTTCTCCCTTTCCATTTATTATACATCAGATTCTTTAACTGAATAGGAAAAAAATGTAGACATAATAACGGCTATCATTTATTCAGTGCTCACTGTGTGCCAATCATTGTGTTAAGTATTTAACATGTATTTTAATATTATCCCTAATTGTTAAAGCAGTGCCTCAAAGTAAATGTTAGTTTCTTATTTTATAAATGAGGGAAATGAGGCTCAAAGAGGTTAATGATCTGCCAAAGATCGTGGAGCTAAGACTAGTAGTTGTCAGGTATTGTATATCAATGCCTAGAAAAATAAAATGTCCAGGTGCTCTCTACTCTAACAAGATAGGGAAAAAGATTGGCAAAATTAGGGATTAAAGAATCTTAAGTAGAGATAAAAAGAGTGGTATCACTAGGATATTTCTATAGGAATAAAGATTTTTTCCTCCTGGGATTATGAATTCAAAGTGTCTGTAGAAGAAATGACCGTTTTAAGAGATAATGCTCACATACTAATTGATAATTACACTTATCATTTTGTGAGTATTTAAAATGTGTTTTTTACAATATAATCTCTATTCTTACAAGAACTTTGTGGTGTAGGTGAGGTTTGGATTTCTATCTCTGAGTGATGAGGTAACAGAGACTCACTCTAAAGAGCTTACCAAAAGTAATATAGTTAATTGGTGATTAAAATAAGAATTCAAACTCATCACTGGCTAATTCCTTCTCCTATGCACTTATCTAAGGAAAACATCCTGTTACTAACACCCTTTTAATGCATCCTGTTAATAACATTTCATCAGATGAATGTAAGTTACACCCAAAGAAACATGCCTTACCAAAAAATCATTTTGGAATTGTATGAATTCTATCTAGCCACACCTAACTGGACTTTAGTCCTATTCAAGAGCTGCCATAGACATTAAGACACTCTGACCAAGACAGAAGCCTTACCAGTTGGAAATCACTAATAGTCAAGGAGTAGTTGAATGATCTTGTGACCACTAGGAACACTGCTTATCCCTGCAGCACATACATCAGAGAGACTGGTAGTTTTAGACGATCGCTTAGTTCTGAGAATGACTTCCAGTATGCTGTGATTTCAGAATCTCATTTGTTCTGGTGCTGAACTTGTAAACTGCAGGCTATTACTAGTTGTGACAATATGGGCTACAATAATATTAACTCTATATTCATAAATGGGTTATTGTTACCTCAGGGAAATATAAAAATAAAAAATACAGTAACATATTTGAGAGCCTGTTAGGATTTTTTTTTTGTATAATGAGAAAATGCGGACTGAGTCACAGGATAATTAAGGAGGAGGCTTCATAGTTTGATATGCAAATATAACTCTAAAATGTTGATTAATGAAACAACAAGAGAGAGATCTCTAAAGGAGAACTACAGAAACGTGAAATATTTTTATCAGTGACTTAGATCATGACATAGAAGCCACCTTTTCCATATTTGTGGACTACCCAGATTTAGAAGGATTATTTAATATATTTCATGACAGTGGCAGGGTTCGAAATCTTGATATGCTGGAATGATGGACTGAAACCAATAAAGAAGAATTTGACAGAACTAAATACAAGATTCTCCATTTAGATTAAAAACGGGTTACGTAAACATAGATTCAGAGAGTTCTATCTCAAAAGCAGCTCAGTGAAAAAGACTGGATGTTGGTGATAGAAGAAGTTGGTGATAGAAGCCAACAAGGAGACATAAATTTTTAAAAATATTAAACTTTAGGTTGTTTTAATAGCCATGTTAATTGTATATAATACCACTGTACAATGGAATATCACCTGTTTTTATAACAACAGAATCAATTATTCTTTAAGTTATAACTTAGATTAAAATAAATTAGATGGTTTTTAAAACCCAACCCAAATTCTATGTGATGGCAGTGTTTTTCAAAGTGGGAGTCAAGATCTCTTAGTGAGTCTGGAATGAATCAGTGAATTCCGAAAAGCAAATTATTTTTATTTTTACTTTTTATAACTAAAAAAAAGAAAATAGAAGGGAATGGATGGAACAAAAAGAACAAGGTTGCATTATTTTTTCAAAGCAATAACTGTACATGTATGTGTGTATATGTGACTATCTCCACGAGGGCAAGAATTTTGACTGTTCTGATTACTTCTGAATCCCCAGCACGTAGACATAGAAGAGACATAGACATAGCACATGGAGTGTGAGTAATAAATTTTATGCACTGAATTATGATTAAAAATATATTTTTTGCTATGGGTCATATTGTAAAAGTGTATAAGAGCCTTAGCTGTCTGTTAATCTGCATGATCGAGACACTGGGGCAATGGAGCACCTGAAAAGTTTGTAAGACTAGTAACAAATTGCAGTGCCTCCAGATGAAGTCTACTAGGCTGAAGTTGTCTGGTTTAGAAACCATATCATTTAAGAAACTTAGGAAGTTACGCTTAACCCGAAAGTATTCTGGGACTATGATAGATATCATTATACAAATGAAGGGCTTTCAATTTAAAGAATGAACATTTCAATAGGTCTTGAACCAGGAGGCACTTTTTTTTTTTTAAAGTACTCACATTCTTAATACTCTGGAAATATACAAACATAAATTATTTGATATAATGACTTCTTTTCCTTTGGGTAGATACCCAGTAGTAGGATTGCTGGATTGAATGGCAGGTCTACATTTGTTTCTTAAAGGAATCTCCCTACTGTTTTCCATGAGGATGTACTAATTTACAGCCCCACAAAAAGTGTATAAGCTTCCTTTTTTACCACATCCATTCCAACATCTATTGTTTTTTCATTTTTTAGTAGTGGCCATTCTGATAGGGGTAAAGTGGTATCTCATTTTAGTTTTAATTTGCATTTCCTTGATAGTAAGTGATGTTGAACATTTTTTTTCATATGCTTCTTGACCATTTGTCTATTTTCTTTTGAAAAAACTCTGTTCCTGTCTTTTGCCTGCTTTTTAATGGGGTTATTTGTTTGTTTCTTGCTTATTTGTTTCAGTTCTTTGTAGATTTGGAATATTAGTCCTTTGTTGGATGTATAGTTTATGAATATTTTCTCCAATTCTGTGGTTGTCTATTTACTCTGTTGATTATTTCCCTTGCTCTGCAGAAACTTTTAAATTTAAGTAAGACCTATTTATTTATTTTTGTTGTTGCTATATTTGCCATTGGGGTCTTAGTCATAAGTTATTTGCTTAGGCTGATGTATAGAAGAGTTTTTCCTACATTTATTTTTTAGAATTTTTACAGTTGCAGGTCTTACATTTAAGTCTTTAGTACATCTTGAATTAATTTTTGTTATATGGAGAAAGATAAGGATGTGTTTCATTCTTCTGCATGTGGTTATCCAATTTTCCCAGCACCATTTATTGAACTGGATATCCTTTCCTCAGTGTATGTTTTTGTCTGCTTTGAAAATTGGTTGTAGCTATATGGTTTTTATTCTGGCTTCTCTCTTCTGTACCATTTGTCTATGTGTCTACCTTTATGACAGTCCATACTGTTTTGGTTACTATAGACTTGTATAATTTGAAGTCAGATAATGTTATGCCTCCAGATTTGTTCTTTTTGCTTAAGACTGTTTTGGCTATTCAGGCTCTTTTTTTGGTTCCATATGAAATTTAGGACTATTTTTTTCTAGATCTGTGAAAAATGGTATTATTATAATATTATTATATTAATGGGAATTAATATAATATAATTATATTAATGGGAATTGCCTTGACTCTGTAAATCACTTTGGGCAGTACGGACATTTTAACAATGTTGATTCTTCCAATGCACGAAAATGTGATGTTTTTCCATTCATTTGTATCATCTATGAGTTCTTCATCAGTATTTTGTAGTTCTTCTTGTAGAGATCTTTCACCTGCTTGGTTAGGTATAATCCTGGGCATTTTATTTTCTTTGTGGCTGTTGTAAATGGTATCAAGTTCTTGATTTGACTCTCAACTTGACTGTTATTAGTTTATAGAAATGCTACTGATGTGTACATTGAATTTGTAACCTGAGATTTGATGAATTTATTTATCAATTTTAGGAGTCTTTTGATGTAGTCTTTAGGGTTTTCTAGATAGAAGATCATGTCATTGGCAGGCAAGGATAGTTTGACCTCCTCTTTCCTAATTTGAATGCCCTTATTTCTTTCTCTTGCTTGAAAAGAAGTTGTTATATCAAAAAGACACCGGCACCCAAATGTTTATTGCAGCACAATAGTTGCAAAGGTATGGAATCAACCTAAGCATCCATCATTTGATGAGTGGATAAAGAAAATGTGGTATATATATATCATGGAGCACTACTCAGCCATCAAAAGGAATGAAATAATGTCTTTTGCAGCAGCTTGGATGGAACTAGAGAACATGATCCTGAGTGAAGTGTCTTAGGAATGGAAAAACAAACACCACATGTTCTCCCAAGTAACTGGGAGAGCAATGACACACAGAGTACACACAGTCATAAAGTGTATAAAGGACATTGGGAACTAAGAAGAGGGCAGAGTGAAAGAGGAGTGAGGGGTAAACACTCATCTATTGGGGTACAATGTACACTACTCTGGTGACAGGCACACTAAAAGCCTTGACTTCAGCATTGTACAGTTTATCCATGTAACAAAAACACTTGTACACCCTTAATATTTTGAAATAAATATAATAAAAAAAGAAACTCACCTTGGCACAGTCCCCTTGGGATATCAAAGGAGGAAGCATTTCTTACTTGTTTCCACCCTGTCCTGACCAAGGAGGCCCTGTGATTAGCACCCTGCACACCCGCGAGTGCTGAGCGGCCTCCTGCAGGTCCAGGCCAGGGCCTGAGTGGGAAGTGAGAGGTGAGGAAGAAAATATATTGTTGGTTACACTTATGAAGTCATAATACTTAAGCAGAATTGTGGTTGCCACAGGCCGGGGGTGGGGAGAAGATGAAAAATTTCTGGAGATGGATGGTGGTGATGGTGATTGCACAACAATGTGAATGCACTTGACACCCCTGAACTGTACACTTAAAAATGGTTACAATGGTAAATTTTGTGTGTGTTTTACCACAATTAAAAATAATAATGATAAAGTGCTTAGCTGAGAACCATTCACAAAATAATCACTAAATAAAAGCTAATGTTAAAAATTGCCATTATTTTTATGCCACTCTCATTACTAGTTGTCCCCAGGGGCCCATTTATACTTCTTAGACAGTGTCTTGATACTGGTTCAATAATCACCTTACTCATTATGTGTCACATTGTCCCTTATACGTAGTGTGTACTCGGGAAATGTTTGTTGAATAAATGATGTGATGACAATGTAAAATTATTTTTAATAAAAATATTTATAGTCAGGAAAGTGACTTCTTTCAATACTTTCAATAGTTGACTGTACCCTGATACTGATTCGTTTTTAAAAGTAGGAACATTCTCCCATTTCAACAAGAGTAGACATTCTAAGTCCTTTGTCAGTCCACTTAATTTTTAGTTCAACTCTTCTTGGTGCTTGGAGATTATTACCTTATTAAAAAAAACTAGTTAAAATAAATAGTTGACAAGTTGGTTAGTTGGTTGGTTGTGCTGGCAATAGTGTAACTGGTACTGCAAAAAAACCCAGAAAACAATTGCATTATAATACACAATCTGTTAATGGTATCAATGTAAACAAAATATAGCATGATTTCTCTCCAAAGAGAGACAGAAAAATGGTCTAGAAATCTTGTTTGCATTGCCCATGTTTGTAACAGAATATCACCTATTTTCTTTTAAACAGAATCAATTATTTTTCATCTAATAACTTAGATTAAATTAAATTGGTTGTCTTTTAATAACCAACCCAAACTTTAATTAGGTGCTCAGTGAAAGAGCTTAGCTAATTCTGGCCACTACAATATAAGAATACCACTAAATTAAATGACACATTTGGGATGACCAATAGTTCTAGAATTCATTAGTTTCAATTTTAATGGTGAAATATCTCTATGTAAATATGAAGAATTTATTTTTTCTTAGTGTCAGGCATATTTCATTATCATCATTTCTTTTAAAAATCGGTATTTTATGCTTTTAAAAAATCTAACACTTTTAAATTTTTTAATATTTAAAGTTTTTTTTCTGATTATTAAAGCAAACAGTTTTGGTAACTAATTTAAAAATAGAAAAAGTATAATAGATAAAAATAAATTACTCCTAATATCATTACAGAAAACAAATTTGCTTGTTAGCTTCAGTGTATTTTCCTTCAGTTATATTTCATACACAGATTTTGAAAATTATTTTGGATTATATTAAGATTAGTTTCTAGGCTATTTATTCTGTTCCACTGATCTAGTAGATGACTCTTACACTATATTTTAAAAAGACTATTGTTGTAAATATATGCAATTCCTATTTATAAAATATTTTATGAGATATAAAATAGATAACTTGTTTGTATTTTATAAAACATCTATCATTACAAAATATCTTCTATTAATTTTTGGTAGGAAAAGTTTTACATTATTACTATTTTTTCCTAGTCTTAGTTAATCTCATCACTGCTTTTTCAATGAAATCTAGCATAATTTTGACAAGTTATGAAAACAACCTCATTAGCATTTTATTGAAATTTCATACCTTTAATTTGTGGGAATAAAAATGTACCTTTATATTTTTTCTTCTTTCCATCCATGAATATAGTATATCTTTCTCAGATAGAAAAAACTAATCTGCTTCTGAAAATGACATGTATGTCCAATAGAATAACTCTGATTGCACTTTTTAATCGGTTAATTTGTCCACAAAATATACAAGATCATGTGTTATTTAAATTTTATTTTTATCCAAGGGAACTAGTTAGGATCAAAATATTGTGAGGAATATGCTGCAACTCGTGGCTAAATAAGACCTTCAGTAATTTATCAGCCTGTGAAAAGGAAATGATAAAAGAGGGTATAAAATTCACCATATCTTGAAAATCAACATGAGATAGAGTTTTTAATTATAACTTTTACTGATATATAGTCATCCAAATTCTTCTTTTGTGATTATAATTTTTATTCCTAGTTGGAGTCACCATTAGTGTGATTTATCATTCTTCAGTTTGGACATTATTGTATATCAAAAACTGTTGAATATTAGCAATTTTATATCAGACAACATAAGATGGTTTCAGTGGTCTTGAGGTTATGAGATATCAAATCATAATTTCTGGGGACTACAGAGGAAGACACTGTAAGAAAAACTCATCACAGATTTGACAAATTAAGTTTCTAAATTTATTCATAAATTAATTTTAGTACAAACCAGGGTGTTGAAAAATGAGTTGTACTTTCATGATTTGAATGCCAAAAATCAAATTTAGTTCATGATAAGCAGAATTGTTCAAAATGAAAATAGAAAAAAAGACAAGATTGTTGAAGTGAAGATAAGGAATATATCTATCTTGTTTAAGAAGTTACTCATATATTTTCATTTATATGTACTAAAATACAAACTGTTATGAGTTTAATTCAGCTACATTATTAGTTGTCAACATCTCAAAATAGTTTTAGATAGATTTGATAAGCAAAATAGAGGATTGAATGAAAAAGGACATTGGATTTCTCATTTTAACAGAGTTTATACCTGCAGTCTGAAGACAATAAATGGTAAGGTATGCCTGATATCACTTAATAGGAAAGCATGTCCTGAGCTGTAAGAAAGAGCTCAGAAAATGCTCTTGACTGATTAGTGTGCTCAGAAACCTCTGCCTGAAAAGAACAAACAGAAAAATATGGAAAGTAATATGGCCAATTGTACTGTAACTCCTATAGGGCAAAGGTCCGTACACATCATTTAAACTACTACACACAGCACTAATGAAAAGAAAAAAAAATGAAATATACAGAAATCCCAGGAGCTGAGCTATAAGAAAATCTTTACAGAGGTAGTTCTCTGGGTCATGCATTTTTATAAAGGTTGGTTATGTAGTAAAGCATGAAATGGACAAAGTCCCTGTTCTCATGGAAACTTTGGGGGGCAGGTAGGGGACTCAGGGAGTATCAAGGGAGTTGGGCATGAGCTAATAAACTACTAAACTAAACTACTACATCAAAACAAAGTGGCAAGATAATTTTACATAGTGATAAGTGAAACAGGAAAATAAAATAGGATGGAAACAAGAATAACTTGTTCTGAAGTCAAACAATGTTTTAGGAAACAATAGTATTACAACTGGTTTTGTAAGCATAGTCCAGTTTGACTTAAAGTGCATGCAAATAATTAAGGGGCTATGTTCAGGGACTAATTTAAGGTGGTGAAAATAAATAGTGAACTGAGTCATAGAATATAAGCTGACCCTTCTCAGGTTGGTATTATGTATCATATATGTCCTAGACTTACTCATTTTTTAGAATGTTTTCTATAGAAGCAAGATCATGTAAGAGAAAGAGAAAAAGAGAGACATTAGTAATTTTTTAGAATTTACTAAAACATGTTAAAATGTTGTATTTAAAAAGCCTTTAATCAATTGCTTACTCAGAACATTTCTAGTTCTAAGAAATCAATTTAATGTGTGTGTGCATGTGTGTGTTTGTATTATGTTCTAGGCTCTGTGCTTAAATTCTCTCAAAACACAATTGTATGGAAGTTCTTGGGAAATTTATAAATCAGTGGAAAGGAATGGTTGCTAATGCTAGAACAAAGCAAATGTCATAAGAAAAATACAAAGTATAGTATTGTAGGTATTTAAATGAATTATGATAAAGAGAATCTTTGAGATGTTTCATATTCATGAAGAATGGAAAATGATTTCTAAAATATATGATATGTGTTGTTATGGTTTTAACATTTAGCCCCTTTAAAACTCATGTTAAAATTTCATTGCCATGTGGCTATGTTAGGAGATGGGACCTTTGAGGCAACAGAGCATGGGCTCTGCCCTCATGGGTGCGATCAATACCATTATAAAAGGGGGAGTTTGGCCCCCTTTTGTCTCTTCGCCTTTTTGCCTTCTGCCACCTGATGACACAGTAAGAAGACCCTCACCAGGTTTCTGTGTCTTGATCTTGGATTTCCCAGACTCCAGAACTGTGAGAAAATACATTTCTGTTCATTATAAATTACCCAATCTCAGGTATTCTGTTATAGCAGCAACAAATAAGGTGCAACGTGCAAAACAATGGCCAAATAAGAAACACACTAAGTTAAGCATGGGCATTTGAAAGATTCATAAAACACCAGTCACATTTACTCATTGCTGTGTGAACATGCACATCGAATAAAGTATGTTTTGAATGTTTGGAATATTTGGTAAAAAATATGGTTTATTATTTTTATATGAAGAATTGATTATTAAAAGAGTGATTGATTTACTAAGTAGATTTCAAAATTTTTGTTGAAAATGTTTGATTATACTACATTTGATTACATCAATATGGATGCTTAATTATAGCATTATAATTAAGACTAATGGATAGGAAAGTAAAATTTAATAATTCTCCAGTGACTACTATATAACGTGTTCAAGAAAATATTGCAAAATCAAATATTACACTAATAGAGTCTTGCTCAGGAGTACTTCCATATAATGAAAGAACAAATTTGTTTTCCTATCAGGCAGTTTGAAAAATAGCTTTCATGACTAATGTTGTTAAGTGATTAGTGTCCAAAACATAAGATTCTTAAAACTCCAATATATTTATAAAAATGATGTATCAAGTTACACTTGTTACTAAAAGTAAAGCACAAATATAGGCATTCTGGATTCTTATTAACTATGCATTTTAACTTTTACTTAATTACATGTCCAAATTATGCAATTTCACGTATAGTACTTATACTAATTAAATTACATAATTAGAATATGTGACTTTAAAACTTGTTGCTATATAGTAAAAGACCTTAATGTAGCTTAGACAGTAAAAAAAAAAACACACATAATCATCCACACTTTTCATAAATAAGGAAAATGAAAATGGTATCTTAATAGAAGTTAATAATATATTATGAATAAGGATAATATTTGTCTACGGAACTGTCTGAATCCAGTTTCTGTGGATACTTTCTTTAAAAAAACATGAAAATTAGCTATGTCTGCCATTGCATACAACACAGGAATTCCAACTTTATTTATAGTATTGCTAAAGATTGTCAGCCACATTGTGTTCTCTTTTTTGAACAAATATTATCAAGATTGTGATAGACAAGAAATATTTTGTGTGTATTTTAAATTTTCTGTAGTAAAACTCTAAAACATATATTAAGGTTCTGAAAAGAGTTTTTCATTACCGATTTGGTGATAAAAGTCTAATAGCTTAATAGGATACAGCTTAATTTAAGGACATATAACCCCTAACTTTAATAATATAATAGGTTAAGAGGATGCCTTTCATCAGAGATGTGATAATGTGGTTTAATTATTTGCATAACATGATATTGTTAAGGAATAGGAGAAAGGAAGTAGGCAGTTTCTTCATGACAAATTAGTGATGCCACATCTGTAATGACAAGAGTATCAAACTGTACTGATACCATTGTATGGAAAGCCGCATGATTAGATCATCAGTGGATGATGGGGGGAGACGGTACATCTTTTTATGCCATATTTGTGTTGAACATTCACTGTTACTTTTGAAATTTTGGAAGTGAGGCATAGTTAAACAATAAATACCTCTATAAACACCACATTTTAGACTCATTGAAAAGGCAGAGTGATAACCTATTTTCTTAAACTGTAATTTAATATTATAGTATTTTATTCAATAGAATTATATTCTCATGGTTATTTTAACCTGACTTAAGGGGATAGTGTGATTTTTTGGAAGGGTGGAATATTTTTTTCATCATCTGTAGAACAGTGCTCCATGTCCTCAAGGAAAATTAATTTGATTTCAACACACACACAGAATATTACTACTTCATGGTACAGGGGAAATAGTGCTTAGTTAATGAAATTCTTTCCACCCCTACTTTTAAATATTGTTTTCGTGTAATAATAATAAAATATGACACAGAAGCAAACTATTTCTAGTGTTTAGCATGTACATGTGATGCATCTGCAGTCGTGTGATACTATCTGAGAGAACACAGAGCAAAGGGCAAATGCCTCTCCCTTTATCCTATGAAACTTGCAAGAAACATAATATTTCTTTTACCTTAATAACCCCGCTTTAGTTATCATGTAAGAGAGGAAAAGAGGAAAGAGACGATAATGTTAAATTTAATCATGAAAAATTGATATGGTGTTAAAAGTGTGCAGAATAGGTGCATTTTTCATCAATATCATGGACTTTGGTGAGACCCGTAATTGCTTCTAAGACAAAAATTTGATAATGGTCAATAATTACTCTGAACAGGTAGGCAATTCTCTCACCTAGGAGGTAAAGAATCAACTTGGGTTATCTCACAAGGGTGCCTTCACAACCTATGCACTGTGCCTAGAGCAACAAGTACAAGTGATGATATTGCCATTATTTCAAACATTCTTTGTAATTAAGGTTTAAAGGTGGAGATAAATATATGAATAGCTACCTCAGAAGGAATATTTAAAGCTGGTTTTTATGTCCGTACTAATCCTGTCTTGTACTTATCTTTTCCAGAGAATTGCTGGGGAATTGAACCACTTTGCTTCTGAAATTAACCCTGAAGGGCTACACAATTCTTGGGCAACACTGGCTTGTAGCTTATTAACACAGAAAAAGACAGCCACGAAAGAAACTTCAATTTGCAAATAAAACACTGATGAACGAAGCAATAAAATGGTGAGAAAGGCTGCTTCCTTTCCACGGGGAAACACTCAGGGCAGAGTGCCCTGAAGTTTTATGCTAATGTAAAATTGGTTCCAGCAAAGTACCCAGTTTTATAACATAACAAATTGGTGCCAACTTATTTAAGCACTCTAACACTAGGGAAAAAAAAGTGAAAACTGTTCAAGTAACATCTGTTTAGAAGAAAAGTCTGGAATCATTAAAAATGCATTCAACATAAGATAATTAGTAGGAACAATAGCACTGACATGCTCAGAGATACGGTTTTAATAAAAGTAGCAATAAACAGTGACTATTGTGGATAAAGCTTGTCCTTCTTATGCTAGATAAATGAAATTTGTATTATTTATTATTGAATGGCACAAGTGAAAGCAAATTCCCATAAGCAAATTCAAGATCAAAGAAAACATTTCATCATGCCTCTATGCAGTAAGAGGAGAAATAAAATAGAGAAAAGACAAATTTAAAATAAATTTGACATTAGTCCTCATCACTGACTTTCAAAGCAGAATTCAGATTTCTGCTTCAAACAATTTTA
Organism: Daubentonia madagascariensis; assembly: GCA_023783475.1. Taxonomy (NCBI): domain Eukaryota; kingdom Metazoa; phylum Chordata; class Mammalia; order Primates; family Daubentoniidae; genus Daubentonia; species Daubentonia madagascariensis. The sequence continues at coordinate 3,941,507 of JAKFHU010001798.1, read as the reverse complement.
GTCTGAATGAGCCCATAGAAAGCAGTACAGTTAAAAACATTCTGAATTTCTGGATATAATGATTATAGTGGCTGTATTTGATTTTCTCATTGTTTTTCTGAATTTGGTCATCTTTCAAGAAAGAAAAAAAGTAGAGAAAACACAAAGAATAGCACTTTTATTATAATTGTCTCTGTTAATATGTCATAATTGTGACCTTTTGTGAGTGAAATTGAAAGAAATAATTTAATATTTCACTCAACTAGTTAATTTCACAGAAATGGAAAATCTCATCAAAGTAATAGAGGGCAAGGGATGAGAAAATATTTTTAAAATTTATATCAATGTGTCAGTACAAGCAATTCAATTTTTATTTAGAAAATTCCGTATATAGGTTTCTATATGGTAGCAGTCAAAATAATTCTAACAAAGTAAGCAATGATTTTTTTCACAAAAAATATTACAGACTCATACATATAAATAGGTTATCATCTTCCATTTTATAATTGCCTTTATAGAATAAAGCAGCATTTTATTTTATTTTAATATCCACAGTGAAGTGTGCCTTTGTTGTGTATATGTTCATAGTCAAAAGTGCTTTGGAATCAGGTATGAAATAAACTGCTGCTTCAGTGCTGGTTCAGGGAGGGAAAGGAATAGTATTCTCTCTTATTCATCTTTTAAACCACAGAAAAACTAGAAAGATAATTCACAGAGTAAAAACTTAACTTCTCGGTGAATTTTATAAATTGAGTGATCACTTGAGGTGCACATTTTTTGCCCAAATAAGTTAGCTTAATAACAGGAGAAAATGACTCATTCTCCTGTGTTCATTTAAAAAAAAAAAAGACCACATCTGTCTGAGGAGTACAATGCGTTAAGTGTAGAAACAGTTGTTAAAACAAATAACGCTTTGTACCTATCATTTATTTTTTCTTTCTCTCTTTCTATCACACATGTCTCTGTATTGCTATATTTATAGATCATTCTTTGCATGTAAAGTTTCCTCTTCTTATTATGATTAATGTTCCATAAATTCATTTGAACATTGCTTTTTCAATTAACAATCCATTTTTACCATTTTATTAAATTTTTCTTTCTGTTTGAAATATTTTTTACGATTTTTTAGCCAGTACATGCCAAAATTGCTATGCCAAACCCCTGTTGATAAGAACTAGGATGTCTCCAAGTTTTCATAAATTATGCTAGGATGTTAACTTTTTACACATGTCTATACATGATTATTGTTTTAAGAAAAATGCTTTGAAGTATATCTACTCAAAAATTGTAAACATTTTAAGGCTTTTAAAAGCCTGTAGTCAACATTCTTTTTTTTACCAAATTTGTACAGTAGAGGAAAAATGGGTTTGAAGAAAAATACAAGCCATTGGAAATAATAAATAAATATGCATCTAAGCCATCCAAATGGAGATGCCTCCGAAGAGAGGTTCAGATTAGAGATATAAATGTTGGTGTTCTTAGCATATTGTTCATAAATAAAGCTATTAGGACAAATAATATCACCTAAGTAGAGAGATTAGCCTTTAAAAAAAGATGATTTTGGCTAAAGCTCTAAGGATTTCTACCACTCATGGTCAGGTACAGGAGGAGGAATCTTTAGGGAGACAGAAAAGGAAGACCTGTTGGTGTAGAAGGAAAATCAGAAAATTGTGGCATCACAGCAATGAAGAAAGAACTCAAGAGGAAGAGACTGGTAAGCACTACCATTTTCTCAACATTGTAGAAGTGGTTATTAGCTACATGGAAAATAGTGTAAAACAGAAGATCATGAGGGCTGCAATCTAGTGGACAAAACAAATAAAATAAGAAAAATAACATTGTAAGATAAATTTATATATAAAAACATAGGACACCATTAAAAATGTCACAGGGCTGTAAATTTGTATGTAGGAGTTTATGTTTAATAATTGTGAATATTTCAAGAATATATAAATTGAAAAGCATTCCTTGGGTTTGGTGACATGCTGTTGATTGATTATATTCATGTGAACATTTTCAGTAAAGTAGTGGGATTTAAGTTTGATAGGAAGATGGTTGCAGAATAAATGAGAGATAAATATATAAAATTTGTTCTAAAAATTTGACTGTGAAGGGAAGAAGAGAATAAAAAATAGTATCATTGGTGGTCTAAAGTTCCTAGTAAGCTTGTGGGACATGTAGTAAGGATAATAGATTGAGTAAATTAAATGATCAATGATGATAGACTAGAGAATTGGTTATTCATTCTCGTGGAGAAGAAAATTATGGAAGGATGATTTAAAACATGGGATAGAGGCTGCAGACAAGTGCCAAGTCTGAAGTGAATGCGTGTATATGTGTGTGTGGGGGGGTGTTGTTGATTGTTGGGGTAGTGGTGGTGACACAAGAGATGAAAAATGACAACTTGGGCACATAACAATAAAAAGTACTCTAGGCAAATATACTGTGTTTATTTCTCAGTGGTAGGAATATTTTCTGCCAAGTCATATGCTCTGTGCCAGACTTAGCTTTCCTGAAGACAATAGTATATAACATTCTTTTTTCTCCACAAATCCAAAGAATTGCCTAGAGAGAACACCCACCAGAAAGATACATTGTAAAGCATACAGTAGTTAAAGATTATCTGTGATTCATTGTATGAGTAGTGGATACTCTGTTAAATTGAATATTAGATGAGCTCAGAGTGAAGAGTAAATACTTATTTGGAAATATGATGCTTCTAAAAAAAAATCCTGATTTAATTTTCATCTTGATTGGAAAGTATTAGAAACACCAATAATTATAAAGAAAAACATAGTTACATTTTTAACTCAAACTCATCCTAATTATGGTTCAGATATGGAACAATATTAAGTTCCTGACATTACTACAATTTGTTTGACAGCAAAGAGACTACAGAAGGCAGATAAAAAGCTCTTAGTTCTGTTATTAGACACACTGCACAGTTTTATTGCAACATAAATAAATTTAGTCATATCTGGTTTTTTAAAAAATCTTTCTTCCTAAATTGACAACAATTAAATAATTTTTAAATGAAAAAAACATGTTCTACTATTTTATATTATTATTAGTTTTTCAAAGAAATGCCAGAGTACAAAAAAATTATGCACATACATCATCTACCAACCAGTTTGGGATACAAAGCACCCAAATATTGAAATTCCTTCAATACTCCCTATCTTATTTCCTTTCCTGTTCATTCTTGCCTCCACAAAGGAAGCTATTATCCTTAATATTGTCATTGCCTTATGTATTATCAAACTTTTAATACATATGTATATATTTATAAACATTTGTAATTTTTTATTGTAGGTTTTAAATTAAATAAATGTTATAATAATTTTGAGCCATTTTTTTCCAGTTAATGACTTTATGGCAATCATCTGTGCTGACAGTTTAACTCAAGTTCATAATTTTCATTAATTATCAGTATTTCATTATACTATTACATGACAGTTCCATCATCAATTCTTCTAGCAATGGACTTTTAGGGTTTTTTCTAATTTTTTTTTTTCAGTCTGGTAAACAATGTTGCCATAATATTGCTATACATGTCTACTTCAGCAGTGGTCCTCAGCCTTTTTGGCACCAGGGACGTGGAAGACAATTTTTCCGCGGAGGAGGATGGTTTCGGGATGATTCAAGCACATTACATTTATTGTGGACTTTATTTGTATTATTATTACATTGTAATATATAATGAAATAATTATACGACTCACCATAGGTTGGGGACCCCGGTACTTCAGAACATATGCAGGTATTTCTTTTAGGCATATACCTAGAAAAAGAATTTCCATGTTGTAGAGAAAATACATCCATCTTTATTAAATATGCTACTTTGTATGTTTTATTCAGGCTACTTGCCTATTATTATTATTAGATTGTGGGTTTTAAAGAAGATATTCTGACACCAAAACTTTTCATGTTTGTAGAAAACATCCTCTCCTAGTTTCTTGGTTATTTCCTCTTCTTTTTTATTTGTTATAGAAATACAGACATTTGTGTTTTAACATGGTCATATTTTTCAGTATTTTTCCTCCTTGTTTTTACTTTTGAATCTGGTTTAAGAAATTTTTCTCAAACCAAGATGTAAAAAATTATACACAAGTTTTAAATTTCACTTATCTATTTAAGTGTTGAATTACCTGAAACTAATTTTGTGTGGTCTAAGGAACTTGGTTCTTCATACACCTAACAAAGTACAATTTGTCAAATAGTTAAACCCCATCCCAAAATCACCTTTGCTACATAACAAGCCAAATTCTAGGCTTTTCTACTTTGATCGGTTAGCATTTTTGTTTGCCCCAGTATAATACAATACTCTCCTAATAACTTGATTTCATTAACGTCTTGGCATTGATTAAGTTATAATAGGAACAAGGCTATGGAGCCAAACAGTCCAGGTTCAAATCCAGTCTCTACCACTGCATGAAATTGGATAAATTACTTGACCTTTGATATGCTTCTGTTTCTATGTGTGCAAAATGAGCTTTACATTACTTACATAATTGTTATGAAGATTAAAGGATATTTTAAGCATAGACATTTAAAAATAATGTTGGCAGATAGCGAGTCCTATCTAAGTGTAAGCACTATCATTATTACTCTTGGTAGAACAAATCTCAACTTCTCTATCTCCAAACATTTCAGTTCTTTTATATTCCACACATATTTTAGCATGGGTTTTTCAAGTTTCTTGAGTATAACCAGTTGGTATTATAAATGAAATTACACTAATTTTATAGATCAATTTGGAGGGATGGCATGTACATGACACCTGAGTGTTTCTATCCGTAACATGGAAAACCTCTCCTTCTCCCTCTTCTTCCCCATCCTCATTTTTCCTCTCCTTGATCTTTGTAATGTCTTTCCATAAAATTTTATATTGTTCTTCAAAAATATCTTGCCCACCTTTTTTAGATATTTTCATAAAAGATTAATGTTTCCATTTCTTTTTTAAATGCTATTTTCTTCAGTTATATTGCCTCTATTTTGCTTCTGGTTTATTGGAAAACAATGCATTTTGTATAAAAATGTTATAATTTATTACATATTGATCTAACAAATTAAAAATTTGTCATAGAGTCTATTTAATTTTTTGTGAATGATGAAAATGTGTTTAAGTAATGAGTTATCCTTTCAATTACTCGCAATTTTTATTCCTTTTTCTTGTCTTTTGCATTAGGTTCTCAAATAAAATATTGAATAATAGTAGTGAAATCATTCAACCATGCTTTTTTTTCCTGATTTTAAAAGAACAGTTTGATTATGTCATCAATGCTTGTTGATGAATTTTTAGAACTTTATTACATTTGAAAACCTTATTTCTATTCCTAGACATTATTGTGTTTAATATTTTCCCAGTTATCGTGTTATATATTTTTAACTTAATGGAATTTTAGTCACAAAATGTGGTCTGTAAATCAAGTCTTTGAAAATTACTGAGTCTTTCCTTAAGGATTAGTGTGTGGCCAATTTTATGTTGTTTTTTTTAGTGAGTTTGATGGCTAATTTTTCACTATCTTACTGAATTCTATTTTTTCTTTGTATATTTTGAAGCTGTATTAGTTACATATATCAAAAGATTGAGAGAGAGATTCAGAAGATATCATATAATAATAAAACATCAAACAAATGCCCCAAATTATATATGATATTATAATATGATGAATACCTAAAAGTATATTTTGTCTAATATTAATCTGGCTATACCACTTGCTTTCATCACTATTTAACTAGTGTAATTTTCTTTTGTCATTTTAGTTCCAGTCATTCTTTGTCATTATGATTTATGTTTATAATAGCAAAAAAGCTGATTTCTGTTTCTTTTTATTTAATCATATGATCTCTGCCTTTTAATTGGCAGTTATGAACCATTTTCCTTGATCATAATTGTGAATACTTTTGACATATTGCCAAAACTCTATTTTGTAGCATCTTGTTACACTGTTATTTTTCTTAATATCCTCCATTTTGTTCTTTGGATTTAGTAATTTTTATTCCTTTTTTGTCTCCTCTAATGGCTTTAAAATTATATACTCTATTTCTATTTTTAAGTGCTTATGCCTAACACTCGTATCTATGTGTTTGTCTATATATGGCTAAATCTAAATTCACCAATAGTTCTATTATTCTCAAGAAGTATAGGAGACCACTGAACATTATTGGAATTGCTAAGAATTACTTTTTGCTTACATGCTAATGCTATTTAATATTTTACTTATGTGTTACATTCCATGCTTAATATTTTTTGATATCATTTGCATTTTATATTTAGTATTTTTAGATTTGTATATATTTACCAATTCCTTATAGCACCATTTCTTCGTATATTATTTGCCCTTCTCTATTTTAATTTTGTTTATTTTTTTCTGGAGTAAATACTTTAAACATTTATGTAGTGCAGGTTAACTAGACAAATTAGACAAATTTTAGACAAGTTCACCATTTGTCTAAATTATCTTAATTTCACTTTCCATTCTTAAATGAAAATTAAATAGGCGTATAATTCTGGATGGGCAATTATAGTCTCTGCATTTTTAAGAGTTTTTTTTCACTGTTCTTGTTACTGTCTGTTCTTCTTTTGGATTAGTCTGCTATGCGTCTAAACATCATACATTTCTGCTTAAACTGCCTTTACCTCGCAGATGATTTAAAATCTTCTTTTTGCCTTTGGTACTTTGAAGTTTTATTTCCATGCATATAAATGTTCATTAGGTATTCGTCATACTCTCTAATATCTTGACTACCATATTTTCCATCAAGCCTGGAAAATTATTGCCCATTATTTCATTAAATACTGTTTCTTCTTCCTTTTCTTGTCTATTTTTCTGGAGCTACCATTAGCATTCTTAATCTTTCTCTGTCTCTTCTCTACATTTTTTAATTCCAATTTTATTTTTCCATCTTTCTTCTATCTGTGCCAATCTGGGTAATTTCTTCTGATGTATTTGTGAGCTTATTAATGTTTCCATTACCTCTATCTAAGCTCTTTAACCTCTTCGTTGAATGTATAATTTCAATACTCATATTTGTAATTTCAAAATGTTCTATTTGATACTTTAAAAATATACATAGCTGTTTTGGTGGGCTTGCTTCTAGTATTGTTTTCATTTTTATGTTTTTATTTTCATCTTTCACTAAATTTTTAAATATATATATTATACTCTATCCCCTAAAATTCCATTATCCAAAGATGCTGGGTGTCTAAGTCTTCTCGTTTGCTTTTATTACAGCACGTTCATGTTTGTTCTTGACTAACTTTATATTGTGTATTAATATTTAATAAACTTTATATGTAGGAATTTTGAGCAGCTAAGGTCATTTTACGGATAAATTATCTTTGTTCCTGCATGGCATTCCAAGGATCTTTAATGCGTAAATTTAAACTGCAAAGTCATGAAAGAGAAAATCTTTGGTTAAAATTGCACGGATAGGTATTTTTCACCTGGAGCTCAGAATAGGCGTATAGTTTTTCTTGACATATCCTTCTGCTGGCATTATTCTGGCATTTCAGTTCTGACTTTCAACTTTCATGGATATCATCCCAGCTCCACGCCCATGCCCCCTGCTGCCTATGGCAGGCTTCGATTTCTATACCCATGCCATCATCAAGATTTAAATTCTAGATTACAAAGTTAATGATGATTCCCAGGTGGGCCACAAGTTCACTTCAAAATGACCACTTCAGTTATGAGCTTCCTCTTCATTTTTGGTCCCTGGGGATTTTCATTACTTTCTTGTGAGCTCTTTCATATAATTGAGAGGATATTTATAATACTTTTATCTGAAGTTCCTAAGTGTCTTTTAGAGGGAGTCTATTTGCATTATTTATTCTGCCATATAATTTAATAATAACTTTATATACATTTGTTTGTGTGTATGTGTCTGTAATAGAACATTATTTCCTGATTAAGAGGGCTCATATGGATTTCACTTATAGAACAAATCACCACAGCTCATACATGCTAACATGTATTCTTTGCTGTGAGCACATATAGAAAATGGATTATATGTGCTACATGAAGGGCACACTTTTTTTCAACTTAAGCTTTGCAAAGGACATAAAGTATAATGCCTTCTTCTTTTAGAAATGGCTATTCAGTAGGCAATTTACAAACTGCAGCAGCTTAAATGGGTGTAAAAAGGCCGATAAGCTTAAATGTCACTTTGAATTTTATTTAAATTATTTTAAAGATTGTGTCATAATTTAAGGATGAACTCCTCATGGATGCTTAAAGAAGCTTTTGTTCAGTCGGTAGGCATTGATTTTCTATGGAACACCACCTATAAAACTAAGACAAGAAGAGAATTACCTTTCTTTCAGCTCCAGAAAATATAATATTTTCTTAAAAAGCCTTTAATAGAGAGTACAAAAATGAGTATCTGAACTACTCTACAATGTTTAATCACATTTTTTAAAATGGGTCACATAACCTAAGTAAGAGAAGAAAAATATGGCAAAGATTAATATCTTACGATGGCTACACAAAATTTTTCCAAGTGCTTTTTTACTTCTTTCCAATTTCTTTTATTTTATTTCCATTTTCTCTTAAATCACTAATCACCTAATTTCCAAAAGCCATAGTCAATACTGAAGTCATTTACTGGCCTTCTAGTCTGAGTATCACATGCCACTTTACATAACTATATATGCCAATATAATCAAAATCTTAATGAAACCCAATTAAGCTCTCTGTGCTGTGGCTCTTCAGGTATCTTGTCTCTTTATTATAGAAGTCAATCTCATTTGTTAAGCCTTTTAAAATTTGAACTACACGAAGGAATATTTGGCTAATAGATGTTTTATTAAGATCCTAGGAAAATAACCCAATTCTTTTCTCTATATTCTTAACTGTTTTTTTCCATTTTCCTTCCTTCTTTCCTACCTTTTTTTGTTCTGTTCTGTGTTATGTAAAATAAGAGCTGGGTTAATATTTGCTATTTTGAGAAATATTATAGGAAAACAAGAATATGTAAAATATATGTGTAGCTTAACTAAGTATTAATAAAAATTCATGTAACCATCATCTGTTCAAAAAGACATTTCAAGCACCCTTGAAGCTTCTATATGTCACTCTCTGAAAATATTTCTTCCTGCAGAAATAATCACTCTCCTGATATCTGTGATAATTCCCTTGCTTACATTTTTTAAAAATTTTATTCTGTATGCATCAATTTACAACATTGCTTTGGTTTGCCTTGTTGTTAACTCTATGTAAATAACACATACTATGTATCATCATGTGCCTTGCTTCTTGTGCTGTACATCATGAGCTTATTTCATATTGTTGTATACCACTCATTCATTTTCATACTCTACAGTTTTACATTGCTTGAAATAACAAGATGTATTCATTCTATGATTGGTGAACATGATCACTTTTGGACAAATTTGAAAAAAATTGAAAAGAACATTTTCGTACATGTCTTCTGGTGCACATAAACAAATGCTTCTAGAGTGTATATGCATAAAATTGAGTTGCTGTTGCTGCGTTATAGAACATATATAACTTAAACTTCTCTAAATAGTGCCCCTCCCCATACTAGTTTGTATCCATGGTATCCATATTTTCACCCACACGTGGCATTTTCTGGTTTGTGTAAATGTTAATCTGGTAGGTTTTTAATGGAATCTGTGATTTAATTTGCATTTCTCAGATTACTAAATGAGTTGAAACATTTTCACGTGTTTGAGAGATTTTTATTTCTTCTTCTCTATAATGCTTATTTTTTAAAAATTTTGTCTTTATAAAGCATATTTGATCAATGCAAAGTTAAACTTGTCTTTCAAATATACTTAGGGTTTTCTGGCTTTTATCTGTATAATTAGTAGTTAAGGCTTCCTTAAGAATCTCAAAGCATTGTGTTACGGTTTAGGAAATATATTGGAGAGAAAATATAATACCTAAATTAGTAAAATTTGTTAATGTCAGAGAGCTCATTAATAAACTAGAACTAATATCCTATAAACTTAATGAATAAAAATATTAGAGATGTCGAGAAAGAGACTTATCTAAGTACATTGAAACTAGTTTGTGAAGTTTTCATGGAAAATGTGTACTTTATGATAGATTCGAATTTGCTAGTAAAAAATTTTTATTGAACACTTAGTTATGTACCTAAGATACCTTGAAGTAGTTAGAAAAGGTAAACTATGGAAAAAAAAGTTCCAAGATGCTGGTCTTGTTATCCAGTATATTTAATGAGAAGAGATTATCACAGACAATCACAAATAAAGTGATAATAAAATAGTAGTAAAAATATAAATTAATTTTTAATACACCCTATGAGTAGCACAGGAGTTCACAAGGTTGATCTGTGGGAAAAAAAAATGAGATGATTGGTTTCCCTCCTTTTAAAGATGGGTAAGGTGTGGATTGTCAAAAGAATCTCAAAATGGGTAAATATTATGGATGGATAAAGAAGAGGTAAGCAAGATTTTGATAGAGGAAAAATATTTGCTGAATGTTTCTTCCAAACAAACATGAAGCTTGACAGTCATGGCATATACATGAGTTCTAGTTTTTAAATTATTTCAAATGCTCCTTATTTTACTTGGAGAAATATTCATGTTAGATCAATTTTGGTCTATCATATACAGTCTGATAATACTGTAGTTGGAATATTATCTCTAATGTTTTAAAATTAAATGTCTATTTTTCTTTTCTTTTGTTTTGGCCAGAGAGTCACTGGCTTTAATTAGTTTTAACCTTTAAGCTTTTACAAGTGCAATTAACTAGATGAGGGTGGTAGGGGAAATTTCTCAACACTACTCTTGTAAACTCAAATTTTAGTTTCCTCTTTGGAATAAAAAAGACTTTTCACTGTTTACAAGGTTATTCCTGAGTTGTGAAAATTCTCTTTCCATGATTTTCCCACATATTCTTCTATTCAATCTTGGCTGCCAGTCAGACAGACAGAAAGTACAAGAACACTTTTTACTTGCATCTGATATCTTAGCAGCAGACAATAACTGCTCCAGGTCTGTCAAATAGATGCATTACATGTCTATTTTTCATGATTAAAACAAATATTTTTAATATTTCCTTATATGCATTCAATCTATTGTGAAATATTCTGGCAAATATTTAGTTAGTTTTTCCCCAAAGTATCTAGTTAATTAAAGTAGCATATGCTACAGGGATAGAATAGCATGGCTTTTCCTCTTTTAAAAAATAATGGCATTGTTGAAGTGATATCAGCAAGATGGCTGAATAGGAGGTCCACTGCTCATATTACCCCACAACAACAAGAATTCTGCATTCATGCACAGACAAAAGTCTCTTTGTAGGAGCATTGGGATTCAGGTGGAAGGTTATGAAACTCCCGCAAAGCCCAAGATTTAAAGGGTCATTTTGAGTGTATAGACCCACACCCGGGTGGCAGATCTGCTGTTCGTGCTCTTTCATTAAAACCTAGAAACAGCCCTATTCCTTGAAGGGCTTGGCTAGAGCCCTGTTTGGCCTTGAGCCTGCTACCAAAACCATCTACCAAGGGGTCCCAGAGGAGTCACACATAATAGTGCCTCAGCAGAAAGGCTCATCTGCTTGCCAATATTGATCTCAGCAGTGGATTTGAAAATTACCCTGTAACTTGGCTCTAGTCCCCCTGAGCTGTGGTCTCAAGTTAGTACTGCTTGTACAAGGATCCAGAGGGAGACATCCATCAGTGCCACTGGGATAGGCTTGTCAGCCTCTGTCCCAAAGTAGATTCTAGAGGGGCCCTGTCTTGGCTCCAGCCAGGAAGCTAACCCACCTAGGCAGGAAACTGCTGGGAGAGATACCCATCTGAAGCTCTATGACAGGCGTGCCAGGTTCAGTCCCACAGGAGATCCTGAAAGATTCCCTGTCTCAGCCCCAGCCCCCTTCTGTCATAGCCAGGGAACTATAACGCCTGTGCAGGGAACTGCTGGGAGTCTTGCCCATTCGAATCTCCATTACAGGCTTGCCAAACTGTATTCCACAGCAGATCCTGAGGGGGCCTTGTCTCAGCTCCTGACCCCTCTTGCTGTTGCTGTGGTTGGAGAGCTATTCCAAAGGCACGGGGAACTGCTGAGAGACATGTCCATCTGGGCCAAACAGACATACTTGCTGGCCTTCATCTTATAGCAGAGCCTAAAGGAGACGAACTGTTTTGGTTCCAGTACCTTTTCCCCACAGTCCCAGAGTTACCTTGCCTGTGCAGGGAATTCCTGGGAGATACACCAGGACAGCCTTGCCAACCTCCATCCCACAGAAGTTCTGAGAAATGCCCTGATTGTCAACTCTAGCCTCTCTCAGCTGTGTTCATAAACAATCCTGCCCACATAGGAAACTGCTGGGTGTCTCACTGGTAGGTGCCACCAGGTTGGACTTGCCAAAATTAGTTCCACCAAATATTTGCAATTATCCCTGAAGCTCAGTTTTAGTCCCTTCCAGTTGTGGTCTGGGAGCAGTTCTACCTAGCCAGTGCCTTATCTGGAGATAAACCCATCTAGGTCTCTGTGCCAGGTTTGCCAAGTTTTGTTCCTATAAAAGTTCCTCAAACAGCCCTGAATCTTGGTCCTGGCCCCTGTTGTCTGCAAACTAAGAGCAGTTCTACCTCTCTGGAGACCCAGAAAGAACCACATCCTGTAGTGCTACTGCATGGAGACCCAGAAAGAAACATGTCCAGTAGTGCCGCTAAAGGCTGGTGCCCTGACTTCAGTCACATTTTGGATATTGAAAAGACCCCATAAGTTGGCTCCAGCCCTTCTCACCTGTAGCCTGAGAAAAGGCCTGTCTACCCAGGAGGCCACTAGGGCTACATTCTTACCCCCTGAAGACAGGCCTAAAGATCTCTGTGTTGGCTGTGGACCTGAAACAACCCTGTGTCTTAGTTCTAGCTCATCTCAGCCATGGAGTGGAGCAGTACTAACACCCCAGACCTGAAGGAAGCCACACCCATCCATGTACCTAGTAATAGGCCAACTGCGTGTGAACTCTGAAGAGGACCCTCATCTCAGCACCAACCCCACAGAACAAGGTCCTGGAGACAGTATAGCTCACCCAGGGACCAGATAGAAGCCACACCCATTAGGGTCCCTGGGAATAGGCATGCCAACTGTAGTTTCCACCGTGGACCAAGTATCAGCCGCAATACCCAGAGTCAACACAACTGAATTGTGATCCCAGAGGCAATCCCATTAGCCCAGACATCTTACAGGAAAATACTTTAACTTGCTGAAACCAGTCTGTAAGTCTGAAAGAGGGGTTTGCTCCTTCAAATGCACAGATACAAATGCAAGGCCACATGGATAACAAAGAATAAGGCAAATGTGACACCACCTAAGAAAACTAATAAAGCTTCAATAACTGACCCCAAATAAGTGTAGATCCATGAATTGCCTGAAAAGAATTCAAAATAATCATTTTAAAGAAGCTCAATGACATGCAAGAAACTGCAGATAGACAACTAAATAAAATTAGGAAAAGAATTCATGAACAAAACAGTAAGTTTAATAAAGAAATAGAAACCATAAAAAGGAATCAAACAGAAATCCTGGAGCTGAATAATATGACAGAACTGAAAGATTCAATAGACAGTTTCAATAACAGATTCAATCATGCAGAAGAAAAAAATCAGTGGACTCAAAGACAGATCATTTGATATTGGCTAATTAGAGGAGCAAAAAGAAAAAAACAACAAAACAGAGTAAGAAAGCATAAAGGATCTATGGGACACCATCAAATGTACAAAATATACTAATAAGGTAGTATATTTATAGATATACTATATAGTATATAGAAGAAAGAGACAAAAGGGCAGAAAGCTGATTTAAAGAAATACTGCCTGAAAACTTCATCACTCATAGGAGGCATATGGACATACAGATTCAGGAAGCTCAAAGGATCCTAAGCAAGATCAATTCAAAAATGAATACTCTGACACATTTTATAATCAAATTGTTAAAATCCAAAGGCAAAGATAATCTTGAAAGTAGCAAGATATGTATACCATGGAGTAATACTCAACCACAAAAAAAAATGGTGAATTAATGCCTCTGCTATTATCCTGGATGGAGCTAGAGCCCATTCTTCAAAGTGAAGTATCACAAGAATGGAAAAAACAAGCACCACTGGTACTCACCATCAAATTGGTACTAACTGATCAATACTTATGTGCACACATGGAAATAATATTCATCACGGGTTAGGCAGGTGGGACGGGGTGGAAGGGATGGGTAAACTCACACCTAATGGGTGCAGAGTGCACTGTCTGGGGGATGTTCACGATTGTAGCTCTGACTTGAGCAGTGCATAGGCAATATATGTAACCAAAGTGTTTGTACCCCCATAATATTCTGAAATTTAAAAAAAAGCATCAAGAGAGAAGAAATTCATTGCATATAAAGGAATTTTGTAAGGTTATGAGCAGATTTCTCAACAGAAACTTTGCAAGGTAGGGGGGAATAGGATGATGTATTCAAAGTGCTAAAAGAAAAAAAAATATCACCAACCAAGAACACTATACTCTGCAAAACTGTCCTTCTGAATTAAAGGAAAGATAAAGACATTTCAAGACAAACAAAATAAGGGAGTTCATTGCCATGAGACTGGCATTACAAGAAGTGCTAAAGGAAGTTATTTGAGTTGAAATAAAAGGAAGATAAATAACAATATGAGATATATGAAAGTATAAAACTCACTGTTAAAAATAAATATATAGTCAAATTCAGATTACTCTACTACTGTAAAGGGATGCATAAAGCACTCTTAACTCTAATATAAGTTAAAAGACAAATGTATCAAAAACTAACATAGAGTTAAATAGAAGAAATAACACCTGGTGTTCAATAGGTGGGTAGGGTAACTATAATCAACAATAATCTATTGCAGATTTCAAAATAGCTAGAAGAGAACAATTCAAATGTTCTTAGCATAAAAAAGATTAATATTGAAGTTGGTGGATATCACAATCACTGTGACTGGATTATATGAATGTATAAATTATCACATATGCCCCCCAAAATGTACATCTATTACATATAAGTAAAAAAAAAGAGAGAGAAAAGATAAACAATTATAGCTATAAATTGGTTAATAGATCCATAATATAAACAGATATAAAGTATGACATCAATAGCACAAAAATGTTTGGGGGAGAAGTAAATTGTACAATTTTTCTATGTGATTGAAGTTAAGGAAATATCAGCTTAAATTGGGACATTGTAACTTAAGATATTTTGTGTACTTCTCATGGTAACCACAAAGGAAAAAGCCTCTAGTAGATAAACAGAAGATAAAGGAAAAGAAATCAAAGCATATCACTGAAAAAATATACAACAAATCACCAAGAAAGAGAGCAAGATTGGAAGAGAAAAATAAAATAACTATAAAACAGTAAGTAAAAAATTAATAAAATACCAGCAGCAAGTGCTTACTTGCTATCAAATACTTACTTTAAATATAAATGGATTCAATTCTCCAATCAAAAGACACAGGTAGCTAAAGTGAATTTAAAGAAGTCTAGATCCAACAATATACTGCCTATAAGAGACTAACTTTATACTTAAATTATATATAGACCTAAAGTGAAAAGATGGAGAAAGATATTCTAGGCAAATAACTAAAACAGAGCAGGGGTAGCTATACTTATATCAGATAAAATAGATTTTAAGTCAAAAACTGTAAAGAAAGACAAAGAAGGCCATTATATTATGATAAAGGGGTCAACTTATCAAGAGCTTTAAACAATTATATATAATATATGCATCCAACGATGGAGCTCTTAAATATATAATGCAAATATTAACAGATCTGAAGGGAGAGCTAGACATCAACACAATAATATAGGGTATTTCAATACTCCACTTTCAACAAGAGACAGATCAACCAGATGGAAGACCAATAGGGAAATAGTAAACTTGAATATCACTTTGGACCAAATGAACCTAGCAGACATATATAGAATATTCCATCCAACAGCTGCAAAACACACATTCTTCTGAAACACACAGATCATTATCCAGGATAGACTATATGTTAGGACACAAAACAACTCTTAAGAAATTTAAGAAGAATGAAATCACATCAAACATCATATCAAGTATCTTATCTGATCCTAATGAAACAAAACTAGAAATAAATAATAGGAGGATTTTTGAAAATTCACAAATATGTGAAAATTAAACAGCATGCTCCTGAACAACCAATGGGTCAGTAAAGTAATTAAAAGGGAAATTTCTAAAAATCTTGAGATAAATCAAAATCAAAACACAACATACCAAAACTTATGGGATTCAGCAAAAGCAGTGCTAAGAGGGAAGTTTATAGCAATAAATGAATACATCAAAAAAAGCAAAAGATCTAAAAATATAAAACTTAATGGTACATTTCAAGAAACTAGAACAAGAAGCCCAACTTCAGTAGAAGGAAGGAAATAATAAAAATAAGAGCAAATATAACTGAAATAGAGAATAGAAAGACAATAGAAAAGATCAATGAAAATAAGAGTTGGTCCTTTGAAAAGACAAACAAAATTTACAAACCTCTAGACAGAAAAAAATTACTAAAAAAGAGAGAAGATTCAAATAAATAAAATCAGAAACAAAAGAGATATTATAATTGATACCCCAGAAATACAAAGGATCATAAGAGACTAGTATGAACAATTGTATGCCAATAAATTGGATAACCTTAAAAAATGGATAAATTCCTAAAAACAGACAACCTACCAAGTCTGAATCAAGGACAAAATGCAAAATATGAACAGACCAATAATAAGTAAGGAGATTGAGTCAATAATAAAAAATTTCCCCTGAAAGATAAGCCCAGGACCAGATGGCCTCACCAAACATTTTAAAAAGAATTAAAATTGTTATCAAACTCTTTCAAAAAATCACAGTGGAGGGAATGATTCCCAGTTGATTTTATGAGGCCACCGTTACCTTGATACCAAAGCCATATGAGGACATTACAAGAAAAGAAAATGACAGGCCAATATCCTTGATGGAAATCCATGTAAAAAAATTAACAAAGTACTAGCAAACTAATTTCAACAGCACATTAAAAGGATGATTCACCATGATCAAGTGGATTTCATTCCTGGGATGCAAAGATGGTTTAACACACACGAATCAACAAATGTGATACACCCTGTTAACAGAACGAAGGATAAAACCCAGATGATCCTCTCCATAAATGCAGAAATTAAATTTGACAAAATTCAACATCTGTTCATGATAAAACCTCTCAAAAATTGAGTTATGGAAGTAATGTACCTCAACATAATATAGGACATATATGAAAAACCCAGAGGTAACATCATATTCAATGGTGAAAAGTTGCAAGTTTTTCCTCTAAGACCAGGAACAAGACAAGATGCCTATTTTAACCAGTTCTATCCAGTATAGTACTGGAAGTGGTAGTCAGAGCAATTAGGCAAAGAAAAGAAATAAAAGGCATCCATATCAGAAAGGAAGAAGTGAAATTGTCTCTGTATTCTGATGGCATGATCTTATATATAGAAAACTCTAAAGATTCCATTAAAACAAAATACGTTAGAACTGATAAATGAATTCAGCAAAGTTTCAGGGTACAAAATTAACATACAAAATTTAGTACCATTTCTTTACACTAACAATAAACTACCTGAAAAAGAAATTTAAAAATCAATCGTGTTTACAATAGCATAAAACATGTACTTAGGAGTAAATTTAACTAAGGAAGTGAAAGATCTGTACACTGAAAATTATAAAACATTGATGAAAGGAATGGAAGAAGATGCAATTAAATAGAAAGGTTTTGCTCATAAATTGTTAAATTGTCCATAGTACCTAAAGTGATCTACAGATTCAATACAATCACTATCAAAATCCCAATGTAATATTTCACAGAAATAGAAATAGAAAAAAATTCTAAAATTCATCTGGGACCACAAAAGATCTCAAATAGCCAAAGCAATCTTGACTAAAAAGAGCAAAGCTGGAGGCATCACACTATCCGATATCAACCTATACAATACAGAGCTATAGTAAACAAAATATAATTGTACTGGCCTAAAAACAAACACATTGACCAATGGAACAGGATAGAGAGCCCAGAAATAAACCTAAGCATGTACAGTCAATTGGTTTTCAACAAAGGTGCCAAGAATTCACAATGGAGAAAGGACAGTCCCTTCATTAAATGGTGCTGGGAAAACTGGATATCTGCATGAAGAAGAATGAAATTGGAACTTTATCTCACACTATATACAAAAACAAAGTCAAAATGAATTAAATACTTAAACATAAAACTTGAAACTATAAAACTAATAGAAGAAAACATAGGAAAAATGCTCCACAGCATTGATCTGGGCAAAGATTTCTTGGATATGACCCTAAAAGCATGGGCAACAAAAGCAAAAATAAGCAAATGGGATTATCTCAAACTAAAAAGCTGCTTCATTGCAAAGGAAACATTAATAGAGTGAATAGACAACTCACAGATTGGGAAAAAATGTTTCTAAACTATACATTTGATAAGAGGCTAATAACAAAAACATATAAAGAACTCAAACAACTGAGTAGCAAGAAAACAAATAATCCCATTAAAAAAGGCAAAGGACCGAAATGGACATTTCTCAAAAGCAGACATACAAATGGCCAACAGATATATGAAAACATGCTCATCATCACTGATCATCAGGGAAATTCAAATTAAAATCATAATTAAATATTACCTCATAATTGTTAGAATGGCTATTGTCAAAAAGACAAAAGACATGTGTAGGTATGGGTGTGGAGAAAAGAGAACCCTTACGCACTGTTGGTGTGAATGTAAATTAATACAGCCACTATTGAAAACAGTATAGAAGCTCCTCAGAAAACTAAGAATAGAATTACCATATGATCCAGTAATCCCACTTCTGTGTATATACCTAAAGGGTATTGAAATCACTAAGCCAAAGAGATATCTGCACTTCCATCTTCATTGTAGCAATATTCACAATAATGACCATATGGAAGCAATCTAGGTGTCCATCAATTGAATATGTAACAAAAATGTGAAACATATATGCAATGGAATTCTATTCAGCTTTAAAAAAGGGAGGAATCCTATCATTCATGACAACATGGGTGACCATGGAGGACATTATCCTAAGTGGAACAAGCTAGGCATAGAAAGACAAATATGACATGATCTCACTTACATATGGAATCCAAAAAAGTTGAACTTATAGAAATAGAGAGTAGAATGATGACTGCCAGAGGCCAGGGGAGGGGAATAGATGAGGAAAAGGAAAATGTTGATTAAAAGAGTATAAAATTTCAGTTAGATAAGAGGAATAAGTTTTAGTGACCTATTGCACAGAATTGTGACTATAATAAATAACAATACAATGCATATTTCAAAATTGCTAACAGAGGAGGTTTTAAGTGCTTTCACCCTCCAAAATAATTAAACGTGCAGTGATGGATTTGTTAGTTAGTCTGATTTAATCATTCTACATTGTAAATATACATCAAAACATCACATTTACCATATATACATACACACACAACATGCACACACACACACATATACAATTATTATCTCTTAATTAAAATAAAATTTTAAAAGATTTTTAAAAATCAAGTAATGCTAGTATTAAAAAAAATGGCATTGTCATTGTATAAGCAAAAGTTATGATCTGGTATCCAGCAACTCTCAAGTCTCAGTGACATAGGACAGCAAAGATTTTTTAACTTTTTAAACATTTTTTGCTTATTTGCCACTGCAAAAACACCCTAGTCCACAGAGTAACTCTATTCACTGGAACTTCAGAGTCACTGGAGGACCCAGGCTGACGGGACAAAAACTATTTGGTCACTTTGCTGGGGGGGAAATAAAGCTCTGGAGATTTGCACAACCAATTAAATATCTGGCCTAGAAATGTCACAACTCATTTATATACATAATTTATTTACCAGAACTCCTCATTTGACCCCACATAATAAAAAAGGGCAAGAAAGCGAACTCAATAATGTGCCTGAAAGGTCAAGAGCCAGAAACACTAAAGTTTGCCTATTTTCATTGTTGTATCTTTAGTTTACTTCATATAACACAAATAACGTATTTAGTGATGAGTGAACTTTCCAGTTATGCTCTTTCATTTATCAAAATTGTATAAGCAGTTGAACTTTTTCCAGTTAATTTTTTCTTATTACTTGATCAATGATTTTTAATAACTTTTTTCATGAATTTGAGATTTTTAACTCAATGTCAATGCAAATAATAATTATCATCACTCATAAAAATAAGGGTATACATTTGTATGGGAAAGGCTAATTTTTAAACCAATATCCATTGGATGATCATGTATTTTTTGACTATTTTGAATATTTATATGTGTTCTTTTAAACATAGTTCATGGATTTTACTTCAATTAAATGTAACAACATATATCTCCTTCCCATCTGCTATCCATTAAAATATAAATTTTAATGAAAATGTTTATTCAATATCTTAAAGTACAATGAAGTCACATGTATAACTGCTAGAACCCAAGTGAAGTATCTGGAAATAAAATAGGATAATAATAATTTAGAGGGGATGACTCAGCACTTTTCTCAATGCAAATGTGCCTCTGAGAATAAATACAACACAATCTTAAGTAATCAGTCCATCTTTCGATGCCTTTGAAAACAGTAGAAATTCTCCAAAGAGTTTTCAGATCATTTAGAAGGAAATGAATAGCATTGTGCAAGTGGCTGGGACTTGGAGACTTTCGTTATACCATTGGAAAATTATATTAAATGATTATATTTATTAGGAAAGGGACCATGGAGAAACATTGACTATAAAGGATTTACAAGAAGTCTCTACAGTGTTGTATACATAACACAGTATGTTCTATATTTTGTGGGTAGTTTAACAGACTGTCAAGAAAAATTTTGAAAAAATGTTCTCCTTACCATTTGATTACAACTTAACTCATGAGGTATAAATCCACTGTACAAACTATTTCATAGCATAAAATTCACGTGGAAGGCCTCTTCATAATCAATACACAATTTGTCAGGTACAGATGTGAGGCCGTTTTGCCTGTTTTTGCTATTACATTGTGATATTGATCTTTTTGTTTTTATGAAATTATTTTCAAATAACCTTTTTTTAAAAATTGGAATACTTTTATGTTTCCAGAAGATTTGCAAAGACAGTACAGAAAGTTTCTGAATGACTTTCACCCAGTTAACATCTTACATTGTCATGGTGTACTTGTCAAAACTAGGAAACCAAAATTGGTAGCATTGCCACTAACTAAATTCCACACTTTACTTGAATTTTACTAGTTTCTGCCTAATGTTATTTTTCTGTTCCAGGATCCCATCCAGGATACTACAATTACATTGTCATATCCCCTTAGCTTCCTCTGTTCCGTGACAGTTTCTCAAATTCTTCTTGTTTTCGATGACCTTCATATATTTGAGGAGCACTGGTCAGTTGTTTTAGAGAATACCTCTCAGTTTGGGTTTGTCTGATATTTTGTTTGTTTTTTTGTTGTTTGTTTTTATTTTTATGATTAGATTGGGACCATGGGGATTTGGGGAGGAAGAATATAAAGGTGGAGTACCATTCTCATCACATGATATCAAAGACACACACATATAAAATGATTTTTCCCTGATGATATTATTCTTGATCATCAACTTGAGGTAGTATTTGCCATTTTTCTTTACTTTAAACTATATACCTCCCCACCCCTCCCACCTTTCCATACTCTATACTTTTGAAGATTCATGGGGACTTAAAAGATATTTTTCCTTCAGAGATTAAAAAAAAAACCATGATGCCTAACTACTTAAAAGCACAGAATAAAGCAATAAAGGTACAAATACTAAGGTAAAATTCCTGTCAAAGGATAGACAGTTGCTTCCTTAGCCTCGGGAAAAAAATATAGAGCCAATTTATAAATCTTCAAATGGAAGACTGTCTTTGCTTTATTAAGTGCTCAAAATTGGTGTTAAGATTTAGATTGTGAGGCTTTAATGAAGTTTAATTAGCTACATTTAAAGGAAATTTAAAATTTTGATGAAAGTGTTCTGGAAACATTCACTGGAAATTATTGAGGAAAAGATTAAAAGAAATTATTACATAGAAGAACCAAAACAGTAAAAAGTAAATGAAAGAGTCCTAAAAGAACAAAAATCATTTAAAGATTAAAGAACTGCAGAGGTAACTCTTTTAATGTATGAATAGACAAAATAAATTTTATTACTGGAATCAAGTGTGCTTGAATAAATAAATAAAAGCCAGCTAAGTATCATGATTATTCGGTGCTCCTAGAAGCTTTTTATAATCTCTTCATCCCAGGTGATCAGAACATTTTTAACTGACTTAAAAAGTAAAGACTGATGAGTGTGCTAGGATAAAGACAGACAAATCAGTTAAGTAACCATAGAAATTGATGATAAAATTTCTTTCATGGGATAATAACATTTTTCAATTCATCTATTCCTTTTCTGATTAATTAGGAGAATATTTTGAGTGGGTTCTGACAGATTTATTGCTAATTAGTTTGGCTCAAACTTGCTGCCTATTACAGGATGTAGTGACAGCCCTTATGTGGAGTTATATTTATTAGGAGAATAAAATCATTGGATTAGGTCCCTACATAAAATGAATATTTTTAAGTAAGTTTTCCTCCATCTTATCATGAGTCCTTCTTAAATAGGAATGGCAATGTGAATATGAAATGTGAATTTTAAAATTTTAAAGCCTATCTGCTTGTGGGGAGTTAATACTTTGCATGAAGTATTAAAAACATTTGTCTATTCTCCTTGTAGAAATTAATTTAAGGATCTGTGCATTTATATCTACCAATTATGCTCTTTTAAAATAATTATACATTTGCCTATGGCAAATTTCAAGTAAAAACTACAATGCAGCCTTAGTTTTGTCTTTTGAGTCATAGCAGAAACAGAAAGTTATATTTTAACATTTGCAGTGCAATAATGAGAAGGGACTCCTTTACCTAAAAGTAATAACCGTAAAATATTTCCAAAAACTGAGTTTTGCAAAAATACAGCCACAGTCTTTGTTCAGACCTGTGTGTGTTTGCCCTAATCTTCTAATAGCGTGGCCTCCCTGCTATCAACATCTTCCCATGCCAATCCATCTCCTAGTCCTATCAAGCTTAATGTTTTAAATTCCTCATGTGATCACACCACTCTCCAGTAAAATACACACACACACACACACACACAAACACATACACAGACACGTATATATTCAATGTATTCCACCTGCTGAAGGATAAAGTCTAAATCTGTTAGCATATTTTACAAGACTGGACAGTCTAGGACTAAAGTTGCTTTAGTTGAAAATTAGGCTTTGGGTATGTCAATGTGTTTGCAGGGCCCTTATTTTCTCCTACTCATTGTGCTTTCATTGGTGTCATCTTCACTCATAGTACCTACCTGCTTACTCTTCATCTTTTAAGAATCTAGGTTAGGAATTTAGGTTTCTCTTCTGTGAATTCAGCCTAGATTCCCCAGGAGGACCTCCTTGCCTTTTCGCTTAGCACCATGCTTATTCCTGATTAATGCATACCCTGTTGTTCGGACATTGCTTGCTTTGTGTAAGGAATTTTGCATTTTGCATTCCTCATTTCAAGTGCATATCACAGTTCCTGCCAAAGACTAAACCACTCAATACATATTTATAGAGTAAAGAGAAGGAAAACATATAGAGATTTTAATTGCAGGGAAGAAAAGAAATGCCATCAAGAAATACCTAAATAATTTCATCTTGATTTACAGTATAAGATTATTTTCTCAATTGTATAATATGACTGACATTTGTACATGGTACTATCGCCTTAAAATTTCATCTTTTGCTAGCTAGAATATTGCTAGAGAAAAAGTGCCTGGATGTGGATTTATTTCCTCTTTTCCTCATTTTGAAGGAGTCAATTAACAATTGGTGCCTAACTAGCTAAGAACTGGTGTTACAAGAACACCTAACATAATACCATGCTTTTAAGTACTAAAAAATAAAAATAAATAAAGAAATCAACATTTATAACTCTCTTAAATTGTGAATTTCTAACTAATACTTCCTGAAACAACTTCTTAGAACCAGCAAGTCTAGCTTTGAGCTGCTGCTTCTGGTTTCTTCTTCCTGTTGTCATCCTGACAAATATTTGGAATTCAGTATACTTTCCAAAGGCAAACTTTGAGTCTTTAATGATGACTGGGTGTATGGGGGTGAGGTAAGAATCATGTGTTGTTTGAAGAAACTCTAGTCTGGGAAATTCTGATTCCAACCAATGCCACCTACCCTATGACTGCCCTACCACATCTCTAGAGAACAACTTACACTTTGGGAGTTAGAAGAATGGTTAATACTCAACTTTGATGGAGACTATGACTTCATATTGAAAATATGCAGTAAAGAGAGAAGGAGAGTTCCTTAAAAAGAATTGTGGGTTTGACTATTGGCATATGGAATATGACTGGAAGCAAGCAGAGAAAAGTATCTACCTCAGTCATTAGAGAGCCATGCACCCTGGGTCAAAGAGAAAGACTTAATGCAAACCTAAAATGATATGTGAATACCCAGTATTCTACAAGCAGAAGGTGGGCTGAGGTAAGTATAGTCTTCAATGATGTCTTTAGACATGACTCAAGAGGATAATGGAGAAGGAAGGAACTTCCAGAGGGCAGTACTAAGGGCCATGGAGAACAATGACTTTTGGGGCTATGATCAGGGAGCAGAAAATAAGGGTTACTCGAGGTATACTCCCTATCCCACAAATTTAAGATTGCTGTAGAACAGAAGCTGTTTTGTGTCTCCACTTTTTATATATCTAAAAGGAAATGTTTATGTGATTATTTGGTATCTATTTTACCACTGCAAAGTAGCTGCATGTGTGCATGCATGCAGAGAGCTTGGCTTTCTCAAACTTAGATCTGTGAATCAAGAAGATTAACATCTAGAACAAATGCAAGCCTGTATCAAGATCCTGGATGTTGAGTCTGATGCCGCAGAAGGGAGAGAGGTGAACATTTGGGGCCAATAGCATTGCCCATGGTCAATTATGACACTGTTTCCAATCACTCACTGCCCTTTTTGTATGAAGATTATTAGCCCTGTCCATTGCAATGTGAAATGCAATACCTCCCCAAGGGGAATATATTTCCTCACACCATTGACTTCTGGTTTTACAATATTTCTTGCTTTGGCTAATGGAATGTGTATGGAAATATTGAGTATACTACAACTGAGAAGATGCTTTTAAGAACTACAGTATGGGTTAGCACTTCTCCCTTTTCCCTTCTGCCATAAGAACAGCATACTCCAAATACAGGATGTCGCTGGGTTGCTGGAATGAAAAAGACCCACCCCATAGAGGAGAACCAGGGCATAGCGGAGCTGCAACTGAGTTGCAGCTTTAGTGTAGCATGAACAAGAAATAAACCTTTGTTGTTTCAAGCTTCTAAGATTTTGAGGCTGCTTATTTCCAAAGCATAACCTGATAGCAGCTGACTAATAAACCACCTGATGGCTATCTTTCTCATGATGTTACTTATAGCACCTAGTGCAGTGCCTCCTACAAAGTCCCTATTAAATAAATACTTGATATGTACACTAGTGAAGTCATGAAGGTGACTAGTCATTCATCATCAAACATCTCATTTGGAAAATGCCCCATTAGGTATTTATTTTGCCTCTGATAACTACAGGAGTCCTCAGGTAACTTTAGGAACCAAACTGTTTAAAGGGCTATAATTTCTTTTGATGAAAAATCAATATTGCCATAATAAGGATGCATTTGAAATGCGGGTATTGATAATTCCATCCGTATGTCTGAATAGAAGAGAAATCATCATATCAATGCAAAATGTCTAATATCTTAGCTCCTATAAATCAATAAGGTGAAGGTCAACAATTTCCAGTTTTAGCGTATGTGCTGCCCAAGTGAGCACAAAGGTAAAACAATTTCCTAGAAAAAAAATGGGCAAGAGCAAGTTCTAATGGCTCTTAAATGAAAGTTGCATAAAAATGCAAATCAAAACAGATATTGTTTTTTAAAATATTTATAAATTTAACATATATAACAAATTTTGATAAGCCACTACATTGGCACTCACTGGAGTGAATAGGCAAATTCATATATTGCTGATAGAACTTTTCAAGATGATAGTTCGATAATGTCCATCCAAATTAAAAAAAAAAACACCTAGCTTTAACCCAACAATTCTAACGCTAACATTTTATCATATAAATATACTTACTTATAAGCAAAATGACCTCAATATAAGGATGTTCAATACAACATTGTTTGTAATAGTAAAAGAATGGAAACAATCTAAATGTCAACAGGGGAACTAATGATGTAAGCACATTGACATTATAAAGCCATAGTAATTTTATATATAATCATTTGGAAATGTAGCCAAGTATATTTTTATGTGAAAAAGGAAGGTGTAGAAGAATGTGAACTATACTGCCATATGTATCAGATTAAAATATATATTTACATACACATATATGATGTATAGTTAGGGTGACCATGTGTTTCAGTTTGCCCAGGATATTTCTGATTTTCTCCTGTTGTCCTGACATAATTACTACTTGCATACTCTTGCACTCTCAAAATTGTCTTAGTTTGGTTGATCATTTATCAAGTTATCATATATGTACCTTATGTTTTGGTGGCATATGCCTAGAATATTTCTTAAGGTATGCACAAGAAATATAATGATTACTATCTCCAGGATAGCTGTGGTCTGGGTTGGAAAGCACAGTTAATTTACACTATAGATTTTTATGTACCATGAATATAAACCATGTGTATGAATTGCCAATTCAAAGTTAGTATAAAAACTTTGAACGTAATTACTCAAATTTCTCTCAGTAATATTTCATAGAATATGAAATTATTGTGAAATACAGGAATAATGATCAAAATAACAATACAAAATCATACTGTGTGATGTGAAGAGAAAGAAGCAAATGGAATCATCGTTAGAGAATATTTAAGGGTATAATGTTCTAGAATTGCATTCTGTGGCTACAATGCTAAATTGTAGTCCTAAGCAGAGTATAATTTTCTCTCTGACCTCTTGATGTTTTGTAAAAATAAGATGTATGAGATAATTATGATGACTTCCAGTAATTAAATAGATTCCTAATTTGTAAATAAATCTTATGTATTTCCAGTTCTCACCAAGATATAGTGTCTATTTGAACACCATAGCAAATCTCAGAGGACTTTTTTTCTCAAAATACAATCTATATTTTTTCTTCAGGCCAGAAGGCTAGCATAAAACAAAATATTGTGGGACAAGCTTCATTAATTATTTGTCAGAATATAAGCTTCTGGTATGGAAGCAGATTTTCCTGGCTGGATCACTGTGATACTCTATTGGCTACAGTAGGTGAGATATGACATCTTGTGAGTACTCTATATATATTGCATAAATGAATGGATTAATGAATAAAAGATTACAGTTTGATAGGTATTCTCATACTTCAGGGTGTAAATTGGCAGAAACTTTTTTCAGGGTGGGGCATTTTAATAGAAGAACCAAAATTAAAATAAATATACTTTCTAAACGAGCAATTTTATTTCTAGAAATTTATCCTGTGATAATATTCATGTACCAGGATCACATACTCCCACAACTTATAGTGTATGTTCAATGGACCATTACTATACATAATAAAATGTCATAAATATTCATTTTTTAAGAAACATTTAAAATCAGTTATTTAGATCCATAAGTGGAATATAATTCAGACATTGAAAATAACAAAGCAGATAGGTATTTTCTGAATTTAAATTAATTTATAAAAAAGAAAATAAAAGGCAGGGCAAGAAAAGAAAAAGAAAAAATAAAGGAAAAAAGGAAGAATATAATCTTTCAACAAGGGATCCCAAGAATGGCACAATCAAATATGAAAATTTACAGTCAGC
Source organism: Daubentonia madagascariensis (assembly GCA_023783475.1). Classification (NCBI taxonomy): domain Eukaryota; kingdom Metazoa; phylum Chordata; class Mammalia; order Primates; family Daubentoniidae; genus Daubentonia; species Daubentonia madagascariensis. The sequence continues at coordinate 3,913,617 of JAKFHU010001798.1, read as the reverse complement.
GATGAAATCAATTAAAATTATTTTATACATATTATAAATTAATTTAGATGGGGCAATGTATGAACATTATATATGTTTATTTGATCATAGCTGTGTTTTCCTATTACTAAGCTCCACAAAAGCTGGGATCTTTATTTTTGTGTTCACTTCCGTGCCTCTTGTTCCAATTCATAGTAGACACTCAAAAATTTTGTGGATTTTTGAGGTATCTAAAGAGATCAGGTATTCTCTGTGTCATATATTCTCTGTAATGACGTGAACTAGACAGAGATTTAAAGTAAGACGATTGGACAAATTTCTCCTAATAAGTCTATAATTTTAAAAATATTTTACTATACCATTTACTTGAGAAGAGGCTTGTGGTTCAATATTTTGCTGACAGGACTTTGAAATCCTGCTGCTTTATTATTTTCATACAGAAAGGCACTGGCAGGCTTCATTTTCTTTTGTAGTTTTATACTTCCTTTGGCAATCCAAGCAGCATAGCTCTCTCCATGTCTTTTGTGTTAAGTAATGCTATTGACTAAGATCATTATGCAGATGTGTGAGTCTACAAAAATCAATACCTAGCAAGCATCCCCTGTCCTCTGCCTCTTGCCTTGTGAACACACAAAGACTTTTATTTGGTTGGATAATGCAACACCTATTTGTGCACAATGTGTGTAATTATTAATATTCTATTAATATTTGTTTGTCTTATGGCTTGTCTTTTGCCAAGTAGAACTATCTGGTTTCAAACTGCTGACAGTCCACATCTCTATGCCATGATGTAATGCAAGGCATAGTTTCATGAAACGTCTTACCATAATCCTAAACTTGGTAGAGATGGCATTATAACTAATTTTTTTTTTTAAAAAAAACAGTGTTCCTTTAAATAAAGTAATTTTCTACAATGCTTTTTGGTGATATTGATAAGTTAGTAAAGATCTTCAAGCAGTTTATAGGAATAAAATGATGCAGAACTTTTATATAGGATTATTTGTGGGGACTCAATTTCACTTCATTGGCAGTTATACAAACACTATTTCTCAGTGTTGCACTGTTAGAATATGTGAAACAAAGAGTGATGCAAAGAGCCTGAAGTCAACCTGAAAAGCAAGAGCCCTGGGTGCTCGTCCAACCCTCTGTGCTAGTGCTTCTGGAAGGGCCTTGGTGAGTTGACAGATACTAAAGCTAGGATTGGGTAAAAATTAACCCAATAGAATTTCTCTATTATTTTTAAAGGCTTAGAAGACCTATTTAATTGAAATATTCATTCATTTAAAAATTTTTGAACAGTCTGAATAAGATGGAAACATACGCTATAATTTAAATATTCCTTGACCTCTCACTTTCAAACAGGTTAAAGCACACCAATATTAAGGTGAAAATCTATTTCCAAATAATTATAGTCCTTAGGCTTGAGAGAGGGTAATATCTTGAAAGGCATTAACTATAATAGATGTGGGATAACTGCCATTTGACTGACACTCAGTTACTATTTGAAGGACTTCTCCAAGGACAGAAGATTCTTTCTCATAAAAAGATGGATGCCCCCAAAGGAGGAAAGAGTAAGTGTTCTTGAGAAGGTATTTATTTGAATATGTTTTCAGCAGGGAATTATAAAGAGAAACTGTCATACTATTAAAATTAAATTCATATGAATAAAAATGATAATAAAATTTATTGAGCCCTTACAATTTTTCAGGCAGTTTATATATATCAGATCTCTTTTAATTCTCTAAAAAAACCTGTGTAATGCAATTTTACAAATAAAGTGACTAGTGCTTAGAAAGATTAAATTTTCAAAGATTCTACCTCTAGTAAATGATAAAGCTCAAATTCGACTATAGGCAATTGGTCTACACATAGCAAGTTATAAAAACTAAAGATAAATGTTCAATGAAAATATTTTTGTTTTAAAATTCCGAAGTGTCACAAGAATGGAAAAACAAGCACCACCGGTACTCACCATCAAATTGGTACTAGCTGATCAACACTTACATCACACAGGGCAATAATATTCATCAGGGGTCAGACAGGTGGGAGGTGGGTGGAGGAGATGGGAAAACTCTCACTGAATGGATGCGGGAAGCACAGTTTGGGGGATGACCTTGATTGTAGCTCTGACACGGGCAGTGCATGGGCAATATATAGAGCCAAAGTGTTGTACTCCCATAATATTCTGAAATTAAAAAAATAATAATAAAATAAAAAAGAAGCATTAAAATAAATAAATAAATAAAATTCTGAATATCTAAGTGAAATATGAGAATACTATTTAAAGTGAAATATGAGTAGCCATTTTATTTTTTTAAAAGTTCCCTCAATTATAAAAATTGTTTATCCTGATGATTAGGCATTACTAATGGTATATAGGTTTGAAACAATTTCAAATTATCATATACTTTGCCTCTTAAGAGATGTGCAACCATTAATCCTGAAGTACAGGAAGCTGGTTTATAAATAGATGCCTCTGCTTGTAATATATCGTATATAAAATTCCTCTTGTTTGTCCTTGCAGTTCATGCAAAATCAAACATTAGCTCTAGGGAAGGCATATTTTTGTATTTTATATTGAATAAAAAACTATTTAAATTCCTTAAGAAGAAATGCATCATGACTGATATATCTTACATAGTACTGGCTATGTAGAATTTGGTTTGTAATGCATGTTTTTATTTTTTAATATATAAATTAAACCCAAGATTACATAGATGTAAAAATAGTTGTAAGGTGTTTAAAAATAAAACTTTGTTTTGGGACATTATACAATGATGGACACATACCTGATCCTGATATTTTTCATATGAAGTAAATAAATATTTTCAAGAAAGCATTTTCATTCTAAATTATATTTTAAGTTTGTTCTGTGGTTTATTTCTCATTTTCTATATTAATTTTCTTTTGCATTAGTCAATTATTTGTAGCATGAAAAGGTCTTTGCATTAAAATAAGCAAAAAAGTTTGATGCAATTAAATGTATTAATATGATCAACAAATATGTGGTGGAAAAAGTAGAGTTTAATGTATAGTGCCCACCTTTGCTAATCCAAAGAACATTTCAGTTAGAATATACATCCTAGTGGAAGCTATTTCGGGGAAATAAGAAGTATACATAAAATGATAAATGAGGAATTACAAAGGCATTTATGTCAATTATAAATGATTATAAGACATTAGTTCTGGGGAGATACAGGCATTTGAGACAGGGTTTGGGTCCTAAAGGAGATCATTTTGTTAAAGGGTGACAATTAGTTAAAAGAAAAGCAAAAGCAGAATAAAATTACAAGATATTATGATAATTTTTATGAGAAAGGTAAGTACCTCCTTGCAGCAGGAGAGAGAATAGCTGTTTGGATATGAGAAGTCCTGTGAAAGCAAAGCATCAGAAAGATGATGTGGTAGGACTTAGATGATGATACTTTCTTATGTTTCTTTTGCATGTGCACAAACTACTACATAACAAATTTTACAAGCTGTGTATTTGTGAAAGGAGAAAATACTAAAGAAACATGTGAATGTTTAATTGAAGGGGATTTTTAATATGCCTTGAAAATGGTGCTTAATTCCCCTTATACTTTACTTACATCCTCATATATTAGCACATGGATTCTAATCACAGCAATGGTTTAGAAACTCAATATATTATGGAATAGATTATAAGGTTGTGTAAATAATGTCATAAATAAAACCATCTAATTATATCACAACAAAGGTTAAAACTCCATTTGTAAACTACCAAATGATCCAGCTGAAGAGACATATGTTTTCCTTAAACTAATGAAATATAGAATGTGTGAAATTTATTTTGCAAGTAAGCCTGAGATTTTACCTATGTCAAACTGGAGAGAGGCTATGTGTTTTCCATGAAAAAAAATTCCTTTAAAAAAATTAGAAGCAGAAAACTTTCAAACTTATTTCATCCATGAATATGCCAGAGCTAAATTAAAACCCACAGTTTTATATCTGTTATTCAAAAGAGTATTTCAAATTGAAGGACTGTAGCTATTTGTTTAAACACGGATCTTGAAAATTACTCTGAGATTTTCTTGGATAACTAAACCTAACGGAATTTACGGATATTAGTCTGAGAATTAGTAACTGTGTCTGTTCTGTTAATAATGGAAATACTTGATGACCTGGGTTCTACTTACATGGAAAAAATGAAAGGAACAATAAAAACTAGATTTACCTTTTGCGTACACCTCATGTAAATATGATTCATATTGCTAGAGCTTCAAACTCTATTACAAAGAGAATCTAGGATTGTGAGCTATCTTATAAGCAATAACACAGGTAGCAGGGTTAAATCTAGAAGTATTAATCTGTGTGTTTCCTGTGCATTTTCCCCTTCATCTCTGCAAGCATTTCATTGGAACCTTAATCTACTTTCATCCTCTTTCTCATCATACATAGAAATGAAAAATAAATATTTAGAGAAAGCATTGCCTAAGTGATAAACTGAAAGATTCTAACACATACTCAGAGAGCAAGTTTTTCTCTTTCCAAAGATAACTTTAGGTCTGAGGTGAAAAGGAGGGAGTCTGGTGGCACAGGGGAGATGCAGAATGAAAGGAAGGAGCAGAGCATCAAGAGTCAATGAAATGGAAAAGGACAGACCTTCCAGAATGTCGCTGATTCTGGATACCCATCTCTTCATAGCCTCTGGACCACTTAACTGGCAGTTCAAGCCACTCAGCTCATCTGAATATGAATTAGTGGTCTAGGATATTCTGTATAGTGATAAGCCATGGAAGAAACATTTTCCAAATCCATTTCCAAGGAGCAATTGAATAGAATCACTTTGGAATTTTTCTACAAGGTAGGTCAGTGTTGGGCCCTCTACCATTTTCTATATTCTGTTTAAATTACTTATTAGTCCCACATGCATGTGGCCTTACAAGTTCCTATCTTCCCTCGACCAAAATGTTCATATGTATTTTTTAAATTTCAAAATATTATGGGGGTACAAATGTTTTTGGTTACATGGATTGCTTCTGTTATGCTTGAGTCTGGGCTATAAATGTGCCCATCACCCAGATAGTATTCGTTGTGTCCCTTAGGTATGTTTTTACCCATACCCTCCTCCTCCCTCCCCCCTGCTTGATTTCCACAGAGTTTGACTTTCCTCTATGTGCACGTGTGCTCATCGGTTAGTTCCAGTTTGATAACAAGTACATGTGGTGTTTGTTTTTCCATTCTTTAGATACTTCACTTATGATAATGGTCTCCAGTTCCATCCAAATAGTTGCAAAGGCATTAATTCATTCTTTTTTATGGCTGAGTAGTATTTCATGGTATACATATACCACATTTTGTTAATCCACTTATGTATTGATGGGCACTTGGGTTGATTCCACATCTTTGCAATTGTGAATTGTGCTGCAATAAACATTCAAGTACAGTTGTCTTTCTGATAAACTGATTTCTTTTCCTTTGGGTAAATAACCAGTTGTGGGATTGCTGGATCAAATGGTAGGTCTACTTTTAGTTCTTTGAAGAATCTCCATACTGTTTTCCGTAGAGATTGTACTAATTTGCAGTCTCACCAACAGTGTATAAGCATTCCTTTTCTCTGCATCCATACCAGCATCTATCATTTTTGGATGTTTTAATAAAAAGCCATTCTAATAGAGATAAGGTGATATCTCATTGTGGTTTTAATTTGTATTTCCCTGATGATTAGTGAAAGTGAGCATTTTTTCATATGTTTATTGGCCATTTGTCTATCTTCTTTTGAAAAGCTTCTGTTCATGTCTTTGCCCACTTTCTAATGGGTTTGTTTGTTTTTTTCTTGCTGACTTGCTTGAGTTCTTTGTAGATTCTGGTTATTAGCTCTTTATCAGATATATAGCTTGCAAATATTTTCTATTTTATATGTTCTATTTGAAACCATTCAGTCGGTTGTCTGTTTGCTTTGTTGATTATTTCCTTAGCTGTGCAGAAGCTTTTAATTTAATCAAATCTCATTTATTTATTTCTGTTGTTGCTGTAATTGCCATTGGGGCTTAGTCATAAATTCTTTGCCTAGGCCGATATCTAGAAGAGTTTTCTCTACATTTTCTTCTAGAATTCTTATGGCTTCATGCCTTACATTTAAGTCATTTATCCATCTTGAATTAACTTTTGTGAGTGGTGAGAGATATGGATCCTGTTCCATTCTTCTACATATGGTTATCCAATTCTCCCAGCACCATTTATTGAATATGGCTTCCTTTTCCCAGTGTATATTGTTGTCTGCTTTGTCAAAGATCAGTTGGCTATATGTGGATGTTTTTATATCTGGGTTCTCTATTCTGTCACATTGGTCTATGTCTCTATTTTTGTTACAATACCATGCTGTTTTGCTTACTATATCCTTGTAGTATAGGTTGAATTCTGGTAATGTGATGCTTCCAGATTTGTCCTTTATGCTTAAGATTTCTTTGGCTATTTGGGCTTTTCCTGGTTCCAAATGAAGCATAGAATTATTTTTTTAATATCTTTGAAATATGATGTTGGCATTTTGATGGGGATTGCATTGAATCTGTAAATAACTTTGGGTAGTATGGACATTTTAACAATATTGATTATACTGATCCATGAATGTGATATGTTTTGCCATTTTGTGTCATCTGCGATTTCTTTCCTCAGTGCTTTGTGGTTCCTTTGTAGAGATCTTTCACCACCTTGGTTAAGTATAATCCTGGGTATTTTGTTTTCTTTGTAGTTATTGTGCATAAGTATTTTTTAAAACACAGTTTACATTTCTAGATAGTGTGTCACACTTTAGTCCTCCAAATGGTCTCCTTGATCCAAAAAATTAAAGGAACAATTAGTCTCTAAAACAAACAAACAACAAACAAAAATATCCTTAAATTCCTTCTTGTGAATTGAAATTAACAAGGAAGACTAATTTAATATTTTTGTGACATTCACTATGAGTTTGTGATTTTGAAAATGTGAAGTATGAGCTTTCAAAAATTACATGAGAATATTACTTCAAAAGATGAGTTAGTTTATCAGATACTCATTGATATTTAAAACTGCAATGTATTTATGTATGTTCAATTCTTATTCAGAGTAATGATATTTATACTATCCTTCAGGGAAGGTAAGTTTGAACATTTGTAAGTTTTATAATTGGGTCTAAACTTTATCTTTAGAAGAATTTTACACACAGGTATGTTTTATTTAACAACTCAGAATGTCACATGTGTGAGTCTTTCTATGTTGCTGAAGTATCAGTGAAACTTCTTAATTTATAACTACATGTGGCAGGGATCACAGAAGACTTTGGGTAGATTTAGGTAGCAGGAATTGAGGAATATATTTTAATAGCAATTTAAATATCACACAATTCGATTTCTAGGTATTATCCCGAGACTACTTCATTATAAAAAAATAACTCTTTCAAGTCTTTTCCTGTAAAACTGCTTCCCCAATCCCCAGGCTGCAGACTGATACTAGTCTGTGGTTTGTTAGGAACTGGGCCACAGCAGGAGGTAAGCGTTGGGTGAGGGAGTGAAGATTCCTCTGTATTTACAGCGGCCCCCCCCATCACTGCCATCACCATGTAAGCTCCTCCTCCTGTCAGATCAGCAGGGGCATTAGATTCTCATAGGAGCAGGAACCCTACTGTAAACTGCACATGAGGGGGATCTGGGTTGCAAGTTCCTTATGAGAATCTAATGCCTGATGATCTGATGTGGATCTGAGGTGGTGATACTAGCACTGGGGAGCAGCTGTAAATACAGATTATTATTAGCAGAGAGGCTTGACTGCACAATAAATGTAATGCACTTGAATCATCCAGAAACCATACCCCCAGCCTCCCAGTCTGTGGAAAAATTGTCTTTCATGAAACTGGTCCCTGGTGCCAAAAAGTTTGGGGACCGCTGCAATAAAAGAAACCTGATATTATGTATTGGTAAGATCCTTTGAAAACAATATGGTGTGTGATCCCAAATCAAAATATATAATCACAGTCTCTGATTGGGTAATTCCAGTTCTTGAAATATGATTTAAGGAAGCAGTTATCCCAAAGTAGAATGTTATATGCTCAGAAAAGTTTATTAAAAATTATAAAATTGAGAAACAATATATGTCTAAGGAGGTATTGATAGGTGTTGATCTGATATACATCAGTTAGAGGAATATCATGTAGATATTAAACTGACAAATATGAATGTGAAAAAAAAAAGTTTATGCAAAAGCACAAGATGGATTTGTTTAAACTGGTATTTATAATGTGTTGTATAGATTAATGTAATATGGAAACACACAAAAAATATTTAGAGCTAGCAATATTGCATTGATTGTGAATTGTATTGAATATATTGTGTTGCATTAAATACATATGATTAGGGGCTAAAACAAATTTATTTCAATTTCTCCCCTTGAGAAATTAAGACTAGCAATAGTAGGAGAAACAAAGTATTATTGGTGTCATATTTTTTTAAAAATCATTTTAATGTTTTTATATTTTTATTCAAAATATTATTTTATTTTTAAATAAAAAGGTATTCTAAATTCAATGTAGTATTTGACAATTGAATATTACAATACTTCTTTCTTAGGTCCACATTTAAAAGATAAAGCACAATTTTACATATCTTACTCAAAACTTTTTTTTCTTACAAGGCTGGCATACAGTAGGAAACTGATAAAGATCTTGTTGACAAATGGAAATTGCTAGGAATTAAAATTACCCTGCTTATACTAATCAATACATAGAAGACATTGAGGCATACACATTCATTAGAAAATCATTACAGCACATAAAAAATGTATTTGAAAGTGCACTAATGTGAAAGTTAAAAAGATATGTTTATTACACGTCTTAATAGGTGAAGAGTGATAAGGAAGGACTCATTAGTGCAGTGTTTGTAAAGTGTGGTAAATGGAGCATTGCCGTTCTCTGTGGTCTATCACATTTTCTGCAGATGGAGCTGCTGCTGTTTGTGGTGGGGTGAGGGAGAGGAAGGAGGAAACAATTCTGTTCATTTACATTTCCCAAAATTGAAATGTGAAATGTATAATCCATTCAGGTTTTTATTCCATCTTGTTATATTCTTAACAATCTCTATATTCTTAAAGGTTTCCCATGAACTACCAGAATCATGTTGTTGACTTTGTCTCTGTTACCAGTCATTAAACAAGTCTCAGTAATTTTTCACATCATTTACTTTTTATTATTTATGCTAATAATTTCTCATATATTTCACTGCTATTTTCCTAACTTAAAATAGGAATCAATGGTTCAAAGTGGTTTACTTAAAAGTCACAGGGACAAAGCAATGTAAAAATGCATTCAGAATAATGTATGTAGGACCAGAGTGCACATATAAAACGTGCAGAACATGTGCAAGGAAAAATCAAATTTCACAGAAGCAACTATCAAAAATATCTTTTTTAAAAAATAGAAAGTTTAAGGCTGAGTATTTTAAAACTGGATTTTATTGGACAATTTCATTGTCTCTTAAAAATCTTTCACAAAGAGTAACATTAGAGATTTTCATCATTTTCCATCAAACTCAAATGAAATGCAATTGATATTTACACAACAAACATCAAATAATGTTTTCTGGTGCACAGATTAGCACATTTTATATTTTCAAGGAGGTCCTATATATTATATATGTTTACAATGTTATTCTGGATTGTATTAATATTATTTTTGTGGTCACACTATTTTTTGTTGAATAGCAAAATGATTAGTAAGTCATGAAATGTAAGGAAGAGAACATAAATTACAGAGGGTTCATGCAAAATTTTATTCCTTAGGTGAAAAAGATGTTAAAAATAAATTTTTGTGCTGAGAAATATATAGATCTAATTCTGAACATAAAAATGACATGCTCAGAAAGAAACAGAAGTAGGTATTGGAAAACATTCTTAAGTGCAATACTGATAATTATACACACACACACACACACACACACACACACACAGAGTTGTCGCTTGATATCTATGGGATTGGTTCCAGGCCCATTCCCATACCAAAATCTATGGATGCACAAGTACCTTATATAAAATGGCATAGTATTTGCATATAACCTACTCACATCCTCCTATATATTTTAAATCATCTCTAGATTACTTATAGCACCTAATACAATGCCTACACATCACTTCGTTTGCATGGATTCAACTTAGCTTTCAGTGTGCAGTAGGCTGCTTTTTGGAACTTTGTGGAATTTTTTATAAATGTTTATGATCTGCATTTGGTTGAATCCATGGATATAGAACCCACAGATATGGAGGGCTGATACATACACATATGTATGTGTTTTTATATATATGTATGTGCTTATATGTACATATGTGTATATCCTATATATTTGAAGGAGAAATATTCTACTTGTTCATGAAATCATATGCATTATAAAGAAGAGGTTTTTAATTTTACAACCTGTACAGTGAATTGAGAAAGAGAATCAGAAGTGATAGAGCTATACGAGTAGCAAAGAAGTGTGCAAGTGTATAGGTAGGGCTTTTTAGTAGCCTCAGAATTTCCCCCTTAGAAAAGCAAATAAACTCCCACCACACCATACTGTCTGATAGCTATTACCATATCAGTCCAACTCCACATGCATTTCTCTAAATCCCTCAGAGATTTTCCTATTCTTATTTCATTTGACTTCTCAACAGCATTCAAAAATACTCAGCCATTTTTTGCCTCTTCAAATTATGTTTATCGGTTTTCTGGAAATCTTTTCACCTGATGATGTTTTACTATCTTGTAATTATAATGCTTTTCAGTTTTTGTTTTAATCTGGCACTTTTTGAAGGGGCCATCAACTAATCTGTCATTCTCAAAATAGAGGTTTCACTGTTATTCACCATTCTTAATCACTACATCCCTTTTGAAAATTACTTCCTTAAAAATTGGCTTCCAAGATACACCATGATCCTTATTTTTCTTTTTAATATTTTCTATGTCCTGCCTTTATTGTTGGCAAACTCATCACTCTCCACCCAACACTTACAATTTTTAGTTCATCAAGATTTAGTCTTAAGTTTTCCTCCCTCTTATTCTATGTAATCTAAGATATTTCATCCAAGTTCATAGTCTCAATTGGTACTAATAGATGACTCAAAAGTATCTCCAGCCCAGACTTTATATTCTAATCCAGAATTGTATATCTGATATCCTTTTGCATTTTCTGTTTGAATATTCAGAGTTAACTCAAACTCAGCATATCTCAAAATAAATCCTTGACACCTCCTTGCCCCCCCAGCATTTTCCTTCATTCCTTATAAATGCAACAAAAACTACTGTGTTGTTCTGATATGAAGAATCTGGAGAGTTGCCCTTTGTCTCTTCTTCTATATCCCAGTATCTAATTTATCACTGTGCTCTGCAATTGACCTCTTAAATAACTCTAACTTCTCTGTTTTTCTTTAGCTCCATTTACTTCTTTACACTTCAAGTTATTAAATTCTCTTGCCCGGGTTACTGTAGTAACTTTCTAACTCTGTCCTCACAGGCACTCTTGCTCTCCCAAAGAACACCCTCCATATTATGGAGTAACAGTGTCTTAGCAAATTTCTTTATGTTGTTATTTTTCTGCTTACACCCTTTATTTATTTATCCAATAAGTATTTATTAAGTGCCAGGATCAAGGTGCAAAGAACTCAGTTGTAAGCAAATAGAAAAAAAAATCAGCTTAATAGAGCATACGTTCTGGAAGGGATGACATAGAGTATCAAATAAACACCTAAATATTAATATATAATGAAATGTCAGGTAGCGATACATGTTTTGAAGAAAAACAAAGTGAGACATAGGGGGAAAGAATGGTGTTATTCGATTTTTTGGTGGACTTCTCTGTTAAGGCAAAATTTGAGAAGGCTGACAACAAAGTGAGAAGAAAAACACATATTTTTATTTGGAGGAAGAGTGTTGCAGGCAGTAGGAGCACCTACAGCAAGACCCTGAATGGGACTTATCCTTGGTAGGAAAAAAGAACTGCCAGTCAGTGTAACTTGGGTAAGAAAGAGCATGGTAGGAATTAAGAGAGAAAAGAGGATGTGTAGGGTAGTACAGATCATGGAGGGATTTTTTAAAGACGGGTAAGAATTCTGTATTTTAACCTAAGTTCAGTGTGAAACACTTGGTGGTTGTGAATAGGGAGCACTAAGTTTCTTGATGATATTTTTTAAAGCAATCTCTTAGATTGTTTATAGATAAAAGACTAGGAACACAAGAATAAAGGTAGTGAGATAAGAAGATATTCAGTAATGTAGATAGAGAAGATGCAGACATGACATAGGTTGGAGCAATGGAGGAAGTAAACGTGGATGGATTCAGGATATATTCTTATAATAAAGCAAATAGAATCTGCTTAATGTATTAGATGTGTGTTATGAAAGAAAGAGAGGAGGCAAAGATGACTATATTTTTTTTCCAGAGCAAGCAGGCAAATTACTGTACAATTTCTTGTGATAGGGAAAAAAAACCCCATGTTTGGGGAAAGGTTCAACAATTTTGTGTTGAAAATGTTAAGTCTGAGATATCCAGTAGACATGCAGGGTGAATTGAATAATGTGCAATCATGTGTATGAGTCTAGAGGTCAAGGATGAGGCTAGAACTAGAGATCTAAATTTGGCAGTAAGTAGCAAATAGATGGTATTTTAAGCCCATGAGACTAGATGTGATCTCACACGAAGTGAAAATAGATAGTAAAGAGGACACCAGGAGACTGACTCTCAACAGAAACAGCTAGGCATGTAGGAGGAAAGTAGACCTCCTACTATGTACCCACAGAATAAATACATAAATAAATTGATTGACATATAAATTGCAATCCAGTGAGGTTGGCCAACAAGAACATGACATGTTTCTGTCTCTTTGTTCTTAAAGACATTACTATTGATCTAGTCCAGCAAGCAAGGAATTCAGGACAATCCTTTGCTATTATCCTTTCTGATTAAGTGGTAAAAGTTTCCCTAAAGGAGAAATCTCTCCATAATACCTCCCAATATATAGAACTATTTGACAGAGACTACTGAATATGTGTATTCACTTCTAATAAGACTGCAGTCCCCAATCCCTGGACCATGGGACCGGTAACTGTCTGTGGAAAAATTGTCTGCCATGAAACTTAGGAAATGGGGGCACAGCTGGGGGGCACACATTAGGAGGTGAACAGTGGGTGGAGTGAGCGAAGCTTCACTGCTCCCGATTGCTTGCATCACCGCTGGGCTCCCTGCCCCCCACCCTACACTGGTCTGTGGAAAAATTGTCTTCCATGAAACCAGTCGCTGGTGCCAAAAATGTTGGGGACGGCTGTTAAGATATAAGACATGTGAGTTAGAATTTCGTATTACAAGAAACTGTCGAGGTATGCAAACTGCCCTATAATTACAGCTATTTATCATTAGAGTTGGATACATTAGTATAAGTGTAACATTATTCTTAACTGATCAGAAACTGTTATTAACAATTTTATAATGTCTTGTGTTTTATTACAATAAATCATTTTTTAAAAATTTACTTGAATGTGATGGTCTATGTGTTCCAAATATCTATTCAATGGTCTGCAGATGCCAAGAGTTTGAGAAATCGTGCATTAATGAGCAGCCTGAATCTATTAACCAACTATTTTAAATATACTCTGGTAGTTGGTACCTAAAATATTATTATTTACTTATTCTCTTGGAATATACTCTTTATTCTTGAAAGAAGCAAAGAGTATCATGGTTTAGAAAGATAGACAACTCTTTGTCAGGGTCCAAAAGCCACATGTACCTTTTCTCAAATGTTTAATACACTCAATTGACAATAAAGGCCAGGTCACAGTTGAGTCATAGGAATTACAGTAATAAATTTCACTCCTGCCCCATCAAAGCATGTTTTATATTAACATAAACACACGTTTAACAATTATTCTAAAGAATGTCAAATCTTCTCTTAAAATAGTTTGTATATAGTAATTTCTTCCTCTCTGTGAGACAGAATTCTGTTTTGTTCTTAAACATGTAAAGGCACAAATTTCTTTCCATAGCATTGAGGAAAATAAAAACAAGAAATAAAGAAAATATTCATGTGTATTTGGATTTAGAGTCACTCCCTCGCTTAAAGACAGCCACAAGAGTGGCTGTGGAAAATTTGCACCCAAGTTTTTTGACAGCAAGCTATAATGTGTTGAAGTCACACCCGTTTTTAAACTTCTAAACTGTTTTTGATTAAGCAGTTAGGCATGGAATTCTTGAAATAAAACACGTATTCACATCTTTCTAATCTTAAAGCTGAGAAGAAAAATTGGCAATAACTGGAAGGGACCTCAAAACCCTAAAGCTAGCTTAATATTTTATGTGAGTTCTATGTGATAAGAAAAATGGTAGGCATGTTTAGCAAACAGGAAGAAGAGACATCAGATTCTGTATCTAATTTATTGATGAATCTGTTTATGAAAACACTATGAAAAGAAGTTCTTCAATTTATGGGACTAATTTACCTCTCCTTCCAAAATATTTCCTAAGGAAAGAATCTGTTATTTCCATTTTGGTGCCTTCTTAACTCTGTCAGGCCTGCTTTTGATGAGGTATATAAAGATAGAAGCATGTTATCTTAATTCAGAAAGAAAGAAAGAATTCGGTTTCTTGTATTTTGCTTTCTGGAAGACCCAGGCAGCTGCTATGCATTACATTTCAAGTATTAAGAAGAAAGAAAGGAAGGGAGGGAGGGAGGTCATGAGGAAAGAAAGAAAAAGAGAAAAAAACCCCACAGACCTACCTTAGTCTGGTTTACTATGACTATCTCTTGATTTGAGTGTCAAAGTTAATAAAGATGTCAGGTAAAATCCATTGGACTTATTTCTTTTGTATTAGTAAGTGCTCCTCCTCAATAGGCTAATTTAGAATTTCACTGAAATATCTATAAATGAGGCTATATATCTCCATGATAATAGTTCTAAACTGCATTAGGCACCTAATCTGCTTACTATCACTTCTTGGCATAATAGCAATTTTTAAAAGTGTCTTTAATTTCAGAAATGCTCTGTGATTTTAAAATTTTAAAAGCAGTGGCTACCAACAGCAGAATGGCTTTTGGATAAAGTGGATAATTATAATCTTTCTAGGAACCAAATTAACTAGCTGCCAGCCTTTCCTAAGAAAAAAGCTTTGTACTTTGTACATTTCTCAGCAGATATTTGACATAAGGACCATGACTAAGCAAGTTAGGCTACTTGGGATCATTTAACATGATTAAAAAAAAAATAGAACCATGCAGTGATAGACTGAATTCCTTATGCTAACTAGACAGAATTCTGAGACTGCAAATAGATGAGTTTGAAAGGACAGAGTGATTGAAACTCCTGTTGGGTTCATTTTCCTTCATTTAGTGGAGAGTATAATTTCAAAATTTATTCTAAGTAATATCAAAATTCAATTGTTAATAGATAAGAATGAAGTAACACTGGCATTTTAAAGAACAAAGACATGAATGCAAGTGAAATATTCTGTCACACATCTATTTCATAGGTTTCCAAAATCTTCCTGGTAGTACATAAAGATTGGGTTGAGGAATTTAATCATATTTTGTAAGAATACTTTCTGTACCTATACAATACCCATTCAGCAAACACACACACATATTTCTTTGACATAATTTGGCTTGGAATTTCAGGATGAAGCAGTTCTTTTAAAATATCCTGAGATTTTAGAGCTGCCTCATTTTCAGAGAGTGAGTCTAGATTCAGAGAGGCTATGTGACAGGAAGATTGCCTGAAGACTTTGAGACAGGTGAAATGGCTTGACTCACTGCAAGCTTTAACACAATAGTTTATGAATGTGACCCTTGCATTTGCTGGTAGAGTATCTGGTGTGACTTGGTTAGATCACTTACCAGCTATGTGACCTTAAGCAAATTACTGTACTTTAAGTATCCTCTTTCATAGATGGAGATAATGATGGTACCAACTTAACAATTTTGTAAGAATTAAATAAATTAATATGTGGAATTAGTTTAAAACCAAGCTTAGTGCATAGGAAGTACTTTAAAAACCATAACATGCTATTATTACTATACTGTTTGAAAAATACATAATACTGCTATATAAAAATGGTTGTTATTTTAAAGGAAAAATACTTGAAGCCTTGAAATTATGTTTGCAAATATAATTGTTGATATATTTGTATATTTAGGGGGCAAATCTGGCAACTGTGTCTTTCCTTTCCTAGATTTCATTCAGTCTGTTTCTTGTCTAAGAGGGAACCATTTATTGTTAAAAAACAAAGGAACACACAAAAAATACCATTTTCAACACTGTTAACGTGTAAGGGATGGGAGAATGAGCACCTCTATGATCCAGGCCAAGGGTGTATCTCATTTTGATATTAAAGTACAACGAGTCCACAATTTTTCCTCCTCCTTTGTCAGAGTATCTCCCTCAGAGATAAGATTCACCTGCTAAAAAATGTCCTATCTGTCAGATATATAAAATTAAGTTGTGTAACTTAATGTGGCGCTCTTCACTGAAACCATTACTATTATTGAATTGATTCACAAGATAAAATTTTTAAAAATGAATCAAATGTCTAAATAATAAATTTTGTATATTTTATTACACTATTAATATTAATATAATTACTGGATAAATACAAAAACATATGAAAATCTCACATCTCTATCTAGGAATATCAAGCAATGATTCCTTACCAGTGGAGCTTTAATCACACTCGTGCACATATGGAAGTTACATTCTTTGGGGATTGGGCAGGTGGGAGTGGGGAGGACGGGAAGGGTAAATTCACACCTAATGGGTATGGTTTGTGCTGTCTCGGGGATGGGCACACTTGTAGCTTTGACTCGAGCGGTGCAAAGGCAATTTATGTAACCAAAGCATTCGTACCCCCATAATATTCTGAAACTTAAAAAAGTAAATAAATAAATTAAATCAACTAAAAGCTCTTAAATTACAATATATAAAATAAATTCATAAATGAAATATGTCAATACATTTAGCTTAACAAATATTGAAACTATGTTATTTTGATTTTATCAAGAAATAATAATTTTACATGTTATAGAACTATGGCGTATTAAAAATATGTGTAGAATGGAAGGTAAAATTGAAACATAAATTTATAATTTTCCCTTTAGTTAAAAATTGTTAAAATAATATCTTGCTGGACAACCATATTTCCAAAAGTTCCCAATGAAATAAACGTCTGTGCATATTTTCACATATTTCAAAACCTTTGATTTGAAGTAGTGAGAATGTTTTGAAAAATACCTTCAATTTCCAAAGTAAATGCATTAAAATGCTATTAGGGCTGCACTCATTTTAATTTTATATTTCATTTGTTAATTATGTTATACCTTATTTTTCAAATTTATTTTATTTCATTATGAATTGACAAATTATAATTGTATATATTTATGGGGTACAAAGTGATGTTATCATCTATAAATACAAGGTGGAGTAATTAAATTAAGCTAATCAATGTATCCCATACCTTCAATACTTGTCATTTTTTGTTGTGGTGAGAATATCTCAGCAATTTTGAAATGTACAATATATTATTATTA
The DNA here is from genome assembly GCA_023783475.1 of Daubentonia madagascariensis. Lineage (NCBI taxonomy): Eukaryota > Metazoa > Chordata > Mammalia > Primates > Daubentoniidae > Daubentonia > Daubentonia madagascariensis. The sequence goes on along the minus strand of JAKFHU010001798.1, from coordinate 3,896,113 downwards.
ACTATATTCACCATGCTGTGTAATAGATCTTAAAAAATAAAACTCTTAATTCTTCCTGAGACTTTCTACCCTCTGACCATCATCTCCCCATTCCCCCCAACTCCCAGCCTTTGGCAGCTATTATACTATTCTCTGCTTTTTTGAGTATGACTATTCTAGATTCCACGTACAAATGAGAGCATGTGGTATTTTTTTTCTCCACCTGTCTTATTTCACTTAGCATAATGTTCTCTATTTCCATCCATGTTGTAACAAATGACAGAATTTCCCTTTTTAAGGCTAAATAATATTCTGTTGTGTTTATATAGCACATTTTCTCTATCCAATCATCTGTTGATTGATAGTGGTGAATTGCATAACTTGGCTATTGTGAATAGTGCTACAATAAACATGGGAATGCGGATATCTCTTTGAAAAATTGAATTCAAGTTTTTGAATAAATAACCAGAAGTAAGATTGCTGGATCACATGGTAATCCTATATTTAGTTTTTTGAGAAACTGCTCATACAGTTTTCCATAATGACTGTATTAATTTATATTCCTTTGAACAATGTACAAGTGTTCCCTTTTCTCTATATCTTTTCCAACATTTACCTTTCATTTTTTAAAATTATTTTCCATTTCTATGAAAAATGACATTGGAATTTTTATAGAGACTACATTGAATGTGTAGATCATTTTGATTAGTATGGATATTTTAATTCTTTGAATCCATGAATGTGAGATATCTTTCTATTTATTTGTGTCATCTTCAATTTGTTTCATCAACATTTTATAGTTTTCAGTTCACAGGTCTTTTACTTCCTTGGTTAAATTTATTCTTAAGTGTTTTATTTTTTGTAAGCTATTGCAAAAAGGATTGTTCCCTTGATTTTTCTCTGGCAAGGAATTCATTCCAATACTATGTTGAATAGAAGCGGCAAGAGTGGGCATCCTTGCCTGGTTTTCGATCTTGAGTAAAGACTTCTCATTTTCAGCATTGAGTATACGGGGGGCTTATGCTACAGGGACCTTATTGTGTTGAGGTATATTCCTCCTATGCCTAAATTGTTGAGAGTTTTCATCATGAAAGAATGTTTTATTTTGCCAAATGCTTTTTCTGTATTCAAAGAAATGATGATATGTTTTTTGTCCTTCATTCTGTTACTATAATGTATCACATTTATTGATTTTTGTATGTTGAACTATCCTTGAATCCCAGGGATAAATTCTACTTGATGATGATGAATAATTCTTTTAATGTGTTGTTGAATTCTCCTTGCTCATATTTTGTTGAGGATTTTTGCATCTATGTTCATCAAGGATATTGTAATTTTCTTTTCTTGTAATGTCCTTGTTTGGCTTTGGTATCTGCATAATGCTGGCCTCCTACAAAGTTTGGAAGTATTTCCTCCTCTGATTTTTTGCAAAAGTTGAGAAGGATTGGAATTAGTTCCTCTTTAAATGTTTGGTAGAATTTAACAGTGAAACCATCAGGTCCTGGGCTTTTCTTTGATGAAAGAATGGGAGACATTTTATCACTGATTCAATCACCTTATTGGTCTGTTCAGATTTTCTATTTATTCATGATTCAATTGTGGCAGGTTGGATGAGTCCATTTTTTCTAAGTTATCCAGTTTGTTGGCAGGTAATTGTTCATAATAATCTCTTATGATCCTTATTATTTCTGTGGTATCAGTTGTAATGTCTCATCTTTCATTTCTGATGTTATTTGTTGAGTTTTCTCTGTTTTTCTTAGCTAGTGTACTTAAAAGTTTGCCAGTTTTGTTTATCATTTCTAAAAACCAACACTTCATTTTAATGATTTTTTTGTATTTTTTTTCAAGTCTCTATTTTATTTATTTCTGCCTTACTCTTTATTATTTCTTTTCTTTTGCTAACTTTGGGCTAAGTTTGTTCTTCTTTTTCTAGTTCCTTAAGCTGTAAACTTAAGTTGTTTATTTGAGATCTTTCTTTTTTTATGTAGACATTTATTGCTATAAACTTTCCTCTAAAAGATGGTTTTACTGTATCTCATAAGTTTTTGGTATGTTTGTGTTTCCATTTTCATTTGTCCAAGATATTTTGTCATTTCCCTTTTAATTTCTTCATTGACCTATTGTTTGTTCAGGAGTATGCTGCTTAATTTCCACATATTTGTGAATTTTCTGAAATTCTTCCTTGTTATCAATTTCTAGTTTCAAACCAAACCACTGTGTTCAAAAAGATACTTGACATGATTTCAACCTTTTAAACTTGCTAAGACTTGTTTGCAGCCTAAGGTATCATCTATCTTGGAGAATATTCCAAGTGCACTTAAGAATGTTTATTCTGCTGCTGTTGGATATAATGTTCTGTATGTGTCTGTTTAGGTCCATTTGTTTCAAAGTATTGTTCAAGTCTAATGTTTCCTTGTTAATTTTCTGTCTGGATGATGTGCCTGTTATTGAGGCAGGCTTCTCCCTGCATGGGCGGGACTATGGAGAGGACTCTGTGGCTGAAGGGAATTGCTGATTGGCCTCCTGGGTCAAGCAAGTCTAGCCCCTGTGCTTCTTCAAAACATATGATGGTGACATGTCCCTGCTTGGGCATAGTGTGCTGGGACACTGGACAGGGAGTTTAGCAGTCCAGAGATTCAAGCCAGGTTGAACTTGCCACTATGTTTCAGAAAGCAATCAGCTCAGCTTTGTGGGTGAGTTATGCTGTTGACTGTTGTCTCTGATTAGGCATCACTACTGACAGGAACACAGAGGTACTACGATGGTCTGTGGGGCTGGTCACTGTAAGCCTTACCTCTTTTCTTGATTTCTGCGGGACCCCATGTAGTCTAGCATGCCTTTACCCATAAGGTGAGACTGGAGTGGGCTTCCTGGGAGGCATCTCAGAATGCTAGGGAAGCTGGTTGACCACCTCAGATTCTCTTTCCCTCTGTAGTAACCAAAAGCCCAGGGGAAGGCTCTTACTTTGGCATTGTGCCAACTTGGGAGGGGGAAGGCCTGGTGCAGTCAAAGTGAGACCATTCATCTTTTCTAATTCAGTTTACATTCAGTTCTGTGGACCACACAGATGTTTCAGGCTTGTTTTCCTGTATTGAGATTTTCGCACTGATGTTCTGGTCTGTGGATAGTTGCTAGTTGAACTTTCTGTTGGGGGGAGTGACATGGGAGACCTTCTATTCCACTGTCTGGCTGGCATCTCTCCCATGTTATAATTTAACACTTCTCTTAGGATAAAAATTGAAATGTTCAATGTTACAAGGTTAATCCATTTAGGAAGTTGTGAAATAAGAAATAAAAATCTCAGCTGGTTTTGAAATTAAAATAATGGGAAGGATGGTGAAACAGGAGGCAGAGTTCATTTCAGTTCATTCAAAGTATTGTCACAGTGATTCTAGTCTGATCTTTTTTGAAACAATAATAGGAAGCCGATAAAAATACTTGAGCAGTGGATTGCCTTATTTAGAATTGTGTTTTAAAATATCACTATTATATGTAAATGATTGATTTGAAGGATCCAAGAGAATATATAGGAACAGTCTTTAGATCATCTTATTCATAAAACTTAGAAGAAAAATTGGCAATAACCGGAGGGGAACATGCTATTGATATTAATATCTATCAAATATTAATGAGTGTCTCTATTTTCCAGGCCCTATTACAATCACTAGGAAAAAAGATAAATATGACATATGATGTTCACATTCCTGAAGGTCACGTTCTAGTGCACCAAAATGATCAATAACCAATATAAAAAATAAAACAGTTAATTCTAACTTTTATAAATCAAAACTATGATGGGATCAAGAGTGGTGGCATGGCATGAGGATAATTTATGTGGTAAAGTCAGGTAAGGTCTTTTTGAAAAGGTGATAATTGATCCCAGTTTAAAATTCCAAAAACTTGACATGGTAAGAATTTATGAAGAATTTTCCAGGAATTGGAAATATCAAATATATAGGTTTTGAGGAATTTTCTGGCATATTCTGATATAAAAAGAAGGCCTTGTGTCTGGGTTTACATGAATGATAAGAATAGAGGTATAAAAATGGAGGGGTTGAGAAGAAGCAAAAGATAGGTTGTCTTTCATTTCCTAACTAGATCAGGTAGGTCCCTGCAGGCCATAATCAAGAGTCTTAATTTCAGTCTAGGAAGGGAAAACTTTAAAGGAGATATGATATTTGATATATTTTTAACAGATCACTCTAGGCAACCAATGGGAAATGAGAAGCTGGGAAAATGTATCATAATATAGTCAGTGAATAATGAAATTAGGGAAATGAGTTGGAGCTTTTTGAATTGTTCAGGTAAGATATGACAGTAGCTTAAAAGAGGTTAGTAGCATTGGAGAAGGTAAAAAACAACATTTTCCATATTTCTTGGAATTAGAATCAATAGGACTTACTGAGGTAGTGATTATCTAAATATAGTCCCACCTTATCCATGGGGGGTATGTCCCAAGTCCCCCAGTGTACGCCTGAAACCATGGATAGTACTGAATCCTACAAATAATATGTTTTGTCCTGTACATACATATCTGTGATAAAGTTTAATTTATAAATTAGGCACAGTAATAGATTAACAACAATAATAATAAAGTAGAACAATTATAACAATATCCCAGTTTGCTTATCAGAACCCTAGCCCCAGGAATTAGTACATGTGTCTGAGACTAGATTACCCTATATCAATTTGTACTTAATTCTCTGCTTTTAATTTCTTATCATTTACTCATTTATTATCAAGTCCAGCTATATGTAGATTTGTAGATGTTTGTATATATATAATGTAAATATATTTTAATGGTGTGTGTATGTTGGTATAAGGTTGGGAGGAGGAGGAAGTCCATATCAGTTTAGCTTTTAATATTGTTAGGAGCTCCCCAAAGTGATTTTTCTACCTAAATCTATAGTTCTCTCATTTATCTGGACAAATATCTTAAACATATTAATGATTAAAATTTGAATATCCTAAATAATTAGTCCACCAGAGTAAACTTCTTTGAGAGCAGAAACCAAGACTCATTTAAATTTGTAACCTACTTATATTTTAAACATAAGTATGGCTGAAACGTATTTGCTGAATTAAAATTTATATAAAACCATATGTTTAGATTTTTGTTCTAAAATATAGTATTCTGTAGAAGGAATGCAGAAGAAGAAATTTTCCTAACATTTTTATTAAAAATTTCCTCCATGTCTATCACAAGTTCCCACTTAATGAAAAGGACCTGAGATGCTTTAAAATAAAAATATACATAAGCAATTATTTGCAAATTTTGAATGTGCTTTTCTTCACTCTAGGTAATTGAGTAAAATATTTAAGATATTTAAGTTGGCAATGTCTCAAGCAAAACAATGACTTTCAGTAAACTGGTAAAATTGTTCTGGCTACCAAAGAAATATGTTTCCACTTATTATAAAGACAAATTCTAACTGACCAATTTAAAGGACTGAGTTTTTCTTTTTTTAAGAAAATATTTGATTCTTCAAAGGGATAGAAACTGTTGAGTATATAATTTCAGGGGAGATGAAGGTAAATTGTGATAACTGAAATGTTTTCCATTATATTTCTTACATAACCTATCAGGTATACTTTCCTTATCTGAATAGCAATCAAGTAATAATTTGTAGGACTCCAGTAGATTTCCTTAGGGTGAATAGCAATATAAAACAGAAATAAATTCTCATTTTGAAAGAGTTTGACCTTTAATAAATCTGTAAAGGAAAAGGGGACTTAAAAAATCTCTGGCAGATTTCACAGGCCTCAATTAAGAAAGGCTGTAATTATTATTACAGAACAAAACTGAATAAGTTAGGCTCCTGGAGCTTGTCCTGCACTATCCTTAGCAACCCACTCAGCTAAGAATTAAAGTCCTGAGCTGAGTCTCCCTATAACACTCTTCCCATTTGATTTAGTTTACAAAGACAAATGAATAATAGCTGTCTCCTAGAGCGTGAAATTTCATTGTAACATGCCAAAGTATGTTTTCCTTCTGACTAGAAGGAAAATGGAAAATAAAACAAACAAATAAAACCCCCCAAACCTCAAACCTCTTAATATCTTCCACCATCTTCGTAAATGTATTGATGAAAAGGAACTAAGGAGTCAAAAAACACCCTAATTATAAAAATATAGCTTCATTATCTGTGCTGGAAACCAAGCCTCTTAAGAAAAAAATTACTTCCATGTATTTTTACAATTCTTATTACATAATCCCTCATACTCTAAGCACACACAATTTTAAAAAGAATAAAATTCATAAAGAAGATGATATAAGTGATGTATTTATTTAAATTAGCAGTATTAATTTTTAGCACTGGTTAAGATGTGATTTTACAATATTGTAGTTGTTTTTATAGGCTACCCATGAAATCCAGTATAACTTTTCTATCCTTCACAACTGGCATATTCTGGTAGGTTATAATCAACAATTTATTTCATGTTTTAATGTTTAACCTAGTGGAAAAAATATTGCGAATTTTTACTATCACTGTATTTAGTTAGAACAGCTGTCTTCATTCAAAGAACAGCTCTATATTAAAGCAGTGGTTCTCAGCCTTTAGTATCACCTGGGGGGCTTGTTAAACCACAGATTGCTGGGCCCCACCCCTAGAGTTTGTGATTCATTCAATAGATCAGGGTTGGAGCAAGATAATCTACATTTTTAACAAGTTCCCTGGTGATGTTCTTGTTGTTGGTCCTGGGATCACGATTTTAGAACCACTGCTCTAAAGGATAAGAGTTCTCATACTTACGGCTGAAAAATCACCTTCGGAGATTATGAAATGTGCAGATCCCTGGGTCTGCTGTCTAGACATTCAGATTCTGTAGGATCCAGAATAATTACTCACTGGCTTAAGTTCTTCCAAGTACTGAGAGTCCAACTACTACGTATATCCATTCAGTCATTTATCCTTTATTTTTAGCATGTTACAGTGGGGTGGGCAAGGAGGCAATAAAAAACATGAAAAAATAAATACGATAAGTTGAGAAAATAGTATGTCATTGAAGAAAATTACATAGGTTAGTAAGATAAAGAATACCTGTCAGCTAGGCTACAGGGTAGAGGTGGAGGTTCTTTTTGATTTGTTGGCCTTACTGATGATGTAATATATGGGCATAAATCGGAATTGTGAGAAGGGACAGGACCAGCCAGCCAATGCCTGGTATGTGAGTATTTGGAGTGAAGTATCCTAAGCTGAGTAGACAAAAAGTAAAAAGAGCTGAGATACAAACAAGCTTGGCAAGTTTACGGAATTGTATGCAAAGAAATGTTATGTGCAATAAGGTCAGAGAGGTATGTGCTTTTCTACTACTGAGGAAAAAAACCTTTGGTTTTCTGATTGCTCCCAGTTCATTTGAGCTATGAGATTCTGTAGAAAATCCCCAATGCTTTTGTTGTCCCAAATCGTCACTAACTTAAATATTTATTGAAAACATTTATTAAGCATTTACTATATTCTATACATTTTGATAATTGAATACATATTAATGATTATTTTAACGGTAAATATGGAGAAGAATAAATTGAAGATGGCTAACAATAGATATTTTCAAATAGATCTTTTAAAACCTTTACAATTAACTGCTTAAGGAATCTCATATTTTTCTTTTGTTTAATCTTAGCAGAACATATGCCAGATGATACTAACAAAGCTCAAAAAAGTCTAATATTTAAAAATCAAAATACTAGTTTAATTAGCAAGTAGGCTGTATAGCAAAATTAGCTAAGAAAATGTTTCCCTATAAGCAATTTACATGGGATTCAGAATTAGTAGATGGATCAGTGATGAACATGGATTTGATACAAATGGGTGAATGTTTACAATTATTTGAATATTTTATGGCAGCAGAAGGAAATAAGCTGATTTATTTTTATCAACAATCGGTATATATCTTTCAAACAATGCAGATAGTTGACTCAACCTTATAAGGCACCCTCTTCCCTAGATAGTACACAATTTTTAATGATGGATTTTTTTTATCAATATTCTAGCAGCCTAAATAAGTTGTCTACCACAATATAGCAAGAGAGGAGATATTAATAGAACAACTATAGAACTCAAAAATGTTAAAACAAAATAAACATACACAAAATCACAAAGTTGTTACTGTTGAAGATATTATGAACAGACCAATATGTAGCTTTGATAGTGTCTGAGTAGGGAGGTGGGAGGAGGGGAGGAGGGGAGAGAGAATTTTTATTTGGGGGGGATTAGGTAGGGGTAAACCATATTTCCAGCCAACCAACGCTTATGGTGACTGTGAAGGTGAAATACCTCATCGTTTATATGTGAGCATGTGGCATCCAAAATTACATATAAAAAATAGAATTAAAGTATAAAGATTCAGAACCATTTTAAAATAGATACACCTAAAAGAAGAAATCTAAAACCATTATGGTTTTTCCTAAATATTGTATTTTGTAATATTGTCATAATATTTTTGGCAAATAAATTTATTACAGGGTAGGTAAAGAATGAAAAAAGGAAAGCTTTTCAGCTAATTTTAAAATTTCAAACTCACTAAGCAAAATTTTCAACATACAACCGAAAGGACAATTTCTCCCCGTCTCTCACACTCCCTCGCCTTCTTTCTTTCTCTCTTTTGTACGTATCAGTCATCCACAGGCACATGTATAAGAGACAACACTCCAGAGCAGTAGCAAATTTACTGCGATCCTAGAGTCATGCAAGTTGAAAGACTTTAGCTTTCGTAGTATGGGTGAACTAAGGATCTATAACTATTTATTTTTTTAAATAATGTTTTTATTATTTTACATTTGCTACATAGTAGGTGGTACATTTTAAATAAAGTGATTTTTAAAAAAATATTTATTTTCAGCACTGGATTGTTAATAAATGTATGTTTTAAAGAATACCTGAGGTCTTTCTTGATTTCTATTTTTCCCTTCCCTCCCTCCAGTCACTAGCCAATCCTATCTTCAAAATATATTTGAAATCCAAACATTTTCCGTCAACACATTGTTTTAACCCTAGCTACTACTACTACTCATTGGATTGAATTAATTAATTCATATCAGATAAACAAAAGGCTAATGAACATATGACAAAATACTTAATATTGGTAGAAATAACATGAATGACACCATTCACCCAGTTTTAAAAAGAAATATTCAATAAATCTACTGTGTTGACTACATGCACAAATACGTGTAAGAGAATAGTCATACTCATGGTGCAAATGTAAATTTGCACAATCTCTTTGAAGGCCTATTAGGCAGTGCCTTTTAAAATTAAAATATCTCTCCTATAAGATTCAACAATTCTACTTCTCAAAACCTCCCCAAGAGAAACACTCACAAAAACGTTCAAGGGCACATGCAGAGAGATATACTTCTCACCATTGCTTGTAATAGCAAAATGTTATAAACCCTAGATGTCTGTAAAATATCCTATATACTGTTATATAAGTAGCAGTTAGAATAGTTACATATCTTTATATGCTGATGTACAAAGTTCAAGGCATATTGTTGAGTGGAAAAAAGCAAGTTGAAGGTTCCTAGAAGAATGTTACAATATGTGCAAAATTACAGAGTTAAAATAAAATTATGTTTCTAGTAATACATATATGTACACAGAAAGCATCTGAAAAATGTATACCACAATAATAATAGGGATGGAAATCATATTGGGGATATTAATATTTTTTTCTTTTATTATAAAAACTATGTATTTATGATACTAAAAATAAATTAATGTTGCAAAGCAGTGCCTGGGGAAATAGAAAATTGGACAAAGTGCTTTTACTTATAAAATAAATAAAAGTAACAAAATAAAATAGATAAAGCTCAACTATATTAGTTATCAAGGAAGTTCATATTAAAACATCCACAAGATACTCATTTAGACATAGTATAAATGCAAGGAAAAAAAAAATGCAAGCTTTGCCAGCCTGGGTGAGGAAATGATCACAGAGGAAATGTCAGAGTCAGGATTTGATCTTTAACGGTCCACTATACTCATTAGACAGAAATGGTTATACTAGCAGAAACAGGTTAAACAATCGCTTCCCTTTCAGAGTATGCATCTTGTTTCCTAAGGGATATTGCAAGAGATGCTTATCTATACAATTTATCTCAAAGCCAGCCAGCCCTTTACATTTTCCAGTACCTTCCTCCTTGGCTTTCTCCTTTTGACCATGACTTGCTCACCTTTCTCCCTCAATCTAGCTTTTCCACCACATCAGCCTGATGAGAAACCACTTCCAACTTTAACATGTAACTCTCACCTGTGGCTTTGACAGTGCCCCTCCCCTCAGGTGTGCCATCTCCTCTCATTTGGTAAAACATTCTTTCTTTGACATGGCTTTCGGGCCCCATTAACCTGGGCACTACTCTTGCAAGTAGCCCTGTATATTAGAGGCAAATAAATGTAACTCTTCTCTTCTCATTCCCCCTGTATTGGAACCGATTTGTAATTAAGACACAAGAGACAGGCATATAGAGATAAAAATACTGATAAAGCTCATTAGAAAATTTTGGATCTGTGGGCAAAGCTGCTTGCTGATAATTTACCCCAAAGTTACATTAACGCCCCCCAGACACTGCTACAGCTGGAAAATTGCACTTGAAGCAACAGAGCTTACCACGCAGAGTTTATTAAGTGCTAAGACGGAGGACCGTAATGCAACCTTCTGTGAACAAGTTGACAAAAAGATAAGCCCCGCCATAAGATAAGCCCCAACTAGCTTAGCAGGCTCAGTTTCTTCTCTCAATTTTTCCAATCTAATTTAAGACATCCCTGCTCTATTAAGGAGGGAAATGGCAAAGAGAAGCTAAAAGAGATATCTATGAGCAGAGTGTAGTGCCTCTAAAACCTCAGGGAGTACCAAAATTGACTTGAGAGCTGGTTAAAACTCAGATGGCTGGGCTGCAACCTCAGAGTTTCTGTTTCCGTTGGTCTGGGATGGAGCCTGAGAAGTTCTCAAAAGTTCACAGGTGATCCTGCTGTTATTGGTCTAGTGATCAAAGTTGAAGAACCACAGTAATAGTGTTTTAGAATGATCAGGGAGATTCTAGAAAATACTGATGCATCCGCCCCACCTAAACTAATCAAATCTAAGTCTCTGAAGGAGGGGGTCTCTTGACAGTGGGATTTGATAAATCCAGATGATTCTAATATTCAGGTGGAGGTAATCATAGCATTTAGCCAAACTTCTTTCACCTACATACCACAGGACAGAAAAATATGATTTCTCTGAATTTTTCTCTTAAATTTTAAACTCACACAATTTAGCCAGCAGGGTATATGTTTCTGAAGATTCAGAAGGAAAAACACATGACTGAATCCATAGCTTTTGACATACATAAAAGTGTTAACTTAACAAATATAAGTAAATGTCCATATGTCTACAAGTATATTAAATATATTTAAATATATAAAATATATATACATTTATAATTTACACAGTTACTTATACATATAAGTAAAGTAACACATATAAGTAAATTAATACATATAAGTGTTAAAGTAAACTAACTCTCCAACTTATTCAAGCAATTTTTATTCTCAAGGTAAGAACTGGTCTGACAAGAGCTGGCGTAGGTACAGTATGGCACACTTATTTCCAGGCTAGACCTGGAATCAAGATTGGGACCTGGAGGTCAACTGGGTCTTTGACAAGAACTAGACTGGGTCCAGTTGGAGGCCTAAGGTAAGTAAAATTTTAGAAGGACAGAGTATTATGGATTTGTCAAAATCTAGGGAGTCTGGGACTTCTCCATCTGGAACTCAGCTAATTTTATGTTCAGAAGTTGTGGACCCAGAACCTGTGTTTTTCTAAAGAGATGAGTGCACCTTAGGAAGATTACTTAGAGTTACAGCGACCACACTAAGGAAGTTTTATTCTAGATACAATTATTCATCTATGGGTACATTCAGAAAAAAGAGAGGGGGTCCTAAATATCTTAGCAACAGTGAGATACATTTCTGATTGGTATACAGAGGTTTCCAAAAAACAGAAGGACTGAAAAATACAGCCTCTCTAAAGGAATCTCTATAGCACATTAATAAAAAATTGTTCTGAATTTACTAACCTCTTTGATCTCTTGCCTTTTTTCATTTGACTGTCCTCAACACCAACTTCCTTTAAAAATTAGATCCTCAAGTGAGTCAGGAGTATGTGCAACAGCTAAATTTAAGTCTGTCCTGCACACAACTCTGAGCTACTATAAAAGCAACCAACCAAGCCTAAACAGGAAAACCTGGAAATAGACTGTTGTCCCCTAGGTCACTTATGTAAAATTTAGTCCACAGTTTCAACAAGATTGACTTCTGACAATGATAATAGGTGAATATCAGAAACTCCTTCTTGGAAAAAATGTAACATCCTTTCTGTCTGTCTTAGACATGTTTAAATCTTTAAAGTGCAAGTTTCAGGGAAATGACGCCTCAGAAGGCAGGGGGTAGGGTGCGGGTAGGAAGAGAAACATTTTAGAAATAAACTGGCAAATGATAAATCTTAAAAGTTCTTTCCACAAATATTAATAAAAGGATTTAGCTATCTGAATAGGTAACTTGAAGGGCCAAGAACATAATTTGGATCCAACTAGCGAGTTTTATCTTACGGTACCTGGCACATAGCTAAAATTCGGGAACAGAAGCCATGAATCTCTATTTGCCTCTGTTGCATGTTTACATATGCCTATATATATATGTTATTTATATATAATATCCTATATTCAGACAGTTTTATTAGGAATAATATATAAAATAGGTCTGTTTAATTGGCCTAAAGAAAAATAAGTGCTTATAGAAATTATTTTCTCTGAAAAAAAAGAATCTAAACCAAATGTTTTTCAAGTTCATATGACTTAAGTAGTCTTCAAGAAATGAGTATCGGTGATTAAGTAGTGGATATTCCACCTATTTTTACTTATTAAATAAGCACGTTTCTTTGTTACAAAATTTGTCAATAGAAAAGTAACTTGAGGTGACAATTAACTTTGTTTAATGTTATAATATGGCTGCCTGAAAACAGTTTCCAAAATCTTTTTGATAACACGAAACCTTAAAATTACACTAGGTTAAATGATAGATATTCATTAAATGTCTAGATCATTTGCAACTAAGATAAACTAAAATATTAATTACTGATCATAAGTTTAAACTTATCTATTTTTGGCTTCTCATTAAAAAGGAACTAGTGATATTTGGGTCCACTGATAAGCATGTTCTGTGCTTTCAGGAAGCACATGCTATTTAAAAACTATGAAAGTATATACTTCTCAATTTTCACTAGACATTATGGTTACTAAGAGTTGAGAATTTCAATTAATATTTGTAATTTAAACTATTAGAAATGATAATTAAAGGAAGCAACTGTATATGAAAAATGTACTAAGAAAGTAGGATGTGTTTTTATAATAAGGAAATGTATACAAGGTATGTGTTTTCATTAATGGCAAAAAGAGAGTAATTTTGTCTTAAAGCAAAATGAATGATTGTTTTATAATTAAAAAGAAGAAAAAAAGTAAGGCAAAAACTGAATATATATGGAAAGTTTTAAAGGGTCTATGCAAGAGGAATTTTATGTGTGGTCAAACTACTAAGATTAAATAGATTTTATGATTTTATTTATAAGTTTTTTTTTTTTTAAATAAGCTCAGTAATGTACTGACGCAAAGCTAGAATTGGGTTTTCTCTCTGTTAAAAGGACAAAGTTTTATTGGTATACTGTCTACACTTGATTGTGATTTTTTTTTCTTTACCTGTTAAGTAATTGGACAAGAAAACAAAGATTTTCTCTTTCATCAGGATAATTTCTTATGCTTCAATGTTGTCTTTTATTAGGCCTTTGATTATTTAAGAAAAGTGAGTATTTTCAATATTAAAAGAGCTAATTTTTAAATATGTAACTTTCTGTATTTGCCTTTAAAATTGTTGTCACTTCAGTTTTGTTTCACAGTGACCTGTGATATATTTAAGTGTTTTAAACCTTTCAATATTTTTGACAGCTCCCCCAAATCAAACTCCAAATTAAGTCTTTTTGACTTCAAATTAATTTTGGAAGTTTCCAGAAGGGTCCCTGGAATATCTCAAGTGATTTGTTCTCTTTTCTTATAAAAAGAGATATGTTAAGCCCACAGCAGTGGCTCATGCCTGTAATACCAACACTTTGGGAGGCCAAGGCAGGAGGATTGCTTGAGGCCAGGAGTTTGAGACTAGCCTGGGCAAAATAGAGGGACTCTGTCTCTACAAAAAAAAAAAAAAAATTAGCTGGGCGTGGTCGTGCACACCTGTAGTCCCAGCTACTCAGAAGGCTGAGGTGGGAGGATCACTTCAGCCCCCGGAGTTGGAGGCTGCAGTGAGCTGTGTTCACACCTTTGTACTCCAGTTTGGGCAACAGAGCAAGATCCCATCTCTTAAAAAAAGAAAAAAAAAAAAAAAAGAAAGAGAGAGATGTTAAACTTATCAGGCTTATTTGATATGCTAAATTGCATGGGAGGCATTTTTAAATTATAATTATAAGTGATATAAAACTTTCTTTAAGTTATATTCATTATTGGCATGTGTTCCAAAACTTGTCTAAAATTTCTGGAAATTTGATAGATCCTAATAAAATGTTATCAGTCATAAACCTAATTATTATCTTAAAATACTGTATGCCACAAAACAACCAAATTTTCTTGTAAATTGCATCATACTGACATCATACTAAACTCTCATCAGATCTTTAACCATGGTCATTTTAAACCTTTTGTCATCAACACAGCTATGATTTTATTCTGATGTATTCCTTAAAGATTTGAAAGGAACTATAGTACAAAATTGCAAGATATACATAAAATAAACTCTGACAAGTACAGATTTCTGATAACTTTAAGATCATACTATTTCTGGGTAAGAATTTGCAGAACTCTAGTGAAAAACTGATGGATTCATAAAACTACTAACACAATATCAAGCCAACCATAATTAATTATATGGGGCAAAATTAGCTGATGAAAATAAAAATTATAATTTCTATGACTTTTTGCTTAAAATGTTGGTTATTGTCTGCTTTATTTTTTCAGACTTAATACTGTTTTCTCTTTTAAGATATCTATAACTTAGAGAAATTTGGTAAAATATATTTTTATAAATAAAAATGGAACATTTATTTATTTTTCTCCCTATCTGATTGCTCCAGAAGTTGGAAATACTTATTAAATATTCTTATTTTCATTTCAATATAGGTATTTGCATAGGTTCAATAAGAATCTATTCTCCTTGTAACAGGACATAATTGAGCAAGTTCTTAGCTTGACTTCTTAGTTAAGAGAGGTTTTGAAAGGTCTAATCTGAGATTTCTCATTACCAGATTGTTTTAAAAAACTAAGGTTGACTGATACAAAGTCAATAAAGCCCCTGGGATATTACCAAAGCTCTGACTAAAATATCATATTTTAAAATATACATAGAATTACTAATCATGCAGTACGTATATAAATAATCAGGTCATGTTTAATGAAACTAGACTTATTTTGTAGAAAAAAAACTGTAATTATTTTTTGGTAAAAATGGGAGTGACTGATTTACTGAAACATGGGACTGAGAAGACTCTATTTCAATTGAAATCTATAGTGTATTCATCATCAACTTTTAATAGTTCATTTTCCTTGAGGTTTTGTTATCTCCCCCTAAACTAGATTGAATCCTGGATTATTCTAGTTTCACAAAAACTACAACTTCCCTTTTCCCAAGCCCTGAAAGCTGACACGGGATGACTTTAAACTTTAGGAAAATCACTACAACAGTTCATGTATGTACAACCTTCATGCCTCCTGCTATATGGATCACTCAGAGTTTGTCAGAACACCTGATGACACAACCAGAGACATTCAAACTGTAACTCGGGAAAATGTATCAGCTTGCAACTGCCATCTTTATTCTACCATCAAAAGGTGCTTCAAGCTCACATCTAGAAATCTTCTCTACTAGCTGTCTTCTGTACTCAAAAACTAAAATTATAATTTGTTCCAAATACTAACCTTTTTTTCCCTTTTGTTTTCATAGAATGATACCTTGACTTCTTTTCAGTAGACAGAATCTTACTCCAAGACAGAAAAGTTCTTGATACCTTAACAGCTGAAAAACTGAAGACAATACTGAACAATAAGGAGCCTGTGCTTTTCTTGATAAAAAATTTTCTTTCTATGATAATAAATTAGAAATTGTTGCCCAAAACTTAAAGGATTTTAAGGAACAAATATGTCTTTCATCAGATAGGTTCCACCTCCTCCACTGGTTTATTTAGTTAGTTAAATCCTGGCTCCTGAGAATCTCTGCTCCAGGAAATTTTTCAATCCTTGCCTATTATTCCCCTTCAATTCATTGTATTTACCTTCCTAGTGTGTTGTATCCTCTCAAGAGTTTTAAATGCTTTCGAGCGGCCACTCACACATCAAATGATTGCCATCCGGATTGGATAGTGCAAAGAAGTCAAAGACCTGACCAGTCAGGCGTACAGTGATTATGCAATTCGGGGTAATGATGACTATGTGACCTTATATCCGAATGCAACTGTTTATGATGATAGCATCCACATGACTCTGCTTCATTGACTATGTCAATAGTGGCAATCAAGAATAATGCTATGCTGTTTGGTCACACTCTTAGCTTGCTGAAATTATGACCAAAAGGGGGAAATTTTTAAAGTAAATTAAAATGGAGTCCAGGCCTAAAGAATCCCTGAGCAGACAAAACCAGTTAGGCCTCATAAGTGACTCTGACTTTGTTTGATTTGAAAATGTGACATTTAACTTGAGCTATTTCTTGTAAATGCTTATATTAAAGAAAAGCAGAACTTAAGATCAACCAACAAACTTATAATTATTTAACTAGGGACTTTCCAATGAGATAAACCAAATTATACAACTGTATAATTGTAACAAATAAAATGTTTTTCTTTACTTTTGTGTCCATCCTATCAATGCCTTTCCCTTCATTCCCTCAGTGGAGCTCTGAGACCACTTCTGGTTTAGAGGTGCTTGATACATGGATTGATATTTGCTCGAATAAACTTTTAAAAATTTTATTATGACTCAGTTCATCTTTTAAATATAAGGATGCATATACTTTTGGGGCATCACAACATGCCAATAATATGTTTTCTCTTACATAAATAAGAATGTTTTATTATCTTAATATAGAAGATAGATTTATCTTTATAATAATATTTTGACTATTCTTTTCTTCTTTAAAATTTGAAAATTAGCAGGAAACCACAAAAAAGCACTGCTTTTTGTGTAAAATGCGTGTAAACGATTTTAGCTTAGGATGAATATTTTCATTCTGAAAAAGTATTTATTTTTCTCTTTTATTATGAAATACTCCCACATACATACACACAGGATATTAAAAGTAATAATAAAGCAAACTCCTGGACTCCAATTAATCAATTAAAGAAATGAATCTTGCTTTTGAAGCCTCTAGTTCACTGAATCACCTGAGAGGTAACTAATAACTTGAATTTTGTATTTATCATCTCTTTAGTATTTTCATAGTGTTATTACAATGCTAAATTGTTTTCCAAAGTGGATGTACAAATGCACACTCCCTACAGCAGTGTATAATTGTTTTCTTAGCTTAACATCCTAGCCAACCTTTGCTATTGCACTAGGAGTTGTAAATCATTAAAGGACCTAGTTCTTATAGTGTGTATTGTAATTTAAAAGAGGAATTCAATTTTACTCTGAAATAAGCTAATATAATTTTAAAAACCCAATAAATATAAAGAAGATTAGTAAGTAAAATACCAAGGGGTGGTTTATTTCAAGGGGCTTCAGAGTGTGCCTATTCTATTTGGTCTACCGTGGATATCCTCTTCCATAATCCCTTTCATTTCAGGATAGCAATGCAGATAGACGTGGATCATTTAGTTCACAACCAAATTGCAAAATTCTGTCTACCGTAGTTTAAAAGCTCTATCAATCTGAAACCGATTGCAAGAAGATGTTAAGAATCTAAAGTCCATTAAACACCATTTGGTTGCAGTAATTGATCACTAATACCTCCCTGTTATTAGTAATCATCAACAAATACTAAAGTATTTTGAGGAGATATTGTATATTAATTGGAATAAAATCCAAGGTGTGTATTATGGTTTACACTGCACCTATATAATCCAATTCTTTATATTTCAGCCCCATTGTCCTTTCAATTTCTCAAACATGCCAGGTTTTTTGTCACTCTTCAAAGAGCACATGCTGTTTCCTCTTCACAAAGACACCTGCTCACTGAAGCATAAGTGATTGAATGAGTGGATGATGGTGACATTTCATTAAAATTACATGTTATATTTGTAATGTTTTGGACTTTACCCTGGGGACCTACATACTCCATGTTCCTCTTATCAATGTCAAAGCAGGATCCATGATGATGTTTTTTCTTGGCATACCTCACATCGAAATACTCCAAAGCAACCTTTTGCAAACTTAATTCACTTTTTTATTTCTCATAGCTTCCTTTTGTTTATTAAAGAATCAATGTTTTCCTTTACACCACTTTTCCCATACTCTGGGTTTCACGTATAGAGCTATGTGCACGTAATGTTTTTTCTATCTCCTTGCTTCTTCATGATGACACATAAAATGTTATAGTTTATGCAACTGACCAAATATTATACCAACACATTCATATATCGCCTTGTCAAACTTGAAAATAATAGCAGATCTTATCCTGTTGTATGTTTATATTTATTTCCTTTCAGGATTTAAATACATCTGCTACATTTTTCTTCCTTGAATAAGATTAAATGATGATACCCACATATGGTACTCATTGCTTTTTTTAAGCACTAGACACTGGACATGATGTTTTACAAATACAATCCCATTTACTCTTCACAACCACACTGCAAGCAAGAAATAGATATCCCCGATTAACACAGGAGGAAACTGACCTCAGAGAGGTTGAGTAATCTGTTTGTGGTTTCAATGCTAATAAATAATCCAAGCAGGTCTGTTGATTCTAAACCAAACTCCTAGCCACTATATTCTCTGTACATTCTCATTACATTTCAATATTTTTTAGAACACACCTACATCCACAAAATTTCATTGACACATTTTACTTACAGTTTTTACTTCTCTCTGATTTTTTAGAGTTTCTTTTTCCTGCTATAAAATATATAACACATGGAAATTGGGTCCATTTTTATTACTCTTTAAAATTTTTCAATGGATTAAACTGCAAGACATGATGAGAACTCAAATGTGTGTCTATAGCAAAAGGTGGAGGAAGAGTCAGCAGGAGTCAGAAAACAGAAGGAGTCACATGTTAGCTTAATGAATGCAGGCTCAGATGAGGCCACCTTTCACAATTCACATTTCTGTCCTAAAAGGCAGGTGTTTCCAC
This sequence comes from Daubentonia madagascariensis, assembly GCA_023783475.1. Lineage (NCBI taxonomy): Eukaryota > Metazoa > Chordata > Mammalia > Primates > Daubentoniidae > Daubentonia > Daubentonia madagascariensis. The sequence goes on along the minus strand of JAKFHU010001798.1, from coordinate 3,876,773 downwards.
ACCAAAGATGGTGGAGACTTCCTCTTGCTGGCCATCTGGGTAGTTTGTGGTAGAGTACTATTTTGAAAATCATTGTAAAACACTGCTCAAAATGGAAGCACACCATGACTTATTAGTGACACCTGCCCTGAGTGCTCATTGTGGATGAGGTATGAGTGGCAGCATGATCCATGCTTTTTCCCTTGGCTGACGTTGCTTTGTAGACTTTGCTATATTAAACAACAGATTTTAGTATAATTATACGGTGAGTCCTCTGGGTCCTCCTAGCAAATCAGTCTTAGTGACCCTCAGCACAGGAAGAGATTAGTAAACTTAGGCTAGGTCAAAGCCCTGGTTTAGTGGCCATGAGGTCAGGACATATCTGTAATCCAATCTCAGAGAAACCCAGATAGTAAGGCAGTACTATGCTCTTACTTAATACATAATCAAGACAGGGATTAGGAAGAAATTATTTATTACCCAATCACATTATATGTGTTGAGGACACTAACAATCAGCTGCAGTATCAAAGCCTAGGTCAAAAGTGACTCACGGATCAGATACTATTGATTCTAGATCTGACATAATAAATCTGATGGATTTACATGTCTAAAACTCGATAAATACTCTAAATATTTCCAGTACAACAAGCCAAAATCCCCTTATTTAATTATAGATGAGAGATGTGAAATATAATGAGGAGAAGAACTCTGGATTTGTCTGGTCTCTTTGGTTTATGATGCTTTTGTTTTCATATTTTCTTGACTCTGATTTTGACTGAAACTATTTTTCAAATAAATTGAGTAGACATAAGTGAACAAGCTTGTTATGAGGTCCTTGTGGTATCCGAGGGTGTGCCCACAAAGAACCTGCCACTCGCTGCCAGTTACATATTAAGTATGGAATTTGGCATTTCATACAGAGAAGTGATTGACACTTTAGGGATAATGTTTGGGTCCAGCTTTAATGTCCTGCATCATAGAATTATGATGAAGATGTATCTAAGTGGGTAAGGCAGCATTTGACTGCAGGGTTCTCTGACCTGAAGGTGAGTGTCCTCTCAGAGCAGCATTATTTTCCTGTTTTCTAGCCCTGTGGCTATACACACTGCCTAAAGAAGAGGTTATACACCTGGCTGTCTAATGTAAAACCATACCAGTTATTTAGGAAGGAACTTTTTTCTGGTAACTTTGAACTTTTGAGAGAGCCTTTGTCGTTGTATAAAGGATATTGAATAATATAGTAGGATATATCTTCAGATATAGTTTTATAGAAAATCCACACAAAAATTTTTTACATTAAATTCTAGTAAAATGTGATCATCTACTAAACATTATCCTTGTATCAAGCTTTGTCCAATCCATGGAAGTGAATCTTAAAGAGGAGAAAGAGCTTCCTCCTCAGACACCCCTGCATGCAAGAGAGATGTTTAAGCCAAATGGTATGTATTTATTGCACTTGAAACATCTCAGTCTTTGTTTTCCACATAAACTTTAGCACATTTTAAAAAGAACTCACTAGGCTTTAAGATGACCACCATAGTTTGTTATCCTGACAGGTAACCAAGTTTTCCCACATCATGGGGCCATTTATACATTTAATTGAGCAATACATGTATGTGTATATACATATTAATATACTTGTTTTTTGGTTTTTTTTTAATATAAAAACACATATATACTCAATTGCTTTTCTTTTTTCTTTTTTAGTGATATAAATATTTTGGGGATACGTGTAATATTTTGATACTTGCATATGACACGTAATGGCAAGTCAAGGTAATTTGGATAGCCCATCACCTCAAACATTTACATTTTCATCATCATATTGGGAACATTATACTTCTTCTTTTCTAGCTATTTTCAAATATAAAATAAGTTATTGTTAACAATAATTTTCCTACTATACTATCAAATACTAGAACTTATTCCTTTTGTCTAACTGTGTTTTTGTACCCATTATCCAACTTCTCTTCATCCCCCACCCCTCTTCCCTTCCCAGCCTCTGGTCACCACCATTCCACTCTCTACCTCCATGAGATCCACTTTTTTAGCTCTCACATATGAATGAGAACACGGAATATTTGTCTTTCTGTGTCTTTCTTATTTCACTTAACATAATGACCTCCAGTCCCATCCACGTTGCTGCAAATGACAGGATTTCGGGTTTTTGTGTCTGAATAATATTCCATTGTGTATTTATACCACATTTTCTTTTTCCATTCATCTTTCATGGACACTTAGGTTGATTCCACACCTTGGCTACTGTGAATAGTTACTTGTTACTTTTTGTCTTTTTGATAACAGTCATTCTGACTGGGGTGAGATAATATTTCATTGTAGTTTTGATTTGCATTTTCCTGATGATTGGTGATGTTGAGCATTTTTTCATACACCTGTTACTCATTTGCATGTCTTCTTTAGTGAAATAGAAAAACATGGAAATTTTGCTCAGTTTTAAATTAGATTATTTGTTTATTTATTTTTGCTATTGAGTTGCTTGAGTTTCTTATATGCTCTGGTTATTAATCCCTTGTTGGATGGATAATTTGCAAATATTTTGTCACATTCTGTGTGTTGTCTTCTCATTTTGTAATTTTTTCATTTGCTGTGAAGACACTTTTTAGCTTGATGTAATCTGATTTGTCTATTTTTGGTTTTGTTACCTGTGCTTTTGAGGTAGTACCCCAAAAATTTTTGCCCAGCCCAATGTCCTTTAGTGTTTCACCAATGTTTTCTCCTAGTAATTTTATAGTTTCAGGTCTTAAATTTAAGTCTTTAATACATTTTGAGTTGATTTTTGTATATGGTGAAAGATGAGGAGTTCTTCTGCATGTGGGTATCCAGTTTTCCCAGCACCTATTTAGGACACTGTCCTTTCCTTAATGTATATATATTCTTGACACCTTTGTCCAAAATGAGTTGGCTGTGTGTGGATTTATTTCTGGGTTCTCTATTCTTTTGCATTGGTTTGTGTGTCTGTTTTTATGCCAGTACCATGCTGATTTGGTTACCATAGCTTTATAATACAATTTGAAATCAGGTAGTATGATTCTTCCAGGTTTGTTCTTTTTGTTCATAATTGTTTTGGCTAATGAGGATTTTTTTGTGGTTCCATGTGAATTGTAGGATTTTTTTTCTATTTCTGTGAAGAATGTCATTGGTATTTTGATGGGATTTGCATTGAGTCTGTAGATTGCTTTGGGTAATATAGACATTTAAACAAAATTATTTCTTCCAATCCATTTTTTTTGGCATCCTCTTCAATTTTTTTCATCAGTGTTTTATAGCATCGCTTGTAGAGATCTTTCACTTCTTTGGTTAAATTTATTCCTAGGTATTTTATTTGTTTTGTAGCTATTACAAATGCAATTGCTTTCCTGATTTCTTTTTCAGATTGATCCCTGTTAGTATATAGAAGTTCTACTGATTTTTGTATGTTTATTTTGTATCCTTCAACTTTACTGCGTTCCTTAAACAGTTCTAAGTGTTTTTGATGGAGTCTGAGCAATCTATATTTTATTTTTGAGGGTTTCACTGGTATATACTCACCAGTAATGGTAAGTAATGAGCACTCTCAGAGACATTTATTTTCTTTTGAAATAAATGCCAGTCCAGCATAGAGTAAGAAATTTAAATATCCTTGAGTGGATCCATTTTTTCACTAAATTGTCCATCTTAGGCTTATACTTAATACAGTGATAACTTTCAATCTTGTCTTTGGTACTGATCTCTTCTTTTGTTACTAAATATTAAATAGATATGTGCATTAAAAAATTAGAGAATATTACCTAGGGCAGATATCATGTGCTGGCTCACTTATCACCAATCCTCATTCTTTCTCACTTGCCTGGTTTTGCTGTAATAGAAAACCAAAAGTCTTCGTTGTCTCTGGCTCACTGGGAGCTAGGGTGGCTAATGAGATATAAAAGACTCTGACGCCACAACCCATTCTTCCTTCCTCCTCTTTCTGCTCTGAATGCTGACAAGATAGCTGGAACTATAGTGCTTACTGGTGACTGCCAGAGAAGAGCACGGGAATCACAAAAATTCTCTGATTGTATGAAAAACTGACCAACCTCTTTACTGCCCCCCTTTAGACTACATGTTATATGAAAAAAAATAAAAGCATATTTTCTTAACTATCATTGTTTTTCACCCATTGGAATTACTTTTAAATAAAATACAATCTAACTATGCACTATGAATGTGTGATACTGTTTACCTGGCTCATTAAATAATGAGAAGATAAGTATCTAACCATGAAAAAAAATTGAAGTTAATAATGAGACAATTTTCCATAGCACAATTTTGGGGACAGAAAGAAAGTGTGGGCTTAAAAAACAACTCAAGTTATTAAAGATAATGATGATTTTTTTTAAAAAAACATATTTATTTGCAAGTATTAATATGGTGAACATTTGTTAGTTGGCTTTGTATCATTTATACCTCCTCTACCTTTTCTAATAATACCTGGATTTGCCAACCTATGTTTAGGCGGAGTGGGTTATCCCATCTCTAATTCTAGGAATGCACCAGTATTGGCTATAGCCAATTAACACAATATATTATCCTGGTCAAGATGATTTTTCCAGGTAAGTACATATGAAAATGTCAGGGGAATCAGAGCCCCCAACTCCTGATTACATGGCTTTTATTTGGTTGTTGGAGAAGCATAATCTTTCTTGGTGAACATGAATATGGGAGCATTTAGTAGAAGATCTGCTAGCAGCCAAGTTGTAAGGGAGGCAAAGGTTAAGGAAAAACAGCTGAGATTGAATTGTGCACTGGTTATATTGCTAGAATCCAGAACCAAGCCTATCTTGAAACTAGAACAACAGTACATTGCACAGTGAAATGATTTGGAAATTCCCTTTTTTTTTTTTTTTGAAAGTCTGAATGAGTTGGATTTTCTATTACTTAAAATAGAATGACTCTCTATATATTAACCCTTTGCTTTGTAAATGAGGGTATCAAAATAAAGGGGATTGTATGTCAGTTCTTTTATTTTTCACTGTTATAGGACCCACTCCCCTGGTACTTATGACTAAATGAAAGTTCATTCCATTTTCTTGGGTAATATATAGTGTTGTGTGGAGGAGCAAGCAATAAAATGAGAACTACAAAGATACTCTATAAACTTACTGTCTGTCCTGTGTACATGATTTTCAATCTTTTGGGCTAAGAAATATAGTGAGAAAAAATGTGGTCCAGTTTTATACTAGAAATTTGGCTCAAGCATAGATTGAAATTATTTCAACCCTTGAACCATTCAGTGAAGTCACCTAATAAATTCACTTTATTTTAAAACTTCAAATGAGAGTTGAAGAAGATGGTCTCCAAGGTCCTTCTGCTAAGGGCCTGCCTTAAGAGGTATCTAGCTGTAGACTGACTCCTACATGGTCCCTGAGCCAAGACACAAAGCATTTGGGAATAACCCTCTGCTTTAAAAGTAAAGTGCATAATTAGTCTTATTGTCATAAGTCCAATATAGATTGTGTCCAGGAATAGCCCAGGGCATCTATGTGAGTGCCCTCACATAAACTCACTGGACTGGCAAGCCAGTGGTAGTTGCACATGGCCATGTTTTAGATCAGCATTAAGAAAGTAGCATGTTTTCTCATCAGCAGTACATTTGGCTGATTCTCTAGGCACGTGTATTACTCTTATATGCTCACTCTTCCAAGAGGCCAGGCTTCTGATCCTTAACATTTAGTATGCATGAGTATCACTTAGGAGAGCTTAAAGAATCTGCTGATAGGTTGGGAAACCACAGCTGAGAAGTGTTAGTCTAGACATTGTCCCCAATTTATAGATGTTAGCTGTTTAAAACTGGATAGACTACCTAAAACTTTGCACTTTTCCACACTTGATTTTAAACGCCTTCAATGCCTAAGGAAACTCAATTTTGCCATGGACTTTCATTCAAATCTAATATAATTGGATAAAGATTCACAAACAGATCATTTCCCTCTCAAAATAAAGTAAACTACCCTTTCTCTCATGCTATAGAAGCAACTCGAATGTGAGAAAATGAATATGCTATTTACTCTTCCTTTAAGAACCTTGCAGTCTACTAAAGGAGGTCAGATAAATTGCAAATAACTATTAAAAGGGAGAAACATATGCATTATAAGAAAGAAACAAAGAGTGCTGTGGGAGTTCAAAGATGAGAGAAAGTACGGTCAACTTGGGGTTGTCCTACAAAACCAATATTCTGTGCAAATGCTTCTCTTTTGGTGGTCTTTTATTTGTTTTCAGTAGCTATGCTCTAGGAACCAAGCAGTCAGCATGAGATACCTTGAGCTGGGCTATTCATCTTCTCCTTTCCTACAGACATTGGTACTCCTGGTTCTCTGGCCTCAGACTAACTGAGACAAACACCATTAGCTTCCGTGGTTCTCAGGCCTTTGGGTTTAGATTGGAAATATATAACTGGCTTTCCTGGGCCTCCAGCTTGACCATGGCAGATCACAGGACTTCTTCTTAGTCTCCATAACCATGTGATTCAATATCTCATAATCTCTCTCTCTCTCTCTCCCCCCTTCCCTCCCCATCCATTTATCTTCTATTGCCTCTGTTTCTCTGGAGAACCTTAACACTATTTCTGAGTTCTCCTTCAAAATTAACAAAATCATGTAAAAAATATTGAAGAAATCCATGAATTAGCCAAGGAATTTATGAATAGCAGAAGGAGTGGCAGAAAGAAGGAAGAAAACAAAGTATTTTCATAAAGTAAACTCAGGCGGACAAAAAAATAGTATAAACAGAACATATAACCATGTAGCCATGGACCATTAGACAATGACTCCAGGGAACCAGGTGCCATTTAAGAATAAGGTGTGGCACAGTATTCTCAAAACCTAACAGCATCATGGTCATGTTCAGAACATTCAGAACAGTGTTTCTGAGTGAGGAGAGAGACACAGAGAGAGAGAGGCATAACAGTCTTCTCAGCCACACCAATATCATTGAAAAGCTCTCACTTGTAGTGTCATCTTTAAAATTGAAAGATGCTTTCTAAAATTTTGGTCTAGATTCACTTTTCAATAGTTAGCTTTTTAAATAGTTTGTCTACTGAATCATTAATTTATTCATTTATTAGATATTTTAATATGATACACTAGAGTCTGTCCTATATGGAGGAGATTTTAAAAACTGGTACAAACCTTTTAAAGAATGATAGTTATTGACCTGTAGAGAAGAGATTAAAATAGAGTACAAGAAGAATAGATGTGAACATGTAAAGTGGAGAGGTAGCACAACAGAGGAAAAGAAAAACTGTAGGAAGTGCGGAGGGAGGAAAGCAGAAAATCTGATTTTTCCAAACAAAGATTTTGTACAAGATGGCACAGATGTCTCAAATGATGTTTAAGATTTACCAAAATAGAAATGGAAAGGAGAACTAATAGAAAACAATACGTACAAAGTAATAGTATCATGAGAGAATACGTGGACTCAGGGTAACGTAGGCAGAAAATTTGCCCTTGAATGAAAATGTGTTTGTTCTTTCAACTTCTGCCTATTTGGTCAGAATTGGTTAGGATGGTTTAATTTTCAATTGTCTTAGTGATTTTACAGGGTTTCTCATATGTAGCAAATTTGACATATGCCAGTCTATAAATATTATATTGCCGGTCATTGCTGATCAATTACTTGCTCTTTCAGAGAATAAGAATGCTATTACTCACAATGGAATTATATAAACATTATATAATTATATAATTATTAACATACATCCATAGTACAAAAAATTGTGATACAGCCTGTCAGTAGGAAAAAAATATGACTGGAAGATAGAATAATCAAAGGGAAGACAATATCAGCTAAATTACAGTAGGTTTTGTCCCTTCTAAGAAAATAATTTTCTCTCATGCCTGAATTTCTTTTACCATTAGTGGGATAAATTTATATTAACAAACAAACTTTTATATTTTCTTCTTAAGTTAGCTTTACAAATTTCTCAACAATAATTCTAAATTGCTGAAAACTTTTAGCTGAATTCAGTTTAGAAAGCAGAATTAAGAAGGGAAGAGACTAAAGGATTGGCATGACTCTTGGCAATAAAATGTAAGAATTCTTTTGCTTCAAATTGTAAGTTTGGGATTAATGTAATATCTTACATTGGTCACATATACTAAATTCAAATATTTGTGAAACAAATCACAAGGGCAGATAATTTTCTTTTTTTGCAACAGCTTGTTTAGAACATACATATAGGCGTATGTTTTGTATGTAGTTGAGTTTTTCCAATGGCGTGATTTGTGAAAAGCTACTTTCTTTAGGTGCTAATGTGAATATTTTTAGGGTACGCTCAGTGTGTGGGTACTTCCTCTGTGTTTGACAGTAAAAAATCTATCTTATTGAAGGCTTTTAGATAGGATTGTATACCAGTCCTTCCTCTGATCCTTGTATTTGACCCAATGTTACATTATCATGTTCTATATTGAACTTTAATCGTTTAAATTCTCCTCTTTGTGATTTCTTATGAAATTTTTCAACAGCTATGTTCATTTACCCTCCCCACTTAAAGAAGCGCAGCTCATATAGTTTGCTTATTCTATTTTAATCCCTATTGAGAACTAGATAATATGTATTAGCTTATGTCAACTAAACAATTATGGAAGGATATATTGTGTGTCCTAATCTTTATCCTGGTGCTTTATAAATATAGTTACATATACACATTGTGGAAGATATTTATAAAAATAAGAATATTCTCTAAACATTTCCATAATATGAATATATCTCTTTTTATTTCTAAGAGTTCTTACACTGTTTTGATTTTTGCTCTGTCACTGTGACTTATTTTCTCTCCCATATCCTCTCTGTTTACTTTTGTTAACTGCACAGACATTCTGTTATTGTGCAGAAATAACAGCTATAGACCTATTTTTGCAGCAAATGTATCATTTTCCTGTCTTTCAATATCCATGCCAATATTTTTTTTCGAATTTAAAAGAAAATATTTTTATTCTAGAAACACATATATTAAAGCACTCTGATTATGATTATAAACAGATGATTAAACATTTCTGTCAACATATTAAAAGCTTAGGATACATTTTAATCAATAAATTATGAGGTATGTTTTACATCCATTTTCCAGAATTGATTTTGTAGTCTTTTTGTACATGTAGGTACAAAAGGTTAAGATGCAAACACATGCCTTATTGGGTCAGGGTTATACTGCATATGTATTTATAAAAGGCAATTTTCCTAATATCATCTCCAGTTCTCTTAAAGTTAACCTTGTCATGACTCCAAGTCATTTAAATTCAATATTAAAGCAAAACTCTAAACTTAATAGCAGATAAACTCTCAAATTTCAAATAAATACAAGGAACTGACTTAAATATCAATGTCTAGATTAATATTTGTATTCAGTGACCTTAAAATTATGTCATTTGAATTTTGTATTATGTAAAACATACTAAATTATAATCGTAAAATTTAGGAGAAGACTCATTTCTTATTATCATTTTAAAAAGGAAAAACTGTTTTTCTACTATATTAATAAAAATCCAGAGATTTAACAATTTTTCATACAAATAAATACAGGACATTTTAAGGACAATTGAAAAACAAATTAGAAAATCTACTAATCAACTATTACAGAACTGCCCAGAATAGATAGATTATTGCACTTATTTCCTATAATTAAAAATCAAACAAAAACTGACTTTTATCTTATGAAAAGGTGGCAAATTCAGCTTGATAATTAAGAAATGTTCATTCAATTTGTGAAGAATATTATCTCTTATATTTCAAACAGTCTAGATCTAAGCATTTTATTTGACTTTCATTTTCTAAAGATAATCCAAAAAATTGAATACTTTAATTTTCACAATGCATTTCTACTGACTCTATTCTTTATGCACTGTTATTCTCATATGTCCTGCATCACTTAAATAAAAAGGGCATAGTTTCCATAGCAAGTGAAATTCTAGTAGGGCAATCAGCATATTTTGGAACTTATACAAGATATTCATATATTATATTTTGGATTCTGTCTCCAGCCAATTCCTCAAAATAGATCCAATGGAGGATTTTTCCAGTATCTTAAGATTTGTCCGTCAAAATATTAAAAGTTGTTATTTGAATCATCAATTTAATTGAAGATAAATCTTTACCTACTCCTTTCACAAAGAGAATATGGGAGGAAGAATAGGTTATGAACTTATGTTGAGTGATAATGAAAGAATCCATTTTTGTTCCCAAAACTTCTTAATGTCACTCTGTGACAAAGTTTCCTTTTCTCCTGAAAGAAGCTATGACCCTGCCTGAATAGAAAAGCAAAAGCAAACAAAACAAAAACTATTCATCTAAAACACACACTATATCAAATAAATTTTATACAAATTAAAATTTGGTATAATTGGGGTCACATTGCCTAGACAAGATAATTTCAAATTGTTATTGACTAAACATAACAATTAAAATAGTACTTGAAAGTGCCAACATCATTTTAATTGCTTTTCCAAAGTTAGAATTTTATGTTGTCTATATATTCGAATTATCATTGGTCTTCATTTTTTTCCTTTAGAAAATAATCTTGTATCTGAATATTTGACATAAAATGACCCAATCTCAATGTTTAAATACTGATGGAGAAATAACATTTACCTTTAGTTTAATTTCACTTCTTCTCTCATTTGTGTATACCTAGATCACATATAACTTAAAGAAGAAAGGAAAGTTTAGTCAATAGGCAGGAAATAAGTCTAATGCAATTTTGAATGCATTTGAATATGAAGACAAGGATTTCTGTAGAGGAGGTGCCAAAAATATCTGCAATTTAATGTGACTGAAATTCACTCACATTATTAGCACATTTCTGAATAATTTCAAAAGAAAATATTGATGGAGAACCACTCCATTTCCCCTTTTTTGTTTTTCTTGGATCTTTATCAGACAGTATCTCAATTGAAAGTGGATATATGATGTCAATACAAATAGGATCCTCATTTCTTTTTTACTGATGCATTACATCTTTGTAACTGACATGCGATGCATGATGTTGAGATGCACTGACATAACTAATGAGATGTGAGAGAAGGCAATAAGATACCAAGTTCTATAAAGGTTACATGTAAAATGAAAATCTATACAAGTTGCTTTCAAAGGTGGCAGCTTTCATTTCAGCTTTTGTTTATCAACCAGAAGAGACACATCCACAAATGTCAATGAATTTCCTTATTGATTGTAAGTTTTAAAAATGTATATAAAATATACCATTACAAAAACTATCTTCATCTGGTATTTTGTGAAAGTCACCTAATTAATCACTATGTCAGTATAAGATTTCTTTAACACTCAGGATTCAGCATTTACATAGGTTATTCTTAACAGTCTATCCATGAGTGTACCTCCTGAATCATTTTGGAAAAATTTTAGATTATTAGAAATTATTTAGCACAAAGTAAATCTCATTTGACCATTCAATTCACCCATTTCAATATTCGTACTCATTAAACAAACACAATTTTACTTGAGAGTATACCAAATTTATTAATTGATCTCACGAACTGAGGCATATATAAATAAAGTGTCATCAGACACACAAATCTGATCCAAAGAATAACTACGGGTACTAGAAAATTTTAAATAATGTTAGTAACTGGTTCAGTAAAATAACTAGACAGTCACCAAATCATTAAATTAGTATTTCCAAATATGAATAGTGACTCAGACAGGGGAGATGGGGGAGGAGGGGATAGGTGTACTCACACCTAAGGGGTGCGGTGCACACTGTCTGGGAGATTGGCACACTTCTAGTGTTGACATGGGTGGCGCAAAGGCATTTTATGTAAACAAAGCATTTGTACCCCTGTAATACTCTGAAATACAGAAAAAAGTTAACAAAAAAAAGACTTATGGGTAATATTGTTGTTCTTTACTGGGTGAATTACAAAATGACAAGAACCCCATTTCCATCAAAAGGTATAAGAAAAAAGTTTAACCTAGAGTGAAAAAATTTACATGAGACGATAAGAAGAATTTTCTGATGCCATATTTGTGAAACCTAAGCAAATTTCCAAAAAATTTGGAGATTGTCTGATTCTGGAGATGCTAAAAAAGAAACCATGATTTCATATACTTAAGATATCACTCTCCATATATATTCTGCAATTTCTGGATATCCCTTACAGTTCTAGAAATGTGGCTACCTAGGGATAAATAAACGTAGAAACAGAAAGCATTAAAGCATTTTGTGACTCCACAAGCTCCTAAGCATAATTCATGCAGTAGAAAAAAGACAACTGAATTTTATGCCTGTGAAAAGGTAGGTTATGTGTCCCTTAAGCCCAAAGTGACATAGTATAAATGAATTGCTACATTTTTAGAAATATATCAACTAAAACACTGCTAGAGGTTACAGTATGAAAAAGAATATTCTTCCTAAATGTCAAAATATATAAATATTCATACCACAGGCATTGCAGCCTACATTTTGACTCACTGCCCCCCTTATGCCATTGGAGTGAGAAACTTGTGAGAACAGTTTTTCATGTAACGATAACATTCACACTGTAATGGGCAAAAATAGTACTTAAAATAAAAATAAGCACAAGCATAAACACTTCTAGGGAAAGTCTATTGTTTTCTAACTGGTTTGTGTGCTCAAAGTTCATGAAACTTGCTTGTTTGACATTTTTAAAAAAATATATTATCTCATAAATAAAGAAATAAAATCCATATAAGGTACAAACATTGAAGCTTTAGTGTGTAATAGAGAGAGAAACAAACAAACAAACAAACAAAAAACCCAAAGGACTCCACAATATTTATTGCCTTGGAAAATGATGATGTATTGAAAAGGGACATAAATTGGGCAAAAATAAAAACAAAAATATCCTATGACTAAAAGGATAAATATAATAACATTTGGTAGAAATAAGTTTTCTAAAAACTAAAGGACAGGCAATGCTGATACATAAGAATTGTTGCCATTAGCCTAAATCATTTCTGATACATCTAGGTGTTCACAACACTGCCAAAAGCAATATGAGAGTGTGTGTATGCATGCATGCCCACACACATTACAAATGCCCTCCCAAGCTTCAAACTTCAGATCATTACTAAAGAAAATACATACACTCTTGAAATAATGAAGTAGTCCCCATATTAATAATAAAAGTATCACTATATCTGAGATTAGTACAAATCCGTCATTGGGAAGATGAGAGATAAATGCAAAACTGGGGAGAAATTTGGAGGAGAGTACAAAGAGAATTTCAATATAGAAATTTTTCAGTCTTTTTTAAAAGGTCTCTGAGATTTACGTTAATTAGCCTGTTGAGGTTACAAAATAATAAATACTAGCATATGAAATGCATGTTTTCTCTAATCACATATTATTATGTAATTTTATCATTTTCTTTAAAGTGAATTTCTTAAAAAGGTATGATTAATGATGTTACAAATAAATGCCTTTAGGAAGAATAACCTGATATTATTAGAGCCCATATGTACTAGGTTAACAACTATGTGAGGTGATTTTCAAAATTGAATACCATTGGATGTTTAGCTAGTACCTTATCAATAAAATAGATATTAAAGGTTCCTGCTAGAAATATAAAATCAAAAAGGAGTTGGCTCTATCACAGATATATACTAAGAGGTCAGACAGTCCAATCTTTACTTGATTCATAAATTCTCTTTAACTGTCTCGGGTGTTCTACAGCTTCTTGAATATATCCAGTGACTAAACACTGGATGACAGCCTTCTTAATCATTATTTTTGATTGAGAAATTTGTTTTAAGAAATATGTGCTCTACTATCAAAATAAATACCTGCCAAAGAGATGACATTATACTTGAGTTTCAGCTTCGATTTTATATTTTATTGAAGCTAAAAATACAATTGCGGGGGAGAGGCATTGAGTTAATGTATTAGTAGTTTATCAAGTATGTGCTTTTGTTTTGTCTTGGGTTTTACTTCTGTTGAGCCATTTTTGTCATTTATAAGCTTTTGACTTTATGGAACAAAAATCATAGCTACTATAAATTAAAAAGCTTCAGTATTTGGGTGTTAATATTTGTACATCATATATCATAAATGTAATTTTAAGGAAAAATTGAAAATTGTCTCCTCCTTTGGATCAATATTGTGTGAGTAATGTTAATAAAGTCACATTTATTTCACTCTGCAAAAGATGAATATTTGATATGGAACTATCAGACAGTCCAACGACTTGGACTAGTATTGAACCTTTAGTTTTATAGAAAACATTTCTGATTCCAAGATATCAGGCAACAATAAAAATGACATTTCCACAAATTACATTACATAAGAGATGACATTAAATTCAATGCACTAGACTTTGTTGAAAGACAATTCTACCTACGTTTCTCCTGCTTCTGTATGTCTTGTAAACAAAGTGGTGAATGACCCTTGTTCTGTACTGTCTTTTCAAGAATATTTATACAGCAAACAGTCTTGGAAGACAGAGATTGTGTCCCCCTCTGGAGCAAAGAGTATACATGCTTACTCCCCATTATGAAAGATTCAGGATCCCTAAGCTCATGGTTTCTTTCTTGTAATGCAAACCACTGAACATCAGGCATCAATCTGAGCCTATCCACATCACCCTATGGGGAAAATACACTAATGTCCGTTGTGCTTGTGGTGATGTGAGTAATAAAATCCTTTGTCTCTGCCCAACAGCCTCTGTCAGCATCCCTGAAACTGTGGCAGGCTAACTTGTTAGTGTGCTGGTGGGGTATGATTTCAGACGTTTCACAGTGCTGGACAGTTTGATAATGAGAATGGAGACTGTGATGCTGACAGAGGTGTCTTTCTAAAAGAGTCAAGATGAGGGCCTCTTGGGTTAGTATAGGGAATATAAAATGACTCTCTGGGATCTGGTAGTGAATGTTCTTGCCTTGGTAGTTGGAAAACAGAAGGGAATAAGTATCCTCCCTGTCTTGCCTGTCAATGAACAAGAAAAGAGTTAGTATTTAGAGGCTGGACAGTGAAAGACAGCTTTAAAACAAACTGCCCAAATGTTGCCTTGCTTGTTGTTCACTCTTTTCTGAGGGGTAAGGGAGTCCTGAGGCAGGGGTATTATCATGACAATGGGACAGCAAGCTCCGCAGCCTACGGAAAAGGCCATGGGGCCATGGTAGTTAAACCAATGTGTCCCAAAGCTGAAACAAATGTTGTCTGAAATGAGAACCTTGCAATTTAATATAAAGCTTCAGGGAGACAGAAAATGGGAAATTCTCTTGGTTGAGCCATTAGCAATGGTGGATTGAAAATAAGAGCAAATGCAAAGCCTTGCTTAATAACTCAGAATTACCCTCTCCCTCTGAAGCCTTTGTTTCTTTTCACCCCCTCTGATCTGACCCCTGTCAAAGATATAACTGGAAGATTAAAGCTCATCTCTTTGGGGCCACAAAGTGTGGAAACAAATTATGGCTTCTTATTGAACTATCTGGGTCACTGTAGTGGGTTGAATAGTGGCCCTAAAAAGAAATGGCCAATTACTAACCTCTGATACTTGTGACCAAGCCACAGAAGTGATGCATCTGCAAGCCAAGGAACACCATTTCTGGCCTCTAGATTTGTGAGAGAATAAATTGCTATTGTTTTAAGCCACCAAGTTTGTCGTAATTTGTTATGGCAGCTCTAAAAACAAGTCACTATTTCTTGCCCACGATAAAGTCCTGTTCTCTAATGAGACTGACTGAAACCAAACTGTGGATCGAACCTGTGCTAACTAGATTGTACTAACCATTGCTGCTAGGATGCATCATCATTACAGATGTAGCAGTATATCCATCATCACAGACTGGAAGTCTATGTCTACAATTTTCCAGGTTATAGTGTTACTGTTCCAATTCTATCAGATGCTATCTATGTACACACTATTGTAGCCCTTGACATTAATCTGCATAATGTTTATTTTCCAGATCATTTTTGACAATAGTGTGTGATTCATTGCAAAAGCCATTGAATCATGGGCTGATGGTCCTTTGATAAGCCTTCCACAATTCCTGTGACATATGGACATCTGATATTGTTGAATATTGGAAAGGTCTCCTCACTGTCACTCAAAAATATTTATGACTCTACATAAATATCATATCTTCTCTGTCTAAACACCTTAGTAATACAGTTTTGACACTGAATGTAGTTGTACCTAGAAAGGGCTCATATTCTCTCATTTCTGGTGATGATCAGAGGGAAATTAAAGAGGTAGTGGGTTGGTTGAATACTTTGCTTGCTGAGTATCCCACAGTGACCCACGTATGTTATATAATAGGTCTCTGTTAGTTTTATAAATGTTCCCTTTTCTGTCTTGCTTCTGACCCTTCTGAATGAAAGGTCTGTGTAAAAGGAGGGTATGACTAGGAAAAAATTTTGTAGTTATAGATTCTGAAATGGGAAACTCCAATTTTGTGGCAGTGAAAGGAAAATAACCACTTCACCACCCTTACAGGGAATATCTTGGGCTCTCAAAGGCACGGGGCAGAACAACATAAATTACCTTTTGGTTACTTCCATATGTGCACATAAGTTTTGATCAATTAGGACCAGTTTAATGGTGAGTACATGTGGTGTTTGCGTTTCTATTTTTATGATACTTCACTTAGAAGAATGGGTTCCAGCTCCATCCAGGATAATATAAGAGATACTAGTTTGCCACTTTTCTTATGACTGAGTAGTACGCTGTGGTATACATATACCACATTTTATTAATCCACTCATGGATTGATGGGCACTTGGGTTGTTTCCGCATCTTTGCAATTGCGAATTGTGTTGTTATGAATGTTTGAGCACAGATGTCTTTTTTATAGAATGTCTTTTTTTCCTTTGGGTAGATACCAGAAGTGGGATTGCTGGATCAAATGGTAGTTCTACTTTTAATTCTTTGAGTTCTTTGAGTTCTTTGAGGTATCTCCATGCTACTTTCCACAGATGTTGTACTAGTTTGTTGTCCCACCAGTAGTGTATGAGTGTTCCTATCTCTCTACATCCATGCTAACATTTGTTGTTTGGGGACTTTTTGATACAAGCCATCCTCACTGGAGTTAAATGATCTCTTATCGTGGTTTTGACTTCAAGTATATTATAAGGCTATAGTAACCAAAACAGCATGGTACTGGCACAAGAACAGAGACATAGACCAATGGAACAGGACTGAGAACCCAGGTATAAAACTATCCTGATATAGCCATCTGATCTTTGACAAAGCAGACAAAAACATGCACTGGGGAAAAAAAATCCTTATTCAATAAATGGTGCTTGGAAAATTGGACAGCCACATGGAGAAGACTGAAGCAGTAGCAGCACCTTCCACCACTCACAAAAATCAACTCACGATGGATAATGGACTTAAACCTAAGGCACGAAACCATAAGAATTCTAGAAGAAAATGTTGGAAAAAGTCTTATAGACATCGGCCTAAGCAAAGAATTTATTAAGAAGACCCCAAAAGTAATCACAGCAACAACAAAAATAAATAAATAGGACCTGATCAAATTAAAAAGCTTCTGCACAGCCAAGGAAACTATCATTAAAGTGAATAGATCACCTACAGAATGGGAGAAAATACCCATAAGTTTTTTCTTAATTTCTGATGACTGAAGCCATCCTAATTCCTTTTTTTATTCTTTCAGTCATAGGATTGGAAATCCAACAAGAGTCATTGTCTTTCAGTACATTTTGTGCTGCTATAACAGAATACTATAGACTAGGTAATTTATAAAAAACAGAAATGTATTTTCTCATAATTCTTGAGGCTGGGAAGTCCAAGATCAAGCTGCTGACAGGTTGGGTCATGTGGTGAGGGCTCCGTCCTCTGGTGGGGAGTCATGCTGTTTCTTTACATGGTGGAAGGCAGGATGGCAAGAGTCAAAGCCTGGGGAAAACCTCTTTTATGAGGTCCTTACTTCCATTCATGAAGGGAAGCTCCCTCATGACCTAATTACTTCTGAAAGCCCACACCTCTTAATACCATCACATTGATCATTACATTTCAACATCTGAATTTTGGAGGGGACACATTCAAACCACAGCAGTCAGAAATATTGAAAGAAAAATAAATAATTGACATAACTTTTAAGGGTTTTCAGACATTACTGTATGGTTTGTGGACCTTGGATTTAACTAGTGTCTGCTCATACTCTTTAGATATTTAAAGTTCAAGGCTGTATTGCCAAGGTTTTATTTCTTTTTATTGAGGTAACAATTATAAAATGTTAAATGAATCCATCTTAGTGCATTTTGACAAATTAATATACCTGTGTAACTAACACTGCACTGAAGATGTAGAACATTTCCATTAATGCAGAAAGTTTTATCATAGCAATTTCCTGTCAGCCCCTATCCCCATAGGCAGCCATTGTTCTAACTTTGAACATGGTGGATTAGTTTTCCATGGTTTTGGTGCTTATGTAAATGGAATTATATAGTACTTCCTCTTTAGAGTTTGCCTTTTTTCCCCCTCCATTTTTTCCCTTTTTTCTGTACAAACTGTTTTAGGGACTCATCCATGTTGTTGTGTAAATCACTAGTTCATTGTTTTTGTTACGGAATAGTATTCCATTGTGTGAATGTAAGAGTTAATACATTTCCTATTGAAAGACATTTTGGTCCTTAAGTAATTGGCTATTATAAATAAAACAGCTATAAATATTCCTACACACATCATTTTGTCTATATATATTTTCATTTCTCATGGGTAAATAACCAGGAGTGGAATAGCTAGGTCATAGAGTATGTATATGTTTAACTATATAAGAAAATGCCAAACAGCTCTCCAAAGGTGGTTGTACTACTTTATATTCTCATCAGCAATTGATTAAAGTATCAATAACTCCACATCCTCACCAATACTTCCTGTTGTCAGTCTTTGCAGTTTTAGATATTCTGGCGGGCATGAAGCCATATATCATTATGGGTTTAATTTTCATTAACCTGATGAATGATTTTGAACATATTTTCATGTAAAGTGACTATTCAAGTCTTTTCTCCATTACTTTAATGGATTGACTCTTTTACTATTAAATATTAGGAATTAATTATATATTTTGTATACAAATTCTTTATCAGACATAATTACTGCTAATATTTTCTTCCAGTATGACATGTCGGATTATCCATTTAATGCTATTCATAAGGAGCAGAAGTTTTTTTTACATTTAATTCATCAATTTCTTTTTTTATGGTTAGTCCTTCTTGTGTCCTATGTAAGACAAAGATTTGCCTACCCCAGAATCACAGCTTTCTCTTCATTTTCAAAATCTCTTTGTTTATTCACATATCATTGCATTGCTGTATAAATTTTAGAGTCTGACTGAAAATTTCTACCAAAAAAAAAAACTGCTAGAATTTTTATTAAGATTGAGGTAAATCTATACACCTATTTATGGATTATTGATGTACTATAATATTGAGTCTTTCTGTATATAAAATTTTATGCCTCTGATTTAACTCCTTTAGTCTCTCTGAGCAAGAGTTGTGCTTTCAGTGCAGAAGTTCTACTAACTTTCAATGGATTTATTTCTAATCTTTTTTTAATGACAGTGTAATGGAATTTTGAATTTTTTTACAAATTTTTAAAAATAGTTTATAGAATACAATTGATTTTAATTTTTCCTGACCTTGTTTCCTAGACCTTGCTAAATTCACTTTTGCTATTTTTTTTCATTTTGCATATTTCATAGGATTTCTATAATGACAGTCAAACGTTTTCCTTTCTGATATTGTATTTAATTATTTATTTTTCTTACTTTAAGTCAGCTTGAATTTTAAAATAATGTTGAGTAAAAATAGTAAGAGCAAGCATCCTTCCTTTTTTGTGATTTTAGAGGCAAAGAATTCAATATTTCACCAGTAAATATAATGTCAGCTGCAGGTTTTATGTAATGAACTTTGACAGATTGAGGAAATTATATTCTATTTTGAGATATTTGAGAGGTTTTATTTCATCATAAATGGGTATTGATTTTGGTAAAATGCTATTTAGACATCTGTTGAGTTTATCATATTGCTTCTTTTCCCTTTATTCTGCCAATAGAGTGATTTACATTAAAAGACTGATAAATGCTATTCTGACTTTGCATTATTTGAATAAGCTCCATTTGATCAAATGGTTATAATCTTTTTTATGTATTCTTGGACAAAATTTGATAATATTTTGTTGAGAATTTTTGTGTTGGTGTTCATGAAGAATATTGGTCAGTAATTTTCTCTCTTATAATGAATTTTGTCAGGTTCAGCTTTGTAAAACAAATTTTGAGAGTTCACTCATCTGCCACTTTCTGAAAGGATTTGGATAACAGCAGTACTATTACTTCTAAAAATATTTGATAGATTTCACTAAATAAAACATCTGTACCTAAATTTACTTTTTGAGAAAGTTTGGATTCTACCAGATGACTTAGATTGATTTATTTCTATGCATATTTTCTATTTCTGTTCATTTAATGTTTGATAATTTGTGTTTGTCAAGTAATTTGTTCATTTATGCTAAGTTGTTGTATTAATTGACACAAAGTTGTTTTGATATTGCATTATTACATTTTTGTTGTTAGAATTGGTAGTAATGTCTCCTCTTTTATCTCTGATATCAGTGATTTCTATTTTCTCTTTTTGTTTTCTTACTTAGTCTTTATAAGAGTTTATCAATTTTATTAATCTCATCAAAGAAGCAATTTAGGCTTTGTTAATTTTCTATATTGTTTGTTTTCTATGTCATTGATTTTCACACTTATCTTTATTATTCCCTTCTTTCCACTTACATTGTTCTAGTTTATTTTTTCCAGAATATTGAGGAAGACTATTAGCTTATTGATTTTTAAATCTTTCTTCCATTCTAATATAAGCATTTAAGATACAAAATTACTTCAAATCTTGCTTTGCTACATTCCACAAACTGGTAGTTTTCTGCTGCTAATTCAAGTTAAAATGTTTTCTAACTTACCTTCTGATTCTTTAACTCATAGGTTTTCTTAGAAATATATTACTTAATTTCTAAATATTGGGCATTTTTTCTTAATATTTTCTGATGATTGAAACCAAATTCATGGATGGTGTAGTCAGAAATATGTTCTGCAACATTTCAAGATATTAAAATTTACTGAGATTTATAATGCAACAGAGTCTATTATAGTAAAAATCCCATCTGCTCTTGAAATTTAGAATGTGTGTTCTGCAGGTATTGAATACAATATTTAGCTAATGTCACTTGTGTAAAATTAATTAATGGTGCTCAAATTTCCATTCTTCCCTTCCATTGTGCTAGCATTGTCATATATTTTATATGAAGTAAACCTCAAAATATTTTATTTTTGGTTTAAAGAGTTTATTTTAAAGAAATTAAGAGGAAAAATATTCTTTCATATTTCTTACATATTTGCTTTTTCTGGTAATTTATTTCTTGCAGTAGATTCAAGTTAGCTTGCTTGACCATTTCTTTATAGTACAGGTTGGTACAGTGGTACTAGTGAGAAATCCTCTCATATTTTCTTAACTGAAAGTATTTTATTTTAGCCTTACACACACACACTTTTTTAAACTTGTGTGATTTCTTTGACTTTTAACACTTCTGTGGTTTCTTTGACTTGCTTTTATTGAATTGAATTTTGAATCACAAAATTTTGCAACAGCTCTCAGATGTTGGAATTATTTTCTTACATGACTATTACAAAGATTTTCTAAAATGAGCAATAGTGAAAAATAAAGACATTATTTTAAATATCATTTGAAATTCAGGTAATGGATATTTTTCATTTTGACAAGTAAACAGTTTCAAATATTTTGTGTCTGTTTTCAATATTAATCCAACTTCTCCCAAAGATTTTAATGGGCTCTTAAATCTATTAAATTAAAACTAAGATACCTTAGAATACAAATTCAATCACTCTATGCCAGGTACAAGATTTTTTTTCAGTAGTAAGCATACATTGCAAACATGAATATTTGCATCTGGTCTCCAGCTAAGTTCATGTAGCGGTTTAGGAGGATGCTTCTATACATACTTCCCTCTAGCTTATAGCATTCATTAAATGAACACAGATAATATATTTGATGTGAGATATTTGTTTTCTCATGAAACCCCAAAGAATGTAATCTCTTACTAACCCCAGGCATGACACACAAGAGCACAAAATCATACCATGTAAGTTAACTAACAATTTCCAGACCCACTGGCAAGGCCAAACTCAATATTTTGTTTTTAACATCTATAGTTTAACCTAATACTTACAACATCAATTTCTTTTGTGTGCTTATGTAATGTGTCTAGAATGCCAACATGGTAGTGGAGGGGTGATCTTAAATAAGCTCCCTTAAGCAAAGTTTCTTTTCCAGATGGACTGAAAGGGCATTTCAGCTTCCTTCACAGTGAAGGTATTTTATTGTACTGGCTCATATAAAATGTTTTCTGCCTCATATTTCATGCTAGATGCTTTCTGAGCCAATTTCTGCACTCTCCAAATTTGCTTTCAAGGTTCAACTACTTGGCTACATTTCTAAGTTTTATTGTTAAATTTGATGATCAAAGGATTATGCATTTTTGTCATAATCTCATAGGATTTTACCACAGATCACTAAATTTGTCCAAAGATTTGTGATGACTTGTCACAATTGACTTGAAGTTTAGCTCAAAGTCTCTCTTGCTTATTTCTGGAAGGCCCAGGCCTGGCCTGATAGCAAAAAAAGACAGCTCCTTGAATAAAACTATGTAATATTAAACAACATGTTATAAAAATTTTAAGTTCTTTCATTGTCTATAAAAATGACTTCTGAAAAAGGGCTATTAATAGATATACTCATACAAATTAATTGCTTGTCTTTGATATAGTCATAGATCATTGATTCTTTAAAGATCAGTGTATTTATGATGCATGTCTGGGGTTAATATCAATTATTACTGAACTTGAAGATACTTTCATAATCAAGGAAGTGATCCATTGCATATTCTGCCCAATATTTTTAAAAAGGTACCTACATAGCCATTTTAACCTCAAACTCAATATCATAAGATGGTTATTAATTATTACTAATATTTCAATTTTAATAAACTTCTTATTCATGTTTTAAACTATTTTCTGTGCAAGAACTAAAGATCTCTATGATTCTTAATATAAAAATGAATAATCGGGGGAGGAGGCTGAAGAATAACAGCAACATTTCAACATAAATATCAGCAATGATTCAAAATAACAATATGGGAGGATATGTTTTTCTATATGTCTTTTTTCTAACATTTAATATTTGAATATGTATTTGTAATTAAAATCATAATTAAATTCTACATAAAAACTTCATTTTTTTTCTTTTCAGAAAATAGCACCTCAATGTTTTTTTCTAGTCATATCACTATCACCATTTGCTAATGTGTCTGTATTAATGCTCTAAATATTAACACTATAATTTAAGGTATCATTTTAGGAAATGGTAAGTAATCTCTTACACACAGTCCATTACATTTATATTGTAAAAGATCTTTGTAGCATTTACAAAATAAATAACATTTGAAAATTTCCATATCACTTGAGTATTTCAAAAACAAAACATTTTAAAATGCATTGTTTTGATTAATCTATTGGTTTTACAATATTTTAATTGGAACAGTGAATTATGTATTAAGAATTTTATTCTTAATAACATTTTTGTACAAATCTGTATATTTTCAGAGTGTTTTGCACACTGGAAACATTGATTGTCTAATAAGATGGTTAGTCTTAAAACAAAATGTTTAACTATGATTTAATGTTCTATCATACCTATAAAGTTAATCTTGTACAATATGCCATAGTTTTATTTTAAAAAATCATATATGCAACTCTTACAGACCTTTGATGAAAACCTAACAGCTGGATCTTGGAGTGGAACACTTTGAATCATTATATGTGCTTCTTATTTTTCTTTCTTATTCTTTGGGCCTGAGACCCTCCCTTGCCAATATTTTCAGATTTGTTGTGATGTGACAGGTGTCTAACTTGACTTCTCTGTTCTGTCTGATTTGAAATAAGTGACACTGAGGTGCTTGGTGGCTCATCAATTCCCATATATCTTCATTTTATGTTTAAAATGTCAAATATTTAAATGACAATCATTTTAGAGAGGTATCAGTTACATGACCAAGTGACACCAATGCAGCATGACTTCAGTCACAACTAAATCTGTTATTTTTGTTGCTGTGTACTTCAGCAGTTTAATTTTTTCAATCAAAGATGCTAGCCCACTCCATAGAGCTGCAGAAATGGAATCATAATAACTAGTAGTTCTTTGAATATTGGATGTTTTTTAAACACTTTCTGATCAATTCATTAATAATCATATGATGTTTGAAATATTTATGTGTTGGTTAAATTTTATAAGAAAAAAACTTCTCAATAATGAATGAAGGTAGTAAGTTTGCAAGGCAAAAAAAGCAACAACTGATAGAACTGGACAGATCACTGAAGCAGAAAATAAATAAAGAAACACTGGACTTAAGTGGGACTCTCGAACAAATGGGCCTAACAGACATTAACAGAATATTTTACCCAAAAACTGCTGAATATACATTCTTCTCATCAGCACATGGAATATTCTCCATGATTGAACATATCTTAGAGCATGTCTCAACAAATTTAAAAAAATATAAATCACACCATGTATCTTCTCTAGCAACAGTGAAATAAAACTAGAATTCAATGCCAAGAGAAACACTCAATTCTACACAAAGTCATGGAAATTAAACAACCTGCTACTAAATGATTATTGGGTCAGTAATGAAATTAAGATGGATATGAAAGATTTCTCAAACTGAACTACAAAGGGGACACTAACTACCAAAATCTATGGGATTCAGCAAAAGCAGTCCTAAGGGGAAAATTCATAGCCTTAAATGCTAACATCAAAAAGACAGAAAGATCACAAATTAAGAATCTAATGACAAGTCTCAAGGAACTAGAAAAAGAAGAGCAAACCAAACTCAAAGCCAGCAGAAGAAAAGAAATAACTAAGGTCAGAGCAGAACTACATGAAATGGAAAACAAACAAACAAAAAATACAAAGGGTCAATGAAACCAAAAGTTGGTTCTTTGAAAAGATAAAATTAATAGAACTCCTGCTAGATTAACCAGGATTAACAGAGAAAGGATCCCAAGAATCTCAATCAAAAATGAAAAAGGAAATATTACAACTGACACCTCAGAAATACAAAATATCATCTGTAAATACTATGAAAATCTCTATGCACATAAACACTGAACTGTATAGGAAACAGACAAATTCCTGGAAACACACAATCTTCCAAATAGAACTCCTGAGCAGACCAGTAATGAGAAATGAGATTGAAGCAGTAATAAAAAAAACTTCCAACAAATAAAAGCCTTAGACCAGCTGGATTCATGGCCAAAGTTTACCAGACTTACAAAGAACGGCTGGTACCCATACTTCAGAAATTGTTCCATAACAGAGAAAGAGGGACACATTCTACAAACCCAGCATCACCTTGATACCAAAACCAGGAAAGCATAAAACGACCAAAAAAAGAAAACTAAAAACCAATATACCTTATGAATATAGATGCAAAAATCCCCAATAAAATCCTAGCAAACTGAATTCAACAACACATCAAGAAAATAATCCACCACGATCAAGTGGGCTTCATCCCAGAGATGCAAGGATGGTTCAACTACCTAAGTCAATAAATGTGATTCACCACATAAATAGAAGCAAAGCCAAAGATTATATGATCATCTCAATAGATGTAGAAAAAGAATTCAACAAAATTCAGTACCCTTTCATGATAAAAACTCTCAAGAAACTAGGCATAGAAGGAACATATCTCAAAATTATAAAAGCCATATATGACAAACCCACAGCCAGGACCATACTGAATGGAAAAAAGTTGAAAGCATTCCAGCTAAGAACCAGAAGGACACAAGCATGTCCATGGTCACCACTTTCATTCAACATAGTTCTGGAAGTCCTAGCTAGAGCCATCAGGCAAGAGATAGAAATTAAGTGTATCCAAAGTGGAAAGAGGTGGTCAAATATCACTTTTTGCAGATTATATGAATTTATACTTAGAAAATCCCCAAAGATTCCACCAAGAGACTCCTGGAATTGATAAATAAATTCAGCAAAGTCTTAGGTTACAAAATCAATGTACAGAAATCAGTAGCATTCCTGTACACCAATAATAGTCAAGCTGAGAATCAAATCAAAGACTTAATACCATTCACAATAACTACAGAGAAAACAAAATATCTAGGAACGTACTTAGCCAAGGAGGTGAAAGATCTCCACAAGGAGAACTATGAAACATTGAGGAAAGAAATTGCAGATGACACAAATATACGGAAAGCATATCATGCTCATGGATGGGTAGAATCAACATTGTTAAGATTTCTATGCTACCCAACCCAAAGTGATTTACAGATTCAGAGTGATCCTTAGTAAAATATCAATGTCATATTTCACAGGCCTAGAAAAAACAATTCTACCCTTCGTTTGGAACCGAAAAGGGCCTGAACTGCCAAAGTAATCTTAAGTAAGAAGAACAAATCTGGAAGCATTATGTTACCAGACTTCAGACAGTACTACAAGGCTATAGTAACCAAAACAGCATGGTATTGGCACAAAAATAGAGACACAGACCAATGGGACAGAAGAGAGAATCCAGATATAAAACCACCCACACACAGCCAACTGATTTTTGACAAAGCAGACAACAATATACACTGGGAAAAAGAATTGCTATTCAATAAATGGTGCTGGGGAAATTGGTTAGCCACATGCAGAAGAATGATACAGGATCCATATCTCTCACCACTCACAAAAATTAATTTAACATGGATAAAAAACTTAAGTGTAAGGCATTAAACCATAAGAATTCTAGAGGAAAATGTTGGAAAAACTCTTCTAGATGTTGGTCTAGGCAAAGAATTTATGAGGAAGACACCAAAGGCAATGACAGCAAGAACAAAAATAATTAAATGGGACTTGATTAAATTTAAAAGCTTCTGCACAGCTAAGGAAATAATCAACAGGGCAAATAGACCACTTAGAGAATGGGAGAAAATATTCACAATCTATACATCCGATAAAGGGCTAATAACCAGAATCTACAAAGAACTCAAGCCTCAGCAAGAAAAAATCCAATAACCCCATTAAAAAGTGGTCAAAAGACATGAACAGAAACTTTTCAAAAGAAGATAGACTAATGGCCAATAAACATATGAAAAAATTCTCAGCATCACTAACCATCATAGAAATGCATATTAAAACCACAATGAGGTATCACCTTACCCCAGCTAGAATGGCTTTTATTAAAAAATCCAAAAACGATAGATACTGGTGTAGATGCAAAGAGAAAGGAACACTTATACATTCTTGGTGGGACTGCAAATTAATACAACTTCTATGGAAAACAGTATGAAGATTTCTCAAGGAATTAAAAATAGACCTACCATTTGATCTAGCAATACCACTACTGGGTATTTACCCAAAGGAAAAGAAGTCATTCTTTAAAATACATCTGCACTCGAATGTTTATTGCTGCACAATTCACAATAGCAAAGATGTAGAATCAACCCAAATGCCCATCAATTCATGAGTAGATTAACAAAATGTGGTTTGTGTATACCATGTAATACTACTCAGCCATGAAGGGGATAAATTAAGGCCTTTTGCAACTATTTGTATGGAACTGGAGATCATTATTCTAAGTGAAGTACCTAAAGAATGGAAAAACAAGCATCATATATTCGCTATTAAGTTGAAACTAACCGATGAGCATACATGTGCACAGAGGGAAGTAAAACTCAGTGGAAATCAAGCAGAGGGTAAGGGCGAGGTTGGGTGGGCAAAAACCTACCTAACATGTACAACGAACAATATCTGGGTGATGGGCACACTTACAATCCTGACTCAAGCATAACAAAATTGATCCGTGTAACCAATAACATTTGTATCCCCGTAATGTTTTGAAATTAAAAAAAAAACTTGGTATAGTAGAAATTTATTAAAATCTCTCAATTCTTGGGTATGATATAATTCCATTACAAAATTCAGAGTAATATTGAGTTTGTATTACTCATGGTCTATTTTAGAATTTCACTCTGAGTTGTTGAACAGAAAGTCACAAAATGTGTTGAAGTGAGAAAATTCAAAAATCATTGTGTGCAACTTAACCCAATTTTAGGGACAGAGGTAGTATCTTTGATATGCAATACAATATTTGGGGAGTCATTGCAAAATCTATATAAATAATGTGCATACATAGGCTTTATTCATTTTACATTTATATGGAAATCTCTGATAAAATGGGGAATTTTATATAGTACAAGGTAAATGATTAAAATATGTATTGAATCATGTTTATTATGAATTAATTTACAGTGTGAATAATCACTCTTAAGAAACTAGTTTTATTTGCTTATGGAATCAGTTAACTAATTCAAATTAATATATAGAGTATTTTAATTATAAGTACTATTAAGATCAGTTTGAATGCATTGAAATGAAAATGTAAATTCTATAGTTGAGAACAAGGTAATTAATTTAGACATGGGAAATAAATTTCATCAGGCTGAATAAAATGTTAAAATTCAAGTGAATTTTTTTAGCTTGTAAAGAAGAAGTTAATTCGGGAATTTGGATGAATTTTTAGAAATCACTGAGGCAATGCCTTCCCCAAGAAAAAAGAGTAGGAATTTTCCATGGCCAATGGATCTATGTCTTCAAATGATTGTTTCCTGCTGTTTCAAATGATTGATCTTTTCTCATGAGTTCTTATTGGAATTAATTAATTTCAAAAGGTATGCATTACATCAGTTCTTTCACAAGATATTATTATTATATCGATTGTTAACTTGGAGTTCTGACAATAATTTCTTTTAAAGTTTGTAGGAATATAAATTCCAAATTGTATAGTTATAAGGTTAAATAAAACTGAAAAGTAACTTTGACATCTAAATTTGCAACCTCAACTTTTGTAATAAATCAAACTAGTCCTTTGACTACAGTCACATTTGCCCCTTTGGCCATCCATACCATTTTTCTTTCCCACTAGAATACAACCACTTTCCCCTTAAGAATATCCAAATTTATGTCTTCCTTGAGCTTTTTACCAACTCTCCAACTCTAAGGTAGCGAAAAACAAAACCCCACATGTTAATTGCTGGATGTGTGAGTTCATTGCATATCTGCTCAATCATTGAGTTAGATTTGTGCTCTCTTGAAGGTACAATTTAAAGAATTTTCCTAACATGGAAACGTTCAATTATGAATTTAAATAAAATAGACAGAAGTAAAACTAAACTTTGAAGATATAATTTAGTTAGGAGTCCATCTGAAAAACAGAAATGCTTGGAAGTGAAAGGTTCGGGGTTCAACTTTATTTTAATTAATTTATTGCCATTTTCCATGTTTGAAGCCAATATTCACTTTAAGTTCATCCAAGTAGTTTAGATTATCGTGAGCATTTGACAATTTGTAATTGAATGCTTACAGGCTAAAGGGGTTTTGCTCTTTCATTTGATGGATTGTGTCATGCCAGACTCTGGCAGTGCATTTTATTTGACCTTTCTCCTTAACTCCATTCATCTTAAACCCCTTGTCACATGAGTGGCAGGCCATCATGATGTGATGGAAGACAAAACTTCAAAAGGATGCATCACCTTGTCAGATAAATGTATATCAAAAATCCTCTTTTAAAATGTTTAGTGAGTTAAAGGACAGTTTAGACTAAATTAGGTTGTATTATTGAAAAGTAGAAGAAAAGTAAACTTTAAAGATCAAAGATCAGTTTTGGAATAACTCTAGCAATATTTACAAATGAAAATCACAATGATTTTCATGATCTTTCTCATAAAAGTAGAAAAGTCACAAGACAGAATTTGCTTTTAAAAAGTCACAGTAAAAGAAAACAGTTTAGGTGTACGTGTGTGTGTGTGTACACACTAGTTAAACTGTGTGTGCACACACAGACAAATACCCCTTTATTAAACTTTGGGCATTTATATATAAATAACCTCTCTTTAGGAATACCTACCAAAGTTTAACTCATCTGGGGCCCCTGATACTGTTAAGAATTTTGATGAAACTGAAGATGCGTAGTTTTGTATTCCTTGAGCAGAAATCATCTATCTACTCACAACACAGACATCACTGAGGTGAGGAAAGGAGTAGTTTCCTTCATCTTTTGTAGATCATTCATCTCTCATCCAAGACTTTTTATAACAAAGTCCTGAAAGATTCTCTGCTTTTTGTGTTTATACCAATAGACAGAGGCCATTCATATTGTAAATCAATGAACTAGTTTATTACTTTGGCAGGATCAGCAGTGACTTAGCAGTAGAATGTGAGCACAGAGTAAAGACATTGACCTGACACCTTTTATCCCTTCCCATGGCAATTTCTTCTATCCATAGAAGAACAGAGAATTACGAAAGACAAAATAATCACAAGATAGAAATACTATTGCACTGGAGCTGAAATGGAAGGAAGCAAAGAGACCTAAGTCCTCTTTGCAACAAGATGCTGAAATGTGATGATAGCATTTTTCTATTATAAGAGTGTCCAGCTGTATATACATTTACATATATATGAGACAAACATTTTCTTTGACTATTCATATAATTCATTATTTGAAGTCACAAACTGTATTGTTTTGAATAAGAAAGCAATCACAAAGAACAGCTATAGATTCAACACATCTAAAATTTAACATATTTGAATTAAACACACACAGAGGAATAAAGAATGTATTTCTATTTTCTCTCTATGGTTGTATTATCTATCTACATTATATCATAAAATTTTGTCCAATTCTCCCTTCTTCATAAGGATATAGCATAACTGTTAATCCAAAGTGTTATAAATGAATGTTTTATGGCAGTTGATGTTAGGTCACGTAGCGCCCTGCTATTATAATTTTCCTTTCCTTTTCAAATAACTGTTCAATAAACAATATTTATTGGCATATGTGAGTTCCAGCAAGAAATGACATTTTTATTGTTTTTATTGTAGAATATGTGCATCACCTACAAAATCTTTTATATTGATATAATATTATTATTCCCTCTCTATTGCTTTTTAAAACTTAAGTACAATTATGTAAATATTATATATTTAACTGATAAGTATTTTTGCTTTAAATTCTGAAAGCTAAATATTTTAGCCTCACTAAGTACTTACTTGCCATCAACAGTATTTTTTAATACCACAATAGATTGACAAGAGAGTAACTTTTAACATGCAAGCTATTATCTCCAATAGTCTGAAGAAAAAATGAGGTGCTACCCAATAGTTCAGTAAAGAAAAAAGGTAACAAGCAAGTTTGTGAAAACTGAAATTATTATTTTTAAGTCTGGCATTATTCATCAATAATATGCTTGAGCATCACCAGGGTTTACAGAATCCATCTCAACTCCACTTCTTCCTGTGATGGTATAACCTGTGACTCTGCTCCTACACGTATCCAAGCTTTTTCAAAGAATCACTCTCCAACATTCCAGTAATTCTGCTTTGTGTGTATGTTGTTATTATTATTATTACCATCTCCATACAGAATTGTGCATTAAAATGCAGACAAATGCTTAGAAATAAATGCACATATTAAAAATAATTATGAAATGTACACTTGAACAAACACCAACCTTGTTAAGAAATAGAACATTTCCCAGTATCCCTAAAGCCCTACATAAAGACCACAATCACCTCCATTAACCCTGTGAGGAACCACTCTCTTCATATTAATGCTAATTATTTACTTTCTTTGCTTTTGCCTTTTTTACTGATTTGTATATTTCTCAAAAATTATTTTGTCAGTTTTAATAAAATATATCAATACAATTAAACCATACATATTCACTGGCATCTTCCTCTTCATAAATAATACATTTATGTTTCTAATGCATTTTGTGAGTAGCCATAATTAATTCATTTATTTTGCTATGACATTCACATCACAATTCATTTACTGACTTTTATTGTTGAGGAACACTTTAGTGTTCATGCAAAGGTGCCGTGAACACTGTTGTTCATGTCTTCTGGTTCACATATGCACAGATTTTCTTAGGCAACAAATTTAGGAGTGGAAAAGCTAGTCACAGATCAAACACATCTTCAAATTCCTAATACTATCTACCTGTTTTCCAAAGTTGTCTGTTACACCAATTTCAGTGCCATGAGGAGTCATTGTCCCTCTACTTCTTCATCAACTTTAGTAGTGACAAACTTTTTCCTTTCTCCCCAACTTGGTGAATGTATATCAGTATTTCTCTGTCATTTTAATTTGAATCTTCTTATTACTAATGAGAGCAAGTATTATTTAATATTTTAATTTATTGGCCATCTGTGTTTCCTCTTCTGTAAAGGGCCTGTTCAAGTTGTTTGCCCATTTTGCTAGTGGGTTTAGTTTTTATCTCATTAATCCTTACATTTAGGTCTTCAATCCATGTGGGATTGATTTTTGTTTACATTGTATAGAAGGGTCATTTTTTTTTTTCTATAAGGATACTGTTTTAGACCATAATAATTTTGTGAAAAGTCCTGTATTTTTCCACCAATATGCAATGATATTTATGTAATTTATCAAGTATTTACGTGTACATTTTTTTTAGATTTATCTTTTCTGCTTCATTGACTTATAAATTTATTATTTTACCACTTAACACAGTTTTAATTATTACACCTTTATAATTCGTGTTACTATCAGGTAAATCAAGTTCTCCCTAATAACCCACCCTTTCCCTTCAAATTTTTCTTAGGTAATCTTGACTTATACATTTTAAAATTCTTTATACATATTTTA
This sequence comes from Daubentonia madagascariensis, assembly GCA_023783475.1. Classification (NCBI taxonomy): domain Eukaryota; kingdom Metazoa; phylum Chordata; class Mammalia; order Primates; family Daubentoniidae; genus Daubentonia; species Daubentonia madagascariensis. The sequence goes on along the minus strand of JAKFHU010001798.1, from coordinate 3,844,024 downwards.
AAATCCAGATTGATAAAGTTTACAAAATCTGTGAAATTTTATTGAGATTGCTTGAATCTATAGATATTTTAGAGCAACCAAGATCATTAAAATATTTAATTTTGAATTGGTGAACATGTCTCTCTCCATTTATTTAGGCTTTTATAAATGTCTCTCAATAAAATTTTATAACTGTATCTATGTATAATTTTTAGACATTCATTAAATCTATTTTGATACGGCCCTTTTTCCCCCAATTCTTTACTGAAACTCCCTTTCCAAGGTCACCACTAGTGACCAAATCCAATGATATCTTTTCAGTCCTTATCTTACTCAACCTGTCCACAATATCGACAGAGCTGAACATTCCTTCCTGGAGTCCTCTTTCCTTATCTACCACGACACTGTACATTCCTGGTTCTCCTTTTACCATGCTAGCCTTTTCCCCCCCAGCTTTGTGGTTTATTTGGGCAGATTCTCGCAGGCCTCCCTATTATATCTAATCTGTCTATCCAGCAAATTTCTTTCATTACCATAATTGTATGTCTCCTCTATTTACCAATGTTTAAAGAAAAACTTTATGCAAATTAAATAGAGCAGAGTTTATTTGAGCAAGGAGTGATTCATGAATCAGACAGCACTCAGAAGCAGGAAGATTCCAAGAGCTATCCCCAGCAATGTGGGCAGGCAGTATTTATAGACAGAATAAAGGGAATGACTACAGAAGCAGCTTTATTGGTTACAGCTTGGTATTTTGCTTTATTTAGGCATGGTGTGGTATGAGGCATTTGCCTTACATGAACATGGTCTGATGAATTGGCAGCCGTGTATAGCTGATGTTAGGCTGCTGTGATCAATTGAGTTTCAGCTATTTGTTACACGAATATAATCTTAAATTAGGTTGCAGTTCGTTTATATACACAGTTATATTACAGTTCCCTATGTAGGAATTCAAAGTACAAAGGCAGCTTTAGGCCAAATTTAATTCAACACTGAAAAATGTCACTTAAAAAATATTTTCTCCAGTCCTTTCTTGTGGAGAACCTTACCAATAAGTTTCCCATACTGATGCCTTAGAGTCATCCCGATATCAACACGCCTGTCATTGAGCCTATGATTCACAATTTAAATAAATTTAAATAAAGAGAAAAATAACTTTTTAAAAAAAGCTCTTCTTCTGTTTCAGTAAATTATACCAACAACTGCCAAGTTTATAAAATGGGTAAAGAAACCCTATCATTTCATCCCTCCAAAAATAGTTCACTGTTTCCCCTTGATTTTAGAAAATAAACCCAAATTCCTTGCCATGACTATAAGAACCTAAATACCTGATCCTTACCTCTGTATTTGTTTTTTAATATTTTTCTCCACTTTTTTTCATTGTCCTTAACATGTTACATTCTTTTCCTCATGTCAAGTTTTGAAGATACTCTAAAATGTTTTTATCCTCTAGAAAATATGTCTTTATCTTTGTGAATTCTGCTTATTATTCTATTCTCAGCTTAAATATCACTCTCTGAAAAAGGCCATCATTGACTACTTGCTGTACCTAAAATCTCCATGTTATTCTTCCTTAAAATCCTGCTGTATGTGTGTGTATGTATTTGCTGTTTCTTTTATATTAAATTATAAACTCTGTAAGAGCTCATAGAGTGATTAGCATATATTACCTACTTATAAATGAGTTGTAGAATAAAGAAATTGATCTAAAATGTAATATGGTCAGTGCTTGATATTAAAAGTTATTTGTGATTAATTTGTAATCTTTGTTACAATATATTCTTTTTAAAAGATTGCTAGTAGTACAAGTCTTTATGTACAGGAATCATGCCTATCAATTCTTATAATAACCCTAGAAGTATTGGTGTGACATATTGTCCAAGCCTTTAAATGCCATAACTTTTTATCTATTAGTTTATATAACCAAGGGAGGCAAACTTTTAATGATGTGCATGCCTACACAAAATAGGAGCTTAAGTTTGAAGTTTTCACTATATCCCTTAATATAGTGTATGTACAATGTATTTACATTTTATATTTACAATTAGAACATAAAGTTAATTGGAAAAAGTTGCACCTAAAAGCATGAATCTTGATTCAATTATGTGATAGAGTCTGAGATACAGATTCATAATCCAGTGGCTAGAAGTAGATATTACTCCATAATAAATTTGTTGGCCTTGATTTCCTTTTAACCTTCAAAATTTGACTTTTTTGACAATCATTTCCTAATTCTAGATAATTTTTGAATTGATGCTGAATATTCTTTGGCTACCTATACAGCCATTTCTATTGCATTTAAAATTGACTAATTCCACAAAGCACAGGACAACAATTATCTCTCTGCTTAACACTAAAAAAATTTCCATTTAAAGTAACTATCAAAAATATTCTTATAACAAACAGAATTATGAGGTGTTTAGAGGAACTGAAGTATTAGAGAATGTACATTCTGATACCTTGATTTTAAGAAGAAATTATTTTTATATTGACCAGTTTTAATATGCTCATCAGTTTTTAGAGCTTTCAATTTTTTAACATTTAATTTATTTCTATATTTGTATTATTTTACAAATATATGAGGAGGATAAATTTTAAAAATGCTTTCAATAAAGTCCAAATTTGAATTATTTCTGTGCCTTCTAAATATCTTCACATATCTTATTAGAATAACTGAGAATGTCATGTCTAAAAGTAAGACATTGTATATTAGTCATCTACGACTGCCATAACAAAGTACCATAGACTGACTGGCTTAAACAGCAGAAATTTATTTTCTCACAGTTCTGGAGGCTGGAAGTCCAAAATCATGTTGATGGCAGTGTTGATTTCCTATGAGGGCTCTCTTGGGCTTGGAGACAGCTACTTTTTCATCATACTTTCACATGGCCTTTGTTCTGTGTTGTACTCTTCTGTTGTCTCTTCTTTTTTTTGCAAAGACATCAATCCTATCAGATTAAGGCTGTTCTCATATGACCTCACTTAATGTTCATAACCTACTTAAAGATTCTAACTCCAAGTACAGTCACATTAGGGGTTAGAGCTTCAACATACAGATTTTGAGGGGACACAATTCTGTCCATAAAATAGTATATTCACAATACTTACAACCTCATTTTTAATTTTTGTTGAAAATAATAAATAACAGTTTGTAATACATAGGCACACAGGAAATTGTTTGTGGTTTTTTCTACTAAAAACTAAAATTGGAGAGGGAGGCAGAACAAGATCACAGAATAGAGCTTTCCAGCAACTTTTGGCCCACAGAAACATCAATCTTAACAATTATTCATTTACAAAAATACATTCACAAGAGCAAAAAAAAAAAAAAAAAAGAGAAAAAAAAAGACAGGTGAGAGATTACAGTACCTGGCTGTAGCATGATAATAACAAAAAGACACATTGAAGAGGTGGGAAGGACAGTTTTACATTGCCAGCATCACCCCTCCCCAAACCCCAAGCAGCACAATATGGAGAAAGATACAGTCTACTTGGGAAAAAAAAGAGGGGAGTAGACACAAAAAGAGTTTTCTTTGGACACCAATAATGGGCTTTCCACAATAAAATGTCATACCCACAGCCCCATATTCCAGGCTAGTACTTGAAGACTAAACCTCTGAAATCTGTTTGGTACCAGTGGGGACTACACAGCACCAGGATTTGGGCTTGCATGTCAGACTCAATCCCCAGCCTGCATGACTGCTGAGCCAACTTCAGAAGCTCTGTGTTCCAGAAAGCCCTTAATGGCAGGCACCCCTCAGTAGCCCCAGGCTTATGACACACCACAGCACCAGGCCAGCCATATCAACCCCAGGCTTCTGGCCCACAACAGCACTGCACATGTTTCATGGCTTTCCCAGAAAAAGACAGTTTATGAACACCGGCATAAGTACGTACTTCTTCAAAGGTGCAAACATTGACACATGAGCACAAGGATCAGAAACAATCAGGGAAATATAACATCACCAAATAGGCAAAATAAGGTGAGAATGACTTACCCTAAGGAAATGGACATATATGAACGGTCTGACAAAGAATTCAAAATAACCATTAAAGGAATTTCAGTGAGCTTGAAGAAAATACGGAGAAACAGTTAATCAAAATGAGGAAAACAACATGACCAAAATGAAAAATTTAATAGAGAGAATAAAATAATAATTAAAAAATCAAACAAAAATCCTACAGCCAAAAGATACAATGAAAAAAAGGAAAAATGCAATAGAAATCACCAATAGTAGAATTGATCAAACAGAAGAAAGAATCTGTGAACTTGAATACATATTATTTAAAAATACATAGTCAGCAGAAAAAAAGAAGAATGAAGAGAAATTAAGAAAGCTTATTGGATTTATAGGACAGCATCAAATGCAAATTTTTGAGTCATAGTGGTTCAAAAGTAGAAGAGAAATATAAAGGAGAGTGAATTTAAAGAAGTAGGGGCAAACCAAGAATACTGCACATAACAAAGTTATCCTTTAGAAATAAAGGAAAACTAATTTCTTGGACAAACAAAAGCTAAATGAGTTCATCACCACCAGACCTATTTTACAAGAAATGTTAAAGGGAGTTCTTCAAGCATAAAGAAAATTATACTAAAAAGTAACACAAAAACATCTGAAAGTATAAAATGCACTGGAACAGTTTCCTTGGCTGTGCAGAAGCTTTTCAATTTGATCAGGTCCCATGTATTTATTTTTGTTGCTGCTGTGATTGCTTTGGGGGTGAACAGACAACCTACAGAATGGGAGAAAATATTTGCATGCTACACCTCTGATAAAGGGCTGATAACCAGAATCTATACAGAACTTAGGAAAATCAACAAGAAAAAATCAAACAACCCTATTAAAAAATAGGCAAAGGACATGAACAGAAACTTTTCAAAAGAAGACAGAATAATGGCCAGCAAACATATAAAAAAGTGCTCAACATTTCTAATCATCAGGGAAATGCAAATCAAAACCACAATGAGATATCACTTAACTCCAGTGAGATTGGCTCATATCAAAAAATCCCCAAACAACAAATGTTGGCGGGGATGTGGACAGATAGGAACACTCATACACTGCTGGTGGGACTGCAAATTAGTACAACCTCTATGGAAAAGAATATGCAGATACCTCAAGGAATTAAAAGTAGAATTACCATTTGACCCAGCAATCCCACTACTGGGTATTTATCCAAAGGAAAAAAAGACATTTTATAATAAAGACATCTGCTCACGAATATTCATAGCAGCACAATTCACAATTGCAAAGATGTGGAAACAACCCCGGTGCCCATCAATACATGAGTGGATCAATAAAATGTGATATATGTATACCATGGAGTATTACTCAGCAATAAGGAACAATAGTGAATTAACACATCTGGTATTATCCTGGTTGGAGCTAGAACCCATTCTTCGAAGTGAAGTGTCACAGGATTGGAAAAACAAGCACCACTGGTACTCACCATCAAACTGGTACTAACTGATGAACACTTACATCACACAGGGCAATAACATTCATCTGAGGGAGGGCGGGTGGGAGGGGGATGGAAGGGATGGGAAAAATTCTCACTGAATGGATGCGGGGAGCACAGTTTGGGGGATGACCACGATTGTGGCTCTGACATGGCAGAACAGGGGCAATGTGTATGGCCAAAGTGTTGTATCCCCATGATATTCTGAAATTAAAAAAATAAATTAAAAAAAATAAATAAATAAAATGCACTGGAAGAATTAAGTATACAGCCAAATTCAGAAACTGTAATACTGTAATGGTGGTGGATAGATCACTTATCTCTTTAGTATGAAGACTAAAAGACAGAACTAAAGTAATAATAGGTACAATAATTTGTTAAGGGATATGAAATATTAAAAGTTGTAAATGGTGACATCAAAAATTCAAAACGGGGGTGAAGAAAATGTGCAGAACTTTTTTTTGTGCAAAGTTAAGTTGCTCACAGCTATAAATAATCTGTTATAACTATAAGATGTTTTCTCTAAGCCTCATGGTAATCACAAAGCAAAAACCAATAGTAAATACACAAAAAATGAAAAGCAAGAGATCAAAACATGGCACTAAAAATGTCACTTAGCCACAACGGAAGAGAGCAAGAGAGGAAGAAAGAAACAAAGAATCTACAAACAGCAAGAAAACAATTAATAAAACAGCAGTAATGCAGTACTGAGTCCTTACCTATAAATAATTACCTTGAATGTAAAAGGATTAAATTCTCCAATCAAAAGATGTAGAGTGGCTGAATGGATAGTAAAAATAAGAACCATCTATATGCTACATACAAGAGACTCACTTCACCTGCAAGATTGCCTAAACTGGAAGTGAAGGGAAGCAAAAAAGGTATTCCATGGAAATGGAAATCAAAAAGTACAGGACTAGTTATACTGATATCAGATAAAATATACTTTTAGTCAAAAATTATAAAAAAAGACAAAGAAAGTCATTATATAATGATAAAGGGGTCAATTCATCTGGATGACATTACACTTATAAATATACCTATAATCAATATCAGAGCAAATATTGACAGATCTGATAGAAGAGATAGACTGCAATACAAAAAGAGAAGGGGACTTCAAAACTCCACTTTTAGCAATGGATAGATCATCTGAACAGAGAATCCTAAGAAAACATCAGATTTAACTACACTCTAGATCATGTAAATGGAAATACAACATACCGAAACCTACACCAAAAGCAGTTCTAAAAGGGATGTTTATAGCAATAAATGCCTACAACAAAAAAGAAAAAAATCTCAAATAAACAACCCAATATTGCACATCAAGGAACCAGAAAAACAAGAATAAACTAAGCACAAATTTAACGGAAGAAGAGAAATAATAAAGATCACAGCATAAATGAATGCAATAGGGACTAGAGAAACAATATAAAAGATCAATAAAACTAAGAATTGTTTGTTTTTTTTGTAAAGATAAACAAAATTGACAATCCTTTAACTAGACTAAGAAAGAAGAGAGAAGGATCAAACACAGTCAGAAATGAGAAAAGAAGACATTATAATTGATACAAAAAAATACAAAGTATTATAAGAGATGATTCTGAACACTAATGCACCAACAAATTGGATAACCTAAAATAAATGGATATATTTCTTGACACATACAACCCACCAGGTATGAATTGTGAAGAAAATAGAAAATCTGAAAAGTTCCAAAACAAGTAAGGAGGTTGAATTGGTAAAAAAAAAAAAAAAAAAAGCCTCCCATCAAAGAAAAGCACAGGATCTCGTGGCTTCCTGTGAATTCTATTAAACATTTAAAGAAGATCTAGCACAAATTATTTTCAAATTCTTCCAGAAAAGAATGAAGAGGAGGAAATACTTCCACAATCATTTTATGAGGCCAACATAACTGATATCAAACCAGACAAAGACACTATACAAAGAACAAACTATAGGCCAATATTTCTGATGAACATAGATGTAAAATTCCTGAAGAAAAGTTAAAAGACTTAAATGCAGCAAGAAGGTGGACTAGAAGCACCTTGTGCATGCCACTCTCAAGGAGAAAATCGAAAGTTGCAGGCAGATGCCTAACTAAAGAGGGCTCTTCTGGGAATGAGCACTGCAAAATTCTGGAGAAGTTACTGAGGACATTCAGAATGAAGGAGAAGGTGACAGGGTGGTTCATTCGGCAAGATCAAAGGGAACATTGGCAAGGCATCTGCACATGGGGAATGACAGGATGAGAGTCCTGGGGCTCTCCACATACCCCACAGACACTGTGACCTGAGCTGTGAGGGACACCCCCCCCACCACCACAGACATCTGGACTGAATGGGTAGCTGCTTGGAGTCTGTGCAGAGACATTAAACTGGAAAGTGGGCACAAAAGGGATCTGATGGCTGTTGATCCCAATTGCTGCAACTGATGCCATTCTGAGCTCTCAGGTACAGGATGCCATGTCTGCATGTGTCTCAGCTTTGCAACAGCCACCTTCACATCATCCCCCAAGGCCAGGGAGGGAGCAAGCAGAATGGATGCTCTCCTGTGCTGTGTTTTTTGACTAGGAGATGAATGCCCCTCTCCTCCATTGCAGTACCCAAGGCTCCAGCCCAATGGCTCCAGTGCTCTCACTAGGCATGTGGCTCCACCCACAAGATTCTAGCACTGTGCCTGGACCCCAAGACTCCAGCCCTGAGTCTCCACCACTGGTTCTGGGCCTGCAGAACAACCTTGAGGTCCAATGTTCCACTAGGGACTCTCCAGCCTTGAGCCACCATTACACCTGGACCTGGTTTGAGATAACATCCATAGGCCAAAAACCCATGACCACCTGCCTAGATAGGCTCACGCAGCTGCCACTGTCAACCCAGGTAGAGCAATCTACCATAATGCCAGCCTCCATGGAGGTCTCACCCAGCCCCTAACTCAAGCTTCCAACAACGACCTGGGGAACAGCCCCCCACCCTGCATGAAGATCATCCAGCACTGGATTGAACTGTGACAGTCACAGTGAAATGGGACAAAACAGAACAGCAGCATTACAGTCTCTCAGTAAGCCTGCCCCTCCCCTATCAGGTCAACATTCCAGAGTAGAACACAACAGTGACATCTAGGGACTTTCCCTTCTACTCACTAAGTAGGAGAATTCCCACGAAAGGAGAAAAGGTGCTCTGTAAGCCTATTGGCCCTGAGCTAAAAGGATTCAGATGAGAAAAAAACAGCAAAAGAACCTAAAAAAAAAAAAACACAGAGTGAGACCCCCAAGGGATGATCATGGAGCTACAGTAGTGGACTACAACCTAAAGGAAATTGTCAAAATGTCAGAAATGGAATTCAAACTATGGATGGCAAATAAGATGAATGGAATTGAAGAGAAATTTGAAAATCAACAAAAAGAAGCCAAAAAAATATTTCAAGAAATCAGTGAGAAAAATGAAAAAGTCACTAAAGAGCTAGGCAACATACAAAAGAATATAATAGAAACTTAAAGACATGAAAGGCTTATTTAGGGGATTCAAAATACAACAGAAAGCTTCAACAACATGCAAAAGCAAGCAGAAGAAAGAATCTGAGAGCTTGAAGAAAAGGCTCTCAAGCTAACCTAGACATTCAAAGATGAAAAAAGAGAGTAAAGAAGACTTAACAATCACTCAGAGAAATATGGGACTAAGTGAAGTGAACTAATACATGAATTATAGGTATCCCTGAGGTAGAAGAGCAAAAAGCATGGAAAATCTATTCAAGGAAATTATTGAGAAAAACTTCCCTGGTATCAGCAGAGATTCAGAGCACAGGTACAAGAGGGTCAGTGAACACTGGGAAGATGCATAGCAAATAGGACATCCCCAAGACACATAGTCATCAACTTGAAGGAGAAAATTCTAGAAGCTGAAAACAACTAACTTACAAAAGAAAACCTGTCAGGCTAACAGCAGACATCTTATTGAAGACCTTACAAGCCAGAAGGGATTGGGACGCCATCTTCAGTCTTCTTATACAGAATTACCAGCTGAGAATTATGTATCCTGCAAGACTAAGTTTCATAAATGACAGAGAAATAAAGACTTTTCCAGACAAGCAAATACTAAGCGAATTTATCATGACTATACCTTCCCTAAAGGAAATACTCAGAACTGCTTTATACGTGGATCACAGCAATAGGTACCTACCATTGAAAGAATCATCCAAAAGCTAAAACTCATAGCTAATATAAAATAATAGCACAAGAGGAAAAACAAAGCAATAAGGTACTACCCAACATGATGAAAAGAACAGCATTCCACATATCAATACTAACATTCAACATAAATGATCTGAATGCTCACTCAAAATACATAGACTGGCTGAATGGATGAAAAAATACCACCCAAATATCTGCTGTTTCCATGAACCACATCTAACTCACAAGGACTTATGCAAACTAAATGTGAAGGTATGGAAAAAAATATTGCATGCAAACAGAAATCAAAAGAGAGCACGTGTAGCTATTCTCATATCAGATGAAACATACTGTAAATTAACAATTATAAAGAAAAAGAAGCTCATTATACAAAGGTAAAGGGAAGTACTCAAAAATAAGACATAGCAATCCTAAATATACGTGCACCTAACTCAGAAGCTCCCAGATTCATAAAACAAATCCTACTATGTATAAGCAAAGAGATAAATAATAGCATTGTAATCACTGGGGACTTCAACACCCCACTGACAGAGCTGGACAGATTGTCGAAGCAGAAAATGAAAAAGGAAAGACTAGACTTAAATAGGACTCTGCAGGAAAGGGACCTAACAGACATTTATACAACATTCTACCCAGAAACCACTAAATATACATTCTTGTCAGCAGCACATGGGACATTCCCCAAGACTGATCATATCTTAGGCCACAAAACATGTCTCAACAAATTCCAAAAAATCAAAATCATACCATGTGTCTTCTCAACCACAGTGGAATAAAATGAGAAATCAATTCCAAGAGAAACATTCAAATCTATACAAACTCATGGAAATTAACAATCTGCTCCTGAGTATTCCTTGGGTCAATAATGAAACTAAGATGGAATTCAAAATATTCCTTGAACTGAATGACAAAGGGGTCATAAGCTATCAAAATCTATGGGATACAACAAAAGCAGTCCTAAGGGAAAAATTCATAACTTGAAATGCCCCCATCAAAAAGACAAAATGATCACAAATAAACAACCTAATCACATCTCAAGGAACTAGAAAAAGAAGAGCAAATCAAAACCAAAGCTAGCAGAAGAAAACAAATAAAAAAGCTCTAAGCAGAACTAAATGAAATGAAAATCAAAAAAAGCAATAAAAAGGATCAAAAAAACCAAAAAGTTGGTTCTTTGAAAAGTTAAACTAAACAGTAGACTTGCCAGATTAACCAGAAATAGAAGAGAAAGCACTGAAAAAAGCTCAATCAGAAATGAAAAAGGAGATATTACAACTGATACCACAGAAATACAAAATAGCATCTGTGACTACTATGAAAATCTTTATGCACATAAACTAGAAAACATAAGAGGAAATGAACAAATTCCTGCAAACATACAACTCCCAAGATTCAATCAGGAAGAAATAGGACTACAGAACAGACCAATAATGAGGAGCGATTTTGAAGCAGTAATAAAAAAATCTACCAATGAAAACAACAAAAAAATCCCCAGACCAGGTGGATTCACAGCCAAATTTTATGAGACCTAAAAAGAAGAACTTTTATCTATCCTCCAGAAGTTATTCCATAATATTAAGAAGGAATGAATCCTCTCTAACTCATTCAATGAAGCCAGTATCACCTTGATATCAAATCCAGGAAAGGATGAAACAAAAAAAGAATACTACAGACCAATATCCCTTATGAATATAGAACCAAAAATCCTCAGTAAAACACTAGCAAACCATTAAAAAAAAAAAAAGTAATCCACCATGACCAGGAATGTAAGGATGGCTCAACATATGTAAATCAGTAAGTATGATTCACAACATAAACAGAAGCAAATACAAAGATCATATGATCTTCTCAATAGATACAGAAAATGCAGTCAACAAAATCCAGCACACTTTCGTGATAAAAACCCTTAATATACTAGGCACAGAGTGAACACACCTCAAGATTACAAAAGCCATATATATCTGTTATTTATATATATACATATATAAAACAAACACACACCCAACATCATACTGAATGGGGAAAAGTTGAAAGCATTCCCCCTAAGAACTGGAACAAGACAAGTGTGCCCACTGTCACCCTGACACCACTTCTATTCAACATAGTACTGGAAGCCCTACTCAGAGCAATCAGGCCAGAGAAAGAACTAACAGGTATCCAAATCAGGAAAGAGGAGGTCAAACTATCACTTTTTGCTGATGATATGATATTGTATCTAGAAAATCCCAAAGACTACACCAAAAGATTCCCAGAATTAATACATACATTCAGCAAAGTCTCAGCTTACAAAATCAATGTACACAAATCAGTAGCATTTCTATATGCTAATAACAGTCAAGCTGAGAGTCAAATCAAAGTCCCAATAATATTCACAATAGCCACAAAAAAAATAAAATATTTAATAATATACTTAACAAAGGAGGTGAAAGATCTCTACAAGGAGAACTACAAAATATTGATGAAAGAAATCATAGGTGACAACGAAAATGGAAAAACACCTCATGCTCATGGATTGGCAGAATCAACATTGTTAAAATGTCCATACTGTCTGAAGTAATTTACATATTCAATGTAATTCCCATCAAAATACCAATGCCATATTTCACAGATCTAGAAAAAATAATTCTACACTGCACTTGAAATCAAAAAGGAGCCCAAATGGCCAAAGTAATAATGACCAAAAAGAACTAATCTGGTGGCATCACATTAACAGACTTTGAATTATACTACAAGGCTATAGTAAGCAAAACAGCATGGTACTGGTATAAATTAGACACGTACACCAACGGAACACAACAGAGAACCCATATATAAAACCATCTGTCTACCTACAGCCAACTGATCCTCGACAAAGTAGACAAAAACATACACTAGGGAAAGGAATCCCTATTCAATAAGTGGTGCTGGTAATATTGGATAGCCACATACAGAAGAATGGACTCCTATCTCCTCTAGCCATATATAAAAATTAATTCAAGATATTTAAAAGACTTTAATTTAAGGCATGAAATCATAAAAATTTTAGAAGAAAATGTAGGATAAATTCTTCTAGACAACCACCTAGGCAAAGAATTTGTGACTAAGACCCCAAAGGCAATTACAGCAACAACAAAAATAAATAAATAGGACTTGATTAAATAAAATCTTCTGCACAGCAAAGGAAATAATCAACAGAGTTAATAGACAACTGCAAAATGGGAGAAAATATTTGCTATCTATACATTTCATGAAAGGTAAATATTCAGAATCTACAAAGAACTTAAATAGCAAGAAATAAACAAACAATCCATTAAAAAGTGGCCAAAGGACATGAACAGAAGCTTTTCAAAAGAAGATAGACTAATGGCCAATAAACATATGAAAAAATGCTCAATGTCACTAATCATCAGAGAAAAGCAAATCAAAACCAAAATGAGATGTCACCTAACCCCAGTAAGAATGGATTTTATCAAAAAACCCAAAAACAACAGATGCTGTCATGGATGCAGAGAGAAAAGAATGGTTATACACTGTTGGTGGGACTGCAAATTAGTACAAGCCCTGTGAGAAACAGTATAGTGATTTCTCAAAGAGTTTAATGTAGACTTACCATTTAACCTAGCAATCCCACTACTGGGTATCTACCCAAGGGAAAAGAAGTCATTTTATCAAAAATATTTCCACTTGAATGTTTATTACAGCACAATTCACCATTGCAAAGATGTGGAAACAACCCAAGTGCCTGTCAACTCATGAGTGGATTAACAAAATGTGGTATATATACATCATGGAGTACTACTCAGTTATAAAAAGGAATGAAATAATTTCATTTTCAGCAATTTGGATGGAAATGGAGATCATTATCCTAAGTGAAGAATCTCAGGAATGGAAAATGAAACACCACATGTACTCTCTAATAATTTGGAACTAAGCAATGGACACACGTGGGCACACAGAGATGTAACGGTCAGTAGCAATCAAGAAGGGGAAGAGAATATGTAAGACCTATCAGATAAAATGAACACTATTTGGGTGATGGGCACATTAGTAGCCCTGACTTAGCATTATAAAAACTATCAATATAACACAAAGATTTGTATCCCCTTACTGTTTTGAAATAAAAAAAATGCTGACAAACTGAATTCAACAGCACATCAAAAAGCTATTCATATTTCAACATGATCAAATGGTATTCATTCCAGGGTTGTAAGGATGGTTCAACATACATAAATCAATAACTGTGAAATGTCACATTAACAGAATAAAGAACAAAAGCTACATGTTCATTGCCATAGGTGCAGAAAAAGCATCGTACAAAATCCAACATGCTTTCACTATAAAATTCTCAACAAAATAGTTATAGAAAAAATGTACCTCAACACAAAAAGTGCATGTATGACAAACCCATAATTATCATCAAACTCAACTGTGAAAAGTTGAAAGCTTTTTCTCTAAGGCAAGAATGTCCAACTTGCCACTTATATTCAATATAGTTCTGGAGATTCTAACCAGAGAAATTAGGCAAGAGAAAGAAAAAAAAAGCATCCAGATTTGAAAGGAAGAAGTTAAATTGTCCCACTTTGCAATAACATGATATACGTAAAAAACCCTAAAGACTACCCTAGAAACAGTTACACGTAATAAGTAAATCTAGTAAAGTTGATGGATGTAAAATCAACACACAAAAATCCATAGTGTTTCTGTACACTCACAGTGAACTACCTGAAAAAGAAATAAAAGAAACCAGTCCCATTAACAAAAGCTACAAGAAAGAACATAAAATAATTAGGCAAAAATTTAATCAAGAAGGTGAAAAATCCCTCAATTGAAAACTATAAAACATTCATGAAACATATCAAAGAAGACTAAAATAAATGGAAAGATACCTCATGTTCATATATTAGAAGAATTAATATTGTTCAAATGTCCATAATATCCAAGGTAATCTACAAATTCAATACAATCCCTGTCATAATATCAATAACATTCACCACACAAGTAGAAAAAATGGTCCTAAAATTCTTATGGAACCACAAAAGACTCTGAATACCCAAAGAAATGGTGACCAAAAAGAACAAAGATGGAAGCATTACACAATCTAATTTCAAACTATATTACAAAGTTATAGTGACCAAAACAGCCTGTTACCATTGAAAAAAAACAGACACATAGGCCGATGGAACAGAATAGAGAACCCAGAAATAAATACATACATTTATAATTGATTTTCGCCACAGGTGCTAAGAACATACAATGAGGTCTGGTCAGTTTTTTCAATAAATTGCATTGCAAAAACTGGATATCTACATTCAGAAGGATAAAATTAGACCCTTACCTAACACTACAAACAAAAAAAATCTCAATATGGATTAAAGACTTAAATGAAGGACCCAAAACTATAAAATTCTAGAAGACAACATGGGGAAAAAGATCCATGACACTGTTCTGGGTGGTAACTTCAGATATGACCCCAAAAGCACAGGTAACAAAATCATAAATAGACAAAAGAAATTACATCAAACTGAGAAGCTTCTGCACAGCAAAAGAAAAATCAACAGAATAAACAGACAACCTGCAGAATGGGAGAAAATATTTGCAAAGCATACTCCTGATAAAGGCTTGATATCAAAAATATATAAGGAACTCAAACCTCTCAATGGCAAGAAAACAAATAACTTGATTAAAAACTGGCCAAAGGACCCGAATAGACATTTCTCAAAAAAAGGCATACAAATGTCCAACATGTATGTGAAAAAAGCCTCAACTTCCCAAACTGTCAGAGAAGTACAAATTAAAACCACAATAAGATATTCCTTATCTATTAGAATGACTGTTAACAAAAATACAAAAGATAAAACGTGTTGACAAGGATGTAGAGAAAGGGGAACACTTGCACACTGTTGATGGGAATGTAAATTAGTATGACCATTTGGGAAAACAGTATGGAAGTTTCTAAAAATATTAAAAATAGAACTACCATGTGATTCAGTAATTCTACTAATGGATATATATATAGCCAAAGGAAATGAAATCAGTAGGTTGAAGAGTTATCTGCACTCACACGCTTATTGTAACATTATTCACAATAGCCAAGATATGGAATCAACATAAGTGTCTATCAACAAATGAAAGGAAAAAGAAAATGGCATATATACAAAATGGGACACTATTTCAGACATCAAAAGAAGGAAATCCTGTCATTCATGACAACAGGGATGAACCTGGAGGACATTACGTTAGGTGGAATAAGTCAGACACAAAAACACAAATACTGTAAGATCTCACCTATATGTGGAATCAAAAAAAGTTGACCTCATAGAAGTGGAATATAGAATGAAGATTACCAGGGGCTCAGGTGGTTGGCGTGGGTGTTGGAAACATGTTGGTCAGTGAATACAAAATGTCAGTACAATAGGAGAAATAAGTTCAAGTGATCTATTGTACAACATGGTGACTATTATTAATAATATAGTGTATTCTTGAAAAATGCTAAGGGACATAAAGTGTTTCCAGAACAAAAATGATAACTATGTGAAGAATGCATGCATTATTTATATAGCTTTAATTATTCTACAATGTATATATACTTGAAAATATGTCATACATGGTAAGTACATATAATTTGCCTGCCAATTAAAAAAAATAAAATAATTAGTTAATTAAAAATCTAAAATTATTTATGTAATAGCATAAACAATTTAGGAATGACAACATATAATTATTTCATACACACATGCACATTCTACATACACATTTGGAAAAAAAAACATTTGCAACTCAGATTGAATTTTCCTTATATCACTCTTGGATCTAGAACTTCTTTTTTTTTTTTTTAAGAGATTTTGTTTTCCAGAACATTAGGGGGTACAAATGTTTTGGTTACATATATTGCCTTTGCACTACCCAAGTGAGAGCTACAAGCGTGCCCGACTCCCAGACAGCGTGCACCGCATCTGTTAGGTGTAAATTTACCCATACCCTCCTCCTCTCTCCCACCTGCCTGATACCCAATGAATGTTACTTCCCATATGTGCACATAAGTGTTGATCAATTAGTACCAATTTAATGGTGAGTACATGTGGTGCTTGTTTTTCCATTCTTGTGATATGATACTTTGAAGAATGGACTCCAACTCCATCCAGGATAATATAAGAGGTATTAGTTCACCATATTTTTATGGCTGAGTAGTACCTCATGGTATATATAGACCACATTTTATTAATCCTCTCATGGATTGATGGGCACATGGGTTGCTACCACAACTTTGCAATTGTGAATTGTGTTGCTATGAACATTCAAGTGCAGGTGTCTTTTTTATAGAATGTCTTTTTAACCTTTGTGTAAATACCCAGTAGTGGGATTGCTGCATCAAATAGTAGTTCTACTTTTAGTTCTTTGAGGTATCTCCATACTACTTTCCATAAAGGTTGTACTAGTTTGCAGTCACACCAGCAATGTATAAGTGTTCCTATCTCTCCACATCCACACCAACATTTGTTGTTTTGGGACTTTTTGATAATAGCCATTCTCACTGGAGTTAAGTGATATCTCATTGTGGTTTTGATTTTCATTTCCCTGATGATTAGAGATGCTGAGCATTTTTTCATATATTTTCTGGCCATTAGTCTGTCTTCTTTTGAAAAGTTTCCGTTCATGTCCTTTGCCCACTTTTTAATAGAGTTGTTTGATTTTTTCTTGCTGATTTTCCTGTGTTTTACATGGCTCCTAGCTATCAGTCCTTTATCAATGTGTAGCATGAAAATATTTTCTCCCATTCTGTAGGTTGTCTCTTTGCTCTAATGATCATTTCCTTGGCTGTGCAGAAGTTTTTTAGTTTGAGCAGGTTCCATTTATTTATTTTTGTTTTGCTGATATTGCATTTGGGATATTCTTCATAAATTCTTTGCCCAGGCCAATGTCTGTAAGAGTTTTTCCAACATTTTCTTCTAAAATTCTTATGGTTTTATGCCTTAGGTTTAAGTCTGTTATCCATCATGAACTTCTGTGTGGGTAAATTATTGAGACTCCAAGAGTATTTGTGTGGTGAGAATGGGTAAGTGTGTTTACCTGTGTTTGTGTATTAGTGCTCACTGAAGAAATAGTTTAAGTAACTCACTCTAAAGCTGCATTTGCCTAGGAAGTACGCTAATACACTGATATTGATTAAATAGTGTGTTTATTGGATGGTTGCTGAGTTTGACCCAAACCACCCAAACACCTTTATGCTTTCCCTGGTCTAAAGAATATCATCACATAAAGAAATTTTATTGATCTTAGAAAAACCTTAAAGATTTCTGAATATTAGAAACTATAGATTGTGCTGAACTTGCCAGCACTACTGGGAAAAAACAAAAAAGAAAAACAGGTATTATTCCATAAATTTTTCTCTGTTTCTTTAGCTAGCTAGCTAGATTAAGAAATAGATGGATATAATGCACGTGTGTATGTGTCTGCCTGTGCTTTTCTTTTTCACTGCATGTATATGGTCATTCTGTACTATCATATTTAGTAAATTATTGTTTTCAAACTATTAGCTTTCAATACCATATCTGTCCTCAGCATCTGATGATTAAAGCTTCTTATATCTTCATCTTGCCTTCTCAGCAAAATTTTAATCTTTTACTAAATAATTCCATTATATACTATACAAAATATGCCATTAAAATGCCTAATTAGAATTATTTTAAAAGGTGCATACCTACTTAGAAAGCAATAATTTACTGCCAAATATGATAATATAGAGAAAAATATATGATATAAAACAAAAAGCATGTGGCCACACACACACACACACAAACACACAAAATTTGGGGGAAGGTGTGGATAAGTATGATCATGGCTGGTCATTAAAACAACATTGAACTTGAATTGCTGAAGCTAGTACAGAAAACAAAGAAACCCAAATATCAAAATAAAATTTTTTGTGCATATGTTTTTTATATTGTATATACCTTTTCAAAATAATCTGCACTTTTTACTCCCCCCTCCCTGGGGCCATCATAAGCGTTAGTTTTTCCTAGATAAACTAATCCCTTTTCCATTACTTAATACCTCTATATTTAATATCCCTAATATTTATTTTTTAATTAATTCTGTCACAAAATATCTATACCGAATACTACTCTATCTGTTTTTAAATATCTTTCATAACACTTAACTTTTTTTCCTACTAACTTTTAAGTTTTCTTCCTCCTTTGAAATTCTGTGAGTGCAGGGGTTTATATTATATCAAGCCATTTGGAGACTTAGGAATGGTTAGTTATTAAAAATGACCTTTTGAATTGGATAGCACTCTTGTAAGTTAGATGCCATGTTGAAGAATCTAAAATTTTTCCATCATTAAAGTGGATATAATAAGTATTTTATTGTTTTTGTTTAGATAAATTCATGTAAATCACAGGGTTTGAAAAGTAAACACTCAATAATTGCTAAACAATATTGCTTTGAAAGCATTCCAATACATTTATTTCCAAAACATTTGCCATATTACCTATAATTTCTTTCATAATTTTTAACAATCACTCAATCTTAGTTAGTAAGGAGGGCACACATGTTCTTTGAATTTGAAAAATAAAACCAGCTTGACTGTTGTTGGCATATATGAATGCTACTAATTTGTATATATTGATTTTGTAACCTGAGATTTTGATGAATTTATTTATCAATTCCAGTAGTCTCTTGGCAGAATCTTTGTGGTTTCCTAGATATAAGATATCATCAGCAAAGAGGGATAAAGAGGTGAAAGACCTCTACAGGGAGAACTACAAAACACTGAGGAAGGAAATAGCAGAGAACATAAACAGATGGAAAACCATACCATGCTCAAGGATCAGCAGAATCAATATTGTTAAAATGTCTATACTACCCAAAGTGATCTACAGATTCAATGCAATCCCTAATAAAATGTCAACATCATTTTTCACAGATCTAGAAAACATAATTCTATGTTTTATATGGAACCAGAGAATATCCCATACAGCCAGAGCACCTTCAGGAAAAAGAACAAATTGGGAGGCATCAATGTACCAGACTTCAAGCTATAGTACAAGACTATAGTAACCAAAACAGCATGGTACTGGCACAAGAACAGAGACATAGACCAATGGAACAGAACAGAGAGCCCAGATATAAAACCAACCTCATATTGCCATCTGATCCTTGACAAATCAGATAAAAATATACATTGGGGAAAAGAATCCCTATTAGATAAATGGTACTGGGAAAATTGGATAGCCACATGTAGAAGACTGAAACAAGATCTGCATCTCTCACCTCTCACAAAAATCAACTCACAATGGATAACAGACTTAAACCTAAGGCATGAAACCATAAAAATTCTAAAAGAAAATTTTGGAAAAACTCTTATAGACCTTGGCCTAGGCAAAGAATTTATTAAGAAGACCCCAAAAACTATCACAGCAACAACAAAAATAAATAAATTGGACCTGATCAAATTAAAAAGCTGCTGCACAGCCAAGGAAATAATTGACAGAGTGAATAGACAACCTACAGAATGGGAGAAAATATTTGCATGCTATGCATCAATAAAGGGTTGATAACCAGAATCTATGTGAAACTCAGGAAAATCAGCAAGAAAAAATCAAGCAACACCATGAAAAAGTGGCCAAAGGACATGAACAGCAACTTTTCAAAAGAAGACAGACTAATGGCCAACAAACATATGAAAAAACGCTCGACATCTCTAATTATCAGGGAAATGAAAATCAACCACAATGAGATATTTTACTCCACAATGAGATAACTCCAGTAAGGATGGCTTTTATCATAAAGTCCCAAAATAACAAATGTTGGTGTGGATGCAGAGAAATAGGAACACTCATGCACTGCTGATAGCACTGCAAACTAGTACAACTTCTGTGGAAAGTAGTATGGAGATACCTCAAAGAATTAAAAGTAGAACTACCATTTGATCTAGCAATCCCACTACAGGGTATTTATGCAAAAGTTAAAAAGACATCCTATAAAAAAGACATCCGCACTTGAATGTTCATAGCAGCACAATTCACGATTGCAAAGATGTGGAAACAACCCAAGTGCCCATCAATCCATGAGTGGATTAATAACATGTGGTATATGTTTACCATGGAGTACTACTCAGCCATAAAAAATTGGTGAACTAATACCTCTTGTATTATCCTGGGTGGAGCTGGAGCACATTCTTCAAAGTGAAATATCACAAGAATGGAAAAACAAGCACCACATGTACTCACCATTAAATTGGTACTAATTGATCAACACTGATGTGCACATATGGGAAGTAACATTCATCGGGTGTCAGGCAGGTGGGAGGGGGGAGGAGGAGATGGTAAATTCACACCTAATGGGTATGGTGCATGCTGTCTGGGGGATGAGCACACTTGTAGCTCTGACTTGGGTGGTGCAAAGGCAATTTATGTGACTAAAGTGTTTGTACCCCCATAATATTTTGAAATAAAACAATAAAATAAAATTGTGTAAGAAAAAGAAAATAAAAATTAAAACCAAACCAGTATATTCCAAATTTTTGTGCATAAGACTTAAATGTAACATGTCTTCTTTTTTGCTAGATTAGTAAAACATTTTGGGTGGGTGAGGGGAGGATTGGGGCAAAGGAGCAAGTAAAAAAATGCCAATTTTTAATAAAAAGTGGTGTATTGCAACTGCAGTGATATAACTGCATGAATTGTTTTCTGTAAGTGGCCCAAATAGTTCTATCACCACAGTGGATAAACCATTCACCACTGTGGTTAGCAAAGTTTACTTTAACAATTTCCATGCATAAGACCTCTCACTAAACAATGATTCTGTGGTGGTAACTTTTTGGTGTGTCTAATTATCCACAAAACTAAGCTTGAAACTGGCATTACATGTAATTTAGAAATAAGAATTCAAAATAGAATAATAAAAGATTTACAAGGCTGGTCATTTAAGGAAAATAGGAATCTTTCAAATGTCAAAGTCATATATGTGTTTGTGTGTGTGTGTGTAGATATATATACCATTAAATAAATAACACATATTAAAAATACTGTGGTTAAAAAAGTATAAAAAATAGAATACAAATGACCGTGGAACATATCGATTAGAAAAAACATTGGATATCACAGATTACTTTTTTAACAATCAGTTTTCATTAATTTATTGTTTCAGCATTTCCTAATGCAGGCAAACAGTACTAACCAAGTGTTTTGATATATACTATATTCTAAAATATTTATTTATTAATTTATTTTGTGTCTTTTTTAAAATTTCAGAATATTACGGGAATACAAATGATTGCTTTTGTACTGCTTGAGTCAAAGTTATAAGTGTGCCCATCATCCAGATAGTGTAAATTGTACCCGTTAGGTGAGATTTCATGCATTGCCTCCTTCCCCCTCCCACCTGCATGATTTCCATTGTGTTTTACTTCCATCTGTGCACATGAGTGCTGATTAGTTAGCTCCAATTTAATAGTGAGTACATGTGGCGTTTGTTTTTCCATTCTTGCAATACTTTGATTAGGAGAATTGTCTCCAGTTCCGTCCAGATTGTTGCAAAAGGTTTAAATTCTTTTTTTTAATGGCAGAGTAGTACTCCATGGTATACATATACTACATTTTACTAAACCACTCATGAATTTATGGGCACTTGGGTTGATTCCACATCTTTCCGATTGTAAATTGTACTGCAATAAACATTCTAGTGCAAGTGTCTTTTTGATAAAATGACTTTTTTTCCTCTGGGTAAATACCCAGTAGTGGGATTTCTGGATCAAATGGTGGGTCTACTTTTAGTTCTTTGAAGAATCTCCATACTCTTTTCCATAGAGATTATGCTAGTTTGCAGTCCCACCAACAGTGTATAAGTGTTCCTTTCTCTCCACATCCATGCCAGCATCTGTTGTTTTGGGACTTTTTGATAAAAACCATTCTCACTGGGGTTAGGTGATATCTCAATGTGGTTTTGATTTGCATTTCCCTGATGATTAGTGATGTTGAGCATTTTTTCATATGTTTAATTGCCATTACTCTATCTTCTTTTGAAAAGCTTCTGTTCATGTCTTTTGGCCACTTTTTAATGGGGTTGTTTGATTTTTTTCTTCCTGATTTGCTTGAGTTCTTTGTAGGTTGTGGTTATTAGCCCTTTATCATATGTATAGAACACAAATATTTTCTCCCACTCTGTAGATTGTCTGTTTGCTCTGTTGATTGTTTCCTGGCCGTGCAGAATTCTAAAATATTTAAATATTAGTTACCATGGACATAAAATAGTAGTCATGTATACATATTGTTTAGATGTGTAACATTACCAAAAAAACCTCCAGATTTTAAAACTTTATTTTTTTTCTGAGGCATTCAGAAAAGAGATTTTTCATTGCAAGTCTGTCTGAAAACTAGTGCAACCTTCACGATAGCCTGAGTTTTAGATGGCCTAAGAGAATATTTATAAAAACTGACGAAATTTCATCATTACAGCTCTCAGTGATTGAAGCCAACATATCCAATAAACCTCTCTTGAACTTTGTGCTAAGGTTATGAGCATGATGCAGAGATAATTTGGAGTAAGGGAGGAGTATTTTGTTTTGTTCATAATGAGTTTTTGGTAAAAAAAAAAAAAGTGTGCGTATAAAATAATGGGACTGACTTTCTTGTCTCAGGAAGCTTATAAAACTGCTTATAAAATTACAAAGGAGGAGTTTTCAATATGTTGAGCACAGTCAACTTGATGAAGTCAGTATACATCTATTGTTGACAACTTTGAAGAGGACAATATATAATTGTGATTTTTGCTGTGCTGATTGGAAAGTTAGCTTCAGTAACATATAGCCACTTTTGGTAAACAAAGACATCGGTAAAATTTTCCTGTCAGTAATATTTTAAGTATTTTTTATACTAACACATTTGATATTATAGGATTCTTTATGGGAAAAAATAACTAGTCATTTTCTTCTTAAATGAGAGGGCAACTCAGTCTTGTTACATAGTCCTATGATCATTGAAATATGACAAAATATGATTTTTTATTTTCAGCTACATGCTTCTACACAAAAGGTATTTTTTATCAACAACTGTATTATGTTTAATCAATTCTTTTATTTTAAGAATAATGAGTTTATTTTTAGTCTTCTCAGGGGAAACAATTGAGTAACTTTCAAGCAAATAAGTGAATTATATGTAAAATTGTCATTGACAAGGAACCTGTATTTAATGCATGTGAGTAATAAAGAAATAAAAATGGAAATTGAAAAAAGCTCTCATAAAATTCTTTTGAAAGTCTATGCTTGTCATTCTCTACTCTAAGATCCTATTAATGCAATCATAAATACTTAAGTTTTTGGCATTAAATTCATTTTTTCTCATGGGTTTGATGAAGTTATGTTAGCTCTATCTATTCCATTAAACAATGAGAATTTTCTGGAAATCAGATGTAGGATGCTCAAGTCTTCTTCAACTCTCAGAACAAAAGCCTTCTCTATTTTTTGAATGAAAGATGTATAATGTATAAATGGTGTTGACACACATAACAATTGTTAGAGAAAATCATTTCCAGGTTTAACTTTCCAAATCAAATTCATCTTTCTCATTCCAGGTTTCAGACACTTTTCATACAGGTTATCCCAACATTCATCTTTTCTTGATTACTTGACACAGACGTGACTCTCGGTAATCTACTTGATGAGTCTCAATGGCATAGGAGATTCTCAAAGAAACAAAAGTGCACAGCAGAGTGAGCCAATATTCTCTGTGTACTTGGAAATGTAAACAGAGAGAAAAGGACAAAATACTTTTTTAGGATTTAGGAATTTGAACTGGAGTTAATAGGATATAACGAGGTAATAGTGTCCTTGATTAAGATAAGAAAAACTGAATGAAAAAAAAAATCCACAACAATCATATAGTAGAATAAAATAAGGTTTTATTGACTTGTAATTATGGTGACATAAATGTACACATTCTAAACTGGACACGTCTTTTCAAGACAGATAATAAAACAATCAATGTTTATTGAGTTACTTAAGACATAGTTCTAAGGGCTTTAGTCACTTTAATCCACTCAATAGTCACAATAGAGATATAAGGTATGAGCTAACAGTTCCCTATTTTTATAGAAGTGAAAACTGAGCTAAATAACATGTCCCAGGTCAACAAATTATAAATGGCAGACCCAGGGTTTGAACTTAGCAATTTGGATTCAGAGTAGCACTCTTAATCATTTTGCTACTATATTCCCCTTTAATTGAGTAAGAAAGACAAATTTGTAACCTGGGAATTCCAATAAAGCATGTTAAAGCTATAGTTGAAAGATGCAGAGTGGTCACAGAAATTCAGAAAAGGGACATCCACATGATCTTAGAACTTACTTTGATATAGGTTATATTTAAAATGAATGACCAAAATAATGCAGAAGATAGGGAGTCATTAAATTTAAAGTGTTCTAAGTTTCTAAAATTATATTAAGAGTAATAAAGGCAATAAGCTATATTATATTAATAATACAGTACACAATATTATATGTATTGTATGTAATACATACTGCAGTCCTCCCTTTTCATCAGTTTTGCTTTCCACATTTTCAGTTACCTGTGGTCAACCACCATCTGAAAATATTAAGTAAAAAATTCCAGAATTAAACAATTCACATTTTAAACTGTGCGCCATTCTGAGTAGAGTGATGAAATCTCGCACCAACCACTCTGTCCCACCTGGAACATGAATTATCCCTTTGTCCAGCATATCCACACTGTATATGCTATCCATCTATTGTCACTTAGTAGCTTTCTCCATTATCAGATAGACTGTGGTGGTTATCGCAGTGCTTGTGTTCAAGTAACCCATATCTTACTTAATAATGGCCCCAATATGCAAGAGTAGTGATGCTGGTAATTCAAATATGACATAGAGAATCCATAAAGTGCTTCCTTTAAGTGAAAAGTGAAAGTTCTTGACTTAATAAGGAAAGAATAAAAAAATATATAATGAGTTTGCAAATATCTATGATAGCAAATCTTTTATCCATAAAATTGTGAAGAAGGAAAAAAATTTGTGCTAGTTTTACCTCAAACTTGCAAAAGTACAACAACAGTGGATAATAAGTGCTTAGTTAAGATGGAGAAGGCATTACATTTTTGGGTAGAACACATGAACAGCAATGTGTTCTGATTAATGGCAATCACGTTCAGTACTATCCACATTTTCAGTCATCCACTGGAGGTCTGGGAATCTATCCCCCATAGATAAGGGAGAAGTACTGTATTAGAACATTATAAGCCGTTATCTATACAGTAATCTGTAGAGGATCAATTAAATGAATAATAAAAATAGCAAAATATTTATAAAGACACTTTAAACAGAGGATATCCACTGGCCCATAAACATCTGGAGATCTATTCAACTTCAGCAGTCATCAAGAAAACGCCTTTCTGCTCTTAGATACATACCCAACAGAAATGTATTTCTCTGTGTGTGTGTGTGTGCACGTGTGTGTTTCACCAAAAAAGACACATATAAGGATAGCAAAACTGTATTTATGTGGTATCAGTTGTAATATCTCCTTTTTCATTTTTGAGCTTATCTGGGTCATTTCTCTTCTGTTCCTGGTTACTCTAGCAAGACATCTATCAATTTTGTTTCCCTTTTCAAAGAACCAACTTTTTGTTTCATTGATCCTTTGTATTTGCTTTTTTGTTTGTTTGTTTTTGATTTCATTTAGTTCTGCTTTGACCTTAGTTATTTCTTTTCTTCTGCTGGCTTTGGGTTTGGTTTGCTCCTCCTTTTCTATTTCTGTGAGACTTGTCATTAGATTGTTAATCTGTGATCTTTCCATCTTTTTGATGTAGGCATTTAAGGCTATGAATTTTTCCCTTAGGACTGCTTTTATTAAATCCCATAGATTTTGGTAGCTTGTGTCCCCTTTGTCGTTCAGTTTGAGGAATCTTTTGGTTTCCATCTTAATTTCATTATTGACTCAATAATTGTTCAGCAGCAGGTTGTTTAATTTCCATGACTTTGTGTAGAACTGAGTGTTTCCCTTGACAGTGATTTCTAGTTTTATTCCACTGTGGTCTGAGAAGATACGTGGTGTGATTTCTATTTTTTTGAATTTGTTGAGACATGTTTTGTGGCCTAAGACATGATCAATCTTGGAGAATGTTCCAAACTGTTTGAATAGTCCAAACTGGGAATAACCCAAATGGCCATCTACATTGTGGAGTGGGTTAATAAACCATGGTATAATCAGACAATGAAATTCTTTACAACAATAAGTAAACAATTGACAACTACGTGAAACAACATGGAAGAATCTCACAAATATAATGTTGAGTGAAAGAAGTAAGAAAGTTTATGCTGTATGATTCTATTTACATACAGTTCAAATAAGGTGAAAATTAATCTATCGTATTAGAAGTCAGGATAATAATTGTCCCATGAGTGGGAACATAATGATAAAAAGGTGTTTATGCACAGATTGTGGGGTAGTCCTAACACTTTCTTTCTTGATCTGTGTGCTAGTTATACAATTGTTCAATTTTTGGAAGTCGTTAAACTGTGTATTTGTGAACTGTTAACTTATAGGTATATATTTTGTGAATGTTTTATTTCAACTAAACATTTCCATAAAATTAAATTTCGTAGATGTAATATATAATGACACGTTTTCCTCAAGTGTGGGAAACATAAAATATTTTAAAAGATATTGAAGTTAAAGAATATTTAAAAGATAAATCATATTTTAGTAATACTATCAATAGGAGATAGTCGATAGTCAATTATCTTCACCAGGGATATATATCCTTAGCCCTTTATTTTTAGCATATGTTTAGCATATGTTTAGCATAGTTTACAAGCTGATATATTAACAATATGATTATGGGTTGGGGAGGAAAACAAACCTCATATACCAGCATGGCCACGGGTGCTAAAACTTTTTGAAATTATGAAGCTGTATATATTTTTTAAATGCTTCATTTAAAAATTTCTCACAACCAATTTACCTAATTGGTTGTGAGAAAAGAAAAAACATTTTTAGCTTTAAATGTTCAAAGTAGATAGCACACTGTCCATTCAAGAACTGGTGCTATAATTAAAGAAATTTTCAATCTCATGTTCATGGTAATGAATCTCATAAAAAAGCCATTTTTCTCTAATAATATTTACATAATTTATTTTCAGAATAAAACTTCAGATTTCTTCTTGGAAAAATACAATTTAATTCCTAATGTTTTAAATTTGGCCCTTAAGCACTAATGGTAAGTATGAAAAAAATACACATATATACATTTGCTATGTAGGAATAAGTTTTTTAGACAAAATAATAAAATGAACAAGAAATAAAGGAGCTATCTGGAATCAGGCATAGTTTCTAAATACATGTATGTAGTAGTCCTTAATTAAATGCTATTTTGCAAATCACCAAGAGTCTTGTTTTCCAAGGAATTTCATTCTTACCAGAAATTCTATGACAGTTCTTGGGAATTAAATTGTGTAAATTTGAAAAGCACCATTTTATTTCCTGGGAATTAAAAGATACTGGTTAAACAACAAGATATTGGTTAAAAAAAAAAGACTGTACAATGATATTATAAACTCTCTGATTTTTCCTTTTTTTGCTCCCCATAAGGTATGTTAGCCAGAAGAAGAGTATAGAACATTTTCTTGGTATCATTGCTGCCTAGAAATATGAAATAAAGAGATGACATATTATTATTTTATTATCATTATGTTTTTTTTTTTGTTAAAAAGTAGTAATTAATGCCACACTCAAAGGTGAAGTGATTCTTCCAAGGGCAGGGGAAACATTGATAACCATGGTGGTAGATAAAATAATAGCTCCCCAAAGATGTCCACGTCCTGCCCTCTGGACATTATGAACCTGTTACAGTACATAGATGAGAGAATTTAAGTTTGTGGATGGAACTAAGGTTGCTGATAACCAGGTAAGGTAATTATCCTGGATTATCTGGGCAGGACCAATCACAAGTTTCCTTAAAAGTGCAAAGGGGAGGCAGAAAAAGAGGATCAGATCAGAGAAAGATATGTGGAGAACAAAAGGAATGTTGGAGTAATGTGATATTAGAAGGACTAGCCCAGCAGTTGTTGGCTTTGGAGATGGAGAAAGAAGGCCAGGAGCCAAGTAATGTGGATGGCCTCTAGAAGCTGAAAAAATCAAGGAAAGGGATCCTCCCCTAGAGTTCTCCAGAAGGGAACACAGAGCAGCCTACACCTTGATTTTACCCAATGAGAACTGTGTTGGAATGCTAGATCAAAAAAAATATTATAAGATAATAACTTTGTGTTGTTTTAAGCTCCTAAATTTGTGGTAATTTGTTACAACACAGCAATAGGAAACTAAGAGGCAACTGTTATGAGCTATATTTTCCAAGCAACAGAACAGGTATGTTGTTACAGTTAACTCCTCAAACTGCATGGGCATAGACAGGGCACCAGAACAAATGTTCAGCAGTTTTGTACAAAGCTGGGTAAGGAATTTTAAACTTATTCCAATTGATAAAATATAAAACATGCCTCCACGAGCACATTGGTGTTGGAAAGCAAAAGAATGTGCTTTGCTGTGCACTGTGGGGGAACTGGCAGAACAAAGATTGGTTCCAACCAGAGCTCCTAATGCTGTCACTGAGGCCTGAAAAGCACCTGCTTTCACATCATCTGCTTTAGTACCTCTGTCTCTGGTTATTGGGCAAAGTTTCAAATAGCACATTTTGTGCCAACCCAAAGCAGTTCTATTCCCATTCCCTGCAGATCTAGCTCTAGGAGCAGAAGGTCATTGTGCACTAGCAATAACTTCGTGGTATTTTAATGAAGGATCCAAGGAAAAAGATTGAGCTATGGAATATGGTTTGAGATGCAATTAATTCCTTCTATGGAAAAGGTAAGTGAGGACTCAAGTAAAGGAAAAAGTTAAACTCCCCTTTTGCTGTTACCTATAATTGTGTTCTCTCAGGACACAAATAAAGAAAGGAAAAGAGTTGATCAGGGTCAAATATGTTGGAAAACCACTTAAATTCAGTGTTGCTAAAGTTGGCATCAGATTGAGCTGTCTCTGGTACTCAATTGCCAACAGCAGACACGTGAGCCACAGAAAGAGGAACTTCACATGGAGATCCTGAACTCTGTAAAAATTGTTCATTCATGACTTGGCAAGAAGTCAGTGGAGAAGACACAGTATATCGAATGAAATTCTAAGGTGGGAGTAAGTAACTGCTGAGCTATAATTTTAATGAAGAAATGTATAGATTTGTTCCCAAGGTCTATATACAAAAATACATAAAAATAAGAAAAAGATTAGGTTCATTCACATGCAGTGTATGAATCCTTTCAAACAAGAAATATTAATTTTCCTACCAGAAGTCAGAGCATGACATAGTCATTGGATTAATTGGATCCTTACAAAATAGATCAGATTGTGTAGCCTGCCTTAGCAATTTTTTTCCTCTTTTTTTGCAGTCAAACTAGTCATGCAAGGTAGTCTGACTGTTTTAGATAAAATGACTGAGTGGAGTCTCTGTGAATCTGAATTTTTCCAGGTTAAAAACACTAGGGAAGTAAAAGTGACATTTACGTATTTTATAACTTATTTTCAGTGTCTGTGATTATTTCAGATTGAATAGAGTTATGGAAATATGGGACCTTATGACATCTCATGACTGATGAACTATAGCTCTGATTTTTATGATGATTGATTTTATTTTTCAATTGTTTTGATTTCTGAAAATTTAAACACCCACTTAGCATGAGATTGATAATGGTTATTTGTCATGTAGAAAATCTGACTTAGATTTATGGAATTGCTTGACATATTTCAGACCTGCTTGCACATGTGGATTTCTATTATTTTGTTCATATATGAATTTGAAATAAAACAAGAATATCTGCTATTAGATTAGCATGAGAAGGACAAGTTCTTATTATTGGCACCACCAATTCTGGTGACAGAAAAATACTGTAGTTTATTATGTTACTCTCAGAAGAATGGACATATATATAAATATATATATATTTCAAAATAAGCCATTCTAGCAATATCACATCAATGCAGGAATTACTGCTTTGAGGGTATGAAATGCTTTCATATCCTCAAATAAGTTTTTAAATAGTCACCATACATAATAAAAAGAAAGCTGGCCAGCAGACATTTATCATCTGTGATACTTATACATGTCAGTGTGAGTTCATCAAATCTAAAAGATTTTTCATCTCCACTTGAAAAAATCATAGAAATTTTGAGCTGGATATGACCTAAGAAATAACCTTGCCTAAACATTCACCTAAAGTGAAAATGGTCAATGTCAGCATCTCTGACAAGTGGTCACCCATTGTACATTTCAGATACAAATGACTACAAACAGCACTCCTTAAGTCAGGTCATTTCCCTGTTGAATAGGTCAATTTTCTAAAATATTCTTTATGGTGATGAATCTGCATCTTTTTAATATCTAGCCATTGGTTCTTTATCTTCCTTCTGTACCTCTAATACCAACTCTTGTAGCTGTTTCCATCTTTCTCTCTCCTTTGTCTCAACATGAGGTTACCTTCAATCCTGTCTTTGCTCTTTTAACATATTCTCTAGGTTCCTCGGGTAGGTTGTTCACCATGTTTTGGATACATGCTGATTTTTTAAAAAATCTCTTAAAACTTTGACCTGAGAGCTTAATTGTGTTCTTCTAACATAGACTTCAGGGCAAGATATTTGCTTACAGTTTTCTGAACACAATTATTCCTTGAAGACCATGATTCTTAATTATTATTTAAATAGTCTTGTTTCTTTAGACCTCAAAATAGACTTGTAGTTTATTTCATTTTATTCTGTCTGAAATATTATTCAATCAGAATTGCCCCTCTTGGCTCCGCAGACCCCAACACAAACACATACACACACATATTATTTATAATTGGCTTTTTAAACATAAGTGCAACACTTCACATTTTCCCTGTTGACTAATTCCAGGGCATATTATTGTACTTTTTTTATTGTCTCATGAAGTGTGGTGGTAGCTATTGCTGTAGGAGAGTATGAGCCTAATCTTTCAAACCTGGCTTCTGGGTCTTCATCCAAGTCATTCTTAAAAAAAAATTTGACAAGAATGAGGCCAAAGACTGGTCTTTGTTGTATAGAGAAGCTCCCTTCTCTTAATTATCATCCTTGATGTAGCATTTCTCTGACATGATATGCAAGTTCTTTTAATAGCTGAGATAAAAATTTCCTGAAACAACACATAATGTCATTAAAACTTGTAGATATTTTCTCATTATGTATGGTCTCACTTAAGCTTTAATTCCTTTAATACATGTTTGTTTCACTCACTTTCATTTGAAAGGTAGTGTATACCCTGTTACACATCAGCATTGTACTAGCTGGTCTTACCATTTAGGAACAATCTTCTGCATTATCTCTTAACATTTTGGATAAGCTTCAACTTATTCTCAACTCTAGATTTCCTGCAACTATTATTTGTGGTTGACACCATTATTTTTCATTCATCTTCGGTGATAGACAATTTTTTCATCTTTTACATATAGTATTTTGAAGTATCAGCTTTCTGGATAAGTATTCTTTTTACTTTAGATGCCTCTTTATAGTAAAAACTTACAAATCTTTAGAAATAGGGAAGTTTTAAAAAGAGAATAAATGTCTTTCTTAAGTAATGTACATTTTTAAAAATAATTCTTCTTTTTTGAATCATAATTCTATCAGAATATTTCATCAAAGACTTTCCTTTTCTTGATGACATTGAAAAGTATATTCCTAACATTTAAGGTACAAACATTGGTCCCAAACATATCTCTCTTGACCTCCATCATCTAATTCTAAATTGTTAACTTCTCTTAAGACTCCTAATTTCTTTTCTTAAGACTCCTAATTTGTTCTTGGGCTAGAAGTAAATCCACAGTAACAGTTCTCATTGCTTCTTATGGTTTCCAAGAAATAAAATTTCAATAGAAAATAATTTGCCAGATAGTCCATTTGAGAAAGTTTGTTCTTCTACAAATTATTCCATTATAACCGACTAGTTATTTTATCTTTGCCAATCCTGCATCCTATTTCAGAAATTCACAAATACTATGCATCATCTCATATAACTAGTTAATATGTATGCACTCTATAATGGTGTTGCTTACCATGTTCATTAATTTGGAAACTCACCCATAGGTTTATACCCTAAATTTTCTGGATATTTATTTAGGTATATACATTTTTCATGTCCAATCTTACTATTAAGTCTGTTTGTGATTAATAACACACACATTTTCTTGGTAATAATATGATCAAGAAACCAATTTTGTTATATGGAAGAACTAATAGTATACATTAAAAGTCTAGATGAATAGACATGAGAACAAAGCAGAACAGACAGATCAATGACTTTATAGTGATTCTTGTGTTTAGCATTTTCAAGTTATGGAAAGTCTTCTTATCCACAGGGATTTTTCCTTCAGGAGCATTTCTGCCTCTTTCTTGAAAGTACACCTCATTTTCCCTTTTTGACAAAAAATACTGTACATATTTAATTGACTCTGGCTAAACTCTGGAGCATACAGAAATGCAAATATTACTACTACTGCTTTTGTGAGTCCTGAAATATACTTGGATATACATACAAACAACAAAAAGGCAGTATAAATGTAGTAAAATCTGTGGGTAGTAAGCACAGTTCTGTTAGAGTCCTGAGGAAGGGATATCATATGTGGGTACAATAAGCAAGGAATTCCACGTGAAGATGCAGAAATAAGGTGCCATATGCAAGCCCAAGGAGAGAGCCTTCACCAGAAACCAACCCTGCCAATACCTTGATCTTAGACTTCCAGAATCCAAAACTGTGAGAAAATAAATTTCTGTTGTTTAAGCCACTAGTCTTTGATATTTTGTATAGCAGCCTAAACAGACTAACATGGCAGGTAATTATTTTAATGTCAAAATATTGGAAATAAGTCATACAAACTATATGTATTTATTCTTTTTTATTATTAACATATTTGCAATGTACCATTCACAGTGACCTTTACTTAATATTCAACAATTAATGTATGTATATCTTGACTTCTCTCTTCCTTATAGAATGATTTAAATTTATGGGTAGACTTGCTTGTTTTCAAGCTTAGATCAAGTTGAGCAGTAAGAGGTATCTTTTAAACCACAAGGACCTGAAAAAAATGAAGCATTTCATAAATTGATGACAAGGCTTCTTGCTACTCTGTAACATTAAACCCCTCCCACAAAGTGGCCACAATTATCTTTTCTTTATTATTATTTATTGCTATAAATATTGAGAATTTAGGACTTTATCAGAAATTTAACCAGAGAGGAAAATGTTAACAAGTAAGGAATATTAAAGAAGCAATTTTAAAAATTAAAGAAAAATATTAGAGAAAAAGTTATGCAGTTTATCTCACTTTAAGATTGAGAAGGTTTAATAGTAGGAGGTTTCTCAATCCTGGAGGACAAATTGGGCTGCAAAAAATGGTTTTTATATATATACACACATATATATATATGTGTGTGTGTGTATATATATATATATATAAAATCTCCTCCATAAAACCAGCCTTAACTTAAACACAGGGGAAAAACTTTGTTTATAATAACATTTATGTGATAAGATTTTTCTTTTCCTTAATTATGTTTTATATATAATGGTGAATATAAAGGAGGAATATATATGTTAATGAGAAATCTATATTTGATGAGGAAAGAATTTTCAAGTGACTGTGCCTATTGCTGTTAAAATGCAATGTGGCAATATGCATGGCAATAACTCAATAACTCTTTAAGCCTATGGAGAGCTTTCATCACAAGATATTACAGGAGTATAACTGATGAGCCTCCCTGCCTCCTGGCATCTCCTGCTTCTGCTGACGTGATGTACTGTTTGTGAATGTGGCACACTTCGTGACAGCGCACCTCTCTACCACACGAGTTAAATGGAACTCCCGGTCTTCATTCAAATGAAGCTCATCACTAAATATTTCATTTAGAAACCACTTATGAATTGCACACTTACAATATAACATACATAGGAAACTGATGTGTTCATTAGAATGTATACAAATCAGAAATGAGCTGGTTAAAAAGTGACAGGTAAGAATGGAGAATGGCACATGTGCCCAAAGACTCTGAAAAATATTTTCCTTATATTATCATATTTTAGTCCTCACAATAATCCTATGAGTTTAGGACTAGGCTTGTCTCCAGTTTACAAGCAAGGACATTGAGGCAAGAAATGATTTAGTGACCTGTTCAAAGTCTCACAGGCAAGTCTTACGTTTAGGTCTATCTCCAGTCCATGAGCTCAACTGTCATGCTAAACTGATTTGATAGGGAACATGCATTAAGATGGCAAATATTTAAAATAAGTTTAATTAAAATTATTCAGGGTTTCTGTAGGAGTTGTCTGTTTTTTGCAACGTAACAAATCTGAGCTGCTAGTAGTTTACATTAATGAGTAGGCTGTGTGTTCGTACTTCTTTTCAGTTTGGATATGATATGAGCATAAAGACTAAAAGGAATGAGCAGTGATCACGATGACACATAATAAGAACTTGGGGAAAAGTGACCTGAGCTTATAAATTCAACCATTTGAATCAATATGTGGCATATGCTGAGGTTCGCAGTATGACTTTGTTTTCTCTGTGACACTAAAAGATGCCCTAGAGCAAGTACACCCTTTAAGGATATGTCTTACCAAGAACCCAAATGCAAAGCACATACTGAAAACAAAACAAAATATTGCAAAATCAAACCCTGGACTACTGAAGGAAATTTACTGAGGACATTATTATTTTTACTGCCAGGTGTCTTTTTTGGGGGGAGTGAGCACATATTTGATTTAGACCTTGTTCTAACCCACGTATATTGCTAGAAAGTGAAAACAGGATTTAACATTTACATATTACTACCTATAGAAAATAATTACAATATTGATAAAGCAAAAGTTTGTAAGGGAATTGGAAGGAAGTGAATAGTACAAATTCATTAAAATGCTTTAAAAACCCTACATCGTACAGCAGTTTTACATTTACTGGGGAAGATAAGTACAAAAACACCCTTATAACAAACTGAAAGAAGACTCAGAAGCCAAGTCAAGACAATCAATGAAGTAATAAATACTAATAAGACAATGGATGAAGTAATATTTACGTGGATCGTATCTCAATTTTTACTTCATGAGGCATAAAATGCCTGAGTCAGAGGAGAGTGACTTACCCCCTAAATTCTCAGACCCCTGAGAAAACGCTGTTTAAAAGAAGAAAGGCACAATGGCTACCAGAATGCTGAGCAACATGAGAGGATTCTTATTACCCTTTATATCAATGACAACAGGTCTCTTGACAGGAAAGAAAAATTATGAAGCCTGGGAATTGTACTCCTTACGTGCGAGCTTGGGCTACTCTACACCTTGCTGCTCTGCCTCAAGCTATAATTCTCTTTCTAGCCCTCTTTTGGTCTCTTTCCTCCCCCCCTCATTTAATCCTTTTCTCTCCTTTTCCTCATCAATATTATTTTAAGCTCCTGCTATGGATTTATCCAAGTCTTGAAAACGTGTAGATGAATTAAACTCCAAAGAACTCTCATGCTGGTGGCGATGACAAAAAAGATCAAAGAATGGGGATCACTCGGTTATGGAGAATCGAATGTACATGTCTTACTTTGTTTCATTATCGCAACAACACGAGATGGGTCCTATTTAACGTATGAAGAAACTGGGACTCATAGTTTTTAGGAAGTTGTCAAAGGATTGAGAGATGAGTAGGAAAATTATCTTTGAGCACAAAAAAGTAAATCACAACCATAACAGCATGTAGGTATTATTACTAAAATATAGAAGAAAGACACCCAGTGAATTTTAGATATGACTGTTGGGTAAAGGGAGGATTGAGAAGTCACAAAACACTTGGTAGAGAAGATGATGTGAACTTGGCTCTGTAGAACAGCAGCTTAAATGGATGGATAATATTGGAAATGGGAATCTGGGCACAACAAGCAGTATTTTCAAAGGCATTGTACTGTGGGAAAACATGGGATATTTGAGGTGAACTGTAATTTATGAGGTATAACTGCATCACAAGGTACATGGCAAGAGAGGTAGTCACAGAACTTGAATGGAAATCACAAACAAGATGAAGAAATATCTGGTAAGATATGGTACTAAATTTAAGCTTTATCCTGAAGGCAGTGGTAATCCACATATAGATTTTTAGCAGAGTAATTGCACAATTGGGTTGCACTTCTAAAATTTACTCAGAAATAATGAAGGAGGGAGAAAGAAAAATAGTTTAGGACAGAAATGATGATAAGAATTTAACCAGTGGTAGGACAGACGACAGTAGCACTTTGAGACAGATTCTGGACTAACTAATTTTGTGTCTAGCAAATCCTCTTTTATAATACCAGGCAGACAAATGGCACTTATTAAACCTTGATGATTGGTTTCTACACTGAGTCTTCTTAGTTTTTTCTTTCTTTTTAAATGAGTGAGAAGGAATAGTTGGCACCTATACTGTATTTATAGCAATTTAATGCTTTTAGAATAGCATATATTTTCAGTGATTCTAACAGTAAGGCAAAGAAGGTCAACTGCTTCACCTGAATTTATCAATGATTGCACATGCACCGTGATTCCTCTTGTATTCCACATACATCACCGAGAATCGTGGTCTTCATACTGCACAGACAAAATTGTTCTCCCAAGTAGATCTTAATATTAATTGTATTTTCTATACATAATAACTCTCTGTATACAAATCAATTTTTTCCAAGATTAATCTTACTTAATTAGAGCAAACCTGAAGCTAAAAATAGTCATAATTCTTTACTAGGATATCATTTTGCTGTTAAGAAAGTTTTGTGAGAATTAATCTGTTTAACATGCGTAAAATATATCCCACAACAAAGTGCCACTCCCAATTTCTATTGTGATTGTGTGGAAGCTCTCAGTTACTAAAAAAATTGTTATGTACGTGAATACCAATTTTTATCAGCAGTTGCAGGAAGTTTTTCAATCCCTGAAAGGGGTCCTGGCTAAAGTCTGGTGGTGATTAAATCATTATATCCATATGCTTATCCAACAAAGTAGAGACTTATAGGTACTTTTATTTAAGAAAATATTTCATCCTACTCATTTATTTTCTTTGCTCTTTGGAATTAAAGTTTCCTAAATGAAAAGCATCATTTTTTTTGCATCATTCTATTTTTGGATTTTTTTTCCTTGCTCTTCCCATATTATTTCTTTAATATCCTTCAAATAATCCTTTAAGCAAGGGTCTGTGCCCTTCTATGCCTTTTATT
Organism: Daubentonia madagascariensis; assembly: GCA_023783475.1. Classification (NCBI taxonomy): domain Eukaryota; kingdom Metazoa; phylum Chordata; class Mammalia; order Primates; family Daubentoniidae; genus Daubentonia; species Daubentonia madagascariensis. The sequence goes on along the minus strand of JAKFHU010001798.1, from coordinate 3,806,139 downwards.
ATCCCACTTACCATCTAAAATTTATTATCTTATTGTTTCCATACACATAAATATACTAAAAACAATATATCTGCTCTTTTAGCCTTTGAATCATTGTCTCTTTGTTTGTTATCCATTTTTAATTTTAAGTCCTTGTATTTTATTTTAATGTCATTGCATCACTTGCCTTTTCTTATTTTGGAATATAGTACAAAAGTTTCTCTCCATTCCAATTTTATCTATACTTCAGGCCAAGAGTATTCATAATATAGTACATTTCTCTTCCTTTAAAACAAACAGCCAAACCTATAAAATAGGCCTTATTCTTGTTCTCCAACACCAGGGTTATTGCAGTTTTATATTCTAAGTTTTTGAAAAAAGCTAACAACTATGGAGTGCAGATATAAAGGTCACGTAGTACAGTGTACACAGATACTCAGTAACTGTATTTCTTGAGTTATACAGTACAGAAAGGCAGAGGCGGAAAGGAATTGTGACTGAAATTTATAAAGCATGAGTGGTATGGATAGACAAACCTGCAGCTTTTCTTCCTTTCCTCTTCTGCCTGTGGATAAACTTATTGAGACAGAAAAATAACTATGCACTTCATCATGGTAATCAATACAAATTTTTGTTGAAAATTTATTATGTACAGAACACTGTTCCAGATCCTTGGGGATGTAAATGTTATAAAACACAGATCTTGCTTGTAAGTGTCTTTAATTTAGATGAAGAGTTAATCTTATATGATACATAAAACATATTTTTTAGACCCAGAAAAGAATGACGAGGAATATTTAACTTACTACAAAAACCAGATTGATTGAAAGTTAAACTTTCTGATGAGTTCATATGATGTTTTCACTTTTCCTACTTCTCTTTAGGGAAATATTTCAAGCATAACCATACTCAGAGTGTGCTGTAAGGATTTAATGTAGAGGAGAGGAATTTCCCTAAACACCCCCACACAAGTTTCATTCTCTTTGATCAGCAGGAGTAGTTCAATGAAGATAAATAAATTATACACAATTTTATGCAATTGCATTAAAACAGTTCTGTTTATATGAACATAGCATAAATTAACATTTTCTCTATATAAATGTAGTAGAAAAAATGTTAAATGAACCATAAGCAAAACAAAATTCAAGTTACAACTTTATAGTAAGTTTATAAAATATTATTAAAGAAAGGTTTAATGAAAAATGAAACTAAAAAATGAACCAAAATATTAGTAAATATTTAAATATTTCTAGTTTGAAGAATTTATACTCATGAAAGCAATGGAAAACAATCACAAAGGAGACTACTGAAAGTACTGTTTAGATAAAAATGGGAAAATCTAAAACTGAAAGCTCAACTTGAAAAATATATGCAATAACTCTTGTGTTCTTTATATATAAAGTGTTTATGAATCAGTAAAGAAAATGAATATGTTACAGCAGTGGTCTTCAACCTTTTTGGCACCTGGGACTGGTTTCATAGAAGACAATTTTTCCACAGACTGGGGTGGAGGGATGGTTTCAGGATGATTCAAACCCATTACATTTATTGTGCAGTCAAACCTCTCGGCTAATGATTTTCTGTATCTGCAGCTGCTTCCCAGCACAAGCATTACTGCTTCAGCTCCACCTCAGATCATCAGGCATTAGATTCTCATAAGGAGCACAACCTAGATCCCTCCCATGCACAGTTTATAGTAGGGTTTGCCCTCCTATGAGAATCTAATACCCCCACTGATCTGACAGGAAGCAGAGCTCAGGAAGGAGCCACTGTAAATACAGATGAAGCTTTGCTGGCTTGCCTGCCACTCACCTCCTGCTGTGCAGCCCAATTACCAACAGGCCAGGGACCAGCACCCATCTGTGGCCTGGGGGTTGGTGTTAAGTGAAAGAATCAGGAAACTTGACTTTGTAGTAAGATCTGATTTTAAATGTTTTTCATTTCTTTCTCTAGCTATCTAATTACCTATATATATCATTTAGCTATGTATCCATCCATATATATACATGTAAATGTATGGTTTTATGGTAATTTCTGGGGAGGTATGACTTTGTATAGTCCTATTTTTATTCTTTCTTTGTTTTCTAAACTTTTTACAAAGACTAGATATTGGTAATTCTATAATAATCAGAAAAGGAATATCAAGCTTGAACATAAATTTCCATAGCCTTTCTTTAAAGCTATTTGTGCAAAAATATTTCAAGACACTTGAAATGATGTAGTGCTCTGTGATCCCTTTATTTACTTTTATAACTGTCCTAAGGAGTCGGAGACATAATCAAAGGTTATTCACACAAGCAAATTAATATGAGCAATGCTTATAAAAATTTTGGAAGAATCTAATTGTAGACAATTGGAAAATGCTTAAATATTGTTGAAACCAATCAGAAGATGGAATATTATGCAACCAGTTAAATCATATTGGGAATTAATATATAAAGACTTGTATACATGTTCATAATATAATATTAATAATAAATAAATATGAACATTATATCCAGTACAAATATGAACACTATATACAGTATATATCAATATTGACTCAATACACAGACACACATTTTGGCCCACATGGGTTTTATATGTTCAGGGAATAGTACCAGATGAAAATATATTAGTATAAGAGAACTTCCAGTAGGATTTTGACTTTTCTTTGTTCTTTTCAAATTCTTAAGATTTCACAATGCAATTTTATTGTTATTATAATCAAAGAAAAAGAAAAATGGTACAGAAATTTGGACTTGGTATCAATCTCTTTATTAGGTTTTATACTAAGGGTATAAGAAAGGTGGTAGGGTGTTTTCTCATTGAGCCTGACATATAATTATGGAAGAAAGACAGAAGAAATAGAAAAATGGGATATGTAGTTAGTTCTCTGTGGGAGCATGAATTTCTTAATGACTAGAATACACACGCTAAGCAGTCTTCTGTGGTTGGAAGGCAGTCTCATAATTTAGGAATGAGGATGTTGGAAGCTACTCAGAAATCACTTGACTTCCAGCAGGACTGAATGAGCACTCATATTGTATTGTCTTGTGGCTAAAAGAATAGCCTGAAGGAAGTTACCCTGAGTAATTTCCATGTGCTGGGTTTATGTCCTGGCCTACCAGACAGTTTTTCTGTAAGTACTGTCATGAGTCTTGATTGCCAGCAAGCTCCCTGGCCTAATGCATGTTCCTAGATGCCAGATTCACAGATTAGACACACAGGGTACATATTGACTTTTGATGAGCATCCTACTAACTATGCTATCTCAACCTTATGTAACTACCAAGGGTTTCAGGAAAGGAAAAAAAATCCTGCTGTTTCACTGAACTCCTGAAAGAACTTAGACTGCCATATTCTTAAATAATTTCTAGGTATTTTCAGTGTAATTTTGAAGTAAATATATAGGAAAAGACAAAAAGCAAGGATTAGTGTATTTTTTCTACTTGTTCCAAGTTACAAAATATTTTCAATTTGGCTATAATAGTATTGTATATTTGAGTGAGAAATGACCAGTTATTTGAAATAGTTTTTGACTTAAATCCTAAAAAATTCTGAGATAAAATCAGGTTTTTTTTTTCAAAATGTCCTAGCTGTGTGACATTGTCGTTACCTAACCCCTCAATTTGTTTCCTTTTATGTAAAATAAGGCTGATAAAATCTAATTTACATGTTAGTGTGGGCTTTAACTGAAAATATTCTTTTGGAAGTGCAATGCAAAGCATCAAATAAGTGTAACATGATTAGTTCTCCACCATCTCCTTTTAAAAATAAAAATTAAGACCTGTGGTCAGTGGCAAGTATGGAACTTAGTGTCAGCAGTGTATGTGTTCAATTCCTAGATCAGCCACCTATTAACTGGTTATTTTTAAACCTGGGCCTAAATATTGTCATCTATAAAGTGGAGTAGTATCATCTATATAAACCATAGTATAGTTGAAAGTATTGAATAGGATATGGGGCCATTTTATACTCCATCATTTAATTTGCATGTAATAATCACAACTGTCCCTAAAGGTATGGTTTATCAAAGATGGTACATAAATTTCACAAGGTCACACAAATGATAAGAGATTAAAGACAGCATTAAATTCTAAATCTTTCTAAGGAAATCTTTCCTATTCTTTCATGCTGCCACCTTATGGTTGAGGCACCTAGAAGCTGCCCCAATGTGTGCTTCTAGGTAGCTTCATTGCTTTTAATAAGTTTCTCTGGGTCTGTGTCTTTATCTTTAAAATAAGAAGCTGTATTAAATCAATTCTTTATAATCTGGATTCGTGTGGGGTTTATAGGTGCCTCCACCCTCCTCAGGAGAAACTTTGAGAGAAATGGAGGCAAACTGGAGGGTTCTACCTCTTCTGCTACTTCAAAAAGAGAAGATTTTCTATTATTTCTTTTATTTTATTATTTATATGCATAAGATTTCATTTGTACAAAACATCACATCATTATAAAGCAAGCTTGAGGACTACTAGACTCATGTTCTCAAAGGCCCTATTTATTCTAAAATAAATATCTTGAAGGGTTGTGAATTAGTAAGAAGGTAAGCAAATGAATACTGAGCCCTAGAAATATTTATCTGGAATGTATGCTGAACAGGAGTGGATGGGTGAGGCAAATTTTGGGACAATTGTTGAAACTGCTATGCACGATCAAATTAAGTGCTTAGATTGGAAAAGCAAAAATGAAAAAGATTAATTAAGCAATTTGAGTAGGCCTAAGAGAGTAGTAGACAGCTTATTAAGTAAGTATATTAACAAATATATTAACAGCCAGAAGAGGGTTAGAATCAACAAATTAAAAAGCAGATGTCCCAGGAGCACCTACAAACCAAGAGAGATAGGATGAAACTTTAAGAATGGTAATCAAATACTCAGCAAAGTCACTGATGAAACATGTAGCCTTAGTCACTCCTATGCTCTTCCTTTAGATAAATTTGGGAGAAGCCGATGAAATCAACTTAGAAGCATGAATAACCAATATAAGCAGAGTGACTTTTAAGGAGACAAACTGACATCTAAGCCTTTAAGACTAATCTAAACCCATATAAATATATGAAAAAATAAAAAGGAAACGTGAGCTGCTCTGAAGGGGAAATTCAGCTGACCATGAAAGCCATAGAAAACAAAGGCCTTCACTTTCTTTCTCTTTTACATATTGGGCTTCTGTATAAGATCTTGGTTTTAAGAAAGAGATTTGTTGCTTTTAACATGAATTTTCAAAGATGTTTCCAATCAGGTTTGTTTAGAAAGGCATTTTAAATTAGATGCTCATCTCCATCATTAGCTCTTATGCCATCAATGGGAGGATATTTCATACTAGAAAGAGAGCTAATACAGAGGTAAGAAAAGAGGAATACAATGTAATGTATACATTGTATACATTTTCATTTAACCATCAAAACAACTCTAGAGTATTTAAAAATATTTTATCACTATTTATTCTCCTCCCTGTTCACGGGCCTCATGGGCCTCTTGACTCCTGGACATTTGCTAGCCCTGGAACACCATTTTAGGGCTGGCACAGGTATCTACCAAGTCACAGGCAGAAATCTCAAAGATGCTATTTTCCTTTCCTTTACCCAGAATTTATATTTTCCCACTTAAACCTTCCAAATACCCCCAAATGATCTGATTACAACCTGTTCCCCAAAAAAGGGCTGCCTGTCAAACCTTCTAATGTCAGCACAAATATCCAGAGAACTAATACTTTTTTCCCATATCTGAAAGCTAACTTATTTCAAATGTTACCAAGGAAAATTTCTGGCTCCTCTCTCACATGAATATTGAGAAAAACATATTTTGTGAAGAGAGATTACACCATTCTCTTCCTCTTATAAATTTTGTGTACTGCCTATAAAATTAATTCTACTCAAAATCCCACCCCACCCCTAAATTCCTTCTGTAGGAACTGGACAGGGGGACACCATCTTTCATCTAGAGCTTCACTGTTCTGTTCCAAGGATAGGTCGCCAGTGTGCTTGCCTAGAACCCAGAATAGCGTTTCACTATGTCAGGTACATTTTCTCCCTGATGCTACAGAAAGCATGGAAATCAGATTCATACTTGATAAATTTTTTCTGCCCTGCTGTTGATAGGACTATAAATTTGTGCAGTTAATCCTTATATTTGGGTATTTTTTTAATAGTCCTTACAATTATAAATTATAAGCAATGATCACCCTTGTTCTCTGGTCATTTTTTCTTTCATTATGTTATACATACTCTTAATTTTGAAATATATTTAATATTTATTATACTCAGTATATTTTATTATACTATACCATTTTACTGTTTTGTCTGTTTTTTATGTCATGCATTGTATTGGATGGTCACTGGGAGTAGGAACTGTTTTTATGCTGAACATTGTGCGTTGATATATCCCCAACACCTTGACGAGATCCTAGCCCATAATATTTCCTCAGAGATTCAAAAAAATGTAATGAATTTTAATGAATTGGAGCAATTTGTATTGATTTTTTGCCACAGTGGCTGACTAGATAGAAACTTGTCTTTAAGTTTGGCTACACACAGAGAATATTCTTAGCATGTCACTTTCCTCACTCAGCACAGATCAGTGATCACCTGGCCACTGAAATTCCAAACAAACATCAAAACTCAAGACTGTGTTGTAATAGCTGGTAGTGACATACACATGCCAAAAATAGTATCTGATGGTAGCACTGACCCTTTTTCTAGGGAAGAGGATATAGTTTTCACTGGTTCCCAATTGTTTAGTTTAGTAGGCTCTTCCTTATGTGTTCTCAGATTTGGCTAAAGCATAATCATCCAGAGACCAGAGAAAAATCATACCTAGCTGAAACTTGAAAAGACATGACTGAATATTTTATACAGATTGATAAAGGTTAGCTGCTATTTATCAAATGCTTCCTGTGTGCTGCATTAGGAGATTTTGGTTATGTGCTAAACTTTTAATAGTACTGAAACTGAAGGTGAAGGGAGTTAAGTGCCATATTCAAAGTAGTACAACTGAGATGAGGTGAGCATGTAAAATCATTGAAAGCTGCATGTCAAATTCACCTCATTTCTTTTTTTGCAAATTTAAATGTTATCTATATTTATTGACTTTAGACACCAGCTAATATGGATATGATACATAAATACATTTTATAAACTTCATAATACCACAAGATAAATACCATGTATTACTCCACATTTAATTTGTTTTCCAACCAAGATATCCTTGACTGATTCTTCACTAATTTAGTGTTTAAATATTCTTTATTAGGGTGGATGAAAGCCTTTGTAATCTTAATCGTATTACCTGGCGACTCAGAAAAGTGTCTAGAAAAGTATAAGATTGCATAAATCTTATATGATAGCTGATATGATTGCATAAATCTTATATGATAGCTTATATGAGAGTGATAGCTGATAAATCACACAAGCCAATCATACTTTTATCTAAAGGAGCAGGCAACCCCACATTTGGAAAGTACCATGGTATTATTAAGTAATGAATAACTATTATTAAGTCATAGGCCATGCATGCAAAGATTATAACCAACCATATAAAAAGCATTCAAAAAGTCAATTGGCCTGAAAGGATTTAATTTTAATATTGAGTTTTACTTCACTGTTTTTCAGTAGAGTCCTTTCTCCAAAGTGTCTATCTAGTATACTAAATAGATAGTATTTATTTAGATAGTATGCAAACCAAAATATCTATTTAAAAACTCATATGCTGTATTTTGCTTGTTCAAATATATCTTTTGCAATTGTTCTATAATAACTATCGCACAATCTTAACAACAGAAATCCAGTCCTGAAATAAAACGCAAGTAGAAAGAAAGAGTGAAATTGTCTAAAAGAAGGTTATTCTGAGTGTACGAAATTGTTCTCAAAGAACTTTTGAGCCTGTAATGCGCTATTTATTTCTAGTTAGGTGTATTGAACCATTTAGTCAATGAATCTAGCATGTAGGAAAACAAATATAAATCAGTGTTTCTCAAACTTCTTTATCCATAAAACAATGTTAATATTCTAGTAGCTTGAGACTGTATTAGAAGTTTGTCAGATGTAACATACTAGGATTAAAAGATGGCAACATATAACTTTTCAAATAAAATAACTGCTCGAATTATAAAAATAGGACTCGTGCTTTATATTATCTAAGAAAAACACAAATTAGAGAATTGTTTCATTTTATTAAATAGCATATATTACAATGTTATTATAAAATTTAACAAATGTATTAACATATTGAAATTACATAAGATACATAATATTGATCAGTGATCACTAAGTGGATCAGAGGTCAGCAAATTTTTTCTGTAAATTACCAGATACTAAATACAGTAGGTTTTGCGAGCCATATAAGTCTCTATCGTAACTACTCAGCTTTGCCATTACAGTGCAAAAGTAGCCATACACAATACGTAAATAAATGGGTGTAGCTATGTTCCAATAAAATTATTCTCATAAAAATAGGCAACTTTTGCAACAATTTGGGTGGAACTGGAAACCATTGTCCTAAGTGAAGTATCTAAAGAATGGAAACATAAGCACCAAATGTACTCAGTATTAAATTGGAACTAACCAATGAGCACACATATGCACAGATAGAAGTAAACCCAGTGAAAATCAAGTAGGTGGGTGGGTGAAGGAGGGTACAGGTGAAAACCTACCTAATGGGTACAATGAACACTCTCTGGGTGATGGGCACACTTACAGCACTGACTCAAGCATTACAGAAGTGATGTATATAACCAAAAACATTTGTACCCCACAATATTTTGGAATAAAATAACACAAAGACCACAAAATATTAAAAAAGAGCCTATTTACCTTAATTCCTATTACCCAATAAATCTTGTCTGACTCAACAAATATCAAGAAGGCATGCTAAAAACTATGAAATAAAACACAGTCTGAAAAGAAAAAAAATAAAAATAATAAAAATAGGCAAATGTAAATACATAAAAGTCAGAAGAATTTTATAGGTATATGTGATTTTTTAAATTTTCAATTATTACTGGTACATAATAGTCATATATCTTTATAGGTACATGTGATGCTTTGATATAGGCATACACTGTGAATTAATCAAATCAAGGTAATTGGGGTATCCATCACCACAGGCACTTATCATTTCTTTGTGTTGGGCACATTCCAATTCCACTCTTTTAGTTATTTTAAAATATACCTTAACTTATTGTTGAGTATAGTCACTTTGTTTTGTTATCAAATATTATTCATTCTATCTATTTAACTATATTTTTGTGCATGTTAACCATCTCCACTTTATCCCCAACTCCCCACTACCCTTCCCAGCCTCTGGTAACTATTATTCTACTCTCTGTCTTCATGAGATTAATTGTTTTTAATGTATAGCTCCCACATATGAGTGAGAACATATGATATTTGTCTTTCTGAGCTTGGCTTATTTCACTTAACATAGTGTTCTCCAGTTCCATCCATGTTGTTGCTAAGTGTCCATCAATGGATGAATGGATAAAGAAATTGTGGGACACATACACAATTGAATATTATATAGCCATGAAAAAGAATGAAATTCTTCCATTTACAACAACATAGGTATATATGATATTTTACCCATGGTTTAAAATGTATTTTAACTAAGAAATATATTAATTACATAGAAGATTTCTTCCTTGCTTCATTCCTTCCTTTCTTCCTTTCTTTTCCCTTTGTTTGCATTTTTTTTACTTTTTGTTTTTTTTTTTCTTTTTTCATATCCCTTTTATTAACAGCTTACAGAATGCAATTTTTTTCCCAAACATAATTTAGAAAATTCTTTTTGGCTCAATTCAGGGCAAAAACACCTTTTTTTGTTTAATTAAAATTATTTTTTTCTTTTTATAGTGATATTCTTTAGAGAACTATCTGAATTTTCTATTTGCCATTGATGACATAACTTATTTCTTAAGTTATTGGTCAATTTAGCATACTAGTAGAAATAACTCAGTCCTCATATAGAAAGGTAAAGTTCTTCTTCAAAGTGTGATAGTAAAAAAATGTGAAAGATTCAGTTAGTAAAGACAGAAATTCCTTACACCCACTAAATAACTGCTGTCCATCATCATTTTCTGTGTGCTATATGTGCAAAGAGGTCTGGAAAACGTGTTTCCCTCCGTTAAGCCACATATTGGAGGGTAGTCTTGAAGAGTCCCAACCTAGGATTCAATGTGTTTTGGGATTTGTTGTTATCTGAAATCCTTTCATCACATAAGATTTGTCAGTAATAGAAGAGCAGCAAGGCAAAAACCCCTTTAGTTGAGTCCCTTACATTTATCATTCAGTAAATGAAGCTATTTAGGTTAAGATGATGGGAAATGGTCAGAATGCAAGAAATCTTCAAAGATAGAGAGACAGAAAAAAAGGAAACAAAACAAAACAACTCCATAATAGTACTTTAGTGACCAAGCAAACAGTCTTTCTTCATGATAAAATACCATAGCATCATATTAGAGTTTTTTTCCCACATGTCATCTATTCTATTTAGCTTACAAAATCAATAAATTAGGAGTCACCTACTCAGATGCCTTTCTTTGACAAAGCTAGGAGACAAGTAGAGAACACGTAAGACCTTGTAGCAAACCTAGAAATGCAATTCTTTCCAAGGCTCTATTTCTTATCTGAAGTCAGATTATTCTTTGTTGGAAAGAAAATAAAACACCAAGGATTTCTGAATCAAGAAGTTTTATTTAATAATTTGGTAAACATTGATTTTGTAGCCTGAGATTTTGCTGAAGTTATTTATCAATTCCAGGAGTGTTTTGTGGGAATCTTTGGGGTTTTCTAGATATAAGATCATAACATCTGCAAAAAGCAATAGTTTGACCCCCTTGTACCTGATTTGGATATCGTTAATTTCTTTCTCTTGCCTGATTGCTCTGGCTAGGACTTCCAGCACTATGTCAAATAGAAGTGGTGACAGTGGGCATCTGTGTCTTGTTCCACTTCTTAGTGGGAATACTTTAGACTTTTCCCCATTCAGTATGAGGCTGGCTATGGTTTGTCATATATGGCTTTTATAATTTTGAGATATGTTCCTTTTATGCCTAGTTTGTTGTGTGTTTTTATCATGAAAGGGTGATGAATTTTGTCAAATGCTTTTTCTGCATCTATTGAGATGATCACATGATCTTTGTCTTTGTTTCTGATTATGTGGTGAATCACATATATTGATTTATGTATGTTGAACCAACCTTGCATCCCTTGGATAAAGTCCACTTGGTCATGGTGGATTATTTTTTTGATATGCTGTTGAATTTGGTTTGCTAGTATTTTATTGAGGATTTTTTCATTTATATTCATAAGGATATTAGCCTGTACTTTTCTTTCTTTTTTTCTTTGTTGTTGTTGTTGTTGCTACTGCTGTGTCCTTTCCTGGCTTTGGTATCAAGGTGATACTGGCTTCATAGAATGAGTTGGAGAGGAGTCCCTTCATCTTGATGTTATCGAATAATTTCTGCAGAAGTTGTACCAACTCTTCCTTATAGGTCTGGTAAAATTTTGCTGTGAATTCATCTAGTTTAGGGCTTTTTTTTTCTGTTGGAAGATTTTTTATTGCTGCTTCGATGTCATTGCTCATTGTTGGTCTGTTCAGGAGTTCTATTTCTTCCTGATTGAGTCTTGTGAGGTTATGTGTTTCCAGAAATTTGTCTATTTCCTCTATATTTTAGAGTTTATGTGCATAGAAATTTTCATAGTATTCACAGATGATATTTTGTATTTCTGTGTAATCAGCAAAATCAATGTATACAAATCAGTAGCATTCCTATACACCAATAACAATCAAGCTGAGAGTCAAATCAAAGACTCAATAACACTCACAATTGCTACAAAGAAAAAATAGAGACATAGACCAATGGAAAAGAACAGGAAACCTGGATATAAAACGATCAACATACAGCCAACTGATCTTGGACAAAGCAGAAAACAATATACACTGGGGAAAAGAGTCCTTATTCAATAAATGATGCTGGAAAAATTGGATAGCCACATGCAGAAGAATGAAACTGGAACCATATCTCTCACCAGTCTCAATAATTAATTTAAGATGGAAAAGGACGGTTTAATGTAAGGATGGTTTAATGTAAGGCATTAAACCATAAGAATTTTAGAGGAAAATATTGGAAAAACTCTTCTAGGTGTTGGCCTAGGCAAAGTATTTATGAAGAAGACCCTGATGGCAATCACAGCAACAACAAAAATAAATATTAGGTTATTAAGTATGGAATGTCCAATTTCCTTCAGTACTAAGTTTGACAGTTGATATCTCTGACATTTCACTTTGACACTTCTTTTTTTTTTATTGTGAAGGTACATCCTCATTCTTTCAAACACATGTTTTGGCTTGTGATTATCTTTCAAAAAAAATTTTTAGAGCAATTTTTGTGAAACCATGGATAAGTCAAAAATTCATTTTATTTTTGAATATGAGTTCCATTGTGGAACCAATGCAGGGCAGACAGCTCAAAATATCAACAAAGTTTTGGGGAAGGATGTGGTTAATGAACACATAGTATGTCAATGGTTTGAGAAGTTCCATTCTGGTGATTTTAATCTTGAAAATAAGCCATGTGGGTGACCTGAGAGCAACGTGGATAATGATGAGCTGAAAGCTATAAGGGAAATGATTCCATCTCAATCTGCACATGAATTAGCAGCAAGGTTATACATTACTATTCCAACAATATTGGACCATTTGAAACACATGGGCAAGGTAAAGAAGGTGGCTAGATGGGTACCGCATGAATTAAAGGGGCATCAGAAGAGAAATCGTCTTGAAGCTTGCCATTCTTTGCTGTCATGACATAAAGGTGAACCATTTCTACACCGTATTGTTACATGTGATGAAAAATGGATTCTTTTTGACAATCACAAGCATTCAGCACAATGGTTGGATAAAGATAAAGGGCCAAAACACAGTCCAAAGCTGAATATTCATCCAAAAAAGGTAATGTTGTCTGTTTGGTGGTCCAGTGCTGGCATTATCCACTATAGCTTCATGAAACCTGGTCAATTGATTACAGCAGATGTCTACTGCAACCAATTGGATGAAATGATGATGATGCTTGTGATTAAGCAGTCGAGATTGGTTAATAGAGACAGGCCAATCCTCTTGCAAGACCACATGTCACAAAAAAACAATGCTGCTTAAACTACAGACGCTGGACTTGGACACTCTGTCAACCACTATATTGACCAGAACTTGAACCAACAGACTACCACTTCTTCCAGTCTTTGCACCACTTCTTTTAAGGAGAAATATTCAATTTTTAACAATCTGTGGAAAACACCTTTGGTGATTTCATTGCCACTCACTCTCCATGCTTCTTCGCTGCTGGCATAAGCAAGCTACACTTAAGATGGCAAAACTGTGTCGATAGTTTAGGCACATACTTTGATTAATTGTACTGCTTCTTGTTTGAGCTATAATAAACTAAACTTTTGATTTGAAAGCAGAAATTTCATATTTAATGACCTAATAAATGGGACTTGATTAAATTAAAAAATCTTCTGCATAGCCAAGGAAATAACAGAGCAAATAGACAACCTACAGAATGGGAGGAAATATTCACAAACTATATATCCAATAAAGGACTAATAACTAGAATCTATAAAGAACACAAGCAAATCAGCAGGAAATAAACAACTCCATTAAAAAGTGGACAAAAGACATGAATAGAAGCTTCTCAAGAGAAGATAGACAAATGACCAATAAACACATGAAAAAATGCTCCGTGTCTCTAATCATCAGGGAAATGTAAATCAAAACCATAGTGAGAGATCACTTTACCCCAGACAAGATGGCTTTTATTAAAGAGTCCAAAAGCTATGGATGCTGGCGTGCATGCAGAGAAAAAGGAATGCTTATACATTGTTGGTGGGACTGCAAACTAGTGTAATCTCTATGGAAAATAGTATGGAGATTTCTCAAAGAACTAAAAGTCAGTCTAACCTTTGATCCAGCAATCCTACTATTGGTTATTTACCCAAAGGAAAATAAGTCATTTTATCAAAAAGACACCTGCACTCAAATGTTTATTGCAGCACAATTCACAATTGCAAAGATGTGGAATCAATCCAAATGTCCATCAATTCATGAGTAGATTAACAAAATGTGGTATATATATACCATGGAATACTACTCAGCCACAAAGAAGGATGACAATGTCTTTTGCAACAATTTGGGTGGAACTGGAGACCAATCCCAAGTGAAGTATCTAAAGAATGGAAAAACAAACACCACATGTACTCACTATTAAATTGGAACTAACTGATGAGCACTCATGTGCATAGAGTGAAATAAAACTCAGTGGAAATCAAGCAGGGGGGAGGAGAGAGGAGGGGATGGTTAAAAACTTACCTAACAGGTAAAATGAACAATATCTGGGTGATGGGCACAGTTTTAACTCTGACTCAAGCATTACAAATCCAATCCATGTACCAAAAACATTTGTGCCACTGTAATACTTTGAGATAGAAAAATAATAGTCTGGTAAACAAATGAACAAAATAAATGATTGTGCTAGGTGCCAATTTGGGCCTAGATTTTGCTTTAGTTTAACATCTTATTTGCTTTTACATTTACTGGATTGTTACTATAATGTATATATACATATATGTATATATTGTTTTTTAGAAAAAAATCTCTTTTTTTAAGAAAATAAAACTGATAGGTTTCTGGTCTCACTTCCTAGAAACTCATTATTTTTCCCAGAGTGTTTTGTACTCCTTTTGAATTGTGAATACTTTTGATTCCAATGGCCATTCAAGCTAGAAAACTTCAAGTCAGCTCCTCTTCAGTATTCTCTCTCCTCTCTCAACTAGTGATTCGTGAAGGTTTCCTGATGTTAGCTCTTATGTATATCATTCAAAATCTTTTTTCTTATTCATTATAACTATAGCTGAGCCGATCAGGCCCTTATTCTTGTTCAGTACCCCTGCAATAGCTCTTAATTCTGTCTTATTCATAACTCTGGTTTACCTTGACTCCGCTCCAAACCTTAGACATAGCTCCAAAGTCATGTTGTTACAATACAGATCTCAACAGTATCAGCCTTTGCTTTAATACTTACTTTAATGTCTCCTCAACTCCTTTAGAAAAAATTCCAAGCCATAGTGACTGTCAAATACAAAAAATATTATTTTACATTGCTAAGGCTTTTGCAGGATATTTCCTGGGTCTACACTGCCAGGTCCCAAATTCTCTCTCTTTTCTTCAATTTCTCAATATCTCTTTCAGGGAAAGAGCTACTCATCATTAGTGAAGCAGCCTTAAAGTTTCCTTTTTTCACTGAAATTGGGGAAGGCATCATGGGTGAAGTACTTTACGTTTATCTATCTACCTATTTAGCTATCTATCTAAATATACATATGAATAAAATAGTACAATATAGTGTTTTTCCAAGGAGGTTATTATATTAGCTTATCAAGGAAAAGGATGGCAATACCTTATTTATGCCCAAGTGCCCAAGCCAGTTCACTGACATCACTAAAAAAAGGCCTTGAAGAATGGGTGTGCATGCAGGAATTGCACCTTCAAGCAAAAACTAATGCAAATTTATCTTCTGTCCCAGTGCAATAGAAAAACTTGAAGGCCTAAAGAGTAAAATGGTGGATACCACTTTTGATGTCAGATAGTTCCAAATTCTATATCTGGATCTATCTAGTTTTGCTATTTTGGTCAATCTTTTAGATTATTTATGTCTAATTTCCTCATCTGTAAAATAGGATAATAGGTAATATGGTTTCAGACATATTTGTTAGTGCTGAATGAGTGATAGCAACTATTGTTGTTGTTTGTATTATTAACTAGATCTCAAAAATTACTCATTCATAGCTATTTAAGTACTTTGATATGAACCAATTCACTGAAATCTCTACTGAAGTTCAGAGTAAGGGAAATTCACCAGTAACATAAAAATAACTTTTGTGCATCCATTGTATTAACAGCGCCATCCTATATTCAGAACTTTATAAATGCCAACTAGATTTAGAGGTTGGATTTAAATTTCTCTCCTCTTTGAACTGCTTGGATCTGAAAAAAGAGATTTATTATAAAGAGTACAAATGTTTAAATTTTTTCTCATGCAGAAGAATCATCTGTAAAACTCTCCAACTTTGTATTTAGGTAATATAGATTTATTTATTTATTTATTTCAGAGCATTATGGGGGTACAGACATTTAGGTTACATGTATTTAACATTAATTTGAGTTATTCTTTACGTATGCATTACTTCTGTGTCCCAGTGACATGGAAAACTCAAAAATTATATCTTATACAAAACAAAACAGTATCCTAATTAATATGTAGAGAAAAGGGATGGCAAATAAAGTTTTAATAAAAATGTCCTGGTATACATATTTTTATCTAAAAGAAATTGAATCTGTTTCTTAACTTTTTGTCGGCTGCCAATATTTCTTCTATTATTCCCTAATTATTTTTGTTTGAACATTTCTGCTTGATGGCATTTTCCGTTAAGCATAGTTTCATGATTATTCTTAATTATAATTGTGACTATGAATAATTATTCTTCAAATTTGCAAGGTTTTGTTACATTTAATTATTATGGAGATTATTTGGTGTAGTAATTATAAAGTAAGGTAGCATGGCTCTTGATACTATTATTTAAAAAAGGTCATAAATTTTTGCACATAAAATCATTACAATTAATAAAAGGACATTTCACAAGAACTATAAATTTGATTAGTACTTGAGCCATTCAATTTCTCAATCAGAAGGCATAATTTAAGTATACATTTGAAGAACTCTTAAATAGAATCTGAATATCATAAATAAAATTTATGATTTTAAAAAGGTTATTTGAATATGATGTGTGTCAAATGGAAACCAAAACCATTTGTTGATTTTGTACAATAAGAAAGTCCTTTGATGGATTATAAAAGCTTAATTAATTATTAAGTATCTCTTTCACAAAACAATACACAAATCAATAGGGTTTTTCTTTGTTTTTGGTTTCTTTCCTAAAATATCTATTGTAACTTCTGGTACAAGCAGCCTAAGACCAGGAAAATGAATAAAATTAATTATATGTGAATAAAATTAATTGTAATTTTCAGTCTACACATAAAAATTACATGAAATGGAGAAATACAATATTTCCAGTTAGAAAAATATCATTTTAATAACAAGCTAAACTGCTATACCAATTCTCCAGCTGAAGCCTCTTCTTTTTCTGAGAGTAACATAAATGCTTACTTAAAAAAAAGTTTACATTTAATGTGCATTGGCTTCTAGTTTATATTATTTGAAACCCTCATAAGGTTTTCAGTGATGACTGATCAGCACTTAACTTAAACAGAATATGAAATGTGACTCAGTATTGTACTAGCTTCATTTATAAAAATGTTATTCTCTAATAACCTGCAATAACATCTAGGTTTTATCATCAGTAATCTCCTTTTTTCTTCAAAATTTAAACCTAGATATGAATCAGAAAAAATTCACTTACTATACTGTTTTATTGGACACTAGTTATATAATATCAATAAAAGTAAAAATGATACTGAAAAGAATGATAATATCTTTAAGCTCTGACAAAAGTTAAAATTGCTCATTGCTTCAATTTTTGCAGTATAATTATTAATATATAATAAAGTTATATAACCCTCATTTCAATCAGAGTTTGCCTTTGCATTAATCTTATGAAATTTGTAGTTATTTACTTTGAATTGCATCCTTATGTGTTAATGTTATATCAGTGAAATGCTTACCTAAATTAAAAAAGATTGTAACAGTGGGTCAGTGAATTGAGGAGATTATTCCATAGCATTCTAGGTGAGTAATATCATTGACATATTTAAAGTGATAATAACTTTAGCCTTATAGTTTATTTTTAAGAAATTATATTTTTACATTTTCACAACCTTCTTTTAAGGCAAAACAGTTAATCAAGCTGGCAAACATAAAAAATGTTTTCTAAAAATAAGTTTTATATCTGTAGTCTATTAAAACATTAAATAGTCTTTATTTCAATGTGGTTTAATTGCATTGCCCCTAGACCAAGTGATATTTTCTCTCAAGGACAAAAGATTAGTTAGAGAATTCAAGGTTTATTTTGTTAGCTAACTGAAAATACATGGGTAGCAACTTAGTGTTAGCATCTAAGAACTCACAGTGAATTTTCCTTCACTTAAAAAAGGGTTTAAAAGCTCTGCAAAGAGAGATACCTCTTTCAAAAATGCAAACCTGGCACCATTTCTCCCAGTCATATCTGTAAATCATTAGACACAAACATGCACACACACACACACACACAGACATACACACACTTGTTCAGCCAGCATGCTCCAGTGCAGTGTATCACTGCTGATCAATCTATGTTCATTCTCTTTGCTTTGTGCCTTTCTAGTCATTAAATTATTTTGACCAGTATTCCTGCTTATATTTGTGTATATAAGAAAGAGTGATCACATACTGTGAAAAATCTCTGTGGGAATATAATTAATAATAAATGGGAATTGAGACAGAGACTCCACCTAAAGTGAGGACCACATTCTGCAATTCTATGTAAAAGAAAGTAATGTAAATGCAACAAGCAAGCTGTGTTGCCTAGATATATTTAGTTTCTCTCCTTCCTGACATCCCAGTAAAATGACAGCAGACAAATGAAGGCTGAGGAGAACAGGGAAAAGATGATGGCAAGATAGAAATATTAACAAAATTTTTAAAAAATGGAAATTAGATGGAGGAGTAGTATCCAACGTGTCAGAGTGGAGAAAATGGTACGCTAAGTGCCTGAAGAGAGGAACACCGCTGGGAACAAAGTTAAGTGATCCAGGAGGAAGCAATAAATACTTAATGGAATACGGCTGTCACATCAGGAGGCATGGTTGAGGCGAGGATCTTAAAACTCATGAATTGGTTGAGAGACCACATACTCAATGGTTATAGCTTCCCAGAAGCCCTATCCTACTTGACACCAATATCATTATGTCAATGTCCTTGAATCCCCTTCTTCCACCTCTCCTCACCCAATAAAGACCTACTGTTTAGTCTCTGGAGAAACTGGAAGAGAGAGAACTAAGCATGGTAACAAAGTGCCCAGTGTGGAAGAAGGGAGAAGAGTGGAATAGAAAACAAGACGGTCAGATGGCGGTCATCATAGTGAGTGATAGCACCAGTCATCTTCTCTGCAAGGTTTGACAAATACCAGCAGCCAGAGGTACTAGAAGATGAGTCATATGGAAACTGTTCCTAATCATCGTATCTATCTGCAATGACACTGACCATTTGCTTAAACATAGCCATATACACAAAGCCTCCAATCAATATTTTAGTGACACAGTCTTAAACATGAATAACAAATCCTTATCCAATATCTAAAGAAAGCTTCCAAAAATAAAAGACAGAGACTAAAACTAACAAAAGAGGGAACTCAGTTGGACCAAAGAAAATATAACCAGATAAAATCTTTTAAAATATATATTATATTTAATATCTTAAAAGAGACAAGAGGCGTCACATCTATGAAAGAAAATTAAAATTCACACAAAAAAACATGAAGAATTAGTAAAAGCACATTTAGAGATTTAAAAGCAAATAACAGAAATTTTAAAAATTCAATGCAAAGGTTATATAATACATTTTAAAATGTAATATATTGAAAGTTTCTCCTTCCAAAAAAGAAATATCTTTTTTTTTTTTTTTCTGTGAGGTAGATAGAATGAAGAGCTGATCATTTTGATTCAATGAGAAATTAAACTGGTTTGGGACCGGGTTGTAAATTTAGTTATTTTCAGCCTGTCCATCTCTTGTTTCAAACATACTATCTGGATACAAGCTACTACATCCAGCAGGATTTTGGAATTTAAGCACCACAAGATTACAGAAACCTTACTCTGCCTTCTAGTATAGCCACCAGCCCCATGGGCCAACCAATTACTAAATACCAGTACTGTAGAGGAGAAATATTATCCAAGGAACGTTCACTATATATATAGGGCTCCTCCAGATTTTACTCCTTTCACCAGCCCATTTGAGGATTAAAGGCTCCAGTAGTGTCTTTCCCTTAGCAGAGTACCTTTGCCTATTGCAAGCATCGCTAAAGCTCTGACTTGGCTCCTACTCAGGAAGCAAAATGACTGCAGAACTACTCTCATTTAGGGAAGATTCTTCCCTAGTATTTATATTTCAGTGCATATAGAATTCTCCATTGTATTTTACTACCCAAATAACATTTGGATAGTTTATCCCTTTTTTCTCCTAATTGTCATGGTGAGAACAATGGGTCACCACAATGTGCTGCGCCCTGACTAGAAATATCACCCATGTGAAAGTAGCCGGTATTGTGTTAATTCATGGTGAATTGGAAATTTATTAGTTAGAATGGCTAGCATTAATTTCGCTAATAGGATACTAAATATAAATTCCTTCAAAATATTTGTCAAGAGCTATGGTGGGGAGAATAGAAACAATGAGAGTGGTGTAAGAAATATACCTCTCAAAATTCATAAAATAGGAAAATTATAGATAATGTCTATAATTGATAGTTTAAGAAAAATAGTATCATTAAATTACTTAAAGATACAAATATAAGAACCAAAATCAACAAATAAAAGACTTGAATATTATTTCATCTGGGCAACAGAATTACTGGTTAGATAAAGACCATGTTAAGAACTGCAGTTTTATTCCAAGATTTTATTTTGTTTTAGTTGGATTTTAAAACTCTGAGTAAGCATTACCTTGATAAAAACAAAAAAATTAGAGAGGATAGATAGAGTCAATTGATGAATAGGGAGATAATTAAAGACATGGTAAACTAACAGAAATATTCCAAGAAACTTTGGGGGAGTTCAGAGATAAAAAATTTACATTGATTTGTTAGTATTAGGAAATGGTTCATGGATACGTTGGCATTTAAACTGAGGAGTGATGGTCCTGGGTATCAACTTAAGGAGTTGACAACTGAAATTAAAAGAACATCTTGAGCAAAGACAGGGTGTATGTGGAAGTAGGGAGAAGAGTCTGGAGAATATGGGGTATACAGGAGACATATGGAGTTATTGACAGATGGTGAATGTAAAAAGAAATATTTGGAAGTAATATTAGAGGTCTCTGAATGCCAACTAAAGAAAAAAGGCTCAAATAGAGAGACAATGAGAATCACTGGAGATGATTGAGCAGGGAATGGGTGTGATCAGATTTGTGATTCAAGATGATTTATATAATCCACACACATAGTAGGTGTAGGTAGAACTTAGAGGTAAGAGACAACATTGTTGTTTAGCCTCAATGCTCATGAAGAAAAAGTACCAGTAGATTGAACTCAGATTTGCTCTATAATTCCAGAGACATGAATTAGAGAAATATTTTTGATTCCTGAACTCAAATGATTCTCTTTTCTGACAACACGAGTTCACAAAATTTCCTTTTATACTTGAAGAATGTTCAAAGAGTAGGGATGAAAGAGCTGCTTAAGTAATAGAATTTCACGTACTACTCACCTGTGAATCTTTGTCTTACTCTCTGTTAGAGGAGTTAGGTAGATATAAACAGAAAAGTAGGCTAAAGTAATTATTTAACTGAAAGCTAGAACATTGGAATCAAGTTCTGGTTGAATAAGGAGTTATATTTAGCTGCTAAGTACCAACCTGAACTCAATAGTTGGTACTTTGAGCTCTCATATTGTATAACCCCACAAAGAAAGATGAAAATGCTGTACTATTTGAATTCAGTGAATGAAATATATCAAGAAAAAAGATAAATGCCACAAAATAGGCTTATAAATTGCAAGTTGTTCTCCCCAAAGAACACAAGAAAATAAGTTCTTTTCTGAAGGAAAAGAAAAGCCAAACAAAGGGAAATATTGCCAATAATCTTTATCTGTGAATTTCGTGAAAGATTTGGCATTTTGGGGTTTGTGGTTAACATGATTCATTGCTTCTGTCCATGTGTTGCCTAGATTTTCTTCACTTTCCCTCTAATTACCGTGTAAGTAATAATGGTCAGCTATTTTGAAGGTTTTGAACTCCAAGAAGGGGAAAAAATAAACATACCATTTGTTTAATCATATATTTTGGTAGCATAAGAAACAACATGGCAAGAAATGTTTTGAGCTCAAAGAGTGTCCGAGTCCAACAATGGTCCCACTGATTTTTTCCGTGTGTGTTCTAGTGGCCTGCACCCAACTGGTATTGATGGTGATCCAGAAGAGCTATCTCCTCCTGGCACATTATTCTTTGAATATGGTTTACATCCCATCATTCTAAGAGTTCTTGAAATTCCGTTTTTTGCCCTAGAGTCTTTAAATCTGTCAATATAATTTATTATTGAGTATTCCATAGAGCCCCTTATTGATACTGAGTAATTATAATGCATTATTGAAGTAATGCTGTTATGAGCTGTGCTTCAGATGTCATTATACACAAAAATAAAAAACCTCACACATTTGATGTGTGTGTTTTTTGTTGTTGCTCAGATTAATAAAAAAGGACAAAACACAACTCAAACTCAGAAAAACAACAAAACCTACTTATTTCTTTCTTGGAAACAGTCAGTGCCTGAGCATGGAGGAGAAAATTGTTTATTCCTACACATTATCTTCCATAAAGACTAAGAAATACAAGTAGTAATGTCATAATTTCATAATCCTGCCATTACTAATCTGAAGAATAAATGAGCAAGTCCTATGTATGAATTGGGAAAGTATCTGAGCCATACGGAGGAATCAATAAAAGCACTTTTCATTTAAAGAAAGCTCAATAAAAACGAAAAAAATAAAGATAATATGCCACTTTTGCATGAAATTTTAGAAAAGTGATGCAGAAACAGCCAAAGGGTCAGGAAAAGAGAAATCCTCTTCCTTTCTAGTCATAAGACAACTATATACTCACAAACTCCATTCCATTAACATAAGTAGTATTTAAATCTGACTGCACATTGGAAACTCCCAGATTTTTAAATCCTCAAGCCCATGCCTTACCCATAGAGAGCTGACATAATTTTGCGAGGCTAAGAGACAGGCAGTTTTTTTAATAGAACCCCAGGTGATTCTAGTGTGCAGAAAGGGTTAGGAGTAACTGCATTAGATGGAGAGAATGGTGACACTATTAGTTTACTCCATGCTGGGCATTGTGGTAAGCTCTTCGCTTGAATTGTCTCATTTAATCCTCCCAGTAATCCTATACTGCAGAAATTACCTGTCTCACTTTGCTGATGGGACAAGGAGACAAATTAAATAAATAACTTGCTCAAAGCCACACACTTTAGAAATGTTGAAGCAAGGACTCAGACTAAAGCTGTATGAATTCAAAGCCTGCACTCCTAAGTATCTTTGTACCTAATTTCTTTATCTAAGTTGCAATAATAGAAACATCCTTGTTTTGACTCTCTCCCTCCTGGCCCAAAGGTCATATATTGTGACTTGAGGGGGTTGTCCTTGTGTCTTTACAATTAGGCAAAATGTGATAAACCTACAGGAAAATATGAAAACTTTCTGCCTTCTAATGAATAAAATCTAATGAACAGACATGTTTTTCAGTCACAGAAGGTAGTTAAAATTTGTCTCTAAATTATAAAAAAAAATTGGAAAATTTGTATTGAAAGTTATTACAAATTTCTCTTTAAGAGTTATAAAATCTGTACAGTCTTGGCCTAAACAGTTGTGCTTTTTCCTATCTACAGTAGTCCCTGTGGATGCATATTGTCTCACATGCCAGTGCTTCTCAAAGATTAATGTTAATACGATTAACCTGGGGGTCTTTTCAAAGTGCAGATTTCAATTTAGCAAGACTGGAACGGGGGGAGAGATTCAGCATTTCCAGCAAGTTTGCTGATATCAGGTAATGTTTATACTCCATGTCCTTGGATCACAAGTTGAGTACCAAGGTTATGTACCACCTACCATACTTATTTACATTATTTACCTGTAATTACTTCAATTAATTTTGTGTCTCCTACTATAGATATCCTTATGCAATCTCACATAAAATAATTCACTACCACTTTGTTGGAGAAAAATAAATAGAAATATATTTTTATTTTATTTTTGCCTCCTTTTTCTAGAAAAGTTATTTTCTTTCTAAACCTGTCACATGGCACACAGGACCAAATTGAAATCCATTACTACAGCATCCAATGTGGTGCCAAATGATGAATGAGGTAGCAAATGCTGGGAAATAAGGCATTCCAACTGAGAAGTGAGAAAAGTAGGGGGAAGATAAATACACCTATGTGAAACATACATAGATTTATATATGCATTGAAGTATTCCGCCCTAAAAAGACAATATGACCCAATTTGAAGTTAAGATCACTATAGCAGAACACTTATATACCTTATTGATCTCCCTTCCAACTTGATTTATGATACTTTTTACAATATTACAACTATTACCTTTGGCACTGCTATCCCAAGAGGTCTATCACTTTTATTCACACACCAAGTCTATGTTATACCGGTTGATCCCACTACCAGAGTCTTTATATCACCCAATATTCCAGAGCTGAAATAAGTGAGCTCTCCGCAGATGAAGGATGGAAAGAAGTGAATGGACTTTAAATTCAGAGAGCTGAGTGACCTATAAGTTCATTCATAATATATTGTTACCGTCACGCTCTGTTAGTAGTACCTGTGTGTTTATTTCCTTTTCTTGCATCAATTCACAATTTCCATTTCCATGGTACATTGGCCAACTACTTCAATGTATAATAGTTAATATATATCCTTAATATGTTATGTGTAAAGTGTTTTGTATGTTTTAAAATTTTACGTAAATGGATGTATGCTATACATTTTATTATTTTTTTTCAATTAGCAATCTTCTGTCACTTATTTGTATTACTCTTTAGACATTTAGGTTGTTACTTCTCATTTGTGTTTTGCATTGTTAATTTTTAAAAAATGTTTGGAATAATTCACCAAAGAATCCATCAGGCCCAGACCTTTGTTTTTTGGGAGATATTTGATTACTGATTCAATTTTTTTGTTAGTTATGGGTCTATTCAGATTTTCTTTATTTCTTCATAATTTAGTTTTTCTACAAATTTGTGTATTTCATCTAGGTTATCCAATTTGTTGGTATGTAGTTGTTCATAGTACTTCCTTACAATCACTTCATTTGAAGAACTGGTGGTAATGTCCCAATTTTTATTTCTGATTTTAATAATGTGAGTCTTCTCTCTTTTTGTCTTAGTTCACCTAGCAAAATTTTGTCAATTTTGTTGACCTTTCCAAAGAACCAACTCTCTGTTTCATTGATTTTTTCTACTTATTTTCTATTCTCTATTTCATTTATCTCTGTTTTCTAAAAATGATTCTACCATTTTATACTCCTACAATGTATGAATGTTCTAGCTGCTCCATGTATTCACAAACACTTGTTATGTCAATTTTGATGTTAGGCATTCTAGATAATACAAAGTTTTATAATTTTAGACTGTATTTTAATATTTATCTTTAATTTAATTTATTACTTTGCATTTCCAACATGGTAAATGATCATTTCAAGTGTTTTTCATACATTTGTGTATTTTCTTTGTGAAGGGTCTGTTCACATATCTTGCTAATTCTTTAATGTTCTTGTTTATCATTTTATTAGCGATTATATACTCATATTAATATAGTTGATTATATGCTTTGTATAAAAGTATTTTGAGATATATATATTTTATTCAAATGCTTTTCTTGCATCTGTTGTGACAATCATTTAAATTTCTTCTTCTTTCTTTTTATGTGGAAAATAACTTTATTTAATTTTTGAATGTTAATTCAACTTTGCATTTAACCCACATTCTCTTGGGATAAATCACACTAAATTGTTACATACTATCTTTTTGTATATATTTCAGGAAAATTTGATTAGCTAATATTTTGTTAATGATTTCTACCTACATGTATATGAGAGATAATGGTCTATAATTTCTTTTTCTATAATGCCTTTTCAGTTTTTTAGGATTAGAGTTATGCTGATACCATAAAGAGAGTTGAAAAGCATTTCTTCCCCCTTTATTTTTTCAAAGAGATCTTAGAAGATAGGTGATTTTTCTTCCTCAAATATTCAGTAGAATTCACTACTAAAATCATTATAATTGGAATTATATTGATAACTCTGGTTTTTGATAATGAATTCAATTTATTTAATAGCTATTGGGCTACTTAGGTTTTCTATTTTGTCTCATTTACAACTTATTTAAAGATGAAATTTTCATCTTACCATTTTGGTAAATTATGTTTTTTAAAGCATTTGTCCATTCCATGTTCATAATATCCCATTATGGTCTACATGCCTGTAGAAGCTATATTGATGTGCCCTGTTTCAGTTTAGTTTCCTCTTCTTTTATCTTGATCAGTTTTGCTTCAGGATTACAATATCTTAGTCTTCTCAAAGAATCAGCTTTTGGCTATTATTTATTTTTAATTTCATTAATTTTGTTTATTTATTATTTTCCTTTCTTGTACTTTTTTCATTTTAATTTGCTGGTTTTTTCCTACCTTCTTAAGCTGAAGGCTTAGATCATTGACATGAACCATATTTATTTCCAAACTTAGTATTTTGAAAGCTATGAATGTTCATCCCTTAACTGTTTTGGATGGTAATCTAACTGCATTTATGAGACAAATCTAACTTGAGCATGATATATTATATTCTTCATGTATATATGTGTGTGTGTATATATGTATGCACATTACTGGATTTAATTTCTTAACATTTTGTTTAGAGTTTTTGTACCTAGACTTATTCATTAAACTGTACTTGTCCTTGCTTTTAATATCTTTGTCAAGGTTTTGGTATCAAATTATGCTGGCTTCAAAAAAGTTACATGTCTTCTCTTGCATTCTGTGTAAGAACTTATGTAATATGTTCTGATATTATTTCTCCCTTAAACATTTGGTGAACTGACTAATAAAGCCATCTGACCTTAAAGTTTTCCTTGAGATTAGTTTTTAATGTCAAAATTGATTATATTAATCAATATAGCTCTTGATATAGTGCTTTATTTATGTGTCTGAGTGGATCATTTTTTGTCTCTAGAATTTATGTAGTTTATTTAAATTGTGTTCTCTGTGGAGGGCAGCACAGGGTATGTGCCATGATTGGAAGCTACTCAGACTGGAAGATAGCAATCTAACCCAGGGAATTCAATAGATGATTTTAAAAATAGAGAAAGATACATAATAGTTGATTTGTAATGAACGACAATTTGACTGAAACCATACTTTTTAACAGCAACAGTTAAAATCAAACCTAATGAAATAATATTTTCAATCTGCTGAAAGAAAATAACCTAGATTTGTGTACCCAACAAAATTATTTTTAAATTGATGGAAAAATAAGAAATATTTTCAGATAAGCCAAACTAAAAGTTTTTACAGCCATGACATCATTCTTAAAAAATTTCTAAGGGATATACTTTAGAAATAAAGAAAATTATTTCATGAGGAAGCTCTGGGTTGCAGGAAGGAGTGGTAAACAAAAAGTTTGTCAAACATATAGCTACGTTTCAGCAAACATTTTCTGCATACATATGGGAGTAGTAGTAAAAATAAGAAGAAGAAGAAGAAAAAAGTAAGTTCTATTTCTGTGACTAAATAAAAAAATATTAAGAGATTGTGTCACTCAGTATGGTAGGAATTATTTGAGTTAGATTATTCAGAAGTTGTATTGTTCAGAGCATAGATAAGATATATTAAATAATATTTTAAGACATTGCTAAATTAAATAGATGTGATAAAATTTCAAAACTGCCACTAAAAGATTAGGAATAAATTACACTTCTTCCAAATCAGTTATTGAGGGAAAAGGATTAAAGGTGAATCATTTATTAAACTATATTTATTGAATGTTTACTTTTGGTAGGTATTTTGATATGCACTTGGAATATATGAGAACCCAAAATGTACTTTCATCCTTACCCTCCAGAAGCTGACACTAGACCATAAGCAGTAAACAATAAGTAAGTACAAGTTGATAAGTGATATAGAAAAACATAAAAAGTGAATTAGGGCAAGGGTGATTAACAGTGCTGGGGATGGTAACAAGTTGACAAATTAAATTACTTGGTTGGAGCAGAACTCATTCAAAATGTAAAATTTAGGCAAGGACTTCACAGAGATAAATGTATTAGCCAAGCAGATATATGGAGAATAGAATTCCAGACATTATGATCAGTTGTAACAAGGCCCTAAAAATGGAACAAGCCTTGTTTTTTAGAGAAATATGAATAAGCCCAGCGTGACTGTTGTAGTGAGAGGAAGAAGATACTAGGACACAAGGTCAGAGAGTTAGGCAAGGACCAGATCATTGTAGCCCACTGTAAGAACTTAGGCTTTTACTTAAAATCTGAGAAAAATTAGAATGATCATAGGATTTTGAGTTGAAAAGTGAAGTCAACTAAATTGTTTTTTATTAGGATTACTCTAAATACTGTATTGAGAACAGTTTGTAGTTGGCATTGTAGTGGTAGTTTGTAGCAGAAGCATTGAGACCAGTAAAGTCTATGTTAGTAACCCAGGCAAGAAACCACAATGATTCCAGTTGCAGCTTGTGGTCAAAATAGAATCAATAGTATTTCCTGAATCGTAAGATACAGGTTGTGATAGAAAGGAAGAAGTCATTGAATTATTGCACGTTTTTGGCACTGTGCAACTAAAAGGATGGATTTGCCATCAATTGACAGTAAAGGGCTACTGATTGCGCAGGTTTTTAGGAAAAGATTAGAAATACAGTTTTTCACATGTAAAAATTTTGCTATCTTTTAGACACCCAAAGGCAAAGCTAGTCAAATGAGAATGAAATTTTGAAGAGAAGTCTGCTTTGAAGCTGAAAATGTAGTTGTTTTTGGTTTATGGCTGATATTTAAAGCAATAAAATTAGATGAGATCACCAAGCAGTAAACATAGGTAAAAACAAGAGTGCTGATATAGTCCAGAGGCATTACTTAATTAAGAAGTTAGGAACAAGAATAGCAAACAGCAAAGAAATCTGAGAATGAATATATGAGGAGTAAGGACATAAACCAAGAGAGTGTGGTATAGTAGAAGCCAAATAAACAAAGTGTTTCCAGGAAATAGAAGGGATCATATATCTCAAATGGTGATGCTAAGTTAAGGGAGAAGAGAACGAAGATATGGCTATTGTATTTAGTGAAATGGAGGTAATGAATTTAATAACATGAGAACAAAAAATTTGATCATTCAAAAAGAGACAACAAAAAGAAAAAAATCATAGAAAAATAGGGATAAATAGAAAGTACAAATTAAGAAGGTAAAGATTACTATAAAAGGTGAGCGATTGAACACCATTAGCTTGCCACAGTTTTTTGGATGCTGGAAGAAGATATAAGGCATATGATTCAGATACAAATCACTCTGTTACTCATAGCAGTACCAATAGTCAGAGTAGCTTTGCACAGGTTCCCTATCCCAAATTCCCACAGGGTGACAAAAAGAGGGCTGTTCCATGAATGCTCATATAGTGTGTTGCATCCAAAGTGTAGCGAACTCTTTCCAGCATTCCAGCCATTGAGTCTGTGTTGACCCATCCCCAAATGAGGATGTCAATCCACAGTTTCACCAGGCTGCCGTGGGTTACTCATTTAATTCCGAAAGCTCACTAGCTGCTTTCTAAGTGTTGCACCTAGTAGCTATATCTAGGGGGCACAAGTCTCAGACCCAAGGGGCACATGTGGTCAGAGGCCTCCTTCCTTTGACAGAAGTTCCCAATCAGCAGTTGTTCCAAATCAAGAGAATGCCCTTTGCACTTACGAGATGGAGAAGGATAGCTTGTATAATTTAGTAGCAAAAGTGACAAAAATAGTAGATGGAACCGTCCCAAAGGGTCCCACCTACTGGTAATATTTTTCCTTTCCTAATATTATTATTTTTACTTTCCTAGCATAAACATTTTCTAATACCGTTAGTTGAATTTGGGTATACCCTTTACCGATAGGCTTGGGTAGGATGGCAAGTTGGGTGCATGTATACAATAATGCCACAAAAGTTTGAGATCTTTCCTTCCCCAAATGTTCCCTGCATAATTGAATGGGTGTATGTGGCCTTCATTACTTCTAGGGGACAGGAGGACTTTAGTTCCAGACCTAATCACTTGTCTTGATAGCTCCTGACTTTGAGGTAAAGAGAGTAGGAATGATCAAGGGCTTGGAGGCTGAAAGCAGTTCCATTACAATAGGCAATGCCCATTTGCTTTTGGTTTCAAGCAGTGAAGCAGCAGCAAGTAGCTCCATCAAATGAAACATCTGTTTTCTGGTGCACCTCAAATGACATATTAAGCAGCAACATCTTCATTAATGACACTACCTATTTCAGCTTTGGATACACCTAAATTTGACAGGTATAGTCACATTGCTTTCCAGCTGTGCCCACAGCATTTATACTCCTTAGCTGATTTGGGTTTGACTAACAGAGTTGTGCTTCTTTTTAAGTCCATGTAAATCTGTGGGATCTGGTGCTCCCTTGCTAAGATAAGGTCTTTTAAATTCTCACCCAGTTTCAACATAAGAGCTAAGGGAGTTTCCAAAGTGGCAAGGATGGCCACAAAAAAATTTATCTAGATTTCTGTGGGTGGGTTTTCATTCTCTACTGGATTGTATTCATCAACATTGTAAACCCAATCTAGGGCAGTGGTATCCAAATAATAGTCAATACTTGACATATGGTTTCTTATGGAAAATGATCTGTCACAGAGAAAACTCCCTAAGAGAGTAAAAACTTTCTTATAGCAGCCAAGACTCACTTCAAAAAACTCTAGGCCCCTTTACTGTTATCTCCAAATGGATCTGAGTTTGGCATAACAGACTGCAGTGGGTAGGAGGATGGGAGGAGGGGCTGAGACTTAAGTCAGCACAGCTGTTGGCATTCTTCCTTAATAAAAAATACATTCTCTGCCCCTTCATCTCCCAAATGAACCAGCTATTATTCTAACAACTTACCTGCTTCTACCCATAGCAGTTGCGGATTTCATCCTTTCACACTCAGTGTAGATAAGCATCTCTGTGACTGTTGTCTGAAAGGAGATAGAATCTTCTGCTGATAATGTAATTTTTGGTAGTAGTTGATAAAATTGGGAGGGTCTGAGGCTGATCACCGGATAACTCACCTGGTGAGCAGTTATCATCAACCAGGACATTGTCCATGGAGTTGTCTTTGAACTTACTTTTGGCTACTTGGCCTGCAACTATCTCCCTGATTTTGGTTTATGAATAGGTAATAAGGTAGAGGACCATTTATTGCCCTAATTATCAACACAATTGGGTCAATCTGTTTGCTACTAATCCCATAGATTTTCTTCAAGTTTCGTCAGGAGCCATTGAAGTCCTTATCCTTCCTCTTCAAGAGAGTCTTGTCGCTGTACCACCAAAACTGCCAAAAAGTGAATTGTCTGAGATTCTGCCCACTTGTAACATGCTCCTCTGCCAAAATTTTATGGATGGCAAAAGGAAACACAGCATTCTTAGGTTTTACCCAAAAAAGGACATTATTACTCATAACAATAGTGGTGGCCAAAGTAGCAGCAATTTTGCCAAAACCCTGAACACCATTTCTCACAGAGTGAATAAAGAGTCAGGTTAGCATCTTTATATACAGTCCATTGTGTTACAAGAAAGGTTTTCCTAGCTTGTGAAATAAGAACTTATTAGAGTGGGTTGTAAGCATTTCTCCCCTTTGCTCCAGAGTGAAACATTATCTGTATCTTCCAAAGCTATTTATTGCAAATTCTTGAAAAATAATATAGAAAAAAGACAGTCATTGCCTTCTCTAATAGGACATACAAAACACGTGAGAGGCCCATGAACAATTGTCTCCTTACAGAGATAATTCCAAATATATCAGTAAATATAAATGAGAGAGAACCAAACATACATGTAAAAATAAAAAGATTGTCAGTTTGGATAACAAAACTAACATCTCAGGAAAATTTTACTTACAAGTGACATACCTAAAATCTAAAGACTGAGAAATTGAAAGTAAAACATGCAAACTATATGCCAGGAAACTTTAACAAAAGAAACCTCATGTTTCTTTATTAAATTTATTCAAAGCATGCTTTGACGAAGTGTCACAAGAATGGGAAAACAAGCACCACTGGTACTCACCATCAAATTGGTACTAACTGATCAATACTTATGTCACACATGGCAATAATATTCATCAGGGGGCGGGCAGGTGGGAGGGGGGTGGAGGGGATGGGAAAACTCTCACTGAATGGGTGCGGGGTGCACAATTTGGGGGATGTTCACAATTGTAGCTCTGACATGGGCAGTGCATGGGCAATATGTATAACCAAAATGTTGTACCCCCATAATATTCTGAAATAAAAGGAAAAAATAAAAATAAAAAATAAATTTAAAAAAATGCTTTGAAACAGAAAGCATTATGAATCCAACAGCACTTTAAAAGAATCATATGCTATGACAAAGTACAATTTATCCTTGGGATGCAAAGATGGTTCAACATGTGAAAATCAATTAATGTAATATACTACATTAACAGAATAAGGAAAAAAATCACATGACTGTCTCAATAAATACAGAAATGATATTTGACAGAATTTAACATCTTTCCAGGATAAAAACTCTCAACCTAGCAATAGAAGGAAATTACCTCAACATAATAAAAGGACATATATGTGAAGCTTATAACTTACATTATATTCAATTGTAAAGGACTGAAAGCTTTTCTTCTAAGATCAAGACCAAGGCAAAGATGCCCCCTCTCATCAATTCTATTCAACATAGTATCAGAAGTCCTAGCCAGAGCAATTATACAAGAAAAATAAATAAAAGGTATCCAAATAGAAAAGGAAGAACTAAAATTGTCCCTGTTTTCAAATGACTTTTTAATATATAAAACTCTAAAGATTTCATTAAAAATACCTGCTAGAAATAACTTCAGTAAAGTTGTAGAATACAAAATCAACATAAAAAAATCAGATATATGGTTTGCAAATATTTTCTTCTAACCCCTAGGTTGACTTTTTACTCTGTTGATTGCTCCCTTTGCTGTGCAGAAGACTTTTAGTTTGATGTAGTCCCACTTGTCTATTTTTGGTTTTTTCCCTAAGATTTTAGTGTGATGTCCATGAAATCATTGGCAAGACCAAAATGATGAAGATTTCCTTTTGCATGTTTCTATATACTAACAATGAACTATCTGAAATGCAAACTAGGAAATTCTCATCTACGATAGCACCAAAAAATAAATAAGCAAATAAACAAACAAAAAACAAGTTAGGAATGAACTTAACCAAGGAGGTGAAAGACATATAAATTAAAAACTATAAAATATTGATGAAAGAAATTAAACAAGACACAAATTGAAGGGCGTCTGTGTTCATGAATTGGAAGACTTAATGTTAAAATATGTACACTACTCTAAGTAATCTAGTGATTCAATGCATTTTTTATAAAAATCTTAATGGTTTTTTTTACAGAGATAGGAAAAATAATTCTAAAATTTAAATGAAACCACAAAAGAATTGAAATTAGTATCTCAAAGCAATATTAGCACTTTGTGTTCATTGCAGCACTATTCATAATAGCCAAGACGTGGGAACAAGCTAAATTCCCATTGACAGATAAATGGATAAAGAAAATGTGGTCTATACATAAAATGAAATACTAAGCCTTTCAAAAAGTAAATTTTGCAATATGCAACAATGTGGCTGAACATTGAAGACATTATGCTAAGTAAAATATGCCAGTTATATAAAGACAAATACTACAGGATTCCACTTATTTGAAGTATCTACAATAATCAAATTTACAAAATCACAGAGTGGAATGGTGATTACCAGGGGTTGGTTAGCATGGGAAACAAATATATGGCAATAACAACTATAGTAGCAACAACCAGAGTTCACATATGAGAATGAGACAGTTCCTGGGATCACAGCGAAGTGTCAAAATGCCAAGCAGACAGACTTCAATATCCATGATGCCTCTCCCCATTCTGCTTGGCACCAAGCAAGCAGAAAAACGCCCCCCAACTCATGTTTTCTACACTGGACAAAGTAAAGTTGAAGTGGTCAACCAGCCTCCAATCTTCCTGGATTCAATGGCAAAAGGCCCATCCTTGCCTTAATCCATGGGAAGAATCAGGACTGCCTGAAGAGATAAATATCCCAGAGGACAGGCAGAGACAAACAAGGGAGATGGGACTACCGTGCCCAGCCCTGGAAACTGCTTTATAACTAGGCCTAAGGAGAGTGGATGTTCATTAGCACCACACTATAGGAGGTACAATTTCTCAGGTCCTTTGGGCATGAGGCTCTAGCCAGCCTACCCACACTGCTGGGATAATCCTTTGGGACCTCCTCCATTTGAGACAGGCTGCACTCTGACCATTTACTAGAATCAAGGTGAACCTGGGCTTAAGGTACCACCTAGAGCTGAAAAGAAGGCAGAAACCTCAGTGAAATTTCACTAAGCAAATAAATTCAGTAAAAACCAAAACAAGCCAGACATACAAAACTGGAATAAATAATTAATCCTTCAGTGCAAAGACATAGACATATATCCAAAAAGATCAAAAGCAAACAGGGAACTGTGACCTCCCCAAAAGGACATGCCAAAAATCTAGTGACTGACCCTCATGAGGTGGAAATCTGTGAGCTCTCAGACCAAGAATTTAAAACAGCAGTATTAAGGAGACTTAATAATCTCCAAGATAACACAGAAAAACAATTTAGAAATTTATTAGATAAATTTAACAAAGAGAATTAAATAACTTAAAAAAATCAAACAGAAATCATGGAACTGAGAAATATATTTGCTGAACTGAAGAACTCTTTAGAGGCTCTCAACAGCAGAATAAACCAAGCAGAGGAAAGAATCACTGAGGCCAAAGACTGGATATTTGAAAATGCACAGTCAGGGGAAAATAAAGAAAAAAAGAATGAAAAGGAACAAAGGCCCCCTACAAAATATAGAAAATTACCTCAAAAAAGCAAATCTAAGAATTATTGGTATTGAAGAGGGAGCTGAGCAAGATCAAGAGGTAGAAAGCTATTCAAAGTAATAATAACAGAAAACTTTCCAAAACTTGAAAAAGATACTAATATCCAAGTACAAGTAGGTCTTATAAAACCTAACAGATTCAACCCAAGTTAAGACTACCATGAGGCATATATAATAATGATCAAACTCCAAAAGTTCAAGCACAATGAGAGGATCCTAAAAATAGCAAGAAATAAGAATCAAATAACCTATAAAGGAGCTCCAATTTGTCAGGCAACAGACTTCTCAATGGAAACCATACAGGTCAGAAAGGAGTGGAACAACATTTTCAAAGTGCTCAAGGAAAAAAACTTCAATCCAAGAATATTATATGCAGCAAATCATCATTTAACTATGAAGGAGAGATAACGTCATTCCCAGACAAATAAAACTAAGAGAATTTACCACAACCTGACCCATTTTGCAACAAATGCTAAAGGGAGTTCTATAATCTGAAAGACAAAAATGATAACTTGAAATAGGGAACTTTTCAAAGTATAAAACCCACTGGTAAAATTAAGTACACAGACAAACCCCAAATCCTCTATTTGTGGAGTACAATTCACTCTCTACTCTAGTATGAAGACCCAAAGACAAATCTATGAAAAACAACAATAGCTACAGCAATCTGTTCTGAGATAGGTAATATAAAAATATGTAAATCAAGACAACTAAATGTCAAAATGTGGGGGGGATGGAGTTAAGTATAGATTTTTTGTGTCTGTGTGTTTTTGTCTTTGTTTCTATTCTTTTATTTGTGATCTAAGGTAAGTTGTCATCTCTTCAAAATAACGTGTTAGGTCTATAAGATGTTTTTATAACCCTCATGGTAACCACAGTGCAAAAACCCATTATAGATTTACTAAAAATAAAAAAAAAAAAATTAAAACACACTCTTAGAAATAATCACTTAAATGCAAAGGAAGATAGTAAGAAAGGGAGAAGAGAGGAGTCTCAAAACAACCAGAAAAAAAGTAAGAAAATGGCATTAGTAAGTCTTTACTTATCAATAAAAACCACTAAATGTAAATGATATCAATCTTCCAATTAAAAGGCATAGGGTGGCTGAATGGATAAAGCAACAAGACTCACCTACATGCTGCCTTCAAGATACCCACTTCATTTATAAAGACACACACACTGAAAGTGAAGGAGTGAGAAAAATATTTCATGCAACTGGAAACCAAGAAAAGAATAGAAGTAGCTGTACTTGTATCAGATAAAATAGATTACAAATCAAAGAGTGTAAACAAAGACAAAGAGGGTCACTATATAATAATAAAATGAGGATATAACGATCATGAATATCTATGCACTCAACACCAGAGCTCCCTAGTAAATAAAGCAAACATTAATAGATCTAAAGACTGACATAGACTGCAATACAATAGTAATAGGGGTCCTTAACACCCCACTGTCAGTAATGGACAGATGATCTGGTCAGAAAATCAACAAAGAAACAGTGAAGTTAAACTACACACTAGATCTAATAGGCCTAAATGATATTTATAGAATGTTTCACCCAACTGATGCAAAATACAGATTATTTTTATCAGCACATAGAACATTTTCCAGAATAGACCATATCTTGGGTCACAAAACAAGGCTGTACAAATTCAAAAAAATATAGAAATAATATCAAATATCTTTTCTGACCACAATAGAATAAAACTAGAAATCAATAACAAGCAGAACCTCAAAAAATACACAAACACATGGAAATTAAGCAACATGCTCCTGAATGACAAATGAGTCAATGAAGAAATTAAGAAGGAAATTAAAAATTTTCTTGAAACAAATGTAAATAGAAATACAATATACCCAAATCTATGGCATATGGCAAAAGCAGTATTAAAAGGGAAGTTTGTAGCAATAAATGCTTATAGCAAGAAAGTAGAAAGACTTCAAATAAACAGCCTAATGATGCAGAAGGAACCAGAAGAGCAAGAACAAACTAAGCCCAAAATTAGTAGAAGTAAGGAAATAATAAAGATCGGAGCAGAAGTAAATGAAATAGAGACTAAAAAATCAATACAGAGTGTCAACAAAACAAAAAGTAGTTTCTTTGATAAGAAAAGCAAAACTGACAAATCTTTATTTAGACTAAGAAAAAAAGAGAGAAGAGCCAAATAAATAAAATTAGAAACTAAAAAAGAAACATAAAACCTGAGACTTCAGAAATGCAAAGAATCATTAAAAACGATTACAAACAAATTGGAAAACCTAGAAGAAATGAACAAATTTCAGGACACATACATTCTACCAAGATCGAACCATGAAGAAGTAGAAAACCTCAATATACCAATAATGAGTAACAAGATCGAAGCCACAGTAAAATATATCCCATCAAAGGAAAGCCCAGGACTGGATGGATTTACTGCTGACTTCTACCATATTTAAAGAACTAATACCAAACCTTCTCAAACTCTTCAAAAAAACTGAAGAAGAGGGAATACATCCAAACTCATTTTATGAGGCTAAATGCCAAAACCAAACAAGGACACACACATACACACACACATACATAATTACAGGCCAATATCACTGATGAACATAGATGCAAAAATCCTCAACAAAATACCAGCAAACTGAATTCAAAACATATTAAAAAGATAATTCTCCATGATCAAGTGGGATTCATTCCAAGGTTGCAATAATGGTTCTGCATGCACAAATCAATAAACATGATACACCAAATTAATAGAATCAAGAAAAAAATACAATTATTCAATAGATGCTGAAAAAGCATTTGATGAAATTGAACATCACTTTATAGGAAAAACCTTCATTAATATGGGTATAGAAGGAATATATCTCAAAATAATAAAGGCCATATGTATCAAACCTACAGTTAACTAACATTGTTTGGAATGGGGAAAAAATTGAAGGCCTTTTCTCTAAAGATTGGAACCAGGCAAGGTTGCCCACTTTCACCACTACTATTCAACATAGTGCTGGAAGTCCTAGCCAGAGCAATTGGGCAAGAGAAACAAATAAAGGGCATCCAAATGAGAAAGAAAGAAGTCAAATTATTCTTGTTCACAAATGGCATGATTTTATACCTAGAGAAACCTAAGGACTCCACCAAAAATCTATTTGAACTGATAAATGAATTCAGTAATCTTATAGGATATAAAAATCAACATACAAAAATTAGTACCATTTACACATGCTGATAGCAAACAACCTGAAAAGGAAATCAAGAGAGCAATCCCATTCAGAGTGGCTACAAAAATACATAAAATACCTGGGAATCAATCTAATCAGAGAAGTGAAAAAGCTGCATGAGGAAAACTATAAGACTCTGATGAAAGAAATAGAAGAGGACACTAAAAAATGGAAATATATTCCATGCTTATGGATTGGAAGAATTAATATTGTTAAAATGACAATACTACCCAAAGCAATTTACAGATTCAATGCAATCCCCATCATAATACTAACGATATTCTTCAGAGAAATAGAAAAATATCCTAAAATTTATATGGAAGTACAAAATACCCCAAGTAGCCAAAGCAATCTGGAGCTAAAAAACAAGGTTGGAGGCATCACACTACCTGACTTCAAAATTCACTACAAAGCTACAGTGACCAAAACATCATGGTACGGGCATAAAAACAGACACATAGACCAATGAAACAGAACAGAGAACCCAGATATAAATCCATACATTTACAACCTACTCATTGTTGACAAAGATGCCAATAACATACAATGGGGAAATGACTGTCTTTTCAATAAATGGTGCTGGGAAAACTGAGTAACTATATGCAGATGAAATGAAACTAGACACCTGTCTCTCACCGTACACAAAAATCAAATCAAAATGGATTAAATACTTATATCAAAGGCCTGAAACCATGAAACTACTAAAAAAAAAATTGGGGAAACACTCCATGGCAAAGATTTTTTTGTACACCTAAAAAGCACAGGCAACCAAAGGAAAAATAGGCAATTAGGATTACATCAAGCTAAAAAGCTTCTGCACAGGAAAGGAAACAACCAACAAAGTGACGAGACAACCCATGGAATGGGAGAAAATATTTGCAAACTATCCATCTGACAAGGGATTTATAATCAGAATATATAAGGAGCTCAAACAACTCAATACCTCCCCCCACCAAAAAAAATGGGCAAAAGATCTGAACAGACATTTCTCAAAAGATGACATACAAACGGCCAACAGGTATATGAAAAATGCTCAACATCAATAATCATCAGAGAAATGCAAAAGTCAAAACCCCAATGGGATATCATCTCGCTCCAGTTAAAATGGTGTGTATAAACGACAGGCAATAACAAATGCTGGTAAAGATGTGGAGAAAGGTTAATCTGCACACACTGTTGGTGAGAATGTAAATTGGTACAACCACTCTGTAGGACGGCATTAAGGTTCTTCATAAACTGAAAAGTAAAACTACCATATGATCCAGTAATTCCACTACTGGGTATATATCCAAAAGAAAGCACAT
Organism: Daubentonia madagascariensis; assembly: GCA_023783475.1. NCBI lineage: Eukaryota > Metazoa > Chordata > Mammalia > Primates > Daubentoniidae > Daubentonia > Daubentonia madagascariensis. Next base: position 3,766,730 of record JAKFHU010001798.1, on the reverse strand, counting down.
CTATATATCAAAGAGATATCTGTACTCCCATATTTATTGCAGCATTATTCACATTAGCCAAAATATAGAATCAATCTAAGTGCCTATCAGCAGATGAATAATGAAAATGTGGTATATATACATGATGGAATATTATTCAGCCATAAAAAATGCATGAAACCTTGTCATTTGCAGCAGCATGGATGGAACTAGAGGCCAATATGTTAAGTGAAATTAGCCAAGCTCAGAAAGGCAAATATTACATGTTCTTATTCATATGTGGAAGCTAAAAAAAATAGGTCTTATGAAAATAGAGAGTATATTGGTGGTTACCAGAGGCTGGGAAAGGGAGGGGAGAGAGGATATTAAAAAAAAAGAATATAAATATATATATTACTACTTAACTGTACACTTAAAAATGGTAAATATGGTAAATTATATATGTATATTTTACCTCAATAAAAAAGGAAAAAAAAACTGTGCTTTCACTTTGTGTGCATGTAATATATAACTTATACATTATATTATATGTATTATATGTGCATATATGGATGTACTATGTGAGTGTATATATGTGTATGTATATATATTTCTATATCTATATCTATATATTCCTCTTTCTTTGCTTTTTGTTAACTATCAGTTTATATTTCCTTGGGTAATCAAGTATCTTGATGAGTAATATTAATAGGTGAAGAGATTGGGTTTATTCTGACCCACATTTGTGGGACTTAAGGAGACATGATTCAGGATGGAGAGTCTAAATCCCCGCAGCCTGTACTGAGCCCCTTTCCTACTGCCTCTTTTCCTCTTTAACAGATGAGCCTGACCCTCGAGTGAAACACTATATTCTTTTCTTCTTGGTATACCTCTCTTCTGAGAGATTTTCTCCCTTTTATCCAGGTGCCCACTGCTTTTGGTATGCAAGGCCTAAGGAAAGGGAGAGAAAGCCAGGGTGCTCACAGGCAGCCCAATGTCATGCTTCTGCTGGGTCCCAGCAGTGCCCTGAGACAGTGCTGATGTTACCCACTTACCCCTGTAGTGCTGGAGTCAGTCTGCTGTTTTACTGTATCATGCTGATGAGGGAAGGCAATCCATCAACAGCAGTGTGGCAAAGACACAAGGCCAGGACTCTTAGCCTCTGGCAGTGTCTCCTTACCTTTTTACACCTCAGCCTGTCCTCTCCCTTTCTGGGGAGTTCTCATGGTCTTTATGTGGATTCTTTATATCCATTTAAAATTGTTTCTCTTCTGTGGCATCTGTAAGGTTGGACCAGGGCAAGGAGCCAGCAGCCTGACCTATTACAGTGTACTATCTTGACAGCTATGGCATCTGCTTTGATTTTATCTTTTCAGAGCTGTTTATTTTCTTGTCCATTTTGGCTCCGAACTGATAAACTCATCTTTCCTGAGTGATACTGATTGTCATTCTTTCTACTTACTATATAATAGGATTTACAGTTGATCATGTTGGGCATTAAAAAAATCACCATTTTTTTTCTTTTTGCTTTTTGTTGATTTTGCTTATTGTTGATTTTTCTTCACCCAACACCTAGTTAATATCTCCTTTTCTGTCCATTTTACTCTGCTATATAAGATAAATTCCCCAAATCGAGAAAAATAGTAAAATGCAATCTGGATTGAATTTTATGATAAGATGTATTTTTATAGCAGAGATTTTTAATAGTCAAGAATCTTTTCATCACTAATATAAGCTGCTTATTTTAAATTTTAGTTCTGTTACAGATGTGCATGATGAATTGCTCCTGAATGCATGCTTTCCCACAGATTTGAAACATATGTCTAGGCTGAATATCGTATTTGCTATGGAATAGCACAGCCCTGACAGAAAATCTTGGAAAAATATAGAATGTGTTCTACTTATTAGCAAGTGCTATCTCACCCTTTAACAAGATGATTATTTACAGAAAGAGGAAACGCTAGTGTTGACATGGCTAAATTGTGAATTCACCATCCTCCTGACTTGCTGTACTAGGCTCTAACTTAACTTGGACATCCAAAGCCACTCTTTCACAACTTAGAACCATTCCATCCTGTCTGCCTGGCAGTTTTCCATGTTTCAAACATTTCTGATCTTATGCTTTCCAATAAAAATTCATTTATTTTGGGACCAAATTTCAGCTATTGTCCCACAGTATTGATACCAGCTTAATACTTTCTTTTTAAAGAAAGTTCCTGTGGAAGTGATTGTTTAAATCAGTACTTCTCAAAGTGTGGCCTCACTGAAATAGAATTTTCAAGTAAGGCCCATGGATTTTTTTTTAAAATACATTTCCTAAGTGATTCTTAAGTACACAAATATTTGAGAAGCACTATCCTAAAGAATTAAATTATACTAAAGTTGTAGGCATCAGCACAAAGATATAAAGGAAATATATTTAAGCAAGTGGGAGGAGTGTTTTTTCCTTCAAAACATAGCACGATGTTGATCAACTACTATACCCAGACATAAACCTCGCCAGCAGTCAGTTTAAAAGTATTTAAATGTTTACTATACTCACTCTGTACGTATTACATAATTACTATATAATTTTTATATCTTGAATTCATATGTCACACCACATTTTTTCTTGGTGTAAAACCATAAATATATTAGCCCAACACTCCTACACAGTGTAATAGTGATGGGCGTGGGTTTGAGACCAATCCGGGGTTTAAGCACTAACTCTATCAATTGCTGGCTTTCAAGAACATGCTCTATTCTATCATTTCCTAATGTTTCTCTCTTTCCTATATCTTTTTTTCATCTCAAATTTTATTTTGTCCTTCCTTCTAGCATGCCCACTCCATGCCTAACCATCAATACAGTCTTAAATTACTCTTGAACGGTTCTTATACCCCCTGACCTTAAGTGAAATCAGGCTCTTCTCAGAGGTAAGAAGTTTCTCCTATAGCTTCTGAAGGCAATCTGCATCCTGATGTGCCCCATAATCCACAGTTAAGGTAATAACTCCCTCCACTATTTTACTTCACGCACTCTTTATTCTGGCCATTTGGGGGAATCTTATCCCTATAACTGCTCTTTCTTGAAATCATGGAATATATTGCTCTAGAACTGGTCAGTTTAGACCCTTGTCTGCCACTCACTAGTCATGCTTTATAAAGCTTTTTTTTTTTTTTTTTTTTTACTGAAACACACACACACACACACACACACACACAAAGCCAGATCTTGGTTTTTGTTCAATTATTTTGATCAAAGAAGGTTGTATGAGCAGTATGCATACTCTTACCACCTGTCCCTCTTTTCTTTTTAAACTTGGACAAAGGACAACCCTGTAATGGGCTACAAACTTGGGGGGCCACTACATATCAGAAATATTACAATATTGTCAGTATACTATAAAAATTTATTTAAGAACCTATGAGTTGAGTGCCTTTTTACTCAGTTCCACAGACCAAGGGTGGCATAGCACAATTTAGTTGTTTTAGTGAATAAAATCTTTAAGCTTCCTGGGGAAACATAGATCTACATGTCTTGCTTTATGTCTTCAAAACAACAGGTATACATAATGCCACTGCTTATGTTATCGGGAGCAGGTATTGCTTTGCAATGAGAGAAGAATTTGAGTGACAGAGTGCTTATGGAAAAGAAAATACATTAATTAGTTAATTTATTTCTCTCATGTAGCATAAATGCCAATAGATTACTGTATAAAAACTATTATTTTTCAACTTTCTCATTGATATCAAGGTATATATTTTCTTCTTTTATTATTTTACTTATGTAGTAATTTATTTTCCAGAGTTAGTATCAATTGGCAACATTTTTTTTTAACCATTACACTTGGCTGAGAATAATTCTGCAGTATTTAATAATTCATATTGGTCTATATTTGTAGGTCCAGTTGTAAATGCATGAAACATGACAACAACTGTGTGTACATTAGCAATTGCATGGGCATTAGATGCTGAGATTAAAATTTCTTTTTGTAAAAGCAAATATAAAATTTAACAGAATATTAAAACAGAGAAAAACACCAGTTATTTAAAGAATTTTGATTTCAAATTTTAGTGTGAATTAAGTATAATTTGTATTTGCATTTAATTTGAATAGATACATTTAGATTTGAAAAGACTATAACTGTTTTTAAAATACACATGAAAATATTATTTTTACATTTACATTAACATTAATTTATATTTAGGAGAGATCACATCCAAATTTTGAGTGATTTGAATACAATTATAATTGATTAATCCTTTAGATCATCACTGTCAATAGAAGGTCAATTATATAAAAATCTTGATTATAACAACATCATTAGTCACCTTTTTATAAAATAACTATATACCAATTTATGAATTACATATATTTATTTTTTTCCCATCCAAACATCACCAGCCTATAAGCCTAACACCCAAACATGTGCAATAAAAAATCAAGTTGTCTTTGGCATTTTGTTTACTTTCACATACAAGCTTAATGTTGCACATATTTTTGTATTTTTGATATAAATCAATTATATTACTCATGATATATATTTTATTTAACATTCAGCTTGATTTATAACTTTTAAATATGTGGATATTCATAGTACAAGTTACGCATCCTCGTCTGAGATATGAAAGGCTTTAAAATCCTAAACTTTTTGAGCACTGACCTGACACTATAGGTGGAAAATTTTACACCTGAACTCATGTGATGGCTCATAGTCAAAATTCAGATACATAACACACAAGTTATTCATCATCCCCAAAAGAAAAAAGGCCCTCCCAGTCCCCTTTGGCTGTGATGTATCTTTTCTGTGTATGCCCAGAGTCCCCCACAAAAGCATGCCCACAAAAAATAATAAAATGGCATATATGCAGGCTGGATGAATCAATAGCAGTTTCCACACAATGTCCCACATGGGGCCAAGAACCCACATGGAGAGAAATTCATTGATGAGTTTGCCAAGCCCATCACTGATAGAAACCTGATACCATAACAAGTCTATAATACTGAAGAAACATTATTGTTTTGGTGTGACTGTCCCAGAAAGACACTGAATACAGATGTTGAGACAACCCCTACAGGAATCAAGGACAAGAATAACTGTTCCGGGATGTGCTAATGCAGTAGGAATGGATAAGTGTAATCTTACTGTCATTGGCAGAAGCATATGTCCTCACTGGTTTTAAGGAGTGAATTTCTTATCAGTTAATTATTATGCTAACAAAAAGGCATGAATCACCAGGGACACCTTTCCTGAATGGTTTTACAAATATTTTGTACCTACAGCTCATGCTCACTGCAGGAAAGCTGAACTGAATGACAGCTACAAGATTTTATTATTACTTGACAACTGTTTGGCTCATTCTCCAGCTGAAATTCTCATCAAAAATAATGTTTATGCCATGTACTTTCCCCCAAATGTGACTTTATTAATTCAGCCAGGTTACCATGGTATTTATAATATAATGAAGAGTAAATATAAAAACAATTTCTTGAACCGCATGCTAGCAGCAGTGAACAGAGGCATGGGTGTCAAATGTTTTCAAAAGTTTAGCATGAAAGATGACATATATGCTGTTGCCAATGCTTGAAACACAATGAATAAAGATGCAGTTGTGCATGCCTGGCACAACCTCTGGCCTCTGACTACTATGCTCAGTGATGATGAAGAACAAGGTGTTGACTTTGAAGGATTCTGCATGTCAAGTGAGGAAAAAAATGATGTCTGACCTTCTTACATATTCAAAAAAATGTACTTTTGGAATCCCTCAGTAAACTGGAAGAGTGGATATTGAAGAAGTTTTTAATATCCATGGTGAGGTTCCAGTAGTTCATTCATTGACCAATTATAAAACAACTGAAATGGTTCTGGATCAAGGAAGGTGATTGTGATAAGAGTGATGATGAAGATGACAGTGTTAACACTGCAGAAAAGTGCCTATAGACAACATAGTGAAAAATGTGTGATTGGGCTTCTTGAAGAATTAAAGCAGCATGCATTCATAACGAAGCAAGAAATCACATCAATTTATAAAAGCAAAGAGAGATTTCTAGGAAAAAAAATGTTCTTCATGAGGCAGATGACTCTGGAGAAAGCATTTACAAAAGCCATCCAACAGAATGCCTCCTCATCCTTAGAGGTTCCACCTCCTGGTCTCTCAACTGCTTATGTTTCTTCTCACCTAAAAAAATAAAATACAAGACACATAGGTCAATGGAACAGAATAGAGAACCAAGAAATAAAACCACATAACGACAACCAACTGATTTTTGACAAAGCAGACAAAAACATACACTGGGTACAGGATGCCCTATTCAATAAATGGTGCTGGGAAAATTGTATAGCCACACACCGAAGAACGAAACTAGATCCCTATCTCTTGCCATATATAAAAATTAACTGAAGATGGATTAAACACCTGAAAACATAAAAATTCTAAACAAAAACATAGGAAAATGTCTTCTGGACATTGGTCTAGGCAAAGAATTTATGACTAAGACCCAAAAACAAATACAGCAACAACAAAAATAATTAAATGGGACTTAATTACACTAAAAAGTTTCTGCACAGCAAAGGATCTCAACAGAGTAAACTGACAAACTATAGAATGGGACAAAATATTTGCAAACTATACAGCCAACAAAGGACTGATATCCAGATCTACAAAGAACCAAAAATATCAGTAAGAAAAAATCAAATAACTCCATCTAAAAGTAGGCAAAAGACATGAACAGATAATTCTCAAAAGAAGATATACGAATGGCCAACAAACATGTGAAAAAATGCTCAACATCACTAATCATCAAGGAAATGTAAATTAAAGCCCCAATATCACTTTACCCCATCAGTGTGGCCATTATTAATAAGTCAAAAATCAACAGATGTTGTTGCAGATGTGGTGAAAAGGGAATGCTTATACATTATTGATGGGAATGTAAATTAGTAAAACCTCTATGGAAAACAGTATGGAGATTCCTCAAAGAATGAGGAATCTAATAGTGGACCTAACATTCAATCCAGCAATCCTACTATTGGGTAGCTACCTAAAGGAAAAGAATTCATTATATCAAAAAGACTCCTTCACCTGAATGTTTATTGCAGCACAATTCACAATTGCAAAGATATGGAATCAACCTAAGTGCCAATCAACTGATGAGTGGATAAAGAAAATGTGATATTATATATATATATATATTTGTATGTGTGTGTATATATATATATATATATATAATACACATACACACATACACACACACATACATACACCGTGGAGTACTACTCAGCCATAAAAAGGAAATAAAATAATATCATTTACAGCAACTTGGATGGAACTGGAAACCATTATCCTAAGTGAAGTATCTCAGGAATGGAAAACAAATACCACATGTTCTCACTTATAAGTGGGGGCTATATGATAGGTATATATGTTCATAAAGTGATATAATGGAGATTGGAAACAAAAAAATGGAGGCAGTTGGGAGGGGGTGAGGGGTAAAAAGTTACCTACCTGGTACAATGTAAACTATTCTGGTGAGGGGTACACTAAAAGCCCTGACTTCAGCATTACACAATTCACCCATGTAAAAAAAAATGTTGTAGCCTCTAAATCTATTGAAATAAAATAAAATAATAAAATAAAATAAAATACAGTGTACAGTAGCCTTTTAAAAAAAATGCAGCTCTGTATGTGGAGACTAAAACCCTGACATTGTTGTTGTTGTTGTTTAACAGCAGATACAGGTATTGTGTTGATGTTATTGTGCTGATTAGTTACACGGAACACATTATGTTTTCAAGGTATTGATGGTATGTCATATTTTTTACTGTTAATCATTTATGTGTGAATAAGTATAAGAAAATAATTGCTAATCAGCAGCATACAAATTCAGAGTCAGGAATGATGGTGATGTCAAACAACCATGAACTGTCCACACAGGTGGCTGAGATAGTGATACATTTTGCTTTCTGGTAGTTTAATGTACACAAACTTTTGTTCATGCACAATGTATTAAAAATACTGTAAAAAATTACCTTTAGTCTATGTATATAAGATATATATGAAACATAGGTAAATTTTGTCTCTATACTTGTGTTCCATCCCCAAGATATCTCATTATGTATATATAAATATTTCCAAATCCAAAACAATCTGAAATCCAAAATACTTCTGGTCCCATGCATATTAGATAAAAAGTACTCAACCTGTACATAGTACCTGTCTTACACTCTTGCCTTGGACACTATATGTGTTAGGGGAAGGCCTATTCTTCCCCCAAAGCATGCCAAAGTGCAAACACAGAGGTAGGAGTGAAGTTTTAGATCAATCTAAACTATACTATACTCTGTATGTGTGCATATGGGTGTGTGCTTATCAGGCATGGGATGATTTTCCAGAGATGACAGTAATAGGAAGGGATGATAGATTCTAAATGGCCCAATTAAATAGCCTAGTTAGAAAAATAAAAACAAAAAACATAAAAATTACATTTTATAAAGCCACATTGGCAAGTCAGACTGTTCGATAAATTGGATACATTTTCAAGAATCAATGTTGCATTGATTTCTCCCCATTTTTAGGATAGTTATATTTTCAGATATAATTTTTTAGTATTTCAAAGATGTCAAGAAAATATAGTTATAATTCCAAAGCAATTTGATCCTGAGGGGAAAGGGACTATTTTGGAAATAAATTGTAATGTTTTTGAAGCTAGGTTTCCTTTCTTTTCCCAAACATTTAACACTTTTTGTCAAATAAAATAGAAAACACCTCTATAACACTCTCAGCAATTTGTATGCATTTGAACATCAGAAAAAAATGGGGGAGATGTTGAATATAAGTTTTTTATCATGTCAGACAGAATATTTCATGCCACCCAGGGATGACAGTATTTGTGAAACAAAACAAAATAACAAAAACAAACAAAAAGGGTAAATCCTTAATTACTTCTCATTCTCTCTACCAATGGAGACACATCTGCTTCCACTGATGGTGAAATGTTATAACCAATGTTTCCTGACGTTCACTTCTAACTCTGCCAATCTTTCCCCGAACCTTTCTAAATCTGTCTCTCATTTCTCATTTTGACTCCTGGGAGATTTCTGATATGTATGAGGCACATCATGCTAACATCTTTTACAGAATAGTTTAGCAGCTCACCAAAATTCAAATTTGAAAGTTAATATTCAACGGGAGTTTAAACCACTTCAGAAATCAGAAATCAGCCCTATCCTCTCTGCTGCTTCTAACAATGTAAGTTCTGGCTGCTTGTAGACCATCTAACCCAGAATAATACTTTGAATCTTTCCCCAAATAAACACTAACTGTTTATTCTAAACAATTCTTACTGTAATGTATAGCAACACTTTGATTATAATCTCACATACAGTATGAGAATGATATGGCCAATGCATGGAGTGTCTAATACCACCTGGTTCTGAATCAAAAATCAAGGATTAAATAATACAATCAAGAAAGGAATTCCAGGGTATTGTTTGATGTATTTTCATGTTAAATAAATTTCAGGATAGTTTTCATGTTCTGATAATTATCCATCTGTTGAGAAGTCTCTCACAAATAGAAGTTAGAAAGCACTCATATAGGGTTTCCAGAGGCAGAAGCAATGCTCCAATTTAATCAGTAATACTTTCCCAATTATCCTTACTTGTCTGAAAATACATTCCTAGTAAAATTATTTCCACTAATTATATATTTAAATATATTTGGGAATCTACTTAATAATGAATAAAAATCATTTTATGACTATCTCAACCCTGGTTTCTCTGCTATCAACATGGTAACTGGAGAACCAGGGGGAAAATGACTGTATTTATTAATTTAATTTAATTATTTTATGGCATCATTACTTTTAAAAATCATATCAAATAGAACCTATTTTGCTGGCAATTTGGGGGAAGAAATATTTATTCCCATAAAACATTCCAGATTGAAAATTTAAATATTAATATGGGTGTGTGTGTGTGGGAAGATATTGACTACATTTCATGAACACTAAACTTTAGGCGGAATCCTTGAGAAAGGTCAAATGACTCTCTTGTTTGAAAATAACAATAAAGTAATATTTTGAAAGATGTTACAACCTGCATTCAGTTACATGTAATATACTTTATTTTATTTTTTAATCCACATATCTCATCCAGAAGAAATTTTCTTTTCCAAATGCAATTTATTGTTGACTATTATATCACTACCTCAACTTTCATCATCATATACAACAAATTTGACTGATTTAATTAATCAAGGAGAAATATTGTAGGATGAGGAACTTCAGAGTTAATTCTATCACAAAAGTTTAAATAATTAAAATGATCCCTGTACAGGCCAAAGATGAGAATAAGGAGCATGAAAGTTGCTTAGTCTCAAACATCTGTTAGAAAATTGTGTTTCAAAATGATTCAGTTATTATAATCTCCCTAGAATAGCCAAAGTGTTCTAGCCATTCTTTTACCTATTCATTAATAAACATTTAAGGATCAGCTATGTCCTTGGCACTATCCTAGGATAGTAGTATTAGACAAAGCTCTTGTTTTCATAGAGATTGGAGCCTTCTGGAAAAAAAACATCTAAACCATGTTAAGTCATGTTTGAGACAAGTACAACAAAGGGAAAATATAGTGCAAAGTGAACACACTTAACATAGAACCTTCCCCAGTTGAGATGAAGAGGAAATAGGTTCTTAAGAGATCTGAATCACATATTTAAAGGTAAATTAGTAACCAGGAGAGGACTGTTACAGCAAGGGAAAGAAGTATATGGTCAAGTCCTGAGACGGGAAGAAACAAGGTATTCAGGTACTAAAAGGTAGCCACAAAAAGTGGAGATCTGTGAGTAAGAGGAAAGGTCATCTAATATCACGCTGAAAAGATAGAAAAGTGATATTTTATGGAGAACCAAGAAGGCCATATTAATAGGTTTTGACATAAGAGCATTGGGAACTATTGAAGGGGATAAATAGGTTGTTAAATGGTCAGATTTAAATGATTAAAAACTTCATGCTAAGGAATAGTTTCTGGTTCCACATGTAGGAAGCTTGAAAGTTGCCACTCCATCCTAAAAACAAGTAAAAAGCTAAACAGAATGAAAGATCAAAAACTCTTCTTGGATCTGAAAAAAAGGTAAGGATACAAGGCAAATTGTAGCCCATGGATTGGAGAGACATACAGGGAAATTTAGGGAGTTACTGCTTACCAGAGTAGAGACTCAGGAATAGGAACTGCCAGGGAACCAGTACCAGGGTAGAAAAACGTGAACTGTAATTTATGAACTGATGAAGGCCCAGTGTGGACAAGTCTGAGAGTTAAAAATTCCAGGGGGACCCAGTTATACAGTCCCTCACCCTTGACTTTATAAGTTTTGTCACAGAATTTCTACTAGGTTCTCAAAGTGAAGATCAGAAGAAAATATTTTCATGCTTCTGGCAGGGGGAAAAAATACTTTGAAATCTGCCAGAGCTCTCTGTGTTTTTAATAAGGCCTGACTTCAGGGAAGACCATTTACCCACAGCCTCCCATTATGATGTATTATCAGAGCCTAAATGACTTTGGGGTAAGAAAATACCCAACTCTAGCTCACTCTAGCCTTCCATAGGAGAGAAGAGAAATACTAAACTCCAGCCCACTCTAGCCAATGGGTTCTACCTAAGAGGGGGGAAAAAAAAACCAAAAAAAAAAAAAAAAAAAAACACTGAGAAACGCTTGTGAAGTTCACAGTCCAAAAGCATAAGCTCAGTTTAAAAACCTGATGCTTAATTATAGGACTGTAGAGTGCTTCCCTTGCCCTGCATTCCTTACCACCACATTATTAAAGGCCTATTTACAGCAGTTCATTTCACCCGTTAAATCATGTCCAGCTATCAAGAAAAAAATGACAAGGCATACTAACAGGCAAAAAACGCAATTTGAAGGGACAGAGCAAGCATCAGAACCAGACATGGAAGGGATGTTGGAATTATCAGACTGGGAATTTAAAACAACAATAATTAAAATATCCTAAGGGCTCTAATCAATAAAGTAGACAGCAGGCTAGAAAGTATGGGCATTATAAGCAATGAAAATCCCAAGAAAGAACCAAAAATAAATGCTAGAGATAAAAAAAACTTAATATAACAAAAAATGATGATGAGCTTATTAGTAAACTGAACATGGCTAGGGAAAAAAATCTGTGAGATTGAAGATATGACAGTGGAAGTGTCCAAACTGAAAAGCAAAGAAAACAGAGACTGAAAAAAATCATAAAATATCCAAGAACTGTGGGACAAGTACAAAAGGTGTAACATATACATAATAGGAATAGCAGAAGAAAAAATAGAGAAAGGAAAAGAAAAAATATTCAAAATAATAATGATGGATAATTTTCCCAAATTGTCAGACACCAAACCACAGATACAGGAAACACAGAGAATGTCAAAGAGGGTAAATGACAAAGAAGCTACACCTACACATATAATTTTCACACCACAGAAAATCAAAAATAATGAAAAAATTCTGAAAAAAGCCAGAGAAAAATAATGCCTCACTTGTACATTAAGAAAAATAGAAATTACTTTCAACTTCATATCAGAAACTATGCAAGTAAGAAGGGAGTGAATTGAAATAGTTAGACTGGTGAGATTTGTTTAAAACCCACCTATCTAGAATTATGTACTCTGCAAAATTATCCTGCAAAAGTGAAAGAGAAATAAAGACTTTTCCAGACAAACAAAACTTGAAGGAATTTGTTGCCAGTAGACCTACAATGTAAGAAATGTTAAAAGAAGTTTTATAGGGAGAAGGAAAATAATACAGATCAGAAACTCAGATCTACATTAAGAAAGAAAGAGATTTAAGGAAGGAATTAAGTGAAGTAAAAATGAAAAACTTTTATTTTTCTTATTCTTAATTGATCTAACAAATAACAATTTGTTTAAAATAATAAGCGTAACAATGTATTTGATTATATATGCTTATGTATGTATTTTGTGTGTGCATATAAGTGAAATGAATGAGAGCAATGTCCTAAGGAATTAAATAGAGGAATTAGGATTATGTGTTATTGTAAGGCATTCACACTACCTGGAAAGTGGTACAATGTTATATGAAAGAGGACTTGGATTAATCGTAAGTGTATATTGCAAACTCAAGAAAAAAGTAAAAAACAGGTGTAATTTATATTCCAAGAAAGGAGAAAAAGAGTATAATATAAAATACTCAATTAAAACCACAAAGGCAGAGAAAGAATTGAAGACAAATACAGGAACAAAGATCAAAGGCAACAAATAGAAAATAGTAACAAATATGGTAGATATTAATCCAACTACATCAGTAATCACTTTGAACATCAATGATCTAAATGCACCAATCAAGACAGAGACTGTCAGAATGGATCAAAAAACAATACCCACCTATATGTTGTCTACAAGAATCCTAACTTAAATATAAAAGCACAGATATATTAAAAGTAAATTGATGGATAAAAATATACCATGCTAAAAGTAATAAAAATAAAGCAGAAATACCCATAATAATTTCATGCATAGCAGTTTTCAAAGCAAGACAACTTATCAGGGATAATGAAGAGCATTACATAATGGTAAAGTGGTCAATTTTTGAAGAACACATAACAATCCTTAAAGTGTGTGCATGTAAAAATAGAGTGTCAAACTACATGAGGCAAAAACTGATAGAACTGCAAGAAAAAGTAGACAACTCCACTGTCACATTTAGAGGTTTTAGCACATTTCTATCAGAAACGGACAGATCCAGGAGCCAGAAAATCAATAAGGAACTAGTTAAACTCAACTACTCAACAATGCCCAATTAAGCCACTACATCTAACAACAGAATATGCATTCTTATCAAGGTCACATGGAGCATTCATCAAGGTAGACCACATTCTTGGCCAAAAACCAGAGTTTAACAACTTTAGAAGAATAGGAATCATACAATGTTACCTTTCAGTCAACAATGGAATTAAATTAAAAATCAATAATAGAAATATAACTGGAAAATCCCAATTTTAACCTCTGTGGAGGTTAAACAACAAACTTCTAAATAACAGATTGGTCAAAAAAGAAATTTAATGAGAAATTTTAAAATATTTTAATTTAAATGAAAATGAAAACACACCTTACCAAAATTTGTAGGTTATAACAAACATGGTGCCAAGAGAAAAAGTCATAGTATTGATTTCATTTTCAGAAAAGAATAAAGATTTAAAATCAGTAATTTAAGTTTCTACCTTAGAAAACTAGAAAAAGAGGAAAAATTAAATTCAAAGTAAGCAGATGAAAAGAAATAATAAAAATAGAACACAAATCAAAGTAACTGAAAAGAGAAAATCAATAGAGAACATCGATAAAACCAAAAAAGATCAATAAATTTATAATCCTCTAACCAGGATAACTAAGAGATAAATGATAGGACATAAATTACTAATATCAGAAATGAAAGAGAAGTCATCACTACTGATCCCACGCACACTGAAAGAGTAATAAAAGAATACTCTGAACAACTCCATGCCCCAAAATTGGTAACTTAGATGGAATGGACCAATTCCTTAAAAGACGTTATCTACCAAAACTCACACAACAAGAAATAAGCAATATAAATAGGCCTATATCCATTAAAGAAATTGAATGAATAATTAAAAAGCTTCCAAAAGAGAAAGCACCAGGCCAAGATAGGTTCATTGGTGAATTCTACCAAGTATTTAAGGAAGAAATTAAACCAATTTTGGTAATTTCTTTCAGAGGATAGAAGCAGAAGAAATATTTCCTAACTTATTCTTTGAGGCCAGCATCACCTTAATACCAAACCAAAGATATTACAAAATTATGGTCCAATATCTCTCATGAGTATAGATGCAAAAATCCTCAACAAAATATTATGAGATCAAATTCAACAATGTATAAAAAGAACTATATTCCACAACTAAGTGGGAATTTTCCCAGGTGTGCAAGACTGGTTCAACATTTGAAAATCAATTAATATGATTCATCACATAAACACACTTTAAAAATCATATGATCATATCAATAGATGCAGAAAATTCATTTGGCAAAATCCAATACCCACTCATGATAAAAATTTCCAGTAAACTAGGAATAGAGGTGAACATTCTAAAATTGACAAAGAAATATCTTTTAAAAACCCTAAAGCTAACGTCGTACTTAATGGTGGCAAACTAGAAGCTTTCCCAGTAAGATCAGAAATAAGGCAAGGATGTCTCTCTTACCCCTTCCTTTTCATCATCATACGGGAAGTCCTGGTTTATACAATAAGACAAGAAAAGGAGATGAAAGATACACAGAGTAGGAAAGAAGATATAAAACCGTCTTAGTTTGCAGATAACATGATCATTTATGTAAAACCTTTGAAGTAATCTACAAAAAACCTCCTGGAACTAATAAGGGATTATAGCAAGGTTGCAGGATATAAGTTAACATACAAAAGTCAAACACTTTCCTATATACCAGCAATGAACTAGTGGAATTTGAAATTAAAAACACATTATACCATTTGCATTAACATCCAAAAGATTAAATGTTTAGATATAAATCTAGCAAAATATATACATGATTTATATGAGGAAAACTGCAAAACTCTGATGAACGAAATCAAAATAATAAATGAAGAAATATTCCATGCTTGTGAACAGGGAAGAATGTCAGTTCTTCCCAAATTCATCTATAGATTCAATGTAATCCCAATAAAAATTCCAGAAAGTTATTCTGGAAAATGCAAAACTACAGAGACAGTAAAAAGATTAGTTATTGTCATGGGTTGGAGTGGAAGTAAAAGGGATAAATTGGTGGAACACATAGGAATTTTACAGCAGTTAAAATACTCTATATGACACATGTCATAACACATTTTTCCAAGTCCATAAAATATACAACACCAAGAATGGGCCCTGATGTAGATTAGGAACTTGGAGTGACTGTGATGTGTCAATGTTGGTTCATCAATTGTAATAAATGTACCATTCTGGTGGGGGATTTTGGTAATGGAGGAGGTCATGCATGTATGGGGGAAGGGGTCATATGGGAAATCTTTGTACCTTACTCTCAGTTTTGCTGTGAACCTAAAAGTACTCTAAAAAATAAAGACATTAAAAAAACCCACATGTTTTTGGGTTGTAGATATTGGACTGTAGGTAAACATATGCATATGTATAGAGACAGTTACAATGACACTACACAATCTAGATGGAAAAGATGGTAGCTTAAGCAAGGGTAGGTGCAATATAAATAGATAGAACTGGTGAGATTAAAGGCATCTTAGAAAATATTAATTGAAAGTACTTAGTGACTCAGTGTGGGGTTGAGATATATATATATACACACACACACACACATGGAAGTGTCAAGAATTTCTTGCAGGTTGCTGTCATGACTAATTGCTTCACCTATAGGGATGCTGGTTCCTTCTACTCTTTTTTGTATGTGTGAATTGTGCCTTTTCATCACTGATTATACTTCTCCTTTTCCTAATTTTTTTTTTCTTGGACCAGAGCTTAATTCTGAGTTCCCTTCTCTTCTGTTCCCTTCTCTTCATGGCAATTACTTTTCTCTCCTCTGTGTTGTCTTGTCTTTTCTCATCTCTAACCCTCTCCTCTCCTTTCTCTTATGACTATTTATCTTTTCTCTTTTCTTAGTTCTCTATCTTACTCCATAAGAATATTCCTCAAATATTATGTTGTTACCGGTTGTTCTCTCTGGAAACAGGCACAGAGATAGAATTTGGTATGCAGGATATTTATTAGGAATAGGCACTTGTGGATCAGAGGGGAAGAAGC